>OV839569.1:26710827-28061255 GCA_929447395.1 Epistrophe grossulariae
TCTAGCATTACAGATCTTAAATCATAGTTTTATGCAAATAAACCACGAACTATGTAACGGGTGATTTTTTAAGAGGTTTAGAACTTTTTTTAAAAAAAAAACACACAAAATTCGAAAAAATGAATGAAATATTTATTTGAATCGATAGTTTGAACCTTGCAATTTAATGTTTAAAGATAATTTCATGCAAATGTTGACCGCGGCTGCGTCTCAGGTAGCCCATCCGCTGAGTCCAATTTTGGCATACTCTTTCACACATATCGGCCGGTATCTCACGAATGAATGCATGGATGTTGGCTTCCAGTGCGTCAATCGAAGCGGGCTTGTCCCTATAGACATTAGCCTTGACATACCCCCACAAAAAATAGTCTAATGGTGTCAAATCGCACGATCTAGGCGGCCAATTGACCGGCCCGAAACGTGAAATTAACTGTTCACCAAACTCGCCTCGCAATTGCGCCATTGTTTCGCGTGCTGTGTGGCATGTGGCACCGTCTTGTTGAAACCACATATCATGCAAGTCAAGAACTTCCATTTCGGGCAAAAAAAAGTTTGTTATCATCGCTCGGTAGCTGGGAACGGCGCCGAATCGACATTTCGCGGTCTTCTGTCACACTAGCTGATACGGCCGCAATATTTTCTTCACTACGCACAGTACGTAAACGTGTTGGTGGTTTAATGTCCAACAAAGTAAATTTGGTGCGAAATTTGGTCACAATCTTTCGAATAGACTGCTCAGAAGGTCGAGAATGCCGACCATAAAATGGAAGCAGCGCGCGATGAACATTTCGAACCGAGCACGAATTTTGATAGTAAAATTCAATAATTTGCAAGCGTTGTTCATTTGTAAGACCATGGTTAAATTGCAAACCAAACTGAAGCTGTTTGACAGTGACACAAGGTACTAAACACACGTCAGCTGTCAAAACCAGTGTTGCCAAAACCAAACCAGCTAAAAAATCACCCGTTATTATAAAGGCCTCAAAGGAAACTTAACAAAAGCCATACACCAAATTTAACAACAATTAGGTAATGTGCATAGCTAAAAATTCAGTTTTAAAAAATCATTAATCCATCTTTAAAATAATGAATTTTCAAAAAATAATTTTGACATGCATTTTGAAGGCTTTTGACTGTCTATAACTTTTTCTTTAAAAAATTCAGTAAATTAAAAAAAAGCTACCATTTTATAAAAAAAATTCCGAAAAGTGCTACTTCCCATGCAAGCATTTATATTTTAAGTTTTAAAAGTTTTGTATAGATATACCAATTACCAAAACTTTCAATTTTTTGTTTTGGATTTTTCAAAAAAGTTTTAATTTTTTTTTGAGAACTTAATACATAATTTGAAAACTTCTGAGCGCCAAGTTTTTAATTTTTTAATATTATCTAGCAGAATTTAAATTTAAATTATTCCTGTAACCAAAAGTAAAAAAAACGATTCCTTCGATTTTGATTAAAACTTTTATGTGAGTACGATGTTACAGTACGATCTAACATCTTATTGGAAAAATTTTGTATCTATCGATTAAAAATGGTTTCTCTCCCTGAACCATTTTTCTTTGTTTTCGACTAGCTTATTATCTGTTCCACTGGTTTAAAGAAATTTTTTTACACAACTGCTTCTAATAAGTTTGAATAATTATTGCGTATCAAAATTTTCAAATATATGAATTTTGGATTTTTAAAAATATTTTCAAAATTATTTTTTTACAATTATTTTTCAACTCAGCATTAATAAAGGCTAAAAATTGCCTACCAAATTTTTTTTCTTAAAAATGTTTACAAAAAATTAATGGGTATATATATAAAAAACAATGTAATTCAGATTCAAAATTGTTTAAAATCAATAACAGGACAAAATATTAAATTTTAAATAAGTAACAGCATTATAATTAAGAAGTTTTTTAATAATAAAAATGCTATATACTACTATCAGCCAAGTAGACGACTTAGCACTATTTTATTTGAACTTTGTTGAATTATTGATTCAAAATACCTTTTAACGTCCTACAAAAATTGGTGTTTCGTCCCGGCGATCTCACATGCACTCATCAGTTGACTAGTGAGGGCATTTGTCAATACGCAATTTTTGCTTACTTCAGTTCATCTTACATAGATTCCATTAGTGAATTAATTGCTACAGCAAAAATGATATTAGTGATCGACGTTCTTGATCATTAATGTCTTAACTCATAACTTAATGCGTTGGTCAAAAACAAAAAAACATTTTGTATATTTTGTCATGATAATCAAACTGACATGACGTAAGAAAAATAGTTTATTTCTCAATTTATCAGATTTGAAAAATTGATTTTGTTACAATTCTATGTGTGGTGTATTATAAATCAAGTCTTTTGTTGATTTAATTGTTGGAATGTATATATGGAATCAAATATTGTTTACATGATTACGTCTACTTATGTAATCAGCAAAATTGACCACCCTGATTTCCTATAAACATAATGCCTTGTCTTGAATTGTACAAAAAGAATACTTGTCGCGTAGAATTGACTGATGTTAAGAAAATAAATTAAATGACAGATAAACAATACGAAAGAAAATGGCAATGTCCTTTAACAAAACAAAACCTCATAGATATCTTGAATAAAACTGTCCAAATGTTTGATTGTTCCAAAGAAAAGCCACATATGTACCTACTTATTCTGTGTCAAATGTTATTTTCAAATACACCTTAAAAATTTCTTTTCAAATTAGATATAAAATTTGTTTTCAATTTTCAAATAAATTTCTCAATTTAAATAGAACAAAACTAAGAATTAATCGCTGTCATTAATATTTGTCATTTGTATTGAAAAGTGGATTAATAGTGATCGATTCGTCAAAAATATAAAAAAAAAACTCAAAATGCCATCAAAAATAAGAAAGCGAGAACAAAAATAAATATCCCACATTGTGTGGTATCAAATGAATATCGATGAGGACTTATTCTTTTCAAGAACAATATTTTAACCAATTTACCAATGAATGACCAAATCCACCTCCATTGCCAGAGATTTCTATTGATCTTCTCATATCCATCGCACAGAGTCATAGAAAAATACAAAAATCCACATTGTCATTGAAATGCATTACAACTTTTTTTTTTTTCATTTCTTTCTCCTCTCTCAAGTGGAACTGAAATGCATTTCTTTTCTTTCACCTTTTGTTGGTTTTTAACAAAAAAAAATAAATACATAAATGAAAATGAAAAATGCGGGTGCTCGGATTTTGAATAGATTCTGTGACTTGCCAGACAGTATGTCGCCAGTTAAAACCAAACAAAAATATACCTATACCTAAGGATACCCACACTGCATCATTTTAAAGAGAGAAAATCCCGCGACTAGACAGACAGACGGGCGACAGAAAATGTTCTATGTACATCTTATATCCAGCTCAGGTAGGACTATCTATAATAATTGTATTGAATATGGACGATTCGGACAGACAACAAACGGACACGAATATAATTTTCATTCAAAACAAATTCTCTTCGTCTCGCTCTTTTGTCATCAAAAATAAAAAAAAAATAAAAAAAAAAACATATTATAATGGCTGCTTGTCTATTTCTGATCCCACCACTTCGATCATCACAATGGAATCAAAAATATTAGAGTTTCTGTCAAAAATAAATAATTCACGCGTATTTAAGGATTTCATGATGTGTTTTTAGGGGAATTTTCAATATTCTCGAATATATGTATAAGCAGCGAAGAATGACTATAATCCTATTGGACAACGCACACACAATGGAAACTATCGATCCTTCGTTTTAAAGTCATTTGCTTGAATGAATCTTTATGTGATTTCAATTTTTCATTCAGAAGATGAAAAATTTGTTGTTGTTTATTTTTTTTTTGTTCACAATTTTTTTTTTTTAGATTTTTGAATTTATTACTTCATAGATCTAGAAATCGATTGACAATAATTATTATTAATAATAATTATTTGAAGAAAAAAAGGAAAGCGAAGGATCAATATAGGTACGTGTTTTAATGTGGAACTAATGATTGGAAGAATTTTGTATATGAAAAGGAAAAATAGAATTTCAATAAAATTACTAAAAAAGTTCAGCGATTATAAGGTTTTATGGAAAAATTAATAACTTATAATGTCCCATCTGGAAAAAACTTACATTTATGTGAGATCACCCTGTTGGTAATCTACTATATATATTTATTTGATTATTATACCTCATCCAAAAACTCACCTCACGTACGTCAAACTAAAATTTACCAAAAATATACCGCAACATAATCTTTCTTATAATTTTTTCAAAGATACCAACCAACCTATATTCATACTTTTTTACATACTTTCTTTATTTGCTAAATTTTCTATTTTCTAAATTAAATTTAACTTAAATATTATTGGTAAAATTTGAATTGAAAAAAAAACATTCTAATACAATCTTATTCTAATTCACTTTCAATTAACTTCACTATAAGTTACATTTTTGTTGAATTATCTTTTTTATAAATTTAATTGGATTTCATTAATTCTATTTTGTTATCTTGTGTTTTGAATTTGTTATTAAAATTCTTATTAAATTAAAATTAATTCTTTCTTTTGAATTTTACCAAGTTAATCAATCTACAACTTCATTGTACTTTCGGTTTCAGAAAAAAAAAAAAAAAAAAAAATGTTCAAAAAATTATTACAAAATATGGTCGGAATATTGATTTATAACTTCAACACTGCACTAACGAAATTCAGTCACATTTATGCAAAATATAGTCATGGACGACACAAGAGTACGTATGCGCCAACAAAGCCATGGAAGTCATTTTGTCCGATTTGGTAGACAGGTTTATATTTCAGTGTTTAAAGCAATTCCTAAAATGTACTATTAATTTGGATAATTTTTTGATTTTGTGGACTAAAAGACAAAGACTCAAGACTGGACTAAAGAAAAAATATTTTTTTTTTGAAGAATTGTGCCTGAAATAATTGTATCTTATAAAATTCTACACAAAAAATGATAATAACGAAGGTGAAGAAATTTAGAAAACTACTTCTGCCTGAATTTAATCAAATTCCCTTAAAAATATAAAGTTCACAGTATATTCATGCTGTGAGTTTTATAAGAGTCAGTAATCATCGACCATAATTTGCGTCTTAGAAGGGTATGACAGCATCTAACTGATGAGCCCAACTGTCGTACCTGGGCGAAACGCAATCTTTGGAGTTAAGGTCACTTGAACTTATTAATTGAATCATAAAAATGATAACAATTATTTGCTTCAGAGCAATAAATTTTGAAAAAAAAACGAAAACGTGTTTAACACCAGTGATGTGAAAAATAAACAACTGGATATTGTAAAATTTACTCGGGTTTTTTACTTTTTGTCTATTTTTCCCAAGCTGTAGGATGGCATAAAATAAAGGCTCTAATCAGTGGCGCAAGCTGGTCTTATTGAGCAGTGTGGGGGAGGGTATAGGGATTGGTTAAGCCTTAGTTTTGATTTTAATAATTTTCTCAAATACCAAGACATAAACTTTTTAAAGCATGTGCACTACTTTGTTTTGGACTTATAAATCGATTTCTTTGTAAATGTTTAACACATTTAAGTGAATAGTTTATTGCTTAATAATTTGGCAGTCATTTTTGCTATAGTCTTGAATAATTTTTTTTTTCAAAGTTTAATGTTTCTAAAATAGTAAAATAAATTGAAATGTTCATAACCTAGTAGAAACTTAATAATAGGAAATTATAAATCAAGAAAGAATTTAAATATAACAAGTTTATCCGCTTTTTGAGGGGTGCTTCCCTTACTTGAAATAAACTATAAGTTGCAAAAAAAAAAAACATAGAAAACACTTAACGAAAAAATCGAAATTATTACAACTAATTAACGCCTTCTTAACAGCAAATTATAAACCATATCAATTTTTGTTTCTCTAATTCTCTTTTATAATTTTTTAGCTATGAACAAATTTTTAATTTTTTTAAAATAACTTGTTTGTGAATCCGATTAGAAACCAGGTTTTTCTCTTTTAAATTCTTAAATGGAATTTTTATTAATTTTCTTATTAATGTTACTTAATAAAATGTTTATCTATTTCACCAGTAGTGACACGATGGCTTACTACCATAGATTCACATAAATATTTGCTAACATGTTGTAAATGCGTTCTACTCTGACATTTTGATAGCTAACCCTTCTCCTAAGTAGGGGCAATCATAACGAATCTGAATTCCATGCGCACAAAAAATAATTAAAATAAAACAAGAATGAACCCTTTCAACCTACTGCAAAAATGTCCTTTTATCATAAACATAAGTTATATTGTCTTCCTTCATTTTTTGTCGTTGCATCTTTTGTACCTCTTGCGTTGCACACTGAAAGACACAAGGTAATCAATGTTTATTGTTATTTGTGAATTTTCATTCGATGTGGTTATCACGATATATGAGCAATATGCCGACAAGACAAAATGTCATCCTTATACAAGGACATCCCTCTGATTATTATTTTTTTTAATAAAGTTGCGGAAATTCATTAAATTTCCTCGCTATCTATATCTACAGATAGGTTTGTCTGCCACGCAAAAATCTAAAGTGACATCATTCTGCAAGAAGAAGAAAAAGATCGACAAAACTCAATCGAGCTGAAAAGAAAAAGGTTCTGATGTGTGTAGCTGCCAAAAGAAATCCCTTTAAAGCGCGAACTCATAAATTCCTTTGGCAATGCGTAAATTGCTTGTACCTATGGCCTTGATTGTAGTTTGCCCTTAATTTTTTTTTTTTTTTGATATAAAAGTCGAGTGTGCAAAGTTCGTGGCCCAAGAATTGTCACACATTGTCAAATGAATATCCTTGCTTATAGTATACATATAGAGAGAGATGATCCCTTTTCTATTCGATCGATATAATTGTTTCATGCAAACCATTGATCAATAAGGAAAGAGTTCATTGAAGATGAATGGTAAAAGGGTCGTTCGGGTGAGCCAAGATGTCACCAGAAAGGATCTCTTTTTTTATATTAATTTTCTTAAGAAAAGGGTTAGCCCTTGGAGAAGATATATATGCACATCCTTTTTTTCGCATATCCTTTTGCTGATTGTGTGCAATTGATTAACATCGAATGCGAAAAAATTGATTTTTGCTCTGATTATGAGAAAACTAGAATTTTTATGCTTGTGTGAATTTTGTCATTTAAGATTTTTTTTTTATTATTATTATTTTTGTATTATTGTTGTCCTTTGATGGGTTTTTCAAAGCTGCAAGAAAAGATATGTTTATTCGACAGTTGGTTTTATATATAGGTATGGAAGGGTTGATTGGACTGAGTTTTTTTTTTTTTGCTATGCGAATTCAGGTTTGTCTTTAGTTTTTTGAATAAATTTCTGAATTCATCAATAATCTTTTGGAAATTGATTTGAATCGTTGATTGTGGTCTTTTGTTTAAATGGAAAATGATATTTTTGAAAATTCGATTTTTGTGGGAAAATTCTTATAATTTTTTTTTTTAATCAGTTTGGGAACTGATTATTTTCAAGGTACAGTAAAATCTCGAAAAGATGAACAGAAATAAAACAGGGCCTGTTCATCTTTTTAAATTATTCATCTTTTCGAGCATCAAAATATGGTTGAGGAAAAAGATATACGTAGTTATTAATAAAAAACATTTATTATTATTTACATAATAGGAAAAGAAAAACAAAAAAATTATGTTGTGAATAAAGCGTTCATCTTTTCGGGTAAGACATTTCAACCCGTTCATCTTTTTGAACACTGAATAGTGAAAATATTTCGTTCACCTTTCCGAGCATTTCATCTTATAACGGGTGATTTTTTAAGAGGTTTAGAAGAAAAAACACAAAAAATTCGACAAAATGAATGAAATATTTATTTGAATCGATAGTTTGAACTTTGCAATTTAATGTTTAAAGATAATTTCATGCAAATGTTGACCGCGGCTGCGTCTCAGGTAGCCCATCCGCTGAGTCCAATTTTGGCATACTCTTTCACACATATCGGCCGGTATCTCACGAATGAATGCATGGATGTTGGCTTCCAGTGCGTCAATCGAAGCGGGCTTGTCCCTATAGACATTAGCCTTGACATACCCCCACAAAAAATAGTCTAATGGTGTCAAATCGCACGATCTAGGCGGCCAATTGACCGGCCCGAAACGTGAAATTAACTGTTCACCAAACTCGCCTCGCAATTGCGCCATTGTTTCGCGTGCTGTGTGGCATGTGGCACCGTCTTGTTGAAACCACATATCATGCAAGTCAAGAACTTCCATTTCGGGCAAAAAAAAGTTTGTTATCATCGCTCGGTAGCGTTCACCATTGACAGTAACGCTGCGATTCGCATCATCTTTGAAGAAATATGGCCCAATAATGCCGCCGGCCCCTAAATCTCACCAAACAGTGGCTTTTTCGGGATGCATTGGTAGCTGTTGCAATGCTTCTGGCTGATCTTAACTCCAAATGCGGCAATTGTGCTTATTTACGTACCCATTCAACCAAAAATGAGCCTCATCGCTGAACACAATTTTTCATTTTCGAACATTTCGAACCGAGCACGAATTTTGATAGTAAAATTCAATAATTTGCAAGCGTTGTTCATTTGTAAGACGATCCATGGTTAAATTGCAAACCAAACTGAAGCTGTTTGACAGTGACACAAGGTACTAAACACACGTCAGCTGTCAAAACCAGTGTTGCCAAAACCAAACCAGCTAAAAAATCACCCGTTAGAACCGTTCATCATTCCGAGATTCTACTGTATATTAAAATGGAATTTGAGAATTCGATTTTTTCCTTTTTTATTTCCGATATATGAATGCTATAGGTAGATACTATGTTATATGGGCAAAGTTATGGATTCGTAAATAAATCGCAATCGAGATTTTGATCAAACCTGAGTCGAAAAAAGTTAGTATCGCAGTTTTGTACGTCTATCTGTCCACCTTTCTGTCGGCTGTAACCTTAACGGGTGGGTCGAATTTCTTTAAGCTTGGTACCTACCTAGCTGTTTTTGGGCATTCCTCAGATATTTTTTTTTTTTTTCAATTTCTGAAGAACAAAAATAACGGTAGCTGCCGAATATTTTTTTTTATTTTTTAGCAAATATTGAAAATCTTATTTTTCTCAAATACGTGCCCAAAACTTTTTTTTTTAATTATGATCTTCCCAAAAGCTACCATTTTATATCCATTTTATAAAAAAAACTCCGAAAAATTGTTATAGATGGTACCTCCCATAGAACCATATTTTTTATTTTCGATTTTCTCAAAAACAGTTCATCAGATTTTGATCAATTTTTAAAAGTTAAAAAGTTTTAAAAAGCATTTAATGTACCTCCCAAAATTTTTAAAATATTTTGTCCGGATTTTTTGAAAAAATTTGTTTTTTCTTGAGGACTTAATAATTCGAAAACTATACTTGAACGATTTTTAATAAAGTTGGCACCCAGCAGTTTTTTAACATTTTCTAGCAAATTTAAAATAAAAATTATATTATAATGAAAAATAACGGTACTTCTCATGCAAGTTTTTAATACTGGTTTTGATTAACAAAATTTTGAGCAGTAATATCAGTATTATCTACCATATTTAATGGAACAATTTTTTTTATTTATCGATTATTACCGGTATCTCTCATAAAACAATTTTTCGGTTGTCGACTATTTCAATATCTGTTGGACCTGAAGAGCGTCTAATAAGGTTGAATAATATTGCATATTAAAATTTTCAGAAAAATAAATTTTGGATTAAAAAACAAAAATTATTTTTGGAAATTCAATATTTCAAAAATGGATACATAATTTTTTTTTTAATTTAATTTTTTAACTCAGCATAACTAATTTTTAAACAATTTGCAATTGGCAATTTTTGTTCAAGAAAATGTTTACAATGTTTTATGTATTAAAAATTGTCCTTTAAAAAAACGCATGATTTTTTTAATATTATTGTTTCTCCTAAATTAATTTTTTTTTAAAGGAATCAGGTGGTATAAATCGCTAATAGGTTTCAAAACAATTTTAGAAGTTTTAAATCAATTTATTATTATATTAAATTTTTAGGATATTTTAAGTTAAAATTGTTTTTCTGGAGTTTTCTAGTTTTTGCACCTTTTTTTTTCTAGAAAATCAATGCGGAAGCTCCCATTTTAGTATTCACTAAGAAATCAAGGCACAAATTGTTGCATCTAAATGCAGTACAATACAATATCTTGTTAGAAAAATCACCCACCGCTTAAAATCCAATTTTCCAAACAGTCGTAACTTTATCAATTTTTGCTTTTTTTTACTATGAGGGTACAAGAATACCAACGAAACAACTTCAGTCCAATTCAGTTCTCTTTAAACTGCATGCCGAACGATACCAATTTTCTGTTATTTTATTTCTGCATCAAAATATATATTTCGTCAAGAAGTGAAGTTATCTTGTATTGAACTGGAATTTAGATAATTATTATTTTAGAAAATATGTATACAGCTCAGATCTTGATTTTTCTAGAGTTTGCATAATTTTCATGTGTGTGGAAATTTGATTGGTTTGTTATCTTGGGAATATTCTAGAATATATAAGATCCTGAATACTTTGTATTCATTATTTAACACTTTTTAATGCTAACTCTATATATTCTCTATATTATGAAGAATTTGGAAAACTTCATCTTACCTTATTTTTATATAATAATTAAAATTTTCACCCTTTCCATTAAAATCCTAGACCTTTATATTTTTTATATTGACGAATGACGAACCAAAAGGATAACATGGAAGATTATTTTTAATTGAATCTTGACGTATGCGAATAGATGTTTTTCATATGTGCAAATCGAATTATAAATATTCATGAACTCATTCAACCCTATCACCCAGTTATATGTACATTTTCCTATACCGTCAATTTAATTCGCATAAATAACAAAATTTAATCAAGGATCCCAAAAGGATAAGATATGTATATGAAAATCGCAATGCGTAATACCACCAAGAAGACATGAAACGCACCCTAATTTGCACGCAGTAAAAACTTATGTCACGATATTGGTTGATCTTATTTATACGCGCGGTCTTAGAAGATGACATATTTATAAGGACATAATATACAAATCAATATATGCATACGAGTATAAGAGTTTTGGATATGCGATATGGGAACTGTTTTTCTTAAATTTTTTTTTACGGATGATCCTTTTTGCGATAGATCGATTTTTCAAAGGTTCACATAACCATTGTTCGATTGTTATTTTGCAAAATCAAGAAAATAAAAGATATTTTCTTTGAATATTTTGTGCAAATCAATTTGAATCCTTTCGCCTGGAAAAGAAGTCACAGTATATATATTGTTGTTATAGTTTCGTTCTTTATCCTTTTCAGATATGTAAAATGGAATCTTATTTTTTTTTTTGCATTATTGTTTGTCAAACGATGAGAAGATTCTTAATTTTGCATTTTTCAAAAATTGTTTCTCATGTTTTTGTGCGAGAGATGGTTGGATTGGGTCGGATCGGGCGGGAGAAGTTCATTGATTTTTGATTATTTATTTTTTCGGTATGCAATTTCACAGATGTCATTGTGCATATTATTTGTGACAGAAAAAAAAAAAGAATGATCGATATATTTTGCATATGGGTTTTCTGCATACAATTTATTTAGGATATATGGATATATTATGGGGAAACAATGATTTGAGCAATCCAAATGCAATTGGAATTTGATTAGCTGAGTATGGATTGAACTTTTGTTATACATTATTTGCAAGCATGTTCAGGATGTTCATCAATTTTGAATTTTTCATTTCCATACACCTAATGAAGTGTTCAGACGTTATTGATTGTCAAACAATTATTTATTGTAAAAGGGTTTAAGTATAATTGTATATGCATTTTGGTTGCAATTAAAAACTTGTAAACGATGCGAAAAGGCTTTTCTCTACTGTAAAAAAAATCCTTTAATTTTTTAAGTGATGATTCTTATAACCCAGGCTGTAAAATAGTATAACAAAAATTCAAAACATGATAAAAATGTAAAATTTTGTAAAAGAATATGCTACCTACCTTTTTCTACTACAATTTTAATGAATATTTTTAATTAAAGTAAATAGTAGATCTAATATAGAACTTTCTGAAACTTTGACAGACAGAAAAACTATTTCAATAAGAAATTGCACATGATAAATACATGACATATATTTAAGGTTAAGGTCCTTTAGTACTCTCATTGAGACAGGCATCAGTTTTAGGTACAAACAAAACATGGTCTGAAAAAATATTGAAAAACATATAAAAAATTCAAAAACAACAAAACTGTTGGTAAATGAATTTTTAAAGTACCAAAAAATATTACATAAGTAGATCCTTTGTCATCCCTTTTTATTTGGCATTTTTGTCATTGTAGAATCAATCGAATTTGAAAGATTTAATAGATACAAATAGATTCCAGGGCTTTTTTGATTTATTTCGGTAAGGATTTTCTATAAAAACCAAAGATCCTTAAGTCCATTCAAGATGCACATGTTTTCTCTCATAGTCTCTAAGATATTCAGGACGTGGTGGTGTGATTATATCTTTCGGCATTTTTAACCACTTCTTTGCGCACTTTGATCTTTGTACAGCTTAAACCATTTCGATCATAAAAAATGCTTCTAAAATATTTTGGAACAAAATTAAATCTATTTCTTTTTAATTTTAAATTTCTTCAGACTTTGGTTAACGAGTTTAAAAAATAATTAAATCATCTAATTTGAATTCAAGACACCTTAAACAAGAAATCTTTAAGTGAGTGAAGTACTCAATGTCAAAAATAGAAAAAAAAAAACATATCTTATATTATATGTGTATTGTGTATAGTCAAGGAAAATAAATATAAAAAAACTTAAGCCCCCACTTAGTTGAATTGAAAATCCAATCGAAAGTACAACCAAACAGATTGCTATCGCATTAATTTTCAATTTCTTGATTATAAATCGCATTTGCGCGCCCTAAACAAAGTGTCATACCATCATACTGCAAACTTTACACGCCTTTCAAATTGTCCCCAACAAACATCGTCGTATATATGGCTTGACTGGTAATTTTCTCAATAATCCATATGCATATCTAACATAGCGAAACGAATTCAAAAATGACGTTAAAAGCACTTGATATCTGTACAATGTGACAGAGCACGTTCCACACATGGTTTTATATATAGATATGGATACGAGTCCTTACAGACCATCTATAAGAGACTGGAGAGTATAGAGTATCTACATTTGCAGCGAGCAAGTAAACAAAAAAAAAATTCCCTATACTCACTTGAATCAGTAATAAATTAGCATTAGCGCTTTATGCAAGAAGACACATTTTCTTGAATTGAAATTCAAGTCCTTGAGGGAATGAGGCAATCGAGTAAGAGGCGTATATAAGGTACGAGTATATGTATAGGGATAGCAAATCTCGGTGCTGTTATTGCTGGTTTTTATATAAGGGAAGCCAACGCTCTTGATGATCGCGACCGATCAAAATATTGCCAAGGAGCAATAAAAATGAAAAAAAAAAAAAAAAACATAAGAAGGTTCCAAGTAAAAAAAGGGACACCAATCAGACAATTAATGTGTAGGAGGCAGGGGGGCTCGACACAAAAAAAATCCCTCACAAGCGAAAAAAGCGGGACTTTATAGTTAAGGTCTCTGTTTGGCAAGTCTATATTGGCAATAAGATTCAAATTGAATAGACTTTCTAGTTTCATAAGTGATTCCCCCCCCCCCCCCATCTCATTCCCTCTCTTGCCCTCTCTCGGGATGATTTTATTTCTTACTTCGCGTTCGCTCCCTTCGTCGTCGTCGTCCATTGTGTCAAGCTTTATAGTCAAATGTCACAAATAGTAAAGCTAACTGAATTTATGAACGACAGCAGCGGCGAATAGAGGTGGCACTAACGCGCACGCCATAAATTATAATTTATGAAAGGAGGCTCTTTGGGTTCCGTCCGTCCATCCGTTCGTTCGTAAATACATACATATACATATAAACGTGCCCTGGTCTCTCGCTCTCCATATAAGCAATATAACGATTGGGGATATGAGGTCCAAATATTGTTGTAATGGCTGAATGGAGAAAATTCAATTGGAAATAAATGTGTTTTCTGAGATGTCAGCCGAATTGAATGGAATCCGTGCCGACATGCGTGCGGTGATGGTAATAAATTGAGGAAGAAAAAAAAAAAGAAAAAAAAAATCTTCAAGTTTGTCGCTCAGCTCTTTTGTTTCGAATGCCGCCCATGTTGTTTGGTAGTGAAGTTTTGCTTTGGACATATGCAGCAGCAGCATGATGGTGCTGTTACTTCATCTTCGAATATTAATTGTCTTAGATTTATTGGGTTGATTTTTTTTTTCAGAATTTTTTAAACTACAAATACCCGTGATAGTATTGGTAGAACAGGAAGTTGTCAAGTGGGATTTTAAGTTTTTTTTATTTCCCAAGAAAACACAATGTTGCAAGAGTTGATTTTGTTTGGAAGCTATAATAAAATGTTTTCATAGTTGGATCCCAGAGGTTTTATGTCATTTTTCTTTTGTTAAGACAAGAGAATAGTATAAATGCGTCAGCCACCACCATATACAATGAAAAGGGGTTTCGGTTTTTCGTTTTTCAAAGGAAAATTTTTATATCAATTCACTTTTGATGATCGTTTTTTTTTTTATTATTATTATTTTCTTTTCTTTTTTAACTGGTGGCTAAGTGGGGGGAAATTAAGTTTTAAATTAACTTACTGCGGGCGTGGTTATTATTTATAATAATAGATTTTACGAGATGAATAATTTTGAATATTTAAAAAATTTTTGGATTTTATGATTGCAATAGGAGAGGGTTTAGTAGAGTTATGATGATCTATTGTTGGGATTATCTCGTAGATTTTTTTTTAAATTGGTAAGTTATTGAGTAGGTGGTGGTGTAGGTATTAACTGAAAAGGGAAGTCGATGGTCCGTAAAAAAAATTTAAATAATAAAAAAGAAAAGATAATAATAAAATAATAAAACTGATCATTTGATACAATAAACTACTTACAGTCAAATCGTCAAATATTTTCCAAAGCTTGGTTTAAAATGAGTTGCATTGATTAAATGCAGTCTTAGTTATTTATTCATATCTGGTTGTTTGTATTTATTTTTCAGCAAGTTGACGACCGACAGAAATGAAGATTCCTTAGTCTTTGTCTAAAAAAAACATAAAAATGGTAAAATCTTTCACTCCAATTTTTATCCCACATATTATGAATTAAAATATGAATTAATTATACTCAACCCAACTAACAATTTAGCTTGTTGTAGGTTCAATGCAAGCTATTTTCTGGCTTGTATAGTAATAGAAGAAGGCCCTATGCAAACCATTTTGGCGCACATTATAGAAGTTCCTTAAGACACTTCATCACAACTGCTATGCAAGCAATGAACAGTGTAATAAGGTCTTATAAAGATAAACTTAAGAAAGTCATTGCCCTGTTATGAAAGCAATAGCTCACATTAAATTTTCCATTAAGGCCTTATGTCAAGCAATTAAGTTGTATAATTGAAAAAAAAATGCGTCCTTTCAAATTTTTAGTTTATTTATTTATCTGAATTTGTTTCTTCATATTAGGGTTTGAAATCGCTTTTTTCTTTATCTGAAATGTATAGAATTTAAATTAATTTTAAAAAAACTTCACTTATACTTACATGGTTTCTCCGAGATTTGAACTCGCGTCCTTCCAATCAAAGACCCAGCACGCTACCCACCAGGCTAATTTGCAATACAGGAGATGGATGTTAAAATGTTTGTTAGTTGATACTTCACGTATCTGCTACAGCGACATATTTTGTAATGGTTGACGCTGTTGTAATGGTTGTAGAAGTTGCTATTAACATTTTATAAAAGCTTTATATCTTATCTTACAGAAGCCAATAGCAAACCAAAATGGACGCTTTTTAATCCAAATAAATTCCCTCTATTAATAGTTGCTATACAAAGGTAAAACAGTTCACTAAAGAAGGCAATCATTTCCATAAGTTTGCTGTTAACATTTTATTCCAAGTCAGTACACTTATTTGTTCCAGAAAATATTCCTATGAACCAAATAGGCGATCCTGATCTTTTAAACTTTTTCCACGAATTAACTATTGTCTGTAAAGGCTTTAGATGATTTACCCTATTGGTATTTAGTTTTTCTTATAATTTGAGAAAAAAAATTCCCTTTTTGGACTACATATTTCTAATCTAAATGAAAAGCGGTGAATTTGTCAAATTTGATATAATTATTTTATTAGTAAGCCCTATACAAAATGTACTTACACTTTCTGTTGACATCTGTATAATTATGAGCAGTATTAAGATTTAATATTTATAAAGTTTTTTAAAGCAAGCCATACAGAAAATGTTGTTAATTTCTTTCAGTTGAAAGCTCTATAGAAGCTTCACTTTCATTGAAACAATTTGGGAGGCCTTGTACAGGCTTTAGTATACAAGCCTTTTATAGAACCTGTGTACCAACTTTTAAAAGGCATTAAAGAAGTTACTATTAAAAACATAATTTATAAAATGGTTGACTTTCATAATAAAGCCTTATAAAATGTATATGCTAGCTATAGCTTATCGAATTCAAAAAAATGGACCTTACACAAGTTAAATTGTTAGTTGGGAAGCGTCTTAGGAAGGTTATTAAAACATTTAAAATGAACTTTTTTAAAATCTAACTTCCTATTGGGCTTAGCTGGTCATTTATCGAAATTTCGCAGAAGGTAAATCACTTTTCATTTAATTTAAAAAAAATTTAAATAGATTTCTAAATAGTTTTTAACTCTTGGGTTATCCAGAAACTATAGCTCCCCTTACTTTTATTTTTTTTTTATTTATTTTTTTTTTTTTTAAGTAATTATCATTGATCTGGTGATCTTTGAATGCAATTTTGTGAGAATAAGAATTAAATTTAAGTTCCATAATTTGGAACATGTATAATCTTCTTCATAAATTTATTTTTAAATCATTTTCTAAACGATTTGGTTATAGCTATTAAGTTTTTCTATATTTTTAAGCTTTGAAGACATACCACCACAATCAAAATGAGGTGAATTTTAAAAAAAATTTTTAGATTCAAATCAAGAAAATAAGTTTGTTTCTCTATACAAGGGATCATGTTCCACTCTCGCTAAAAAACCTGTGGTCTTTATAATCTCCTCCGACAAAATGTTTCCAAGTATTTGTGTGACGGATTGGACTATTATTTAATTTTTGAAAAAGAGATATAAAGAGATATACCTAGATTCGAAATAAATCTTATTTTATTTGCTTTTGGGGCTTTTTCCATTTGGTTATGGCATTATTGCACGGGGCATACATTCATTATGAAAAATGGCTTCAATTTCTGGAAATCTTTCCTGGGGCCTAATGTAGTGGAGCGACCACTACCATAACATGACCAACATATACTCTGCAGATTTTTAGTTCTTTTGGTATTTTGTAACGGTCTGTTAATTTTCTGAAGTACACACCAACTACTCAAAGTCATTTATGTTATCTCTTTCATACATTGACCATATACTCTCACCAACAGCAGCGGCTCAATAAACGAGTTCAGCCCTTTTCCCATCAGTTAAAAAATTATTTAAAATTCTGGAAAAAATGTTCACTTCCAACTTGTCCAGATTACAAATTCGGAGGACAAAATTTTTTTCAGATGAGATATGTAACTGCCATTTTCCAAATAAAATTATGGGACATCAGGATACGATGTTTTAAGTTAAAAATACATACAGTATTTTTTTATAAACGAAGGAAGTGTGCATCATGCAAAAGTTCACACTTTTTGAGTACCTACCTAAGTTAACGAGTTCAAAATTCTTGTTGAATGAAGAAGATTTTCGTTAAGATTTGCTACTTAACTTTAATTAGCACTCAATTGTTTATTAATAAGATATTTTATTTCGTGAATTAATTTTTGATCAACCATTTTAGTTGATTTTTAAGATTTTTAAATTAAAATATAATAAAGTAGTTGTTATTAATATGATTCTAATAACGTAGTTTTTTCGCATAGAATTTGAGGGAATATTGAAGCAAGTCACAAATTTTTCATAGTCGTACCAAAAACTTTATAATGGACACTACGCCATATTATGAAAAATTAAATAATTAATGTTAGTGGCACATGTGTAGTTGGGGATGCAGAGACTTTATTTTACTTTAAGTGCAAATATACATATGTTCCACTTTTTAAAGTGTTTATTAATTCCCACGAGATATAGAAACTCTTAGTTATTTTAAGTTAGGTTTTTTTTTCCACTTAAGCCTAGTACCTACCTACTTAGAGTGCGTGAAGTTATAGCCCCACTTTTTTGGAATTTGCTATTTTTGAAAGTTGTTGCAGGTTGTTCCCGATTTGTTCCGCATTGTTCCAAGTTTTTTTTTGAAAAATATTCAAAAATGGGGGTTTTAGAGCCAAAAAACCGTTTATGGCCTAGCCCCCTTTTTTCCGAAAATCAAATTTTTGAAAGTTTGGAACAACTAGTTCTAGTTTTTCTGAACATTGTTTCAAGTTTTTGGACTTCTATGTACAAAATTTCAAAAGTTATGGGCAAAATTCGAATAAAATCTATTCTAAATTTTTCGAAATTCTTAGTTTTGAAATTTTTTTTGGGTTTCAAAAAGTGTTCTAACCATTGTTCCAAAAACTCAAAATTGTAGGACGTGTATTTTTAAAGATAAAACCTTCCAAACATTTTTTCAAAAATCCAAAAAAACGGCTCTCTAATATTTTTTTTTTTTTAATGCATTGACTTTTGAAACCTTATGGTAAATGCATGTATTGAAAAAAAGTTCTGACCTTAAATTCTTACTACCAGCTTAAAAACTTACTTTAAAAAAACATCTCCGATTTTTTTAACTTTTCAAAAACACACCTGCCCCCCCTTTTCCAAAAATCCAAAATCTAAAATTTGTTCCAAGTGCAGAATCCCTCAAATCCAATTGTTCCAAAGAATCATCAAAAAATATTGAAAACTGAAGATTTTAAGCCCAAAAAACACTTTAAATGAAAATATTTTATTATCCTTGCTCCAAAATCCAAAATTCAAAAATTTGTTCCAGGTTGTTCTAGGGCCCTTCTAAATTATAGACTTTCGTTTCTTAAAATTGATTTTTAGAATGCAAAATTTCATTAATTTCAATTCCCGTTGAATTTCAAAACTCGACAAGAGACACGTTATATCCAGATTTTTTTAAAGCTACATGAATTTTTTATTATACAATGCATATCCAAAAAAAGGATATTAGTTTACAATTTTTTTAAACCAGCGTTTTATTATTTGCTTAGAACCCCTTAAGTACAGAAAAACTATACATATTTAAAAATAAAAAAAAAAAAAAACAATATGCAAACTTTTAATTTTGCACACGGTTATTATACATGTCTTTTTCTTTCTGAGAATAGATTTCTAAAAGTATCTTAAATTAAAACATTACCAAGTACACAGATTTTTTAAAATAAATCTTTCAGCTTATTTATACTGTTTATTAATCCACACATGATGTGAGTTTATATATATGTACGTCGTCTCCAATGTTGAACACAAAGAATAAAGAAAAAAACTGAACAGAATTGGAAGACGATTTAATCGATTGAGTTTCCAAAACAACATAACCATCAATTCAAAAAAGAAACCTCCGCAACCACCCCATTCATAAAAATAAAACAAAAAGTTTTTTGAATAAAAATTAAACCGAACTTTATGTTTCTATTTATTATTATATCATTATTATATATTATAGTTTTTGACCCCCTTTATATTTGCTAACACACAATTTTAAATCAACCAAGCTACCACATTCTTTACGAAGCAGCTCCATTCTGCTTTTACTAGGCTTCTACGCTTATACGTTTATTGAATTAATCCCTTAGACAAATCATGAAAATTTTCCTTATGATTGTTTTTTTTTTTTTTAATTGAAATTATGCGTTTTTAATATTTTTCCTTAAAAAAACAACCAAAACAACTTCGATTTTGCATTTTCTCATTCAAAGATGATTCAAGACTGATAAAGAGGAAGACACAAAAAAAAAAAAAAACTATAAACTTCTTGAATAAATGTTTCGTATTGTTCGATCCGGTTCCTAAGTGTCGGATTAAATAAACGAATGTTGAACTAAAAACAACCATTTGAATAATAAATTTTATTCTGAACCCGCAAAATCTTAAAAAAAAAAAAAACAGAAAACAAAAATAGCCTCAAGTTGTTGTTCGGGGTTTGTTTTTAATGTTTGCACCTTTATTCTTTTATTTCGGGTGTTTTTTTTTTTTGTGTGCGAAATATTATATAAATAAAAAACCAAAATCTCTAATGCAAATAAAATCACACGTTAGAATTTTCGAAATTTAAAATTCCTTCAATTCTTATTATTTTAAGACGCTTGATCAGAAGAAATTGTGCAAACCCCTTTTTTAAAATATACCTACTCTTAAGCTAACTCTCAGAAAATGTGTCAAAATTTTGATTTGATCAAAATATTATTTCCTGATCTCAATCGTTTTATATTTATATAAAGGTAATATGTTAGCACTCAGGTACAATACCTTATGGGATTGTATAATTTTTTTTTTTTTTTTTGCAAACAAAAGAAATCTATTTTTACTTGGAAATCAAGTTGAAGGATTAGCAAATATTTTATATTTATATATAGAATAAGGAATATATGGTGATGGAATCAGACATTATGAGCGACTACATTATAGTGCCTCCAGGGCTATATTTTATGGAAGAGAAGACTAAAATTTGATGGTTATATGTTATGGGATTAAAATTTGCAAATGTCATAATTGGGGTGATATCTGATGAGGGTTTTTTTTTTTTACTGTGAAATCAAGTTTCGATCAAGAATTTGATGAATCGCACTGGCTCATAATACGGTACTGATCCTTATGAGAAAATTCCAATGAAGAAAATTCTTGATTTTGAGATGATCGAAAGATAAAAATATGTATTTTTAAATTTACTTTTATACATTCCTATCTCCATATGTATACCATTGAGGAATATATATGGACTGAAATGGGAATTATATTTGATACCTTATGATTCATTGACATATCTTTGAAGAGGCGGGTCAGATACTCATAATTAGCCTATAAATCTAGACTAATCTTGAATTTTCGAGTATATAGACACACTTATATTGGAGCTTCAATTAAATAAAAGAATTTTTAGAACTTTTTACTTTTTTAAAATATTTTCGTTTTCGTAGCTCCATTATAGTTTTTACCCAAAAAGAGCTAGTTCGTGCATATGTTTTTTAATTTACTGTCAGTCCTTTAGAAAATTGGCTATTCCGCTTAAACAAGTGGAATTAAAATCCACCTCCTAACCCATTATTATCTTGTCTCGAATAAACCCACTTCCCGTAAGGTTTGACAATTTTTAAAATTTAATACCCTATGAATTCCTAATTTTTTTTTTCAAAAGAAATCAACCCAGATTGAATTTCATGTTTTTTTGAATTCTATAAATCCACTTAAGAACGAGTTATTTTACATGAATTTTAATTCTGTTGTATAACAGTGCCTCATTCACATAAAGTTTATATAACATTATTCTATTTACCATATATAAATTGCATTTACAATTACCATAAATTTATTAAACATACACGTCATAAAATTTGAGTGCAATTTTCCAGCATATAGATGGTTAACACAGTAGCTATATAACAATAGATTGGTATAACCTGCGCCCAGGACACACATCAACAATACAAAAACCCCCCACACACATACGCACCATCAATTACATAAATTTAATTTAACAAAAGCAATTATATGGCCGCCTTCATTGCTCGAGATGCTTGCTATAGCACATTGCATTGCATTGCATTGCATTGAGTTTAGAAGATTTCATATCTGAGAAACGAGCCTCGCCACTCCATCCTCTCAAGCCCACTTTATTTATTTTTTTTTATTTTTTGAGTTACAACAAACTGCGCGCGCGTCAAACATTATTTGTATACACACAAGCTCCAACATGTAGGCAGACAGCAAGACACTTTAATCAGACACAAAAGGACATAGAGGTGCGATAAAAATCATTCGCTTGGCATTATTCCGCATAATTGTATGTCAACGATATTTTTGCTTTCTTTGTATTATTATATGAAAACGAGTGTCTTTTGAGGAAAACTTTATTTCCTGGATATATACCTACGAATATAGCAACGAGGCTTAAGTCTTAAGAGTATATAGATACATGGGATCGGGATGGGGTTTTTGTGTATTATGAATGTCTTGAGATCTCTATTTGCATTTTTTTTTTTTTTTTAATTTTCAAATTGTTATTTCTATGTTAATTTTTTAGGAAGAAACAGCTTATCCGTGTGGTGTGATGCTATCGATAACAAGATACTTAATCCCTATGGAGGATGTTTTTAAGATAATTTACTATATTTATACTTTGCCAACGATTTAGCAAAGAGTGTTATTGTGATTTTTATCTTTTCGTATTATTTTACAGAAAAGTGTTAGGTAAATTATTAATATTTCATACAGTCTTCCTTTCGCCGATGGTATATTGAAAAAATATAAAACATGGCTAATTAAAAGAAGAAAAAAGAATAAAAGAATTATTAGTATAAAAGTAGTACAGGTTCTTATATAGAAAAAATCGATTTTTACCTCAAACCTTATTATGAGTAAAAAAAATTAAATAAATAACGATGACGACCCCCAATAATTTTTTAAAAAAAATTAAAATTATTTTGTGTGTTTACTTAAAGAGTATCCTGCACATGTTTCGTATAAAGCTTATATTTACCATCATCAGCACTCCTATGTATATATTTGAATTCATGGAAAACCTCAAAATATATCTTTGAAAAACATATGCCTTCAGTCGTTTCCAAACAATTCGACGTCTCCTACATCTCTGACACATTCCAAAGTGTCGAAAAAAGTTCTCATATGTTTATTTGTTTAAATAAAATAATAAACAATTACACAATTTTTTATATATAAATATTTATTTATTTTAAGTTTTTATTTTAAAATTTACAACTTTTTTATTTTTTGTGACGACGACGCGTTTCGGAGCTGCTACTCCATCATCAGGTCGAATACTTTTGTTGTTTAGTGTTGTTGTTTTCTATCATTTTACTTGAGCTTTTTTAAATCTTCTGTTGTTGTTGTTGGTGAAAGTTTAGTTGTTCTTTGTTTGGGGTTTTTTAGTAATGTAGTTTTCTTTTTCTTTAGTTTTATTTTGTTGTTGTTTATTGTTTTGGTTAATTTTATTTTATTTTAAGCTTTTGTATGATTATAATGTTGTTTTCTTTTTTCTTTTATTGTTTATGTTCAAATTTTATTGCTGTTTCATATAATGCATTATGTTTAATTGTTAGTTTGTCGTTTAGTATGTTGTCCTGTTCTTGTCTGTAAGCTTTATAAATTTCAAATTCTTCTGTCGCGTCAAGAATTCTGCCTTTTCTGCATATATGTAATGTTTGTAAGTTAGTTTCAATGTCTGTGTAGTTATGGTTGTGTTCTATTAAATGTAATGCGTATGTAGATCTGGTGTTTGGTTTGGGTTTATGTTCTTTGAATCTTTCTTCAAAGGTTCTACCCGTTTGTCCGATGTAAAATTTGTTGCAATTATTGCATTTTAATTTGTAGACGCCGGAGTAGAATTTTGTTTCTGTTTTTGGTTTTGGTTTAAGTATATTTTGTATATTGTTGTTTGTTTTAAAACTTATGTTTATGTTTAGTTTTTTAAATTGGTTTGTTAATATTTGTGGTACTATGTTGGTATATGTTATTGATGTGTATTTTGGATTTTCTATTGTTGTTGTGTTTGTAATTTTGTTGTTGTTTATTTTCTTTTTCTTTTTATTTATTAGTTTGTCTATTGTTGTTGTTTTGTATCCATTATTGTAAGCTATACATTTGATTAGGTTTATTTCATTATAAAAATCATTTTTGTCCATTGGAATGGTAAATGCTCTATGTATGAAAGCATTAAATGCTGCCATTTTTTGTGAATGGGGGTGATGTGAATCATTATGGATTATTGTGTCAGTTGTGGTTTCTTTTCTATAAATTTTATATTTTAATGTATTATTGTATTTTGTTATATTTATGTCGAGAAAATTAATTGATTTGTTGCTTTCTATTTCTGTTGTGACTTTTATTTTAGTGTTGATGTTGTTGATGTATTTTGTTAGTATGTCTATTTGCCTTTGTGTACCATCAAAGATCACAAAAGTGTCATCTACATATCTAGAATATGTTATAATTTTGCTGTTTTGGGGGTTGATTGCTGATAGTATATATTTATTTTCGAAATGGTTAAGATATATTTCAGCTAATAGAGGGGAACCCATCGCTAGCCCTTCTGTTTGAGTATAGAATTGATTGTTGAAGGTAAAATAATTCTGTTTTAATGTAATTTCTAGTAGGTTTATTAATTCTTTATTTTGTTGTGTTGTGAGTTTAGCTGTATGTGTGATGTTGTCTTTGAGTATTTTGATTGTTTCGTTGATCGGTATGTTAGTATACATATTAGTTATTACTTACAAACATTACATATATGCAGAAAAGGCAGAATTCTTGACGCGACAGAAGAATTTGAAATTTACAAAGCTTACAGACAAGAACAGGACAACATACTAAACGACAAACTAACAATTAAACATAATGCATTATATGAAACAGCAATAAAATTTGAACATAAACAATAAAAGAAAAAAGAAAACAACATTATAATCATACAAAAGCTTAAAATAAAATAAAATCAACCAAAACAATAAACAACAACAAAATAAAACTAAAGAAAAAGAAAACTACATTACTAAAAAACCCCAAACAAAGAACAACTAAACTTTCACCAACAACAACAACAGAAGATTTAAAAAAGCTCAAGTAAAATGATAGAAAACAACAACACTAAACAACAAAAGTATTCGACCTGATGATGGAGTAGCAGCTCCGAAACGCGTCGTCGTCACAAAAAATAAAAAAGTTGTAAATTTTAAAATAAAAACTTAAAATAAATAAATATTTATATATAAAAAATTGTGTAATTGTTTATTATTTTATTTAAACAAATAAAGTGTATTATACAACTTGGAGACAAAAAACCCAAATCATGTACTCATATGTTTACCAAAATTTTCCTATTAAAACCGAAATAAGCCATAATTTTCTATATGAAAGCTTGACGATTGACAGTGTCATATATGATGTTTTTTAACCCTCAAAAAAGGTTTATACATAGTTTTTGTATGTATTTGGTGGAAATGCTTGAAAATGCAAAAATGTAATCAATACGAAAATCCATCACGAAATCAATAGCTTGGAACATAACGTTTAATCGTTGATTTGATTCTGTATCGGTTTTGATCGTCTGATATTAAAAATTGAGACGAACACCTTCATAATTAAATTAAATATTTACACCTAACCTACAGTTCTTTTATTTATACAAAAAATCGACTTTTATGATAATCGAAAAGATAACGGATTTAATATTTATAAAAATGTGGTAGATAATGGTTAAATTCCAATTTATATTCTTCGAAAATCAATCCCAGGAGCTTTGTTACTTCCTCAATACAATGCAGACAGAGCTGCGCTGTGCGCAACTGGTGCCAGAATATCTGTCAAAATATTCAATACAAATTCAATGTTACGAATACAATGTAACAGCTGCATATGAAGGTGTAACAGTTAGCGATATTTTATCTTTTCATGTATCTACTCATACAGCAACTTTTGACGCTTCAAATTGCTATAGATACATAAAAATAAACCTGCAAACATATTATGTATGTTTCTTTACTTCCCAAACCTGCCACTTTTTACCCATTTCAACCCAAACTTCTGTAAAATTCCATATAAAAAAAAATAAAATTGAACAAGAATTGAAACAGACCTATTGTATTCTCTCGCGAAAAAATTTTAAATTAAAAGAAAATTAGTAGAACTAAAAAATGTAGATATTTAACCCGTGCTTGTTTTTTTTTTTTTTAAACTACACAAAAAGCTGTACACAGCTGAACTAAGGGAAATAAGTAAAATAGTGTTACAGTTGGGTAGGGTCATCTGTCGATTTTTTTTGGCTGTTTTTAAATTCTCAATTTCTTGTTTTGTAATTAAGTTATTTCGCATTTAATAATTTGACAATATTTCGTTTGGCAAATTTTTATATCACTACCCTATTGTTTCGCAAAATCATCACTTAGGAAACTTCGCATCAGTTTTTACCTCACTTTTCATTATTTCGCATTATATTTATTCGCTTATTATTATATCATACTTAATTTTTTTTGCATTGTGTTAATATCTTCACTTCTTATTTTATCGCTTTATTCTTAATGCTTTCATATTACCTGTCTCATTTTATTACTACGCATTTTGTAACACAGTAATTATTATTATTATTAGGTACGCCTTTCCTTTTTTCGCATTTTATTATTTTGCAAAAATAGATGTTAAAAGTACATATTAATGACATGTTAAAGTTTTTTTCTAAGATGGTCATTTTTAAACCACAATTCTCTCAAAAGAATTGTTTTAAATCATTTTTTTGAAGATTTAGAACAATTTTAAAAGATAGTCATTTGAGATAATTGTGTTTTTCAAAATGGTTATCTTTCAAATTTCGAAAAATAAAAATATTTTTTGAGGAGAAAAAAAGAAAAAAAGTAACAATTAATTTTTCAAAAATCAAAAAATTTCCAGGGGTGGTCAGAAAAATTTGAAGGGTGTACAAAAATGGCCATCTTTTACAAAAAAATCAAAAAAATCGAACACTTTTTGCTACCAAGTTAACACAGCTCATTTCTTATTCTCGAGATATTCGAGAAGAATGGCATTTTTTAATTTTTTTTTGTAAAATCGGTGTGGTAGGAAATACGAAAATTGATTTAAAAAAAATTTTTGTTTACTTCGTGACATTATTATTTGTGAAATAAAATTTATTTGACATCTATATTTCTATTCTTTCTTGAGATACGGTAAACGACAGTATCACGAACGTACGAACTTACGTACACACATATACATACATACATCTCTCTAAAAACAATAGATTTGATTCCTTGGTATCTCGAAACGTCGAGATATGTCAAACTATTGCGAGTCGATTTTAATTTATTTTGATAATTTCTGAGAAACATTTCCGAAACAATTTTTGTCTAAACGGCTCTGACCCGTCTTACGAGGAAACCATTTCAAACCTGACTAGATTTCAGCGACTGGATATTTCTAGATTAAAACTTCAAAAGCATTTGCATATATATAGCCTGAAGCTATATTCTTAAGACTGTTATGACGCGCCAAATTCTCCGGTTCGATTCGCAACCACCTTAAAAAAAAAGAATTGTTTTTTAAGGCCAAGAATAATTCATGTCCAGAAAAGGGTTTCTCACCTTAGCCGTTCGGATTCAGCAAAAGTCCCCTTCATTCCTGCCAGTAACACTCGAACAGAAAAAGATTTTTTTTTTAAGTTAAAAGAAAATAACATCCGTATTTTTGAGTTATAATCGAAAAAACAGTCTTTAACTAATGTTGAAATTGGTTGTAACTCATTAAATATTTAAAATATGAAATAATATGATTTAGAACCCAATTTCTCTTTTCAAAAAGAAACACGATTTTTATCCACTAAAAACATCTTTGATGGTTTAAAAAAAAAAGTACGTAGTTGGTAATTATTTTAATATCCTTTAAATTTTAAGATTTTATATGTAAAGAAAAAAGAAGTAGCAGATCCTTCAGAAGAGCTGAACTAATATATAATAATATAATGTAATATACAATCTTTTATTATTCTTATTCATTACACGTAAAAGTTTAATTTCGTCATAATGGGTGATTTTTTAGCTGGTTTGGTTTTGGCAACACTGGTTTTGACAGCTGACGTGTGTTTAGTACCTTGTGTCACTGTCAAACAGCTTCAGTTTGGTTTGCAATTTAACCATGGATCGTCTTACAAATGAACAACGCTTGCAAATTATTGAATTTTACTATCAAAATTCGAATGTTCATCGCACTACGTTTTATCGAAAAATTGTGTTCAGCGATGAGGCTCATTTTTGGTTGAATGGGTACGTAAATAAGCACAATTGCCGCATTTGGAGTGAAGATCAGCCAGAAGCATTGCAACAGCTACCAATGCATCCCGAAAAAGCCACTGTTTGGTGCGGTTTATGGGCCGGCGGCATTATTGGGCCATATTTCTTTAAAGATGATGCGAATCGCAGCGTTACTGTCAATGGTGAACGCTACCGAGCGATGATAACAAACTTTTTTTTGCCCGAAATGGAAGTTCTTGACTTGCATGATATGTGGTTTCAACAAGACGGTGCCACATGCCACACAGCACGCGAAACAATGGCGCAATTGCGAGGCGAGTTTGGTGAACAGTTAATTTCACGTTTCGGGCCGGTCAATTGGCCGCCTAGATCGTGCGATTTGACACCATTAGACTATTTTTTGTGGGGGTATGTCAAGGCTAATGTCTATAGGTGCTTCGATTGACGCACTGGAAGCCAACATCCATGCATTCATTCGTGAGATACCGGCCGATATGTGTGAAAGAGTATGCCAAAATTGGACTCAGCGGATGGGCTACCTGAGACGCAGCCGCAGTCAACATTTGCATGAAATTATCTTTAAACATTAAATTGCAAGGTTCAAACTATCGATTCAAATAAATATTTCATTCATTTTTTCGAATTTTTTGTGTTTTTTTTTTTTTTAAAGTTCTAAACCTCTTAAAAAATCACCCGTTATTATTATGAGAGATACCTAAACCTTATATGTACCTATACAATATGTATGACCTCATATCTATAATTCTTTAAAAGTTCAACAAATGAGCAGCTGTATTTGAAATTATATTTTCTTTATAAAAATGAACACAATGAAAAGTCAGTAAATAAAAATTTAAAAATCCTTAAAAAAATAACTGAACAAAGAAAATTTTCAATGAATTTTCTAGAACATTGTAAAATCGGTCCTTTAAATTGGATTTCCGCAAAGTATATACAACACATTAGGTACAACCTTTGGCACTTAAGAATCAGAAGAATGTATAATGTGATGGCAATGATATTATAATATCTATATCGCACGTACAAAGAAACAATTTTTAATAAAAAAAAAATTACCATAACTATATATACAGTATACCTGGAACTCATTTATCTATTAATCAATTCCTTTCGAATTCTAGCAATGTTCTGCGCAACAGGCCTATTAAATATCAATAACAAAACTTAATTTGCATATATTTTAAGCAATATAAGAAAAAGGATGATGACACATTTTTAAACGCATATTGAGTGTATGTATAGGAACCCATACTGTAAATTTACAATGCGTCACCAAACAAACGACTTTTGTATTAAAATGAAAAAAAAATAATAAAAATAATTGCGCACATACGCTAAACGTGTGCTATTGTTTGTGCATATTAATGAGATGGATTCCCCTTTTTTTTGTATTCTCTAAATGTATATTCAAGCATACACAAGGACCTTAATATCACAAACCTCAAGAACCCTCTCTCTATCTCCATCAATCAATATAGAAAAAAGAATGGCAAAGAAGTATTTTTTTTGTCAATAGCGGCTAACAAATGGCTACTTACTCAATTATTCAATAAGCCGCACATACTTATTGTTCCCATCATCATCTTATCGATAATGTCCCCCTAATAAGAACTCATAATCGCATCTTTTATCCTTCATAAACCCAGGGATTTGTTCGTTCCCCCATTTATCTGCGGGTGTATATGTGTGTCAAATATTATTTTTTTTTTTTGTATCTTGTGTCTGTTTATTATTCACACACTATATAAGCTGACCACAGCAAATAAATTAAATGAACTCCCCATTTGACTCCCTTTTTATATACCAACTTATTGACCAACTCTATGTAGCTTCTCTATTTGCTTCCATCATCATCAGCTTCAACCCCTGACTTTTACTTCAAGTATATGTGTCCACAATTGATGTTGTCCATTTGAGGATCTTATAGAAGATTTCTTCTTTGAATAAGAAAATTTGCTCAGACTAACAAAAAAAAAAAAAAAAAAACAAAATACGAATTCATATATCCCAAAGAAAGGACCTTTTTTTGTGAGCATTTTGGATTTTGTCAAAGACGATATATAAACTCACACTCAAAAGGGACAAGTTTTTGATGCGTGAAATGGTCACTAAATAATCCGATTATATCTTGAGATTCATTCAGAGATGTATTTTTATTCAATTAAAGTCACCAAACATTAAAATAAGAAAAAAGAAATAGAAAGACTGTGTTGCAAGTACTTGCTCCTCTTTTTTGAGAGATTTTTGTACTCTATAATCAGAGGTTTTGGAGGAATGACGCCATAATGTCAATGGACAAATTCTGCATCACTTTTTGAAAATTCTGAAAAGTCGTTCGACTCAGATTTAAAGTTAAAAAAAAAAACAAATTGTACAAAAAATTACTAAGTTTTTAAAATTAAAGCTGTCACTCAAATAAAAAAACAGAAAAAAAAATCATTCAACTAAAAGTAAAATAAACTCCGCCTATAAAAATGTAGGTACAATAAATTTGCCGCCATTTCAACATTCTCATTTCCTTGGCCAATATAAGAGTATAATGATGGTCAACAATGTTGTTGCACAAGTGCAGTAGTAGATATAGTTGGTATAGTGGTGACACATTCCAGTTTGACTCCAAAGAATGTTTTTTTTTATTTTTTTTTATTGACCTGACCACCATAAGTAAAGAAGTTATACCTCCGCATTTATATATATTATTTTCTTAAAAGAAGAAAACCTCCCTATATATAATAAAAACGCGCACTTATAAATCATGCACTATATAGCTCTTGGGGTAAAAAAAAGAAGGAAAACAATAAACAAAACAAAACTGAGGCCCCATGCTGAGGCATTGAAATTACCTCAGGGGAATTGTAAGTTAAAGGAACACAGACCAGGGAGTCACATTCTTTTGGTCAAGTCAAACTATAACGACGAACGGCCAGCGGCGGCGGCGGGCGATGCAAAAGGCATATATAAAAAGGACTATTGAACACCTGAATGTCCATTGCGTAGGTATATTATTATACATAGTACCTAGTAGTGTTGTTTTTTTTTTGTTGATTTTGTTCTTATTTTATGTGACTCTTGCTACCATATATATTGACAAGGTGTGGGCTGTTCCATTTAGTTGATGTTATACGATTGACTACGAAAATATGCGGACATTTTCTTTTCTAACACAGGGTCGAATTTGTGGTTCTTGAGGCCTACAACTACTATGAAGTATTATTAATCTTAGGGTAATGTTTTATAAGAAATTAAAAAAAAAACAGAAATATTTTTCACGGTCTATTGGCTCTTGTGAGGAATTGACAAATTTTCCAAGAGTAGCCGTGTTTTTTTCCAAACCCGAAGGAAATTGGATGAAAAAAACGATTCAGAGCTAAATAATTTACATGTTAAATGCAACAACAACTAATCCCCAATGGGGGATTAATCCCAGATAATTTTCGGTGTTTAACTTAAGCACGGAGGAAAACTGTATTACCGGCGGGAATAACATACTTGTTACCGATAGTTTGTATGGAAACTCTATTTGTAATGGCGTCGCTAATCCCCGCTATCGTTTTTTTAAACAAGTTCCCTCCGGGATTGAAAAAAAAACATACCTAGTATCTCTTGTCATGGAAAAGTGCAGCTTCTCACCTCAGCCGTTCAGATTCGGGCAGAAAATTGTAGGTCCCCTCCATTCCTGCGAATAACAAGCACACACGAATGGTTGCGAGTTGTAAATTACTAGGCCCTGGTTCTATATACAAGCTATATCGCGCCACTTAATTTAATTTTTATTTTGTATGATATTAAAATGACAAAAAAGACATTTGTTGATTTTAATTTTTGTAAAATGTTTAAAAAAAATTGTACGATGTTAACTCGTTGCTAATCCTGTTTCTAAACTAGTATCGTACTAAAATTTCTTTAACATCTTTCTAAATCGTCTAAAATTTTGAGTTTATAATCTTAACTACCTATAGATGTTAGAATTCATTAATTTCTTATTGACCGCAAACTATCGATAAAAATATTAAAACACTCTATCTTTATTAGTTTAAATATTCTTTATTAATTATCGTATGCATTTCGGGCTCTTTATAGAGAGCTCATCTTCAGCGAGCGTTTAAATACACTGAGGAGGAAAGCGGTCAATAAGAAATTTATGAATTCTAACGACCACAAAGTGACGTTCAAAACATTCGGTGATTAAATATCGAATAATTAATTTAACTATCTATATCTGTAAGACGTTAGTTTTTCTTTAAATGCAGCCTAAGCTGAATATTAGAGGAAAAAAGTATAGAAAAGAATTTATGTTTTGTTTTTATCAAATATGTATTCATATTTTTTTGACTTTCCTTAATTTTTGTTTTTATTTTTTAAATCATTTTTAATGTATTTTTAGGTAAAAACTGTTAATTTTGTTTAAGGACACATATTGGCCTTTCATAATAATAAAAAAAATTATACTTAATAACGTGTTTTTGTGAAAAAAATCTTATCGAAGTTAAAAAAAAACCTAAAAATGCTTACAAAATGTGTTTGATAATAAATTGCGGGAAAACCGTTATCCACACAGAAAAAACTTGTGTGGTAGATACAAATTTTTAACTATTTTTGTTTTAACAAAACAAAAATTTCAAAAATCGGCTGTAGTTTGGCAAAGTTAGAGCCCGTCAAAGGAAAAAAAGAATAAAAATCATAAAAACCGTTATAAGTCGAAAACGAAGCGAAAACAAGAAAATTACCTCATAAGTTTTTCGACTTGAAATGACCTCAGAAACTCAGGGTTTTCTTCTGAGGCGGTGATTTTAGGACACCCTGTATATCCAAAAAATTTTAGATACCTTTCAGTTGTTATCGTGCATTAGTTTTTTTTTTTTTTTAACAAGGATTACAACAAGACAAACCAAACCGTAAAGCTTTGTATATGTGTAATAAAACGCGATCATTAATAAATTAAACTTTTAGGACGATTTACTATACAAATTTATTTTATGTATCAAAAAATAAAAAAATAAACATCTTAAAATGAATTGATGAAAATCCGAAACTGTATACTTTGAGGGGTTGATGGTAGCTATATCTGAAAGTGGGAAGGAGAAAGTATGGACTCTAAGGATTGATAACACTACGGAATTGACAATCAGCTAATTTTTTTCCTTTATGAATGAGGTAATGAGATTGCCAACAGATGTCGTTACACTCTCAGACTGAACATTTCTATGTGTACAAATTATTGGAGCTTGCTGTTTGAATTGCCTCTATAAATTTAATTTTCACTTTTTGAAGTAAAACTTCTTTTGCGGCATGGGGGTAAAAAATTTTTCTATGGAGCTGTCAGTGACATGTCAAACCGACATACAAATTCCCGTCACGAATTACAAAATTCTGCGTCACGATATTATATTTTCGTTAAATGCAATGGTTCGTGCATTTAATATATTCGTTAAGATGGTTAGTGAATTCGAGTAAGGGTTTTTTGTGGGAAGAATTTTGTTTCTGAGGATTTTTTTCTGTTGTGTTGGATTTTCGGCCATTGGTCGATTTAATGCGAGGAAGCATAACTTATGTATAGTTGTAGGTTTATTGGTTTTGCATGGAAATATTCTGCAATCTATTGTGTCTCTCGCTCATTGGGTGTTGTTGAAGTAAAACTTCTTTTGCGGCATGGGGGTGAAAAATTTTTCTATGGAGCTGTCAGTGACATGTCAAACCGACATACAAATTCCCGTCACGAATTACAAAATTCAGCGTCACGATTTTGCAACGGTTCTGAGTTTCAAATCGGGTGCTCTGAGTGGTAGGACTTGAAAAATACTTGCCCTGTTGTCGTGAATGAAGTTTTACTTCTAGCGCGTGTACATAAGTACGCACACTCTTTTTAATAGCTTAAATTGATAAGAAATTCCGTGCGAATCCGGACATACCAGCTGGTAGATATAGAATAACTTTCTTCAAATTTGTTTAACAATGTTTTTTTTTTTATAAATTTTTGTTCCAAAAAATAAGTCACAGAAAAAAATATTTCTTGAAAGTGCGTTTTAAACAACTAAACCAAATATTCTTCTATGCATTTCTCAATTTCTGATCTGTTTATGAAATTTACGGAACAAATTTTATGAGCTTTTGGAATCGCTAATCGACTGATAGTGCCATAAATTCGTAATTTATTAAAAAAAAAATCTGATAGTGATTTTCTATTTTCCAATTTCATATAAAGTGTGAATAAAGTTTTGATTAGCTGTCCAACACTTAAATAAATTGTTCGCAATCCAGCAAAAATTATTTTTTCGATTTATAACCAGATGATGTGGGTCATAAAACAATGATGGTGAATTTTTATCCAGTGGACTTATGATCCTATGACAGTATTTTTTAAACACTTTTCGAAACATATTATTATAGGTTTTCCTTTATTCCCGTAACACAATGGTAAATATATGTAATGTGCATGATTTTAAATGTTTAGATTTATTCTCTCACTTGTCAAATCCGGCTTGAAGGACCAATTTTTACTTACTCTTTCTATAGGACAAGAATGAATGTAGAAATAAAATACATATCATCAAACGATTGCAATGACGAAGTCCATATAGGTACCGTTCTGTAGCGGTCTATCCGATAAGCAAAAATTCTAAAACAAATAAAATAAAAATATGGGCAAAAAAGAAACAATTATGTAACTTTTGAATAATTTTGTAAGAAATCAAAAATGTTCTAACTTATTTAAATTAAGAAACTTAAACTAATAATATTGCATTAACAGATTGATTAAAATTACTCTGATAAAGTAAGGAATTCTTAAGAAACGTTTTGCGGATAAAAATTGTTTTTATTCGCATTTCATCATTAAGATCAAAATAGCCTAAACTACAGTGGCGACAAAATTGTAAAAGTTAGTGACGAGTTATTTTGATAGTGTTGAAATCGTGGCCATAACGATCCCTATTTTAATAGTCGTATGTGTTATCTTTGAAGTTATTGTAATTAAACTGTGTTTCATGTCATTCAGTGAAAAAGACACAATATATGTGTAGCTATCGGAAATAGGAATTTTGAACTCATTTTTTTTATTTATTTTTTTTTTTGATATTTTTTTGCAAAATGAAAAAGTCTATAAAAGGTTTTTTTAATAATACAAATTCTATATAGGTACTACATAAATACATCAGCCAAGTAGAAGATTTAGCACTGTTTTTTTTTACTTTGTTGAATTATTGATTCAAAATAATTAATTTAACGGCCTTTAAGTCCTACAAAAATTGGCGTTTCTTCCCGGCGATCTCACTTGGACTCATCAGTTGACTATAGTGAGGGCCTTTGTCACGATAAACTTTGTCAGATAAACTGAACTTAGCAAAAATTGCGTATTGACAAAGGCTCTCACAGTTTAAAGTTTATAAACATATTTAACATGTAAAATCCTTCCATAGGTTTTATTTTCTAATTTTTCAGTTTTTTTTTAATGCGGCCCTGGTCAATCCAACCTCCAGCATTTACAAAACTGCAACGTGTTTGCAAGACAATTGAAAATAATAATAGATTTTGTTAAAAGGTTAAGAAAATTTCAAAAACAAAAACGAATTTCATTCATGTATATACAAAGAATTAAATCTGACAATTGGAACTATATGTACCTATATTATACCTTTGCACTAATATGGTCATAACCATACAAACCTTATTCATTGACTCCTCAAATCCTGGTCGAACCTCATCAATGAATCAATGGATGAAATCATTGTTTACAAAATCCATTAAGTCATTCTTGGAAGCCTATAGTTATAGAGGTATAGGTACGTGTAGATTTACTATTCCTCATGATTTAAAAAACATCATAGCCTTTGAAGTCTAGTTAAACATATAGCAAAGGCAATTTTCATACCTTCTCTTGTAGAAGAATAGCAAACAATGTAAAAAGCATCAAAGAAGAACAAAATGCGACCACAAATCCTTCCGAAACGGGATCATTATAAATATGAAATTCCATTTCAATATAATATCATATAGAAGGTGGTAGTGGATGTGATGGGTGATGTCCTTGACAACGCAAAGGAATTCTTTGCAAAGAAAAGAAAAAAAACCTATAATTCGCCTTCTTTGAATATTATATATTTCTTTTTTCTTTCTTTCTACATTTTGCAATAGAGCAAGGACTCTTTCACGCGTTGTTGTGTCTTTTTATATCCGAATTAAGGATTTTACTAGATCAATCATATTTTTTGTCATTCTTTTTTTTTTTTTTGCTCGTCTATTCATTTTTTTTTTTTCATTCGATTTTTTCTTACGTTTTGTGTGGCCTAAGCCGGGATCTGGGAAGCCTTTTGTTAAAATCGCTTAATATGCAAATGAGCAACCATGTGTACATGCGGAATGTTGTTATGGAAACTTATATATTTTTTTTTATTTTCTTCCTTTTTCGCTGGATATACCTATAAGGATAAGTACTGGGAAGTTTATATTTTTTTTTGAAGTTGTGCGTAAAAAAAAACAGGCATATGATTTTTTGTGTATAGAAGAGATGGGGGGGGGGAGGGGGAGTATATATAAAGGAAAATTGTTTAGGGATAATAAATATACAAGATGTTAACACAATTGGCTGCTGTATGTATTTCTTTAAGTTCGTAGTAAACCTGTATTAAGAAAGATATTAATACAAGTTCTTGAAATATGAAAAATTTGTTCATTTACCGATGAAAATATAAACTATTTTTAGGAGTCATTAAATATTGTTAAGGCATCCATAGAATTCACATGGATCTGTGAAGCTTTAATTTGACTGAAGCCAAGTTTAATGTTCATTTTCCATTGATTCAAAAGTGTTGTCAATAGTTTAAAAGTCGACCAGAGACCTTATATAGGTAAAAATACCATTCTCATGCTGTCCTCAGATAAAGCAAGAACTAATGCCGGTTTTTGCATTGAAGAATTTTCTCTACCATGCCAAAATTTTGGTTTCAGTTCAACAAGCCCTAGCAAACGAAACAAGCACAACAAATTTTAAATCTGTATTTGACTATACGCCTCGAATTTATTCATGTAATTTTGTGGGAGATATTTTTCCAATACTATCATTTCAACTGAAAAATAAGTAGTTGAGAACCTGAATGAGCAAAAGCTGAAGTAAGGATAGGACATATGAAAAATGAGATGTAGTTCAGCTAGAGTTACAAGGGGAAGGTTCAGTGGGTTTGTTTTTAGTTGTGGTTTTGAGAACGACTTGGAATTTTTTTTTAATGTAAAAAATTGTGTGGTATCCGCATGACAGTCAAATCCAAGAGACATTACGACAAGGAGAGAAAGAAGAGAAAGACAATTCAATCAAAAAATATTCTAGTTTTTCTCCAAAAGACTTATGAATTATGATAAGTGCCTCAAGTTCAACACTATCCAACGCACATCAGGATTATTATTCTTTGTGACTTGAACGCAGAAATCCGAAAGAAGGGCATCTGTTGGTTCGATAGTTGGAAGACACAGACTGCACAATAATACTTCTGGCAATGAATTCAGGATGCTCAACTCCACGAAGTCCCGAAGTCAACAAATCGTCGGCCAAATTATTCATGTTTGCGGCAGAAGCTGTAATATGTTGGGGTGGACTTGGCCACCGGAAAACCGGGATTTTGCCCTATGGGCCCCTGGGAGAACAAAAAGTGCATGAAAGCGCCTGCAGTACCCACCTTCTGTTCTTTTAAAAGAAAACTTTCTTAAAAAATTGGATTTCTAAGGGCCTTACAGTAAATATATAGCTTTGTGGCCCCAAAGGAATCTCATGAATCCCACACAGTTCTGTTAGGGGCACCTGCAATGAGGATAAATCTGCTGGCTCCCTACGAGATTATTTTAACGAAAACTACAGTTTAGCTGATGGGGCCCCACACTTATTATTCTTGAGCTGTTTTAAGCCATATGAGGCCCCACAGTACTCAGATACTTTAAAAGAAACTATAGTTAAGGCTCCCACACTAAGTATTGAGCTATTGTGGCTTCATTGGTAAACTAAAGGGGGGCTCTTTAGTCACTTTTGGTAAACTTTATATTCTAAAAGTTTTTGAAGTCCTTTAAATTCAATTAAAAGAAAACTTTCCGACTCTATATATTAGGGCCGCAGAAACAGAATATAAAAGACCAACAACGATATTTCGAATTGTATTTCAAAGTTTTTTTTATCGTTATTTTCGGAACTTATTATTATTTTTCATTTCTTCTACTCATTTAAGTATTTTGTGGCTCTTTTCCTTTAAGTCCCGGGAGGCGCTTTGACTCCCAGTCTACCCCTGATAATATGCTTCCATTATCTTGGATATCTGAACGTTCGGAAGGCTCGGACCACTAATCTTCGTAGTATCTCAAGTACGGAAGCAAATAGATGCTGTGAAAACATTTGACTTCGCTATGTTACAATCGCAATAGAACGCCCGGACTTAAGCTGACAAAGTCCTTCTTAATCTCTAACCAAGTCCGAAACTAGAATCAAGTGTAAAGAAACTGTGGAAACACTGCCAATATGTGCATGTGTTCAAAAGATTTGGAACGATATGATGGATGTCCTTAGAAAAAACCCCAGACTCCGAAAGATTTAGGAAAAAACCAAAAAATTTTAGTTCGATATAAGTACATCACTTTTTGATTAGTTTTAATAAAATTGCATTTGATAGCGTTAATTGGTACAAATTGTTCATAGAAATATTGTTTCTTTGCTTCTTAACTACTTGTTTATATGCAGATGATGTTATCATAATCGGAAGTACAAAGCGAGCTGTTAATGACCATTTGCAAGTATAGAAATTAGAAGTGGAGGCGGCAGAAATGGTCTTGATAATTAATGAGGGCAAGACGAAGTCATCAAAGGAAAAATCCCAACATCTTCGAATCGGGCAAAATGTCACTATTTCCATGTATAAAATTACATCAATTCATATACCGAACGAAAAGTCATTCTTGTTATAAATTGGTATTTCCTCGGGCTTAGAAATTTCTTAAGAATCAAGGACTTTGACAAGCTGTGGCTCCACAATTCGACCGTAAAATGACATCAATTCAGAGATTAAACTAAAAGCCAATCTTGCTAAATTACTATTTCTTCGGGCTAAGAAAGCATTTAAGAAGTAAAGAACCTATCAAAGTACATAGAGGAGACCCTATAAAATAACTGAGTGACCGGGTCTTTCAGTATTGGGCAGAAGTATGGACCTACGATCGGATTAAAATAAACTTATTTGCTTTTAGATTAAGATTCTTCTGGTTATTGAGTCTATAGTTTGTATCGATCAGTGACGTAAATAAATAAATTGGCTGGCACTATAGCTCGAGTAGAAGCAGGGCCTAGTGACTTATAACTCTTAACCATTCCTGTGTGCACGTTTTTAGCAGGAATGGAGTGGACCTAAAATTTTCTGTCGAATCCGAACGGCTAATGTGAGAAACACTTTTTCATGAAAAGAGATATTCTTGGAGGATTTGTCCATTCCTAGCAAGAGGCGGAAACCCGTAAAAACATTTTTGTTTTTAGGTGGCCTAGGCTGAGAATCAAATGCAAAATTCTTGGCATAACAGTCCTACTCACTAAAAATTACCCCACGGGCTATTAGTGACGTCAATCTATTCAAATATTTGAAATTATTGAAATTATCTATAGCTGCTGCAAAGGTTGGGACACGTCGTGGATTATGGAAAGCAATGCACCATTACCGCGGCGAATCTTCCCAGTTTCTGTTGGAATACACAGACCGCAACTTACGAGCCGTGCACAAATGAAGAAGGACTTCTTGACCAATTTGATAGGTTTAACTGAAAACTTGCAAAAGTGGATCTTAGTCAGGAACCAGGCTGTGGCTGAAGGGACTTGTTGTTTGATGCCGTGTTCGAACCTGGACCATTTTATTAACTATAAAGATTCAATTAAAACATAATAGAATGTAATTCCGGAAAACGAAAACGATGAAGCGATAAAGTTTTGACAATACCCATCTCTAACACATCTTAGAAAGATAGGGACAGCGATTGCCAAAACGATATCATTCACTCGTTTTCGTTTTACGGAATCAGGCCCCAGGTTCTTGGCTGCATCGGCAAATTAACTCGGCAAGTTAATACGATTTCACGTTGATAGTAATTCTGTTAGTGATATCGATTCATTTATATATAGAGGATCTTAGTTGAAACCATGTTTAATGTGTATTTTAAAAACTAAATTCCATGGACACTTTTTTTTTATCCTTGAATAACTCCAAAATTTGACGTAGAAAATTGGTAACCTGATCAGCAGTAACAACACCTTATTTACATCTACTTTTTGAGTGAAAGGAAAGTATCGAGCTTCATAACACCGGAAAGTTCCAAATTCCCGGGGAATTATTTTTCCTTCCTTGCATATATTTTATCCATCAGTCACAGTTAACATATAAGACAAAAAAAAACGTATAAGCCTTTATTAAGATCTGACTTTTCAAGATCACGATAAGTATAATACTCATTTGGACAATGCAAAATTAATTGGTCAAAGATTAATGGTCAGAACCCTCTAAAACTCATACTTGTTTATATCAAATAAGTTCAGTAAAAAACAAGCAACAACACACTCATCATCATCATCACAACTTAACTTCAACATCTTCAAAATGAAAACTGTCATCAATTACAATGAGGCATTAATTAATCTCTATATTATACCACCACCGCGCGTTTGTAATCCAAGCCTCTCTTGTCTAGAGATCCACTTGATTATCTCTCTTTCTTACCCCCCCCCCACTTGCGTCTGAATCGCATGTGAAAAATGTCAAAAAAACAAAACAAAAATCCATCAAAATAATCATCTTTTTCTCGCGCGATTGTGAAGACGGGTAATATCTGTGATGGACGCACGTTCCAACCTCTCTAATAAGTTACTTTTGAAAAAAAAAAAAAAAATATTTAACAAAAAAAAAACTGACATTCTTTGTTCCACCTTGACACTAAAAAGCTACACATACCACATTCTTCACTGTCTTCATTGTATTTATACCAATTGTTTGGATTCTTTTAATGTTTGGGAATTCTTCTTTTTCTTCTTCTAGTTATATACTGTAGCTACGCGTCTTCATTATTATATCTGACATCACACGGGGCTCAAAGGAAGATTCGTGTGTTTTCTTTTCTGTTGTAGACCAAAACAATAACCCACCATTGACCCAAACAAAAGAATAAAAAATTATATATTTATTAAAAAAATAAAACCAAAGAAGAAAAAAAATGAGATATTTCCCCAAAGACACTGAGCCGAAAAAACAACAACCAAAAATCCCCGAAACAATAACAAATATACACCGAGGAACAATAAAACAAAACAAAAAAAAATAAAGTATCTTCAAGCGAAGAAAGGAAAAAACTACTTAATATGAAATATCACACCGCCAGCAACAATTGCACGAATAATACAAAAAAAAAAGTAGTTGAAGTGCGCGGGAGGATACCCATATACCCTATAACCTAACCATCATATTCCGCGTGTTCTCAAACACCCTTTTCGAGCTTCGAGGAATATCTATACACATATTGTTGATGCATCATCATGATGGAGCTCCACAGACCTGGTTAGGAATATATTTATATGAACGATCGAGCTCATCTCATCTTATCTTATAGCCGTTTGGTTGTCTTCTTCTCTCAGTTCTTCAACTTCAACTCGCTTCGTATCTTATTTTTGTGTTTTTATTTTTTCAAACCAAAAGACTGACTTAAGTAAAACGAACGAAATGGCAGATCAACAATAAATAAAATGATTTATCACCACGGTAATTCATAAAAAACGTTCCGGCCAACAATGGGCCATAATGTACTTTGACATGGAATAACAAAAGGTAAACGAGGCCCAAACGAGCCAAGAAAAATGAGACAAAAACAAAACGCGCCAACGAAGAATCTTAAAAATAAAAATGAAAAAAAAAAAAAAAAAAAAAAAAAAAACTTCAAAACCTCTAAATATACAAGCATAACACTATTTGTATTGTATAAAACGAGTATACATATACCTTATTTAGTAGGTATATATTGTGGTGGTCGGCGCGGTCTTACAATGGACGATGATGCACAAGTATAACCCTTTTGCTCGGCCTTCGGTGGCTTTGGGGAGAATGCATTGAGTTAGGAGGGTGCCAGGGGGGCACAGAGTGTCAGCCATAAAAAAAAGTCGCTTTCAACCACAGCCGCACAACAGATCCAGATTTAAAATTAGGAGAAGAGCTGTTGAGATGCAAAATGAGATGAATTCAAGATGATGCAAATGAATGGACCATTTCGGGCCGCATCATACTTTTTAAGTAGGGATAATTTTTGCAAAAGCGGATTCCCAATTGATTTGAATTGAAAATATGACAATATATACCATGGCTATAATAGTTTTATAGTGATTGGAAGCCATAAAAGAAGGTTGACTTATTAGAGATCAAGTATATCGATTTCTATCAACTTAAGAGTTTTTGAAATGATATTCAGAATGGTTGGTTTACATAATTTTACTTCCTTTTCAAACTATCCTATTAAGGTAGGTTATCATCAAAATAACTGCGAAAATAACGCGTTTTCTCTGATTTTTACCAAGGTTGTGTTCTTCACTCGAGGTCGAAAACTTGGCTTAGGGGCCAGTTATAGCTTTCATATAAGCTATATAATCATTAAAAATTTTAATTTCTTATTTTGGACACTTTGAAAGCAAAATCAGTAAATATTTTGATGCCAGTAAACAGCTGATAACTCAATTATTATTTCTAGCGGAAGAAATATTTCATTTTGGCCCAACCTTTCACATAAAATGAATTTTAAGATTTCAATGATCAATGGTAAGGTAGTTAAATCATTGAAATAAAGAAATTCATTCCACGTGTTAAACTTGGGCCAAAACGAATTTTTTTTTTTGACAAAAAATAATAATTAAGTCTGTAGCTTTATATTGGCATCAAAATAATCACTGATTTTGCTTTATAAGTGTCTCAAAACTTAAAATTTAAATTTTCAATGATGAGTTTCAATGAAAGCTATAACTGGCCCCTTAATCATTAGGCCAATATCATAAACATCAGCAACAAAAAATCAGAACTACCGGATCTAACGCAAGGTCTCCCTCCTGTGAGACGACAAAGTTACTGGACTAATTAATAGTATTCCTTTAAATAAGTTTAAAATTTTTGAATTGAAAAAGTTTAAGCTTCATCCTTTTCATAAAATGTGAATAAAGAATTTTTGAAATGCGCCTGATTGCAAAAAATAAATCATTGAAATTAACCAAGTGGCTTTCGAGAAAATTTATAAGCAGTAACACACATATAGGAGTGTATGAAGTTTTTAATGGGCGTTTTTCTTTTTTGTTCAGAGCAGAGCCTGAACCGTCAAAAAAAAATCGTGTTTCTTTTTTAGCTCAGAACATTCAGAGCTCAAATTTTGTGTTTCTTTTTTCACTCTGAGCATGTTCAGAGCGCGCTCTATGAGCTCAGAAGAAATTTATAAAGCAGACGGAGTTCATGAATAGCTGAACACAAAGAAAATGACAACTGTGAACAAATAAAAAAGTGACAACTGGTGAAGCGTGTTTCTTTAAATAAATCTGAACTCTCAGAGCAGAGCACGCTCAGTTCAGAGATCGCTCAGAGTATGTTCGGAGTGTTCAGACTCTGTTCAGAGCTCTACTCTGAACTAAAAAAGAAAAACGCCCAATATGTTATTTTAAGTAATGGTTCTGAGTTTTACTCAACTTGTGGTCCTATTTATACTAAAATTAGAAGTGTGGCCTATAGTTAATTTTTCGAAAAATAAAATTTTAGAAATTGAATAAGATTTTACAGATTCTTTTGAACATTGTTCCTTTTTCTTAATTCTCATATTTGTAATTTTTACTTGCGATGTATGTACAGGGTGTCCCGAAACTTAACGTCAAGCGGGGACCGGGTGATAGGGTATAGCTTATACCTGTTCTGGAAAAAATAAGAAAAAAAGTCCATCTCGCTTGGTTAAGTAATAATAGCAATATTAAGAAATTAAGAAAAAAAATGTACTGCACTACCATCGGCAAGTTATTTAAAAAATTGGCCCTATTCATCAAGATTTCAAAATGGTTCAACACTTGCTACTTATTCATTCGTTAAAAATATTATTAATTTTTATTTGCAAAAAGAACCACAGTTCACTTCAATCACTGTTAAGTTATTTACAATTTTTTTATTATTTTTTTTAAGCAAAGAACGGCCAAAATACAAATTTTAAAAGTCAAATGGGAAATAACGCCCAGAATTGGAAATATCGCCCAGAAAAACCTCAGTGTTTATGCGCAGCGATTTTTTTTAAGATTATCCTATCATTGAAATTTCACTTTGGAAATATCGCCCAAAATTAAAAAAACAAAAAAACAATTAACATTGAAAATATTTGGCGATATTTCCAACTTAAGATTTGGAAAAATATAAATTTCGGCGATGTTTATTTTTTTGGGCGATAAAAAAAATTTTGGCGATATTTCCAAATCGATTTGGGAGTTATTTCCTTTGGTGTTTTTGCCTAACACCAATGTAATCTGATCTTGCGCAAACAAATATGTACTACCATTCGCCATGTGTATGTTTGTGTGCACATATAAAAAGTGGCGCTTACTACAAATCTTGTACAGGGCGCAAGTTTGGCTGAAGCCGACTCTGGGAACGCTACGATCTATGTTCGGGACGCTACGTTCCTTGTTTTACTCGCAACTTCTCACAATCGTGCGCTTTTTTCATTTTTTTTAAGACCACAAACACGTACAAATTTTTTAAGCAAAAAATGAAATTCTTATTTTCCTCAAAACTTGCCAACAACTTTTTTTTTTTTTAATTTAGCAATTTTTTTTACAAAAAGGCAACCATTTTATTCAAAAAAAATTCCAAAAAATGGTTAAAAATGGTAGGTACCTCCCATAGAACCATTTTTTATTTTCGATTTTTTCAAAAACAGTTCAATTGATATTGATCAATTTTTTTATGGAGAATGTTTGAAAAAGTTTTAAAAGTTTTGTATACTAAAAATTTTTTTACAATAAAAATTAAAAACCCATAATATTCTTTTTAGAAATGTTCGTATATTTTTAGTTATAACTGTTTGATATTCAATTTTTCGATAAAAAAAACTATGTTCACCAAGATGGCGTCAAAATGAAAGGTTTTTCAATACTAAAAACAATTTTTATACTCACACAACCCCCCTATCCCCACACCTACACTTCAAAATATTGTAGTGTCCAAAATGCAAGGTTACGAATTTTTAACATTTCAATGTGCTGATATTATATAATACATATATCTAACGACAAAAACAAATCAAAAAGTTATTTTTTTGCACCTACACGGAAAAATTTTTTTGACCATATCAAGAAAAATAAGCTACAAATCACGAAAAATTAATCCAGTTTTGTACATTGGCTTCGAAATTAGTAAATTACGACTTTTTATTTGCAATTTCATAAAATTAGCGAAATGAAGATATTGACACTCAAAAATCATCATCAATTTATTGTTTTTCTTTATTGTAAATTTCAACAGTAGTTTGTAGATTGTCATTGTTTTGTTGTAGATTATGAATCTTTTTTTTAAATACGTAAAAACACAAGTGTTAAATTCCAACCCTTGTTTCAAACTGTAAGTAAATATATTAGTTTGCAAATGACAATCACAGTTTTGATACTTATTTATTTTTAAATTGCAACTTTTGAGTCGTAATTTGAAATAGGTTATTCGGCAATTTGCAGCTTTTAATGATTAATCTACTTTATATTTTTTAAGCAATCCTGTCGAGATTCAAGAACAATATTTTGCAAAGATAACAACCTTCATTAGTGATTTACAAGTTAAACCTATGGAATTGCAAAGGAAGAACTGCAAATTGAGTGAAAATAATTTCCGACATAGCTACAAAGTCTGATGAAGTACTAAAATTGCAAAATATACATATCTCAATTTATAAGTTCGAGTGATCTTAACTCCAAAGATTGTGTTTTGCCCAGGTTTGATAGTTGGGCTCATCAGTCAGATGTTGTCGTACCTTACTAAGACGCGAATTATGGTCGATGCTTACCGATTCTTATAAAACTCACAGCATGAATACACTGTGAATTTTATGTTTCTAAGAGAATTTGATTAAATTCAGACACTTGGAAAAAAATGGTTGCCCGTGGTCTGGTTTTAGGATCGAGAGCATGCAAATCACCATATAAATGTTTAAATTATTCCTCATGAAGATAGTAGATTGCGACTCAAAATCTTGTAATTTACTTTGAAGTCAACAAGCTCGAATTATGACTTTTGATAAAAAATCCACAATTATAAAATTTTGTATTTTACGATTTTAATGCTAAATTACAATTTTTTTAATCATTTCTTAATAAAATCGCCTTGATTTACTAAAAAAAGATTTTCGTAAATTACAACCTAAAATTTCGCAATTACTGATTTTTTCAATTCTTTCCGTTTATTATTTGTAAAATATTCAAATGCAATATTGTTGAAATTATTCAGAAATACTGATTTACAAAATTATAAAAATTATTTTTGCACCCATTTAAAAGTTAAGTGCCGGGAAATAAATTCCCGGAAACTAAGTCCAGCGAAGAACTTAGTTCCCACTTAATGGAAAATAAATCGACTTTTAGGAAGTGGATTTAATTTCCATACAAAGGTGGGAATTAAATTACAAGAAATTGCATAATTTGTTCACTTTACTTTTCTTATAAAAAATGTTTCTTGAAGTCCTGAATGATAGTTCTGCAATAAGGAGTATATAAGGACACACAAATGAAGATTTAGCATTAACTGCTGAGAGGTCGTTTCAAAAATTTTCCTCAGTTTTACTGACCTTATTTTCCAAACGATAAATCTTAAGCTGTACTCTATTGTATAATTATCGTAACTGTAATATCTCAAGTTACACCAATTTCGACCTTATACCATGCCTATACTGTATTTGAAACAAAAATTATACGACAGAAAAAATCAAAGAAATTTTTTGAATATCAACAACGGAAATCAAAGACGGAACTTAAAAGTATACGCAGAAGCAAAAAAAACAGGTCCGCAGATGTTAGATGATATCATCTTCTTCTGCTTCCTGGTTTATTTTATTTTGTTTGTCTTATATTCTTTCTCAAGATGGACATCATGAGAAAATATTTCAATTTCTTTTTTTTTTCTGTAATTGAAGACAATAAGAAACAACTTCAAAGGATACATTTTATTTCTCAAAAGCATATCTTTTCATCTTGTATTCCTTATCCACGATGATGACTGACCCTTATTATATTATATATTTTATTTTGTTTTATTTACATTGCTAACGTTCGTTACAAAATTCTAGAAACAAAAATCATTCCTATATATCCACTGAAGCAAGGAAGAATGGAAAGATAAACAAAAGCGTTGTGATCTGTCAAAAACAATCAAAGATAGGCACATCAAAATCTCACATCCATCAAAAATCGAGATCACATAGTGAATTTCAAAAAAAAAAAAACAGAGCATCCTTACCTGCCATGTTAACGGAAAAGGACCAATGCGATCCTTTTCGCTGTTTTTTTTAAATGAAAAAAATAATCTTAAATGAACAGACAATGCACAATTACACTGACCCCTGTTCCGTGTATTCATGATGTCAGATTTAATTCACATCACATCAAATAATATATGAAAAGGTCCTCTTCTTCTTATATTCCTCATCTCATCATATGAATCCTGTTTTGCCGCCTCAGTAACGCGCGAAATCGATGTCACTCTCTTGACGATGATGATGATGATGAACTTACACGAGCACACATAATAAAAATACTGTTCGTTGTTGATCTTCTATAGATATATAGTGATGCAGACTTGTTTCTGACTTTGAGTTGATTGCCTTCGCCTTTGTTAAGGAATTAAGCCCGAAGGTGAGCACCTCCTGTCCCATTTGGGAAGATGTCCTTTCCCATTTCAATAAAAAAAAACCGCCACATAAAAAATCCTCTGTAAATCAGAACGCATTCTCATCAAGCCCATCCATTCAGTGTCCTTGCAAGATCATCATCATCATAAGGAAGTGAATCCTTTGATATAGAAGGCGCATCATTATATTGGTCCTGCTAATTCACCAAACCGTTAAGGATTCTAAAATTAGACCATAAGATGATGGGTTATGGGTTCCCCTTGAGATAGTGGTGTTTCTTTATTTTATTTTGTATCTTTGAAATGTCCTTGTTTTAAAGAACCATATAAAGAGAAATGAATATTGTGGCAGCAGGACCAATGATCAAAAGGGGTGATTTAAGAGACATTAAAGGTATACAGTTTTTGATTAGATGCGAACACGTCACAGGACATATAAGGTAAAAAAAAATTTAAAGCATCCTTTTTTTTTGGGAAATCCCAACCCCAGTAATTTTACGGCGAGCTTCTTTTTTTTTTCCTGATGCGCTGTCCTTTCTTGTCTTTTGTTCTGAATTTGCTCCTTTTCTCAATATATATATAATTTTTTTCTTCTTAAGCGCGACGATGACGACGACGACAACAACGAAGTTCTTCCGAAGATTTATTTAATTTTTATTTTTTGAAGTTATCATTGTTTTCGTATGACCGTAGCAGCAGTTCGTTACGTTTATCTAAACGGGAACACAAATTGCCTGAAGGGGTCAAATCAGGATTTCTTTTCAATTTGATCCTTTTGCCTTGAAGGTATATATGTATATGTACCTCTATATTCAAGGGTGTATCGTTTATTAGCCTTGTATTACATTCTAATGTCTCTCACCTTAGACTATATATGAATCTTCATTTTCAAAGTCTTCACTTCCTTTTTAGTTTTATATTGTTTTTTTTTTTTTTTTTTTATTTGGTGATTTAGTGTGTTACACAAAATTAGGCAATCGCAATCGTGGCGAAATTTATTGGAATCTTTTTTTTTTTTTGGTGTCGTCCTACTTTTTTCAAATTTTATTGTGATTTACGAGTGGGACGGTGAATTTTGCGATTCGGATGTGTCTTGTATCTAATTGCGTTTAAAGGTGCCACATAAGAAGATATTGTTTCCCATGAAAAGAATATAATAAAAATAATAAGATTTTTCAGACATTTTTTTTTCAATTACGCAATAAGTTGATCGTTAATTTCGTCTTCGGTTCCGGTAATTTTTAAATAAAAAGAAACTACGAACTGCCTTACCATTTAATTCCAATCATGATCTTCGATTATATAAAAATATATAAATACCATTTCTCCTTGAAAATAAAATTTATCAAATATTGGTTGAATATTTGGAAGATTTTAAAGTCCACCTCTAAATATAATAAAATGTTATTTGTTAAGGAAAAAATCTCTCAATAAAATAACAAAAAACAATTTAATATGTTTTTATATGTCCAATTTACCTTCCTTAGAAGCTTCGAAATCATCAATAAATAATAATAATAAAAAAATATAACCCTTTCATATTCATATACACGAAATGCATAAAACTTTAACGAATATAATAAAAAATAAAAAAAAAAAAAATATTTTACAAAAGACAGAAGCGAGAGAAGAATCACATTCCAAAGACATTTATAACCGATAACATACAATTGATCACACTTTTTTTTCTTCATTTTTTTATTAAGGAACCATCAATGACCCCAATCAGAATAAATTCAAAAAAAATAAAAATATATATATCTCTTCACCACATGGGGCTTCAAAGATGTCTGATATGTCCGAGACCTAATGGCGCGACCACTTTATATATTTGTTTGAGAGTTTGAGGATGGAACATAAACAACACACGAATAATACAAGAACTCCTAATGATGCATTTATCTTGTTTAATTTAATTTTTCGAGAAGCATTTTGGTCGAAAATATAACCATTATATGAATTGGTTCAGAATAGTACTTTTAGAAAAAATAAAATTTGTCACAAGACAATTTTAGACAACAAAAAACCAAAGACTAGGTTTGAACTTGAAAATTGTAACATCGACGCAAAAGTTAAAAAAATATACTAATGTATTATTCAACGAAAAATTAAATTCATTTGATTTGTTAAAGACCTTATTTCTCCACTGACTAAATAGTCCAGCCATAAAAACAGCCCAATTAGGAAATAATCCCCGCAAAGCTGGATTTTGGATTTTTTTTTTTTTGAATAAATGGTTTTTTAAACTCTCTATTTTTCGAATTTTATTCTGAAAATGTGAAGTTTAAAAATCATTTATTCAAAAACTAGGCACTAATTTAATTGAAAATTATAACTAAAGAATAAATTACTGGCTTTAATAAAAAAAAACTATAATAATATGATATTGCAAGTGTTGCCGTTGTGTTTTTATATTCATTTTCTATTTCCAATAATTTATTTGCCCCTCTCACCTAAAGGGTTGGACAGGAGGAGGCTATATACAAAAATCCAGGTTGCCGGCATTTTATTTTGGAGTCAAATGCAGCTTTATTGACTGTACTAAAACAAAACCTTATTTTTTTCCCGACAAGAAATAAAGTACCTTAATGCAGTATTTATGACATTTAATTTTAAGGTACAGAAGAATGCATTTTTTTTTGCCACACTTTGTCCTATAAAGTGGACATATACACGGAAAGAATTGAAAAATCACTAATTGCGAAATTTTAGGTTAATTTACGAAACCCTTTTTTTTAGTAAATCAAGACGCTTTTATTTATAAATGATTGAAAAAATTGTAATTTAGCATTCAAATCTTCGTAAAATACAAAATTTTATAATTTGGTATTTATTACCAAAAGTCATAATTCGAGCTTGTTGACTTCAAAGTAAATTATAACTTTTGAGTCGCAATCTACTACTTCAGAGGAATAATTTAATTTTACAACTTATTAATCTTGTTTTGCGAAATGCATATGGTGATTTTCATTTTCTCAATGCTTGAACCAATAAAATTGAATCACGATATAAATATTGATCCCACACAATCGTAATTTACGAAATACCTTTTTGCTGATTTAAGATCAAAGCTAAACAGTAAATTGCAATTTCTTAGTCGCAATCTACTATCTTCAGAGGAATAATTTAAACATTTATATGGTGATTTGCATGTTCTCGATGCTAAAACCAGACCACGGGCTACGATTTTGTTCTAAGTGTCTGAATTTAATCAAATTCTCTTAGAAATATAGAGTTCACAGTGTATTCATGCTGTGAGTTTCATGAGAATCGGTAAGCATCGACCGTATTTCGCGTCTTAGTAGGGTAGGACAGCATCTGACTGATGAGCCCAACTGTTGCACCTGGGCAACACACAATCTTTGGAGTTAAGGTCACTTGAACTTATAAATTGAGTTATGTATTTTGCAATTTCACTATCTCATCAGACTTTGTAGCTAAGTCGGAAATTATTTTCACTTAATTTGCAGTATTTCATTTGCAGCAAATCCATAGGTTTAAGTTGTAAATCACTTATGAAGATTGTTATCTTTGCGAAAAATTGTCTCGACATGGATTGCTTGAAAAATGGAAAGTAGATTAATCATTAAAAGCTGCAAATTGCCGAATAACCTGTTTAAAATTACAACTCAAAAGTTGCAATTTAAAGATAAATAAGTTTCAAAACTTTGATTGTCATTTGCAAATTGTCGAAAAACCTATTTCAAATTACGACTCAAAAGTTGCAATTTAAAGATAAATAAGTATCAAAACTGTGATTGTCATTTGCAAACTAATATATTTGCTCACAGTTTGAGAAATTTACTAATTTCGAAGCCAAGGTACAAAACTGGATTAATTTTTCGTGTTTTGTAGCTTATTTTTCTTGATCTGATCTAAGAATTTTTTCCGTGTAGATGTACAGACTGAAGGCTTAGCTATTATGCAATTTATGTGCTTCCGTATAGATATTCTTATTCTAATTTTTTTGTGCAACTCATCTAGAACGGGTATGTCCCGCACATACAACGATTTGGGTTTTTTTTTTTTTTTAATTGTCTCAAAAACAACTAGAAAATTTGATTAAACTTCGTACCTGTAATTTTAAAGCAATTTTAATAATACTGCAAATCAGATTTTCCAAACAAAAAAATGAAAATGATTTTGAAGATTTTGAGCATATTTTGAAAATAATTCTGTATTCAAAAATTTAATTTATTTTTTTTTTATAAATTCAAAAAATTCAAAACAAAAATTAATTTTATTAGTACCTATGTGTTTGACTTTTATCTCACATTGGCAAGTTATGGATTCCGCTTGTCCTGTCTTTTCGGCTGCCGCCTAAACGAGTGGGTAAATTTTCTTTAAACTTAATACCTATCGTTTTTTAAGCTTCCCCCGCCCCCTTTTTTTTAATTTTTTTAAGACCAGAAATAACAGTACCTTTCGTACAATTTTTTTTTAGCAAATAATGAAAATATTGTTTTTCTCAAAAAACCTGCTCACAACTTAGGAAAAAAAAAATCATTAATGTTTTTTTTACAAAAAATTTCAGAAAAATGGTTATAAATGGTACCTCCTATAGAACCAATTTTTTTGATTTTCTATTTTCACACAATCGGTTCAACTGATTTTGATTAATTTTTTTCGGAGAGTGCTTCAAAAAGTTTTAAAAGAATTGTGTACCAATACATATTTTCAAAATTGTTTTTTTTTGGGTTTTAAAAATAAGTTTCATTTTTTTTTTGAGAACGTAGTACCTAATTTAAAAACGACTTGATAGATTTTTATTAAACTTCATACCCAGCAGTTTTCAACATTATCTAGATTTTATTTGAGAATGATTTATAATTAATTATAACCAAAAATAATGGTAACTATCGTATACAAGTGTTTAAAAACCGGGGGCCTATTTCACGGAACATACATCACATATATTGTATGAATGTATGTACCTTAAAGTAGTCGCCAAATTTGGCTCATTGTAAATTTTGAATTTTTAGAAAAACTGTGCGTCAACTGAGAAACGCATAATTTAAAAAAATATTAAAATTTACGCCCATCTCATATGGGGCCTATTTTACGTCACATACATTTCTGTGATATATGTGATGTATGTTCTGTGAAATAGGAAATTTCAGAATTCTCAAAAAAAATCGTAGGAGTCAATTTTAATTAAAATATTTATGTGACTTATAATATCTGTACAACCTACTATATCGTTAGAAAAAAAAATGAATTTACCGATTAAAAACGGTGTCTCTAATACAGAGATCCATATTTATGGTCTTGAACTACCTATCTCATTTTTTTATTAAACCGATTTTAATTTTTACACCAGAGCTTCTAATAATTTTTTAATAATTTTGCGTATCAAAATTTTCTCTAAAACTCTAATTTGGGACTTTTTAAAATAATTTCAAAATAATTTTTCTTAAATTCGATATTTCGAAAATGGATAGATGATTTTTTTTTCAAAATTAATTTTTTAACTCCGCATTAAAAATTGTGTACTAATTTATTTTCTTAAAAATATTTACAAAATTTTATATATAAGAAATTATTTTTTAAAAAACCGTTCCGTCGATTTCATACGTTCGAACGTTCCTGATACTTTTTTTCGAGAACGAACAAAGATATTGGCTTCAAATAAATTTTATTTTACAGAAAATGAAGTACATGAAGTCGAGTATATTAGAGAAAGGGTTTTCAAAAAAATTCAATAAGCGGATTTCTTACTTCAGCGATTTAAAAAAAATTTCATTCGTTCGAATATATATCTCCTTGAACAAGAATTGCTATTGACTTGGGCTTAATTTTATTTTACACACAATGCTGAAACTAAGAGTTGATGGAGTTTGTAAAAAATTTCAATTGACAGTTTTTTTTTAATCAAAAAAATCTACCAATAAACTACTAAAAAAATATAATACGCTCCTAACTTTGGTTTTGATTTGATGGCATATTGAACACCTGATAAGGTCTTTGAAGATTTTGAATTAGGAATTTCCTTATTAAAAAAAACATCAGGTGTACCGTTTCCAAGGGGACCAATGGGAAGTTACCAGCGTAGCCTCTTTTTTTCTTTTAAAATAAGATGAATGAAGATGAAGTATTCAGACCTTAAAACCATTGTGACCGCACATAACAGGAATTCCGTGCGACCCAATCATGCATTTTTTAATGTCATAATATTATTAAGAAAATACCATATATACATATTCAATTGTTTGCATGTGAATCACTAGAGCAAGTTCATCATGCAATTCAGTCTTAACTTTTATTTAAAATTTAATTTGCAATTCATCTAATTTTGAAAATGGGGGATGGTGATGATGGTGTCATCTCAAATGTTATTTGATTAAACAATGACAAACAATTTCTCCACAGAATTTGTCATTTCCTTTATACACTTGAAATAAACACAAGATTCATATATGAAAACTCACAGATCATTTGATAACAAAAAGGATTGACAGTTGGACATTCTATAAGAAAAAACCCTTAAGATTATTTCTTAAAAATTTTTGATAAAATCTCACAAAACTTCAACAAGGAAATACATACTTATATAAAAATTGAAGAAAAAAAAATATTATTTGACGATAAAAACCCTTCTTTTTCCAGAAAAAAAAAACTAAAAAGCATCCTTATAAAGATGTCCTTTTTTTAGAACAGATGATGACATTTAACACTTACAAAAGGGTTGATCGCGATTTGATGTGATCATTTTCTATATATATCAAATTGAAATTGACAATAAGAGAAAAATAATAGAAATTTAGAGGCGTATAACACGAATAAAAAACCGTTGGTTCACATTGAAGGACAATTGATCTAGTTTCCCGCTTTTCCTTTAAAAAAAAATTAAATTGAAAGGATGACTTCTTTTATATTTTATTACTGACAATATGTCCTTGATTCACAAGAAAATGAATGTAACAATCAATTCAATGTCTGCAATTTATTGTCATTTAAAGGTATTGCAATATGACATCCTTATTAAAAATTCGTAACGGTTCAATTCGAAAACAATCCTTTTTTTTATATTCGCACATTTATGCATATATAGAATTGGAATCATATTTTGTTACATATTGAAAAGTCATCTATCACAATTCGAGAAAAAAAAGATATGCAAATCCTTTTGTAGTGTTTTTACCTTTTATCTATAGAATAAGGATATATATACACCTCATGAGATGCAAAATATTCTGAAGACTAAAAAAAAAACATCCTTGATTATGAAGAAATCTAAAAATCTCCTTGAATTTGCCAATTGAAGTGGAAAAGAAATAGAAAAAGGTTTTTCTTCGTTAGGCGCGAAGGATACACGTTGTCCTTGTATATACGCACAATTGATTTTAGATTATCGCGCGCGGCGCATGTAATTGATACTTTATTGGAACTCTTATATATTATATGAATGCGATCACTTATACAATTGACTTTGAAGACACAATTGATGATTTATTTCGTCCTTCAAACAGGATTCGTCTCGAACGATCAAATTGTAAAAAAGAAAGAGATTCTCAAAAAAAATACGTTTGTATGAATAAATTAGTTTCAGAATTGCCATTTATCGGATTGAGGATAACACGCAGCATGTGTGTGGTGAAGAAGACAAAAAAAGGAATTTTTTTTTGAATGGGAATCCTTAAAAGGTGCACACACGTCGTATATAGCTTATAGAAAGATATACGAAGAATAAAAATATACTCTAGCCGATTGGACAAAGGACTTTTTAATAGTTTCTCACTTTTATTTGAAATCCTTTTGAATGGATATATATACTATGACACAAATGGAAGCCCTCCTACTTCTGATACAATGGTGTCCGTTGTCTGTTACTATGCAAACCTGGTTTACGACGTTTATCCTCCAACAACAACACAGTCACATATAGAGAGGATTTTTCAATTCGTAATGGTTTCTGATGACTGTTTAAACACTGTCGAAAGGACCTCTATTTTGAAATTGAATAAAACAGCGGGTGGACGAACTGTCTACAATCGGTCGTTCATTCGTACATATATAAGGATGACTGAATGTCCATGTCCATTGTAAGTTTTCCTGAACCCAATAGTCAGCTGAGTGTATAGATGTATGTACATATATTGAAGAAAAAAGGATTTGTCAATGAGTTGAACAAAGATGAATGAACAATAATAATAATAGAATGAATGAATCAGAATTGTATGCGACAATCTATCTATACCTATACCTACTTGAAGTGAGTCCTTTCAATGATTATATTATTGACAGAAAGGTATACGAGTATCTGTAAATTTTCTATGGTTTCACTAATTCTCTAGTTTTTGTTAAGTTAGTATTTATCAATTATAGAATTCTATAGATGAAACCTATTAACAAATAAATGCATATATACGCTCTCAGTTTGATGGTAAAGTCGGGGTCAATTGCATTTCTAATGTAGGTGGGAAGATTATGATTAATCTTGTGGTCAGAAAAAAAATGTGTTAAGATGATGATGGATTTTTGAATTCACAGAAATAACTATGTAGTTTCTATGTAGTTGCCGTGTGGAATATTTACACGTGACACTGAAATAATCCTTTAAATATGGTCTGAGTCCCACTGAGAAAACGAAAAATTTTTCATTCATTTTCAAGTCTGAAAAAAGTATTGATTGCTGAATATAATGGAAAGATAAATATTTAAGAGTGGGTGGCAATCCATGAGTGTAGGACACAATTTTTCAACATAGGTAGTTAAAAATAAAATTATTTTAGAACTCCTGAAAATATTATCACACCAAAGCGATAGACACATTCTAATATCTTTCGTAGTTCTAAATCAATTAGAACAAAATTTTAAAAATCCTTAAAGTGATTTTTTAATGAAAATTATACATAATTACATATATATTTTCATAAGAAAGAATTTGGTACAAATTTTATTACATTTTCAGTAAAAAATTAGATTTTAAAGAAATCAGAAACCAATTTTTAAAATAAAAAATATAAAAAAATAAATGAGAAGTACCGTTATAAAAAAATAAAAAAAAATTTCTTTTGAAAAGGACTTTGGCAAAAATGATCAAAATCATAGAAGACTTTTCGATTAAAGCAAGATTTTACTTTCACCTTTTTTATTACTTAGAAGTTACTAATTTTGGTTCTTAGAACACACACGAGAGCAATTCTACCTGGGGAAATTGAAGCTTGTTGGTGAGGGAGCTGGGGAATGCGGAATGAACCGAACATAACGTTCCGACTTGTTCTGAGTAGAATAACAAAGTTTAATTATTAATACAAAGACAAGTTGTTTGTTTCAATCTTTTGTCATCTTCAATTGTTATTTTTCTAAAGCAAATAATTTTTTGCTGTCCCAATTGTCAAATTGAAAAAAGTAAATACTCCTACAATTAAAGCCGCTAAATGTACACAAAATTTTCCTCCAGCTTATTTTACTCTGTGTGCGATTGAAGCAAATAAGTAACTCTGGGTTTAGCTTCGCTCAAAATTAAGGCAGTGTGTCTTGGCCCATTTTAATTAAATCTTCTTAAAAGTGTTTAAAATTTCAACTTTCAGAAAATCGGCTAAATCGAAATATTGAATTTTATTTTTTGGTTTTATTTTGATACAATTAACTCAAAATTCATGTCATGATTTTAATTTCACTAGGCAACTGACAGTTAAAGGTTATTTAAAACTACACGAAAGAACAAGGGTTTGTATGGTTAGGCAACAGTTTGAAAAAATAATGCGATGGTTTTTGGAACAAAATCATTTAAATTATTTATTCATCATTTTTAATCATTTAAAAATTGTTAATCTTAAAAAATTTCGCATTTGGGGTTAAGAGATCTCACGAGTGCTGAGGAGCCACTTACCCGGTATTCTATTCGCATACATAACCTAAACCTATATATGGCTATATTGTATTGTATTGTAAATGGTTTTTATTTCAACAAAAATGTTTACATTTCCATTTGCCTTGTTCTCAATTAATGTTTAAATTTTAAATCTACGACAATGACTTAAAGAGCTCTCCGCTTGACGTTGAGTTTCGGGACACCCTGTATACGTCATATGTATGTGGGATGCTAAAATCTATCCCCTAAATCCGTCCTTATCAATAAAATAAAACAACTTCTCGATAACAACTGCGCAACAGTGCTTTCTGCTAAACCATATACAAAGCATAAAGTTTAAACAAAACAGAAGATCAGCTAAAACCATCACCAAATAATATAAGTTTCCACAACAAGCAACGAGAAGACATCTGATCTGCAATGAATGCCACGAGTAACCTTTTATATTTTATTAATTTAAACCTTAAAAACTTACTTAACAATTACCTTAATATACTTAAAATTACTTTTATTTTCTTAACTATATAAATTTAATTGAATTATTAAATTAAAATCTTAATTGAACTTAAAAAAAAGGAAATATTATAATTTAAGCTCCTTCCTACCTATATATTTATTAATGCAAACTTAAAAAAATCATCAAAACATTTTTGAAACACCAAATTTCCCGAAAATAATATTGAACAAAATCTGAATAGTAATTTTTGAGAAAATGAAGATGTTTTATTGGTTTTTAAACAATGTATGTTATTTTGGCTATAAGAATATTTTATTTTGTTCAAAATCTGCTTATAATTTAAAAAAAAAACACTTGGGGCCAAGTGATTTCTGAAAGAAATTTTGAAACCCCTTTTAAAAACACAGAAAAGAAATTTTTTTATACAATACTGTTTTAACTTTAACTCCCAGTCTTGGCAAAAAGTTTAAATAAAATTGAACAAATAACCAAGCACCACAAAGGAGTCTGATGATCGGCATGACAGTCGTGAAATAGCTATATAACTCAAGCCTATAAAACTTGGTGGTAGCTCACTCAAGTGTTGTTGTTCATTTAAACTTTCAATGTTAATGATGGTGCGAAAGCTTGGCAGCCTAACTGCAAGTGTGTTATCACACAAAAAACCCCTCACTATTTTAACTTCTTAAACTGTTCTCCATAAAACCAGACATCCAAAAGTGGTGCTATGAGGGGTCCTATAAATAACCACTTAAAAAAACGTGTCTGGGGAGTAACCAAAAACAAAAGGTTGTAGATGAACAGTTAGGCGGGCTATTTTACATATAAAAATTAATATCCGAACAGAATTATTTAAAAACTGCGGCTACACCACCTTTTGTAAGTACCTACCTATTACCACTGACTATGCCTATTTGTATCAAGTTCTTCTGTCAGCTCTTTTGTTTTTACGGACTAAACAAATTTTTAATTAAAGGACTGTTGCTATAAATATCAAACACGTTCAATTTATATCCCACATGGAAGATATTATAATATAATAAATAATAATAATTATAATAAATATATAAAACAAATCAAAAAAAACAAGTGTGCTATGATTTTTATATGTTATGTTTTGAGTTTTAGGTATTTTAACTCCTTATTCCTTATTTTAAATATTAAATATTGTTTTTAACCTTTTAAAAATATGTGAGAATTCTGGCCTAAAGCTTACAAATATACATAAATATAAGCTCTTCCACATTCATAAAATCACTATTGATTTGACGTTAATTGTCTTAAGGTTTTCTCGTTCAATTAATATTAGATATATTATGTATAAGTGACATGAGCAGGAAAAAAAAATTTAACAACACCTAAAATATGTAGTGACACAACAATAACTATTAGGCTGATGTATTTCTGTGACAAATAAATATGAAAATAAAAAACCAGGTATAAAAAAGAAAAAAATATAATAATACTTTACTAAGTAGCTAGTATAGGTCTACATAAAATAACAAAAGCAATTCATTCAACTCAACTCAACTTTACCGCGTCAATCAAAAGAACCGATTATATATCTAGCGGCAAAATATCTAATAATGTCCAAAAGAGTTATACCGCCAACAATTACAAATAATTGTGATTGTTGTCATTATTATTGCTTCTGGCATTTTATAGTAATGAGACACTTTTTCTTTGAAGGTTTAAATGTATATAGGCTTATTCTTACCAAGAAAAATTAAACCTTTTCTATATAAGCACACCATTCTCTTTCGTCTTTGCGGAGTATTTGTCGATTGTTGTTTATTTATTTTTTTTTTTTTAGAATTCACAATTGAAGTTACATTTTTCTATTGGACATTTCCACATTGTATATTTATTTTGAATGTACGTTCATTATGATAATCTGATTGTCCGCCTATAAAAGTGACCAAACTATTTTGTATTATTTCTACCATTCGAAATGAATGTAGGTACATACAAAATAAAATGTTTCTTCAGAAATGCCGCCATGAATACAATAATTTGATGGATGTTAATATTTCATAGAAGTAAATGTTTACGCCCATATTATTCACTCGATACATCCAGATTAAAACTTAAATCCAGATGTAAAGTATACAAATTCAATGTAAATACATCCGGATTTAAGTTTCAATCTGGATGTATCGAGTGAATAATATGGGCGTTAGTATGATTTAAGTAATCAGGAAATTGTTAAGGTACATGAAATGTTATTTTAATATAAATTTAAAAATAAAAAGTCGAACATAATTAAAATAAAGATACAAAATATAAACATTTTTAAAACTTAACAGTTTTTTTTTTGTTCCTACGGAATGGCTTTTTCCTTTTACAGAGATTAAAACTTTCTTTATAATGATAAGAAAATTTCAATAAAATAAAAAAAAAATGCAACACTCGATGTTATATTATGTTTGAACATCAACTTTGTTTTTGTTTATAAAACTCATTGAAATATTAACTCTTTTTAAACTTTTTTTTGTCAAAATAAACACAAAAATTGTTAAAAAGCGTTGGGCGCCATTTTTTTAAATTATTTATTTTTATGTTTTCTTTTATAAATATAAATGATTAAAGAACTCAAAACAAATAATAAACTACAATTGTGAAAAGGGGAAAATGAAAGTTTGAAACGAAGTTCCATTTGGTGCCATATTTTATTAAAGTCAATATTTTTTTGGCGTTAGGCAATAACGAACAAATCGATTTGGAAATATCGCCCAAATTTTTTTATCACAAAAAAAAAAGCAAAATTGGAAATATAACCCAAATTTATATTTTTCCAAATCTAGACTTGGAAATATCGCCCAAATATTTTCGACGTAAATTGTTTTTGTAAAATTTGAGCGTTATTTCCTCAATTTTGTGCGATATTTCCAAACATTTTTTGAAATTTGGGCGTTCTTTCCTAAATCTTAGGCGATACTTCTAAAGTGAAATTTCTATGATAAGATAATCTTAAAAAAAAAATCGCAGTGCATAAACAATGAGGTATATATGGGCATGCCCAAGCAGAAGGAGTTGCAGGGCGGCAGCATGCCCCCCCGATACATACCTTACTGTTTATCTACGCCGTTTTAATTTTCAAAAATTCATATTGTAAATGTTAGTATTGAGTTTTATTATTATTTGGGCGTTATTTCCTTTTTCTGGACTTTTTTTGGGAGATATTTCCAATTTTGGGGTTTATTTCCCATTTGACTATTAAACTTTTTACTTTGCACGTTCTTTCCTTTAGAAAAAATTAAAAAAATAGAAATAACGCCCGAATCGAGAAAAAAACAACAACAATTGTTCAGAATTTTTTTGGGCGATATTTCCAAATCCATTTGGTCGCTATTTCCTTGGGCGGTATTGCCTAACGCCATTTTTTTTAACTAACAAAAGATAGAAACAAATTCATAACAAACAAGGTATATACATTTATTATGTATTTGTTTTTATTTTAAGTTAATAATAAAAAAAATTTAACTTTAACAAATGGCACTTAATGCTGGTGTATGTATATGAATTTTAGTTTGAAACTTTAATTTTTGTTGGTCTTAGTTTATTTTTGTTTCCATTTTCCCCTTCACCATTCTAGTTTCTTATTTGTTTTGAGTTCATGTATATTTTTTGTAAATAAAAAAAATGGCGCCCAACGTTTTTAACAATTTGAATTTGTGTTTGTTTTGGCCAAAAATGGACTTCAATTTCTCGTTATTACAAAATATAAATATTTTTTTTTCTTATACACGGTTAAAAATTCTGGCATTAATTTTAATATTTTCAGGGTTATATATATGACAACACCAAAAATGTATTAAAGTTTAATACATCGCAAATATTACATTTTTACTTTTAATACAAAAATTATTACATTTTTAATAGAACTTTATTAGAAAAAGAGAGGAAATAAATTGAGGAAATTTCTCACAAAGAAATTTCTCACAAGAAAATTTTCTCTCAAAAGGATATTTTTTTTGAGAATTAATGCAACACAGAAAATATTATGAATACATACTCGTAATAACTATAATGAATGTGTATGTTTGCAAGAGTACCTATTTATCTTTGTAGGTCAATTTATTTCCATTTGGGAATAATTATTCTTATTATTTTTATTAGAAAAATAGCATTCTTTTCTCCATCGTTTTTCAGAAATGAGAATAGAAATCTTATTGCGATTGAAATTTTGTCTACTAATTAACATATTGTGCCTCGAAAAACTGCAAAGCGCCTTCAAAATAATGCATATTTAAATTTTTTTATTTTTATTATTCTTGCTTTTTAATACAATATTAATAAATTTTAATCTTGGGTGTATTAAAAAGTGACGCAGTCTATTCAAAATGTTCATATTCAATATGGCTGACAAAAAAGACCATCGAAGCAAAAAAAGGGCGAGGAGGTATTAGAATGTAATCAAAAATTATTAGAAAAATTCTCATATTTGAAATGGCAACTGAGAGAGAAATTTTCCCTCTCTACAAGGGATATGTTTTATTCTTTTGGGTTAAAATCGAATCTTTTTTGTATTACAAATGATATTTTAATACAAAAATATTAGAATGTAATAAGAATTGATTAGAATTTTTTTTTAATATTTCCCTAGTATTAAAATGTAATATTTGCTGTATTGCATACGGCTGTAATACAAGAGCTGTATTAAAAAATACCCCAGAATTTTTAACCGTGTAGCTGAGGTTAAGATGCATAAGGACAATCAAAAATAAGAAAATAAAAAAAAATTAAATTAATTGGATAATTTTATGTAGGTATTCTTTTTTTTAAGCTGTAGCATAGCATAGCATACTTATATTTTCCATGCCATAGGAAATATAGCTTACAAAATGAAATGAAATAGCTTACAAAATGAAATAATAATAATATGCGCCCTGGGGCGCATTATAAAATGTTGTGAGGCTTTATATAATATTTTTTTTCAATTAGTTCTTGAAATTTATTTTATTTTCTATATTGTTTTCATTTTGTCAAAAACAAAAATCTAATCAAATCTTGATCTGATTTTTAATATTTTTCAAGAAAGACGATCCACTGGAAGAATTATTTTATCCAGCAACTAAGCAATAAATGGTGATAAATTCCTTTTTGAAAGGAATTTCTTAATTCAATTTTTTAACAAAAGATCATCAACAATCAAAAAATCTATACTGGCACCCGCTTAAATTCTAACTCCAATAAGATTCCTTTTGAATCAAAAATACTTAATCTTTATACAAAAACTTCATAAACAACAATTGCATAATAAACTTCTATTTTCCTATTTTTATATTCCAATTCTAATTCTTATTCTATGCGCCAAGACAAAACTAGTATACAACAATACATTCACATCAACCCCCAGCGTTTTATACAAAAAGATGCAAAATTAGAATTTGCCAAAGGACCTTAATCCATTATATATTATTGTATATATTGGTCACAAAGATTTGCCGCCATTGTTCGTGTCATCATATCCCGTCGAATTAAATTCGAATGCGAATATGATCGATCCCATTGGATTTCCATTGAACCTTAAAGATACAACAACTGTCAGATGGACTGCGATTGATATGAACCTCTGGACAGACGGGCCATCATATATAGCTACAAAAGATTACAAACAAAAAAAGTAAATAGACAGTAAAAAGAAATACAAATGAGAAGTAAGTTGGCCAGGAAAAAAAAACATATAGATTCGATTTGATTTCAGGTTCAGGAGCAAACATAAAAAAATAATACAAACCAAAAAAAAAATAAAATAAAAACAGCAGTGAGCATCGAAGAAGGAATTAATTTTTATCTCATCTTAGTTCGCATCGTATGTACATTATATTGTCCTTGTTCGATTGGTTTGCAGTAATATGTATAAGGATTTCATTCTGGAATTGTCATTTTGATCCTTGCCATTGTGAGTGCGATTGCAATTTATATTCTTCCCATGCGTGTTTTCTTATTGTCACAAAAAAGTACAAAAATCCACATATACCTATAACCAACCTAAACATACAAATTCCTTTAAGTTTTTGTGTCGTCCTGTTGAGATAGCAATCTTTGTGATTGATCTCAAGAGTATCAATTGGTTTTCCGTTAAGTTGAGGTTCTTCAAGAGACTCACTGCGCATAAAAAAAAATAAATTGCTAATTCCTTCTTTCTTCCAATTGTCCATGATGGACCAAAAAAATGGGAAACATACTTGAGAAGTACTTATCCCTTTTTTGTGGTTTCGGATACCATGTCATCTTTTTTGTCAGAAACAATTTATTTTTTTTGTCATTTTCTTAAGTGTCCCTAAGATAATGCAAAAATCTTAACTTAGAATTTATATATGAATGAGAAGGGATTTTGCAAAAAAAAACACCATATGGTCGGTTGGATTTCGTCTGTCTGTATATCCATGTGTCGGTCAGGTCATCCATATATTCAAACCAGACAGAATGACGCCTGAAATATATTGGAAGACTTCGTTTATCGTTATGGTCGGTTCGCTTTATATGCAAACTTTCCTGCGAGTAATAAGATTGGAATGCGCCTGATGTGTGGGATGGATATATATGAGGCTTTATAATAATATGCAAGTCATTCTATTGTCGATTTAAAAAATAACATTTGCTTTGATTGATCGATGTTACAGTCTTTTTTATTTGTGTATTTTTAAGGGTCAAGTTAAGTGGGAATGAACGCGCGAGCATCAAAAGAAATACAATGCGCTCTTGAAAACTTCATGTCATGTGGAGTATTGTGTGTGCGAGATGGTCCATCTTTTTTGTGAGGAGTATTTTTTTCGGTTTTATTAAATGAATTTTCACGTTTCAGTCAAAGTATATGATTTGCACAAACTTAATTCCCATTTATTTTACATAACTTTTTAGAACCATACATTTTTCTTTAAAATTCGACTAAAATAAAACTGAGTGTTTCTTATAAATGATTTTATAACACCAATTTTATCCTTAAATATTTGTTTATCCAATATATCAGAAAAAAGGTAATTTAACTCGTACACAAATTTTTTTTAATCAGATATTTTTGGTAGTTTTTCCAGGTTGTCCCAAATTTTTTGTCGGTCTGTTTTAATTTAAAAAATGAGGGTTATACTTCAAAAACCCGCTTTTTACTTGACTCTCCTCTTTTTCAGAAAAAAATTTTGTTCTAGGGTATTCTGTAATTATTCTTAAAATTGTTCCAAGTTTTTTTTTATCGAAATTTCAAAAGTTTTTGGGAAAATGTCTAGCACTGAAATGCCCCCTTTTTTATTTCTTAAGGTTTCAAAATATACCATAGTTCCCAAAAATGTTAAATGTGTACCTGCCTATTTTAAAAGGTATAGGATCTTCAAAACTCCAACGTGCAAAAATGGCCAAAAATTTATAATAAATAGGATTAAGCATGCAATTTTGAACATTTTTGTTACTTAAAGTCCAAATCTGTGTAGTAGTTGCCTAAAAAGATAGAGAGCGCCAAACTTTCCAACCATCAGATTCTCCATGTTTTGAGCTGAGTGGAAAATTTGGCTACCTCTATTTTTTAAGAAAGTGTAAAATAAAAAAAAGGAAGAATTTCCCCAAATATGATTTTTGTGCACATATTAGGGTTATTTTTCATATCTTTGGGCCAAAATTGTATGATGACAAATGTTAAATAAAATTTCGACTAATAAAGATTTAAAATAAATTTTACTCTTTGACATTTGACAATTTTAATTATTTTTTTGGAGATTTTTGTTCCTTTTGTATTTATTGGAACCATTAATGGTGATGATTTTGTTATAGCCTGTACACATTTTTGGTTAATTAATTGACCGAATCTGATTTTGAAGATCGTTGTAACTTCTTAAAGTACTTTTGTAGAGTAACAAAATTTAAAAAAATGCGTTAATAAAAAAATTAAACAAGAAAACAATTATTTAATAATACATATTATGGATTAAATTTTGGGTGCACATTTAACATACCGTTACCTGATTGCAAGAACCATATGGCTAACTCAATTTTCGAATTTTTGAGAAAGTCGCAAAAAACGTCTTGGCCTCTTTTCAGGCTCTATTTTTTGCATGATAAACTGGTAAAATAATAACACCATATATTTTCTGCGCTACTGGTTGTAGTAAGAGGTAAACATTATGATACGAATCGATTCAAGGTAGCAAAAACCCAAGCACCTCAAAAATCGAGTTAGCTGGTTTTTGCAATCAGGTGACGATATTTCAAAGTCTCGATTTTCATGAAAACAAAAATGATTTCCGATGTATTCCTAATTGCGCATTTCACTTATGTAAATAAAAATAATTGCACATCCCCTACTTTTTTTTAAAAAATATAAACAAATTGCACTTTGTATGGAATATTGAAATGGGCATATCTCGGTTACCAAGTCGAATTTCGAAATGCACAGGGGCTTAAAAAATAATTTGGAATTCTAATTTGCACACCAAAAATTTTAATTTGCACACCTCTCATTAATTTATAAATCAATAGTTAAAATTTTCAATAGAAAAGCTATATAACTATAATATTTATTTAATTTACAAAATTAGCCACTACAATGTAATTATCTTAGTAGCCTGGGCCCTATTTCATAAAAATTGACAGGCGACAATTCTATAAATTTGTGACACTTGTCTGACAAATCTGTATTTCATAAAATATTGACTGGTGACACATTTAACAGAAAAATACAGTGACAAATTTGTCATGACAATTTTTTCATTGTCATATACTGACACACTTGTCGTGAAAATTTAGTCATTGCCATATACCTACCTATATACTTACTGACAAATTTGTCGTGAAAGTTTTTGTCATTGTATAATTTTGAAATTTGTTATGATCGAAAACGATGAAATATGCAACAAAACCTTTGCATTTTGTTTCAATTTTCGTCGTTTCTCGACCAATTTTTTCGATGTTCGAAGTAATAGAACGCTGGCACTCTTTCAATTTTAAAATGTCACAGTTTGCATCGTGTTTTATTATTAAAAAGTGAAGTGCATAAAACAAAATAAAAACAAATTAAGTTGTTAAAAATCGAGAAAATGAATAACATTCTCAAAATATGCAAGTGTACTAGATTGCTTTTAGAAAATAAATATATTTTATTCGAGCCGGCGACGTATTATACGGAGATCCAACTGAGAATCGTCATCACTTTCACTTTTACTTGAAAATTGGCATGTTCAGGGAAATGAGATCTCGGAGATCTCAGCAATCTCAGTTACCTGAACAGAATTCCTCAGCAAAAATTCTCAGCTTTGCTGTCAAAACTCTGAGGAAAAAAAATCTTGGATTCGCTTGCTCACTTTTTGAGTGAGAAAATTCTCTGAGATTTCATTTTTCTGAACACATCAAATATATCGTTTATCATTTTAGATCAATTACTGTCTTTTCACTGTCAACACTTGACCGAAGTTTCATGTCGCAATTGTCAATTAAATACTGACAAATATGTTAATTGTACATTTTTTTTTCATTTCATAAAAGATTTGTACAAATTTGTCGGAAAATTCCTGACAATTATGGAAAAATACTTGACAATTCATTGTCATGACAATTTCTTTATGAAACGAAAAGATGACCATTGTCGGGTATTTTCCAACAATTCTACAAAATTGTCAAATTGTTGAAACTGATTTTGACATTTGTCAAGTTGTAAATTAACAAATTGTCACCTGTCGCAATTGTCAATGTTTATGAAATAGGGCCCTGATGGTAGAGTCGTTGGCCGCTACAGAGAAGATAACAAGTTCAAATCCCATGAGGGACAAAGTATTTTTTTTTTTTAAACATACTTTACACAATTTAATTTTATTAAAATGGTTATATTTCGTCAACCAAAGACAATTTTGAACTGCTCAAAATTTTAAAAAATATTTCAAAACAAAATTCAATTTACACACCAAAAATTTTTGATTTTGGATTTCTAAAAAGGGGGGCCAGATCAAGGATAATAAGATATTTTCATTTAAAGTGTTTTTTGGGCTTAAAATCTTCAGTTTTCAATATGTTTTGATGATTCTTTCAATTGGACTTGAGGGATTCTGCACTTGGAACAAGTTTTATATTTTGGATTTTTGGAAAAGGGGGGGGGGCAGGGGTGTTTTTGAAAAGTTAAAAAACTCGGAGATGTTTTTTTTTAAAGTTAGTTTTTAAGCTGATAGTAGATATGAATGTAAGGTTAGAACTTTTTTTTTTCAATACATGCATTTATCATCAAGTTTGAAAAGTAAATGCATTAAAAAAATAAAATATTAGAGAGCCGTTTTTTTGGATTTTTGAAAAAAAAAATTTGGAAGATTTTATCTTTAAAAATATACTTCTTACAATTTTAACTTTTTGGCACAATGTCAGAACACTTTTTGAAACTCGAAAAAAAATTCAAAATTAAGTATTTCGAAAAAAGGGGGCTAAAATTTTTTCGAATCTTGCCCATAACTTTTGAAATTTTGAACATAGGGGTCCAAAAACTTGGAACAATGTTCAGAACAACTAGAACAATCTGTAACAACTTTCAAAATTTTGACTTTCGAAAAAAGGGCTAGGTCAAAACGGCTTCTTCTAAAACCTGCATTTTTGAATATTTTTCAAAAAAAACTTGGAACAATGCGGAACAAATCGGGAACAACCGGGAACAACTTTCAAAAATAACAAATTCCAAAAAAAGTGGGCTAACTTCACGCAGTCAAACAACTTTCAAAAATAATAAATCAAAAAAAGGATCGCCGGGACGAAACGCCAATTTTTGTGAACTAAAGGCCGTTAAAATCTGTTTTGAATCAATAACTCAAGAAGTCCAATTAAAAAGTGCTATAAGTCTTATAGTTTGCTGATGTATGTATTTCAATAATATACAAAATTTTTATTATTAAAAAATAATATTGTTCATTACAATAAATTACATACACAATCTAAATAGACAACATTTTAAACAAGCATTTATGAAACTTATATATGTTCTTAAACCTGAAACATTTTTTCGAATTAAAAACACAAAGACCTTTGTTAAAAATCTGTAAAAAAAAGGTCATTGTCATAAATAATAGCCTTTTGTTTTTCTTGTCAAACAAAGAAAACACCTGAAGCGCTGGTTGCAAAAGAAGCTGAAATAATTATTCTTTTAACCAAATCAAGTCATTAAGTTATCTTTAATGATATTCACTTAAGTGCGTTTATAACAAAAATTGCATATCTTCCATAACAATATTTACAAAAAAAAAATATTTTAATTGAATCAACATTGTCACCATATGGAAGACCCTTTATAATATTAAGTCTCATTATAATGTGTCACATTATTAAATCCCATATAACATCTCAAACAAATGAATCAAAAGAAAATCAGTATATATGTACCATAGACACAAAAAAAGCCTTTAATTGTTACTTATCTGAATAAGGGCCCATATACTAAAATGAGGACAATCACATTCACGGGACCATTCAATTCCATTTCAATTGTTATATCTTCTGTACGGTGCTACTATATATATGAGCCTTCTATAGTAGATCTGGTGTATTACTTTTTCATTTTACCATCATTTAAATCAGTGTGTACTGTGTATATACAAAACCGTGTACATTATAATAAATGTATATATACAGGTGCCACAATGCTCCTATAACAAAGCCATCTATGCCACACATTTTATATGAACATAGACTTACGTACCTAACTAAATACGTATCTAGATACTTTCAGGACCTATTCACTCCATTCTTATAAAACAATCTTTTTTTTTCACTTCATCATTCATTAATGAAAAATACAACAACAAAAAATGAAAAGAGAGTTTGCAAAAAAAAATAACTACAAAACTCGCAATGATGAATTTCGCATATTAGTGAAAGGAAAGTTAAAAAAAAAAAAGAAAAAAAAAGATCCTTCCGCCCATTCCCATTTTGCCAGCGCGAGTGAATTCAACATTCCCACACCCACATTTTTCCACATCTCCATCCATTCTTTCATGCAATGGCAGCACAGAAAGGATAGAAAGGCGCATTCAACATCAGAATTCATCTCGCTGCGAATATATCTATTCTATTCTATATTTGTGTGATTGTTTGATTGTGAGTGCTGCGCGGAGAGGATACACATTCATCGCGCACATTGAAAAAGTCACAAATGAATGTGTGAAGTACGACTTGCATTTCATTTCACTCGATTGACGTATACAATAGGACTATTCTTTGACGCCCCCACACGTCACAAGAGCCCATTATAATATGCCCAGGACGGGCCTGGGTATAGAAATTATACACTTAGATTTGTTTCTATGGAATTTAATGTTTTTTTTTTTCCGAATTATGAAAAATGTGTTAACTTTTTTCAAGTCAGATGTAGTACAAACAGTTACTTGATTTGAAAAGAAAAATTACTCTCACAAAAGCATTATTTTTGTCTTTTTTTTAGATATTCCTTCAAGACATGTTGGTTTAAGTGTAAAAGAAACGATATTTAAATTAATTCAATAAAAAAAAAACACGTATTTGCTTTGAATAAACGACAAAATAAGTTGATTTGGAGAAACTCTCCAAAAATAATAATTTTTATTTGAAGATATCAATTCTTTCAGGCAATTTTGAATTTTGTATTCACAGGAACAATAAATAAAATACTTCGATATGCAAAACAAATCTTTTGCATTTAAATAAGTAAATTTTGGAGAAACTCTCCCCAGAATCATTTATTTTGAAATGAATATATGTTTTTTCAAGCAATAATGGCTATTTTTTCGGAAAGAACGATAATTATGTTTGTGCCTTTAATTGGGAAGCACGTCTTTTTTGATATGAGAGAAACTCTCCACAAAGCATTATTTGGATTTTAAAAGTGTCTTTCTTTTGAAAAAATTCATATTTGATTTCAGGTAAATAATAATTAGTATTTTTTAATTCTAAAAGAATCATTTCATTTCAAAAATCCAAAATTATCTATGTGAGAAAACTCTCCAAAGAATACCATTTAAATTTGAAGATGACTTTCTGTTTAGTAAATATATTTTTTTTATTCAACACATACATTCCTTCAGAAACAATATACCATCGATTTGTTTTTGATTTGAGAAACTCTCCAAAAAATATGACTTATAAGTTATACTTGAAGATTTTTTATTGATTTAATTTTTTTTTATTCGACTAAACTATGGCTTATGTTTCAGAGGAATATTTATTTAGTTTCCTTAATTTAGGAAAGTTGAGGAACTCTCCAAAAAACATAACTTTGGTTTGCAAGTGTCAAGGAATTTTGGTTTTGGTTTCAGAGGAAAATTAATTATTTTTAGGAAACTATAGAAAAGCCATCATTTCTATTTGAAAATTTCTTTCATCAAGTTTACTCTATAGTTTTCATTTCAGAAAAACAACCTCCAAGTTCGTCAAAAATATCACTTCATTTTAAAGATAGTTAGATACAAATTTGAGAAAACTCTCCAAGAGGATTATTTTTATATCTCAAGAGGCCTTCCTGTATAGAGCATTATTTTCTTTGATTCAATAGAATCTCAGATTTCATTTCAGAGAACAAAAAATTACTTTTATTTGATTTGATAATAAGTTTATTTTCGAGAAACTCTCAAAAAAAATTGTTTAATTTGTAAATATTTTCTCACAGTAATATTTTCTTGAATTCCAAATAGGTAAGTGGGGATTTAGTTTTTATAGAGTAATATTAATTAAATTTACTTGATTGGAAACACTGCAATTTCTTTGAAGACACATTATAACATGATTTGTGGAAACTCTCCAAAAAGCATAACTTTTATTTTTTTCAAAAAATGTTGGACTTAGCATCAGAGTTGTAATAATTAAATTTATCCGGTTTGAAAAACACGAAACTTCACTTTGAATACATTTAATGAAAACTCTCCAAAAAGATACAATTGCCTTACTTAAATATGTTTCTTTGATTCAATTTTATTGTCATCGGGATTGGTTTCAGAGAAACAATAACTAAGTTTCTTTAATTTTAAAAACACCAATTTGTTTTGAGGCAACAATTTGTTTGTGTGAAGAAACTTTAAAAAAACATCATTTCAGTTTAAAGATGCCGTCTTTTATTGAATTTTTGTTTCGGTTTCCTTCAATTTGAAACAAAATCATTTGTATTTAAAAACATAATTTTTTGATTTGAATAAACTCTCCAAAAAGCACAATTATCATAAAACGAAGCCTTTCTTCCATTAATTATATTCTTGGATTCAATAGAACTTCAGCTTTATTTTCAGAAGATTTAAATTCTTCGAATTAAATACACATTTATAGTTCATTTGAGGAAACTTCTCATGATATTGATATGAAGTTATCTTCCTTCAAATAATATTGTTTTTTTGTTTATTATTGAAAGGAGTTATAGGATTTTTGTTTCAAAGAAATATAAATTAAGTTCGTTGGCACTCAAAAAACTTATTTTGTTCTGAAACTCCATTTTGTTTTTTTGTAGAATTTTTTGTTTAATAGGTTTCATTTAAATTATTTGTTCCAGAAATAAATTTTCCATTTATTTAATCAGTTTTCTTTAAGTGTATCGAAAAAGATATACTTACTTTTTTTTATTCAAAGCACGCGGTGTGCGCACACGTTCTCCAAAGTGAAATTGTAGCCTTTCTAAATTTTGTAGGATATAATCATTGCATTAAAATTATCAACACTATGAATGAGGCCGGAAGGGGTTTGGTTGAGGTAAAAAAACGAAGGTTTTTTCAATGGAATATATAATTGTTGCGAAATTCAGAAGTTTCAAATGGCGTGAATTCACCATATGCATTGCATTTGTATTATTATATATGCAGACAGTGTGTTTTTGATGCGCCCAATGCACTGAGGAATATACTATACACCTTCACTTATATGTATGGATTTTTTTTGTAATATTTTTCTCAAATATGAATGCATTTATTGTGAGATGACAGGACAAAAGTTTTGCATTTGCCACTGTAATATTTATAAAGGTGCTTAAGTGTGAACAATATTACTTGCAGTTTTTTTGTTTTTGTATATTAAAATGCAAATAATGGTGGAATGGAATAGTTTTTGATATGGAAGAAAACTTATCATATACTATACATATCATGGCCAAACGTCAAACATCATATAAATGTGATGTTGTGGTTTTAATGGACGTATGGTGGCTGAATAAATAAAAGAGGTTGCAGTCCAAATAATAATACGTTTCTTTGACTTCATTTTCTGGTGATGCTATGACCTCGATTGGGATCAGTATACTGGTTAACAATAAAGTGCTATATATACATTTTCAGAGCCTTTGGGTATTATTTTTTTTACCATTCCCACTTTCTTGGTCGTTGATTTTCTTACTTTCATGAGCATTTACTGAAATGTGCCACATGTTGTTTTAGATATTAAAAAGCTTAAAAACATTAAAAATTCCTATCTAGTTAATCGGTAAGTGCTAGTGTGGCCTCTGGCTCAACAGATCAATCCTGTATAAACAAAATCTGCACACAGAAAAAAGTATTGAAAAAGACCAACGAATTTAAAGTCAAGATTCATAATCTTTTCAGGAAACTCTCCAAAAAGTCACTCACTTCGATTGGAAAGTGTCTTTCTTCAAAGTAACTACATTATGATTTCAGAAAAACAATTTGTAAATTTCTTTAAAAAAAATTCTGTAAACACATTTAAGTTATGTGAGAAAATTCTCCAAGAGTAGCATTTTAATCATAAGATGTATTCATGCCAAATCATTATATTTTTATTTGAGTCAATAGAATGTTGGCTTTGGTTTTCAGAGGAATAATAATTAAAATATCTTCGATTTAGATAACATCAATTTGCATAATTCTCCAAAAAAAACTTACTATTATTTGAAAATGTTTTCCTAAATTTATTTTTTTTTTCTTGCATCCCAAAAAACTGTGGTTTATTTTTTAGAATAATATTTATTAAATGTATTTGATTTGAAACATTGCAGTTTGTTTTGAGCACATATAATTAGTGAATTCGAGGAAACTCTCCAAAAAAGAATAAATTTGATTTGAAAATGTCTTTCTTCATGAAATTTTGGTTTTAAAAGAACAATAATTAATTTTATGCTATTTGAATAACATCAATTTTGATAAACTCTTCAAAAAAAAAATCACTTTTATTTGAAAAATTGTTCTTTAAGTAATTTTTTTTTTGCATTCCATTCATTGGCTTTGAAACTCTAATGCAGTTTGTTTTAGATACACATAATAAGTGAATTAAGGAAACTCTCCAAAAAAGAATTACTTTGAATGGCAATTGCAATCTTTGCTTAAGAAATGTTGTACTTGAATTCAAAGAAACAATAGATTAATTTATTCAATTTAAACAAAAACACTATTATTCGTTTTGAACAAACAATTATTTTACTTGGAAGGAAGTCTCCAAAGAGAAACTATTTTTTTCAAAGTTTTTAGTAATTATGATTCTTTAAATCAAAATAATTTGGGCTTTGATTTCAGAGAAATAATAATAATGTTTCTTCAATTTGAAAAAAAAACATCGATTTGTTTTGAAGAAACAATAAGTTTATGTGAGGAAACTCTCCAAAAATTATCATTTCAATTTAAAGATGTCTTCTTTCAAAGAATTTCTGTTTAATTGAGTTCCTTCAATTGCAAAACAAAATTATTTCAATTTTGTCGTTCAATGTTTTCTGTTTTTTTTTTTTCCTAATTTTATATGAAGATTATAGCAAAGAAACCCCTCAAAAAGGGGTAAAAACATGTTATATTAAATGTTTATTGTTTTCTATTTTTTGCAGAACTAGTGTGTTTGATTTCGTATAAAGGGTAGAAAGTTGTCGTTTCTCAGGCTGAGATTTTTCATGGGTCGGAAACCTTTAAAATAAGTAAGAAGAAAATATATCAAAAAGATCCACAAAAAAGGTCTAAGAAAACTGATAAGTATCAAATACTAAAAAAATGTAGACATAGTTTTTATATAATCTTCAGTAATGTTGCTTTTTTTCAAGAACAGCCACCTTCATGGGATATTAGGTTATACAATACATTATCTCGCCCTATAAAATTACCCCAGGGTGAAGGTGATTTTTTTTGTTTCTCAGCTAAATGTTTTTACTTTTAAGTTTCACCTGAATAGCATAACATTGTTTGCTGTTTCTCAAATTGATTGTTTTATTTAAATTTCTCTAAGAATTAATTTCTTTAAATATCTTATGAAATATTAACAACAAGTGCTTATATATACCATCCAAATATACATAGAATGACTACCAGGCATGAATATATAATTAAGTGGCTTTCTGCTGTGTTTTGGAGCTCAAATAATTCAAAACAATAAATATGGTGTTAGCGTGCAAAATTCAGTTTGTTAATCAAGAGGCAAAACCCCTCTCAAAATTCTAAAGCATTTCAAGTCCTTTTGTACCCTTTAACACGAATTTCCATTATTCACCTTTAGACAATCGCATCACACATGCAATTATACATTTGAACTCATTTCCTTATACCTATACATATATATTTATGTGTTCCTATAATTAATTCTTATACAAGCACCACGGTAACTATAATATTATACCATTCAATATTATATTTGTGTGATCAAATCAAATTCAATTAAAATTGTTTGTTATAAGCAACGAAAATTGAATGAAGGTATAACAGCAGTGGTATATGTATTTCATCATGCGGTTGTGTTGTACATTTTCGAGGATGTTGTTTTGTTGGTTATACTGGCACAAACACATTAAAACACCACCCTTTTGTATATATTTCTATATAAACATGGAGGTGTTGAAGGTCTTCTCTATGTTTTTTTGTGAACGAATAGAAAACCTTTTGTCCTTGGATTTATTAATTAACGTCACACTGTTTACCGTTGCATAAAATATTCTAGCTTTTACCAGTAGGTACCTACTAACTGTTATAGAATGAGTTCAAAACATCTCAACAAGCGCTATATACTAATTAACTGAAAGTTACACCAGGATTTATCCTTTTTTTAAATAAAAAAAAAAAAACATCATCAGCAACAGAATCCAGGGCTATACCTATAGCGAGTTTTGTCATCAAAGGATTTGTTGTGTTTCATAACATTGTCTGGCTTCTATTTTTATTTTTTTTCATAAATAATGGCTGGATGATGATAATTCTTATTGAGCTTTGTTTTAAAGTATTACAACAGCATTAATGTATTTTGGGGGGTTTTGACCCTTCGGACTGATGCTCTTGTCGTTCTATACTATGAAACTCAACAAGTCTCCTGTCTCGGATTGATTTGTTTTCTTGGGATTGTTTTTTTTTATGAGGACTGTTTAATTTATTTAACTTAATGCCTATCAAAAGGTTAGGTTCTAATCCAAAAGATTATTAAAGATATCATTTTAACGAAAAAAGTTTGAAACTGAAGAGAAAAAAAGAAAGTCTTTTAAATTTTGAAATACTTCAAGTCAGTACATTTGAGTCTGATAATGTTTTTTTTTTAAACCAAAAGACGTGCGTCGGTCTCCTTAATCAAAACTTTAAATTAATTTTGATTATTATCCAATAAATTGAACCATTAAATTTTTGAATTTTTGTTATTCTATTGAAATTGAAACTGAAGAAGGTTTATTTATATAATCGTTGATTTTTTTAAACTTGTAAAATAAATAAATATATTTAATATTTTCTTCGGAAAAGAAATTATCTTCTTAACTTTCAATCGTCAATTCACAATCCACAACATCAGGACACATCCCATAAAATCACCGAAAATAGAAAATTCCTTCGAATTTAAACTAAATCAAACATAATATTACGTCTTGTTGATTATTTATGACAATTCGCAGTTGTCAGCGAATGTTAAGTCAGAATTTGCGACCATTTTCCACTTGCTGGTCGTATATCATGAAAAAGTTTTGAAGTAAGTATAGTTGTGAAACAACAAAGCCTAAACCTCAATTTGCTGAAATATTTGTAGGTTCCAATACAACTTGTTTTTAATCACCCCTTTTGCGAAAGAAATTTCCCGGAGCTTTTTTTTTTTGCAAATTTTGGGTAATTTTCCACAAAAATATTTTTTGAAATCAGAGAAAATATTCCTTTCAACAAAAATAGCTAGCGTGAATAATTTTTTCCAAGGATTTTTATCTTATTTCAATGTGAACATTTCTGCAAGAAAATTCTGGGGAAAAAATTATTTCGTGGAAAATTCGTGATTGGAATTTTTTTTTTTTTTTTTTGAAGAAAACATGTTCCAATTAAAATGACTTTTCTCAATATAAAAAAAAAAACTTCATTTAATTATTGCTATGCTACTATACGGCAGTTTGGAAAGAGGTGATTTCCATATAGTTTGGCTTTAACTTTGAAAGTGGGATGATCTCGCACTGAAAAACTGCGGGGCCTTAAAGTTTAAGTTTAAAGTTTTCATTATTCAAGTAAATTTTATTAAATAAAATGAAATTTTTGTTTTTGGCTGAGAATATTTGTTTCCAAATATTCCTCCATTTCGATTTTTTATTTTCACTCAGCAAAGTTCACACAAAATTCAAGAAATACAGAATCTTTTAAAATTAAGGTGGAGAGAATTCATATACATATGTGTTTAATTTTGACAAATAAGTGACTGAAAATTAAGAAACGAAAATTTTATTTTTTAGCTGGAGCTATAATTTACCACTTGGTTTAATTTTTGGAGAGAATTTTGCATGAACGCTGAAATTTTGCGCGATCTGCGAACGGTGTTAAAAATCAGCATAATAATAAAAAAAAAATGTATTAAACGCCGCTTCTGAAATTGTTCTGACACCAACAACGTCATAATATATACCTACAATGTGTCTTTAAAAAAATTATCTTTTTGAAAAAAATATATTTGAGTTAGGTATATAATTTTTTAGTTTTTTTTTTGAATTTAACTTTTTCTTAAATCCAAATTTAATTTGAACTTATAAGACGCTCTTGTGCTGCAGAAAATTTTATGAAAATAATATAAAATTTTGTCCTGTAAATTAGTACATCATAGTTACATATACAGGGTGTCCCAAAATTACCGCCTCAGAAGAAAACCATGAGTTACTGAGGTCATTTCAAGTCGAAAAACTTAAGAGGTAATTTTCTCGTTTTCGCTTCGTTTTCGACTTATAACGGTTTTTATGACTTTTATTCTTTTTTCCTTAGATTGACAAAGTTTGACAAATTTAAAGCCAGTCAAAGGAAAAAAGAATAATAATCATAAAAACCGTTATATGTAAGTCGAAAACGAAGCAAAAACGATAAAATTACCTTTAAAATTTTTCAACTTGAAATGACCTCAGGAACTCATAGTTTTCTTCAGCGGCGGTGATTTCGGGACACCCTATGTATTAGTTTTACAGAAAATATTTTATCAAAATTTTGGAGTCGTTTTCAAGAAATATAACATTTTCTTTGACGGTTTTTAAACAGTTGATTTTGGCTACATGAGAAATTTTTGTGTAAAATCTCCTAGATTTTAGTAAAAATCGAACAAATCGTTTTCGAAATACATAATGAGTTTAAAAAAATTAAAAAAAAAAAAACTTTTTGATAATTTTTGTACACGATACTTTTAAGACTTTTCAATGATTCCCAATGAAAAAAAAAATGATCAAAATCAGTCAGCTGTTTTCGAGAAAATTAAAAATAAGAAAATTGGTGCAATTTAAAATTTTGGAATTTTGAAGTTAGCAGACGAAAATACATACATATCTATATGAAAACAATAATTCTCTTGGTGTCAAAAATTAGAGCCATTTAAATGTTTAAATGCAAAAAAAGAATTATACGAGCTACAAAATCGGAGTTTGTGTGTTTAATAATAAGTGTATAGTTTTAAACCTACTTGAAATTCATGCAAAAAATTTTGGCATTTTTAACGCTAGAGCTACAAATTTCTACTTGGCAAAAAAATAGCATTTTAAAAGTTACAATTTTTGGCAAAAGAAAAATTTAAAATCTCATTTTTTTATATTTTTACCGCCAACTTCTGTTTTATTTTAATTGACCGGAAATGCAAGTAAAAACTGAAATCTATAAAAGTTACAAAATAAATTTTTGCGAAACAGCCTTATTGTGAGTTTCGCCCGAACAACATTCCACCCGGAAAATTTTACATTTCACTTTTCGCCTATTGTGAATTTCACCCGAAATTTTGTATTAAAAAATTCCACTTATTGTGAACATTAATTTAGGGCGGAATGTAATGTTATTGACAGTCACTTATTTTTAGTAACCCAACGAAATTTCGTTCGGGAGAAACTCACAGTAGCTTTTAAAATTCCGAGGGAACAAAAAATTTTTAGGTGACATATTTTTCAGGGGAATCTCACAATAAGGCTGGGAATGTAAAAAGGAACAATTTTTGACTAGCAGAGAATTATTGTTTAACTTGAGACTTATTTTATCTGAAACTTGAATAAAAAATAAACTATTTGAGCTACAAAATCGGGGTTTTCGCAACTCAAGAGCATTTAAAAAGCTACAAACGTGGGTCTCAATCAAACATAAAAAATCGTATTATGTATTTAAATTTACAAATTTTTGGTTTGCACAACAAATTATCATTTAATTAGCTATACAAATTCTATATAAAATTTTTTGATTCCGCCAAAGTAAGGGACGTGATAGAATGTACCTACCTATATTTATCGCAAGTAAAACATTTCTGGAGAGCTTCTTTGTAGTGGTGAAAATGACAGGTTACGGTTTCAAACCAAAGTGAAAAGTCTGAGATACATTATCTTAATTTAAAAAAAAAGTGTCTAGAAATAACCATAAATTAAATTTTAATGAACAGCAACTTTGTATCTTCATTTTCAGGGACACTATCTCTTACGTGGAAATTAAAAATTCTACAAGAATAAGTATATGGATCTCTTGTCATAATAAACCCATCATATAAAACCATTAATCTTTAAACTATTATATAAACTGAAAAATTAGGTCCATTCGCATACAATGAATTTAAAATTATGCCATACATGTTTCATTACATACGATTTGTGTGTTAGATGAATAAATTATCATGTTAACCTTGTGCGCCTTAATGCTTATTTGTAACACTTTACCCACATCAACCATGTTAAACATAACTTTAAAAATCTCTATACTCAAAATAAAATTTGTATATAATATTTATTATCTCGCAGATGTTTTAATATTCAGCAAACATATATTTGCAAATATATTTCGCAACGGTCATTAAATTTTATTCATTGATTTCATTTTGCAAATCTGCTACAAAAGTTTTTCTATTGTTCCACCAGGCAAATAGAGAAAGAAACAAAAAAATGAAAAAAAAAATAACAAGCAACAAAAAAGGATTCACATTCAAATTTGTTTCTTTCTTCGTCCGCAATTTTCGATTTAAATTTATTGCTTCCTGATGGCAGATGATGATGGTTTCATTTGGGCATAATTGAGTCATTTGACTTTGTCTCTTTTATTTTATTATTTCTTTGAATCCTTTCACCCCTTCAATATTTTTTTTTGTGTGTGTTATTTTCTATTTTTTATAAAATGGCAAGTTGCTAATAAAACCAATTGAACCATATCCTGGTAAGGATTTTTTAAATGACATTTTATTTAAATCGATATTTCAATTCGGGGCGTTACTCGCACATTTTAAAATAAAATATACTTTCCCAATCATATCTAGGATTTTTGCAAAACGGTGATGGTTTTTTGCGAAATTAATGTTCCCATAAGGACACGTTTAGGCATTTTCAAATAATTGTATCATCATTTTATGGGCTAATGTGATAACACCACTATAACCACCCCTTTTTTTGGATATTTAGTTCAATAACTCTTTATCGCTTTAAATTGTGATTTTTTGTAAATTTATGAAAATCTCACATAAAGGGGTGGCGAAACTGAAACTGCCCCGAGGCATTCGAAATATGAAAGGGTTAGAAATGTGTACGATATGGTACAAGCATTGATTTAACTACGGTTAAGATCAATAAAATATTTTTGTTGAGATTTGAATCCAATAAATTCATTAACTTTTTGATTTACTGCTTTTTTGCTTTGGACGAAGTTATGGGAGGTTTTTTTCTTTTTTGTTGTAAAATCTGTCTTCATTACAAATGTTCCTTTCATCGCAGGATGTTAAATTTCTTTTTCTATACCTACTTATTTGTGTGATACGCTTTTGATTCTTTGTATATTGCTGCATGTTGGTTTGTGAATAAAAAAAAATAACAATCTTAGAACCAAGAAATTGCGGTTAAGTGCCAAATGATGTTCAATTTTATTTTTACAATTTGCAAAAAAAAAAAGAACACATATTGAAAAGGGTGTCATTTATATAGGTACTTGCTTGCAATCCTTTTTTATGAGTCTTTGTTTGTATTTCTTTCTTAAAGCATTTTTAAAAACGTGTGCATTTGAAAAGAACCAAAAAGTTGTTACAAGAAAGATACATTTTAATGGTTTTGCTATTATATCAATAACAATTGGAAAATAGTTCAAATTTGTATGAATATATGTAGCTTTTAGATGTGTGGGAAATTGTTGGCACAATTTTTATGTTTCATAAAAGAGTGTGAAAATCAATTCGTAAAAGATAGGGTGGTTGGTTGAAGGAGTTTTTTTATTTAAATTTATATTTAACGACACATTTTTGCCTTAGTGTCCATTCACTTCATGGAAAAAACAGACTAAAGTACTAACATAAACCCGATATTTATTCTGTTCCTTATTTACAATTTTAATCTTGACCCCCAAATACTTTGAGAAAATAATTTACTAGGACGTGTTACTGTCGGATCAGATTATTGCTCCAAGTACAATTTTTTAAACGAGACTCTCGTAAGCATTAAGGCCTAAGGGAATAAAACACAAATTTATTTTTTTGACTATTTGAGTGAATAAAATAAGATTTTTTTTGTTTTCCGATTGGTATTAAAAATATAAATTTGGAGCAACTGCTTCCCACAAATAAATTAGAGTAAATATAAGATCAAAATTCATCAAATTTCTAATATTTTACCTTTAGCTTATTTAAATCGTAAACTGACTTAGGGACAGTTTCTTCACAGCTGATCATCTTTAATCAAGGATTATTGCAACTGGTAAATCATCTTATGTGCGTGGAAATCAATTTTTTTCAAGGAATCCATAATTTAAGTTGTTTATCATGGAAATCGCTAATCAGCCGATTAGGCGTTAGGGGATTTGTGTATTATATATGAATATATGGCTTTAAAATCGGCTCATATAGATAAAGGGATTATCATTATAGGTATTCGCAGTATATAAATATATGTACATACATACATGGAGCAAATTAACAAATTTTAAATTATGTACCGTAAAACGGGGTTACTTTGCTACATTTTTCGGACAGTTTTTAGAAAACCTCTTGAGAATGGTAAAAACACTTTTTAAATCTATTTTGTTTTATATTCCTGTAATGAACAAGATATAAAATAATACATATGATAACTATAATTTAAATAACAGTTTAAATATTTATTTTTTTTGTAGAAAACTGTGACAAAGTTTATCCAAGGGAAGGGGTTAATTTGCACCATTAGAAACTTTTGCTTATATAGTTCCTTTATTTGAAGAGCTGCAGCAAAGTTAATACTGTATCTGATTAACATTGATCCAAGGATCATATCTGTAAAAAAAAAATACAAAAAATAACGAACACATTTTTTTTAATTAAACAAACAAAACAGTCATGTTTTATTTCATTAAAACCTTATATTATATATTACGAATTTAAAGAACAAAAATAAAAATATAATAATTTTTTTAAAACAAACAAGTAGTTTCAATCAAATATTGAGTTTAGCTCCTGTACGGAAAAGGTTCTTCTTTTAGAACCCAGTTTTGGTGGTTGAATGAGATAAAACATCGCTCCAAGGATAAGTCAATCCCTTTCAGATGGCCACTTTCACCAGTTATACCGCCATATTTTAAGTTAAAGTTATGAGTTAATAAATTAAATCCGGATGTATTTACATTGTATTTATATTAATTTATACCCGGATTTAAGTTTTGAACTGGACTAATCGAGTGAATAATATGGCGGTTAAGAGATTTCGGCATCGAGTTATAATTGCCACAATTTCTCTGGGGTATATTTGTCCGTCATTATGTGAATGCAACGAAATTACCTACCTCTTGGACAACTTTCTCCAAAACGTTTTTCACATGAACAGCAAGCATTTTAGCGCAAATAAGCATACAAATGCAAAATTATGCTTACATTTTTATTTTTTGTCCTGGAGCAAAGTAACCCCAAAAATAAGAAAAAACTGCATTATAGTCAAACAAAAAAAGTAATATTTATAAATTTAGCAATATTGTTTCATGGGTAAAGTAATAATAGAACATTATTTTAACTAAAATATTTGTATTGACTTGATCAAAGTTCACTAAAGTACATATATGTATGTATATATTTGTACACAACAAATTTTCCCATTAAAAAAAAAACACAAAATTACTAGCTGCATTGTACAACTCAATTGCTTCTTACAAACAACTGGTACACGATCCTTTGCAACTCGTGATAGATGTTTATATGTGTGTGTGTACACTACAGTAGTTTCGATTCGGGGAACGAAACTTTCGTTCTTAACTCAGACCTATGAACTATTATAGAATTTGAAAAAACGAAAAGTGAGAAATGTTATAGATGAATTTTGTTTGAAAGTGTCAGAAGGTCATTCCTTATACTATCCTTAATCAAGTCCGAATATTTCATTAAATAATCTCTAATATTGTTCAAGTTTTATTGAACTATGACTGCCTCCATACAAAAGAAATAAATATATAACATAAAAAAAACGTCGCATTTCCATCAATTTTGACGACAGTATGACATTTTTTGAAAATTAAGCGTGGCAGTAGGGGAACATTTATCATATTGATTTCTCATCTCATTCATTATCTCGTTTGAAAATTTCATCAAAATTGCTTAAATCGTTCGGTTTCTATGCTCTCCCACATACAAAGTACGCCACTTTCTTCTTTTCAATATTTAAAAATTTAATACAATTTTCAATTTTCAAAGGTTTCTTCATTCACACAAATAATCAAGATTTATAATTGTTTGTTCAAAAAGCAAAGTGCTTATGTACAGGCGGTTATGAACAATAATTATTTTTTTAATTGTACATCAAGTGATTGAATTGTTATGATGCAGATAATATTTGGTTTTAACAAAACTTATTCCAAATCAAAAGTTAAAAAATGTTAGCAAACAATATTAAGAGTGCTAGATGCATTTACCTACCTATTATAAGTAGGGTGATTCAGACAAAAAAAAACTTTCTCGAAATTCTACCGAACCGGGCGAAATTATGAGGCTTTTAGATTATAGAACGAAATCATAAATTAATTATACTTGAAAATCAAAATAATTCTCAAATGTTAAAAGCACATCTTTTCGTAATTTTATATAAAGCTTCTAAATATTTATATACAAATTTGTATAATATTTTTTTGTTTATAACACAAAAGTTAGCGTCCATGAAGAAAGAAACGCAAGGTATTTGGGACTTGGTATGTTGACTTCAAATTACGTCTTATTATATACACTGAAAATGCATTGTAGTGACCGAGAACCTGCCCCAAAGCTAATTTCTTGCTTAAACTTATTTAAACAATTTTCAAAAAAACACTATAACTGTGATGTAGAAATAAATCCTATATCATACTGATACATTTAAAATTATTTTCTTAAGAATTTCATAAATCCCAACGGTTTTTGAGTTATCAATTTTTTTTTATTTTGATTTGATTTGATTTGACTTGGGTTACCCTATCCAAAATTTTTTTTTACCATTTGTTCTCATTAACATTGCTTAATAGCAAGAGTAACATTTTATAATAAAATATTTTTCATTACTTTAACTTCACCATGTACAGCTACAAATAAATCGACAATCCTAAATAGTGGTTAAAATTAATTTGTAACTGTATAGATATTCTTCTACTCAATAAAATTGACTGCTTTTTAAAGCTTGCCCTAGTCCAGCAGTTTCTTAAAAAAGTATTTAAAACTTAAAAATAATGAATATTCAGAAACTACGAACTGAAATTACTAACAATTTCTGAAAATTTTTAACTTTTATCTGCACTAAAACTCGATTTGATATATGCAGCTTTTAATATTTGAGAATAATTCTGATTTTCCAGCAAACTTATTGAAAAAACGATACGGTAGCAACATTTAAATTGTGTTATATTTTGATTTTTTTAGTTTTGATCATTTCGATTTCAATTTAGCCAGTTCACCCAGTCTCGGTGGAATTTCGAGAAAGATATTTTTTGAATCACCCTACTAGTTAGGTTGGTACAAACAGGGTGTCCCGAAATCACCACCTCAAAAGAAAACCATGAGTTCCTGAGGTCATTTCAAGTCGAAAAACTTAAGAGGTAATTTTTTCGTTTTCGCTGCGTTGTCGACTTATAACGGATTTTATGATTTTTATTCTTACTTAGACTGGCTCAACTTTGCCAAACTACAACCGATTTAAAAAAAAAAATTAAAAACCTACGTTGAGCGTTGAGTGTTGAATGTTAGAAAAAGTAAAATAAGAGTAAGACCGCAAGAAATCTTTGTTTTTTCTCGAAGAACCTGGCTTCTGCAGCATCTTTGCTTTTTTTCTTTATTTTTTTTACTATTTTAAATGAATTATGAAACAAAAATTTCTATAAGTAGATATACATTGCTGCCAAAAACATTCCGGATTTTTGCCCATAGTAATGATTTTCTTAATACCAAGTAGAAAACTAACAACTTTCCATAAGTTTTTTAATAATTTGTAAAGAGTATGAGACAAGTTAATAATAACCTTAAAAATTTAATGCTACGATGACAAGAACAATAAAAAAAAATTATTTTATAAAGTTACTCAATAACATGCCTGTGCAAAACTAACCGGAAAGTAACGGTTTTTCCGAGTCTTTTGACTCAAGCCGTAGATTAAAACGTTTTTACAAGTTGAGAGCTGTGTAAGATGAAATTATATAGTGCATAAAATGGCTAAAACACGTTATAGCAACACGATTCGATACGAAATAATAGAAAAGTTCCAAGCCGGTACAAAACAAAAAGTAATCGCTGAAATCTTAAAAATTCCAACGTCAACGGTTTGCGACATCATTAAAAAATTTAAAAGTGGAAAATCAGTAGAAGCAGATCATTTTGGTGAACTCCCTCGCAAAACAACAAATAAAACTGATAGGCGCATAAAGAATTTCGTGCTTAAAGACCCTTTTGCGACTTCAAAGACAATTTGTGATGAACTTAATCTACCCATAGGGGCAAGTACGGTCAGGAAGCATTTAAGAGATTTCGGTTTTTTTGCATTTCGACCAGCTAAAAAAACCTCTTGTTACTGCTAAACATCATAAAAAAGGTAATCCGTAAAAGGTATTTGGGAAAGACTTAAAATTCCTAATCAAAACATTTAACTCAGGGTTGAATTTGCAAAAAATCATCTTAACCAGTCTTTAAGCAAATGGAGGAGTGTGCTTTTCAGTGATGAAAGCAAATTCAATTTATTTTACTCCGATGGTGCAAAGACAGTGAGGCGCTCAAAAGGTACGCGATTAAAGCCTGCAAATGTACTCCCTACAGTTAAGCACGGTAGTGCCTCGGTGATGGTTTGGGCTGTTTTTCAGGAGCAGGCTGCGGTCCTATACACCAAATCACAGGAAATAATGCTTCCATACGCAGAGGAAGAAATGCCTCTGCGTTGGGTTTTTTAGCAGGATAATGACCCTAAACATTCTTCAAAGCTGCTAAAAGAGTGGTTTGCAACTAAAAATATTCGTGTCTTAGAATGGCCATCTCAATCACCCGATTTAAACCCAATAGAAAACTTGTGAGCCATTTTAAAAAGGCGGGTTGGGAAAAAAAAGCACACTTCAACAACTTTTCTTTTTGCAGCTTTGAAAAATGAATGGGAGAATATTCTTGCTTCTGTTTTCGAGAATTTAATCCAGTCAATGCCTCGTCAATCCGAGCTGTGATAAAAAACAGGGGTTACTGGACAAAATATAAATAAATAATAAAAGTTAACTGCAAAATAATAAAATACGGTTAGTTAAAATTTTGAATTAACTTTAATTTTTTGAATTTTTTTTTGTTTTGATGGATAAAGTTCCATGGTTTTTGTTTCAAATAATAAAATTGTTCAATAAAAATGGGAAAAAATTGCAAACATTTGATTTTTTCATTTTTATATCACAAACCAACAATCAATGCAGTTTACCAAAAAAATACGGAATGTTTTTCTCACCACTGTATGTAGGTAAGGCACCAAAATGTATAGGTAGGAAGGAAGGTACAATTTAACAAAAGTTACAAAATATCCAATTTTCAATTTGATAAGCGGAAACTCCTAAAAACCTCAACTTTTCAATTAAATTTTCAAAGCCAAACCTCAGAGAAGAATACAAAAAATAATAAAACAGCTATACCTATAGTCAAAAGAAAGCATACCAATCTCAAACAGAAACCTCTCTCTATATTCGACAACAACTCCTAACTGTTGAAATCAATAAAAGAATATACAAAAAAAAACAACAACAAAATCTCTAACAAAGCAAAAAAAAAAATTAAGTTTTCATCTATACTATTATTTCAATTGAATTCTAAAAGTTTTCGCACGCCTTATGTTTGGTTGTGTTGTGTTCTGTGTGTTTCTTCTCCATACACATCCATTCAAAGTGAAAACTTTGTTCCATTCTTCCGAGAGTTGAAAATACAAAAAAAAAATAAAAAGAAAAACTCTCCAATTCTTTTTTCCTCTCTCTCCCTAGAGGTACCTAACCGTAGTTGATATGTATAGAAACAAATAAACAAACAACGGTTATACAAACTCTCTTCTTTTTTTCTTTTTTTTTTTAAGTATTATAACTGTGTGTTGTGCATTTGAGAGAAAAAGTTCACTTTCTTCCCTTCTTTCATCTGTCAATTTGATTTTTCTTTGTGTCCAATTAGAATTTTCTTTTCAAAATCTAGAGAGGAACCCACACTTTTCATTGAAATTGCTATACGAACCAACAGCAGCATGCAGCAGCAGTAGCCAACTTTAAGCGGGAACCCTTTTGTCACACCACTATAAGAGCAAGAGTTATAAGAGTACCTCAACCTCTAGGTATATCATGCCTATACCTCTAACCATCACTCTACACACTACGCACATGCGATAGAATTTCTCCAATATTTTGTTACACTTTATAGAAGATAATATGTAGGTACTCCATTTCTAAATAAAAAGATACTTTCCCCTTTTTTGTGTCGAAGGAAAATAGGGGATGCCATCGACGACAAAGCGACCCTTGGCGTCTCTATATACCTAGGTATATACAGACGACAACCCACTAGAGGGTGGGTGCGAGAGCCAAGGTTCCTCCTGGCGGTTAACACACTCAATCCAATTGGAAACGCCTTCTGTGAGGGCAGATACCACGAACAACCACCTGCTGTGCACTTGTGCGCTCTGCAGACTAAGCATAACCATAACCCGCCGCTGCCGAACCGGTCTTCCACTACCAGCTATACCACAATGGCCATCGGTGTTTATGTATGGGTGCGTGTGTGTGTTGGTGTGTTGGATCTCCCCCCACAGCAAAACACATGAAAATTACACCCGTTTTTGGTGCACGTGAGCCATGCTCGCCGCCGCCAGAGAGTATCTGTCAGATACATTTCGGCCTGGCGCGTTCGGTTCTTCTTGCATCCATTTATACCTATCCACATGGGGAGTCCGAGCCCTTCTTCTTTTTCGTCTGTTTTCGTCGTGTATCTTTCTATTTATTTGCGGTGTTAAGGAATTTTCTAGCTTCGCCCTAAGACAATGCCAATCACAATCTAGAGAGGAACCAATGTGAACCAATCAGACAACAATGAGCCGGATTATGGCAAAAGGGAGCTGAAACGGTTTTATTTTTGTCTTGCTGCGGTATATTCAACTTTAACCGCATCGTCAAATAAGCAGCAGCAGCAGCAACGGCAGCCGTAACCGCAACAGCGGCAGAGGCATTATAAGTGCACCGATATATCGCGGGCGTTTTTGTTGTTGTGGTTTTTGTATTCGAAGAATTCGGGTGCGTTCTTTTTTGTTTTTTGTTTTTGGGGAGCGAGTTTTCATGATTATTATTTTTTTTTTCGATTTGTGTATCTTGTATCTTCAATTCAATTGAGTGTATGTGATGTTGTTGGTGTGTGAAGTGTGATGAAGTGATTTGCTATAAATTTTATAGATAATCTTAAAGCTTTTAGAGATAATGTGTATATTTTGTATCTCTGTGTGTATCTGCCTATCTATCTGCCATATAGATTTTCAGTCGGCTAATGGAATTCGTGTTTACGCTGAGAATTAGGTGCATGACACTTGATTTTTTTCATTCAGCTCGGAGTTTGTTGCTGATGCTTGTTAAGTGATTGATAAACAGTATTTTTTTGGATTTTTGAAAGCAGCAAATGAATGGTGGGTAAATATTAAATATATTTATATAATTGTTATGATTGTTGCCCTGTGATGGGAATTATGTTTGCATTTTACGAGATTATAGGTACCTACCCAATAGATACTTAACTGTGTAGGTAATGGTAGCCCACGTTATATATTCTGGAGAGTTTTATCTATGAGTTATGCTGTTCAAATTTTCATACTGGAAAAATTTCAAAATAGAGCTCTGGGGCCAATACAATACCTACCTACATATAGGTTACATATAGATCGATAAAACTTCGAATTGTTTTATGCCTTTTTTAATTTGTTGATATTCTTTTACAAACAATTATGCTCCATGTGAATTAACCTGCTGGCATTCCACGTTTAAATTAATTCCACAGTTATACTCGCACCGCTATAAGATCCCAGCAGCTTTAACTTGAGGCAACTTTCCAGTCAATTGACACTGTTGGATATTCCTTCTTTAGCCGCACTCCACGAATGTGGAATGCTTTACCCGCGGCTTTCTTTTTGCGCCTCTCATTACGATATATACCTACCATCACATTCAAAAACAAAGTGCATCGGTAGGCAGGTACCTAATACATTGAGCTTTGAGTATTGAGCATTGAGCTTTGAGCTTTGAGAATTGAGCACCTCTTGAGTGCTCGCGAATTATAAAAAAAATTCTTGTGTAAATAGGTATAAATGAAATATATCTATAAAATATTTATACTTACAAGAGCATTTTTAGAATTGGTTCCTTCACTTATTTTATCACATTTTAGAGTTTAAGGTTATCATGGTCAAAGTTATTTTTTTCCTTCTAAGTCTGTGGAAACAAAATACATACACACCTACCTATGAAAATTACTTTTTTTCACACAAATTTGAATCAAACGTAATTGACTTCGGCAATGGCTTAGGGATTATCATCGCTCAACGTGCGGGAAATGTGTTTATTGGCATAGCCATTTAACAAAAACTGTGCTTCTTAAACACAATAAAATGCACATAATGTATACGATATAAGTTTCTCCAATAGACCACGTTTTTCAAAATAAATTTTAACAACTTTAGTGTCTATTAGGGCCGTTCACATTCAACGACATGTTCATTAACATGTGTCGTGTTGTTAGATTTTTGTAATGTGATGTGAACACCAGTCGAACGACTGTCCATCAAACAAGCTCTGTAGTTCAAATTTTTTGATAATTTGCCCTGTCGAACGACCGGTGTAGTAAATGTGAACTCCAGTCGGACGACCGAAAATTTAATTTTATATCTTATTTCTATTTTTTTCGTAAGATAAAAAGAGAATAGGTTGAAATGAAAGTAATTAGTAATAAAACAAAAATATATATAGAAACAAATAAAATTAATGCGCTAGTATTGGTGCAAATAATGAAATTCTCGCCATGTTTGCTCTTTGACAAATTATTTTCAAATGATGTCGGTACGGAAGTCGTTAAATGTGAACGTCGTTGAATGTGAACCCCCCTATTCATGATGAATTACCAAATCAAACTAACTTCAAAACAACCGACGAAAGCTGACAAATCGGCTGTCATATCAGTAAGCCAATGTTGCTATAATTTAAAGTTTCCCGCTTCAAAAACAAAATACCTACCCGAGTGGGTCGAAATTCTGCTTTTTAAGACATACATATTTGAACCTTTTTTATATTTTTTTCAGAATTTTATAAAACGAAAGCACCTTTTTGAAAAAAGAATGTTGACCCCAACCCAGCCACTTTGGTCAATAGTAATGTACCCATAATATATTACTTAATCTTTTATGTGCTAATTTGAGACATTCAAAAATAAAATCAGTAGGTATAATTACTTTCATACCAAAATATTTTTATACATATGTATAACTTGAATAATTTGTTCTAGTTAAAATTTAAATTTTGACCAAACTCTCCAACAATGACTGACTTTTAATATTTCAATGATCAGTTAAAGTTTCAAATTTCAATTATAAAACAAAAACATATCTTTCAAAAGTATCTTGTAATTTGTGCGTTCAGAAAAATGAGATCTCAGAGATTTTTTTCACTCAAAAAGTGAGCAAGCGAATCCAAGATTTTTTTTCCTCAGAGTTTTGAGAGCAAAGCTGAGAAATTTTGCTGAGGAATCCTGTTCAGGTAACTGAGTTTGCTGATATCTTTGAGATCCATTTTCCTGAACATGTCTAATGTTTGATACCTACATTTTCAGATACCTATCTAGTTTAAACTTCTTTCTAAACATTTGAAAATTAAAAAAAACAACTTCTCTAAAAACATTAAAGGTCTGTTCCTTTACTTTGAAACTCTGTGCAATTGTGTGAATTTCTACACAAAAGTCTGCCAAAGTTCATATAAAAAAAATGAAATGTGCATAAATTCACACAAAATTCACAGTTCCAAGGTAAAGGAAGAAAACTTATATTTTTAGCACTTTCTTTTGTATTCTTTAAAAATGTAATTTTTAGAACATATTTTCACCCCTACTAATACTCCGAAATAAAACATGAATTATTCTTTAAGTCGGAATAAAAATTTGACTAGAAAAAATGTATTTTTACACTTTTCTTTCTGTTAGAGGAGGTTGTAACAGGGCCATAATGTGTAGTTTTTCGGGAACATCGGGCTGGAGGTTAAGCCGTCATCTTGGATTTATATATTAGAATTAGTTTTTAGAGAAAAACTCGATCGGTTTCAAATTTTAATAAAGCTAACACTTTAAGAAAATTTGATTCTGTTCCACTTTATAGTAAATGTTTACTGATGTTGGTTGCATGAGGAACAAATGCCGCCCCCTGTTTGACTCTATATAGGAAGGTGCCTACTTCATTTTAATATACTTAAAGGGTATAATATAATAATGCGTCAAAAGTCCTGAGTATTTAGATTGGGCCAGAACATCCAACTTTTTAAAACAAAATGTTTAAAAAATTGAATACCAAATTTTTTTCAATGTTTTACAACAGATATTTTATAGTTTTTTTTTTTGTTTTTTTAGTATTTCGTGCTCTTCAATTTTAAATCAAATACTAAAAACCAGATGCTAAAATGTCTTCTAGTTTTTGAGAAAAGTGGAGGTAGGATTTGTAACAAAATAAATAAATTTAAACCAAGGATTGATTAATGTAAACTTATTTTTACTATTTATTTTTAAAATTAATTATTAAAATTAAAATTTTAAAATATTAGCCGCGTTTTTTTTATCGTAGTATCGCCGATAACCCACAAGGTTCACCCCGATATAATAAAACGATACGGATCCAAATAAAAACAGTGTTGTATGCTCATAGACTGTCTTTTTTTTCTCACACTACAATTTGTACTCCCTACCGACTGAAGAGCCTTCTACCCGCCAGAGTATGAACTTATTTCTGTTTCTATAAAGCAAACCCCGATAAAAACCTAGATCCAAATTTGTTTTTGTATTACGTGTTAAAAGATAACCCAGACCCGTAGATAATAAAACGAGGCTATTGTTTGGTTTGGCATTTTGAATCTGCAAAAATTGTAACAAAATCGATCCATTGAAAAGTTATGCACAAAAAAGTCTATTTTATCAGAAAACGTCAAAACCCTTTTCCATAGTCAGATTTTTAGCATTTAAGACATTTTGTCAATAATAAAATAAATGCATTTTATTATAATCGATTTGGTCACAACAGTTAAGAAGTTTAATCAAAATCGTTATAGTCGTTTTCGATAAAGTATTGAAGAAAACGGAAATCTTTGCATGTCCATCTACACGTTTAAGATGGGCAAAAAAGATAAATATTCAAATAATCCCTCTAGACTTCACCACTATATCGTAGTGTTAATTTTGATTACACGAATCGAAATTAATCGACTCTAAGAGCAAGTAAAAAAGTGCTAAAAACTTTTTTATTTATAAATTTCAAACCTACAAATTTAATTTATACATTTTTTTCAAAAAAAAGATAGGTATGTACAAAAGAAAACTGAATCTCACATCAACATCATTTCGACCCCAAATTAAGAGTTCTTTTGAGGAAATTCTTAAAATTAGCTCTCCACCCAAATTTAGTTTGTTTGAGTTGGTTAACCTTTTCATCTAATGTTTCAGCGGGCTTTATTTTAAGACAACGATTTAAAAGCTTTGTATTAATAAAAAAAAGATTTGTTGCCGCCAGAAGCAGAGTTATTCCATCATCAGCATCATTTCCAAGTATCTGAAAGTGAAAAAACCCGAAGAGAAAAGAAATGTAATGTTACAAATGCTTGCATTAAGCAGTAGGTATACTGATAGCAACAAAACTGACACTATAATTGGTAGAGATTCCAGTAGGAAGAATGCAAGATTGATTTAAAGGAGTGTTTTTTACTTGTATCTTTTTCAAGTTGTTTAATTTTGTATTAATTATAAATTAAAAAACTATATGCAAAATAAAAAAGGTAAACAATAAATACAGTCCAATAATGAATTGGATTTGCATAGATCCAACAATTTCTATCGAAACAAGAATATTTAATTTTTGAAATGGAATTGTCAAATTGGCTCAAATATCTCGATATGGATATCGAATTTCAGGAAGAGTCAACAAAGCATTTGACTCGGAAAAAAATCGCCGGAAATACCGATTTTGGCATATAGCCTCCTCATGAAGTTATTAAGAAACTGCCAAAAGTCCTCATCGATATGAGCGCCACTAAAAAATTTACGGGGGGTTGAAGGCCACCCCAAATTGTTTTTCATGAATAATCCCCAAATGGTAAGTTGTACAAAAAAAAAATGTCAAAGACTTATTTGTAGTTTGGAAAATTTCCTACAAACATAACATACTTTCTTTTTCATAAAAATATCCGTTTACGAAATAAATTAGAAGAGTTGAGGGTCCTACTTTTTATATAATTGGGCTGCTTGGTTAAAAAATTTAGCGTTTTTTGATAAATGCATCATTTTTGTTTGTTTTCGGTTCGTTTAATGAAAATTACTTTAAGATATCGGCCCACTGTATTTGTCCACCACTTTAGGTGGAAGGGGCACATTAAAAAAAATATTGAAAATAGAAAATGAATGTAAAACACAACGGCAACACCTACAATATCATATTTGAACTTTTTTTAAAAACAGTAATTTATTCTTTAATTACCTATGTTTTAAAAACCAGCTTTCCGCCGATTGTTTTCTAATTAAGCTGTTTTTTTTGTCTTTATTGACTTGTACTTGACTATTATAGCGTATGAAAAAAATTATCCAAATCTGTTGAGCCTATAAATGTAGGTACTTATATAAAATGGATTTACGGAAAATACAAAATTCATAAGTTAACATGTAATATGTAAATTGATTGTCACTTTTCCACCAAAAAAATAGATATAGGTACTGTTAAAATATATGTAATAATTTTTTCATCAATATAATTAATTTTTTTAAGGAACTAATAATTGCCTTATCTTCCCCTCTCTGCCCCTACATATGAATTAAAAAACCAAGCAATCTACAGTTATCGCATCACTACAAAAATTGCCATGAAATACAATTTAAAATTTAAAGAAGTTAAAAATTATCTCCCTAAAATATGAGTGAGAGCTTGAAGTGACCAAAATAGATTGATGCGAATATAGTAAATGGTTTACTTACAGTCCAGTCCAACAGAAAAGCACCATTGAACGACATCGATTCTTGTATTCTTTTTTTCATCCTATAACACACTTCATTCTAGGTGTAGGTATTCAAAAAAATAATCGATTAAAAAATAACCCATAACCCGTTGAATGTGAATAACCCCCCCAAAAAAAATCATACAAAATCAACCCCATCTCATATAGATTGAAACTTAAAAAAAAAAAACAAAAAAAAATATCCATACCACAAAACCTTAAACCTACTCTCAAATTCGTGTGTCATTTCACAGCCCCGAAATTTCTACCTTTTTTTTGGGCCAAAACAACGAATGCATGGCCAAAACGAACTGCCAAGCTGTAGCATAATGATGGGTTATAGTCGACTCCATCTTTTCATCCCCCATCAAAGATTTCATACCTATGCACAATACAAATATACATTCTCTACTTTGTAATATAATCATTCCTATGTGTGCCTTGCTCCCCAATACTAAACAAATATCTGTCACCGTGTGCGCATATATGTTGGGGGTCCATCCCCCACAATACAGCTGCATGATGGAAATCCTTCTAGCAGCAAGTCTAAGTGTGTACCTTTCTATGTGTGTGTGTTTGTGTGTTAGCCAAAGATTGCTTTTTAGCTGCCCTCCCTAGCCTGGTTGGTTAGTTTCATAACGGCTCCCATATACGGCTGTGGTATCCATCTACACACAACAACAAATTCAAATTCAAATAAAAACAAAAAAACAGAAATAAAATATCCAAAATTCCCCGCATTGTCCAAAAAACGAGTTTAGAAAGAAGGAGAAAAACAGCAACAACAACACCAACAAAAAAAAAACATAAACCTCGCGTCGTTGTGCCATGCATACAGTTATACAACAGAAAATGGTAGTAAAATAAAATAATACAAAAAAAAAAAACAGTATTCTCAACACAAAAAAAAACAACAACAGCAACAACAACAAAAACAGAAGTAATAATTCCTTAAATGTGAATTGAAGAAACAAATAGAAATGTCAGTTTAGTTGAAGGTTTTTGCAAGTTTAGTTGTGGAAAAAAAACATTCCACAGCTCCACAAAACGCCGCGCCGCGACTATTATTAGCAGTTGTCTTTTTTCGATGGAAAGAATATCTTTTCCACCAAATAATACCGAATAATAATTAGATACTGTATCTGTGTCTATCTGAGAATTGGCGTGCGGCAACACAAAAAACAAACAGGATACCCCAATCGGATATTAACAATATCGTTGGTTATATGGAATTTCTATGGAAAGATACTTTTTCCGCCGACGGGAAATGAAAAGATGTTTTTGTTTAAATTGAAAAAAAAAATATACAATGCGTGGTTGCAACTTGTTTTACCAACTCAAGTTTAAACAGTAAAACAATCAAGTTACACGATATGTATACACTCGTACAAAAGGCCTAGGTGTGATAATCTTTAATTCAAAAAAAAAAAGTGATAATTTGTATTGTGATCATTACATATGAATGTGAAAAATTCGTCAAAAATATAATACACGAAAAGCTCTAGAATGTGTGATTTTGTGTTGTTTATAAAGTGAATTTATGAGATATTTGGCATTCGATAATTTGTATCTTTTGCTCCACAAATACTTTGAGACTATAGGAAATGACACATCGGTTAAGGTGAGTTATTCAAATGCAAATTTTTAAATTCATCCGAATTTTATTTAAATTTTTACAAATCAATATTTTGGAAGTGTGAATTAATACCGCCACGTGGCGCTGATGATGTCAGCCATGGGTTTATCAATCTACTATAAGTTTGAAAATATTTAATCTTTCTTATTTATATGTATATATGTATGTACTTTAAAAAGGTTGTAGAAATTCTTGCAAGTACATTTTCGAAAACTGTAACTATTGATTCATTGATTTCTTAGAAGAGCATTAACCCGAGTTAGTAGAAGGATCGAGTTAAAACCTATTATAAACGCTAAACTTTAACCAAGAATATAAGCCAATTATCATGCTTTTCCAGCTTAAAATTTAAAATTTTGTATCATTGTGAATTTTTCAACAAATGAAATATATTTACTAAGTCTGAATTGTGACAGTTCATAAATCTGTGTCTATATATTTGAAGGGAGATAACTAAAACTGCAGTTTTTTTCAGTGCGAGTAATAGACCCATTGGACGATCGAGTGGCAAAAGAAATTCCGACGGGACGGTCTGCTCAGAAAATAAGCCAACCTGGTTGGTTGGACATAGCAATAACTTAGAAGTATGGGTTCGAGAATCGTGCCACACTTTATACCTATAGGCAGCATTTTTTACTATATACAACTATACAGTTTTATTTATATATAGACGCCAATCGGAAGATTTCATATATAAGATAATAAACAACGTATTTCTTAGTCCATTGTTATTTTTTTGTATTTTGTTTGTCTGTAAGAGCATTTTACAATACAACTTTTAAGGAACAAAAAATATCGCGAAAAGTACTAAGTCTCGAAGACATGCGGTGCTGACACTGATTTTTTTGAATTATAATACGTTCTAACTCTTTCTGACAATATTTTTGGTGAGTTTCTGAATTTTTATTTTATTCTAGATTATAACTCAACGTTTATTGCACAGATTTGATTTTATTTGCTTTGTCCGAAGTATTGGTACCATTCTAAACAGATAAAATAACGCAGGAATTTTGGAACTATTGCTTGAAATCATTTAATTTAAGTTCATTATAAATTAATATACCACGGTATTGACACCCACGGTACTGAAATTTAGGCTTTAATTTAAACTCATATCTCAAAGTTTCTGAGAAAAATAAAATCCGTGATAAATTAATCTTATAAATGACTTTAAAAGAAATACAATATTCTAAAATGCACTCCAAAAACTTTCATAACGCACTCGGATAACACTACCACGGTACTGACAGTTAATTTTGTGATACACGTTTTTAGAAAAAAAAACTTCACTCTTACAGCACAGTTTCGTTATTAAAATAAATTGATGTTTGTTAACAATAAATAAATAGTGTCTTTATCAAATGGCACTACAAGAATGCCTTCAAACTTAAAACAAGATGGCGGTTCAGCGGAAAATCTTTTGAATTAAAAAAAAAAAACAAATCCGGGGACAATTTTCAAATATTATTATTTTATTCGAGAGCAAATATTTTGACTTGATATTTTCAAAATTTAATCAAGCAACATATTGTACCCAAACTTCTCTGAGAACAACATTTTTATTCAATGATATATTTTAATAGAAAACAGTAGATTTAATCGGGAAATAAGGATGTGACATGCCACGGTACTGACATTTTGAGTATACTTTTTCAAGTCAAGTGGATAGGGTATCACATTTTCAAACAATCTCTAATGTAAATTATATAGTAAAAACTTATTTCTACAATTAAAACCTGAAATTAATGTGAAAACTTTACATTAAGTTACAAATAAAGCCTTGGAGAAAAAGAATCACAATTGGCAGAGAATCACCAATTAATCTGCGTTTGAATTTCTGAACACAAAGCACACATTATAGCATTCCACATTCGTGTGGTATGGCTAAAGAAAGAATTTTCATACTTGAAATCAGTACCTACGTCCGAGCTGCAGGCCGGTAAGCTGATAAACATTTTAAAAATCGCGAGGATAACAATAGTATTGTTTTACAAGAAGAATGCGACTGATTACTATTTCAATAGCGATACAAAATGGAGAGTCTATTTATTTATTAAAGACCGTTAATTACTAACGTTACAATATATCATATACAATATACATATATATATTATTTCTATTGTCGAACTTCTTTTTTTTCATTTATAAAATGGTTAAACCTACTAATTTATAGGTATCACTGGATAGGAATTTACGCATACCGATGACATTGCACAAAAACTTTATGTTACACCGCACTATTTTCTATAAATTTCATCAATTTCTAATAATTCAATAAATGAAAAATTTGACATAAAGAATGCCTCACCTGCACCTTGAGTGAGTTTGGGAGAAACATATTTGTTACTTCTGTTGTTTGTAATCTTTTTTCTTATTTTAAAAAGCCGAATGCATTTACTAGGTATCACTAGATTGCATGAAACAAAGAAACATATTTATTAATTCTTTAATTTATAATCCTATTTTTTCGCTTGCACATTGAGTGAGTGGGGGAGAAACTTTTTTCGCTGCGGGAGAAACATATTAATTTGTCACTTCTGATTTCATTCTTATATCTAATATTGTTTACAAAGAAGTTTTGTAAAACTTATATGTTCATATATCAATAAGAAATTTATTTATTTCGTTTAAACATTCTATTTGAAAATTTAATTGCAAAACCTTATTGAATGTGCGAAAATTTCGCACTGGTCTCCTGGTTATCTCTTAAATCTAGTTATTATCTATTGCTCTTATAAACATAGTTTTGAATTTTATACTTTTCAAATTGTCATTAAATAAGATATGAGAAAATAAAATGTATTATATATTGCAATCAATAGTTTGACCTATACTTAAAATTTGGCTCAAAGGTTGTCGTAATCGCTTGTTTGGTTAAAGTTAAAATTCATTCTGACCGACGAAGATGATATATATATATATCCATTTATTATACCTACCAGTAATGAAACAGAATTGGATTTATTTTCGATGGTATTCAAGTGATAGAAGATTTATCAAAACCAACCTATGCGAATATAAGGGAAGTGCTGTTTCTTGAAACCAAGGTAGAAAACGGAGACAGAATCGCAAAAACCTTCGTTGAACTGATTCAAGCCTCGATTTGTGAATAGATTAGTAAGGTGCCCAGACCACACACTACACAGCCGTTAACAAGAATGGATCTCACAAAATAAATAAATAAGAGCTTGAGATCATAGGAATCTTTAAAGTCGCGTGAGAATCGTTTAATAAATCCTAATGTTTTATTAGCTTTTTTAATAATGTGATCCAAGTGATCGTTAAAAGTCGATTTTGAATCTAAAATAATTCCTAAATCTGAGAATACTGAAACTTTGTTCAAAGGTTCCGAACCAAATGAGTAGTTATATTATGTAAAGGGTCTTCTTTTGCGTGTAAAGCTCATAACCTTAAACTTGTGAACGTTTTTCGTCTGTTTTTATTGCACCAATCCCTGAATCTTAATGTATCATCTTGTAAGAGTAAACAGTCTGTTTCAGATTTTATTCTTTTGTAAAGTTTAATGTCGTCAGCATATATAAGAACACAAGAATTTTGAACAATTGAGACAGTATCATGTATAAAACGGATAAACAAACTAGACCCTAAATGGCTACCCTGAGGTACGCCTGAATTAACAATAAATTGATGAGTAAATACATTGCGAAAAGCTACTCTATACTGTCTTTTTAGTAGGTACGAAAATTATTATTAAATCCTAAGTTATTTAATTTATTTACAAGAGGGTTGTGAGTTGTGCCACAACTCATCCGATGCATGAAACATTATAAGGACAGTGGTGAACTACGGTGCTCGAGCGATCAAATGTTTCCGTTATTGTTCTATAAGCTATTAGGTCTTTTCTGAATTTTGTCCAAAATATACCAGTGAGTTTTAGAAGCCACTTTTTAGATATTGGAATTGTATTCATGGTTAGGTTTATTTGTATACCTTGGTCTTAACTATTATTTCTAGATCAGAAGTGGAAACAAATTTTTGGCATCAAAAAGAAAGCATAAACACTTTGCAACATGGAAGAAGAAAATGCTTTTAAATCTACGAATGACACCTTAGTCATTAGTGAGGAATCGGCGAAGAATTACCCTATAGGAAACCACCGCTATTTCGTTTTGGCGAAACCAATTGCTTCAAGACTCCTCATGCGTAAGAATGCAAGTTTTGCCTATTAATACTGCTAATTCTGCTTTATACATATATTTTGTTAGGTTAGGTTAGGTTAGGTTAGGAGGGGCGTGCCCAGCCCTGAGGCTGTGCGTACACGGGGGCCTGTTGGTCCATTGTGATCCCCTATAACAGAGATAACAACTAAACTAATGGTTCACATAGACTGGGTCATTTACGAACCAGCCCGTACTATCAATATATTTCCTCATGTTTGCCATTGAGACCTGCGCTAGATCGTCCAGTTCTCCAACAAATCTGCTCCCAAGGTAACGGAGGCGATTTGTTTGGAGGTTGGGGCAGTCGCATAGCAGGTGCTTAATGGTTTCTATTTCCTCAACATCCTGACAGCTCCTACAGAAATCGGGTGCGTATACACCAAATCTAGTGGCCATTGTGCCAATGGCACAGTGTCCCGTTAGTACACCTATCAGGGTTCTAATATTCTTTTTACTCAGCGATAGAATATACTGAGTTTCTTTTTCGTTGATTAGAGGCCATAAACTTCTAGAGATGTCACAATCGTTCCTGGATATCCAGGAGTTGTTGATTTTCTCTTTCGTTATTAGGTCTATCTTCCTTTTGATCACGCCAATCGGAACGTCCGGTCTCGTGTCTGATTGGCTACGACTGTCTCTATTTGACATTGACCCTTCCCTTGCCAGTGCATCTGCTTTGTCGTTCCCTTCTATATTGCTATGTCTAGGGACCCAGCAGAGTTTGACTTGGTTGGAGTAACAAATATTGTTCAGTGTATTTCGACATTTTGCAACTGCCTTGGATCTTATAGTCTCACTGGCTATCGCTTTGATAGCAGCTTGGCTGTCCACGAAGAATGTGATCTCTGAAGAGCTCAGTTTCTTCCTGTGAACTATTTCGGCTGCCTTTTCAATAGCATAAATCTCAGCCTGAAAGACACTACATTCATCTGGTAGTTTATATGATTCTCTAATATTAAGAGCTTCACTAAACACTCCAGCTCCTGTTCCTTCTTCCATTTTTGACCCATCAGTGTAGAGAGGTATACCCTGTTCACCGAGTAGTGAGTTGGGTTCCCAACCATGCCTTTCGGGTATTAAAGTAGAGAAGCTTTTCCTAAAATATATTTTGTTACTTTTTGAATAATTAAGTTTACAAGCATCATCCGTCAATAATCTGTTCTTCCTCTTCTTTTATTATATTCGTGTTCCGTGATGTTACATTATTCAAAATGCATTTTAATACTGTTCAACTTAGTAATCAGAAAAAATCATTAGCTTCTTACTCATTTTAAACTGTGTTCTGTATATACAGAAATTAAGCCATTAAAATGAAAAGTTTATAGTGCGCAACGTATATCGTTAACTTTTAACCGAAAAAAATAAAACAGTTAAACTGCAAAGTAAGCCATTTCTAATAAGAATATTCCAAAAACTCTATATAGGTAACTCTATTGTTCGACTTAACCACATGGAATCTAATAAAATATTTTTTATTTATGAAGATCTGGATAAATTTAAGGCATTTGCAGATAAATTAATTTAAATTATAAACTCCATATTTTAAAACCTTATATTTTTGAAGAATGCACCCACTAATTGAAATAAGAGGACATGTCAGAGAGAATATATAGGTAGACATTGTATAGCGAGTATAGACAATGCGCAGGTGTTGATCGTAAAATTCATCTTCTTTATAAAATGACTTCGTTTTATTTTTGGTCGAGATGTAGATATAAAATTGTAGTATTACAATGGAATTCCTTTTAGATACATTTTTTTCTGGTTGAGCGACACCACCGACATCCAACACTGACTCGACGACGCACGAGACGCGACGATGAGATGACACTTGTTGTTGTTAAATGACGTGCGTAGTCAACAGCAGCAGCAGCAACCCCTGGAATAATAATTGCTATCAGCAGGAAGCCAAACATGGCCGCGGTTAAAGAGAATGGGGTTTTTAAAATAAATAAATAGGAAAAGGAAAAAAGGGACATGTTATCTTCCATTTTTGTTTTGTTTTTATGAATAGGTTAGTTTAAATTTAGATATTATGGCTAGACAGACAGAGAAACATAGACTCTTTTTGTTTCAATAAATAGGTACCATTTAAGAAGTGTGGTGTTTTTTTTTTACAAAAATATATATAGCTCATTATTTATGCACCGTATGTTAAATGCTTGAGTTGCATCAAACAAAATGCCTGAAAGTTCATAAATGTAATGAATTCGACCAGTGTTAGAATTTATACAAACATAAAATTATAGTTTATAGTTAACTAAAAGTATAGTAGACATGTATAGGTAACCAACGTTTAATATCCTTTTATTTTTCAATCATTGAGAACGGCCTAAGAATATAACATATTGTTAAATTTTTAAATAAAATTCAATAACGTATCGTCATCCCAGAAGGGAAGTGACACAATCCAAGAAACGTCGAAAATTTCAGGAGAGAAAAAAGAGGATTAAAACAAAATACTTTGAACTTCGGGTTAATCTAACAACATGGAAGTTTTAATTCAAAATGGTTTCAAATAATGAGTCGGTTAAATGACGCCCTAGAGAGTGCAAATACTGCTGAAACAATATTTTTTTAATTTTCGTGCATTTTGATCGGAACCAAGAAAAATTCATTCCAGATGTTACCTTTAAGTGCTTAAGTGTTTCCAAGGTTCTGGGTTAATTATTAAAAACCTATTAAAAATAGCTTTTAAACGGCCTTTTTTCCGCAGAAATTGGCGTTTTGTCCCGGCGAAGATTATTGAGGGCCATGTTAATACGTTATTTTTGTTCAAGTTCATTTCTGAGCTGTCTTTGCTGAAGATCCCTAGGATTGGTTTCACTTGTAATAACGCATATTATTCACTTTGTTAACACATCCACTTTAACTTTAACATCCACTTTAGCTTTACATTAGGTACTATATTTACTACTATTCAATCTTTGGATCATTTAAAAGCAGGATTATTTGGAACTGAAAAGTTATAAAAATTACGACTCAGATGTGTATTTCATTATCTTAAGAGGTTGGGAAAACTGAAGGCCTATATGAACTGTAAAGGATAGATCGTAGTAGATCGTGGCATAATGGGCAGTGCATATAGGACTGTTACGCCGAAGGTCTTAGGTTCGATTTCCAGCTTTTGACACCTAAAAACAGAAATGTTTTTCACAGATTACCTCTTGCGAGGAATTGACAAATCCTCCAAGAGTATCTCTTTTCATGAAAAAGTACTTCTCACCCAAGCCTTTCGGATTCGGCAGAAAATTGGTGGTCCCCTCCGTGCATGCCAATAACACACACACACAAGAATGGTTTAGAGTTGTAAGTCGATAGGCCCTGGTTCTATACGAACTGTCTCACCACCCGCAATTTATTTTAATTTGTTATAAAGGGTGATTTTTTAAGAGGTTTAGAACTTTAAAAAATCGAAAAAATGAATGAAATATTTATTTGAATCGATAGTTTGAACCTTGCAATTTAATGTTTAAAGATAATTTCATGCAAATGTTGACCGCGGCTGCGTCTCAGGTAGCCCATCCGCTGAGTCCAATTTTGGCATACTCTTTCACACATATCGGCCGGTATCTCACGAATGAATGCATGGATGTTGGCTTCCAGTGCGTCAATCGAAGCGGGCTTGTCCCTATAGACATTAGCCTTGACATACCCCCACAAAAAATAGTCTAATGGTGTCAAATCGCACGATCTAGGCGGCCAATTGACCGGCCCGAAACGTGAAATTAACTGTTCACCAAACTCGCCTCGCAATTGCGCCATTGTTTCGCGTGCTGTGTGGCATGTGGCACCGTCTTGTTGAAACCACATATCATGCAAGTCAAGAACTTCCATTTCGGGCAAAAAAAAGTTTGTTATCATCGCTCGGTAGCGTTCACCATTGACAGTAACGCTGCGATTCGCATCATCTTTGAAGAAATATGGCCCAATAATGCCGCCGGCCCATAAACCGCACCAAACAGTGGCTTTTTCGGGATGCATTGGTAGCTGTTGCAATGCTTCTGGCTGATCTTCACTCCAAATGCGGCAATTGTGCTTATTTACGTACCCATTCAACCAAAAATGAGCCTCATCGCTGAACACAATTTTTCGATAAAAAAGCGGATCCTCGGCCAGCTTTCCAAGAGCCCATTCACCAAAAATTCGGCGTTGTGGTAGGTCGGCTGGCTTTAGTTCTTGCACCAGCTGTATCTTAAAAGGCTTTACGCCCAAATCCTTCCGCAAAATTTTCCACGTAGTGCTGTAACAAAGGCCTAACTGCTGGGAACGGCGCCGAATCGACATTTCGCGGTCTTCTGTCACACTAGCTGATACGGCCGCAATATTTTCTTCACTACGCACAGTACGTAAACGTGTTGGTGGTTTAATGTCCAACAAAGTAAATTTGGTGCGAAATTTGGTCACAATCTTCCGAATAGACTGCTCAGAAGGTCGAGAATGCCGACCATAAAATGGAAGCAGCGCGCGATGAACATTTCGAACCGAGCACGAATTTTGATAGTAAAATTCAATAATTTTCAAGCGTTGTTCATTTGTAAGACGATCCATGGTTAAATTGCAAACCAAACTGAAGCTGTTTGACAGTGACACAAGGTACTAAACACACGTCAGCTGTCAAAACCAGTGTTGCCAAAACCAAACCAGCTAAAAAATCACCCGTTACAATAGAAATTTAAAAAGTTAGTTCAAGTAGAAGTAATTAACACTAAAAAATTCCACTTCTAAACCTTATTAAGGCTTCGAAACGTTTATGAACCTAACTTTTATCCATTTAACTTCAATAACAACACAAAATCTTCTCTCTCTTACGATATACTGCATAAGATTGACGAATAAATGGCTGAATACAATTATCTGCTGCAACTGGAATCGGAGTCGCAGCTGCAACTGCTTTCAAAAAATTTCCTAATTTTTTTTTAGCTGTACATTTTAAAGAAAAAAAAAACAGTCACGAATTTATTATATTCACATTTTTATTTCCAATATTTTTCTTTTAATTAATAATTTTTTTTCGCGACAGAAATAAGCTTCAATATTTTTTTCCTGCTCTTTTTTTTCTTCATATAAATTGAAACTCAAAAGTCCTGTACGTGAAAAGTTAAAAGTTCGCGAACCATTGCGACTCCGACTGCAGCTCCGTCTGCAGTTGCGTTCCATTCTGCTCGTAGCATTGATTTTGTGTATATTTAATATTTTGACAGATGTTCCGGCCGCAGCTCTGTCGCCAGTAACTATTAGGCTTAGTGCATATTGAAGCACTTATGACGCGTGTGACGTGACCTGACGTGAATCACAGGATATGACTCATGGAAACGTGTTTATTTGACTGCAGTAGCGAAGGGAACAGAAACGCACGTGCAAAGAAAACAGTTTTTCGATCACAGTGTTGCCGGTTTTTTTTGTAAAACACGCGTCAAAGCATGGCTGCGTGCCGTCACACGCGTATCAACATGAGCCTACAGCCTTATCATTGAAATTTAAAAAATAATAAGAAGTAAGATTCAGTGAAAAGAAAACTCTTTAAGAAATAACTGCACCAGACAATTTTTTTTTGGACGAGACTATATAGAGACATGGCAATTTATAACAGTTTATCGCCGGTGCCGAACCTGCCTTAAGGCAAAACAGGCAGTTACCTGAGGCGCCACTCAGCTAGGGCGGCAAACTTGGTGGAACAAATTTAAAACTGAAAAAAGGTTAACACAAATGCGTCTCCTTGAATCTAAAACAATATCAGCAACTACTGCACTGTATTTTGTTCATTCAAACAAATTTAATTTAATTTAATTTAAGATAACAATCTCAATCAATTGATCCAAAATTTAAATTTAAAGTTGATTTCTTCTACCACGTAATCGATGTGACGTTATCTTCTCTTGACGAGCGTTTAGGACAGTATCAATATCTGAACGAAAACTTCGGTTTTCTCTGCGATATTTCAAAGAATGTGGACTTTAAGGATTGCGAGAAACTTGAAGCAATTTTAACAGCAAGAATTGACGACGAAGTTCAAAAGTATGTAATATAGCTAGGGATCTCTTGACTGAAATTAATATATTCAATCAAACGTCAAATCTTACTGATCTCAAACCGCTATCAATTTTAAATTATTTAGCTTCAAACCATTTGTTTGAATTGTATCCAAATTTATCAACTGCGTTAAAAATTCTCTTAACGTTTCCTGTAAGTGTTGCTACAGGAGAAGCTAGTTTTTCAAAACTTGAAATAATAAAATAATATTTACGCTCAACTATGACTGAAGAGCGATTAACAGCCTTGGCAACAATTTCCATTGGAAAAGACATGCTGAATCGTATTGAAGAAGAAGAAGAAATCGCTACAAGGTTTGCAAAAATTAAATCGCGAAGAGCAGCATTTTAATGTCAATATTTTGTAAAATTATTTTATCAAAAATCCTTAAAATGTATTAAATAAAACTTTTAAATATTAATTTGTACGATTTTTTTAAAGTTTGGGGCGCCAAAATTGAATTTGCCTGGGGCGGCAAAAGTTCCAGGTTCGGCACCGTTTATCGCTATTAAAAGTATTATATATTTAATAAGCTACACAGTACACACGGCTTACGCTTAACAGGATGAAATAGCAATCCATAATATATAATTAACAATTTCCTTCTCACTCAAAAGCTATACATATTTACATATTTTACATTAAGTAAGCAAATTAATTGTTAGTCTTATATAAAACAAGATAATTTGTGATTACGACAATTTAACCAGCGAAAAATCTTTATATTCCTAGCAGTTAAAAGAAAAGCTGTGTAGTTGTTAAAAATGGTATTTTATTAATTATTTAAGAATTGTTGTTTCACATTTACACTTAGGTACATTTGTTTTTTTTTTCAGTTGGCAGTAAGTACTGATAAAATCCCTTGAATTTCCAAAAAACCTTCAAAAGGTCAACATCAGAAAATTAAAAACCATTGAAATTCTTCACTAGACTTGGCACGCGCCCTAAACGACATAATATGTATTGTATATATATTTTTCAATGAACCGATTTTCTTTGTGAAAAATTAAAAGTCCTTCGAGGATTGACGACTGACTGGTATATATTCAAGTCGTAAATAACAACTATAGCCTATAGGTACAGCCATAAAGCACACAAGTTGGCGCACTCCATCAATTAATTATTCGGCACTTATATGCGACAAAGTTCAATTGTTTGCCATTTTTCCGCTGCCATTGCGACGGCCACTTATATAATACGAATTCTACAACAACAACAAAATTACCTAATTAAAAAAATAATTCTTTCCAATTTTATGATTTTTATTTTCGTAAAGTGCTCAGTGGCTCATTATTTTGCTTCGGTGAACAAGCAAAAGCCACTTTCATCAGAGAGAACCTTTTCCACAAAAAAAAAAAATAAAAGAAAATAGTAACAAAATAATTTCATTTAATATGGTTTAGTGCAGTATATAGGTACAAAAAGCTTAAATAAAAATAAAATGCATCCATCAGGAAACATGAAAGGATAAAGGATTAACGTATACCTATACCTACGCAAACATATATGTATGATTTTGACTATTTTTTCATGGCAATGACACAAGGACCAACTAAAATGGAATTATATATAAAGATTATGACAGCTCCAGTTGGTGTCCGAGTACTGGTCCTGTTTCGAACCCTCTTTCCCATACAATTTATAGAAAGAAAAGTGTTTAAACACAAATCATACAAATATCTGTTCTATCCACCCTCATCAAAATAAAAACAAACAAACATCCCCAACAATTCCTACCACCACTTTTCCGCATATATAAAGCAAGAGACAGACAGAAACGTGTGTTTTGGGCATGGAAAAGAATAATATAAGGTCCTGCAGAAGGTCCGCATTAAAATATAAACACTTCAAGTGCTTTCCGGATAATGAATTTTCGTCCCAATTCGTTTCGGTGTGTCCCAGGAATTATTGCACCCCATCGTCGTAGTCGGTCGTCATCATCATTTACGCCTATTAACTGGGACACCATCATCAACCAGCAGGACCTGGATGTCTCTGTTCCTGTGTGTGTGGCGACTGGCGAGGGTGGGGGATGGAGAAAGAGAATGGGTCTCTTGGTGGCAGAAACTTTTTATCCACTGGTGCCAGCTATAGAGCAGTATTGTCCTTTATTTTTTGGAATCCTTTTTTGGTTCCGTTTTTAACTCGACATCTCTTTCTCTTTCACTTTAAATCCTTCTTTCTCATTTTTCGTTTGGCATTGTTTTCTATGATGGCCGTTGTTAGTTATGCCACTACCACCAAACAAACTCGATGATGGTATAAGGACATATTTTTGAGACTAAACGAGCTCCCCGTTGAGGACTATAATACAGTTTTTGGGACTTTCTGGTTTTATTTTTAACTGCGAAGAAGGACTTTCAACATTCTCAATCAATTAGTTAATTGGTATAATTCAAAGGATGTTTTTCATCAGTGGATGGAGAGGTTAGATCTGCTTTTGGCTATACATATATGATGGTGGTTGGTTTCTCTGGGGGACATAAAATGCGTTTAACTATTTTTCAGTTCAGAAGTAGAAGAATAAAAAACCACTTACCACTTAATGTCTCAAAGGATTGCTTGAGGATAATTCTCTCTCTGGGTGGTTTAGAAATTATTGTTTTTCAAAAATTATATATTTAAATTCAATGAAGAGAGAAAGAGAGAAGGAGAGACTTTTTGAGTAGTGGTGGTTTAGAGATTTACCTACTGTAAGTATATAAGTGGATCGAAATTTTATTTAGCATAACAATTTAATGAGATAAACATCTTTTATCTTCGGGGCAGAGTGTTTATGAACTAAACAACAAAAAGAGATTTCATATAGCATAAAATGGAGAATTTGAAGTGCCTTTTGACTTTTGTTTAAAAATTTTGAAGTATTTCGCAATCACAAAAAAGGAACACGAACGCCGAATGAACTTGTTTTGACGTCTATATTATATGCAATCTCTATCTTTCTTCCTCTTTACGTCAACAAATATTGAATGTGTTGAGTATTCAGTATATTTATTTTGACATTTGGTGTTTGTAATTTTTTTTTCTATCCGATCTTCGCCTTTTTGACATATTAGATCTGTTCGTTTACTTCTCAAAACTGACATTTTCTACCAACATTGACATAACTCTATTGTGTAGTTTGTAAAATCTCCGAAAACTATTTACATATATCGATTGCCCTTCAAAGCAATTGATTTCTATATTTATCGGTTGAATTTTAAAATGATGTTCAAATGTCAAATTACATTTTGTGTATTCAAATTAGTAGGAAGTGTCAAATATATCATATAAGAGAGGTATTTAAAGCCCTTATGACAATATCTTTTGTCGTCAAGTGTCAGCCGATGTGGAAAAAGAGAAAGATATTTTTATAAGAACGGAAAAAAATGCATTCTTGTAATTCTATAAATTTAAAAGTTGATACAAAATTTTTAGTCCATTGAAATGTTCCAAAATTTTGACCGAACCCCGCATTTAGGATAGGACGAAGTTTTTTTTTTTTGTTTAATGTGTATACGGTGCATCAGTGTTGGTATACGAAATGATGTTTGGGGCTGAAACCCCTCATTCACAATATCATTTAACTTTTGTTGATTGATTAAATGAAAAAACGTTTGTATATTTTTAACTAAAGGGTGTTTTTTTTAGACTTGTGATTTTCAATCCGGCAATACTTTTTTCGGAGTAAGTTTTTTTGACAGCTTTCACTTGATTTATGCACAGTTTGGTTTGCCATTTCATAATGAATAGACTTACTCCTGAACAACGTTTGCAAACGTTCAGTGAATGGGCCCAAAACGACATGGCCACCGATCCCGATTTTCACAAGAAAATTTTGTTCAGCGATGAAGCTCGCTTTTGGTTGAATGGGTACGTTAATAAGCAAAATTGGCGTATTTGGAGTGATCATAATCCACAAGCCATTGTTGAGACGCCGTTACATCCTAAAAAAGTCACTGTTTGGTGTGCTCTATAGGAAGAGGGAAGCATTGGTCCATATTTCTTCAAAAATTAAGCCGGTCATAATGTTACAGTCAATGGGGAACGCTATAGAGCCATGATTAATGTCTTTTTCGTGCCTAAATTGGAGGATGTTTATGTGGACGACCTTTGGTTACAACAAGATGGCGCATACAGCGAACGAAACAATCAATTTATTGAAGGAATCTTTTGGTGAGCGCATTATCTCGCGTCGTGGGCCTGTGGCGTGGCCTCCAAGATCGTGCGATTTAACACCGCTGGACTATTTTTGTGGGGTTATGTGAAGTCACTTGTCTACGCAGATAAGCCCCAAGACGATTGACGCCTTGGAAGAGAATATTCGGCGCGTTATTCCTCACATACGGCCCCAATTTCTGTAAAAAGCGGTCGAAAATTGGGCCTCTGGGCTGGAATTCATCCGCGGCAGCCACTTGCCCGAAATCATTCAAACATCAACATAATGGCAAACCCTTATCTTTATAATAAAGCTAAATTCTTGACCATAACATTAAATTATATGCGTTTTATTTCTTCTTGAAAACCACACGTCTAAAAAAAACACACGTCTATTTATGATTTCTCGGAAAAAAAATACGGATACCTAATGAAATTGTAGATGATTTAATTTTCTACAAAACTGAGTTAAAAATTTGTTTGTGGAAGTTATAGTTCTCTAGATATGGCGAATACCCTTTTACCCCCCCCCCCCCACAGCAATCAAATGAGGAGGTTACAGACCCGAAAATTATTTCGTACATTTAACTCACACCGACACATTAAAAAAAAAGTCGTCCTATCCGAAATTAGAGGTCAAAACTGTTCCAAGAAGCCTTATATCAGGATTATTTCAGAAGTGGGGACGCCATAGTTGGTTTTAAAGGGTTTTTTACAAGAAAAATCATTTTTAATTAAAATTATAACCAAATCATCTTACTCTGAATTTAAATGAAAAACAGATCCCACAAACAGCGTTGGTAGAACAAATGGATCAAACGGATCTAAATTTGACGTTTAAAAGAAAAAACATTCGGAACGACAACGAAACTTTTGCTTGTCAAAATATATTTACAGGGCGATAAATGGGAGTTACCTACCCCAAAGCGATTAAGAGCATTTCATACAATTGAGAGCCAAAAGTTTGGTCGTCGTTCGGAATGATTAGCGCTGGTTTGGGAGAGCTTTAATTTGTCAATCTATCTAAATGTCAACATACAAAATTAGTCGTATATAATGCATTTGTTTTTGTTTTACCTTTGCAGTTTTCCAAACAAAATAATAAAAAAAAAAGGCTGGGTGCGATCCACACTGGTAATTTCTCATTGATTCCCATGAAAATTGGAAACCCGAGTTTTTTTGTAGTAAGGCAATTCCTAATTCAAAATCTTCAAAGACCTCAATATGCGATCATGTGAAAAAGTTGAGTCGTATTATATTTTTCAACTACTTTTAGTAAAGTATTTTTGACAGATTTGTTTGATTAAAAAAAAAATTGTAAATTGAATTTTTTTACAAACCCCACCTATCTTAGTTACAGTATTGTGTGTAAAATAAAATTATTCCCGAGTCGATAACTTGTTTGTTTTCGAGGTATTTGAGCCAAAAAACAATTTTGAACAAGTTTTAATAGTTTTATTTTTCAATTTTGTTGCTTAAAGAAATAACTGCCAATTGAAAGTTTTTACAAAATTTTATCAGTTATTGACTATTTGATTGTGGGTAGAATAAAATTAGTCTGAAGTTTATCCCCAAGATATTCGAGTCGAAAAACGCCTTTCAACAATTTTTATCACGTTTTATGATTTAAAAAAAAAACTGTAGGTCGATTTTTTTAAATTGTTATCAATAATTCATTACATCATTATGTGTAGAATAAAATTAAACTGAAGTCAATAGCATGTGTTGTTCTAGAGATATTCAAGACGAACGACATTTTTAAATTTTGTTTTAAATCGCTGTAGTAAAAAATCCGTCAATTGAATTTTTATTTGAAAACCTTTTTGCACTTCATGACGGTATAATCTTTAAAATATATTTTATTTAAAGTCGATATCTTTATTCATTCTCGAGATACGTTGAACGATAAAAAGAATCACGAACGTAAAAAACAAAGGTACAAACACAACCTGCATAATATGTAAATGCTTTTTACCTATTTTTAAGTAAATCCCTAGAGCCGTTTAGGGTCTAGCTTAAAATACACCTCGATGGACAATCAAAGGCATTCATAGAGAAGAACGACGAGTACCAATTTTGTTTGGTTTCCCTATCATCGTATAATGTTGGTTTTGATTAAAACATTGATTTTTTTTACTTGCCCTATCAATTGGGCTGCTACTACATTAAATTTCAACAAGCCGGATTAATATTAATGAAAACGGCTAAAGCTACCATCATTTAATATCAATTTCTAAAAATCTTTAAAACCATATCATTGTATATGCTACCGATAGACTACAATTGAGTTGGAGGCCTATTAAAATGTTAATCAAAGAAACTCTGATATTTTTCGACGGCTTTCTCTCAGAATTAAAAATTAAAAAAAAAAAAATACCTAACATAGATTTTCAATGCTCTATAATGCACACCTTCATATAAGAGAAAAAGTCTTAAAACTAAATAAAAATAAAATAGATATCTTCAAATATTATAACAAAATACTAAATACTTCAACGCCTTCAGATCTTCGAAATCATATATAAGAAGCAGCGAAACAAAGGTTTTAAATGCGCATATAATTCTAAACAAACCAACATATTATTCATATTTTAACAATTTCAAACTATATAATGAATGAAAAACCAGCGCACGATAGTCATTCTAAGATTTTTTGTTTTGTTCAGAAATTGTCTTCTTATGCAAATTTGTACAAAAAGTCCAATAAACTGAGTCCTACGTTCCCACTTTATCAAACAAAAACTGAAAAAAAAAGAAAACAACAAAAAAAGAAATCACAAAACGGTCTTTTTTGGTTCCAAGATGTCTGGTCCAGTCTCCTACTGCACATCCATTACAACATAACACATGTCCCTTTTTTTGTGAAATGACAATAATTTCATGCCACCTTATCCCCTTATAACCCTGTATGTGGGTTGAATAATAAATATCCCAAAAAAAACCCCGAGAATATTCAATTCATTAAAAGGGATTAAAAGATTCTCGTTATTATTCCTGTCTCGTTCTCTGTTCTTCGTGTTGTTTTTTTTTTTTTTTTTTTGTTACTTGTTTTTTTATTAACTTAATCCACACACCAGCCTAAATTCCATAAAGACAGATCGTAAAATTATGATCACCTACACCACCTGCTGGGCGCTTCAGCATCACCATATCGGTCTGGCTATTGATCCCGATTTTGAGAGATGAACACAAATCCGCCGGATTCGTAGCCTCCAATATATACTATACATGGACTGGACTTAGAGCCAGAAAAGATATCGCAAACGAAGAGTCGTTCGTCGCGTGAGCCCTGAACTTAACCAAATTGTGAACATCTCGAAAATGCCCCCTGGTGGTCATAATTAAATACTTTCACACTCGAGAACAATCGCACGGGCACGACTTCTTTCAGAAGTGTTTATTTTTTTAATTAAAAAATAAAACCCGCACTGCTGATGCTGCGGCAATGAAGAAGCCAAACGGGCTAACATATATTTTAAACAACATCAGAAAGCACGAGCTGTGCAACTGCGTTGTTTGCTAGTTCCAGCGGAATTCATGGTTAAGTGATATGAAAGAGAGGGGCGCGCATCATCAGGGAGATCACTTTGGACTGCGTCCAAATGTGGTGGATATGTTCAGGTTAGTGCTGCAACATATCTCAAAACCAGCAGCGATTCGGGGAGGACATCTCACATCTCCGGAGGACTGGAGCCAGTTGTGTGCGAGGCAAACAATGATGTGCGCGGTTCCAGAAGCCTACACTTGAATACGATTCTGTTCGCAGCAGCAGCAGGAGGAGGATCATCACTCAATGGATTGTGTGTTCAGCAAATGGTTTATCTGCCATAAAGACAACGTAAAATAAAAAAAAAACTGAACAAGAACAAGAACTTGTGCTTCTGCTGGTGTTGATGCAGAAGGAAACAGTTCGGCTTGGTATTCTTGCAAATACCGTGACAAATTTGTTTGCATGAAATTTTACGAGTGCAAAACTTTACCCCAACCAGCACTGCGAAGTGATTATTTATATTTTAGTCATTCATTAGACATAGACGTGTGACTCATCTGAACCTAAGTTATAGCTCTTTCGTTTAGGGAAATGCACTTTTGTATCTTTATTCTGAATTTTAAATAAAAATTCAGACGCAAAAATGTTGAATTGGCCTATTAGAAATTAACAAGTGCATTCTGAGACTGAATAAAATCGAATTAAGATTAATTTATTTTTAAATAGACATTTGCTAAATTAAATCGAAAAATATTTTAATTTTTTTTCGGAAAATCTTATTTATTAACTTATATATTATATATAATTTAAATAATTTATTGATTATGTGGAATCGCAATTTTTTGACATATTCTATTTTCTTCAGTCCAAACAACAAATATACCCCATATATGAAAAATCTGCTGATCATTTTTGCAGTGTACCTATATTATTTCCATAGAATACAAAAGAGTTGACGTACAAACTTTTCAAATGCAAAATTTGCTAAACGCATATTATGTTTCGCTACACGCTATCCTAATCACAAGATCGTTTATAGAAAAGTATTAATTGATTTGCTTTAGTTTAAATAAGTACATATGTATACGAGATAGTGGTTTTTTTAAGTTAATGAAGAAAAAAAACGCAATTGATACTTTTTAGGTTCCATTGCATATAGAGCAAACTTAAAGTTCTCGGAACGTTTAAAAGCTGAGGCAAAACTTTTAAGAAGAACTTGACTTAGGAGGATCACCTCTTTCCTTTGTTCTTGAAAGAATATATGTTTAACTTAGGATGACTTACACAACTGTACTACTGGGGGCTACCCTGACAATTATAATCAGGATAATCTTGAAATAATTTTGTTTCTATCGATTTTGCTATATACAAAAAGTTTAATTTTCTGTAGTAGATACTGATTGTATTCAAATTCAAAATTCAAAAAAAAAAACATTGAGTTGATTAAGTAGTAATATCATGTGTTTGTGTAAATGTAACTGAAAAAAAACTGATGAGAAATTGAAAATGACAATGACAAAATGACAAAAAATTGAAACTTTTTTAAAAACCCCAAAACATATTTAAAACATTCTCTATTAAAAAAAAATTATTAAAATCAGTTGAACAGTTTTTGAGAAAAGCAGAAATGAAAAAAAATTGCATTAAATGTGCCATAAATAATTATATTTTTGAAAATTTGTATTTTAACGTTAAGAAAGCCCATATATCACCTAAAACACATATGTCCCAGGAAAAAACTTTACGTACCAAGTTTAAAAAAATCTATCCGTCCGTTAAGACTGACCGAAGGACGGAATTACGAAACCCAATTTTGTTGTCTTTTTTGCCATCGTCATAATATCAAGTTTGGTGAAAATCTGAAGTTTATTTTTCTTACGTTATTATATAGGATTATATTATTAGATTTCTTTGAACTTATAAATTCTTTTGAAATACAAAAAACTTAGTACCAAAAGTCAACGAAAAGCACTTAATTCACATTTTTTTGGAGCAATTACAAAATAAAAACTAAAAGTTTTCGGAATTCTCACGATTTTTCTTTTCTTCAAAAGCTTTCTCGATGACATCAGTGATTCTATGTACTTGGTCAATTGTTGAGTGCTTACTTCTAAAACCGAACTGATGTTCAGGTATTAAGTGATTTTCTTCTATTATTGGTTGCAGGCGCATTAGTAATATTCTCTCAAAAGCTTTCGACACTACAGGAAGAAGCGAAATGGGTCTATAAGATTTCTTTTCATGCGATGGTTAATTGGTTTCAGAACCATTATAACTTCCACAACTTTCCATTGGGTACACATACTGAAGCCTTAGAGTGGCATTTATTATATAAAGGAGGTTTATTTATTCTTTACGAGGGAGCATTTATTAGTCCATGAATGAATAAAAAAAAATAACAAAAGTACAACACTGTTTTGTTTGCAGATGAAAAATAATTTTTCATTTCGGACTTTTATTAATATTATACATTTGGTAAGCGGGTCATCCAAGGTACTATTAACCACAAAATCAGTTAACAAAAGTCTAGAATTAATTATGAAAAAAAAATCATTTCGAACTTCTATACCAATGTTCCTGAAAAATATAAGTTCTTGCGGTATATTCTATAATTTTCACATTTCGGATATTTATGGTAACCATATAATTATATATAACATTCTAATTCACAAATCACGTTTTTTAATTAATTCACGAATTAGAATGTCAGTATTAATAAACAATCAATTTCTTATTCACGATAAGTATAGCAAATCTTAACGAAAATCTACTACATTCAGCAAGAATTCAGCTGTCACCTAAGCACTTTTAAAAAGCATATCTTAAAAACCATATAATATCATGTGATAATTTTAAGGTCAGATTTGGATTTAAAGCATTCGAAAAAGCATATCGTCGGCTTAATACGGTAAATTTTACAGGAGAGCAAAAAAAAACAAAAAAGAATTGCATAAGGCTTCATATAAAAACTGATTTTATCTTAGGGATTCTGCAACAACTACGATGCATTGGACAAAAGTAATTAAATTAATTTATGTGCTGAATGCGTTTCTTAACAAAATGGCATCAAAATCTAAATTTCTGTCAAAATTTGGCTTAGAAGCTTTGGGTATTTAGCCGACGATATTCAGGTTTCCACCAGAAGATGGAATTGTGTTATCCTCTTTCAGATTACAAAAATTTAAGCAAACAAAATAAATAATTCAAGCCTATAATTGAAAGTGAATAAATAAAAACTCCGCATTAAACCTCTATTAGGGCTAAAAATCATCCTTAAAATTCTTTTAAATAAAATGCTCGATTCGGACAGCTGAATTCTTGTTAAAATTCCTTTAAATAAAATGCTCGATTATTTAAAAGGAAGCCTCCGCATAATAAATAACTTTCAATTTTGAGACCTGTAGCTTTATCAACATGATGTTACTATCTATACATTGTCAAAGTTTAAGAAAAATACTTTATGTTCACCGAAATTTTTCAGAAAATTTACCATGGTATAAACATTAGCCAAGTTTTAGCGTAATTCAGAAACTTAAACAACCATAATTGCTTGGGTATGAACTATATCATTTATATTGAAGGTTTGAATGAACAACAAAACTTGAGTGAGCTACCACCAAGTTTTTATAGGCTGGAGTTATAGCTATTTCACGACTGCCACGCCGATCATCAGACTCCTTTAAGTGGTGCTTGGTCTTTGTTCAATTTTAATTAAAAAAACTTTCTATGCCCAGGTAGGACTCGAACTCGGACCAAGCTCCCTCAAGTGTTGTTGTTCATTCAAACCTTCAATATTAATATGATGGTGCGAAAGCTTGGCAGCCTCACTGCAAGTGTGTTATCACACAAAAACCCCTTATATATCATTTATATATAACTGTTTGCCTGACCTACAAACAACCAAACATAAGCCAGTAACAAATCCATCAGTCAAATTTACAATTTAAATCCCATACATCCGCCAGCAACCACCTGTTGTTACATACCCATCTAATCCCAACTCGAGCAAGTTTCATTCAGACCGCCAACATCGATATGAATAAACCCAAACCAGAATCACAAAATTCGAAGAACAAAATCTCATTACTTAATCAGGAATTACAAAATTGAATTCATTCCTCGGCGGTGGCGTGTATTTTAACAACGATATAATAATTTATTACATTCAAATAAAATACTCCGATGAAATATCCGTCCACCATTGATCATCACCCAATTAGTTTGACTTCACAATTTAAACAAGTAACAAAAAAAAAAAAAAGTGGTAACACTAGCCCGATGCACCACCATACAATACATAGCTCCTATATAGTCTGTTTGAATTGACATAAAGTCGTCTTAGCTCTTTCAACTGTGAGCTCTGTCTTATTGTTCTTAAAATTCTTGATCTCATCAGCTTTTGGTTGGCTCTTAACATTATATACAGACAGACAGTGCGATACAGCAGCGCGCAACAACCATATTTTTTTTTTTTTTTTCGCTGATTGTGATTTATTGACATGAGAAGAATTCAAAAAATTTATATAGAGTCCAGTGGTACTGGTTATGTATAGACATTTTAAAAGACCTCTATAATCCGAGCAGAGCATGATTAGATAGTATTTATGGTATATTTGTCTTTTATAGATTAGAAAATTTTTGTTTTGAATACACATTCAGCTTTGAATCGTCTTAGAGATCCTAAATTGAAAAGAATATATTTTCTTGTAATGGTAAATATTTATATGACACGCTTCGATTGGGAAGTAAAATTTATAGTTATAGCAATTTATTAGGGTTTTCCGTATATGGATTATTGAGAAAATACGAGTTTATCAATTAGTCAATTCTGGTTAAGTATTCAAAATTTAAGCTATGAGTTTATCGTTCCACCTGTTCCCTAAATCATTTTGAACTTGTTTTTGTTTTTTTCCTTAATGAGCAATTAATTCGAAACGAACTGCGTTTACCTTACATTTGGAGTTTGGAACTTAATTGAAAACCGTTTAATTGAGATTCTGTGAGGCTGGTTAATATTGAACCAACAAAATCAATAAAGTGCAATAATTTCAAATATAAACAAAGTTAAAAAAAACAACAAACCTTAATAATTTCATATTTAAGCAAATTTAATTTCCACAATTCCAAGTATTTTTTTAATTATTCGTGATTTTGGCAAACGACCCCATACTCGCCCTGCAGTCCGCGTGCCCATCTTTCTCATAATTTCAAACAGATTCCAATAGCGATATACCACTAAAAGCGCGCAACAGCTCTGAACTCCGAACAGCCAAACATATTATTGTTCGACTACCGCTGATTGTGCCATAAATTTTCTTAATCCACTTCTGAATTCCATTCCCTTAATCATAAAAATTGAAATTTTCAAAGAAGACTCATGATGCAATGGGGGCCTTAAAAAAAACAACAAAAAATAAAAAAAACAACTCTGACTATTTCGGTTTCGGTTTGAAAGGAAAAAAAAATGGCCATTTGACCACAGTGAATTCCTCATAACACCATCAATGCTGCACTTGTAAATATACTATATCTATACACTTCGCCTGGACACCACACATCATAGAGGGGCCCCCAGCAACCAAACCACAGAGACTGAGCCACCATTAGCCATCAGCAGGTCCCCATATCAGTAAGCGAGTGGACAAAAATGGAAGCATTTGGTTTTATTTCATTCACAGTATATGTATACTGTTTCCATTGTTCGTCCGAAGAAGAATGACAAAACATCCGTGCAGAGAGAGAGGCTACGCCAAAGCAACAAAAAATAAAAAAAATAAAAAAAACTCAAAAGAAATATTATCACGCGACCAATTCAGAAACAGCAGGACATTTTTCTCTGGCTATACACGTCCAGGTCCAGTCGTCCAGAACTCCATCTGCAGAGCCCAGATATTCAGCAGCAACATCAGATCAGCATCGCTATGAAGCCCCTTTTTTTGGATGCTTGTTTATTATTTTTTTGTTACCAATGCCAATGCGCTGTTGTCGCCCAGTTAACTTAGCAGCAACAACAGCAGCAGAAGTAGCAGCAGCAACAGCTATGAAAGAGTGTGAGAGAGACGATTTGTGACAAACGAACAAATGGGAAAATTGCCAATTTTTATTTTGCTTCCATTTTTTTTTTGTTTAATGGAAACTTCATTCAATAAGGATTAACCCAGTGGTTTGCTGGTAAGTCTATATACTAGCTCGTGAGTTTCAATATTTTAACCACATGTATAATCTCCCGCTGGATGGGCTTTAAGGCAGGAGGTTCAGGGGGTCATGATGTTCAAAAACAAAAAAAAAATACCCACAGTGTTGTGTGAGTGGAATGGATTTAGCGCGAAATAAAACAAAATCGCAATTTTTGGTGATTTGAAGCACACCACCTGGGAGAGTAATATTTTTTGAGAAACAGGTCTAATGTGTTGCTAAGTTTAGTGGCTTTAGTGTCTGACGAAATAAAATAGGTATATCGTGTTGGCTAAAAAATTCTAAACCAAAATTCTTCTAGAAAAAGGCAAAAATATAGTTTAAGTTCTACTTGTTGACTCTTCATCAAATTTAAATGCGGCATTTAAAAAAGGAAATTTAATAATTAATAAAAATCATTTATTCAGCCTCTTTTAGGGATTTTAATGGAGGCTGCCTTCATTAATAATAAAAAAATCTACTAGAAAAAGAAGTCAGCAATAATTTAAAAGCTATTTTTTTAACTCCATTAAATTTAAAAACGGCATTAAAAAAGGGATATTTAATATTTAAAAAAAATCATTTTTTCAGCCCTTTTTAAGCATTTTAATGGAGGCTCACTCATTAATAATAATCAAGCATTCAATTTGAAAGCACTTTTAGCAAAAACGCCAAAATCCACTACATTTAAAGAAAGATTTTGAACCTTAATGGAGGTTTAAAAAAATGTTTCTATTTATTCACTCTAAATTAGCATTGACAATCAGTTCACAATTAGTAATTGGCCTGGCAGTCGTAAATTAGCTAAAACTCCAGCCTATAAAAAAACTTGGTGGTAGCTCATTCAAGTGTTGTTGTTCATTCAAACCTTCAATATTAATATGATGGTGCGAAAGCTTGGCAGCCTAACTGCAAGTGTGTTATCACACAAAAACCCCTTATTAATTAAGTTTTTGTTATCTGAAAGTGAAGAACGGAATTTGACAAAATTCAAAATATATCCTTCTAGTGGAAAAACTTATCCGGGTGTTTTGCCCTGAAGAATACAAACCCCTCCTTGAAATTGTTCTATGAAATATGGTTTTTGGTGTACTTAACTATTAAATCCCTACAGATCCAATTCTTTTACCTAAAATTCATACAATTTCACCCATCTATATCTTTCATGAACACTCCCCACCCCTCCCAAAACCATTAACTTGCAATGACGATACCCTTGTTGATTCTGCAGTTTGTTTACCTACCTCTTATATAATGAATTATTGCAGATATATATTTTCACAGTATTTTTTTTTCTTTAAATCTTTTCAGCACACTTAATAGCTCAACAAAATGATGGACAGAATACCATCACTGTCTCTCTCTGGGATATCGCTAGCTCATCCGTTGTCAATTTCTACAGGTCAATCATTGCAAAATCACCTCTCGTCAGGTCCTGCATCATCGTCATCCTCGTCCACTGGTCAATTGTCTTCACATCATCACAGCAGCTCCCATCACAACCATCAGCTGGCTCTGAATTCCCTTAACCTGCACGCATCAGCGGCTGCAGCAGCAGCCGCTTGTTCTTCGACATCCTCATCGGTGACACCCTCCTCCTCTGTGGCCTCATTATCAATAACGCCGCCAACGAGTTCGTCCTCATCCCTGCATCATCACACAACCACCCATCATCATCCTCTCCATCATCAGGGGGGTTCCACGTCCTCCCATCAAGTGAATCATTCACATCACCATCCGCACTCGAATCATCATCCCCATCATCATCCTCATGCCACGGCATCCCATCATAATTCGCAATCATCGCCGATGACAAATTTGCACCAAAACATGGGAAGCCTCATGAATAGCGGAAGTAGTGCCAGGTAATTATCGTACAACAACACTATAGTAGCGCATATCCTATAACAGTTTGTCACGAGACCGCCATAAAATTATACCAACACACATTGTTGTTATATAAATTGTTCCGCCATTTTGTATAAATATTTGCTTTTGCATTGCGTTCAAGTTACATAAAATAATTTTGTCCTGCTTGCTTCTACAATAACAAATTGAGTCCCTCTCTATATTCATTCAGTTCAGTTCAGAAATATGCAATTTTTTGTAACTCTTTCTCTTTAAATAATATAATTGCTAACTCAGTCAATCAATCAATCAATCAATCAATAACAATCAAAAGCAAACGAATCAATATCAATACTGTTTTGTTCTAGTGATGTATTTTTTAGTTTGATGATCCAAAACACAACGAAACGTCAAGCCGAGGAGCACATAAAACGCCCAATGAATGCCTTCATGGTGTGGTCACGTTTACAGAGACGCAAAATCGCCCAGGACAATCCCAAGATGCACAATTCAGAGATTTCCAAACGATTAGGTGAGTAACTATAGTGTTATAATCGTGATGATAATAACTATCCCAGATACCCTTTCAATTTCAAGAATGAAAATTTTTGCAAAATCCCAACATATGCCGATCAATTAAATTCAATGAATGCGAAACCCCCCAGGCGTCCGTATTGGGTCCCCTTCTATTATTTCCATTTTATCATTTTCATAGAAAGATACGAATGGGTAGATATTGTTTGCAGAACAATTGAGGCCCATGCTATAGCTATATAAGGGTGCAAGTATGCAATTGATGTTATTCCAAAAATTACATTCTATTTAAGGGGTAAGAGAAGATTAAATATTTGACCTAAGGGGGTGGGTTGTTAGTCGTATAGGTCGTGGGTGAATGATAGGATAGCTGGCTCAATTGAATTTGGATGAATTTTTTGGGGTGATGCTGTGTTGTGTTTATTCAATTCGTTCGATAATGGGCGTTAGAAATGTGAGGTTTTACAGGAATTATGTGGATGATTGAGGACGGGTTAGATATTTATGTTAGGTCAAAGTTGAATCTAATAGGGCGTAATTGATGTTTATGTTGGATAAATAGAAAAATAAATCATTATTCAATTGTGTTGAGAATTTGAGATGGAAATTTTGGTGGGATTCATTTTGAAAAACAAACAAAAACTAGAAAAATGTATCAGTTTGGGTTAGATTATTTAGTAAATATGCCAACACATGTTAAAGTAGTGAACTCATTGCTATAAACAATAATAATTTTTTTTTTATTATCTATATTGTGTGCTGGTTTCACTCACTTTAAATAATTAAAACCAATGATTGAGTATAGAGACGATAAAAGAAGGACTTAAAATAATTGAGACCGACATTGATATATTTGTTGATATATTTAAAGTGGGAAGGTAACTTATTTGGATACTTCTTTCCGAACTTACTTCAGAAAGATACCTTATTGTAGCTTTTAAAATAATCGTTGGTTTTACTTAAAAACTTTGTATCCTCAGATCTTGCAAAATTTTAACTCCCACTTTTCTCTCCAAACATCAGCTAAGACTCTAGCTTTTTTTCATTATTTGAAATGGATACTATTCTTTGCCATGCGATAAATCGTATCTGTATTACCAATTACCATATATACCGCCATTTTGATTTTTATTTTCACAAAGCAAAATTCACACAAAATTAAAGAATTTTTAAAATTTAGTTCGTGAATTAATGTGCCAAAAATTTGACAAATAGGACGTGTTGTACAAAATTTTGATTTTAAGCTGGAGCTGCGTACCACTTAGCGAAAATATTTGGAAAAATTTTAGCTTTGTAAAATTTTGCAAAGAATTTTGTATGGAAGCTAAAATTTAGCACCTATGTTTATTGACTTATGCTATTTACCCAAACAGCCAGACATTTGCAATGGAACCTTCATCACTCAGGCCCTAAATTGGTGATTTGACCAAAGGAGAGTGAATTGGCGCCATGTTTTTAGTTTTCGTGTGTTAAAGGTGGTTATAATGTACAGAAAACTCTGTTATATTCATCGTATTAACATTTTACTAAATCTTTATGACATTTGTGGATTTGGTAAAAAACTGCACAACAATTTTAATTTCATATATTCTTCGAATATGCCGATACTTCAGCTCCGAAGAAATGGATTTTCCGTCGCGCATCGTTGTCGCCGTCGTTTTTGACGAAATGTACCTTCATTGCGGTCGTAAAAAAGTTTGCGGATTTTGGTAGTATATTTAATAGGTCTGTTCGTTTACTTCACAACAGTGTCAATTTAACTCCAATTTTATTTTTTTTTAATGAACTTTGAAAGAACTAAAATTGGCAGTTTTGAAAAGTCAACGAACAGCGGCAAATATTCAAATACCAAGACGATGTTCACATTGGAATTTCTCCTCCGACTTTTTTTGACGTGAATTCTGATTCTGTAGAAGTTAAGTACCAAAAGAAAAACTACGGACAGAGAAAACAAACGTCAAAAAACATTCAAATTTTTTAAAAAAAATTTAAAAAAATCTTGCCTCTGTGAGATAAAGTACAGAGACGTCAAAAAAAAAATATCCTAGATATTTCATAACATTTTGCTATAAAAATGCAAATTGATTTAAAATGAAAATATATTAACTTCAATCACGTGAATTGGAAGGTCACATCTGTCAAATTCTTGTGAAATTAAAAAATTGTAAACTTCTTATTACCTATAGGCATTTTTACAGAATTTAACGCCGCACCGCATTTAATTTTTTTATTTTTTTTAATAAAGTATTACATGTATTCACTATAATATTTATTTTTATTTAACTTTTTTATTTAGTTTAATAAAGTTTCTAACAGCACGCCAGCTCTTGTACCGACCCTGCAGTGTCAATGCATTTGTGTTTTTGTAGCCCACACTATTTTGAATAAAGCCTTATTTTTTCTCGATATTCCCATTCCTGTATTTCTTTTTCTAAAAGGCAGTCCAATGTGTACAGCGTCAAATACATATTTCAGGGGCCTATTTCACGGCACATACATCACACACATGTATGTGACGTTAAAAATGCCCCAAATGAGTGAATGTAAATTTTAGATTTTTAAAAAATTAAGCCTTTACTAAGTTAACACATAGTGTTTTTCTTTAAATTCAAATGGTTCACTAAGTAATCAATGGTGACTACTTTAAAAAACATACATATATCACATACCAGCTTTTATCGGCCGTAATACTACTTTCTTAGTTTTTTTCTATGCTTTGTTAACTTTTTAATTTTTCTTCACTTCACTTTTTTTTTTTAAATAGAATTTTTATCTTTAAACCCCCTTATTCTAACTAACAAACATGTATGTGATGTATAATTCTGTAAAATAGGCTCCAGGTTATCACTTTGACATTTGCCAGGTTGTCACTTTGACAAGTACGCAGCTGAAGCGAAACGAACATTTTCTGTAGTCTCCAAATCGATAACGAAAACGTAAACGAAACGACTATGGAAAAAATAAATGTCACCAGTTGTAAAAAACAATAAAAAAAACAAACAAATCACAGAAGCCTTTGCTGTAATCAAAGATACAAGAAATAAAACTACAAATCAAAACTGGAATGTCACTTTTCCGCAGAAAATTCATTGCGAAAAAGAGTGGAGACTTCTCCAAATAATCTGCTACTATTATCATCGCTAGTTGAACAGCGTACTGCAGAACAATTGTTGTTTCAATTATTGTATGGAAATTTTCGTTTCGCTTCAGCTGCGTACTAGGCTTTTTGCCATGTTATACCAAACCCTTAAAAATAAATAAATATTTAATATGGATGCCAATTAAGTGACTGAAAGCCCTAAGTGGGTGGTCATATTTTTTGACAAAAAGTAGTTAGAAAATTGAAAACTAGTTAGTATCGTAGTCATTTAAATCTAGCTTAAAAGTGTGAATCATTTTTGACACGATTTTCGAAGCTCCTGGATTTAAGAATGAATTTGTTCTTCGAAATATTATTTCCATAAATTTTTATAGCGATTTCGTATTAAATTTTCAAACTTATACGTGATGTTATTCATCAAAAATGATAAAAGAGGAAGGTGAGATACGTTGGATCAATATCTTACAGTTAAATTTTGTATCTGATTTGAATCTGCTTACTTTATCAGAAATCACGTTCTTTTTTTGCAGCTTTTATGGTTCTTTTTTTTTTTTAATTTTAAGTTTAAAAAGTACACTTCATTTCAGTTAAAATAAAACGGAAGTTTGTGGACAAAATCTAAAAATTAAATTTTCGAAATTTGTTTCGAAGAAATTGTAGCTTTTTAAATGCTATTTTTCTACACCAAGCAGAAATTTGATGGTTTAACGTCTTTTTTATATTCAAACAAGTTAACTCAAAACGGAGCTACCCAAATCTAAAAACAAAAAAAAAAAAGCAAATTTTTTTTTGCAAGAATTTGATCATTGATGTCTCCCTCAACTAAATTAAACCCATAGAAGAGTTGTTGTCTCGGAAAAAAAAAATAAGTTATCGAATGTACGATCCGGATACTGTTTCATCCAAAGAGCAAAAAGAGTTTCTGACAAAAAAAACTTATATCTCATTTTTTTTAGAATTAGTTCGCCAACTTCAGTCTTATTTTAGCGGATCAGAAATGCGTTCTTTAAACTTAAAATTAAAATGCAAATAAAAAAATATCCATAAAAGCTGCAAAATAAATTGTTTTTAAAAAAATTATTATTTCTGCAAAAGCTACAATTTATGAGAAAAATTCTGAAATTCTATTTTTTTTTTATTTTCACCGTTAGGTACATATGGGAGTAACGTCTTATTTTAGCGGAAAATTTTATAACAAAAAATTATACGAACTACAAAATCGGGGTTTGCGCGTTTAATTAAGTTTTGATTTTGAGTTGGATTTTCTGATTTTTCTTATATTTTGACAGCTCCCTTTTGAGCTAACTTGAAAACTTGAATATAAAAAACCGTTAGAGATACAAATTTCTAATTTTTATTTTTGACAAACAAAAAATGTTTGAAAATCTCATTTTTTTAGATTTTGTCCGCCAATTTTCGTTTTATTTGAATTGACTGGAAATGAACTTTTTGCACTTGATCCATAAAAGCTAAAAAAAAAAAATTTTGCGAAACAAATTAGCATTTAAAAGGCTAAAATTTTGGACACCAACAAAATTATTCATGTCGATTATGGAATCCGCAATACTGGATCCGCATTGCAGTGACCTCTTTTCTCCTTACCCATTTGTCATGAAAAGAAAACACTGTACTGAAAATCACTGCGAATGTAGTACCTATTGCGGATTCCATAATCGACATGATTGTTTTTGTATTTTCGTTCGCAATAACTTCAGACTTATTTTAGCGGAAACTTTAATAAATCAGAAACTATATGCGAGCTACAAATTTTTGGTTTGCGCAACAAACTAGTATTTAATTAGCTACAAATTCAGACATAAAAATGTTTTGATTCCGCTAAAAAGTGTCCGCCAAATTAACGGACGTTCAGAAATCTGCTAAATTAACCTTAATATGAAATGAAGTTAAGGTAATAAAGTTCTCACCTTTAAACTCAATTCAAATCTTGAAAGCCATATATAATATACCTATATGGATAAGCATGGTTACGCTCTTAGTTATGAATACTCACTCATGTTGAAAGTTTTAGCCCTTTTTGGTATCTAAGTAGTATAAAACCTGGAAAAATATCCAGCATGAGTGCATTCCATTTGACTGCATTTAAAAATAAAAAAAGATTTCAAAACAAAACTTTTCTGTCTGAAGTTTCAGTAAAAAACAAAAGGAAAAAAAATATCTGACTGACGATGATGGTTTCCTCTTCGTTTGTGATGATGCTCCAACCAAATGAATTCATTCATTTAAAGAAAAAAGGGTGCACATGAAACCAGTTCAACTGATATCTATAAACGTATATAGAGTCAACGACGACAACGAAAGACATGAACCAGGCTAACAATGCGTCCGCATTTAAAACAATACAAAAATTCCTGGAGCTATATTCTCTTTTATTTTTCTATTAATGGAATGAATACTTAGTTGAATAATTGAAATTCCAAAAAAACAAAAAAAAAAATAAGAGAAGTTGTCGCCACCGTTCATATTATATCGGCCATGGAAATATTTCTAGGGTATTACATTTATACTTTACTTTTAGACCTCATTTATACCTATACTACAAAATAAGGACTTCTCGTTCTGTTGTATACCATCAGACTTGATCTCATTCTGACTTTCTCGGTTTTTGCTGAAAGTTTGTTCTTTCTTTTTTTTATAATTCTTTTGTTTCACTTCATTGTTCAGTGTTCTGTTCATTATTAAAAAAAAAAGAAAGAGTACAGAGCAGTATACTATAACAAAAGGGGTTGAAAGGATTAAGCGTGTTGGTGTCAAGGGGTTAAAACCTAGACGAGGACGACGACAACAACAACGAAGACTTTTATTAATAGCTTTTAATTACGGAAAGTAATGTTTTTATAATTAATTACGAATGGATTGTTTGTTATGCGATTATACATAAAATTGAAAAGAGTTTAAAAGTTCTTCTTATATTTCAAAGAGACCATAGTCAGAATTTTAAGTGTTTTTTGAGGTAACCCGCGTCATAACAATATTTTGTTAGAAGTGAAATGTAAACAGGCCACTTGACAGCATTTTAAATAATAATATAAATAAACTTTTTTGTTTAAAAAAAAAATAAATAAAAGGCTGAAATAACACCTTGATTTTTTTTGGAAAAACAACAAGTTTTGAAAAATAATCAAAAAAAAACATTTTTAAGTAGTCTAAATTTTCAAATGTATGTAGGTGTGTGTATGCTGTTTTTTTTGTAGAGAAAAAGTTTGCAATTAAAATTACATGTGTTTGAAACTTCAAACAATTTGATTTTTATATGAATTTTTTTAAGAAGTAAATAAGTAAACAACAGTGCCGTAGATAACTTTATACGATGGAGAGGGGGTGAGATGGTAATAAATTCCATATACATTTAAGTTATATTTTTATTTAGTGGCGACAAAACAAGAAACAAATAACTTATGTAAATTCTTCATTTAGTAATATAAGTAGGTATACAAAATCTTGTTTTTTTTTTTTTTTGATAATCATCTATAAGAATCAGTTCGCTTTGGTTTAATCTTTTGAAGAATTTCCAGATCAGCCAAACTATTCAAACGGTCCTAAAATAACAACAAAACCATCCAAACTTACGTTCTATATTCAGGACTGTTATATTCAGATGATCAGAAAGGACAAAAAAACTCACTTCATTTGTCATGTTCCTTTGAATCGTATTTATCAGTTTCAAACTAGAAAACGCTTTTTCGGCGGAAGGAGTTAATATCGACAGTGTACAAAACTGCTTAGCAACATATTAATGTTCGGGAAATTTTTTCTCGATGGATTGGCCATCCAACGCTTGAATTGAATTTTTAAGCTTGCTATCGGCTGTAAGGATCAATATCTCTTCATCATTTCAACTCGACAAGACCAGGGGTGCAGTGCAATCGGCTAAGGTACCAGTTATAGTTTTCATTGAAACTCATCATTGAAAATTTTAAATTCTTATTTTGAGACACTTAAAAAGCAAAATCAGTAATTATTTTTATGCCAATAAAAAGCTATTGACTCAATTATTATTTCCAGTCAAAAAAATATTTCATTTGGGCCCAATCTTTTACATAAAACGATTTCTAAGATTTCAATGATCAATGATAAGGTAATTCAATCATTGAAATAAAGAAATTCATTTGATTTGTAAGGTTTGGCCAAAATGAAAATTTTTTTTGACTAAAATTAATGATTAAGTGACCACCTTTTTATTGGCATCAAAATATTCTCTGATTTTGCTTCCAAAGTGTCTCAAAATAGGAAATTAAATTTTTCAATGATGAGTTTCAATGAAAGCTATAACTGGCCCCTAAGGTGATAAATGAATGTCACATCAACCATAGTCACATGTGATTGTCATTTAGTTTTCCATCTGGGTAAGGTGATTCAACTCAATTCAATTCAATTGAATTCTTTCCAATTGCATTTGTCAAAATCATGGATGCCGTATTGAATGTTTCAAATGCTTGTAAAGAGCTGTCGAAAATATAGAGCGAAAATGACATCTCTGCGTCATAAGTCTTATGTTTTCTTCATCTTCCGGAATTTAGTACACTTTTTTGATCACAAGAATGTTTATTTTTGTTTGTATGAATGGTAAAAAAAAAAGAATTCTGAAAAAGTTGTACAATTTTTGTAGGCTGCTGGTAACTCTAGTCACACTGTGGCAGATACGTGAAATTTGTTGGAAAATGACAATCACATTTTTGATGTGATAGTTCTTTAGCTATCAAATGTGATATTCATCTTACAAAGACTGAATTGGTTGATGGTGACTCTCTATCGCAAATCACCTTACACAATTTCATCCCAGCAGATTCCCAACAGTAACAAATGTTTGACAAAACTCGTTTTAATTGGTGTGTTCAGAAAAATGAGATGTCAAAGAATTTTCTCATTCAAAAATTGAGTAAGCGAAACCAAGATTTTTTTTCCTCAGAGTTTTGACAGCAAAGCTGAGAAATTTTGCTGAGGAATCATGTTCAGGTGACTGAGATTCATGTGATCTCTGAGATCTCATTTTCCTGAACATGCCTAATAAGTTTATTAGCTGCTTGGCAATTACTAATGAATCATGCTTGAAGAGCACTAAAAATCCTTCTTATATACTGACGTTTAAAGTGTGTCGAAAAATTAAAAAAAAAAAATTTTAATACAAAAAAATCAGCAGAATCAGAGTCACTTTTTGGAAATTTCAGCGTAACAAAGGTAGAACACAAAAACCCCTTTCTATAGATCGCCATACAAAATTTGGCAAGTTTTTTTGATTTCTGAAAGATATGCAAAAACGACTAACGAGTTTCTGTACTTTAACTAATGGTTTGTGAATCTTCCTCCAAGTTCCATGATATAGAAGTTCAGAGATGAATTAAACACCATCATACGAAACTAATTTTCAGAACTTTTAACTTCAGGATTTGAACTATTCTTCAGTCTTTCCACTTTTCTTTTGTGATCTTAAATCAACAATTTCAAAAAAAAATTTGAAGCTTAATAAATTCGAATCAGAAAACGAATCTTCTTCTGCTCAATTCCTTTTATATTTACTGCGGAAATACTTTGGCAAGATCCTTAACTTTATAGAAATTCGCGACTCAAAGGCACCGAAATTTATTGGTTAACCAAACTTATAACCTGTTAACTTATTAAAAATTCAGAGTCCATAAAACAAAAAAAAATGGGATTTTATTTCAATTACACTGAACTAACCAATTTTTTTTGTGCCAATAACATATTATATGTGTTTTTAAACAGATATAAAACAGGGCCCGTTCATCTTTTCAAATTGTTCATCTTTTCGAGCATCAATATTTTGTTGAGGAAGAAGATATATTTATAAATAAAAATATTAAATATTATTTACATAACAAGTTAAAATAAGTCCAAACGTACTGTTCAGAACAAACTTAATGCAAAGAAGAATTACAAATTATATTGGAAATAAAGTGTTAATCTATTCGAAAACAAAATTTCAACCCCTTCATCTTTTTGAACATTGAAAAATTAAAATATTGCGTTCATCTATCCGAGCTGTTCATCTTATAGAACCGTTCATCTTTCTAAGATTCTACTGTAAAAAAATTTAGCCATTAAGTCGTTTTTAAAATGAAGTATTTAAAAAGATATCAATGGAGTCTGGTCAAAAGAGCATGAGTCCATTTTTTGAAATTGATTTATAAATGCAGAACTGTACAAAAAAAAATCTATTTTTATTTGGTCTTAACAGTAAAAGTCTAAGTAAAACAATTCATAAAATATTTAATGGTCCTACAAAAACACTTAAGTTTTGTTTTTTTTTAACAGGATTTAGAGTAATTTTTTGATCTTTAAAATGCATTTATCTCAAAACAAGATTTTGGACTCATGTTGTTTTGATCACACTCCATAGATGTATAATGTCGTTTCACCTCAATTAACTGTATAAATAGTTAAATTTTTAAAATTATCTAGCCTTAAAATAAGCCTTGAAGTCTATCCACTGAATATTACCTTTCAAAAACAATGATTTGAAATCGGATAAAATTTTTTATTTTTATCCCAATTCACCCTATAACTATGTATATAAAGTTCAATTTTGAAAGGTGGTGATCCCCGGAGTACATTTTTCAATAATTGCTAAAAAAAAGTTTTTTTAAAGTCCGATCCCAATTTCGCATTTTTACCCTATTATACCCTACAAATACCTAAATTTTTAGTTCAATATTTCCTTGAACATTTTAACAACAAAACTGAGAAATTTTCCTTAAGAATCCTGTTTATTTAGCTGAGATAGCTGTGAAAAAAATCAATCAAATCATATGCTCTTTTTCCCCATTATACCCTATAAATAGGGCAAGCGATTCAGCGCTGTTTCTTCTTCAGGACATTTCTGCATAAGTTATGTTTTATAAGTTGAAAAATGATTGATTTAACACATTTTCTCTTAAACTTTTCCAACTCATATATCTTCATCAAAACTATTCGATATGTATGGCGGAATATTTGCAATCTCATTGCTTGACACTTAATCACTGAATCCTTAAAACTGACATGTTTGTCAACTTCGTTAAAATGTATGTATATTCGTATATGTTGCATCACTTCACTCAAATCACTTTAAGTCGTTAGCACACATTTAGTGCCTTGTTGCTGGGACTAACAACAAAACTAAACAACAACAAAACAAACGAACTAATCTGCTATTCGTTTAACTTTCCAGAAGCCAACAATGGAATTATTTGCAAGGGTTGCCATTGTTCAAGCTTAAGCCTCTATATAAAAGACCACGCGTTTCGTCTTCTTCGTTAATATGTATATAAGTTGATATGTTTTGACGGGTATGTGTTCGTATATGGGATGCGAAAAAAAGTCGCCTACTCATCTTCACGTTGCGTGTGTGCACTTCACCCCAATTTTCGATGATGACGACTGACAAAGACGTGTGTCTTCACTCAATTCCAATCACATTTAGACGCCACGTGCCTCAAATCATATTCATCCTTTCGTTACAAAATTACGCCCGCCCTTAAGAATATATAGCTAGTCGTCGTCGTCGTCTATCATCATCATCATCATCCTGAAAGCAAACGAATTCAATTCTCTAATAAACTTTTTCGAAAAATCAAACCCCGACTTCATTGTGTTTTTCAATGAATCTTGGGCAAAGTTGAAGCTAAAAGATTCCAAACATTGCTCGGCTGTCACAATAAAGATAGTTTCACCTCGCTTACATTGGAATCTTCCACCAGAGTGGGTTGGTTGCGCGCCTTGTCTGTTTCGAACGAAGACCAACACACCGCAGATATAGAAGCCGAATCTAATCAAATCACACCCTAAACCCTATACAAAGTGGGCTAAAAATATAGGAAGGTATTACTCGGTATATAACGATGTGGCCTGTAATGGAAGATTAAAATTATTTAATTTCCTAATCAGAACAAAGCCTTCTTGCCGAATGGAAGACGATAAGCGAGAGTAAAGAAAATCATCTCGTACACACCTTCATCGGGGATTTGAGAATAATCGCGATATATATGTATACTCTGTAGGTATATCCTGCTCCTGCACTTGCCGCCATTTATCTGAATTCAATTTAAAGTTTAGAAATTCTCTTTGGTTGTATTGTATAATTGTGCTGCAAGGACGACTTCATTTGTGCGTATTTTTTTTTTTTTTTTTGAATTTTGTTCAACGAAAACTTTTCATTCGCAGGACTTTTTCTGGGTGTTTTGAAATAGTAGGTAGCTGTATATATGTAGGTACAACAATGAAATTGGGGGAAATATTCGATTTTTCTTTTTTTTCTTTTTGTATTATATTTCATCAATGTGTCCTTTACTGGACGGGCATGAAGAAGTATAAAGGACTTGAGGATTGACATTTCATTGTGTGAATGAAAATTTAAAAAAAAAAAAAAAAAACAGAACTTTGTATGGAGAAAATCCATTATAGGAATTGACAGGATAATATTTGCTGTCAGTTTCAGCTTTTTGTTATAATATGAGCTAGGATAATGGGTAGAAGGGATATTTTGTTTTTTTTTTTTTAAATATTATTTTTAACTTTTTCTTTTTTAAGAGATTTTTTGTGTTCATCTGATATGTATGTGTAATATATAATATGTAATAAAGGTGGAAAAGTTTTAAACAATTTAGAAAATTGAAAAAAATCGAAAAAAAATTGCTGATATACATACATGCCAATGGTGGAACCTGAAATTTATCAAAGTGATGAAGTTTGACGCTAATTTATTAATTTAATTTCATATTTCTCACTTGAAAAACTAGAAATTCATATTTAGATTAAAATAAGTAATCACGTCGTTTGTTTCTAGAAATTTCATTCAACGAGTTTGTTACCAAACACGATGCTCTTAGGATTGGAAAATGTCATATAAAACAAAAGTGTTTGACTTGGAACATTTATTGGATAATTAATATTTGGAAAAACGGTCTATTGCAGTTCTTACAAAATTCAAAAAACTTATTACCTAAGAGTTCGTTTTAACCTGATATTAGCCGCGTTTTATTATCTACGGATCTAGATCGGGATCATCTTTTAACACGTAATACAACAACAACTTTGGATCCTGCTCTGTATCTGGATCTATTTTAAAGATCCGAAAATAATTTTTAACTCTGGCGAGTAGACGGCTCTTTAGTCGGTAGGGTGTATAAACTTTAGTGTAAAGAAAGAAGACAGTAGCTACATGAAAAATAAACAAACATAAGTAAAAAAGAGATGAGCATACAACACTGTTGCCATTATGGATCCGTATCGTTTTATTTTCATGGGATGATCCTGATCCAGATCCGTAGATCATAAAACACGGCTATTGTGTATGTATATTGTAACGGGTGATTTTTTAGCTGGTTTGGTTTTGGCAACACTGGTTTTGACAGCTGACGTGTGTTTAGTACCTTGTGTCACTGTCAAACAGCTTCAGTTTGGTTTGCAATTTAACCATGGATCGTCTTACAAATGAACAACGCTTGCAAATTATTGAATTTTACTATCAAAATTCGTGCTCGGTTCGAAATGTTCATCGCGCGCTGCTTCCATTTTATGGTCGGCATTCTCGACCTTCTGAGCAGTCTATTCGGAAGATTGTGACCAAATTTCGCACCAAATTTACTTTGTTGGACATTAAACCACCAACACGTTTACGTACTGTGCGTAGTGAAGAAAATATTGCGGCCGTATCAGCTAGTGTGACAGAAGACCGCGAAATGTCGATTCGGCGCCGTTCCCAGCAGTTAGGCCTTTGTTACAGCACTACGTGGAAAATTTTGCGGAAGGATTTGGGCGTAAAGCCTTTTAAGATACAGCTGGTGCAAGAACTAAAGCCAGCCGACCTACCACAACGCCGAATTTTTGGTGAATGGGCTCTTGGAAAGCTGGCCGAGGATCCGCTTTTTTATCGAAAAATTGTGTTCAGCCATGAGGCTCATTTTTGGTTGAATGGGTACGTAAATAAGCACAATTGCCGCATTTGGAGTGAAGATCAGCCAGAAGCATTGCAACAGCTACCAATGCATCCCGAAAAAGCCACTGTTTGGTGCGGTTTATGGGCCGGCGGCATTATTGGGCCATATTTCTTCAAAGATGATGCGAATCGCAGCGTTACTGTCAATGGTGAACGCTACCGAGCGATGATAACAAACTTTTTTTTGCCCGAAATGGAAGTTCTTGACTTGCATGATATGTGGTTTCAACAAGACGGTGCCACATGCCACACAGCACGCGAAACAATGGCGCAATTGCGAGGCGAGTTTGGTGAACAGTTAATTTCACGTTTCGGGCCGGTCAATTGGCCGCCTAGATCGTGCGATTTGACACCATTAGACTATTTTTTGTGGGAGTATGTCAAGGCTAATGTCTATAGGGACAAGCCCGCTTCGATTGACGCACTGGAAGCCAACATCCATGCATTCATTCGTGAGATACCGGCCGATATGTGTGAAAGAGTATGCCAAAATTGGACTCAGCGGATGGGCTACCTGAGACGCAGCCGCGGTCAACATTTGCATGAAATTATCTTTAAACATTAAATTGCTAAAAAGCTATGCTGCCATGTGCCGAAAATGTTTAAAAAAATTAACAAATTTGCAAATTTTACGGATGAAAATTTTTCCAAAATTAAAATATTCTTAAAAACTTAATATGTGCTGTTTTGTGGTCAGTTTTGCTGACTTGCGCAAAAGATATAGAAAAAAAAGTTCTTTGGAAGCGTGAAGTTACCTCTGATATTTTATATTTTCAAAAAAAGTTGGTAATAAATGGTACTTCCTATAGAACTTTTTTTGATTTACGATTTTCTCAAAAATGGTTCAACCGATTTTGATCAATTTTTTTTTTAAGAATAATTTGAAAAGTTTAAACTGTTTTGTATACCAAATTTTAATTTAAAATTAAAGTTCAATTTTTTTTGAGAACTTATTAATTTAAAAACAACTTGTTCGATTTTTATTAAACTTGGCACCCAACAGTTTTTTTTATATTATCAAGCATATTTGAAATAAGAAATATTCTTATAACCAAAAATAACGGTACCTCCCATACAAGTGTTTGCATATTTGCGATTTTTTTTTAATATTTACGGCACATGGCAGTACATACAATTGTTCGACAAATTGCAGAACAATCTTTTTTTTACGAAAATGGCGAAAAATTTAAATCCAAGCTTTTGAATGAAAGGAAAATATTAAGAAATTTTCCTAAAGTAAGAATTTCAAAAAAATGACGGCTACAGTTTTGTTAATTTTTTTTTAATTTTGAGCTTCAAAAAATTAGAGCAACATTTATAGCAACTAGGTACAAGATAGATCTGTAACATTTTAAAAATTCTATTTAAAAAAAAAGAGTTCTATATGCCAAAAAAAATTTTAATGCTTACAAAAAAACTTGAACAATCGGAATAAATCGAAAACAACTGAAAAGAACTTATAATTTCAAAAATAACCAATTCAAAAAATAAAACCTTCAAATAGGTATATCTCCAAGTGTTAAAAGAAATTTTGGAAAAAATCCAAATAATTTTAAAAAAGAAAGTTATAGTACATTGCATATATCTACTTTTAAATAACATAACGAGTTTTGTGTAAATATATTAAATAGTCGTTTAACTAAAATGATAGCAGTTCCGACAACGAATTCCAATTTGAATTATACAAAACCCTTTGAAAAATTATAATACGGTCTCCGGTCTCCAACTCAACCAAAGACTATTATATGGGATCTGACATACAAAATTGAAATATTTGATCCGTAATAAAATTCTGCTTCTTCAATTCTGTAGAATTTTTAAAAACATCGTTGTACTTCTGAGGCTCAGTTTTCACTGTGAGGTAACTTTTGAAATTTGTTTTGAGTGTTAACTCAATAAATTTGCTTGGGTTAACTCTGAACTTATAAATATGTATGAATAAATATTTCTATTTATCTTGATTTCGATAGTGAAAAGAATGATTTCCATATGCTATCGATGTCGATAAATTTTTGACAGCTTAAAAAGTTTATCCTCCACTGAAAAACTGCTTTTGAATTAACACAATTTTATTAATTTCCACAATCAACTAAATCTACTACAATTTTCTGCCAAATTCAAAAAGCTAGATGGGATGCACTTTTTCATGGCTCTTGTAGGACTTGTTAATTCTTCACAAGATGCAGTATCCGTGAAAATATTTTTGCTTTTAGGTGGTATAGGCTGGGAATCGAACCAAAGACCTTGGGCGTGAAAATCTTACGAATCTTTCGCACTTATCATTACGCCATCTGGCTACTAAATTACTTTAAATTTATGCTCTTAATATATAACGACAAATAGAAGTCGATTGCAAAAAATAATAATGTCCAAATTACTTAACCCAAAAATGAACCGCAGCGTCAGAGCTCCCTACAACAATTATAGCGTTTTTGCTAAGTTTTTTTTCCAAAAAAAAGTAACCACCTATAATCGAAAAATATTCGTAAAACACAAAAATTTCAGACACTAAAAATCTTTAAAATTATATCACAGAGTGTGTTATAATGCTATACAAAATGGCAAAAATTATTAAGCCATTTTACTTTTAGGATATATTGTTATATTATTAAACTTTTCATATTTGCTACAAATTTTGACTGAAAAGTGTATGTTATCTTTTAATATAATTGTTTTATAATATCCTTATTATTATTATTAAATTATTTATTTTTATTGTTGAAGCTCTGAAATTAAAAGTTGAAATTATCGTTACTATAAATGTTTATGGTTTTTTTTAATTTGAACAAAATTGCGAAACATTTTCAAAAAATCGACATTGTACTCTTACATTTCAAATCTGCGACGCTACATTTTGAACTTGCAGTTGGGGGGCAACACTGAAATGGACATTTTGACGATAGATGGCTCTATCTTTTTCTATAAAGACATATGGTAGAGCAAACGACAAAACGAATGCACGCAACGAATGCTTTTATACTCTAATTTTTTCTCCATGAACTAAATTAAGCACAATAAATTAAAACCAAACAGAACCTCAAATTCAAAATAAACTTTAAAATATCAGACGTATTTATTATTCAATTATTTAATTTACAAAACCAGCCAAACAATCCCAAAAATGTCACTCCCTTATCCGAATTCGTTTATCATTTAAACGAATCTCTCTTCTCCAAATTGATTCCCACACACATAATATTTTCCTTGCAATTGCAAAAGCTTTATAACTTAAACTGACAGACAGTTGCCACTACATTGTTAAAACAAACCCACCAACCAATATGTAGAACTTATTTCGTTGTTAGTGTATAAACGAAAAGGTGTCAATTATTGTCATATCGATGTCACTTGGCTCGGTGGCGCGGCGTATACAACTCAAACTGTACGTTACATATAACCACCAGTTTAGCATTTGTATGTGAAATCCTTACAATGAATAGCGAAATTTAAATTGTTACAGCGATTTCTTTGATAATATCAAATTTTAATCTGTTGTCTGTCAGATATTATTTCCTCTAACATGAATATTTTCGGTGGCTCTTCCGATAACGCACTCTTCTATTATATTTTACTTTGTATGGTGGATGAGCTGAAATACATGTGTCAGTGTCTCGTGTGTTCTTGTTTTATATATACTACCGACCAACGACCGCGTGTGTCTCATCTTTTCATATGTCGCATTATCCTGTCAGAAAAAAATAAAAGGATCAGACACGCACCACACCACACAATTGGATTTAAATTAGAAATAAAAAAAAAATTATTTTGTTAAGAAAAAAATAAAATACTAAAATGTATGCATTGGTCGAACGAATTTACTTTTATGAATTCTGACTATAAAAAGGCCTATAGAATTTACTGCCCGCAGAGCCACCTATTGGTATCAGAAGATCATATTTTTCGTTCGACCATACACAATTTTCCCAATTTTTTTTAAATTTTATTTTCGTATGTATTAAAGTTATTTTGGGAAATTTATAAAAAAATTAGTTTTTCGCTTGACTGACTAGTCTAAACTGGTATAAATTTGCTCTCTACATCTAATAGAAGTAAAAAAAATAAATGCTTTTCACAAAAAAATGTTTAAAATTTGTACTACAAACAGGCGCTATCAAGTTTAAGGTTAATAAAACATGAAGAAAGTTACTTCAATTTAATTTATAGCGAATTGGTATAAACTGGTATAATGCACGTTACAAATGCTATTGCCCTGGCTATTGTATATTTTCATTAGCTGAGGTTGAGAAGCAGAGTTATGGAGTATGATCCAGACATATTATATTACCGATAGACCAATAATATCAACAAAATGTCAAAATTGTCGTAGGTACTCGTTCTTTTACAGTTCGCATAACTTACCCTTGCTCTTTTGTAACAAAAATATCGCAAGAGTAAAAATGAATTTTTTTTGTGTATTTATTGTGAACCAACCCTCTAAATAAGGCTAATAGTAAAAATGTATAGGTCGTTTTTTTTTTGTTCGTTTGTTTGTTTGTTAAGAAAATAATTTAAATTCCATTCCCTAATTGGTAAAACTTTTTTAAGAGTTTTATTTCTTCACTGAAGGACTCTCGAGACTCATACAGACAGTAATTAATGACAGTTGCAGATTGAAGTGGCACAGAGAGTGGATATGGTATATAGTGGTATACGTCTACGCGTCGTGTTGTCGTTATGCAGCATGCCATGGCATCAGAACAATGCGCTAAATCACATTTGGCATATGGCAATGGCCTCAAATGAATCGTCAAGTGCAAAGTTCGACATAATGAAAGCATTGTTTTTCTTTTTTTGCCGCGCAGGAGGATTCATTTCCTTTTTGTGTTTATTATTTTCTTCTTTTTTTTCTGTTTTGGGTTGGTGTATATTTCTCTATTGTTTGTAGGTACATACACCTCCCCCAAAAGAATTTCTTTTATTTTTAACGTTCATATACGCGACACGAATAAACAGACAAAAAAAATTGATAAATGAGAAAAGGTATTTTTATACGTTTTTTTTCTATTCACTTGTATTTTTGTAATTAACGGATTTTGTTTAATAACAAACATTCAACAATAAACCAGTAACGGATTAAGAGATATAAACATAATAAGCTGGGCCTTGTTGCTGCATATTTTTCACCGAGTTTTCTAAGACAAATTCACATGTAGTTATGAAAATTCTTGAATTTTTTCCAAGTTTTATATTTAAAACTTTCATAAATCTTGTTTTAAAAAAGACTTTTCATATCTTCTAATCTGAAAAAAATCGAAAGTTTTAAATCACGTCAGTAAAAACGAGATTAAGAAAAATCAAAATCCCAATAGTGAAAATCCCATAGTAAATGATCGACCAATTTAGGGATTTACGCGATTCAATAACATATATTTTCAGTTCGTTCAACTGAAACCAAAATAGAAGCCGTTAAAACCGAGAATACAATTAAGTGAATAGGACTTTGAAAATCCCAGAATAAATGTTCGAATTCGAACGATTTAGGGATTTACGCGATTTAATGAAATCAAGTTTCACTTTATCCAACTAGAACCAACATGCAGCCCGTCAAAACCGTGAGTAGAAGGGAAATTCGCCTGTGCGATTCGAGATTTAAATTCATTATGGGATTTTCAAATTGGGAAATTGAGTTCTTTTTGGGATTTACATTTTTAGAAAATTTCGAAATTCATTTTATACCTTCGCAAAAATCATAATGCATGTGGTGATGCAATGACTTTGTGTACTAAGGCCTCGAAGGCTTTGATCCGTCTCTAACAATATCAAGAGAATGCATCAATCCGTCAATACAATGACATTTGGATATGTATAGAAGAAAAAAAAAGTTTGAATGGATCTTTTGTTTATTTTTCTTCTCCTTTTTTTTGTTGTTGTTAAAATTAAAATGGAAGATTACTTAATTTTGCGAAAGAGGCAAAAGTGGGCAGAAGAAAAACAATCTATCGATAATTGAGTGCGGCCTATTGTTTGTTTTTTTTTATCCGTATAAACAGGAGGAGAGGAGAGTACATCTCATCTTGATTTGAATCGAATGCGAAAGAGGGTTATATTTTGTTGGCGTTTATAAGAAGATTGAGCGGAAAAAAGGGGGAAATATTCAAGGATATTTAGGATTGAATAAATTCTAGAAAATAGAAAAGAGATCCCATTGAGGATTTATTAAAGAGAACAATGAAATTGATTAGTTCGGTTCGTGCACTGTGCAATTGACAGGTGTTTGTTTACGCCCTAACTTCGAGGTTTATTATTTCAATGCGATGAGATGAGATTTTGTTCTTGTTGTTTTGTTTTTGATTGAAAGGGTTTATATATAGGTATAGACATGAATTTATGTATGTTTATGAAGATATCTTTATTGAAATTGAATAGCTCTGGCCTACTGGTTGATATTTTAAACAAAAATGTGCCAACATTTTAAGAGGGGATTATACGTTCAGCTTAACTGAGTAACTAATGACGTAAATGATTTTAATCTGAACTATATAATTATAAAACAATTAAAATTTCATATACTGATGATTGATGAACATAGAATTGAAAGAAATACTTCATCGCATGAAATAAATAATCTTAAATAAATTATAAAAGTTCAAACTAATTAAAAAACGAAAGTCTAAATTATATTGTTAAATGGCGCCCAATGTGTGACCATTTTAAGTTTGAAAGAAAAACTTCATCGCATGAAATAAATAACATTAAATAAATGAAAAAACTTAAAACCAACATAAAACCCAAGTTCTAAATTATATTCCTAAATGGCGCCCAATGTGTGACCATTTTAAGTTCTTATTTTGTATGTATTATGTGGATGTGTAGTACTGCCCCTTTTTTGGAGTCCATAAACTAATAATAAATAAATAAACATGTAGGTATAAAAACTTATTGAGCTCTGTTCGTCACTTTATTGTTAGCGAAAAAAAACTGAAACATAATGTTTGGTTTTTTGCTGTGCATCAAAATAGAATATACCTGACAAATGTCAGCCTCATAAGGAATACTATAACAGACAGCTGATAATTAGTCCCATTTCTTTTAAAGCATTGAGACAAATTAAAAAAATTATATTTCTGGTTTATTGGTGGTTAGAACTCGCTATACTTAAGTTTAAAGGTTAAAGATGGTTCCATGGAATTAAATTTTAAACGAAAGTCTGTTTTTTAAGTATACATTTTAGTAAGTTTTCTTAATATTTATGGGTTTATAAAATTTTCTTTGTTTGTGGCGCCCAATGTGGAGACATTATGGTTTTTCTATTGGTTTACCTTTTGTTTAGTTTGTTAAAATATCAAAACCACGTAAGATATGTGTAAGTACCTTGCGTTTTCCAGAGGATAGTTTTTTTTCCATCAGCACAAAATTGAGTTAAAAATTTAATTTATTGAGTTATAGCAGTTTTCTTCCGGACTGATATTATGTATTTTTGTGAGATTGCATGAAAGTTTTATTACGTTTGGTATATCAAAAAGAAACCTACCGGCTTTTGAACCAAAGTCTTAAATCATATTGTTAAATGGCGCCCAATATAAAACCATTATTATTTTTTTCATTCTATCTACTATTAATGGATCGATAGAAATAGTCTTTTTCCTTTTGAATATATTTAATGGTTTATAATACCTATTTGTATTTATAAAATGGAACATCGTTTTTTTATTTTTATTTCTATAAAATTTTTTTTTTTAATTTTCATCGCTGCTGTTAGAAAAGAAAATTCACTCAATGTTTTTTTTTTACCAAAGTTGTAAAACTTATTGTTAAAAGGCGCCCATTGTGAAAAATCATTCCCTGTTCAGTTGTTTATTCTGTTTGTGACTCAAAAATGCTTCATGAATTTTTGAAATTAAATTATTCTATGGTTTCCAATATAAATTATAGACAGATCGATATATATTATGTAGATACAAATCTAAAAGGCCAAAGATATATATTTTTTTTTTAATTTTTACTTCAATTAAAAGTGTATTTCTTATTGTTTTGATTTTGGTAAAAAATTTATATATCCCAAAAAGCTTACACAAATTCACTTCCTGACTTTAATCCTATTGTTAAATGGTGCCCAATGTGGGACCCTAATAGCTTTTCTATTATTTATGCTGTATGTGGCACAAAAATACTCTATTATTTTTACGGGTTTATTTATTAAATTTTTGCAATATATATTTAAGACAGTTGAAGATAAAAACCTAAGAGCCCAAATGATCTTTTGTTTATTTAATTTTATATTTTAATAAAATAAATTATTATTTCACATTTATCGGTAGAATCATGGCATGAATTAAATAAAATTAAAATATTTCGAAAATTAAATCAATCGTTTTTCAATCAGAGCCTTAAATAATATTGTTAAATGGCGCCCAATGTGGAACTTTAATAGTTTTTCTTTGTTTTTTTTTTATTGTTTGTGACTGCAATACTCTATTATTTCTACCAGACAATTAATTTAATTATTCCCAAATATAAACATATGTACATATGAAAAAAAAAAAAAAAAATAGGCCATCGAATTTTTGTATTTATTTGATAACACATCTTAATGAAAAATGACTCTTTTTGATATTTATTTGCGCAATCTTGGTAAAATTTAAAGCAAAACATTACGAAAATTAACCAGACTATCGAACCAAAGTCTTAAATGTTAAATGGCGCCCAATGTGGAATTATTTTTTGCATAATCTTCAAGTTCATGGTATAAACTGAATAAACTTTTAGTAATTCGAGTATTCATCTAAGAATATTGAAATCAAAAAGTCTTAGTAAATGGCGCCCAATTATGGTAGGTCCATTATGGATTTTGAATTGTTTCAATTGTTTTGAATTTTTCTCTTATTATTTTAAGCTTTGTTTATTTTGCTTTATAAACAAATTAAAGAGACAGAAGATGTCTTGAGTTTCTTTGAGTAATGCAATGTCATATCCATAGACCTTTAACATTCAAAAGAAAATTAATAGGCTCTCAAAGCTTTCTTATTTTTAATGTGGTTTTATTTACGAAAAAAATTAAATAAATAATAGCTTTTCTCTTTTATCCTTGATCCTTCTGATTATGAAAACAATATTCTACTTTAAGCACATAATTTTTTTTTGAAATGGAATTGAGAACAACAAACTAAAATAATAAAATAGAATAAAAAACAGAAAAAAATAAACTAAAACTCGCATAAATTCTGTTTTAATGAAAGCTAAATAACAAAAGATCCTGCCATTGCATTCTCTTTATAAAAACCTCATTCAGTTCTACCTTTATATTTTTTGTTTTTGCTTTAAAAAAAAATAAATAATAATGATAAAGAAGAAGAAAACTCAACCCACTAGAGGATTTTTTTTGTTGTGTTAACCAGAGACTGAGATTTTCAAAGAATAGATGATGTAAAGAGTTTCGAGAAAATTAATGAAAGAATTGCGCCAACAACTCATACCTTACCATTTCTCCTTGCACTCTCAGTCTCCTAATACTGAATGTGAGCCTTTGTTGCAGCACATTGTATAACATCAGCTTCTACAGGACGATAAATACAAGGACGACATAAACATACATTGAAGAACAACATTAATAAAATACTAAAATGGATTTTTTTTTCTTCTTCTTTTTGTTAGAAATAGAAAAATGAAAACCTTACAAAACTTAAAAGCGCCATCTATATATGAGAAGGATATTTTCTATACATATAGGTTATATACATAAAACAAGTCTCTTTATACATTCATACATATATACGTTTTAATATCTATATATTTATTATGTGTGCTCTTCTGCTCTGTTTGGCGAACAAAGGACGAATTGTTGTCAACCCAACTTATACATATGCGGGTCTATACATCTCGTTCATCTACTGTCATCTTGGCATTGTCACATGAAGAATAATCCTTTTGTCGAGCTTTCTGTTATACTTGTACCAACCTTTACCTCCCTAACTGCTGCTGGTACTGAGAACGGGTACGGACTACGGGTACGGGGAGTGCTCGTGTTCGTTGTATTCGCATATCCTTTGCATTCATTGAATCCATTCAGTCGCAGTCATTCACGATTCACCCAAGAGAAGAGAGCGAGAAAGAGAGTTGTTGATGGCATTGTGTTGTGTCATTCTTGTGTCTTCTTCTTCTTTTTCTTCGTCGTTGTTGCTGTTGTCAACAAGGACAAATACACAATTCATAAATGGGCGGGAGTAGAAAGGTGAAAAAGAGACACAAAATACAGGATGTTCAAAGTCGAACAATCCCAAGGATTAACAGCAACAACAACTAGAACGAAACAGGTTTATTCTCTAACATTGGTCCTATTTCTCTATATGATGCTATGACGATGATTCTTAGCTGAGCTGATGGCAGCAAGCTTACTCGCTGCTGATGGGCGTATAGAAGTGTCCTCCTTCTTCGCAGGAGTCTTCCACTGTAGTCATTATTTGACGTTTGTAACCAGTAACAACGACAATGAACGAGCAACATGGTAGTGGGTGTTGGGTGATGAGTGATGGGTTGTCTGTACGGGTGGTTGGATTTTCGTACAGAAAAAAAAGAAGGATTTTCACAAAATAATACACAAAATGAAAAGCTTTTCAGGACATTGTCAAATGATGTTCAGTCATTCTGTTAAAGACAATGCTATACCAACAAAAATAAAAGAATATTCAACAAAATTCAGTTCGTAAAAGTGATGAAGGCAAAAGTACACCTACATCTATAGATAGATATAGATATAGATACCTATGCACATTATTATCCTGAAACATGATGTAGGTACTGGTAATGTTTTAAAGGAAACATGCACGACACAATAAAATATATGATGACATAATTTAAAAGCAACCATGTAGGCAGATAATGAGAAATTTCCTTGCAATGAATGAAAAACATTACGAAAGTGTATACACCTACTGTATGTTGGGATAAAAGGATTGATAAATGTGAATGTGTATTGTATTGTCACCTGTGTGTAAATATATTGGGATGTAGGGAATATAATATAATACAGGATACTTCTATGCGAGTGAGAAGACAATTTCTTAATAGGAAAGTTATACAATAGCTACTTCAAAAGAGACTTTGTATTACATTCAAAAGTAAATTTAGAAGTTACAATTATATTTATAATATAGTACATGTATTGGATGTTCCTGCTTTGATAAATTTATCTGTTTTCTTGAAGTTGATTCATCTTAAGACTCTTCACATTTATTCTTACTTTCTTGACTTGCAATATTTTTCTAAAAATAAATTCATTAACTATAAATTTAAAAATGGCGCCCAATGCCAGGCAGACTAATATTTTTTGTTGTGTCAAAAACGATACCTGCTTATGGTTTTTTGAAAATTATTCTTTACAGTTTTTTATTTTGAACAACTCAGAAACTTTCTTTTTAATAAAAGGAAAAGGTTCAATTTTAAAAAGGAATGCCACACCAATATAATATTGGCACATTAACTGCGTATTAGTGTACAAAAATCTTATTTAACATTTCTCATTTTATACTGTTCGGTACGTATACATAATTTTGTGTGTATATGTTTCGAACTTTTGTTAATAAATTAAATTGTTCATTTTAGTAAATGGCGCCCAATGCCAGACTTAATGCATTTTTGTTAAATCTTTTATTGTCCCCTTCGCCATTTTAGTTTTTTATTTGTTGTGATTTTATGTGAATTTATTAAAAAAATAAAAACAATTTTAGGAAATGGCGCCCAACGTTTTTTTTAACAATTTGATATTACTTTTGACAAGAAATGATTGTAATTTTTTCTAATAACAAAAACCGAAGGAACAAGGTTAGAACAATAAGACAAAAAATAATTTCTTTCTTCAAGCTGTAGCATAGCATGAAATCCGCATGCATGTATTTTCCATGAAGGCACATTTCTCATTTTACACTGTTAGATAGGTATATACCTAATTTTTACGTATTTTTTTGTTATCACATAAAATTATTCACTTTAATAAATGGCCCCTAATGCCAGACTTAATGCATTTTTGTTTAAATATATCATTGCCGTCTTCACCATTTTAATTTTTTATTTATTGTGATTGCATTTATGTATATTTATAAAAAAAATATAAAACAATTTTTAAAAATGGCGCCCAACGCTTTTTAATAATTTGATATTACAAGATATTTGACAAGAATGGATTGCAATTTATTATAATTACAAAAAAACACATGGAACAAGGTTGGAACAATACAAAAAACAAGAAAATTAATTTCTTTCTTTAAGCTGTAGCATAGCATGAAATCCGCCTGCATGTATTATCCATGTACATTTCTCTTTTACACTGTTAGGTAGGTTTACCTATCTTTTAAGTATTTGTTTCCAGCTTTTGTTAATAAATAAAATTATTCACTTTAAAAAATGGCGCCCAACGCTTTTAAATAATTTAATATTACTTTTGACAAGAAAGGATTGTAATTTTTTATAACTACGAAAACACAAGTAGTTAGTACTGTACTTACCAGGTTTGATCTTACTTGATCCAAATAAGGAAGCGAGCTAACGGTTTGACGGATTTTAATGAAATTTGGCATATAAGTTGATTATATTGTGGATTGGGTTATAGAATCCTTTTTAAATTGTAGGGTTCTTACGAAGGCGAGGAGGAAGTGTAGCGAAATGGGTCAGTAAAACTTATCTAGTTAAGAAGACAAATAGCGTTCTATATTTTTTGAAGTTTTTTTTTTTTGTTCAAATTTAAAAATCACCTTCGGTAGCACAGTGCATAGTGCATATGGCTCTGAAGAAAGCTGGGTCTTTTTCGACTCTTAGTGACGGCAAGAGTTTTTTTTTCGAAATAAAATTGAACAAAAAAGACCAAGCGCCACAAAAATGAGTCTGACTCATATAATCGGCGGGGCAGTCGTGAAATAGCTACAACTCCAGCCTATAAAATCATTTTTGGTAGGTCACTCAAGTATTGTTGTCTCATTCAAACCTTTAATTTTAACAAGCAAATTTTTGTAGTTCTTTTTTGTTCAAAATCACAAATGCACACTTAGCCTACAATATTCATTAAATTACTTTTTTTAAATGGCGCCCAATGCAAGTCTTATTTTAAGTACAAATCCAATAATTTTTAATAATTAATTTATCTAAGAAATTTTGAACTTTAAACTGTTCATGAAGAAGATCTAAATCTAAACAATATTTCTATTTATCCATTTTCTTAATACTTACATTATATTTGCTATGGAGCACCCATGTAAATACATCTAGTTATGAAGAAGCCCCTATTATGCTTCTATTATTTAATTGTTTTCAATGTCAAAACCATGGTTTCACTCTACGACTACGAAGATGCAGTGACAACACTTCGCCACTGCCGCCCGGCCAAATGGCCAATATCCTTTGCACAGTTATACAAGAAACGTTGTCAAACAATCAGTCAGCAAAGTGGCCAAAGTATAAGTATTTATGGATGTCTCCCATTGTATATCTGTAGACCTAAGAGAAACACGACACAGGTAAATAATAAACCGCCTTCGCAGTCCAAGTGCAGACACAACATGTCCACTTATATTTTCGTCTATATTATTACTTCATACTCATCCCAGTTAAATCCTCTCTAAGGATACCTTCCTCATTGTCGTCATCACTGACGTCGAAAAGGTGTTATGAGCCAATACAAAAGCTACCACATTACACACAGTAATACAAGTTCGCCCCCAAGTATTCTGCGCGGCACCTGGCCCTCCAGATATCGCCTGTCATAACTACTCTACTATAATAATCCTTAAAACGGTTTGTTTGCTTTTGTATGGTTTCTCGTTGCTGCTCTACAATCTACCTCTCAAGGATCAAAGTTAATATACAGGACGCACAGTAGGTACAGTATATAGTCGTTGTTGGAGAGAGAAAAAGCAAGTGTCCTTACATCATGCAAACATTTTGAGATAATGCGTGCTTCTGCTTACCAGAAGACAAGTGTTGAAGACGTCCTTTTAGGATTTTGTAATTCAACAACGAGTGCGGTTATCCAATTCTCACACCAGAATTTTTGTCGCCTATATATGTACGTAGTCAAGTCATATCCTTTCAACAGGCTGCAATTGAGCTACTTAACAATTTGATATTGTTACAGGTTGCCATAATATGACAAAGGATGTGAGTTTGTCTGTGGCTGTGGCTGTGATAATAACATAATTATATATATGTACGTACCTACCTACAGACGCAACGGAGAGTATGATTTTGAAGAGTTTTTCATAGTACGCAACAAAACATTGACGGAGACAACCAAAGCAAAGGAAAATACCTAAGATAGACAATTTTCAAATTAAATTCTCATTATATTTACATCGCAGTAATAAGGAAGAAATTGAAATATTTGTGTGTATTTTAAAGACACTGGGGGAAAAACTTCCACATTATGAGTTGTGATGGTGCTGGGGGTGTTGGTGGATGGTTGTTACTTTTTTAGGGGAAAAAACCAGACAAGATGACAATGAAAAATAACAAAATGGCTGTATAAAGCAAAATTTCATGGGGCAACTAGCACAACCCAAATCCAAACAAACGACTAACCTAAAGGCAAACAAAGCGCGCTATAAGCCAAAATACAAACAATAAAAGTTACAAGAAATGATTTTATTTTTTGTGAACGAAAAGTCTCATTTTTTTTAACTGTCTCGCTAACAATAAAAGACAAAATGGGAAAAAAATTTAACATTGTTCGCTTAAAATGGGGAGAGATACTTCACATTATAAAGTAGCCTTTAACTTTAGGTTTTTAAATAAATCGAATGAAGAGTAGGTACAGAAATAAAATTAATAAATGTCTTCTTATTGTCGCTACAAATATTTTCTACAAAAGGCTAATAATACTAACTTATTCTTTTGATTTTTAAAGTAAAATGCTCGCCAGTTGCGACCGACTAAATGCTTTGAAGTAGTTAAAATTTATTTATTAAAAAAAAATATTGATCTCAAATCTGTAGTTCTAATTTTTTTTCTTATAAATATAAATATATTATAGAAATGCAAGTTTTTTTTTTCAAAAAATGATTATTCATGGTACTTCCAACAGAACCATTTTTTTGAATTTTTTGTAAATGAATCAACTTTTTTGATCGTGTTTTTTGCGCAGAACTTCTAGAAAATATAAATAAGTAGGTTGGTATCTATACCTAGTATTTACAAACATTTTCAAAAAAAAATATGTTTTTCGAAAACTGATATTTCAAAAACGATGAGGGAAGCATATCAAAATTTTTGAAAAAAAATGTTTCTTTTCGATTGTTAGAAAAAATTAAAAATTTGCAATAAATCGATATTTTAAAAACTGGCTGATGATTTTTTTTTAATTTATTTTTTATTATATTTATAATTTGGTTTCTTTGAATACTGAAATACGATTTTAAATCTAGTTGATAGAGGCAAAAGGAATCATGATATATAGTTACAGCGATGCAATTGAATATACAAACAGTGATTTATTTTTGATCTGAAATGGCATTTTTGGACTTAATAATTTTTTAAAGAAAGTTAAAGATATACCAAGTTTTTTTTAGGAAAATTTTTGTTGCCATAAATTTAAATTTATTTAAGAAAGCATCATGAAGTGTTGTACGTTGCGGTTGTACAATGTTCCCAGATTGGTTGTTTTTCCAACCAAAATGGTTGAAAAAAAATTAGTTTGGTGGGTAAAATTCATGATGGGATTTATGGTGGGGAAATATTTTCCCAAACGCTTTTCTATGGGGCTAAAATAATATTTTTACCATAGTCGCAACTATAACTACTTGTCTATGTACTTTCTTCCAATTTTGTTTTCTTACCTTGCATTTATAATAATTTTGAAGCGCCTCAAAATACATTGAAACAACAACAATTTAAACATTTCACAGTTAAATTTTGTCAAGATTTGTAAAATGGTGTACATCGATGGAAAGGTTCCTTTATATTCAATTTAGAAGTGAAAACAGAAACCCTTTATGAGGCTTGGTCGCGGAGATATCGGATTTTGAAAGAAATCTGATTTTAAACTTTTCTTGTTGCTACAAATTTGAATTTTTGCGCAAAGCTTTATTGTTTTGTCCTAAAAATTTCCTAGAAAGTATATACCTTAACCAAATTTTTGAATTTGTATCTTTTGTTTGCAGAAATAGCAATTTCAAAATTGTGGCTTATAAAATTCTACACAAGAAATATACTGATTTAAATCTTAAAGTGTCATTGTTAATAGAAAACTTTTTCGAAATAAATGAAATGAAATGAAACATATACACACTTTATTTCGTAAGATTTAATAGATTTCAAGAAATTAAAATATTAGTTGTTTTATTTTATTGTACATACATATAGGCGCTACGCTACCGTTTTCAATATCTCCGAGGTGTAAAGTACTGAGCGCTATTTCGCACCTTTTTCTAAAAATTAATATATATTGTGCACTTTCGAAAAAAAATTAATATATTTCTTGTGTAGCACTTCATATAAGCCTTAGCCTTTTCTTCCAAAAAATGAAGTTTTCGAGCAATTTACAAAAAATTTAATTCTACCCATTTCACCTTAGAAAATTAAAAGCCCCACCCAAATTTAGTTGGGCTATCACTACGCGTCCTTCAAAACACCTAAAAATAAAAAAAATTCTAATATCGATAGGTTTTACCTCTTGCTTTACCTGATGCGAGGAAGTGTATAAAATTTTGTCATGAAAATGTTTCTCTCATCTTAGCCTTTCGAGTTTGAAAGAAAATTGTAGGTCCCCTCCATTTCTGTCAACTAAACAATACGCTCACATTAATGATTGAGAGTTGAAAATCTCTAAGCCGATCCTCATGATTCCCCACAAGTTTATTGTTATAGGAAAAGCTTAACGCATACAATTTTTGTTTGGAAAGTCTCCATAAAAATTCAGCTTTTTCGTAATTTGCTTGAAGAGATGAAGTTTTCTGGAACGAAGTTTCTATTCTCATTTGAGTTGCTCTGTCATTAGTTAAAATCTCAAATAAGGTATTTAAAACATGGATGATAATATATTGACGAAATCTTTGTGCATCACCGGTGATATTTTTCATATATCGACGGTTAAAGTATATGCCATGGACCTCGTGAGTTGAAAAATTACAAAAAAAAATATAATTAATGCAAAATCAGCAGAATTAGAACCACCTATTGGAAATTTCAGCGTAACAATTTTGTTCTGAACATTTTACATAAAAAGGCAGAATTCAAAACCTCTTACCTATAGATCCCCATACAAAGTTTGGTTACGTATATGTTTTTTTGTGATTTTTGAAAAACATACAAAAATGACTCACTTAGTTCTGCACTCCAACCGTCTATATCTAAATATTTTATCTTAGCAATTTTGATTAAAACTGAAATAGCCAGTTGCATTTTTTCACTTAAAAAAAAAAAACACAAAATTTTACTCAAATTTCTAGAAATGTTCAGTTTACTACATTCTTTAGCCCCACCACGCAAGAACCTTACACACCAAACTCGATTCAATTTTTCTATTTTATTGCTATAAGTCTTAAAATTTTTAAACTTGGTATCTTCTTTAAATTAATCCCTTTAATCGTCATGTAATATATTTTTATTATTAACAAAACGCCTGTTTAGTAACTAATTTTCAACAAATTTCCCCAGACTGTGTTTCTTTTTTCTTATAGATTCTGACAGCAAATTTTGAAATTTTTTTCAAATCCGCAAGAAATTTCATACTTCCAAACGCAGACCTAAAATCTCATTGTCGTATTTATAAACGCTGTCTAACTTTGGACAGTCGTCCAAGTTTTTCATAAACATTTTTTTGTTGATTTAAGTATTATCTATTTAAATAAGCATATTTCTTACTATTTCGGACTATCAAGACTACCAAAACTCTAAGAAATGCGCGTCTGTAAATGTATCATATATGTCGTTTTCGAATATGACAAATTTGTAGTCAAAGGAGTGAATAAAATTCCATTTTCAATTTATAGAAATGGAAAACTCCCAAAATACAACCACTCCGGGGGTGGCCCCGGCGCAGTGGAAGTAGTGCTTGACTGCTAACCTGGATGTGTGGGTTCGATCCCCAGTCTAGGCAGCATTCTTTTCTATGTTCCCTCAATTGAATGCCATCCCTGGGATTTCATGAGATAAACAAAACCTAATTTCTCAATCCACTGTGCCAACAAAAATCTATCCTATCCCTCTATTCCTTCTAACATTTGCCTAATTTATAAGACCCTAGGTCTTACTGGCATATATATGTTTGTGTTGTTGTTAAAAAAAAAAACGACATAAGACAGTTTTAAGTATCTTATTGCAAAAAAAATTAAATACCACAAATATTTGTTTTTATTATATCAACATTTTAAATCATATAACAATTTTAATTTCTAACTTTAGGAGCCGAATGGAAGCTGCTAACGGAGGATGAAAAACGACCTTTCATAGATGAAGCCAAACGACTTCGGTAAGATTCCAATTTCTCTCTATACAAACAATCTTCTCAATATTGTTCCATCTTAATAACAATTCTCTCCAAACGCGACTGCTATACCGCTATCGCAACCGCACTATATGTATATATTAAATGTTTATTAATAAAATAGAATTATAAATTTTCAATTAACAGAGCTATGCATATGAAGGAGCATCCTGATTACAAATATCGCCCCAGACGAAAGCCAAAGGCATTGCGTCGTGACGGTTATCCATATCCAATGCCATATCCATCAGTGCCAGTGGAGGCGCTACGGGCAGGTGGGTGTTATAGTATGTGCTGTTAGCAAAAAATTTTATTCATACACATTATATTATAGTTCTTAAGATATCCTTATAAATATTTTCCGCAACTGTACGCAATTATGTAAATGGAAAGGATTTTTAGTTCTTGTATAGAATAAAGATATATTGTCAAGGGACAACTAACTATATGTATATGCAGGACCATGTAAATTATTCCAACTATACTCAAACAACACACTCACCATAACATATGCCAGGACTTATTATATATTGTTTTTTTTTTTGGTTTTTCGTGTTAGTTTTGTTGTTGTGTTGATTTTGCTTCCAGTATGACGCGGAGAAAAAGAAAGAAAAAATATGACGAATGATAATTTTAGTCCTCGCTCCATATGGGTTTACTTCTGTAATTTATAGACCAAGCTTAGAAGACGTATGGTGGGTTGGTATATCCTCCATAAGGAATAGGTATTCTACACTTTATACAAGAGGTTTCCTTGAAAGTTATAAGGAATAGAGTGAACTAGTTAGACATTGGTTGGGTGCACTTCAACCATATATATGTAGGTACATATTTGTATGTAGTTTATTTCCTTGGGTCTTTTGTATCGTGACATAAAACAATTCGTCTTTAGGAAATATTATGCTTCCGTTGTTGTTGTTGTTGTGGGTATATTCGTTATATGTTTCGTTGAAGGCAATAAGGTTGTTTAAAATATTTTTGAATGACTGGGGAATTCAAAAGGATATATATGTGGATGTAGGCTATACATATGCTGATGATGATGGAACTCATGAAGAGAGTTGACAAATTTGACTTTTTGGTATTGTGGGACTAATATTTCACGCTACGTGAATGTCATCATAATATTATACGAGTTGGTTTAGTTGGAAACATGAACTATGAAATTTGACGTCAATTAGAAAATCTGTTGACTGAATAGGTAGTTTCTGTGGGGAGGAAAGCATTTTTATTTTTATTTTGGGTCGAAACTCGAAATATGCTAAATAAGGTGTTTCTATTTAAAACAGACTGAAAAACAAAACAATACAACAGTCGAAATGTACCTATACCCAGGGACGTCCCGTACTCATGCAAAGTGGGTAGACAGTTACTCATTTTCAGTGATTATATTTTGCATTATTCTTAAGATACCTACATCATTTGGTTTAAAGCCCTCTTACCACGTCAAGGTAGATGTATTCAAGAAGATGTTAGTTGTTTTTTTCATTTTCTTTATTTTTTTATTTTTTTTATTTAATAAAAAAAATAAGAAATTACAATATTTCTTCCTTTTTTTAATTGTTTTTATTCTCACCACAGGCAAAATCGTAGCCTCAGCCATCCCAAAAGAATTTAACTCAAAGTAAACGAACGATTAGACATTTTCAATTTTGTCTATTTCCTCCATATAAAATACGAAATGAGAATGGTATACCTTCAATATACATCCATTTTTTTTTACCATAGTTTGGTTGAAAGCGAAGACACTGTCTTCGGCTTTACGAATGATTGATCGGCCCTGTGCCGATCGTTGTTGTTCATACTTCGTGTTGAATGCACGTATAGAAAGAATGAAAAAGGTTTGAGTGTGTCTGTGTGTATAGAGTTTACGTGTTGATTTATATAGCGTGTGTGAACAAAGCAAAGTTTTTTAAATAAATGTATATTGGGGTAAGAAGGGACATTATAAACGTAATAAAAATATAAGATTTCCTTGATTTGAAGATTATCTTGTTATGGCACTTGTATTTATGTTTTAAACGAATGGTTTGGGTAGACATTGTCTAAAATGTCTAATTGACGCCTCGTCACTGCCTATACCTTAAATAAGGCTGGAGCTATATATATTTCTACGAGTATTTCCGGATGACAAATTTAACCTTATATCAAGCTATTTTATTTGCGTCAGTTATTCCTGATACTTTTCTCTAAAAACAAACTTTTACTATATCTGAGAGATCTCAGCAATCTCCATGCGCGTAGTTAAGGGTGGGCAAGGGTGGGCAAGGGTGGGCGGCGCCCACCCTAGAAATCGTATTGCCCACCCTAGAAAATCGACAGTACTAACTTGTCATTCATTATAAAGACAACAAAATTTATATTTTTCCTACATTAAGGTTTTTTACCAGCTGGTCGTCGTATTTTTCTCAAGGTAGTGTAAAAAAACGCAAAAATAATAACAACGTATCACTATGTTCGTATACGTATGTGTAATACATGAAAACTAATTGCAAACACAATACCTACAAACAAACGGGTAATTCGTTTATATGCAGGATCGAAAATCCGACCCTAATCCAACTCGATCTTTCGTTCTTGCATATAAACCAGATATTATAAGTTATAGATAGGGAATATTGGGTGTCATTCAGGTTTTGCAGGAGTATGCGTTAAGAAAGGATATACTAGTCCAAAAATGTCATATCCACCACGCTCATCTATTTTTTCAGCTCTTACTGCAGCATACTACTGCTTAGGTAATGGTTAACATAATTGTCAACTTTAAACGCCGTTTTGAAAACCTACCATTAGCAAATGCTGTAGACGCTTTCCTGAAATTAAACATGATTACCTACTGCAAAAGATTTTATTAAAAACTATAAAGATGTTTTTAAAGTTGATTGTGTGCGCTGAAGCTTTGATATTAAAAAATATGTTTCAACTGAAAAATTTCGAAACAAGCATCGAAAATTTAAAACAAAATGTTTCAAAAGAGATGTTTCCAAACTTTTACGAACTTCTTCAGGCAGCGTTAGCACTTCCAGTGAGCTCCGCCAGCTGTGAAAGGAGTTTCTCAGCAATGCAGCGAGAACAACAATGCTCCAAAATCGTTTCTCTAATGTATCACTACTTAATATTGAAAATGAAATAGTTAAAAATAAAATCACTTCCGAAAAAGTCCTGAACCAGTTCAGCCAAGAACATGTAAAATTAAAACTTAATTAAAAAATAAAAACTAATAAACAAAGTCTTTTTTTGTAAAATTTTGTTATTTTGTTAATCTTAATTTAGTGTATGCAATAAATTTTGATAAAATATACCAATTCTTTTTTACATATCAACTTTTTTAGGAAACAACATTTTTGATTTAGCAGAGTACCTATAGTGTGGTGTCACTTCGTATGAGAGTGAACTAACTCACTTATTACAACACTTATGGTTTTTACAAAAGCTCATATCTATAAAACCTAATGATTTTCTATTTAAAGTAAATATTTTTGAAAGTATTTTTATAAATATTATTAAAAATAAAATTTAAAACTTGCGGTGGTATATCAACTGGCTGACTGCCCCCCCTAGACAAAATTCCTAACTACGCCAATGGCAATCTCAGAAATCTGAACGTAATTCCTCAGTGATATTCCTCACTTTTGCTGTCAAAAAGCTGAGACTGAAATTTTTTGGATTCGTTTGCTCAATTATTTTTTGTCGCAGTTGATCAATTTATCAAAAACGAGATGGAGAGTGCAGTGACTTCTAAAGGAGAAATTTTGTTCAGGTTTCTCCTTCTCCTCAGTGGAGCTGGCAGATGTTTGCTCAGTGAGATCTCAGAAACGTGAACTTGCTAATTGAAATTAAATTGTCGAGAACTTAGTCACATTGGCTTGAGACCAGTGGCGTAGCGTGGCAGGGGCAAGGGGTGCACAGGCCCGGGCGGCATTTTGCTTGGGGACGGCAGTTTTCCAAAATATCCGGGCGGCAAATTTCCAAAATATACAGGAGGCAGTTTTCTAGGGAGCGAAAATTTTACAATATTTATCAAAACAGACTTTATTGTTAAAAGATTTTTGAATGTTCTGTTTTTATATTTTCTTTTCATTTGGATTCATTTTTCTTAACACAGCAATTTCCCTTCAATTGTAATTCCTTTCCAAACAATTAAACTACATACAAAAAATCTCTCTTACGCTAAATGTCACATAAAAGCATTGAAAATAGAAATAAAACTAAATTTGACTTTGTATTTTTAACAGGAAGATTTTTTTGATACGTAGAGGGATTAGTTTGAGTGTGAAAACCGGTTTTCAGGCTTTTTGATTTTTTATTAAACAACAACCAAAAAATAAAGGCCTCAGAAAAAAAATTGCTAAGGGCGGCAGAAATGGAGGACCTACAATTTTCAACCAAACCCAGGGGCATTTTTTCCAAATTTTTTTAATTTAATTAAAACACAAAATTGTAAACTACTTTTACGAATATTTTAACAGAAATTACATAAATATTTTCAACAAGTTTGTAAAAAATACAAAAAAAAGTTGTACAAAATACAGTTGTAGTTTACAATTAAAAAAAAAACATGGATTTCACCAATTATCTTATACATTTTTACATTTTAAAAGTAGGTGGAGCGCAATTACTGCACCCACGGAAATAAAGTCCACGGGTCTCATTTCCCAAATTATAGGGAAATAACACTGTCACTGTTTTAGGCGTGTTGTGTTCAGCTGGATTTAAAAAATAGGTTTAGTAGTACTATAGTTAAAAAATGTTTAAAACTAAGAACATTTTAGTAAGGAGCTTTAAAGTTAGCAAATTGTTATGTATATTATCATGTTGATATCTTAACATCAGGTTATTTAAAATTTTGCGATAATGGCAAATTTAAATTTTGAAAAATATATAAAGTAAAACAAAATCCAAAATTTAGCTTTGGGACTTTATTGTATTGGACTTTATTTTATTTCACCAAATATGGGTTATGGAATTAAAAATCTATTTAACAATAAACTAAAAAGCATTATTATACAATAACTCTCTAGACCTTTACTCATTTAAAGAAAAATGTTTTGTTTTCTATTCAAAGGCATTACACCTGGATATTTTGCACCAGGGCCAGCAGCATATCACTTAGGAAGTCATCTCTCACAATCGAATCCGCCAACATCACAGGTAAGTTAAAACAAATTATTATGAAATATACTTAACCCTTTCGACACACGTAAGTGTGGTAACGCCTACCTACATATACGAAGCGGTTCCATCATCACTCAATGCACTTCAATCAAAAATATAAACATGTAACAACGTTTGTATAATTACAACACTTTTTCTGTCGAAAAAGACCTTATTCATGAATTCTATGGGCGAAAGAAACAAAATCATCCCTGACGCCATAATACAAATTTAATATGAAAGGCATGCCTTTACCTTAACCTCTAAATTAAACAGAACAGACATGTCATAAACAAAAAAAAGAAATTTCATTCAAATCTAGATGAATTATTAATTGCGATATACCTGCTAAAAAAAACAATAATAATAATGTGAATACCACATATAGGACAGTAGCAACACCGCCCCCTCTCAATTTTGTGCGCTCGTCAATTATTTTAAAACGTTTCAATCATCATTTCAACACCTTGTTTGTTCAAGGCTTTTGATGATGGGATTCCGTCCCGTCCATCGTCCGTTCCGTTTACCTCGCATATAAGAGCAATATATAATTGCATTAAAATATATATGGGAAAGGGTATGGTTTCTAGAGCACCTGCAACTCAGCGAGTATACATTTATTCAAAAAAAATTATTAAAAATATGGTTAAATTGGATAAAAGGTTAACAGAAAGAGTTCGTTTTTTTGTTTTTCTTCTTGTTTCTTTTATATTTCTCATGTTTGTTTGTTCATTTAATTCAATAGAACGTCCGTCCCGCTGTTATTATCTTTTCTTCTGATGGTTATCGATTGATTTGAAGGAAACACCCCGTTTTACCGTGTAATTTTCCAATTATTTACCTTTTTTTTTGAATAAAAGAAAAGGATTGTGTTCTATTATATTATAGAAGACCAGGAAATAGTTTTTTTTATTTGTTTGGGAAAATGAGGTTATAGTTATAATTAAATATGATTGTGATGTGATCAAATAAAAAAAAAAAAGAACAGCAATTACTACACTTTTTTCAAAACAAATATACACATAAAATGCACGATTGAGCTTGGGTCAAGTGGCTTATAATTTTAAGGATTTACCTACCAATTTATAGACTGGTTCTAAATGAACCCAACAAACAATTTACGTTAAAAGTAAAATGGTATTTGTTAAAAATAAATAAATAAATAAAAAATGTGCAAATGTTGATGAAACATTTTAATATTTTTAAAAATAGTATTCTACACGCAGGCAGTTTTGGATTTACCCTAAAGATACAATGTTTTGAAAAATTCAAAATGGAGTAGATTAATGCATTTGGCGCGTTCATTAAAATGAGATCTCAGAGATTTTTCTCACTTAACCCTCTACCGCATGAATTATTGTTTAAAGAGGAAAAAAATAATATGCGCTTAAAATGATTTCTTTAGGTTGTTTTAAGATGATTTTTATTAAAAACCAAAAAAACATTTTTTGTTTTAATTAAAAACTCAACCAAATATGTAGGTATATTTTCAACACCTTACTGCATACGAAGCCAAATATGGCTTGTACACTTTTACCTCTCAAACGAGCAAGATATTATTTTTATTTTTTTATAAAAATGTATTCATTTCAAAGAGAATTAGACACACAATCAGAAATATATTTTTATGACCCTTAACTCACCTCAAAAGTTATTATTATTAGAAATAAGAAAATTTTTCACACTTCCGTTTTCAATGACAACAAGTAACCGACTGACCTGCAAACATGAATATCTTCCTTCTTGTTTGGTGCACGTTTGCAAGGGCACATTTATTTTTTCTCAGAAATGCACAGAAGAGGATCGTGTTGTGTTTTTATCATTTCTTTGTATGGCTGTGCCCGAAGCAGATTTCTAAAACTACATAAATCAGAATTTATTGTCTCGATTGAAAACAAATAAATGACTATTTCATGAAACTTCTTGTGCTTTTGTATACGTACTGGGTAAAAAAACAGCCTGTAGGTACATTAATCTGCGTTTTCGAAATCGCGGGATTTCGTCCCGAAGACCTGACTTAAGCTTGTCTAAAAGCCCTCTCTCAAGAGTAGGCGTGTTTTTTTGCAAGCCCGGTGGGAATTGAATGCAAAAAACGACGTCATTGCTAAACAATTTATATGTTAAATGCAGTAGCGTAGCGTGGCTGGGGCAAGGGTGGCACAGGCCCCGGGCGGCACTTTACTTGGGTCGGCAATTTTCCAGAATATTCGGGTGCCAAATTTAAAATATATCCTGGAGGCAATTTGCCCGCGGCGGCAATTTTTCAAAATATCAACCAAAACAGACGTTAGAATAGTAGTGTAATAACCCGTGGCATGATAATTATTACGTAGGACTGTTACGCCGAAGGTCTTGGGTTCGATTTCTAGCCCATGCCACCTTAAAACATAAATGTTTTTCCTCTTGCGAGGAATTGACAAATCCTACAAGCAGGGCCGGCCCATGCCAAACTTGCGCCCTGTGCAAGATTTATGGTAAACGCCACTTTTTATATGTTCACGCCTACATATACACATGGCAAATGGTAGTACAAATTTGTTTGCGGAAGATCAGATTACATTGGCGTTAGGCAAAAACGCCAAAGGAAATAACCCCCAAATCGATTTGGAAATATCGCCCAAATTTTATTGTATCGCCCAAAAAAATGGAAATATCGCCGAAATTTATATTTTTCCAAATCTTAAGTTGGAAATATCGCCAAATATTTCTAGTGATAATTGTTTTTGTTAAATTTGTGTGTTATTTCTTCAATTTTTTTTAATTTGGGCGTTCTTCCCTATATTTTGGCCGATATTTCCAAAGTGAAATTTTAATGATAAGATAATCTTAAAAAAAAATCGCGGCGCATAAACAGTGAGGTTTTTCTGGATTTTTTTTGGGTGATATTTCCAATTCTGGGCGTTATTTCCCATTTGACTTTTAAAATTTGTATTTTTCCTTATCTTTAAACAAAAATAACGCCCAAATCGAGCAAAAAAAAAACAACAACTGTTCAGAATTTCTTTGGGCGATATTTCCAAATAAATATGGGCGTTATTGCCTAACGCCAATTACATTTTCTTGCTCCTCGTTATGCGCCCCCAGAATTTTGCGCCCTGTGCATTTGCACATCTTGCATATATGGTTGGTCCGGCCCTGCCTACAAGAGTATCTCTTTTCATGAAAAAATGCTTCTCATCTTAGCTTAGCTTTTCGGATTCAGCAGAAAATTGTAGGTCCCTTCCAATAACATGCACATATAGGAATAGTTGAGAGTTGTAAGTTACTATAGGCCCTGTTTCTACATGAGCTGTGGCGCCACCCAATTTATTTTTTAATTAATTTATTTTTTTTTAGACGTTATATTGTTAATGATTATTATATGTTCTGTTTTTATTTTATTTTTTTCATTTGGATCCATTTTTCTTCAAATTGATGCAATAACACTGCTTCACAGTCAGCAAAGTGTTGTGTTTAAAACATCCTAACAATAAAAGTACTTATATAAAATCCTGCTCTATCACTGCATATTATGTATGTCAAGTACTCTAAAGTAAAATGTCACAAAAAGGCATTGAAAAACGAATTCAAATTAGGTACTAGCGATAGAAGGTATTAAAGTTTTGCTCAGTAATAGGTTAATTCGTGTGGTTACTTCTTTTTCTTTTACTGTTGGATTTGTGAATTTAATAATTGTTATAAATAATGAGAAGTTTCGATCTCATCTAAGATAAGCTATGGTAATTTTAAGACCTTTTATTGAACTATAAAAACAGTTTTGAATACTTAAATTTCTATGGGTTGCTTTAAAATATGTTTTCGTTAAAAAAGCTTTGACCAACATTTCTGATACTTCAATCTGGCAATCTGAAAATCTTAGTTAAGCAGGTGTTTATCTTTAAATTTTTTAAAACAGTAAAACAATTAATGGTATTGGAAAGAAAAATGCTAGGGCGGCAAAAACACACGCTAAGCCACTGGTTAAATGCAACCACAACTAATCTCCTGTGGTCTTAGCTAAGCCCCTAGAATTTTTGATGTTTAACTTAAGCGCACAGAAAAACTGTGTTACCAGCATGAATTACCTACTTGTTATACATATAACATAGGTATAGATAGTTTGTATGAAAACTCCATTTTGTTTCTGTGATAGCGTCGCCAATCCCCATTGTTTTTTTTTTAACAAATTGTTCTAGATATTGGAAAAAATACTGCACCTACAGTATAAAAAAACGGCTTTTCTATATTTTGTTCCACAAAACGTCTAACTTCTTGTACTAGTTACATACATATACCTTTAGAAAGTCAGAAATTTTTTTAATGAAACATTAAAAGCCCTTCCACACTATCCCACTGAGTATTAACACATGTCAAAAAAGTGTGAAACAAATCATGTATAATAGTGTGGAAACAAAATATGATAATCCCAGCCTACACGATTTGACATGTCTTAATACATGAGAATTTTTAGAAATGGTTCTAATTCTGTCACACATTTCATCACATTTTTATTGAGGTTAAATTAAACTGTTGTGTGTGGTCAAAAAATGAAAAGAAATTTCTCTCTCACAAATTTGGCAGTAGCATGGAATTCTTTTCCACTTTGTATTAATACTCAGTGGGATAGTGTGGAAGGGCTTTAAATAGCATTTTTTAGGAGAGCAAAAAAAACTCTTTAAAGAAGTTGTGTCACCAGGCCATTTTCGTAGGTACATAAGTAAATTTTGTTTCTTAATATAAAGTATAAGGAGTGAGGTAGAAGAATGTGGATGGGACAGAGCTGTGCGCCTTTGATTTGGTAACATTCATTAAAAAAAAGCAAATAATCTCAAGTCGACTTTAGATGTCTTACCTTTTCAGTCGAGACTTATACAGTGTACTCTCTCCTAACGGACACCTCTTATAAGTGGACAAATATCTGGGTACCGTCATCTGTCCGGTTATGAGAGAATTTACTGTGTTATGAAGTCCGTATCGGTATTGGAAAAATAAAAATTAATTATTCATTCCTTTATTGCTCATTTTCCAATCATATTATAATATTCAAAAAAACAACAAAAAATAAAACAACTAAGATACATTTTTTTTCATTATCACGTATTTTAAATGGCATCATAACCCAGGTTCAGTTCATTTCTCAATCTCTCTCAATCAAATTGTTTCTTATTGTATTTGATTTTGATTTAATTACACACCTCAGCACGATTTGAACAATAGAAATAAAATTCATCATATCACTCTTCGACCTGATGAAAGGTGGAGTGAAGGCAAATATATAGAAAGCAAACAAACCATCCAGAAGCATCGGACTATTCATTATTCAACAAACCCACTATACACACCACTTATACTATAACGATTGCGATGCCGCTCCGCGCTGACGCCTCGCAACTTGAAAGTGCCTGCGTTAAACAATCTTGAGGTTGCAGATTCATCCCTTAATTATAGGTTTTCTCTATATGTGGAAGTGGATCATGTTTTCAACACCTCATATTCCATTTTAATCTTTTTCAGCTTCAGCTTAAGTCTTTGATAGAAGCTGCGTGTGAAGGCGGACAAATGACTGTCAGCAGGTAGTTTGTCTTGAAAAGAATGTAATGAATGAGTTTTTTTTTTTATATATTAAAAGAATGACTTCTCAAAAGGGCATCAGTTATATGCACAGTCGAATTAACAAATCAAGTTGAATCTTAGAGCAAAAGGAGTATAAAGATGTAGTTTAGTTTAAAGTGGGAGCTGTAAAAAAAAAAACTTGAAAAATTAGAGGCTCAGAAAAAATGATTTACAGGGTAAAAATCATTTCTGATGCTTAAGTTATTACTCTCAACCTTATTTTGGAGCTCAACAAGGTACTGAAGCTCTGACTTATGCGTTAAGGTTTCTATGACGATTTTTTGAATTCGGAGATTCTCTTAGATTATGGCGCTAAGTTTGTTCTTGGAAAAATATTTTTTTTAATTCCTAAGCCTAATCCCTGCAAATTCCATCATCTTATCTGTGATTTGTGATTTTTAATTCGAAATATTTTTTTTCTTTCTTTCTTCTTCAGTCATCGATAAGCAGTCAAATGGATGTCCCAAAATTCGCCTTGGATCGCAGTTCGTACCTTAGTTCGGCGGCAGCCGCTGGCAGTTTGTATGATTCATCAAAAGCTGCTCAAGCCAGTGCCGCTTACAGTGCGTATTTAGATCCAACCGTCCTCACAAAAGCTTACTTCGACTCGAAGATGTATCAAGATCGTGCAGCGAATTATGCCTTTGATATTTCCAAAATCTATGGTGCCCAACAGCAACAGCATGCCGCTGTTGCACATCAACAGCAGCAACATCAGCATCTGTTAAACGGTCTTAGTATTGGAAGTGGTAGTGGCAATAATAATAATAACATTAACCCCAATAATAATAGTCTAGATGGAAGGGAATCAACACCGCATCTCGACAGTACCGGTGATAAGTCTCAGTTGAATTCACCCAATGACAGTCAAATTGACTATTCGGGTTATTCACAATATGCACAAGCAGCTGCTGGAGTTGTGGGATCAGCCGGTGGGGGTGGAGGCGGAGGAGGGGGTGATTTTAGAAGACCCCTAACAGTTATCTTTTGACCAGAAAAATTTGAAAATGATTAAAAGTAAAAAATTAATAAATAGAATAAGTTAAAAACAAAAGAAAAGATATTAAAAATGATGCCATGTATGGCATTAGTGAATATTATTATAGTATTATTCATATATAAGTATTAAAATTGTAAAGTGTTAAAAATTTTAAATTACTAGATACCTATAGGTACGTCGCGTCGTAATTGTCAAAAACGAAACAAAAAAAAATCAAATTAAGTTAAACTGTTTTTTTTTTTAACAAACAAAAAAATATAGATAATATTAAGTTATGGTTATAATTTTTGTTATATGGTTATAAACTGCTAACGATTTAAGGTTAACTTAAAAAAAATTGTAAATGAAAAATGATTGATGAAAACAGTATAAAAGGTGGAGACCATGATTTTTTTTTTTTTGAAAACCACAATTTTTTCCTTAAAAATTCTTACTATCCGTATACTTTCCTTTATTTAAAATATCTATTTTAAGAACTGAGATGTTGGAAAGGCTGAATGCCACCCCCGCGCCCCACCACGACCGGGGTAGAATGGCTTAAAATTTGGTATCAATTCAGCAAGTAGATGTAGAAACCTGAAATGTTTGGTGCTGTGCAGATACATTTTTCAAAATCCACCCTTTTACACGCCCACTAAAACTCCCATTTTTGTATTCATCTATTTTTATACATTTACAGGGTTGTTACGGCTTGTCAATACTTTGAGAAATGATTTTTGAACATACTTTTATAAAAATCGTATAGAAAGTTTTCTTTCCCCCCCCCCCCCCCCATTTATGTAGGAGTGATCATTTTCTTTAACATTTACACAAAATGGATAATTTAAAAAAAAACAACGGGTGTACTTACAACATTTAGCCCCAGTTTTTTCACAGCTGATTATCTTTAATCAAGCATTATTGCAACTGGTAAATCATCGAATGCAGTGCATTTTTACTTGCCTTATATACATATATGTAGGTACCAAATGACAAATTATGGATTCGTAAAAAGAATCGAACTCGATATTTTGATTAAAAAAAAGTGGGTCTCGCAATTCTGCCCGTCTGTCTGTCCTTTCGACTGGAGCCTAAATCGAGTGGGTAGATTTTATTGAAACTACCTTTCCCCGACACGTTTTTTAAATTTTTTTAGGACCAAAAATAACGGTTCCTGTCGTACAATTTTTTTTTAACAAATAATGAAAATCTTATTTTTCTCAAAAACGTTCCCACAACTTTTTTTTTTTTAGTTCAGTGTTTTTTTTTACAAAAAGGGTACAATTTTATAAAAAAAAAGTTTCCGAAAAATGGTTATAAACGGTACGTCGTATAGAACCATTTTTTTTTTATTTTCGCGATTTTATCAAAAACGGTTCAACTAATTTTTATCAATTTTTTTTATAGAAAATATGTATATCAAAATATTTAAAAAGTATTGAATACCAAAATTTTCAAAAGTTTTATTTTTTTGATTTTTAAAAAAAGTTTAAATTTTTTTTTTAATTTTTACATTTCGAAAACGACTTTTTCAGTTTTTATTAAAGTTGATAGCCAGGTTTTTAACATTATCTAGCAGATTTTAAACCAAAAATAACCTCCCATATACAAGTGTTTAAAAACGGCCGGTACGGAAAATCTCATTTTTCTCAAAAATTACTCTTACGATTTTGGTTAAAATTATAAATTAAATTATAATTGGAAACAAATGTATTTATCTATTACTAACAGTGTCTCTCTCATAGAACCATATTTTTTGTTCTTGACTATTTCATTATTTGTTAAACCGATTTTAATGAAACTTCTTACATAAGAGCTTTCATTAAGTTTGAATAATATTGTATCTCAAAATTTTCCAAAAAATAAATTTTGGATTTAAAAAAAATTCTAAATTATTTTTTTTTTTTGAAATTCCAAATTTCGAAAATAGATAGTAAAATGATATTCTCTCAAAATTAATTTTTTCATCCTGCATTACTTAAACTTTTGATTACAATTGTTTTTTTGTAAAAAAAATGTTAACAAAATTGTATAGGTATATACACGAAAAATTAATTTTTTTTAAAAAAACCACTCCAACGATTTTCAAAAATATGCTTTTCTCCTTTAATTTTAAGTCGAACACTAAAAAGTTTCTGTAAAAATTTAAAAAATATTAAAAATACGAATGAATTTAAAAAAAAAGCAAAAGCATAATATTGTGAGTGTTGCCGTTGTTGTTTTTTATTTTGAATTAATTTTAAGTCAATGTTTTATAAAATTGCCCTAGCTACCTACATAAATGGGGGAAAAATAACCCTCTTTACCATATATTTTTTTCTTAGAAACTCCCAATTAATGGACAATTACACCCCTATTACGGTTGTCAATTATCAATTGATAGTTGATAAATTTTGAAAATTGATAGTAAACAACCCAATTGATACCACTTTAGATCATTGGGAATGGTGTATAACAAGAAAATGGATAATTATCACCGAATAGTTGATCAGATTTTTAATAAATTGAGTTTTAATGTACCATATTTAAATATTTATCAACTATCAATTGATAATTGACAACCGTAATAAGTATATTAAAAAATAAAAACCGCCCAGATATGTAGTTCAGTCATATTAAAAATAATTTCAGCAAAATTCTCGAAAAATTTTGGGAAAGCTGAATTTTAATGTAAAAAGTCCATATCGATTTGAGCGCGATAGCTTGAAATAAGGATACATTTACGATGACACTAATTCAAGTTAAAACTTTTTTATATTCCGTTTTATTAAATTTATACTAAATTACACATACGTAACATTAAATTGTCGCACCATATTAGGTGTCGCGCATATTAGGTACCTATTGAAGTTTGATTTAATTCATTTAGAAAAATGTGTTGATTATTTATAAAATCACGATTTTCAGTCTCACACTCGTAATATATTTAAATGAAAACACCCTTATAAAACATATTCTTCTTCAAAAACAGTTTTGCTACGTCTCCAGATGAATGAAATATGAAAATTATTTGATTTACCAAAAAATTATAAAACTGAAACAAAATAACATTTTGGCAACACTAACGCGCATATTATTCACTCGATACATCCAGATTAAAACTTTAATGCAGAGGTAAAGTATACAAATTCAATGTAAATACATCCGGATTTAAGTTTCAATCTGGATCTATCGAGTGAATATAATGGGCGTAAGCCAACTGAGAGTATTTGTGTATAGTTTTGTTTTACCTTTACGTTTCAAAGTGGATTTTAAGATTTTGAGCTTAACAGATTTTATGTATCTGACCTAAGAAATTTCTTGAACCAAAATTCGGAAAGATAAATAATTCACTCTACCGTGAGCAATCTCTTCTACGAAAACTTTAAAATTTTGTGAATTCTGGAACGGGTTGTGACTAAATTTCAATGAAATTAGTAGAAATATAAAGTCTGAAATTGACCCAACTATTATAAAGTTTTATGAAAATGTGCAAATAGTCTGGCAAAGCAGAAGCCACCTATAAATAATCTGGTGGGACTTCCCTGCTAATCTGTAGTAAGAATTGAATGCCCATGGCTTCGATACACACCATTTCCGGTTACCTCAGTTTTCGGAAAAAAATGGGTGCCCGGTAAAGCTATCTACTATAGCACACTAAGCCCGCGGTCGTTGCCTATTAGGCTTTCTTATCCTACATGAGCTTTATCCCAGTTTCCGACCCTTATAATTTTTTTTTGTTAAACTTTCCGCCGTCCGAAAGATAGCTGAAGCCTCAATCCTTTTTTTTAAATTTAAAAATATGTACGCAATTTTTGTTTTAATTATTTGCTATTACATAAATCCTAAACAAATTAAGCCTTATGTATGCTAGCTTTCCACTTGTATTTTGCAACTGACGAAAGAGGTATTTCGAAAACATATTTTAAAAAATTAGCTCACTATTCGCTATCAACAAAACAAAAGCCTTTTGCATTAGACAAGTAGAAATATAGCACTACTAAAATAAATTGAAAATTTCAGTATTAATAATATACTTACGCAATAAATTATTCTTTTGTTAGAATATCTGTTAAATAAAAAAAAAATAATATTTTTAACTCACAAACTAAGTTGCAATAATAAAATTAAATTAAAACAAACAAAAACTCTGAGTTTAAAACTAGCAAATAAGATTTTTAAAAAAATATAGAATCGATATATTATTATTATAAATACAACTAGTATTATTTTAAATAATTTCCATTAAACTTGTAAGAGTAGTTATTAACTTAATGTATACAAAGTTTAGTTAAGAAAATTGTAAAAAAAAAAATAAAAACACAATCTAAAGAATGAAAAAAAAATACTTAAAATAATTAATAAAAAGTAAATAGTACTTAAATCAAATTGGTATAATTTCATTAAGAATTCATAATACACTTGACTTGACATTTTTTTAACGCTCATTTAATTCTAACACCAAGTAAGATACTCTTGGTCTACCATCGAAACAACAGGATGAGCATATAACTGGCAGAACAAAAAATATGATTGATATCAACCACTGAGTGTGTAGAGAACACTCATTGCATGCAATTGAGAAATCAAAATAATCATCAAAATAAATCATTAAATTAATCTGCCCCAGAGGATAAAATTTCCCATCATAAACCATCACCACCACCACCACCATCATCGTCCACAGTGTTTCAGGATGAAAATGGCAATTCGCAAATTAATTAGTGCAAAATATTTTTGCGAGGAAGTAAATACCTCTAACGAACGAATTGCAAATCTCTGGAGGTGAAACCTCAACACCACTTCAGTGTTTTCAAGTGTCACTACTCTGGGGCTTGTGGCGGTGGTTTGGTTGGTTTGATGGTCGTCGGGGAACGTGGTTTTGTTATGGTTGTATACTTGTAGTAGGTATAGGATCTCTAGCGGTGCAATTAGACGGTTTAATTAATCGAAATGCAACGATGATTGCTTTACCTGTAACTGAAAGGTTCCTTTTTCTTCTTTTTTTTTATTTTTCATTTTATAACTTGGTTTATAACGTTTGGAGAGGGGGACTCTTAAAAACCTCTTTATACATAAATTCTGGTTGTTAACTTTGGTAATGATGGTTTTAAGCGGTACTTTCTTGTAATGAGTTTAATTTGAACACTCTTCATGAATCAAGAGGATTGGCTAGATCTTAAATTTTTCTTTAATTAAGTAGCAATGGAAAAAAATAAGTATATTAGCTGTTCTAGGAAAAATTAAGAAAATGTTATTAATAAATAGAGGTTTATTTAGTTTTTCCTTTGAGTTAAATTTGAATTTTAATCTAAAAAAATTAAATTATGTACTTATATTCGAGGTTGACGGTAATATTGAACAAGTTAAGCGCATGGCACCATATACCTACATAAAATACATAAATAAAAGATATTATTTTAAATAACTTAAAAAGACTTTTTTTTATTTATTTATTTATATAAAACTTACTGACGATGGAAGCATAGCTTCCGAAATGCATTTACATAAGTAAATAAATAAATAAAATAAGTGTTTTTAAGTTATTTAAAATAATTTTTTTTTTATTTCATAAAAAAAACACGTTGAAAATCTCCAATATCAAATAAATATAAAATAAATATGAAAATTTTATATATTTTGGTCACTTTATCAAAAACTCACCTCATTAACCCTATTTCTTTAGATGTGAGAAAGTACCCATGAATACTACGCTTACTTATGGAATGATGGCAAATGTCATCTACTTGAATATGAGACCAAGAATAGTTAGTAGTACTAGATTAAGTTTGTTCCATTGGAATCTACTGCCAAGTACCTACTTATGTCAGCAGTTAACTACTTCTCTTCTACTCTGTAGTCGAAGTAGTTTAAGCACACAATAAGCTATTTACGAACTGTAGCCACGCAAGAAAGCGACATCATTAGCAAAAAGAAATTACAAATTTAACTATTATTGTGGATGTGTCTTTAATATAAAATAAAATAGAAACAATATTAAATCGTTCAATTCTTGATCTACTGGGAAATGCAAAAAAGTATTTCGCAGGGCAACTGCCGTTTTCATTTACTAATGAATTCTTTGCCATTTCCAAAAAAAAAACACCGTATTTAACACCTTAAGTTAAACTTAGGTATTTATGAGAAACAATTAAAAATAATCGAATCGGTAAGTAGAAAAACATGAAAATTCTCAAATTTGACACGTTGCATTTATGTATATCATTTTGAAATGTATTATTTTTAATCTTATCTCACCTCTCCTTAAAATTTTAAGTTTGTTGGATTGTTTTGGTTTTCTATCAGACAAACAATATGCTTGTATATAATTTTGAACACAAATTTCTATTTTATTTTTACAGCTAATCAATCAGATGTCTTCAAAAAGTTAATTTTATAAATGTTTCAATAAAAGATTTTTGTTTCAAAAATTAATGTTTTCCTAAATCCAGATTTTCTTTTTCCACAAGACATCGAGCAACGTTCAAGTCGTTTGTGGTGTCAATTTCTAAAGAATCTCTAGGTGACACAACTACATTACTGCATCTGAAATATAAATAAAATAAATTTATCTTCTCATAAAATTATTTATGTTCTTATACCTATCACTTTGAAAGACATTCTGTTCAATAAGATCTCTATTAGCAAAATAAAACATTCCAGTTTCAACTAATTCACCAGACCAATCTTGACGTCGAGGTCTATTTTTAGGATCGAAATTCAATGGTACCAGACTACCATCAGCATTTAATGACCATCGTAGTTTAAAACTCCTTTCAATTAAAAAAAAAATTAAAACATTATTTTAAAAATTAAGAATAATTGAATTTACCTTGTTGTAGCAAATACACATTCAGATGTTTTGAAAAGTTCAAATGCTTTAATTACATAGTCGAGTTTTAAAAACACTGATGTGCATTGAAAGAGAGCCAATTTCTTTATGTACTTGTGTTTTTGCATGAACTCTCGAGTCGAATCAATTGAAGTTGTGTAGTCTCTAGAAACACTTTCAGGGCGGATGTGAACGAGGGCTCCATCTGAATAAAGAATAAAATAAATAAATTTAGAACGAGCTTTAGTTTAGTTTAAGTTTATTATTTGATTTTCAAAATAACAATTAACAAATCTTTAGATACAAAAATCTTTTATTTAAAGCATGGCCCAATTAGCATTTAGGATTATTATTTAATGTTATTTCGTTAGACTAATTTAATTCAAACGAATTGAGTTTTTGATTGGTCACTGAATGACTATATATGTATGAGAATAAAAAAATGTTCCTGAATTCGATTTCAAAATCGAAGATACGCAACACAGATATCACTTTATGAACATAATAATACCCACGGACCTGCGGCGCGCGGTCACATTTGGTCATTCAAAACAACGCCATTTACAATAGTATACTCCTCCAAAAAAATTATAGCCGCTCCATAATAAACGTAATACTGAGCTACAAGGATAACAAAGTCTGTGCTCTGATTATAAAACTGAATCGCTTCATAATTTTCGACTATTGGTTCAATAATTCAATTCCAAGCAAATATTTCGAGTCAAGGAACGTAGATATAAGGAAATCCATACCCTCGCTTCGAATTTCATAATCAGGTCCAGATTTTCAAAACACAAATCGTTGATTTGATTTTTTTTCATGGTGCATTGTAGGTTTTCAATCTACGATTTAAGTTCGAGCAAAATAATATATTTTCATACAAATTATAACCCTTTTATTTTCTTTGGCTAAATATTCATTCAAGTAACTGTTTTTTGGTTACTTTTAACAAATTTTTTGTAACCTATCTTTTTTCTTAATTACAAATAACTCAGTTAACTAAACGTAGAGTATCCTCGTCCAGAATCGAAAATAACTTCGAGTGTCTCAGCTGTCTTAATATTGGAAGTTAGACTCCTCTTCTTAATTCAACTTTATCCTACATTAAAATTTATTAAATTACATCAAATAGATTCCAATTGCTTTCGCAGCTCCTTATCATAATCGAAATCTGGAAATATAATTGAAATTTCACGTGACGCTGATTCCAGACTGTCCGATCCGTGACATACATTTCTCGTATCAGACAGTCCATAGAGAGATCGAATCGAATTAGGACTTGAGTAGACAGCCTTGTGGACTTTGGTGGGACCCAACATGGTTCTCCACTTAGCAATGCTACCTTGAGAAGCTAAAACAAATGCAATCGATGGTCCACTACAAAAAAAATACAACAAACAAACATCACCACTTACTGTATTTAACACAAATAACATCGTCTTCATTGTATTTACCTGCCCATGAAGGTAACTAGACGATTGTAGAAGAACTTCTCTTGGTGTTCCTCGTAGAATCTGCTGGCAAGTTGTTTCGTAATAAAAACTTCTTTGGTTTGTAAGACAGAAAAATTGTTTTTTATGATTCCCGTGACATATTGTAGTGCAATAATATTTTTTACAGCATGTGGTTTTATTAAAGCAAATGTTATTTCCATGATTTAATGTGTTTAATCAATAAATAAAGTTATATTTTATAAAACAAATCTAATTTTTAAATTTTGTATGTTAATTTTGTTGAGTGATTAATGAAATGTCAAAAAATGTGAATTGTCATTTGATGAACTGTTCGATTTGGAAAATAGAGGGGGTTGACTTTCGGAGATATTTAATTCGGAGTAAATCTAATGAAGAGTTCACACTGATATTATTTTTGATTGGATTTTCGGACTGTTCTACTACTTTTTGATTTAAATCGAATATCAAGTCACCAATTTCCCAAATTTACGCAAACCACACACACTACCGAATACTTCATGTAACAAAATGGTTTCTTCAAGAATTTATCACTTCCTATGTATATGCGTGAAAACAGAAAAACACCGAAAACAATACCTGGTTTTGATTCTAGATATAATGGAAAAAGTATGAGGCCTTTTCAAATAAAGTCACAGATGAGCACATAGAGTACCCGCAAATTTTATTTGTGCACAGTAAGAAAAAGCACTCTAAAAATCCTTGTCCGTGAATTGTTGATGTAAATACAGAATGTCAGTAGTTCAAAATTTGACGTTTGGATTGACTTTGTTCAGAACTGAGCTACGGAATTTGGTGGATGTAAAGGTGCATGCTCACTTAAGGGTAGTTCTTATGGGGCACTTCTCTTATTAAATTAATTTTTTTTTTCAGTTTTTAATTTATTCATATGCTTAAAGCAACAGAAAGCTTTATTTAATATTAATGGGGTGTACGACGTTGTACTGATATCGGCTCAACTCCAGTTGAACAACCGTTTGTATCGTCTAGAGGCCACTTAAGTAGTGCCTTTTTACATAGTGGTTTTACAGAAAGTGTGTCTACACATAAAGAAAAAACCCTTTCAGTTCACTCTACCCTAATAAGCGAGAAATATTTATGTTATATTTGGCATATTGTTGGTTTTAGTTCACACTTCATTTTGGTTAAAGAATCTATAAATATACGGAATAAAAAGGAAAATTTCGTGCTGACAAATTTAAATAGCACATTTTGATTCATGATTATTTGACTTGGGAGACACCGTTGTCAATACGATATTTTTTTTTTGTTTCGGTCATTTAGATTTCTTGATAAATAGTAAAAAGGATGTGTGAGCTACCCGAAATCAACGAAAATAATGCCCACAAAGAAATAGTAGCTGCGTTTTATTTTCCCCCAGATCCAATCCAGATCAGATATGTAAATAAAACAACCCAGGATCTCAGTGACAACGTGTTATATACCCAACTCTTTTTCCTTTTTTTTTTTTATTTGTATACACCCGTTGTCTTTTTTATTTACACTACTGACGACATTTACAAATTAAGGGTGTGTGTTCAAAACGGATTTGGAAATCCAAATCCAAAACAAAGTTGGATCTTGTGTTGTTTTTGTAATACATGTATTTTCGTAAGCAAATCCAATCTGGTTCGGATCTCGGGGAAAATAAAACATAGCTAATAATAGCTATATTGAAAAATATATCAATGGATAAATCTGTTACCTCAACGAATAAAAAAAAAGTTTTCGTTAGGTAATGAAATAAATAGATTGAATCATACAAAATATCAGAAATGGTTTTCACTATAATGAAATAATTTCATTGAAGAAAATACGCTGATTAATATACAGAGCTTCATTAATGCAAGAACGACTATTCATTGAATCAACGAATTCACAACGAAGATTAAAAAAACTTAATTTAAAGACATCTTAAGGTACAAAAATATTTAGTCTTAATAAGTAAAATGTTAAAATACTTACACTTCGTTGCTTCATTTTTAATTGCTTCTTCATCGGTTGATACCCAAATTTCAGGAAATAGCTTAGAAGCATTTAACGTTTGAATTGTTCGTCCTAACAACGACACACCATTAACTGGCATTAGATTCTTTTTTAGAATTCCCTTAGAACCACCTCGAGCCAAAATTAATGCAATTACATTTGTTGAATTTGTACAATCCGAGCTGTAAAAATGAGCACATATTTACAAAAAAAAAACAAATATCAATAAAAACAAAAAATAGCTAAAAATTACCAAGAAATACTTTGTTTCGTATATGCAATTGATATTGTTAAAATTAAAATTACGCAGATTATAGTTAAACGTACTAAGAGCGACATAATATTTATTTTATTTTCTGAAGTTCACAATTTTGCGATATTGACTGATATCCACGACAGACGATTCAAGATTGCGATTCACATGCTAAACTTAACTCGTAAAACACCATTCATTGACAGTATAGTCATTCTTTAGAACGTGTGCACTTAGAACTCAATTAATCCTCACTTTTCATAGCCTATAGTGAGGACAATAGAATACTTGAGTATATTATATTTTTCAAAATAAATTGACAATAATAAAATTCATGTGTTGTACATAGGTTAGATGTGTAAATTCATTTGTTACTCAATTTGTTATTTCATTGTAATGATTTAATTTTTGTTGGATTATGGGGCAAGAGGTTAAATTAGTTAAACCAATCCAGTAACTTAAAATATTTAATACCAAAAATGTATGCACACTTTTTTTCAATGTTTTAGAAATTTATTCCTGCTGCTTAAACTTGAAGTAGTTGGTAGTTGAAGCAGGTTGGAAACAAATAAAATCAGTTAAAACATTGGTAGTTACTCCAACTAATTTTACCCACAGCATATATTCTAACCCTAGATTGGAAGTTGTTTTTACAGCATTTAAGTTCAAACATTTGGTAAAAATATGTACGTCAAATAAACGTATACATTGCTCGTTTACATCCAAAAACTGTCGTTTTTTAACAGAATTATTGTAGTTCAAAATTGTGTCAAAGTTCATATAAAAAAAAGTTTTAATAAAATTGGCTGATTTGTGAAGTACACAAACAGACCTATTTTTAGTTAGTGACATAACAAAATATCAAATAAAAATGACGCAGTTGTCATTAAATTACAGTCTTGTATAAGAGACATCATGATCTCACTATTAATTACTTGTTCGTTTACTTCCCAAAAACTTTACTAAAATTGTTAAAAATTTGGCAGTTTTGGAAGTAAACGGTTGATTGGTACTTTTCTAAGCAATTGTTAGGATATGGTTAATTTGCTACGTATCCAGATTCTGTCTAATATTTTTTTATTTTTTATTTATTTAAGTTGATAAATTAGCTAACATTTGCCGTGTTTTATTGGGAATTTTATAGGCAGCGCAGAAAAATTGTACACAGTAAAAAACAACAAAGGAATAGTCAACGAAAATAATCAATACGTTGCTCCTTGACGTCACAAAAAATCATCATACACACAATGTTTTTCCGAGAATCGAGATGCGTTGATATATGTAATCTGTGTAGACATAAGAACGCTTCTGGATTTGGTTTCTAAATTAAATCTGGATTTGTTAACTATTCTTTTCAGGGCTGTCGATTCGAAAACAGTAATTGCACATTCTGGTGAAATATCGCATTTAATTCGTAAAAGTTCGTCCCCTATCAGTTAAGTAAAAAGTATCAAATTCCATTGCACAGTGCGGTTACGATGTTCTTTTTTATTAAATGTCGAAACATGAAAGTTAAAAGTAAGAGAAAGTTTAAGCAAAAATGACCAAAATGTCTTTCCCAACGAAAACACTAATGGCAAGATTTAGACCACTGACAAGTTTTCATAATTTTATTCACAAATTGCTGTCAGGACCCATAGAAAAAAAAACTTGGTTTTGGGAAATTTGTTGAAAAAAAGTTACCAAACAGGCATATTATCTTCCATTTTCTTATGATTTATAACAACATTGTATTAATGGTCTAAAACCTGCCATTTTATTCGTCATAAAAATTGAAAAATGCCACTGACGTTTAATCTAGACATAACACTGGCTTCGCGTGACGCGTAGTATAAATATTGAGAGAATAATTTTCTTCATTCTTTTTTGTCTTCGTGTAAATAAATTTCGTTAATTATTTGGGACAGAAGTTTGGACAGCCGTGTAAATCCAACATAAACGAAAAACTATCTGTTTACGCTTTGATTAAGTTACGATTTTCGATTTTTTTTTTAATTCTAATTATTTAAAAACAGTTTTTAGTTGTGTAGTTGTATTTATAACTTAATCAACGTGAAGTTGATTCACTTCTAAAACCACAAGTTAGTCTTATTATATGCAAAAAATAAAAACATTAATTTTTGTCATTTCAATCTTACAACAGTTGCTCAATTCTAATCCAACATATAATCTACATGTAAACATTCCTTGTAATTTAACTTCACATAACAAAGACAATACTTTTCCAACACATCCCTTAACTTTTTAAAAAGTGAATTAGTTATAAGTAGGTATTTTTTATTTGTTTTGGAAAAATATCACCCAGTGATGGTCCAAAATAGTTGAAATGGAAAGAAAATTATATACATATTCAAATACTTTACTAATTATGTTAATATATAGGTGTAACAATGTTAGTCCAACTAAATATCAATTTTAACCATTTTTAATTTCTATTTTTTTATTCAAATTAATTTGCATTTCGTTGACAGCTGATTTTGACACGGATACCAACTTTACGACGATTTAAGTGGATATAATAGTGATTATAAATTTTATTTGGACTTGCATTGCTGTGCTTTCTTAAGGTTCCCAATAAAAACGCCTTTTGACGTGTTTTTTAAACGGAAGGGCGGATAAAGCTGTAAACTAGTATGAACATAGCTTTAGAAATGAAGTAATTTCTAAAACTTTCCGAAAATTATGGAGTTTACCTAAAAGCTTTCTTATTATTGATTATCCCGATACAACTTTTTAAAATCATCTATCCGTCAGATTGAAATAAAATAACTGCCATCTAAAGGCTTTAAATATATATGTACTCGAATTCGAAAATGATGTTCGAAAGCTTTAACCTTAAAGTTCGACTTTCTTTAAGAGTTCATAAAAGCGTCATTCACCTTTTTTGCACTACCAGACAATAGATAAAAAGAAAAAGCCGGCCAAACAGTATATATTTATTTTCTCTCAAAAGAACACAATGTTTTGGTCAAACTTGTAAAAAAAAAATAAAGTGAGACCCACTAAAATTCTATTTATTATCTTTTGAAAAACAAAAACTGAAAAGAAGTGCCAGTAAAACGTGTATTAATAAAACTAATTTTGGTTCAAGAAAATTCATAAAAACTCCTTTTATCCTGATAAATTTTCACAAAAAACAAAAACCAAAAAAATGAAATGCAATATCTATACACATAATATATGAATAAGTATTGGGAGTGAATAGGGAAAAAGCTTTTGAAAGTCGTTTCGTGTCTGCTCCTTTCGCTGATGGTGTTTCCTGTGTGTATCAATGAAAATCATTGTCTCCATATCATCCATTCATTCCAAACATTTCGGTGCAGTAAGTTGTGTGAATACGCACAAAAAAAAGGTTAACCTTAAATTTGTTAAAAATTTAAAAGAAATAAAATAAAATTAGTGTAAAAAAGTGAGTGAATAAAAAAAATAATTTAAAGGCAGACTTTTCAACAAACTTAGGTTAGCCAATTTGGGTTTTCTTCTTCAAACTTCATCATCCATCATCAGAGAATAAAGGGTAAGTTTTCTTTTCTTTTTTTTTCTTTAGAGGGATTGTGTTCGTTTTTCTTTTAGAGGACATTTTCTTCATCTTCTTCTTTGACCTGGAAGAGACTGTGATTTCCAGAATCGATTAAAGAAACTTCCAGCTGTTTATTTGATGACAAATTAACTTTCCACAATTAGTCGGCTTTCGACAGATGAATGAATAATATCTTCATCAAAGATTTGTCCTTCTGTTCTATTGCTATATTTTCATTTAGAGAAATTCAATTTTATAGTTACAGAGATATACTCGTATATATATTGTGGTATGAATTGCAAACTATTATTTTAATAATTAGTTTTCTGATTTCAATCTCGCTATCCACTTCACCTCCGCAATAAAGAGATGATGGTTTGTGGGTCAGACAATGGGTTGAAAATGAAATCATCACAACAACTTTTCACAGTGATTTCCCCCCTTTTTTGACCCTAGATATAGCCAGGATTTTCTGCGACTTCTGACGACAACATCAATGATGATGACGGTGGGTGACGGTGATGATGATTTTGTGTATGCAATGAATAACAACATTTTAGTATACATATGTATGTTTGTATATAGTGCGTAGGCGAATGTGATGATGATGATGAAAGTGTAATGGATTACGAGAGAAAAAAAAAATAGTGAACAAAATTAAGAAATGCATTGATTTGTATTCCTTAAATTGATGTCTAACACAACCACGCCCTGGATTACACAAAGGATCATCCATCGCATATATATCGACTAAGATTTCCTATAAGGAATTTTTTTGTAATTTTGTTTCTTTTTTTTTATTACGTATACGCCTGAGTGAACCACGACATGTGGTGTAGTCGTGAGTAAAATTGTTTGTTTTAATAGAACTTATGTGTCCCTTAGGAGTGAATGAGTGGATTTTTACGGATCAAATAAAATATATGGAAATAATAAAAAAAAATACCATAAAGAAGCTTTGCTTGTGGGATTTAAGTACAATACACCCTAAGGTTTTATTAAGTGAAAATGTTTATTTTTTTATGAAGATATACAAACACAGATGTTTTAAATATTGGAATTTGTTTGATGAATTCGAAATTTACCAAATTTAATGATTGCTTGACGAAAATAATTCAATAAATTAGCTTGGACTTATTATTAGGTGACATTTAAATGTTTTCGCGTTATTTTGCTCGTTATTTAATTTTCAATTGAGAATTTTTATTTAATCGAATTCGAGATTTTGATCAAAGTTGAAATTACGATGAAAGCGAAGTCAAAAATAGTGGGTCTGTGTGTATTGTCTGAAAACTGTTGGTCCCCTCCATTCCTACAAATAACACGAACACATGAATAGTTAAAAGTTGGCAATGGTCTTATCAGAGCTGTCGTGCCACCCAATTTATTTGTTTTTTTACAATTTCTTCCTTCAACTGTATAAGTTTCAGTACCAAAGTCTGTATTTTAAGACCTTATTTCACTAATTTTATTCAAGTTGTTTAAATAAAATAAATTTTAAAAAGGTCTCTGTATTGCTTTTTTGCAAATAAATCAGCAAATTTATCTTCAATTCATTTCATTTATTTTTAAAAACGTACAATTATTTTAATTCGTACCTGTCACACAGATATAGAATGGTACTCGTGTAGTATCACTTATGTGTCATGTTATTTCATGCATATTCCCCTTGAGCAGGATGCTATGACCATTATATGGTATAAAGCATTGTATTAAACGTTACGGGTTGTTCGCTTGATTATAACTACCTCTACACATCATATACGTTGCCTCTAAGCAAAAATACAATTTTTCTCATTTCAAGTTTAATATCTATTAATATTTATCTTAGGTTAACATTACAATAGAGTTTTCTATATAAAGAGTATAATCCAACAAGTTTAATAATATAATATCATAGATATTAATTCATCTATAAGTATAACTACTATTTGGGGAGTAAGTATATGTATACAAGATTTTGCACTTAAAATAAGGTTTAATATGGTGTCATTTTTTCTTTGTTCTTAAACCTCTCTTAACGACTCAATAAGGACTAATAAAATTTTTTAGAATGACAAGACAAGGAGGTCACATAAGTGCGAAAAATATGTGTAGAGTAAAGTCGGGTAATATGGACCACCAATCATATATTTGCTAATAAAACACAATCTGTTTAAGTTTTCTCAAAGATATTTATTTAAAAAAAAAATCAGTTTGTTTTTATTAAATAAGTAGCAACAAAAACATAAACTCACTTTTTTAAAATATAACAACAATTAAAAAGTAAAATATTTCTAAAACGTAACAAAAAAAAAGTTGAGGGTAATATGGACCACCACCACCAGCTTTGTTCTTCTGAGAAAATGGATGGGGAATTTAATTTTTTTCTGCTAGTTAAAAGGCTATGTTTTTAGAGTCATTTCTCGTAAACCCAAAAAATGTTAATTTTTCCATTCCATGGCCTTTAGGGGAAAATGCTATTTTAATTTTCTTATAATAAAATGGCGGGTAATATGGACTACTAGTTCATATAAGCCTCCCCTCCCGCGTTGTCCTATTACCCGCAGACGTATTGTTTGAAAATACAGCTATTTTACAACAAAACGAAACTCTTAAATATAGTTTTTTTTTTTATAAAAACCTTAAAACACATATTCACTTCTTATATTTAAAAAAGGAAAGAATAAAAAAGATATGTTTAACTATAAAGAAAAAATGAGAAACACTTACAAAAAAAAAAATGATCAATGCCTTCGACTTTTATTTAACTTCGAGAAGCGTTCTTCTATGTTACTTCATGTACTTCGAGGTAAGTTTAAGCAATTCGCGCACAAGAGCAAACAATCTTCACCTCGATTGCATTTGTGTGAGGCGAGAAAAGCTGGTGGTCCATATTAGCCCAGTTATCCACATTACCCGACTTTACTCTACGTAATTTATAATGGAATTCGTATAAGAAGTACCCTTAAATACTTACCCTTTTAATATAATATACCTCTATTTATGTCCTTGTATATATTGGGTTTTAATATGCTAAGTGAAAAATGTCATAAATACAATTAAGCAAAAATAAAAAAAGTACTCCATAATAGCATGCTTAAGGAATTTTCTTCAGTTTTTTTTTTTTTTACTGTTGTTGTTTTGTTTCTGGGCCAATGGAACGTTCTTATAACTGGGTCAATTGCATTTTATGTCTCTTAAAATGCAGGTATAGGTGAAGAGTTTAAATTAATTTTTTTTCATCGTAAATTGTTAGGTTTGTGCACCGATTAAATAATAGAATATGCATTAAGGAAATTACATACATTCAATATAATATATGTAGATGTTTGATATGTAAAGTCAACTCCACACATCGAAACTTATTTTCATATATTACCCATAATATAGGCAATGACGACAATTACTGCCTATATTGGTGGTGAGCAAAATAAACTAAATTATTTTTTAATTTCATGCCTTCGTTTGCATTTTAAAAAAAGGTATTGAGTTTATTTTTTCAAAAGATTAATAATTAAACAATACCAATGCAATTTTATGAAAGTAAAGGCTCCCCCAAACCAACGTGAAACTGTCACGGCGACGATGAAAACAATAATAACAACACGTGGTACTGGTTTTCAATAAAAACAACACCTTGTTATTATTGTTTTCTTCGTCGCCATGACAGATTTACGTTGGTTTGGGGGAATCTTTATTTGTTATTTACAAATTTCACAAAACTGGTTTTTTTTAATAGGTTTTGATAGCAAATTGTAAAATTTTTTGCAAATTCGCAAAAAAAATGCACGTTCTTAAACAAAGCTATTGCTACTTCTGCAATGTTAAATGTTCCAAGCGTGATCGAAAAGCATAATGAAATCGCCTTTTTTAGAGCTATAAATTACCTATCTAAAACCCTGTTTAGATTGTGACTACGCCATTATACCGATCGTTTTTTGGGTGAAAGGGGTGAGGAGCTCTTTTCCCTTCACTGATCTCACCCACAAAACCATCGTCATGGCGTAGTGAAAAGTCACTAACTAAACAGGGTATAAGGTTAGAGAGTTCATAGAACCTCCATTACCTAGAGCCGAGGTCAAAAAATGGCTTAATGCGCTTCTTTCTAAAAATCGCCCATCTCCTTTTGGAGATGGCGAAGTACTTACGTCTTTTTCAATGTAGAGCACAAAATTTATTATTCTATATACAAATCTTATTTACTAGAACATGAGAGCACGAGCAGTTTAAGTAGAAATATAGACTTAACATTTTGCATCTTATCAAAAGAACTTCGCCAACTCCTACGCAAAATGGCTTTTTATTGGATTTTCGGACCGTTCATACTTCTTTTTTATTACAATCGAATATAAACTATCGACTTCGAAATGTCGCCATTTAACAAAATGGCCTTCAAAAATTTTCACTTTCTACAAGAAATCCGACGAAACACACATACACTTTAAATATATTGATGTTTTTTGTATGGGTCTATTTTTTTTAAGCAATGTAGGGCGCTTTACATATCTGTGAACTTTAAAAGTGAAAACCAGAACTTTGATGAACTGAACTGAACATGCAAAATTGCATGGATTTCGTTTCACTTCGTATAGATGTTTAAACAAGATTTTTGAAAGATCATCTTAATGTATATTATGCACAGATGGTAGGTTTTCCAAATTCTTTCAATTTCCTCATAGCTACCGTCAAAATAGTTCGCATTCAAACGTATTTGTTTTACAAAATTGTATTCAAGAATTTAAAGTTTAGTTTTGATTTTTAAATTACTTTTTTTTTCAAAGAAATAATGTAAAACATGTGAACATGAAACATGTAAATAAATAACAAATGGCTAAATGTCAACTTCATCAAAGTGACTTTTTTGACATTTACAAATAATCGAGGGTATATAAATTGCTCTATTTTAAGTTGTTTTCACTTGAACGTTCTTTTTTTTCACTCCTACTAGTCCAAAAGCCTTCGATTGGCTGTTTCAAATATTTTTTCGGAGTATTTTTATGTTCCCAGAAAAAGACTATGAAGTTTTTTGTCGAAAGAAGCTATTTTTTTAAATGGGTACATTTGTAAGTCGATATTTTCGTATTATATTAAAGAAAGAAGAATAAAACAGTCCGAAATCCAATCGAAAACGACATTAAAAAAACCTATAAGGTAAAGGAAAACACTTCGAAAACCACACTCGAAACAATCGAATATATCGAATGCTTTTGAAGTAGTAGTTGTGAAAAAAGTAGTGGAAATGGAGTACTCCGAACGTTCAAATGAAATTGACAGAGAGAATCAGTTAATCTATTGCGTATATTTTTTTCACAAATCTCTAAAGCTAAGTATACACGATTGGAAAATCTTCCAATATTGGCCGAACTGTCAAAAGTCTGCCAATAGCAACCAATGAGTTGACAATTGCCAATTTTCTATCAAGTGAAAATTGTACGTTTATTCGTTTATTAGATTTTATCCAAAAATTAGACAAATATTTGGTAGAAAATTGGATGACAATTGCCGACAATTTTTTGTCTTCCAATTAAAAATTGTCTGTTTACAAGACTTTAGAGATAAAAAACTTGGTAGACTTATTGGAAAACAATTTTCTTGACAGATGGCAAAGAATTTGTACTTTATTTTAGAAGTGAAGTATAAAACATAAACATAAAACCATTCGGTTTTTTTTGTTCGATTTAGAATAATTGATATTAACATTGACCACAAAAAACCAATTTAGAACTTCATTTAACAATTTTGAAAAAAATTGGTCTAAACTTTTTTTTTCATTTTTTTTATCAAAATTTTGAGTTTGCATGCGAATTTTTCAAAAACTGTTGACATAAAAATTTGGTTTAAATTTAGAATTATAGATCAGATTTCTGGCTTTCAAAAACCAGTATAGTATTTTATTGTAAGTATTGCCGTTGTTTTTTAATATTTTTTTTTAATTTAAGCATTTTTTTTATAAAATTGCCCCTACCCTTCTAAACGGGGCGAGATAGACCCCCCCTCCCAAAATACAAATTTTTGTTTCTGACCCCTCTACAAAAAACCGTTATCAATTCTTGGCGCCATAGATATCGTACTGGTGCCCTTTTTCGCTGTTTTAAAACCCACTTTTTCAATTTTTTTTGTTCTTGACAAGAACATCATCCAATATCCAATTAGCCGACAATCGTCCAATTATCTGAAAATAAGAAAAATTGTGTGTTTAGACGAGTTCATACGATTGCAAGAAGTCGGCCAATTTTTTTTCTGTCACTTTTGACAGATAAAATTGGATGTTTACATGGTTGATAGAAAATTGGTGAACATTTTTTGCGGAAAGTCGGCCAATATTGGATGATCTTCCAATCGTGTTTACTTAGCTTAAGGGCCAGTCACGGTACACACTTAACAAAATAAATGGCACTTATTTTTCCCCTTTTTGACACTTTATAGACGCAATTTTATTCTCTGAGTAAGTGGCACTTAAGTGGGAGACTTAAATGTCACTTATTCAGAAAAGTTTAAAATGTGAAATTCGGCATTAGATTTCCATTTTTGGCACTTAAGTGACACTCACTTCGATTGTACAACTGGGTCTAAATTACACCGCTTAAGTGATAATTCTGGGTTAACTTAAAAAATATCTACGACAAAAATGATTAACAAATAATTGAAATAAAGCTATATTCTGTACAAATACATTAAATTTATTGGAATTTCATTCTTTAATTAAAGGTGTTTACAACTTTACTTAACCTAGTTATTATTGAAATTTGCTGTTCAATTTTTGCAACAGAAATTCAAATTTTATTCTTATCCGGATTCTATTAAAAAAAAGTTCGTTTAAGTGAAAATACCGCTTGAATAAAAACTTAATCGTTTTAAATTGTCGTTTCTATTAAGAGGAGTCGATTGTATTTTTGTTATCCTTGGAAAGAATTAGCATATAAAAGTGGCAATTCTTTTTTTTTTAAAGGATATTGCATGCTATTAAATAATTCCAAAGGAAAATTGCCGTTGGGTTTGATGTGGGTCTTTTTTATGACCGTTCAGTCATTTATAGTAAAAACCTTTTTTTTACGACAAACAGACCATAAATGTTTAATGTTTAATCTCTTAATGTTTATGAAAATTTTAATAGCAATTATTGTATAAAATGCGAATAAACAATCTTTTAATCTTAATGGAAAATAAATCAAAACATAAAATACTTTTAAATTGCTTTTAAAAGTTTGGGTTTTTTTCAGTGGGGTTAAATAAAGGTGCATTTGTATTTGAGGGTATGTATAATTTGGATTTTGGCTATAGTAAACTCTCGAGAATTACTCTCTTTAATAAATTACTCTTAAGTGGCTGGTTATGTGAGAGTATTATTTTTGCGAGATTAAAGCATCGGAAGTTTCTTCAAAAGTAGATACTTTTATAAACTATACACTTTATATTTTTGTGTTCATTTACTTTGAAACTCGGTGCATTTGTGTGAATTTCTAAACATTTTATTTTTGTATATATGAACTTTGACAGACTTCCGTGTGGTAATTCATACAAATCTACATTGTTTCAAAGTAAAGGAACACATCTATTGTGTATTATGTATAGTCTTACAAGCGCAATGTTTGTAGAATCTTAGCATTGTTTTTAAAGAAATAAAGAAATTTAAAAATTATGTTGGATCCAATTCCGATAAAGTTATTATTTTTTTTTTCAAATAGTCCGAATGTCAAAAATAAAAAATCAGACAGGACTGTGTCAACTTGCTAATTTGTTCTCGAAAGCTGTTTCTTATTTTACTCTCAAATCGACACGCATCCCTAAGAATATTAAGGCTGTAGTTTTACCGAAATCTGATTTTTTCAAATCTTTGAAGAGCCATATGTTTAAATGACTTAAGCCAGTAGGTCAACTTTCTGACGTCTCAAAAATTTCAGCATTTTCAGAAATCTTTACTAAAGCTCTCCTTAAAAAAACTGAAACCAAATACAAAATAATAAACTATAATCTATTCACGTAAAGAAATATTCAAACGCAGTCAATTTATAAAGAAGAAAAATCAATGAAAAATTTAAATATATTATAATATGTACATTATTTAAACATACACAGAGTAACAAAATAAAATTAGCTGTTTTGTAATAAATGTAATTTCCATTTTCCATATAAACTTTAAAAACAAACACAATAACCTTTAATTATTTTCTTGTAAAATAAAAGAAATTGTGGGGTAGAAATAGGAAGAAAATATTAATTTTACATAACTATATTGTTGGCAAGCATTTTTTTAATCTTTATAAGCTCTTATTTTCAATTATTATCCTATGGTAAATAAAAATATAAATTATAGTGGCGCGACAGCTCGCAAAAAACAAGGAAAAACTAGGATATTACAATTCACAGTCATTTATGTGAGCGTGCTGTTACAGTCGGCTGGGGACCTTTAAGTTTTTGGAAAATCCGAATCACTAAGAGAAGAGCAACTTTATAATGATAAAAGATTCTTTGCAGGATATTTCAATTTCTTGTAAGGAGTATCCTGTATCCACTATCTATTAAACCTCCGACATGATAGGTTAATTGAAGGCTGTTTTTTTTGACAATATTATAAACTCTTTATTTTGAAGGTCCGTTATAACCTAAAATCGATTTTTCTTCTTTTAAAAAATCCTTAAAACCAACTCTTGCGACTGTCCTGCTGAATAAACGCTGAAACATTTGTTGATATTGGGACGAAAAATGAAACTTCAAACAAAAAGATCAACTTGTTAGCCCAAATGACAATTAAGGAGAAATGTCATGCTGTTTTGGATAGCAGCGTGGTTCGCTTTAAAGTTTTTTGGTTAATTTTCGTAACAATTTATTATTTTAGAGAAAGTGGTAGGAGTAACAACATTAACATAACTTTGTTCATCAAGTTTTGAGCTTAGAATGCCAGGAATCGAATTCGAATTACACTCTAGAGAGTTATTAGACAATTTTTTGCACCCCCCAATAATTTGTGTACACAAAAAGGAAAACTGATCTTTAATTTTCATTTAAAATCTTACATTTACCGCCATATTATTCAGTCGATTCATCCAGATTAAAACTTTAATCCGGATGTAAATTATATTACTTCAATGTAAATATATATCCGGATTTAAGTTTTAATCTGGATTAATGAATAATGGAGTGAATAATAAAGTGAATAAAGCAGTTAAAGATCTCAAGATATATTCTTAAGCCGATAGTTTTAGTAGATTTCGCCTAAATTGTCAAATCATTAAAAAAAACTTCCATCTCATTCGGTTTTTTCTGTGTTCCATCCCCATGGCCCATTCCAGAGTCTGTCGTTAAGAAACTTTAACTTTAATAAATGAGAAATGTGGGATTTATTTACTAATTCCGTTTATTTGACATATAATTTAATATTAAAATATATGTATGTATAATCTGTTTCTGATTTATAATTACTTTAAGTATGAAATTTAAACTCAATTAAATATCTTATCTAATACAAACGTAATATTTTGAAAATTAATATTTTGAATTAGTATTTATTACTTTTTTTTTTAATTCATCTTTTATTACTAACGATGAGTAAATATTAAAAGTACCCACCTTAGGATTGAGGAATAAGAACACACCACCATAACAATCTCATTAATTTTTTCGAATTTGGTTTTTACCTACATATATATAGATACTTGCGAATGCGATACTCAATTAAAATTGAATTTTTGTTTTGATTTGTGAAAAAAGCCTTAAAGAAGAACTTTTATCTAATGGTTTCTAAGTACCTACACGCGTTACGTAGGAACACTTATGTTTCGAAATATGAATTCAAAACCGTAAAATATTATTTAAACTTCCTATCTTAGGTTAGTTATGTCCCAATAACTGAATGTTGGAATTTCTGGCAAATTTATAATTCACTTTCAGTTGATAGATACATAATGTAAATGCACAGCTCAATGACAAACGTAACTTTACGCAAACATACGCAGAATATTTAAAAGATAATTAAACTTACATATATCTCTTTTGAATAAAAGTAGTACAACTATATTTCAACACCTTTTACCTTAGGAACTTTATTGAAAGGAATTCTATGGCATATCTATTTCTAGTTTAATTGTTTAGTAGGTCTTTTACCACCATATTATTTACTCGATACATTCATATTAAACCTTAAATCCGCATGTATTTACATTGAATTTGCGTATATAGTTAAGGTACTCCCGAATAAAAGCTTTAATCTCAGTGAATCAAATGAATAATATGGCCGTTAACGTATCATTTTCTCTCAATTTAAATCCTCTGAATATAATTACTACTTATGTATAGAAGCAAGTACGTGAAACCGAGTCTTTTACTTTTTTTATTTTACAGTCGACTCTCCCTAAGTCGAATTTTCACGGGATACCAAGATTTGTTCGAATTAGAGAGAGTTTTGGAAAAATTCGAGTTATAGAGAGAAACATTTTTTTATTTTAAAAGGTTTATTTAATAATATTTAAAGGTTATTATATGTATATAAAGCAACCAACAACACAAATAATAAGATAACAATCCTTTTTTTGTTTTTGCGTTGTAACTTTTTAAAAACTGTATCTTTATAGGTATAGAGGTACCAGGATTATGAATAGGAAGAAACGCGGAGAGCTGACGATGATGGTACAGGCGATGCTACACATATATACATATGTATTAAGATTTTGATGGTATACGAATTCCGAAGGGGTAATGTTTTTTTATTTTGTTTTGTTGTAAACAAAATTCGACTTAAGGGGTGAAAAAAGATGCCAAATATCGAGAAAGTGTATTCGAGTTAGAGAGAGTTCGACTTAGAGGGAGTTCGACTTAGAGAATGGTTTTATGTATGGAAAATTGAAGGAAATGATAAAATATGGCGAAAAAGTTCGAGTTAGAGAGAAATTCGACTTAGAGAGAGTACGACTTAGGGAGAGTGGACTGTATTTACAACTAAAACAGAAATATATTGAGAAAACATTCCGGCGGCGACAAAATATATAAAATAAAAACACTCCCTTCGCAAGCCTTGATTTTAACGATAACCTATTAAACTTCCCGGGTTTATTTTTACGTTTTGTTTTACTTGGCTTTCGTTTACATTGCCACACATATAGGGTTTTGCAAACAACCTGTCCTAATTGTCGTGTTCCTTTCTCTTTATACAATCTACATACATAATATCTACATACACCTCTGCACACTATATATAAATGGACTACAAATTCTACAACATGCACATTATTGCACCCACATATACACAAAATAAAATAGTCCAACATTTTCATTAATAGGTTTCGTCCTCGTCTGGGCTTATGTTGACATTTTACGATAAAGGGCCCACTATACACCACATCTACCACACCTAGCTCATCATCAACCCCAACCCAAAAGCCAACCGATTGTTATTTCATTTTTTTACTGAAAACATCAAGAATATTCCTTCCCGTTTCCCGCATAGTCGTACCTCGTCGTACCTGTGGGTTATGGTTATATTCAACACGTGAAGTACACATGAGTATTCTGTTTTTACTTGCGATACATACACATTAAATTTGGGTTAGTTTATTTTATAGGGAAAGTCTTGGATTCATATGAGAATCGAAGTAGAAATTTTAATCGGACTTTATTAAAGCAGTTAGAGAATGCGAAAAAATTCGATGCCGTCATTTTGTAAAAGCGATTGTGTCTGTACATCGACTGTTTAATGACGTAAGCGTTTTACCGAAATTCTACTATGTACATTCAACAAGAACACTGCTGTCGCCAAAGAGTATTATTTAATCTGGGCACAGAAATTTTAACCTTGTTGGTTTAGTCCAAAGACTGTCAAAGTTCATATAAAAAATAAAACAAGTACAAACTTGAAGTTTTGTAAACGAACAAAGTTTTTCTCACAAAGTCTGAACTTTTGCAATTGTACTTTCTCATTTGATTTGAAAATAACATATTTATAACACTACCTAAATTGTTTTCTTTTTACATCTATAGTCATTGGAAAAAATTCCTTTAATTTTTAACTTAATTTCTTTTTAATCCACCTCTCTTGGTAAATTAGCTAATTAACATGAATTAACTTTTCGTAATAAGATTTGGCACTTACTTAACTGATCCAAAATAATTAATGTTTGATTTGAATTTATTAATAGGGATGATAAAGTTTATTGTAAATTTAAATAGTACTGTTTTTGCATAACGGAAATAGGTTTTTGACACATTTTTCTTTTAATTACTATTTAGATACATCGCTGTGTTATATTTATGCATTTTTTTTTTAATTCTGAACCACTTGAACATGAGAGCAAGTTCATGTGACCAATTCGTTCATTTTAAATAATGACAAAAAAAAAAAACAACGACAATTTTCCTTTGAACACCTTAAAAAAGGTGCGTCAGTTTACATTTATATCCCACATCCTATCATATAGCGCTGGTGTCGGTTGGTTGAAAAATATTTAGCAAAATTTTATTAGACATTTATATCAAAGCTTCATTATTAGCCCGGTTATACGGGTGAATGACTCCAGGTTTACTTTATACGAAGCTACGATTATAATAGGTACATATATATGTATAAGTGGGTGTACATGATATGTTTGGCTATGTAGATATGTGCTGTTTTTAAGTGATGAAGAAATGTTCTAAATTGGATTTTATTTTTTCCTCTTTCTGTTTTCCCTTCCTACACGTTTGTCATGTCATCAACGTCATTCTCGGTTTAATGGGCCAACCATGAAGGTGTTATTTGAAATAAGGAAATACTTACACTTTAAAGCAAATGTGGGTTCTCAGTATTTTTTTTTCAGGGTTGTTTTGTAGAACGGTATATATCCTACCATTTTCAAATTGGTGATTGTAATCAAAAGTAGTTAACCCAGTTGCTCGGTTTTATCAATAAAAGCTCATCAGCTTTGCCTTCATTGCTTTATAAATGTATATACCTATGTATATCACAATAAAAACATTTTGTTACGGAGGTCTAATCGATGAGCCATTAAATCTATTATACCTATATAGATAGAAATCGAGTAAGTTGGGAAACATTTTTGCTAAAATTAAAACTCTTAATTCTAAAATCGTACAAAAGTATCTATGTATGTAGGAAGAAGGACAAATGTCCAATCAAAGTTGGATTTTATTTTTATAGGTATCAATGAAGATATGTATCGTAGATTGAAAGACTTGTGTCTTAGTTATTTCATTTAAAGAAAAACCAAGTTATATATTTTGTGGCTTTAAAGGTACGAGTTTGAAAAAAAAAACTTTTCTTTTGAAAACAAAGGGAATGCACCTTCGTCATCATTATAAATAAAAACTTCAGGACTAACTCTATTTGCGACTTGGCGTTAATTTTTGCAATCTGTTAATTATCAAGATATTTAAAGTGTTTTTGTAAATTGGTATGCATACAGGTACATATAAGGTTTTATGTTTTTTTAATTCATGTGAATTTAAAACCAAAACTTTTGTAAATTATATGAAATAATATTATTTGAAAATTGAATTATTATTTTGTATACAATAAAAAATGATCGAAATCGTTTAAGATGTTAGAAATTAGGTCAAAAATAACATAAAAACTATTATTTAAAAAATAAAAAAAATATGTTAAAACTGGTAACTGTTTATTATATTTACTTTTAAAATTTTATATTTACGTCTTAAACCTACTTATTTGCTTACTTCGACTTCTTAGGCCGTGTCCGAATTGCGTTAAAATTTTCTACCACTGGTTAAAATTTTGATGTTTGGTTAAAATGGGATAATTTTTTTATTTTTGCTGTCCGAACTGGATTAGAATAGGAAGGGTTAAGTGGGATTTTTAATTAAAATTCCCGCAAGATTAAAGAAATTTCCGTAAACACAAATGTGTTTTATTATTCCAGAAAATAAATATTTTATACAAAATCCAGCTTGAAATGTATAGAAATAAAAATTCGACGCGAATAAAGTACAAATTTCTTAATTTGATTTACTTTTAAAGGTTTTACATCGATTATATCCCGAAACATTACGGAAAAAATCCTATTGTGTATAGCTTGATTATGCAGTCTGCGAACACTAGTTCACAGCTGTCAACAAACTAATAAACTAATTTGAGGAAGTATTTTATATTAATTCTTTTATATTTTTTAAAATATCAGCGTATTATTACGAGGACTACAATAACACAGCAACGACTACGCGAGGTATGTGTACATGCACATAATAAAAATAATTTAAATTTCAATTTTCTCTCTTTCTCGAGAAACGTCAAAATTTAACCACTAGTGTCAAATTTTAACCTGCTCTGGAGCTGGGTAATTTTTAACCCATTTTATTCACCACGCTAGTGTCAAAATTTAACCAAACGTCAAGTTTTAACCAACATTTTAACGCAATCCGGACAAGGCCTTAGACTTCGAATTCTAATTACCTAATTTTCGATAAAAATGCGTTAAGTACATCAAATTTCTTTATATTGGTCTATAAATCATTATTTCATTCAATGGACAAAATTTTATACTAAAACTATAATTTATTTTTCCAGCTACTATATAAATAAATTCAATGAACACCACCTTATTTGTGCCAAAGTATGGCGATAATCATACCACAGAAGATGTACCAATTTTTGTCCAAGCACTTGCAGCCATTAGCCATCATCATCATCATTATAAGCGTAATGAATTCTCACCTGTAACATTATCAGGAGAATGGCCACGAATGACACGCCTATTAATCCTTTCATGTATATCATTGATTGGAAGTGTCGGCAATATATTCATGATTTCATCTATCATGATTGAGGATCATCTTAAACGTGCAGGTAAGAATTTATACTGATTTGTATTTATTTTTTAAATAATAAATTAATTTGAAAATTAAAAAGTTAAATTATAAATATAAATTGAAATATTTTAATATATAGTAGTTCGTATATATACAAAAAAAATAATGGAATTAAAGTAAAAAGTTCGCAAGTAAAATATATATTATTATCTTTTCTTGTATTTTTGGACGTTATAGATAAATTTGTATTTTTAAACGCATAGTGTAACAAAATTTTATTTTTTTTTCTATTAGATTTTTTATAACGAAAGCTTAATATTATGATTATATTGTCAAAGTATGATAATTTAATTTTTAAAAAATTTCTTATTTTCTATTTTCAATTATATGTATTTAATCTTCATTTTGTTTTAATTTAATAATCGTTATAGTATGGGCGGTAGGGTTGCACACGATGAAGCGATGTATCACCGCAGCGCATGTTATTAAAAACCATATTGATAATAATTTTGCTCTTACTTATATTAGAAATGTTCTTACTTTTGACTTATTCCTAGTAAAAATGTTTTGACTTGGACAAAATTACAATTTTGATGGACACATTTATTTTGATATCTGAAGCACATACTGTATAAAGGGGCTCTATTTCAATGTTAGATGGCAGCCACTGCCCCATCGTTCCATCAATTGGATGTTTTTCTTCAAAACAACGATTTTTAGATAATAATGGTAGGTTTAAATTTTGAAGGAGTTTTAAATTTAAAATTCCCGAAAATTCACAATCTTGTAAAAAAAAAACAAATTCCGTGCAATCAAATCGGAGCAACTAATTCAATAATAAAATCCCAAGTGCAACCCTTCCACCCAAACTATATACATTTCCGACTCAAATGGCTAAACAAAACTTCACTGCATAAAAAAAAACACCTGAAAATGAAATAAAACATACAATTATTTATAAATTATCAAATATACATACAAGCCAACAAAAAAAAAAACTACAATTTTATTTCAGGAAATGCATTTATAGGTAACATAGCTCTAGCTGATTTATTAGTTACCAGTGTCCTGATGCCGGCTTCAACAATCGTCCTTTTAGCTGACATTGAGGACACTCAATCAGTGTGTAGAGTGCAGTGGTTTCTTGCCACCTGTGCATTTTTAGTCAGTATTTTATCATTGGCAGTAAGTAAAACTAATAATTAAAAAGAAAATACATATATATGTGCCTAAATACAAACACAAATAGTATCTATCACTGTCGTGTCAAAGTCTGTGATATATGTGTGTAAATATAGATTTTAGTATAATTTGCTGTCCTTTTTTAAAAGCATATATACGTATACAAAATATATATATATGTATCATGTACAATATAAGTGTCCTGATTAATTTGCCTTATTCATCTTTTGTATGTGCGTTTCATTTAGCTTTAAGTGTCAGCCTATTATAGTTTATAAAGTGTTTTGTATAAATGTTTTTTTAACTACGTAATGACAAGGTCGATAAAAGTTGGTATATAATGAGTTTTAACATACATATTAATTTAGGAAGGTTATATATATAGTTGATAGATATTATGTGAAATTAAATTCAAACACGCAATAAGACTATGTTTATAAAAATCATTACATTATTGTTAGTTTAATCTTTAATTGAACAAAAAATAAAACCTACATATGTACATAGGTATTATTATATAAATAGTTGGTGATTTTTTGATGATTTGTTTCTATTAACTTTTATAGATAATTAAAATAACTTCAAAAAGCTTTAATTTTGATTATCTAAGACGATTGACATTTTTTTCTTAATAGAAGACTTTAACAGTCTTATTTATTATGTTTATCCTTAGAACACTATTGGATTGTTTGCTTATCATTTTCTAAAAATAATTTTATGTGCTTTAACCTTCTACGTATTTATAAATGCATCAAAATTCCAAAATTTGTTTAAATATGTCCTGTTATTATGCCTTTTTGGTAACTTAAATTTAATTTTAATTTTCACTAAGCTTCCCCAAACAGGGTTTTTTTTCCTTTGAGTTTTTGCAGCGATTTGTGAAAAACAGGCCTATTATAATATAAATATGTCATCCACAGTACACTTATATTTAAGGTAATATCATTGGCAGTGTTCATGTTGCACTATGATCTTAGAACAAGAAAATAAGGAAGAGGTGTATATCACATATACAGTGTATTAGAGTGAGGTACCAAATTAAAAAAAAAAATGATACCCATCTGTCATTTTGCTGAGCTATATAGGAAAATTTTTAAGAGATTTTAAAACTTGAAAATACTAAATAAAAAAGTGACATAAAAGTTAACACAGTGATTACTTGCAATAATTTATTTAAAAAAATATAAAACGACATGCAGTGCTACTTTAAATCTTGTAAAAACACCTAATATGCAGTTTACAATTTTTTCTTTTTACCGCAGGATGATTGTGTCTCATATTCCACATAAAGTAATGTGAAGTGATGTTTCTTAGGAAGAATTTGTGCAAATTGGTTGCTAGTACCCTGGTAGTAAATTACTCCTGTATCCGAGTACTCGGGTATAATGGGTATTACCCAAGTAACCGGGTACAAGGGTAGGTAAAATTACCCGAGTACTCAGGCAAATGATTACCCGAGTGGAATCATCAGCCCTAATTCAAGGTCTCTAGCATCTTGATGAGAAATAAAGTTAATAAAGCTAAGTACAGACGATTGTCAGATCTTACAATATAGTCAGAACAGTCAAAGGTCTGACAATAGCTAACAATAAGCTGACAATTGACATATTTTTTACAATGAAAAATTGTCCGTTCACACGGTTGGTAGATTTCTTCCCAAAGTCTGACAATTTGATTGTCAGCTTTTTTTTATTTTTCTTTAACCAACTCATTGACATTTCGGACAATGAAGAAATTGTAAGATGTTTTCAATGAAAACATCTGACAATGACCAATGGGTCTGACAATGCCCTAATAGACTGACAATGATAAAAATTGTGTGTTCAGACGATTGTAAGATACCTGGGGCCGAATTACGACATCAGTGACTGAACGACACGTGAGGGAAATTTCATACAAAATATCGAATATCATCGTGTCGTTCAGTCACTGATGCTGTAATTCGGCCACTGACAATTTTTTGTCACAATGTCGTCTGACAATGACGTTTCTGACAAAATTGTAAGACAAAATTGTGTGTTCAGACGATTGTAAGACATTTGGAACAGTTTTTTCACTGACATATCTGACAATGTTGTAAGATCTGACAATCGTCTGTACTTAGCTTTAGTTCAAACTTACTTATTTTACAAATGGCTGTGGTTTGCACCCAGTTGCTATTTTTACTTTCTTTTTTTATGTACCCGGGTAATCGGGTAGTCGGGGATTACCCGAATTGATCGGGTACCCGGGTATCATCAGACACACTTCTTGGGCCAGTGGAATCATTGGTCCATATGTCTCATAAAATATAATTAAGGTCAGAATTTTACAGTCAACACTGTGAACAGTACAGAAAAAAAAACCCACGTGTACGCAGCTGCCGTCGCGTCGTTATAAAGTGTTATAAAGTGTTATTCCCTAACTTTGCCAAATGCCATGTTAAATAACAAATATTGTGGTTCACACCTTTAAAAAAAATTTGTAAAAATCAACAATGGATTGTTCATTTTACATGTTGTTTACAATTTTATTAAAACAAAATTCATGTCAAAAAATTTATACTTAGAATCTAACCAAGCACTAGTAAAAAAAATATGAGTATTTGGCTTTATTGGTCGCCGTAAAAGAAATTCGATTATTTTATCACTTATACCTCCTCTCTCTTCTTTAGATCTGATGCTAATTTTGATAATAGTTGTGGATCAGAATCTTTTTTTACATTCATCACTGTAACTGCTGTAAATAGAAAATCATCCGTCTTCATTACTGAAATTACATCGAGTATCCTGATCATTCTATTCCATCCACTGGGTCCTGCTCGAATAATCACGTCTTCATTTTTTTTGTCACTGACTGTGCTTTTTCCGTTTGTTTGCAGATATCTTCTTTACCGATTCTAAGTTTTCTTTTTCCACTTTTTCCTTCAGATTTTCCGGAGCCCAGAAACACTTGACCATTCGGTATTTGAAGCTCTTCCGAAAGGTAATGATCCTCTAGAATCTTCAAAGATTCCTGAGCCTTCTTCAATTACCCCTTCGTTTTCTACAATTTAATTTTCCCTCTTTGGTGGAGGAGTTATATTTGGGACTATATTTATCAAACAAACACTTAAAAATAAACTTTTAGGGCCAGTTTCACAGTACAAACTTAACAAATTAGGTGGCACCTAATTTTCCCCTTTTGGCACTTTATCCGCAGTTTTTCTGTCTGAGTAAGTGGAACTTAAGTGGCTAACATGGAAGACTTAAGTGTCACTTATTTCGATACGTTTAAACAGTGAAATTCTGCTTAACTTTTCCATATTTGACACTTAATTGGCACTTAATTGAGTGTGAAACTGGGCCTTATTATAATTATATAATCAAAAACTTTATTATCACTTGGAAAGATCATTTGCAATTAAACTTACAGCAAAATTTTACATCTATTTATACAAAAATTAAGCTGATGCAATAATTGATTACATTGCAACAAGGTAAATATTATAACACTCTGGTTGACAACGACATTTGAGTACCCGGGTTTTTTTTAAATTTACATGATATGCATGTCTCTTGGCCGTTCGCACCATAAATTAAAAAAAACCCGTCTACTCGGGTCGTCGTTGTGCGTTAGTACGATTGACAGTCATTAAATTATTTTCTCTGGAGATTTGTAGTCACATGTCTACACCGATAAACCAGAAAAAATTGAACACTTGGAATCCAACATTGGACGCGTAATTGCAAAAAAAAACAACCTGATTTACAGTGAAGAGTGGAAATCTAGATTACGCCATTCCAAAAATCGAAAATGTCATTTGCGTCAAAAATGTAATTCCAAGTTGTACACGCAAACTTCAAAAGTTAACTTTTCAACCCAAAACAAAATTTTTTATTCAAAATCATTATATTCGATAAAGTTCTCCGCCTCTAAAAAGATTACTGGTAAAAAACCCTTTACCTGTAATCTATCATTCTATTATACAAAGAATAGTTAATAAGAATTAATTAGGGTGACATTTTGGGAACGTTCAATGAACATTTCGCTCCTTTCATTATAGAATTTCAGTATAGAATTAGAGAGAATTAGAATATTAAAAAAACTATAATAAAGTTGCATTAGTGCAACCTTGTTCGTTGAACGCACCCACTTTAGAAAATTGTTGGCAATCTTTTTCTGTGGCTATAAGTTAAACAATCGATGAAAAATATTAACATATGTAGTACATACATGCGACTCGATAAAAAAGAAATCAAGAAACTGTATAGCATTTATACTACATAAATTGTCAAAACACGTGAGTATATTAATTGACTGCAGGTTAAAATTTATTAAACTTTTTCATAGAAAATAAACTACAAAACGTAGTCACAATAATTGTATAAATATTGATGTTGTATTAAATGTTATAGAAATAAAAAACTCTTGTTTATTTAATTTTTAAAGAATCATAAACAAGAATTTTGTTCGTAGATTTGATTGTTCTTGCTTTTGTTTTATTGTGTTATTAATAATTATATACCACCAATCACAACTTTTTTTATTATCTATAAAAATGGATGGAAATTGCACTTGACACACAACAATGACTTATATAATTTATTTTTTCTTCTAGATGACGGCAGTTGAGAACTACAATAGGCTCTGCACTCCACAAGATGTTCGACCTTGGTTCAATCGCGTCCGCACCACCAATTCAATTATATTCCTATGGTTAGTTGGTGTGATGGTAGCAGGCGGGCAATTTCTCTTCGAGGATAGTTTTGATTTCTGTAAAAAGAGAAAAAATCAACCACTTCCATATCAAGCGGCAGTAATGGCTCTAATAATGCTGGTCCCAATTCTAGTGGCTTTCTACACTCACATGAAGATCATAATTGATGCTAAGAGTTTTGTGAAATCTCAAAACTTCAAGCCCAGCATGTTGTACACCTCAGATATTTACCTGGCCAAGACTAATTTCTACAGTTACATCATATTTGTTGCATTTTGGCTTCCATTTGGCATTGTCTTGGCCTATGGTTGGGTTGCAACTATTTCCAATAAAGTATTCTACAATACCTTTTGGATTGGATTAAGTAAATCGTGTTTCCACAATGTCATCTATTGCTTAACCAACAGACACTTTCGCAATGCTTATGTTAACCTATTTCATTATTGCTGTTGCAAAACAACTGTATCTGTGGCAAGACGACAACGCACCGAAGGATGTCGACCGTCCGCTGATGTTCGGGTTCACATAATACCCGGCTATAATATGTACTCCTATACAAGCCCCCAACGAGCTGGAAACAGCCATCATTACTGGAATAAGAGGGACGTTCATGAATTATGATCTGAAGCTTAATACGTATAAGGTGATGATGTCCACAAAATGAATCCTTTGAAGACGATCTAATATCCGTGTCATTGGTGAGTTTGAACTAAACAAAAAAAAAAAAACAACACACACACACACAAAATCATAAACGCAGCTAAAAACGCATGTTATGGGAGCAAAGAATGAGCTTTATGGAAAACAAGTAAATAAATTGAATTTGTGTATGTTTCAAAAATAACTAATTTTAAATTTCGAACTGAATGTTTTGTTGGGGTTCCCTTTTAACAAAAAAAATAAAATGCTAAATTAAAAATTATGCTATTTTGCCAAAAAAAATAAACAAAATGAAAAAAAAATTAATTTATTACATCAAATAATAAAAACAAAAAAAAATTATACACGTACTCGTACATTTTTGAAATTTTCTACAGAATGGAGCATTTAAAATACCAAACACAAAAAGCGATGATGAAGACTTAAAATTAACATTTTTATACTTTATGGTTAAATACAAAAAAAATATATAAAAATATATGTGTATGTATTATACAAATATGTATATTAAAAAAAAAAAAACTAATAATATATGTAAATATATTCAAAAATTATTTTATGTTTTACTCAAAATGATATTGATGTATAATTATGTAATTGAATATAAATATGAAAAACAAAAGGAACAAATATAAACTTTAACATTTTTCGATGTAAACAGCATAAAATTGGTGTATATTTTGTGAGTAATTTCTGTTGGTTGTTTTTTTTTTTCAAATATCATGTTTTAGGTAAGCAATTTATTTGTATCCTTCTTGCTTTGACAGAAATGTAAATTGAAAAAGGAAACATAATTAATGTGAAATTAATCATCATCCAAATGTTCTGCAACCGGGGTCCGGTCCTGGGGCATATAACACAGAACAACACGCCCACTAATCAACAACTAATTGTTTAATTAGACATGTTCAACAAGTCAAATCCAATTCTATATCAAAATAGAAATTATTACACTTTAAAAAAAAAGGTTTTTCCCCACATACGTAGTTACATTATGTATAAATTTACCTAGTACGCAGATCGGTCTACATTTAAGCTCCTACTTTTCTATCCAAACATCATTTAAAATACTAGCTAAATTTTTACATAAGAGCATATTATATGGAGAATATGTCATAGAAAACAGCAGTTCTCTAAAAAGGATTAATATTCAAGTTTCAACCATTTCAAAGAATTTGTTTGTATTTTCTCAAGTGAATATAAAAAATATTATTTTCTTTGGCTGTGATATCTAAATAATTTTTTTCTTAAATATTCCTCCATATTAATTTATATTTTTAGTAAAGATCACACAAAATTCAAGAATTACAGATCCTGTCGAAATTTTTATCATGAATAATGTACCGAACAATTCTAGGTCTGTTCGTTTACTTGCCCAGATTTTACCAGTTTATCTTTTTTTATATGAGCTTTGACAGTCTTTTGGACTAAAAATGGTAGAATTGGTCAGTTTTGGGAACGAACAAGATTTATTTCGCTAGCTAAATTTTGACAGTTGTTGAGTGTAAATAGGTTTTGATCAACTCGATTGCAGTCGGGAAGTGAAATTGAGTCAAAAAAGAGAAATAAAAAGAAACTTATACTAAAGCTAAGTACAGACGACTGTCAGATCCTGCAATATTATCAGAACTGTCAATGGTCTGACAATAGCTAACAATTAGCTGACAATTGACATATTTCTTACTATCAAAAATTTTCCGTTCACACGGTTGGTAGATTTCTTCCCAATTTGATTGTCGCTCTTTTTTTATCTCTCTTTAACCAACTCATTGACATTTCGGCTAATGAAGAAACTGTCAGCAATTATAAGAAGTTTTCAATGAAAACATTTGACAATGACCAATGAGTCTGACAATGTTCTAATTGACTGACAATGATTGGTAGCTGAAATTTCTTGCGAATTTGCACAATATTTCACAAATTTTCACAATTTTGCTGTAAAAAACACACAGGAGAAAAACTCAGTTTTGTGAAATTTGTTGAAAAAAAAGTTACCAAGCAGGCATGTTATTAAAACCAGAATGAAGTGCATAATTTCTCAAATTACAGAAAAAGTGTTTCCATCTTAAATGAGCTTATTTCATTTGACAGGACATTTAGTTTTGAATTTGATTTGACAGTTAATCGCTTTTTTTTGTTTTTGTTTTTGCTATTTTCTTTTTATGTTTCTCTCTTTTATAAATCAAATTTTTACATTTTCATCCTTTTAAGTATGAAATTAAGTAAAAATTTACAAACACACCCAAGTGGAATCCATTCATTTCCCTTGGGGTATGTTCGTAAAATTAATTTTGTGAAAATTTATTTAAAATTACTCTATTTCGAAATGTGAATTTTGATGGGAAATACTATGATTTGGAATCAAATTAAGAAATTTTCAACGAAATTACCTCATTACGTATTATTAGACTGGTTTGTGAAACGTCAGTGTGTCTGGAAATGTCAATCCAATTTTCAGCTTTTCAATAAACTATCAATGTCAGCAGTTGTATTTTATAAAAAAGAAATTCACTTAAATGAACCTGAACCATGTCAGGTTCTTTTGGGAATTTTACACAAAGCAACAATAAAAGAGCATTATTTCTTATGCTCTTTCTTGTGATGCAAAAATCAAATAAACCTATACCAGTTCTTTGTATTAGATACCACATTCATGGCGCGTACCTATACCTATGAACCCTCGTACTTATTATTTTGGTTATATATACCTACATACATTCCCTAATTCATTCCAAAATTTTCTGTGGGCTCTCAGACTAAATTATTTATATTTTTTCAACTCAGTAACATAAATGTTAACATACTGGTAAATAGGTTAAAGTATGTACGAATACTTTTTATTTAATCAGAGCTCCAAAGGATAATGAAATGTAACTTTTACAAAAAGTAAGTATCTATGTATAAAAATATATATGTAGGTAGAATATTATTCTTATAAATATATATTATACATTTAAGAGCATTTAAGTGAACTAATTTTTTTTATCTCTCGACAAAATGTATGTATTTCTCAAAACATTTTTATTAAGTTTAAAAAATTAAATTGAAAATAAAAATTATTTTTCTTTTAGTTACTTAAGATAAAACCTATATTTAAAAATTTGACTATTTAACAAAACAAATATTATGGGACCATAATTATGTTATTATACAAATATAGTTGGATTTAAATATTTTGAAGTGTATATTAATATATTTAAATTTTAATTTTAATTGTATTTATTTAGTAGATATATATTTAAATAATTGTATGTACAAGTGAAAATAATATATGAAATAATTATGTCTAACTGTCTACCAATACTAAGAAAACGTAACTATTGAAACAAAAATGGTTTTTTTTTTTTTTTTTTTGCAAATGAAATGATTTCAACAAATTCACCCAACGCACGACAACTGGATGTTCAAAATGTGAAGGGTGTTTATTTTTAATCTCTAAATAAATCCCAGTTGATGTTCAAAATGTTAAGGGTGTTTATTTTTAATCTCTAAATAAATCCCAGTTAAGTATTTGAAATTAGAATTTTTTTTTGTTTTAAACTTCAATGGGTAAGTAATTGTTGTTGGGGAATTTATTAGTGTAGTTCAGAAAGGCAATCATTTTGTCATATAATAATAATTGTCAAGGATAATTATGTGTTTCGCCAATGTATCCATTTTACTTGTGACGAACATTGAAGTGCCTACTAAAGATCAATTTTATCAACTCACTCATCTTATTTATCCTCAAATTGGTAATCATGACTTTATTTGTAGGTAAATCCTGGAGTGCAAAATCCCATAGCTTAATTATTCCAAAAATAAGATGAAGACATAATACAAAGTTTTTAAAATAAAGATGTGACTAATTTCACCATTAGGAATTCGTCACTAAAATTTTAATAATAATATTCATCATCATCATCATCATCTAAAAAAAACCAATTATTTTAGGTAAACTGGCTATATATGTATGTACCTACGTATACTTATACATAAAATATTAAATTGTTGTTTAATTAAAGAAAAATTCAGTGTTCTGTCAACTGATTACTTATAAAGGGAATTCCTCGATTTTATTAATTAATTGATTTTACTATAGTACAAAAAAAATATTTTTAATTTTTTTTTGTCAGGTAACATTGATGGTGTGTAGGGCCCTTAAGACACGGACTTCAATATAAAATGGAAAATATCAACTCACTCATCTTATTTATCCTCAAATTGGTAATCATGACTTTATTTGTAGGTAAATCCTGGAGTGCAAAATCTCATAGCTTAATTATTCCAAAAATAAGATGAAGACATAGTACAAAGTTTTTAAAATAAAGATGTGACTAATTTCACCATTAGGAATTCGTCACTAAAATTTTAATAATAATATTCATCATCATCATCATCATCATCTAAAAAAACCAATTATTTTAGGTAAACTGGCTATATATGTATGTACCTACGTATACTTATACATAAAATATTAAATTGTTGTTTAATTAAAGAAAAATTCAGTGTTCTGTCAACTGATTACTTATAAAGGGAATTCCTCGATTTTATTAATTAATTGATTTTACTATAGTACAAAAAAAATATTTTTAATTTTTTTTTGTCAGGTAACATTGATGGTGTGTAGGGCCCTTAAGACACGGACTTCAATATAAAATTGAAAATATCAACTCACTCATCTTATTTATCCTCAAATTGGTAATCATGACTTTATTTGTAGGTAAATCCTGGAGTGCAAAATCTCATAGCTTAATTATTCCAAAAATAAGATGAAGACATAATACAAAGTTTTTAAAATAAAGATGTGACTAATTTCACCATTAGGAATTCGTCACTAAAATTTTAATAATAATATTCATCATCATCATCATCATCATCATCTAAAAAAACCAATTATTTTAGGTAAACTGGCTATATATGTATGTACCTACGTATACTTATACATAAAATATTAAATTGTTGTTTAATTAAAGAAAAATTCAGTGTTCTGTCAACTGATTACTTATAAAGGGAATTCCTCGATTTTATTAATTAATTGATTTTACTATAGTACAAAAAAAAATATTTTTAATTTTTTTAAGCTCTGACGACATTTAAACTGTGTTTTTACCTAGTACCTCTGATATGTACATACTATATACATACATATGTATGTACTATGTATATGCTGTACTGTAAAATTCACTTGCTAAATATGTATAATGGTTAATGCTTTCTTAGGCCCAGTTTCACAGTTGGAGTAATAATTAAGGGGCTAGTATGGAACACTATTGCCTATATATATCACAATTTACCTGAATAAGTGACATCTTAAGCCAGTTTCACAAATTGTTTTTTATGATAGCTTAATTTATAAAAAGATTTGCGAACCCGCAAGTAATTTCACGTTATCAAACAGGGATAGTCACTTAAATTCATTTAACATAACTTTTTATACCTCTTAAAATAAACTAACTGGGCATTATAGTCACCATTGTTCTTTTTTCAATTGCGATATATATGTATGGTGCTATATGGCAAATTATGCATTCGTACAAAAAATCGAATTCGAGATTTTGATCAAACTTGACATTATGATGATAGCGAAGTCGAAAAAAATGGGTCTCGCAATTCTGTCTGTCTGTATGACGTCTCTCCAGTCCTTTCGGCTGCACCCTTAACGCGGTAGCTCGATTTTTCCGAAAATTCCGAAAAATAGTTATAAATATGTACCTTTCATAGAACAATTTTTTTGATTTTCGATTTTTTCAGAAACAGTTCAATCGATTTTCAAATTTTTCTAAAAAGAATGTCTTAAAAAGTTTTAAAAATTTTGTATCCCAAAATTTTTTTTTTGATTTAAAAAAAAAGTTTCCAAATTTTTTTAGAGAACTTAATAAAACGCTTTGGTCGATTTTTATCAAACAGGGCATCCAGCAGTTTTTTTTAATATTATATAGCAGATTTTAAATAAAAATTATTCTTATAACCAAAAATAACGGGACCTCCCATACAAGTGTTTTAAAACCGGTAAGGCAAATCTCATTTTTTTCAAAAACGACTCCTACGATTTTGATAAAAAAAATTAATGTCAGCTTATATTAGTAGGTACCATCTACCATATTTTTGGAAAAAAAATGTATTTATCGATTAAAAATGGTATATGTCTCATAGAACCATTTTTTTTGCTTTTCGGCTATCGGCATTTTTTACCCAAGAGCTTCTAATAAGTTTGAATAATATCAAAATTTCCAAAAAAAAAAAACAAATTTTGTATTTCTAAAAAAATTTCTAAATTATTTTTTGAAAATTCGATATTTCGAAAATGGGAAGATGATTTTATTTCCGCATTAATATACACTTAAATATGGTATACCAATTTATTTATTAAAAATTTTATACATAAAAAATTATTTTTTAAAAAACCGCTCCAACGATTTGAAATTTTTTTCTTCTAATAAATTGAGATTTGTTTGAGAAATCACACAAGAACAACTTGTTCTTGTGTGATTTCTCAAACAAATCTCCAACAAATAGCTTTTAACGGCCTTTAGTTCTACAAAAATTTGGCGTTTCTTCCCGGCGATCTCACTTGGACTCATCAGTTGACTAGTGAGGGCCTTGTCAATATGCAATTTTTTGTAAAGTTCAGTTCATCATACATAGATTTCGTGACGAATATCTAGTGTGAACTATATCCGACAAGACTAGATGATTAGGAATCACACCAGATATTCGTCACGAAATCTTTGTATGATGAACTGAACTTAACAAAAAAGTGAGTATTGACAAGGCCCTCACTAGTCCAAGGACGAATCGCCAAATTTTTGTAAGACTAAAAGCCGTTAAAAGCTATTTTAAAAAACAATTATGTTTCATAAAATTTAAGAATATTAAATGACTAGTTATTCGCTGACGCGGTGCGATTAAAAATGAATATGTATTTGTACTTACTTACGTATATGTCTCCACCTCTCATGTTATATTCGGGGGTGGCCCCGGCGCAGTGGAAGTAGTGCTTGACTGCTGACCTGGATGTGTGGGTTCGATCCCCAGTCTAGGCAGCATTCTTTTCTATATTCCCTCAATTGAACGCCACCCCTGGGATTTAATGAGATAATAAAAAAAAACCTAATTTCTCAATCCACTGTGCCAACAAAAATCTATCCTATCCTTCTATTCCTTCTAACATTTGCCTAATTTATAAGACCGTAGGTCTTACTGGCATATATATGTTTGTGCTGTTTTTTTTTTTTTTTTTTTTAAACTGTTTAAGTGATATAAACAACGAAAGATTAAACCTCATTGTCGTTATTTCTTCCACAAAACTACTTAGAAAAATTCAATGAGACTGAGACAATGCTCATGTCGTTTTCCTTCAGCTGTATCAGATGTACCTACTATATAAGTGCTCCTTTCCTTTTTATCTACTTCTTCAATCTTATTACTTCAAAAGCCTTTAATTGGCTTTTCCTATTCTTTGTTTATTTCCAATATCCTAAAAGAGTACATACAAAACACATGCAAACAATTTAACCAAACCAGACTTTTAAAAATACCATTTAATCTCTTCTCATGTCCAGCCTTAATTCTACGTCTGAAATTTTCTTTCTAGTACAGTTTTAAATAATCTATACCTATTCAATTAAGATCTACGTATACAGTGTTAATAAATTTCTACAACTCAATATTATTGATCACTACCTTTGAGCAAAAATTTTCCCTCAACTCACTCTTCGTTTTCCCCTTGGATTCAATATAATGAATAATCATAATCCAGACAAATTTATAATTAAGACAAAATTAAAATTCTGACAAAATCTCCCAACGAGCAAATTCAGGGAAAAATCATACACTCACAACCAGTGACGTAGCGTGCAGGGTTTTTTTACCAATAAATTCGCTTCTTTTCAATTCTTCTGGAAGGTTTCGTTAAAATGCAGTGATGCCAGATGACATTTAAAAAATCCCATTAGACTCGAAAAAAAATCCCACCATATTTGTACTGGACGGACAAAAAAATCACAATAATGACAGCTCGTGACACCAAAAAATGGCTAAGACTAAAAGTCAGACTTTAGAAACAAAAATGATTGTTCTCTGGGGTAGGTTAATTGTTTTAGGTAAATTAAAGCCAAGAAGGCATTGTGTTAAGTGTATTATGTATGAATTAAATGGTGTGAGATTTGTTAAGCTGTCAATTAGCAATTTTACACGAAGTTAATGGATACTTTGAGAGACAAAAAAAAAATGAAAAAGGAATATTATAAACAAACGCTGATTTGTATTAATAATTTTTGCGAAATTTTCCGCCCGGGGCCTCTGACATTCCAGGCATACTACGTCACTGATTATTCCTTACAGGTAAGATAAGAACATACCGCATAGAACCTATACTTAATACTTGCTTTTAACAGATGCAGCCTGCAGCCATAGATATAATCAATTAATAAAACAATAATCTATTCGGTTAGGTTTTTTTCAGTTCACGCCTTTATTTTGTTAATTACTCTTCCAAAAATAAATATGCTTTTCATTATCATCACCAAATACTAAAGCTACCTATGTGGTCAAAAAAGAGATTAGAATGTTATTATCGAAAAAAAAATTATGATGTGGAATTCCTTTTTTTGCACACAAACATCTATGTTTGTTTATTCTTCTTCACGTGTTGTGTTGCACATCACGACCTCCAAAGCACAAAGTATTTTTGAAAAGTAAACCTTTTGATGGGAAATACCCAATTGATAATGATTTAATTATTTTCCGAAGTAAGTTCGAATCAAACCAAGATTTCGAATTCAGTCTGAGCTGAGTGTCGAACTCAAGCACACCGGTCTGTGAATTAATCCGCGATTCGGGAATCTTTATTTATAGATATTTACACCGAGGCGTGCAGCAGCACTTGTTCTACAGCTATCTACCGAATACCATCGCGTGAATTCAAGTTCTCCGAGAACTCCGTTTAGACAAAATAAAAAAAAAAGAGTTAAAATTAAAATTAATTATAAGATAAACTTGTTCAAGATAGCAAAATAACCAAGTTAAAACAGTGACGCAGAAACACTTCTGACCGGATTCCCGAGAAAATAATTCCAGAAAAAAAAAACAACAACCTCATTGGTTGCATCTCTCGCCACCATGTTGTCAAATACCGGTGAGACCAGAACGCGCAATCTAATCAAACTTCTGAACTTTCTTAAACTCTAAAAAAAATTTTATTTTATATTTAAAAATTTATTTTATTTTTATTCCATCTTATCTTGTTTACATTTCTAGTGGTTTTAATTGGAATTTTTGCATTATGTCAAGCTTCAGAGCTCACAAATAGTGTTAGGAGTTTATCGTCTAATGAATCTTCTGTTCTAACTCAGAATGAAACTTCAGTTTCCGACATTAGTAGCAGTACTACAAGCAGCACAACGAAAAAACCAACCGCAATCGATGATACCGACTATTGGGATAACGATACTTTTCAACCATACAAAGTTGATAAACGAGACTTTTTCGATTGGAGACTTATAGAAGTAAGTACCTACCTGAGAAAATACTGTACAATTCATTTATTGGGACTTATAAAGAAAAGTTTGCATTTGATAATTTTTGAAAATGCGAAGGTATTTTTGTAAATTTTAGTTACTTAGAATGAAAATTTACAGGAGGCTATAATGTATGGCTCTCGCTAGAATTAATAATAAATTTTCCAACATGGCTATAATTATTGTTTATATATATTTTGACAGCTCGTGCTCAAGGAGCTATTACAAGAGAAAATACTATTTCCATTCAAAATTGAGATAAATATAGAGAAATCCATATATGTAGATAAAACATTTCGCTCAATTAAGTTCAAACAGAAAGTAGATACAACAAAAAAAAGTGTCATAATTAATTATTAAACTGTGTGACTAACCAAACGGTGTGGTATTATCGGTTTTTGTTGATTTGTATATGAGTCTTAAAATAAATACAATTAAGTGATGAATTGTTTTGAATTTTATGAGTTGTCAAATTGAAATATATGAACCATATTATTTTCTTAATATGTCAAGTCGAGCTCGAGGCCATAAAATAAATAACATTTTTTTTCAACAAAAAAAAAAAAAAAAATAACAACAAAAAAGCTATAACAATGACAACCATCATAATGATGGGGGAATCACGGCTCAGTACTTTGGGCTAATATAAAGAAACAACTTTTAGATATTCGTTTGCGCATAATTTTTTCAAGTTTTATACAGTGGAGAACCATAATGATTATATCGACAGAGAAATAAAATGAATTAATTTTTTTTTTTTGCCAAATTCGGCACTTGTTCTATAGCGCAATAACCACTGGTTTCGTGCAACAACAAAAAAGCTTAAATTAAAAGATTAGCTCCTAAAAAGTAAATTTTATAAATTTCTTCGACTCAAATAATTTCCTCTATACTACATCCAACTTGTATCTCCCATTTAACGGTTTTTATTGTTATCTTCTTTCTTATAAACTCCTCTACTGGTCTTTATTAAATTTTGTTCACGGGCACTTGTAATATATATTGAATTTTAAAAGTTGTAAAAAAAGGCGCTAATCTATTATAATTCTTAAGCCAAGTAAAATATCTTATTTCAAGGGATATTTGATAGAAAAATCAATCAATTTCAACAAAATATTATTTATAATCCTTTACCTAAGTCAGATAAATGGTTATATTTTATTAATGTAGTGATATAAGGTTTGTTTTTTCCAAACCTGAAATGAATTGGTTGAAAATAGGGACACCATCACACACAAAACAATAAAAGGAGTTTCCATACAAGCTATCAATAGTAAGTAACACGCCTTTTTACGCGCTTAAAGTAACCCCCAAAAATTATCTGGCTTTTAAACTCGGGGGAGGTGTGTGATATTTGTTTTTGCAAGTCCAAAAAATTTGTTCGAAAAAAAACGACATCAGGACTTAACAAAGTCATCACAGCAAACATGGCCCATCACTAGGTGTGTTTTTTCCAAGACCGAAGGAAATTGGATGAAAAAAAAACGATTCGGTGCTAAAAAATTTACATGTAAAATGCAACAACAACTAATCCCCTGCGGGCTTAGCTAATCCCAGAGAATTCTCGGGGCTTAACTTAAGCGCACAGAAAAAACTGTGTTACCGGCATGAATTACATAATAGGCGTGTTTTTTTGCAAGCCCGGGGGGAATTGGTTGAAAAAAACGACAGCGGGGATTAGCGACGCCATGACAGTAAAAAACATGGAGTTTTCATACAAACTATCGATAACATGTATGCAATTCATGCCGGTAACACAGTTTTTCGGTGCGCTTAAGTTAAACCCCGAGAATTCTCCGGGATTAGTTGTTGTTGCATTTAACATGTTAATTGTTTAGCACCGACGTCGTTTTTTTCATCCAATTCCCCCCGGGCTTGCAAAAAAACACGGCTAATATGTACCTACATGTTATCGATATATGTATGTTATGATAGATAGTATGAAAACTCCATGTTTTTTTCTGTGATGCGGTGTGATTTTCCGGACTAAATGGACATCTCCTTATTTATAAACGCATTCCAACAGCTGTCTTAATATGTTATCAAACATTCCCTGACATCCAAGTAATCTGTCATTTTAGTGAACAATTCGATATTATGTTCACTGAAAATTTTATTTCATTTTCAATTTTTTGTTCACTGAACATACACACTTTAGAATAGGTTTGGACGTTAGTTTTCAGTGTCTAAAGCTAAGTACAGACGATTGTAAGATCTTACAATATTTTCAGAACTGTCAATGGTCTGTCAATAGCTAACAATTAGTTGACAATTGACATATTTCTTACCATGAAAAATTGTCCGTTCACACGGTTGGTAGATTTCTTCCCAATTTGATTGTCAGCTATTTTTTTTATCTCTCTTTAACCCCTTTATTGACATTTCGAACAATAAAGAAATTGTCAGCAATTGTAAGATGTTTTCAATAAAAAAATCTGACAATGACCAATGGGTCTGACAATGTCCTAATCGACTGACAATGATACAAATTATGTGTTCAGACGATTGTGAGAAACCTGACAATTTTTTGTCAGATTGTCGTCTGACAATGACATTTCTGACAATATTGTCAGACAACATTGTGTGTTCAGAAGATTGTAAGACATTTGTAACAGATTTTTCACTGACAGATCTGACAATATTGTCAGATCTAACAATCGTCTGTAGTTAGCTTAAGTTAGACACTCAATGGAACATGTTTATAAATAGGTTTTGGAGTTGGACAGCTGTCCAAAGTTAGACATACTTTGGAATGTGTTTATAAATAAGACACTTACTGTCCAAAATATTTTAAGAAAATCTAATAAAAACGGCTAAAGGACTTTAATTTCATTATTAAATAGCCGTGTTTTTTTTGCAAACCCGGGGGGAATTGGATGAAAAAAACGACGGCGGTGCTAAACAATTAACATGTTAAATGCAACAACAACTAATCCCAGAGAATTCTCGGGGTTTAACTTAAGCGCACAGAAAAACTGTGTTACCGGCATGAATTACATACATGTTATCGATAGTTTGTACGAAAACTCCATGTTTTTTACTGTCATGGCATCGCTAATCCACGCTGTCGTTTTTTTCAACCAATTCCCACCGGGCTTGCATAAAAACACGCCTAATATCACAGAAAGACATAACATATAGGACTGACTTTAGGCGTCTTTTTTGGTACTCGCATATTATACGCTTAACATAAAATTGCAACCCCGCGGCGCTTGAGAAAATAAATAATTATTACAAATATACCTGAATTAAATCAAATTAATTAATTTACACTTCATTAAGTTGTTATACATACATACTTGAAGATTCCATTAAAATCTACCAAAAAAAATTAATTTTTATTTAATATAATTTAAAAATAACTAAAATAAAATTTTATATAAAAAGTTGTCCAAAATATAAAATTAAATGCATTTCAAATATCATTATACAAATTATAATCTGAGAAGTTTTTATTTACTTAAATCCAAAAATAGACAATCGACCGCTGCTGTGATGGTGTTTGTCGATTCAATAACTCGTTTTATCGAAAGATGAAAATAAAAAAACTTCTTTGGTCAATGATTGAAAGTAGGTTAGCGAAATTATCAAAAATTCTGATTTCTGATCTCTCTCTCCCACTGCACGAGCTCGTTAAAATGATTAAGGTCACAAGAAGTGATTAAATTGAAATTTATTTATTAAATATGTAAGTGTACAGAAAATGAAAATGTATTAATCTTATGCTCACATCAGTGATACAGGGGAGAAACAAAATAAAAACAGACTTAATCAAATGATGAGCTGTTATTTTTTTATTATTATTAACTTGTTAACGTAGGTACCTACATAATATGTATATATACGAAATATGTATGTATGTTGATTTAGTTCCGAATACAAGAATTTTATAACCGGAGATTCTCATGAAAGATAACAATAATAATTGCTGCCCATAGTTTATGAGTATTTCACTTCGACCATTACATAGAACCTAAATAAAGAATATTGCAAAAATACTTCACAAAAGATAATTATGAGCTCTGATGAACATTAATGCTGTCAATGAACTCTTGAAGTCTTTTCATTTTATTTATATTCATTCAATAATTTTGACATGCGTATGGAACATTTAATTTCAATGAAGTTTTTTATTTGATAACTTTATTTGTTATAGAATGATTTATGATAAATAAATTATATTCATCAACCTGCTAAGATAAAACATGTACGAAATAATTTAAATGACAATGAAAATTTATTAAAAAAAAAAACAATCTAACATGAGATTAATGAACTGGATCTAATTTGGTATTTGTCAAAAAGAGTTTTTTTTAATATGTAAATATATATGTAAATATTATATTCTTTAGTGATTGGCGATATGAAAGGTAATTAAATTTTAATTAAATTTAAAGAGGTTAAAAGTCTTAAAAAAATCTAATAAAAATATCAAATTTTCGTTTCGAAATGTAGTTGCGTAAAATATAATTGTTTGCAAATTAGTATCGTTCTTAATTGGGACCAATTCTTTTTTGTGAACTTTTCTGTGTTGAAATGAATATCAAGAAAAATTTTGGAACACGTGATTTATAACTAGAAAAATGATTTCTGTCACATATTCTTCACTATGCTCTTATGTGAAAATTTCACTAGGATTTAAAAAGTTGTTTAAAGAGAAAAATGAGAGCCGAAATTAAGCGTATAAGTCTTGTCAAAAATATTTTATATGTCATATCTACGCAGTTACAGCTAAATTATTCGAACTTTTGCTTCGAATTGTAGCTTTATGTAGCTGAGCAGTGAGCAGTGATACTGATACTGTTGTAATTATTAGATATCCTTAAAACACTCTTGTGCAGTTATTCAGCTTAACTGGCTGAACACAATGCGACATCTGTCAAAATATTAAATACACACAAAATCAATGGTCGCGTTCGAGCAAAATTTAAAAGCAATCCGGATTGGTTGGTGTTGTTGCAATCCTATAGGAAAAAACAGCTGATGATCAAACCAGCAAAATAAATCTAAAAGGTATCCTAAAATTTTTCGGATTTTTGTGAAAAAAACCAATGATATCTGAAATACGTGTCAGCTGATTTCCAGCTGTCTAGCCTCTCACTTTCTGTGGCAATGGATTAAAGAATACGCAAAATAAAATATAAAATACAAAATAACTATAAAATAATGGGGTGGAATCGTGTAAGGTGATTTGCGATAAGTGAGAGTCACAATCAAGCAATTCAGTCTGCGTAAGATGATATCACATTTGATAGCTAAAGAGCTATCACATCAAAAATATGATTGTCATTTTCAAACAAATTTGACGTTTCTGCCTAAGTACGACTAGAGCTACCAGCAGCCTACAAAAATTGTATGAATTTTTCAGATTTCTTTTTTTTTACCGCTCATACAGACAAAAATGAACATTCTTGTGACCAAAAAAGTTTACTACATTCCGGAATATGAAGAAAACAAAAGAATTATATCCCAAAGACGTCATTTTCGTTCTATATTTTCGATAGCTCATTACAAACATTTGAAACATTCACTATGGCAACCATGTTTTTGACAAATGCCATTGGAAAGTATTCAATTGTATTGAATTGAGTTGAATCACCTTACCCAGACGGAAAACTAAATGACAATCACATTTGACCACGGTTGATGTGACAATCATTTATCACTTTAGCCGATTCCACCGCTGTTTTGGTCGTTCGAAATTTAGTTTTTTTACCTACAACAACTCGAATATTCTTGTGTTTGAGTAATTTTGAATTTAGAATTAAAACTACGTTAAAGTTTAGACTAACATAACTTAACTCTTCATATTTGATTAATTTTGGTGTTTTTAAGGAGAGGTATCGCAGTTTCGAAAAGATGGACTTAGTACAGACGATTGTCAGATCTTACAATATTGTCAGATCTGTCAGTGAAAAAACTGTTCCAAATGTCTTTCAATCGTCTGAACACACAATTTTGTCTGACAATATTGTCAGAAATGTCATTGTCAGACGACAATCTGACAAAAAATTGTCAGGTATCTTACAATTGTCTGAACACACAATTTTTATCATTGTCAGTCGATTAGGATATTGTCAGACTCATTGGTCATTGTCAGATGTTTTTATTGAAAACATCTTACAATTACTGACAATTTCTTCATTGTTCGAAATGTCAATAAGTTTGTTAAAGAGAGGTAAAAAAATAGCTGACAATCAAATTGGGAAGAAATCTACCAACCGTGTGAACGGACAATTTTTCATTGTAACAAATATGTCAATTGTTAGCTATTGTCAGACCATTGACAGTTCTAACAATATTGTAAGATCTAACAATCGTCTGTACTTAGCTTTAGGGAGTTTTCATAGACCGACGCCGATTGACTTTGAAGTGGACTAAATTTTCCTTAATCTCAACCAATAAAATTAAATTTTCTTAATACAATAAATTATTTTTTTAATCTTTAAAGGAAGTTTTTACTAAGCACAAAACAAATGTTGTCATATCACCATTTTCTGTCAAATTCGTCCTTGCCCTTTTATATGAAGCCGCTGATGCTGAATCCGACACCAAAAGGGAACTATCTTCAGTATTTTATGGATTATCTTCATCACTTTTAATGAGAGATGTGTATCATGAAATGTTGGAATCTCTTAAGGTAAATGTTAATCTTTGAAATAATAACGAAAATTGCTTCAAATTACAAATATGTACATACCTATCTTATATAGGCACCAAGTACGAAATACACCCTCAATCTTGCAACAAAAATGTTCCTACGCAATCACATTACACCAAGACCAAAATATCAAAATACCTTAAAGGACAAATATGATACAGATATTCAAGATTTGGATTTTTCTCAAAGTCAAGAATCAGCTGATATTATTAACAAATGGTGCAGCAATGTAACAGAAGGACGATTGAAGGAAATAGTTACTAGCGGTAAGTTTCATTAAAGTGTACATATTTAATTTAAAAAAAAAATTGTCTTCGTGGTTTATAAATTTAATATTAAATGCAGATCAAGTTCAAAATGCCGCTATCTTGCTCATAAATGCTATTTATTTCGATGGGAAATGGCGGTCACCATTTTCCAAAACTTTTGAGAGCGCTTTCTTCAGATTGCCCTCGGAACAAATTCGAGCAAATTTCATGACTGTTACAGATAAGTTTTATTACTTTTATTCAACAATGTTGAATGCAAAGGTCTTGAGAATGCCATATCAGGTGAGTTTGTCAAACCAAGTCAAAGAAGTAACTTATGTTCATATTTATTCAGTTATTTTTTATTTATTAATGAATTTCTTTTACTTCTATCATCCAGGGTAAAAAGTTCTCGATGACCTTGATTTTGCCAGGTAGTACGGGTGGTTTAGAAGAACTTATTCGTGAGATTGAAGGCGATGGACTAAGACGTATTCAGTGGTTGATGAGTGAACAGGAAGTTAAAGTTACTTTACCGAAATTCAAATTTGATTACACAGCGAAACTTAAGGATACTTTGATGGCGGTAAGTTAATGAAAATTATTTAAGCTATAATATGCTGCTGATGCGAATGGAAATCATTCTGAGGTTTTTGTTTACGGAAACCACAGCAAAAAATGTTTTTCAATTGATATTTGACCAAATTATAATCGTCATACAATTTTTAATTCTCAAATCCATTTTTTTTATTCAAAATCAAACAGTTGGGCATAAATGAAATTTTTACCGATAATGCAGCTCTTAGTGGAATTGCTCGAGGTTCAGCGTTAGACCAACAAATGCGAGTAACCAATATTATTCAAAAGGCTGGAATTGAAGTTCATGAGAAAGGAAGTACCGCATATGCGGCCACAGGTAAACAATTTTCTAAATCAAATCTTGCTTTAAAAATAATGTTTTTTTTTATATTGCAGAAGTTGAAATCGTTAACAAATTTGGAGGTGATAATATTGAAGAATTCAACGTCAATCGTCCATTCATCTTTTTAATTGTTGACGAGGGATCAAGCACTATTTTATTTGCTGGCAAAGTACTTGATCCAACAGTTTAATTAGGCCTTTACATTAATATTACATTAAATTTTACTATTTTATATTTTATTAACGTGTGTAATAGAATTATTTAAAATTTAAAAGAAAATATATGAAGAAACATATGGGCGTGTTTTTTTGCAAGCCCGGGGGAATTGGTTGAAAAAAACGACAGCGAAGATTAGCGATGCCATTACAGAAATAATATGGAGTTTTCATAAAAACTATCGATAACAAGTATGTAATTCATGCCGGTAATACAGTTATTCTGTGGACTTAAATTAAACCCCGAAAATTATATGGGTTTAGGCAGCTAAGCCCGTTGGGGATTAGTTGTTGTTGCAATTATCGTGCAAATTATTTAGCCCCGAATCTTTTGTTTTCGTCCAATTCCCCCAGGGCTTGCAAAAAACACGCCTATAATAAAGTGAACATTTTTACATAGATAGATAGTCGTATATTTACTATACATATTTCCTTAGAACACTCTTGGACAGTTCTGCAGCCAGCCACATGTGTAAATAGTTGCGGACATCTCCTTCTTTATAAGCGTATCTTCAATTCACAGATATTCCATCAGAGTTCAGTCATGTGTATGACTGAAAAAATTCGAGTGTGACACGACATGAATATTCACTACGTAGTGAGCAGTCGCAGCCAAAGTTAGATATACCTATTTGAGAACTGAGAATGGGTTTATAAATATAAGACGGAGATAGTTTTATGTAAAGCTACTGATTAATTTTCTGTGGGAATATTTACCTACTTAATAACAGGTGCACTTTGTTGTGTGTATAATAATCTATAAGCTCAGCAAAGCTAACCCATTTGAGCTATAGATTTATTATACCTATACTGTGAAATAACTTTGCAAAGAGAAAATAAAAATTAGTGTTGAGGAGACTTACAAAGGGTTCCCAATAAAAATCCCCTTTTTTGGCACCAAACGTTTTTTTCCCTTTTTTCAAAAAAAATTCCCATTTTTTCCCCAAAGAAAAAATGCAAGCATTTCAAACTTTTTTAAACATTTTGATTTTTATTCATAAAAAATAACACTTTGTAATGTTTGTTAAACAAAAAATTAACAAAAAAGAAAAAAAAAAGTTCTTTGTAAATCTTCGCAAAAGCTACTGCCTTTTGATAATTATTTCCTGGCAATGAAAAACCCATCCAAACTATTATTTGTCATTGCCATTGAAATTGACATTGAGGAAACGGTCAAAAATAGTGGTGTTTTGTTGAGCTTATTAAGGGCTAGTTGTACAATAGTGGTTCAGCCTCGGTTCAAGATTTTAATTCGCCGATTTCGGTGGATTAACTAAGGTTCAACGCTGGTTCAAGTATGTAATTGGTTATTATCACACACTTTAACAGTAAACTACTGTTAAACTCAATTAATCCGCCGGAATCGATGGATAAAAATAGCTGAACCACGGTTTAAATATTTGTACAACTGGCCCTAAGAAATTCTACCTTTTCCGATGTTTCTTCATTTTATTATTAAGGCTCTCCCAAACCAACGCGAAAACTTCGGAACAACGTCAAAATATTCGGCAATAATGAGAGTACCCACACAAATCTCATGTAAAATATATTGACAGCCGAAATTTTTGTCGCCGTTCTCCCAAACCAATACGCGAACACTTCGGAACGATAGCGAAATTTTACGACATTTACGATGACTTTAGACGCTGTTTATATTGGGAAGATTGAGGCCAGTTCTTCCCAATCTAAACAGGGTCTTACGCCATTGCATGAGTACCCCTAATAGGGGGTTTGTTTTGTATTTTTCAATAAAAATCGCTTAAAGCCCTTCCACACTATCACACTGAGTATTAATACATGTCAAAAAAGTGTGAAACAAATCATGTATAATAGTGTGGAAACAAAATAGGTCTGTTCGCGTACTTGCCTGAAACTGCCAGATTCTACCACTTTTATTTTTTTTATATGAACTTTGACAGTCTTTCGGGCTGAAACTGGTAGAAATGGGTAGTTTTGGGAAGTAAACGAACAAGGTTAGTATGATATTCCCAGCCTACACGATTTGACATGTGTTATTAATACATGAGAATTTTTAGAAATGGTTCTAATTCTGTCACACATTTCATCACATTTTTATTGAGGTTAAACTAAACTGTTGTGTGTGGTCAAAAAATGAAAAGAAATTTCTCTCTCACAAATTTGGCAGTAGCATGGAATTCTTTTCCACTTTGTATTAATACTCAGTGGGATAGTGTGGAAGGGCTTTTAACATCTGAATTTTCAGATTTCTGAATTTATGTCTTTGAACGCAAAAAAAATTTAAAATTTCAACCGAAAGTCATTGTGTCAAATGCCTGCATTTACCTGAAGGATTTACATTTAAGCGAAGTAAAATAAAACTTTAATCACATTCGTATATTTGGTGTGTTTTTTTCCAACCGACGCCATTACAGAAAAAAAATGGAGTTTCCATACAAACTATCGATAGCAAGTATGTAATTCCTGCCGGTAATACAGTTTTCTCCGTGCTTAAGTTAAACCCCGAAAATTATCTGGGTTTAGCTTAGCCCATTGGGGGTTAGATGTTATTGCATTTAACATGTAAATTATTCAGCCCCGAATCGTTTTTTTCATCCATTTTCCTTCGGGCTTGGAAAAAAACACGCCTATTAAACATTGAGTGTGAATAGTTGTGAGGATTAAATTTTAATATGTAATTAAATCAGCAACAGGTTTTATTATTTTCATTAAGGGCGGTATTCACCAAGCGCTCATAAACGGCTCTTAAGTTTATGAGGCTCATAACTCAACTAATATTTGTGCTATTCACCAAACACTCATAAAAATGAGAGCAGCTCTCTCTTAACCAGGCATAACCAAACTGTAAAATCAAACTTTTTTCGCACAAATGCATCACAAATAATAACTTTAACAAGACGAAACAACAACAACAAGACGAAAATATTTTTTTCAAATTAATTGAGTGCTCATTACTTATGAGTGGTCGGGAGCACTCATAAGTTTTATGAGCGCTCATAAATATTCACTATTATTGCTTGGTGAATAGATTTATGAAGCTTGTAAGTTATGAGCGTTCGGTGAATACCGCCCTAAAAGTCTATTAATTATTATTGATGTGTATGGCTTAAAAAAAATTAGAAAAACTTTCCAAACATCAATATGAAAAATTGTTGATTTAAAAATTCTAAACAATAAACAAAAAGTTCGTTCATTTAAATAAGTATTGAATTTTTATGACGAAAACTAAAAAATTCAACTACCAACAAGACGAAAATTGTAAAGTTCAGCTTTTATGTGCTTCAATTTTCATCTGAATTTTCAGATGAGAATTTCTTGTCTGAAAATTCAGATAAAACGTAACTAAAAAGTCATCTAACTTTTTATGACAACTGGCCAATCAGAAGCTCTAAAAATTCAGAATTCTGAAAATTCAGATGTAAAACGTAATGCATTCAACGTACCCAATGGCTTTCATTCAAGGCTTTTTAAATTGATTCCGAATAATTTTTTTTCGCTAAGTTTCAATGTATATATATATTTTCATTCGTACATCGCATTTGAAATCGAATTTGGGAATTTTCTACATAATTAACTCAAATAGAAATGTAGTTGCGTAAGTTCCCTTATTCACACGGGGAAACAAGTTGCGCAAGTTGCGATTTTTTTGGTGTTTTCTTTTAACCAAATCGTAGGTCCGCTTTCACACGAAGAATCATGTTGCTGGAGATTTTTTGACGATGATTTCTTGTATCTTTCACTCGAGGAAACAAAATCGTAAGTGAATTTCAGTAGTTTCCTGTATCTTGGTTGAATGTACACAACGTGAAAAAAGGAATGTCAATCAAATTTCAAATCGCTGATGATTTTGTTCACGTTCCTTACTACAAATTCAGTGTGAACGAAAAAAGAAAGAAAACATGCCAAAACTACTTTTACGTAAAAAAACTATAAAAAGAAGGCTGAATGCATTCATTCCAGGGATGTCCCTTATATATCTTCGAAAATAAAAAAAAAAAACTGAGCAAAAAAAATGCAGATGGCGCCCATTTTGACAGCCGTCAATTCTTTTACGTCAGGCTTTCATATCCGATAGGTTGGTTTTAATAATTTTTCTATAATAAAATCCAAAAACATCCGTGTAAATATTGAAATTTTCTAAAAAAATATACTAAAATTCATTTATTTAAATACCAGACTAATGTTTACCGTGAAAATTTCAATCATTTCAATTTTGGATCTACGAATAAAATACAAATTAAAATTTCAGTGCTCGATAATGATTGTACGATGATGTTACTTTTTCAATTTCAGTTCTGTGTAGCTTTATAGCAGCAACGTCAATAAAAAAATGGCAAAGACAAAAGTCGAGAAGAGAAACAAATCGGCAATCAATGAGGTTGTTACCCGCGAATGCACAATTCACTTGTCCAAGCGGGTACACAATATTGGATTCAAGAAACGCGCTCCTCGTGCCATCAAGGAAATCCGCAAATTTGCCGAGAAGGAGATGGGTACCAACGATGTGAGAATCGACACCCGCTTGAACAAGCACATCTGGTCCAAGGGTATCAGGTATGTTTCCTTCATCTCTTTAAAATCGAAATGCATTACCAGAACTAAAATTCAAATTTCTCTCAATTTCACAGGAGTACACCTTTCCGTGTTCGCGTCCGACTTGCCCGTCGCCGCAACGACGATGAGGACTCACCCAACAAACTATTCACATTGGTCACCTACGTGCCAGTTCCCACATTCAAGGGGTTGCAAACAGAAAATGTTGAATCCAGCGATGATTAGTTAAATAATAGCGAGAGTGAAACATTTTTTTAAAATAAACAAAAAAATTTAATTTTTACGTAAAGTAAACTTTGGAATTGTTTTCTGAATTATGTTTTGTGGAGAACAGCTTCGACTAGTGTCAGTTCGTCTTTTGACATCACCGCTATTAGATGCTGCTGACTGGCTTTTAGATGTATCACACTGATACTAATTCCCGGGGTTATTGTTGATGAACTAATGATGGACTGAAAGCCTACAACTCCTTTGTATTGATAAATGGCCAGTGGTTCATTGAAGCTTTCTGTGAGTATATTAAGGAGGATGTCTTTCGACTTCTGCAAGACGAGGAATTCAACTTGTAGAGGGCTTACAACTTCGATAGTTTGCATCAGTTCGAATGGATTGTCCTTAGTTGATCTGTAAATGTCGACCAGCCCATGGTGAAAGGACTTTGGTTTGATTTTCGAACAAATAGCAATGAATTTCTCGGAATCTTCGGTTACTACAGCTGCTATCTGAGATGGAGTCACAGCTGGAATCTTTTGTTTGCATTTTTCTGGTTCATTGGGTTTCCAGATCTCCACTGAGTCATTTAAGAGAATGGCGATCAGGTTCTTCTCTAGTGAAGTAATCTGAAAAAATTGTTTTTTTTTATTTACATTTCTTCACTACCTTGAAAGGGCTCCACCTACCTGAACCACTCCATCCCTGTTAATGTCGTTTTTGTGTACAAATTTGAGTCCCTTATCATCGTGTTCTACACAGAATACACCTAAGCTTCTATTACTTTCCTTATTTGCAACAAAACAATGCTGACCATCGAGTTCTAATGCTTCAATCATCCCTGGGGAATTTCTGTCGTTGAAAACTCGGTCTAGGCCGTCGGTTTCCATAGACATAACATTGGGGTGGAAATTATTCTCTAGTGACTTTTTGATTGCAACATAATCGGCGTTTCCAAAAGCCACCCGAAAGATATCAATGAGAGCTTTTCTGCGAGGAAGCCAAGAGAGATCTGGAAAATCAAAGAAGTAAAATTAGATCAATGATCAAGTTGTAACTTGTATAAGATCTTTGTGCATTATTTGGCTTGAAAAAAAAAAATTATTAAAAAATATGCCAAGGCCTAGCTAAAAAGACTTAAATACATTTTGATTAAAATACCTCTGCTGCCAGAGGCAAAAATAATATTTGAAATTATATTGAAGAATTTCACTGGCACATCTAGTGTTTTATAAAACACAACAAGACCGACTTTATTCTTATTCATGAGAATATTTTAAAGCAATTTTTACAGGCTTTAAGTCAGTGATAGGGAACATACAGATGCACATCTGTGTTGAAGAAAATAATATGCTTCATAAATAATTTTAACAAAGATGCATAATCATAATAACCTGTTATAACGTCTCTTGCTAGAGAAATGAATTCTTGTAGTTTAAAGAGGTTTCCTTTTCTATGAACATCTATAACTACTACGACTTTGAAGACTTTCGCATAGTCGTCCATATACCTTATGGTAATATGATAGCTTGAATGACCTTTGATTATATAAGAAGCTTATGTACGATTTGTGGCACATAGAACCAAGCGTAATAAGTAAGGAGATTCATTTATTAAAAATTTTATATACTTTACAATGATTTTTAAATTTAAAAGCTCTAGATCTGGAAACCATTCCAAAGTACGTACGTCTCTGATGTTTTAAAACTGGACAAACGCTTATAAAATGGAAACATTTACTAAGAATAATATTAAAGCTTAGGTTGGAAACTTTGCCTGGGGTGGAAACGGCTAACTCGATAGTTGATAATCAAAATCGACAATTTTATTTTTGTCTTAGAATAAATAATAAAAAAAAAACACCAATAAGATTTCTCTCAACAATTAATATATTCAATATTTGCTTTAGTTTGATTGCCATACGCTACAGAAAATGGAAACTTATCAATGCCCGTACAAGCTGCTCCAACTTCTCCCAAGCGATTAACTACAATAAGTCCTCCCATAAATTTTTCGTGATGTTTAAGGATTCGCTTGAGAGCATTCTGGGCAGCTGTTATGGGATCTTGTCCAGCTCGCAAATTCTCAACGGCCACAAACGATGGGAGAAATCTCATCATTATGTCTCCGTCACCCGTTGCTGCCGCAGCACCGTATTCATTGTCTGCATAAGCTCCAGCGCCGGGTATTGGAGAATCACCTACTCTTCCAGGGATCTTATGACTGGCTCCATTGGTCGAGGTTCCGGCGTAGATATGGCCGCTAGAATCGATAACAATCATTCCGATAGTATCATGATTTTTAGGTCCGAATCCAAATTTGTTTTTGTCGCTTTTGTCCAAAGGATGATAGTTCGTTGAAGGTTTATATGGTCCACAAGAGCTCCTAGGATCTGGGTTGACATTAACCCAGAAATTAGGTTGACATCCTTCTGACCACCATTTTTGCCAGATTTCCTTTGATGCTGGAGTACTAAGTGATTCTTTTTGAAATCCCATCATTTGCGCGAATTGACTTGCTTGATCGCCCACCAACAATGTGTGTTGAGTGTTTTCCAAAACATGCCTCGCAACTCGAATTGCATGCTTAATGTGTCGCAATGCAGCTACTGCACCTATATTCATCGTAGCACCATCCATTATCATTGCGTCTAGAGTTGTTTCACCGTGTTCGTCGGGACTACTACCATAGCCGACAGTGCCATCACATTGTAGACGTTCACATGTGCTGCAACCCTCGACTAGGGCATCTAAGGCGGTTTTGTGTGGCTGATGGAGTACCTTCCAGGCTTCATTGGCAGCATCGATAAATGCCCAGGTATTTATTACAATAGGAAGATTGGCCGTTAGGACTCCTTGCGCAAGTATGCACACAGTGAATGTTACGAGTATCATTGTCATTTTCTGTACTTTGGAATGCAACTGTAGCAGTAGGTAATTCCCAATCGTTTTATTGAAATGATTCGACTGATAAAATTTTAAACGGGTTTTTGTTTTTGGTTTGTATTTTATTTTTGTTTATCTCTGCATATATTTCCTGTATAGTGGTATAACTGATAACAGATCCATAGGTGATCAAAATTTAAAGTACAGTGATTCTAAAATTTGCAGTTTGACATGAAAATTTTGAAGTGGAAATAAAATTTCGCATAGGTGATATTCCTTTGCTGAGCTACATATACCTTAAAATATTTTTGTTCCACATGAAATGAATTATGAAACACACTTACGCCCATATTATTCACTCGATACACCCAGATTGAAACTTAAATCTGGATGTATTTACATTGAATTTGTATAATATGGGCGTTAATCACTGAACTGTCATATACTTATGTCGAATTCCTTTCAACAAAAGAATCGAATTTTCTTCTAAAAAGAATCGAATTTTTTCTGTCGTTGAAAGGAATATGAAAAGACGAAAAGAATCGATTTTTTTTTGTGATTGTGTGTGTGGCACTTGACAGAAACAATTTTGAAGTAAAATATCCAGAAAATATTCAATTTGGAAAATATTATTATTGTTAATTGAAAAGCAACGCACTATAAAATTCACCGAAAATTCGTTGCAACCAAAAACACAATTTGTTTTCTTAAAACACCGCGACATTCAATTTGACATTTTAGAAATTTCAAATCTTGCTAGTGTATGTGCAAATCGGTGTAAAATCTTTCTTGAATCTTGCTAAATTAGCAAGATTTGTTTTGACAGAAAAAATCCGAATTGTTCAGAAAAAAAATCGATTCTTTTAGAAAAAAATTCGATTCTTTTGTTGAAAGGAATTCGACATTAGCAATTACATAAAAATTGTATGAAGTTGGTTTTGCTCAGCGTTTTGCTCCATTTGCTCGGTAATTTTATTCTTAGCATACAGAGCATGTTCCGAGCTAGCTGCGATGGAAAAAAGAAACATGACTTATGTGCTCTGATATGTCTGAGGAAAAAAAAAACATAGAATGTATTTTTGACAGCTCAGTGATCTGTTCTGAGGTAAAAAAGAAAAACACCATAGGGGTATTCCCGATCCGATGCAAACTGGTCTTGTATCATCGCAAAAGTGCAAAGTTTTTTTTTACAATGGGGTTAGGGTATAGCAATTTTACACTTTTGCATTTTTGCAATGATACAAGACCAGTTGCATCGGATCGGGAATACCCCTCATATGATACAAAAACCTAAAAAACATCACCATCACTTCACATTACTTTATGTGGAATATGAAACGCAATCAGCTCGTGGAAAGAAACAATAGGGGTATTCCGGATCCGATGCAAACTGGTCTTGCATCAAAGTGCAAAGTTTTTTTTTACAATGGGGTTAGGGTTTAGCAATTTTACACTTTTGCATTTTTGCAATGATACAAGACCAGTTGCATCGGATTGGGAATACCCCTAATGAAAACACTTTTTCTGTAATTAACGAAACTACTTCATTTCGGCTCCAATGAAAACGTAGTATTTGGTCTGTTTGGTAACGTGAAATTTCTTGTGAGTTTGCACAAATTTTCACAAAGTTTCACAATTTGCTGTCAAAACCCATAGAAAAAACTCAGTTTTTGGAAAATTTATTGAAAAAAAAGTTACCAAACAGGCATATAATCTTCTTTTTCATAGTTCCAAACCTAGACATTTCAACCATTTTTAACCCTAAAGACTGTCAAAGTTCAGATAAAAGAAATCTGGCAGTTTCATAGGCAAGTAACGAAACTTCATGTGGCGACAAAAAGTTGATGAGTTTATCAACTTTGGCGCATAGTGCCGTGCCGTGAAGTTCAGTTGTCGCTTATGGCCAGTTGTACAATAGTGGTTCAGCCTCGGTTCAAGATTTTAATTCACCGATTTCGGCGGATTAACTAACGTTCAACGCTGGTTCAAGTATGTAATTGGTTATTATCACACATTTGAACAGTAACCCACTGTTGAAACTCGATTAATCCGCCGAAATCGGTGGATAAAAATTGCTGAACCACGGTTTAAATATTTGTACAACTGGCCCTTACAATTTCATTTCAATAATTTTTTTCAGTTCCGCTGAATTGGAGTTCGAGTGCAGTCTCACCTTAAGGCTAAAGCTAGGCGGTGGCGATCACGGTAAAAATGTGGATGCCGCACATCGCGTAGATCTGTTGATTAAAATGTGCAGTATCCTCATTTTTATCGTGATCGCCACCGCTAAAATTAAAAAAAAAATTTTCGCGCAAAACGAATCACCCTATATCTTACTGTTTGAGAGCCTTTGGTACATATCACTAGTGACTTAACGACTTAACGAAGCATTTGACATTTTTCTCAACGAAAACAAACAACCAACCGAAATGCATCAACGGAAAATATGCATGAGTCAAAAAGAGACAAACAGACTTTAATTTAAAAAAAATTGCGATAAAAAAAGCCAACACAAAGCAAAAATAGCACAAACTGAACTGGCGCTCTATATTCCTCTCTACTCAACAAATCAAATATAAGAAAAAATTTTTGTGTGTTTTCTTCGATTCCACTCCGTTGTTTTTTTATTTTTTACCGCCGTCGTCGTTTTATTGTATTTTCGAAGGAAAAAATAAAAACAAAATATTATTTAAGCAATAAATAAATTTCATTAAAGAATAAACAAATTAATTTAAACAATATGCCAATTCAATTGGATAAAATCTTAGCTGATATTGCCGAAGAAAAACCCCTGCATCCACAGAGCGATGCCGCGAAATCAAAAAAGGATCAAGATGAGGCTTGGACTAAAGTCGGAAAAAAAAACAAACTTTCTGGTGGGATTGTAGTAGAAATATTGAAAAAAATTAACACACTTTTATATGCCATTGCAGCACATGAGGCCAAATCGATTTTCAAAGTCTTGCAAAAGAAATACGAACAAGAGAAGCTGAAGCCGTCGAGCACCTGGAAGCTGTTTCAACAAATGGAAGATATATGCAAGAAGCAGGAGGAATTCAAACCAAAATTAGAGTGAGTTTTATAAATTTATATTTCATTCAATATATTACTGATCTAGATACGGATAAGGGGACTTTGACGTCTCTACTCTCTAGTAATTTGGGTGTAATTCATGTTTCATTTTAATTGTTGAAATTGCTTCCGTTGGGATCTCGTGGACTCAAATTTGATCTCGAAGCCGAGTAATTCATACGATTCAATGACCCCTACATTCCCTGATAATTTTAAGCTAGAAGGAACAGACTGGCAACTAGGGAAGAGGCGGCAAGAATATTTATGTTCATCAGGTCTACGATTATTCGAGTTGGAAGACATGCGCTATTTCCATTTAATTTATTTCGATTGAGAACTGACCCATAAATCATTTTCTTGTGAGATAGGTTCACACTTGACAAGTTATTTTACTAATTCTTTCGAATGATAAGCGCTCCAACGCTTCACGTTCCATTTACACCTCTATAGGTAACTAGTGTCTTATTTTATTTTCTTGGAAAATATATGGTACATACGGGGCAGGTATGTATATTTGGGCCAAGAACAAAATTTTCTCTGCCGAACGGAAAGTATACCAGTATTTTCCAGGCAGAAGTTAACGCCATAGGAAAATGTGCAGAACATAATCCCGAAAGAAAAATATCAAAACCAAAACATTCTCATTATGTCGGATAGCCAAGATGCACTCAAAGCACTGAATTCATACACTATCAATTCTAAACTGGTTGGGGAGTTTGTGGACAAATTAAACGAACTGGACAAGAATGACAATGTATTATGTAACACTTCATTGGGTACCAATGATGAGCAGAGCCATTATTGTACCAATGCTCAGGAAGAGACAGTTGTGAAGCACTTGTGCATCAGAGACTTAGGTATCTGGGACGTCACCAGATAGATCAGTACGAATTACCATCCCTAAAAATACCCAAGTTCTCTAGACACAATAGATCTTAAGGTTGCTGTGCAATTAATACCCCAAAATTGGTAAATTACTGGAATTTAATTTTAAATGGGATTCCCCGTACACTAAACTTTTATCAAAAATCAAAATTACTAGGTATTAGAATTAAATAGGGGAATTCCTAAGTTTTAAAAGCAATTGTTAGAGTCTAAAAGTTAATCAAAAATAAAACACACGACTATGTCACACCTATGTAATTACTTTGGAACCTGGAAGGTCCGCTATTTTTTATTTAGCCAGTTCACTTTTCTAAGATCTCACTAAGCAAACTTCTGGAAGCTTCATTGAACAGAAGGTGAAACCTTTAGAAGTCCCTGTAATATCCCACTATAGCCATGCTTCCTTGGACGTTTCAAGGGAAAAGCGTATATGGGGAGAAAAATAGTCAACAAATAAGTTTTTTTTTGTAATAACCCACTATAGCCGTGCGTCCTTGGACTTTCAAGGGAAGAGCGTATATGGGGAGAAAAAAGTCAAAAAATTTGTTATTTTATTTAATTAATAATATGTATTTAATTTGAAAGGTCCGCTTTCTCAATGCGTGGCTGCTACCTTCAAATTATAATAGTTTGACTAATTCTCTTCTAATCATCCTTTGCTTATTTATACCAAATTTTAAAGTAATATTTATATTTATACCAAATTTTAAAGTCTCTTTTTTATAAATTGATCAACTGCTCCTGTCAAAACTCTGAGGAAAAAAATTTTGGATTCGTTTGCTCACCGTTTGAGTGAGAAAAATTTCTGAGATCTCATTGTTCTGAACGCGCCAGATTTTATTGCGAAAAAATATTTCAATATTCAACATATTCAACGAACTATAAATATTTTACACATTGAAATAAAAATTAATTTTATATCAACAGAGAAGAAATACCCGAACAAGAAGAAGAATCAATGGTGGAGTTTCTTGAAGTTCGAGAAGAAGATGACGATTACGAAGGCGAGAGCGACAACCAAGACAAATCTATGAGAAGCATCAGTCCAACAGGGAGTTCACCAGAAAAAGAATCTCCCAGCAATTTAGACATAAAGCCAGAGCTAAAAGTTCTTAACTCAAATTTAATGGTTTCACAGGCAACGACAGCAATTAAACCGGAATTCGGGCAGCACCAAACACAACAACAACAACAACAACAACAACAGCAGCAAAAACAAACTGCTTTTTCAAAAGCACTTCAAAACAAAGGAATAAGCCTCCGAAAGACAAATGTGGGAACACCAATGAGACAAACAACATTGACTAAAATGTCAAAACCACCAGCATCGGATAATATCCGATCACTGGTGCTGCCTGAATCAATTAAACGTAAACTAAAAAGTGCTGAAATACAACGTGAAGAGGCAACACCTTCAAAAAAAATGAACACCACCACAACAGCACAAACATCTACTGCTCCATCACATGTTCAAATTCCAGAAGTTGAAATTAAAAAAGAAACCATAGACGAAATGGAAACAATAATGCCCACCACAGGGACGTCGAATGCAGGAATCAATGTCATAACAATTCCATCGAATAATCAAACAATGGCTGGTGAATTATCCAATGGCATGACAACAATCAATACAAATGGCTATAATACCCAATTGGAAGAATTGGATTTCCAAAAGGACATCATTTTTGAAAATAATCCACAAAGCAGCTCCAAAACATTGAACCATACTGCCGCTCCTGGAGAGATAATAAATATTGGAAATTTCGAAAATCAGCTTCCGCCGACATTTTTCAAAAATCTCTGCAATTCAAATCGACACGAAGCTCTTGGTTTGTATGTTGCTAATGTTATGAATCGCGTTAACGGTAGAACAGCTGCTAAATTAGAAATAAATATCCTAAAAGCTATCATAGAAGCACAGTCAGACGAGTTTGCGAGACTTTAGATGTAGACGAGAATTTATAAATTGTATTAAGGAAATCGTCTTTTTACATATATTAATTGTCTAATTAATTATATTAATTTTAGTTTTTTTTTTAAATAAAACTTTTAACCGAATCCTTTTTTTTCAAGGAGTGAATGGCGAATAAAGTGATTATAAAATACTTTTTTATTGATTATACACAAAACAAAAATTGATTTGTTATAGTTTACATTATGTACGTGTAAAAATTTGCTTAGAGCTGGGTTTTCACTTTTTCAAAAAATACGGCTCGAGATTGACAAATTAAGAGAAACAAAACCCTGTATGTATTTAATATTGTTTTTCGGAGTTTAAATATATTCAGCTCTAAATTGTAATCTTTTTATTAATCATTTATTCATCAATTTTTTTTTCATTTTATACAATTTGTATCTAAAGTCTCAATGGACTATCCATTCAAAAAAGAAAAGAGTTTATTTTGTAAACTAAAGGAAATCTTTTCACATTAGTTTTATAAGATTGTGAATAAATAATGTAATAAGTTCTCAATAAATCAATTTTAAGCAAATATAATAAAACATTCAAGGCATTTTCCGGAAACATTGATATTATATTCTCGGAAAAATTTTTAAGACTGAGAGCACGAATACTAGTATAATGGCTTTTTCCATTGGTAATCGGTAAGAACAAGAGCATTTTTGGCATTTAGCTAGTCTCGTCCATTTAAAAAAGGAAAAGATTAAAGAATCGCAGATTTATAACAGTTTTGTTTGTGCGGCCGGTGGTCATACTTCTGAAGCGAAGTGTTTTTTTTTCTTTTAATATAAGGCGTGTTTTGGTGAGAAACTGCAACCCAGTCAGTCAAAATTTAACAAGAGATACAACAACAAAAATCTACTGGCACTTCCATTAACTTTTTCCTCCAGTCAAATCTTACTGTTTCTCCTACTCAAAATCAGTGGAAACTGTGGATCGTTTTCTTGATTTTTTACTTCACTAAGCTATATTCTCACCAAAACACGGCTATAGATAAAGAAAAATCTCTCCCGGTTCTCAAAAAAAAAAAATAGTAAACATTATTTGAGCAAGTACTTACGTTTATCGATGACGAATTGCTGTTGATAAAAGTCCCAGCGATAGAAGACAAGGTTGTTGTCTTCATTTTCTTTTAAAACTCCAATAACATCCACAAATACTTCATTTACTCTCAACGTTAGACTGATTACTTTTTGGGCTTGTATAGGCATCGTTTGTTTTTGTTCGAAATGGCTCAAATAGTATTTGGTATCTTAAAGATTGAAATATCAAATAAAAAAATATTAAATTTGGTTGTAATGTTGTTTGATCATATATCGACGAGTGCAGAACCTCGTAAGTCGTTTTTGCATGTTTTTCCAGAAATCAATAAAAACCTTGCAAATTTTTAAGTAAGAGGTTTTGAATTCTGCCCTTTTCTGTAAAATGTTCAGAACAACATTATGTTACTTTACAATTGTCAAGAGGTGGCTCTGATTCTGCTGATTTTTTCCATTAATAATCATGTAGATTATGGAATTCGCAATACGTGATCCGCAGTGCAATGCTTTCTTTTCTCTTTACACATTTGTCGTGAAAAGAAAAGAGAACACTGTACTGAGAACCAATGCGGATACAGTATTGCGCATTCCATAATCGACATTAATATTTTTTTGTTGAATTTTTCGACTTACAAGGTCCTACAATTTAAACATCGATATGTACATGAATTGAGTATCAGTTTCGTTTTTTATTTACCAGTTAACTTACCTTTATAAGTTTCTCCCAGTTCTTCAACTATTTGTTTTAACTGTCCAAGAGCTTTTACTGTCTTATTGTGCATTTGTTTGTAGTCAAAACTTTTTTCTTTTGAATCCCTCAAATCGGCTTCACTCTCAAAATGTCGCGCATTAACTGAATTTTCAAAAATAACCGAACTATCCAGGGTTATAGGCAATTTTAAATCATTTTCCAGGACTTGGTTCTTAAAGAACTTGTCAATAATTAATCCATTTATACTTTCTGTCTGAAGTTCTTCTACGGAGTTTGATAGAATTCGCTTTTCTTTTGGAAATTTAGTAACAATTTTTACATTTCCATAAATCACTTGATCTTTGTCGCGTAGTAGTAAATTTTTCTCATCAAAAGTCATATTATTCACAGGGCCAAGAACTTCGATATCGCTATATAGAATTGCAGAATCTACAATCGTTTTACCTTGAATGGTGTAATTTTCATAAACAAAGACTGTGTTGTAAATCCATTCGGTTAAGTCCACATCATTAACAATACTCCCAGGTTCACAATATAGATTCTTAATGCTTGCAGATTGAACTCCTTTTGGTGCTGTGATTGTATTCTGGGTAACGTCTAAACGAATAACATCGTCAATGAGATTCAAATTGTTGATGCGAACGTTATTTAGATCTCCTGGCAGATTAAAATAAAAATTAAATACAAATTGTTGTATTAATGTTGAGTAAAATACCTGAAACAAATGCTTCATAAATTTTCCATTGTCCAGTTACGTGTTGTTTACCAGAAGTAAGAAGAGTATTCTCCACAAAATCATTAAAATCAATTTCGGAATTACTGAAACAAAAATCAAAAAATAACGATCGAAATAAGACGACATCTGTTGGGAAATAGAATATGTACAATATTTATGAAAACAGCTGTCGATGACATTTGTATGACACAACCTGTCAAATTAGAATAGGTCTGTTCGCGTACTTGCCCGAAACTGCCAGATTCTACCAGATTAATTTTTTTTATATGAACTTTGACAGTATTTCGGACTAAAAATGGTAGAAATGGGTAGGTTTGGGGAGTAAACGAACAAGGTTAATGTGGTATGGTAAACAAAAACAAAAGTGGCTCAGGTTTTTTACCTTTATCGTGATTCGTGAATATCGTCTTCGTTGTTCATATATTTTTGTGTAGTTTTCAATTTTGTTTAATTTTATAAAAAAAAAATAGGTGTATATTGAAAAAATATAAAATTTATTAAATGGTAAGTTAGTATGTAGTAAAGGAATGTTGAAGTTGGTGGTTATATTTCACTACAAGGAGCGTTTTCGAATCCTTAGATAAGGAAACTGGAGACGCTAAATACTTTTTTAATGTAGTTAACACCAACAGAAAGTCATTTAGAAAGCTATCTCTACTTCTAGTAAGGTTTTATAGTTATCAACAAATTGTAAGTTTTATTTGAAATGGTATGTAGTATGGTTACGACCGATCAACTTTGTAATTCTCCTCTGATGGAGAATGAGATACTTGTCCTGAGTCCACCCTAGACGGGATGCAATTGTGGCTTACTTATGAACGTGAGCCTCAACTACCAAACCCGGTTCTTAGCTATTTATTGGTTTTAAACGTGATCTGCTTAAGTTGTGACAGGGATTTGAATCATTGGAAAGCGTCTGATAACTATAATTTCTTTATCAAAAAGTAAATGCTTTTTCCGCGATCTATGTACCTATTACAATACAAATTTACATACTCCACAAACACATTATCTTTTAGTCGCGAACGCTTGTATGTAAAGTTCTATTGCCTTTCTGAGCAATCTTGGCGCGTAATCAAATAGTAGCGCGGAAAAAGACGTAGGGTGGCATTGGTCTTACCTTTCCCTATAGGATGTAGGCCTTTGAAGTGGCTAATTATTAAGTTAATTTTAAAGTTTAAACAAATTGATTTGTATTTTGATATGATAATGATAGCAAAAAATTCAGTGGTATTTTTCATAAATATGAAAGTATTGCATTCCGTGGTTGGGACCTTTGTGCATTGAAAATGCGTTTTTTTTGAAGTCCAGATAAAAAGTATAGCAACTAAATCACTATATCTAATAAAAGATCTGAAAATGGGGGTCCAAGACGTCTTGGATGGGGTCTTCCGTACGAACCCAAAGATGAGTATGAAAGCGGTCTCTAAAAAAATGTGATAGCATTTAGAAATATGTTCTCACTGATAAGAATCTTCCCCTCTGATAACATAATATGTTAATCCAAGATGCACCGACAAAGGTCCCAATCCCGGCATGCAAGAATTTCATATTTGGATATGAAAAGTAAAGATCTATCTTTTGGGCTTTTAGTCTAATAACTTTTTTTAGTTTAAAAATAAGTATTGGATGTATCTATTAAAACGATGATCTAAAAACTAATTTCGTATTCCCTCTCTACAGACTACATGCAAATAAACGGAAGGTGTAATGAAGATGCCAGTTGTCCTTAAAGAAGCCAAATATTTGAAAATGGTTAAAGCGAGTTAAAAATGTTACACTTATGTAATTTGAGTTACTTAATTTCAAAAAATTCACTCAGAAATTGAACAATCTTTTTGCTGGTGAAATTAGTGGATGTAATGTAGTGCTTGATTGCTAGCTTAAAGGTGTGTGTTGTTCGAACCCCATTATAGGCAGCTTTTTTCTGTATACCCCCAGTTTCAACCGGAATCATAATAATAGGTGTGTTTTATTCATTGCTGCATAGCCAGCGCACCAAAATTTCCCTTGGCAAACAAAAACAATTTGATTGCTGGCGAAAAAGAAGTCAGTAAAAATAAAGATGGCTGTGCTGGCGATAGAGCTTTCAATTATTGAAATGAACGTATAGAGTGAGCTTTCGTTTTATTCAGACTTGTGCTGCGCTGGCTATGCAGCAATGAATAAAACACACCTAATAATAACAAAACATCATACCTATTTATCAGTCCATTTTGGTTGCGTTCTACCTAAGATCTTCCAAAGTGTAGTTAGAATTATTATTCAAAATACATAACAGCTCAACTTTTTTCAACAAAAAAAAAATGTTAAACTGTTATATTTGAAAATAAATAACAAGTTCTACGGGAGGTATCGTTAATAACGGTGTGTACAATAATACAAATACAATTAAATCAAAATTGTTAGAGATACAGAATTCAAAACTAATTGGATTTAATAGTGAATTTTTTTTTCGGGACTATGAGGCCTATTCGGCTAAATGTTGTCTCCGTGCGTCAGAGGAAAACGAATGTTCCAAAAAGCATATAAATTGCGATAAAAATAAAATTTTAAAAATTAGATCCTCTCAAGAACTTAAAAAAAAACTATTTATATAGCTTTGAATTCAAAAGATTGATTAGTTTAAATTAAGTGAAAAATTCAGACAGAAATTAAGTGAACAATTCATGTGAATCGAAAAATTCGATCGGATCGGATAGCAGAATAGGGCTGGATAATACAGCTTTTGGTTTCGCTTCAAGTTGAAAGCGATTTCGATAATATTTCGATGATATTTTCCTTTAGCAAAATTTTAAAATCCCTCTATAAAAATGTTTTGTACCAAGTTTGTAAAATCCACCAGTTTATAACTTTTTTGCAATCCAAACAATTTTCATTTCATACTTAGATATTCAGTTATTGAAAGTAACTGTACTATATACTTGCAAATCTTTGCGAATCTATGCGCGGCCTTCAGTATCTTTCTCGCCTGTCCTAAAAACGTCTCAGAAATAGTATAAATATATTAAAAGATAAAAGAACAAAAGAAAATACAAAACTTACCTGGTGGTTTCAATAATTGGACCAAATAAGTGCAAATCCTCGACATTAAAATCATTTTCAAATACAACTGGTTTCGAAAATATCATTTCTGCCGAAATTTGTTGCGGCTTCGATAAACTAAAGTAGTTTTCTTTTAAATATTTTAAATTCATTCCATTGATTGGTCCCTTAAAAAAACAGCACAACTTAGATGCAATAATCTACCAAGTATTTTAGTGTACTCACTTCGAAATCAACTGGGCCTTCAAAATATCCATCAGCTATCTCAACATGATGTTGTAGATCCACATTTTCATTAGCGAACCAAACATATTCCATTGTTTTGCTGAGATTGTGAGAATTAAGTGTGACAAAATAAGGTGCCTTTTCAAAAACTGCATTCTGAACAGCTATAGTTTCTAAATCTCCATCGATAAAGTCATTCAAAACTGCCAAATTTAAATTGTTTACAGTGGATAACTTTCGAATCTGTCCTTTTACATAAACATCTTTTTGACATATCATATCTTCGTTGAGGATTTGTGGCTCAGCAGAGTCTTTAGTGAGAATATCCTCAGGAATTCGTAGTCCATTAACGGTAGACGCTCTTAAAGATGTTTTCACTTTTATTGAGTTTTCTGGAATAAAGCTTAATTTTAAATTTGAAAACATGAAAATGTATAGTAAAACTAACCGAATAAAGCATTGCTTATGTGCTCATCCCGATTTATCATATAGGTCCCCGAAACAAATTCGTTCAAGTCATGATCATTCAGTTTTCCATTCAGCTTAATACCTTTCGCAGCTGCTACATTTGATAATGTTTGAGGTGCTGTAAAAGTCTGATCCCGATTTTGTTGTAACCAACAATTGCCAAATTCTTCTGCAGAGATTCCATTAAATTTTCCAGTGAAAGTGAGATTTGAAACTTTTATATCATACGGAAATCTCATTCCTCCTACATATTTGACATTGCCATTTAATTGAGCCAGCAATTCTTCGATTTCTTCGATGGATTTTTTATTGATAAATTTTTCAATTTTAAGATTCTCAACCCGAATCGTACCAGGGTAGTTGTTTAATATTTCAGGATTCGATTCTTTTTTTTTATGGTCAGATTTTTTTTCAAATACTTTATTTATGGTTTGAATATTTTCAACTTTTGCAAACTGAGTTTTAAAATTTTCAACATTCAAAGAGCCTTCTGAAATTTGATCGCCTGATGTGGTAAGGTATTCCGAGAGGTCTTTATCTCGTAGTTTAATAGATGGTGATATAATTCTGGAAAAAAACGGTATGTTACATATTTTGAAAAATTATTTTTATTTGTATTGAAAAAAAAAAACCTCTTTGCAGTAACTTTCATGAATTTCAAATTCCCAGTGATATTTTGTTGTCCATTCTTGGTGAGAAGTCTTTTTTCAAAATCATCAACCTCAATGCCATTGAGAACCTTCACCTCTGCGAATCCTTCTGAAACTTGTACATCTGTATTGAAAATCTTATGACCTTCAATAATTTGAACCTCATCGAAACCAGTTGGAACTAATTGTTGAAGATCGAAGCCATTGATGAATGAAACAATTGAGTTGTTTGCTTCGATGGGTTTTTGGAAGTTTAATTTAAGTCCATTTATAGAACCCGAGCTACGTAAGCCTTGATCAAGGGCTTTTTTGATACTAAATTCACCCGAACCACCAATGATGTTTTTAGCTGAAAGGAGATTACTTATGGTTACATCGCCTGTAATTGTATAATCGCCAGTTAGATTCAAAGACTCATGAATAGTCTTGATTGGAGACATCATGTTAAGGTTGCCCAAGATTTTGCCCTGAAATTTGAAAAATAAAATACGTCATCTTAGAACAATCTTAAATATTAAAAAAGGAATATTAAATTCTCATGTGTTTCTGAAAAAAATTCAAAAAACGATGCCAGCCAGAAAAAAGGATTTCTGAGTGCAAAAATAATTTATAATGAAGCTTGTTTCTGGAATTTTGTTTGTCACTTACCGATAATGTAACCGGTTCAAGAAGCCTTACTTTTTCAAAGGTCTTATGTCCGGTCATGTGCTGAACTTCATCTGAGTTAAGAAGTAAGACATCTAATTTGTTTTTTAGCACATGTATGTTATTCAAACGATCATGGATGGTCAGATTTTTGGCATAAATTGGTTCTGCAAATTGAACATCTTGATTTACAACATAACTGCCACCATCAGTCCGTACTAACTGCGAAAGACTTTGTCCACCAACAGTTTCCGATATAACAAAAAGCGAATCCGTTTGTAAGTTGCCAATTTTAACAGGTGCCTTCAAAAATTGCTGTCCTGATTTCTTGAGAGTATTCAATTGCAAATCAGACCAGCTGATATCGTTAAGTTTTCCTGTGATCATTAAATGTTCAACATTCATTGAATCAAGAAATTCAGGGTTTATATCACTTCGACCTTCGGGTGGCCGTTTAAAGTTTCCATTGACAACAACCTTAGGAGCTGATACTTTATTGAGTTGAATATTTGACAAATCGATTCCATTTATTTTCTTGGCTTTGAATTTATTGCGAACTACAAGTGTCCCGACATTTAGAGTATCTTGTACGTATTCGATGCTATCCTTATTCGAAGTGTGCCGTTTGATTAATGATTTTCTGTTTGTTCGAGCTTCTAGAACTTCAAGTGACTGCTGTGCATAAGATAGGGTCTTCCAATAACTAGCGGTGAAATTTCTTTGATGATGGATAAACTGTTAAGAATTTTTATGGATATAATGAATTTTAATTTTTTATTATTTTCAAAAGCTTACCGATCGTGTGTACGCAATTTCAATATTTGCCATTGAAATGTCTGTAATTTCTTCTTTTGTATCACTTTTTTTCAGGTTTTTAGCAGCCAAGACATCGTTTTTGAGTTTTTCCACATCAATTTTACTCAGGCGATCAATAGCTTGCAGAGACCAATCAATTATTTGTTGTCGGAGAGTATTGGCATTTTCTTCTTGGGTAAAGATTGGCAGAAAAACATTTGTTTCATTCTCGATCATGCGTTCATTAGCGATTACTTGGTAAAATAAAATTAATCAGACTTATTAAAAACGAAGAAAAATTATAAATAAAGTACCCAAATAGCTTAAGTCGCCTTCTTCGAAGATGCGCATGTTAGAAACCCCTTTCCCTAAAGCGCCCTCAGTGAATTGAGCTTTCGATTCTTCGAATTTCCAATCATTCATATTGTAGATTTTAATCTCTTGATTTGAGCAAGCAACCAGAAGAATAAACTTCTCTAGCTCTATGTTCTAATAAATTGATGAGTTTTTTTTTTCAAAATCTTTAGTTTAAAAAATAATAAATATAATCTTACCTCAACTGGTAGAAATTTCTGGACGGAATATAAAGGCAGTGACTGATAAGGAATAAAAGTTCCCTTTTCAAATTTGTAAATCACCGACTCAACTTCAGTCTCATCAAGTTGATTATTATTATTTTCATTGGACTGAGAATTTCCGAATATCAAAAAGTGTTGCTTCTTGATTTCTTCAAATGGTACACTGAAATATTTTACATCTACAGCGCCATAGGTTTTAATCTTTTGGAAATTTACAAGTTTCTTTTTCTCTCGATCGTACTTATAGATCATCGAATCGGTTTTTGTGCGACCATATTGATCAGCATAATTGGCCACAGCAACATAACTCTCCGAATCAATTGAAAATGGCTCCAATCTTTTTGCATTACTACAAGGAATTTTACCAAGTTTATTAAATCCATAGCCAGACCATTTGAAATATGGACAAAATAGTGTTGTATTGACTGTGTTCACAAAAGTTTGCAAAAGAAAAAGATCATTTGCTGTAGATCGAAGGTAAACTGCTCTTAGATTTTGTGATCCAAAATATTGTATTATTTTGATGTGATTAGAATCAACTTGAAAGATCGGTGATCCTTGATTGGCTTGTTCAACGGGATTAGTTATATTATATGCAATGGCTATGTAACCTTTCGGACCAAAAGATTTACAATCCATGCCGATGGCTAAGGGAGTTTCTAAATTGTAAAGTTTTTCATAAGTTCCATTCTGAAAAAAAAAGAAGTGTTAAGTTTTTGTTTGTTATTCGTAAATTTTATTTAACTTACTTCTGCACTGAATATGACGAAATTTCGAACTCCATTTTCATTAATATGCAAACATGCAGTGTGTCTTATAGATTCTACGCTGAAAAAGCAAATGTCCAGTGGAAATATTATTGGAACTGATTCTATTTTTTGTAGGCCATTAAATGAATAGGATGCTGTAAGGAATAAAATGCAAAATGTATTTAAAATTTTAAATTTTTAAAAAAATTCGAACTCAAGGTTTAAAAAATGGAGGTCACAAATTTCGCTAGAGCCGTTTTCGAGAAAATAAAAAACGAAATTCGTTGTATGTACCCATTTCAGCTAGTCGTTCTAGTTGAGCTAAAACAAAAATTTTAATTTATCTTCTAGGGAATGAAGTGCAAATGGTCTGAATACCAAGTTTGAAGTAAACCTGTTCGTTAGATTATAGGCTTTGATGCACATCTGAACGTACAGATAAATTATTTGACGCATGGCGGTATGACTAAAATCACTATTTTGGGCTACTCCCTTCTCCATCATCGTAATTTTGGATTTCATTAAAACCGAAGTTTTCTTTTACACTCAACCAATACCAATTACCCTATAGAGAAGATATAAATTTAAACGCCATTTTAATCAGTAAAAATGTTTTTTATGAATTGTATAGAATTTGCAGAATTGGCACAACTTTAATTACAAAAAATTAACGAATTCTTCAAAATTTTCGAAAAAAAAGTTGATTACGAATAGCAGTTTATGACTTGAGTTCTAATAATAGAACTTTATCTTACCTTAAAATCCCTAAATCCCTTAAAAAATTGAGGAAGCACATTTATTTTTTCAATGTTTGTTGTGTTTTTGAAGAGCATGTATCTCTGTGAAAAATGTCGAGGTGAAGCAGAAATCATTCTAAGTTCATTCAATCAAGTTTAAAATTTAAAATTTTTAAGAAAATAGTTTGTCAATTTTCATTTTTACTTTCGATTGTGTATGTTCATGTGTGTATTTAGGTACTAGTATGGCAACCTATGGATTCGTAAAAAAATGGAACTGCGGATATTTTGATCAAACTTGAAATTACGATGATAGCGAAGTCGAACAAAATCCGTCTGTCTGTCTTTTTTTGGTTGCAGCCTACACGGGTTTGTCGATTTTCTTTAAACTTGTTACGTAGCGTTTTTAAGGCGAGACGTTTTTAGGACCAAAAATAACGGTACCAAATGATGAAATCTTATTTTTCTCAAAAACGTGCCCACAATTCTTTAAAAAAATTTAATAACGAAAAGTGGTTATAAATGGAACCTCCTGTACCTTGAATTATTTTTTGATTTTCGTTTTTCTCAAAAACGGTTAATTTAATTAGACCAATTTGTATATAGAGAATGTTTCAACAATTTTTAAAAGTACATATTGTAAACCTACCAAAGTATTAAAATTTTTTGAGAACTTAATAATTCGAAAACGACGATCGTGTTTAATTTTTAAAAGAAAGAAAGTCTAATTTTTCTCAAAAACGGCTCCTACGATTTTGTTTAAAATTTGTATGGGAAATAATATCAGTACGATCTACCATATTATTAGGAAAAAAATGTTTCTATCGATTGATAACGGTATCTATCATAGAATCATTTTTTTTTTATTTTCGACTACCTCATTATCTGTTAAACCGATTTAAAGGATTTTTTTAAACAAGAGCTTAAATAATAATGCATATCAAAATTTCAAAAAAATTTATTTTGGATTAAAAAAAAGTTCATTCATCAAAAATTAGATATTTCGAAAATGGGTAGTGATTTTTTTTTCAAGATAATTTTTTTTAACTTTGCATTAATAGAGGCTACAAAATTGCGTAGGTACCAATTTTGTTTGTTAAAAATGTTGAAAAAATATTTTTGTAAAATATCCAACGATTTAAAAAATCTTTTTCTCATAAATTCAGATTTGTTTAAGAAATCAAATAGTATACAACGCGTAAACTCCCATAACTAATTCTTTTTATCAGATGAATAAAACCACAGTTTTATCGTTCATAACAGTAACCCTGGGACCCTTGCATTTTATTTAAAAAGGTGCAGTTTTTTTTAATGAATAATTTAGAGTTTTGAAAAAATAAAAATACAAATTTGAAAAAGAAATCTATTGAAAAACTGAAAAATGTCGACAAAAATTGTTATTTTCTTTTTCATTTTCCCCTTAAAAATTGTTTCTTTCACTTTTTCGTGTTACTTCGCAGCAAAGGTATCTTTAAAAAATACCTAAATTATCTATCTGTTGACAAATTAAATCACTTCATATAAAAAGGAAAAACGTTTGTAATTGTAATAAAGGGTGTTTTTTTTAGACGTGTGGTTTTCAATCTGGCAATACTTTTTTCGGAGTTGGTCTTTTTGATAGCTGTCACTTGCTTTATGCTCAGTTTGGTTTGCCATTTCAAAATGAATAGACTTTGACTTACTCCTAAACAACGTTTGCAAATCGTGCAAATTTATTACCAAACTAATGGTTCGGTGCGCTCGATGCATCGCGCGCTGCGTCCAATATTCGATCGACATAATCGCCCAGCAGAGTAATTCGAGCAACCATGGATCGGTTTCGCACCACGTTTACTCTATGTGGATAATGCGCATCCTCAGAGACGCCGTACAGACTACAGTGGGCACCGAAGACGCTATTGCTGCTGTGGAGCAGAGTATCGAAGAAGACCCGAATGAGTCCATCCGCCATCGCGCGCAACAATTGGAGCTGGGGCCTCTTGGGCCTCTCGGCTGGAATTTATTCATTTATTCGAGCCAGCCGCGGCCACTTGCCCGAAATCATTTTTAAAACTTAATGATAAACCCTTATCTTTATAATAAAGCTAAATTCTTGGCCGTAATATTAAATTATATGCGTTTTATTTCTTCTTGAAAACCACCACGTCTAAAAAAACACCCTTTACTTATCTTATACTTGAGTTTGAATTTTAAATTTTTTTAACTTTTAAAAAAATGGGCTTAAATTCTAAAAAAAATTATTATTTCACTTAAAGAATTTTATGATCCAACAACTTTATTGAAAAAAAAAAATATTTTCACAAATCATAACATTAAATCACCTTTAGTAAAATTAAAGCTTAATAATAACACAATCAAATTAATTGCAAATTATGTATGTGTCATAATATGAAAAGTTTATTTTTAAAAAGAAGAAAAATGAAAACAATAGAAAATGTAAATTTTTATATTACAATGAAATATTTAAAAAAATTTAAAATTAATCGCAATAAAGATTAATCCCTCCCTGGCAACCCTAATTCCACTTCCTTAAATACCACACAATTTCATAAATTATTTTTCATATTATCTAAAGAAAACGTCTTCTTCTTCTACTTCTCATTTAAGTTTACAAAATGGATCTAACATCTATTGACGCCTCCCAAAGTGTTCTTTTTAAAGTTTGCATTACAAAACAACTGGAAGAAATAGATCTTCTCTCCTCGATCTATTGCAATCCTGGCGAAATGAAAATATACGATCCAGGTGTTATAAGTGATTTTAATGAATACCTAAAGGGATCAACGAGCATTTTACGAGCGACATTAGATTTTGCAATTGCAATCTCAACTAGCCGCGGCGACAAAATTGAGATTCGTGTTGAACTACCTCATCTTTATCCTGCCATTGAAAATGCCATTGTTACCATTCGCAGTGCATTACTGTCCAAGCCACAGGAGTCATTTGTTAAGTCGGAAATAGAAAATTACATTGATTCCATGGATAAATCCGACACTTATATATTCCAAGTGGTTTCTTGGATTCAAGAACAAATCGATAATTTCCTCACCAAGGATACAAGTGAACTTGAACTGGAGAAGAAGGATAAAGATAATCATATCGAGATTGATGATTTTGAACGCTTGTGGATATATTCGCATCACATAAAGAGTCGATATAAACGTCAAGAGATTGTCAAACAAAGTCGTGATCTTGATTTATCAGGGTTCTTGCGACCCGGCAAACCAGGTATCATCTGTGTTGAGGGCCTAAAGAAGAACACTCAAGAATTTTGGAGAATTATTAAATCCATGCAATGGCATAAGATCACCATTAGAAAAAGTGAGGTTCGTCAAAGGGCTGGCGAAAAAATGGACAAGTTGAGGAGATTCGATGGTTTTCGCGAGGAGCTATTTAGTGACACAGGAGATGATGAAGGCACAAAAATCAGCATGGCACAGTTCATAACATTTCTAGACAAACACAATTCGGGGTACATAAAAAAGGAACTCTTTGGTTTCGAATAGCTGTAAGGTCTGATAGTATTGTAAATATGTATATGTAAATGAATAAAATTTTGAGAAAAAACACTTCATTTCATTTCACCGTTATATATGAGAATGTTTTTACCTTTATCAAAGAATTGAGTGATATCACGTTTGTTTATTGGTGTTTTAAACGGTTCCACATTAATGTTGTGATTCTCTTCAATGGAAAATTCAAGACACATTAAATTATCAAAACAATTAGTAATGATGACAAGAAACAAGAAAATTTTGTAAAACATTTTTGTTTAGACGAAACATTAACTCTTGTTTAGAGAAAAGTTTAACTAGTACTAAAGATTTGGTTTTATTATTTCTATTTTTTAGCCAAAAATAAGGAATCGACATTTATTGGGGTATAAGAAAGACGATCATAACGGAGTCATTGAACGTATAAATCAGTTTCGTTGTTGATAGTTGGGAGAGAAAATGTAGCGTACCTACATATGTACACTGCTATTCAACTGCATAGGTTCAATTTTATTTAATTAATGTGTATTTATAATTGACTTTTTGTTTTTTCAGTGTAGGTAGAACACGTATGTACATATATTCTGAAAAATAACAATATTATCAAAGCCCAATTATTAAAAATAAAAAAAATAGATAAAGAAATTTTGGGAGTTGATATTTTTATAAATTGTAAATTTTTGTAATTTTTGTAAATTTGTTTTGTGAGAATTAAAACACACAATTTCATTTTTGGTGATATGGCATAATTTATGTGAGAACCAGTGCTATTCGTTCTGTAACTCTCGCATCGATAAAATAAGTCGATAAACGATGAATATTGAAACAAATCGTATGAGTTTTGTTCCATTTGCCACCATTTCTCGACCAATTCTATCGATGCGAGAGTTACAGAACGTAGGCACAGGGTTGTAAAAATGCATTTTTGGTTGCAATTCTTTTTAAAAATAAAATTTTAATGCAATAGGTATAACAATAATTTAAATTTAAAAAAAATGTTTAATGCAAGGTGAAAATTGTTTGCATTGAAACAAAATTTTAATGCAAGTTGAAAATATTTTTCATTAAAAAAAAACCGAATTTTAATAAAAAAATTATTTACAATAAAAAAAAACTTGCATTAAAAAAAAATGCAAATTTTGTTCGAACATTTCTTGCGTTAGAAAATAATTGCAAATTTATTCGACAATTTTTGCATTAAAAAAAATTTGTTTGCATTAAAAAAATGTAAATTTATTCGACAATTTTAGCATTAAAAAAAAATGCGAATTTTTTTTGCATACAAAATAAATAAATTACATTCACTACTGGGTGGTACGACCTTGCTGTTTAGTACAATTATTACATCGTGGTTTTATTTTCTGAGTATTGTAAACCTATTCATTTGATTTTAAAAGAATTAAATTAGCTATGGAAGCCTTTATTTTGAACCACCTAATAAAAACGTAGTTTAGTTTAAGGTTGTAATTATGTGACATTAGGGTGGTCGTTAGGGTAGGCGTTAAAAAGAAATGCACCTTGGATGGGTCTCTCAATCAGCTCAATATGAAGAAAAATTAATTCCCTAATTTTGCCAGATTATTATTTGTATTCCCTACTGGCGCTGTACAGGGTGAATACAAATAAAAATCTGAATCTCGCAAAAAAAGCTAGGGCATGGTAGGTTGAAACCAGACAAGAAAACAATTGTATGCGAGGGGGTAAGTATTTCTCCACGTTTAGACGGGAGGGGCCGTTTTCTAAAAAACTACTTAAAATGCATACAATTTTATTTAAAATCAACAAAAAAAAAACTTACAACAATAAGTTGTAGCAACCATAAGTTGTAGCTTTTTTGAAAACCAAAAATCCATTTTAGTATGTATTTGCTTTTTAAATTAAGCTATGTTGATGAATAGTTTTTGCCAAGATATTTTCAAACTCCCAGTCGTGAATTTAATTTATTTTTTGAATCCAAAAAATTTTCGAAAAAAATTACCATTTTTTTTAATTAAAAACATTTTCAAAAAAAGTTACTGAATAAATTTCCATTTTTTTTTAATACAAAAAATGTTTGAATAAAATTTGTATTTTTTTAATCCAAAAAATGTTCCATAAAAATTTGCATTTTCAATGCAAGAAATTTTCGCATAAAACTAATTTTTGAATTAAATTTGCCTTTTTTTTAATGCAAAATATTGTCACTTTTTTTAAATGCAAATAATTTTGAACTTGCATTAAAATTTTTTTTTTAAATAAAAATGTATTTTTTTGCCAGTTCAGAACATTAAAAATGTTGGCGTTTTATTTTGTGTATCACAATTGATAGTTGGAGTGAAGTGAAATTGGAGAAAGCACAATTGTCGAATATGCTACTTTTTTCCTAATATTTAAGACTTTAGAAATTATTGTGACGTACATATCTACCTCCAGTTTTTTTTAATTTTGACTGTAATTAAAGCTGTATTTCATTATCCACAAGATCTAATTCGGATCAGATCATGATAATAAAACAAACAGGATCACAGAAACAATAAAGTTGTTGTTATTCCTTTTGTTCCCATTATTTTTAAGTAGGTAATCGTTGTCTTTTTTCTTTTTACAAAACAGCCATCTAACCGTCAACGTAAAAATCTAATTTTTAGAAAAATTTAAAAATGCAAATTCAATAGTAAAGCTGGATCTAGCTACGTATGTGTTTTTTTTTGTAATAGGTATTTTTCTATGCAAATCCAATCCAAAAAAAAGGAGTTAAAGTCGCTAACGGCGAAAATCATCGTCATATTTGTATAAAAAAATAAATGATCTATAAAAAAGGTATATTTACCTATTAATAGATAAAAATGTAGGTTAAAAAAAAAATCAGTGCAAAGATAACCATTTTTCTTTGGAGATGACGAAGTCCTGTTTTCTTCGTTTACGATATTGACGGTTGACGGATTTCACTGTTTTATTTTTAGTAATCCAACAATGCGAATCTGCCGCGGGGACGACGATGAATACAATAATAACAACGTGTTGTTTTCATTGACAACCACATGTTGTTATTATAGTTTTCGTCGTCGCCGCGACAGTTTCGCGTTGATGTGGGGGAACCTTAATATTTGAGATACGACAAGAAAAACTAGCGCTTGAAGAATAGGCAAGTAAAAAATCCAGGGGCCTTATTCCGTAAAACAAAAACAATCGAACGATATCGTTTTGGCAATAGCTGTCCCTATCTTTCCCTTTTGATGTGATAGAGATAGGTATTGCCAAAACCATATCGTTCGATCGTTTTCGTTTTACGGAATGAGGCCCCCAGTATGTATAAAACTTTTAAATTCTAACGCACATTAAAAGCAAGTAGTTGTGATAAAGTCATGAATTTTTTTAAATATTTTTTTAGTTTTATAAAGTTGCTTTATTTTAATCAACAATTTAAATGAATCCATGTTCTAGATCATTTAGATCGTTAATATAGTTGAAAGTTTGCTTTGAATCTAACATAGTCTCCTTTGTTATTGCTCTAACGCCAATTGGACTTCTAGTTGTATTCGTTACAATCATATTCATTTCCATGTTGTTTCTTCGAAAACTACCCCAATTGCACAGTCTATGACAACAGCAAGATGATTCCCTCCGTGTCTCGTTCTGAAGAAAAAACTTTGTCAAATTTAACCAAACAGATTAATAAGTCATATATACCTACCTTTGTAGGTTTTTTTCCAATCCAAGTTCGAGGAAAGCATTTAAACATTGGTGTCTGATCGTAAGCTCTTCGAAAATTATCATTTGTGTATCCATAAATGATGGGATTTACTGCTGCATTAAGAAACACTAAATAATGAGATATATACCATAGAGTGCGATAGTTATTGCTTATAGTTGATCCAGTATAAGTGCCTAGAAGGTCAGCTCGAATGAAAACTAAGACCGTAAATGGAACTCGAAGTACAATAAATACAACAACTACAATAAACATAGTTTTAGCAGCTGTCTTTTTGTAAGAAACATTTAAAGGATGATCTCTGTTAAGGACTTTCTTCTCGTATAAATCAAGCTTAAATAATTTAAAAAAGAATAACAATTTATTAAATTAGATTTTGTATCCTCTTTAAACACACCTTGACAAATATAGCCGAATACGATATCACCATTACTGCCAAAGGAAACCAAACTAGGGCTGATATAAGAAAATACCAATACTTTGGTAGAATATATTGATTTTCTTTGCAATAGCTTTCTTTGAAGTTCTTCCATAAACGGATCTATTTTTTTTTTGGAAAGTCACTATACTAGATTTATTGGAATTAGAAATTAAAAAGTCTATACCTACCTTATAGATCCTAAAGATTGCCAAAGGTGTTGCAATAGCGAAGCCTATCAGCCAAGTTAACACCATTACCACTTTGGCACCTTTAATTGTTAGTCGTGCCTCCAAAGGCAAAACAATAGCTGTAAGTCTATCATAACTTACTCCTGATAGATTTAAAACAGCTGTTATTAACAAAGAACCCTGGATAAAACCTTCCGTTTTGCATCCGAAAGATCCCATCATATAATTTTGATAGAAATCATTATACATAAACATAATTGGACAAATAATAAGAGTTGCTGTATCTGCAACAGCCATATTAGCAATAAGCATATTGGTGGGTGTTCGTAGAGCACGATTTTGAAAAATTAAATAAACTATAATTAGATTGCTAGCAATTCCAAATAAAATCACCGGAAGAAATGTCGTCACTTTTAAAATAACTTCCCATTCTGGAATACGATACCAAATACGATCTTCTGGGAAATCTATGCTGCTGTAGTCTAACTGAAATTAATTAATTTTAAGCTTTTTATTGAGAAGACTTGAATGATTTTTTTTTACCGAATCTTCGTCTTTAGTCATATTATTATTTTGAATTGATTTTTGAAAAATATTGTCAACATATTCTTGGAACGAAATATAAAAGGTTTCACCAATCGTTATCGAAAGGAGACTGAATTGGTAGTTAAATATTATAAGCAAGCGAATTCGTAATATTGGGGTAGGTGATTTTGATTGTTCATTTTATGCAAAGCTGATAAGGATACGTAGATATTTGTTTCAAGTGGGTAAAAGCTTTCCAGTGACAGGTGTCAGGTTTTGAATGGGGATTCAATTTAAATAAAAATTCCCGAGCAATTAGTATTATGAGTAAACATGCACAGATAAAAGTTAATTTAATAAAAGGTATATACAAAGTTGTGACAAGTGTATCCCGACTCCCGAGCTTGTTTATTTACATGAAATTCTGGTGCAGTGTTAGCTTCAAATGCGTAATTGTTACGTGCCTATCTCTGTGGCTCCATTGGCAATATTTAAGGAAATTTCAATTTCAACGGCAATGACAATTTATTGCCTTTTATTTCCAGCTAATTTCAGATGTCAAAATGTCAATATAGAAACTCCGACCACTTTTAAAAGTTTTTTTGCTCTTTAAAATCACTATTATTGATAATAAAAAAAAACTTTTATTCACTTAATTTATCATATTTTCAACTTTAATCTCAAAACAAAGCAAAAGCCATTCAAAATCCCGGAAAAACCGTTTTGAAAAATGTGAAACGTCAAAATTTATTGCCTCAGCGATGGAAATCTATAATTGCTTTTCATCTGCCAAGCAATATTGCCATACCCAAAGCGTCTCCATTGGCAATATTTAAGGTAATGGCAATGAGCCAAGCAATATTGTTCCTTAAATATTGCCAATGGAGCCGCTGGGTATGATGCGTGTCTATATCCGTCTATAATTGCTCTTAAAAATATCAAATTAATGGAAGAAAATTGGTAATAAACATAAAAATTTAAAGATAAATTTAAATAGCTTGTGAGTTGTGGGTACATTTGGGCCTTGATATTTTGTGAGTAGAATTCCCAAAGTGAGTGATACAAAATTTTAGTTATAAGGACTTCGAATTGAATAAGTTAAGCCATTAAGCTACGTGCAAATGGCGGTGGCGATCACGATGGAAATCTGGACGCCCGCGCCGCACACATAAATCAAAGGAGAGGCACACATCAATCGCTTAGATGTGTGCCTCTCCACAGTAGTATTATGCGAATACATATTTATATGAACAATATAGCACCATGTTGCACATAATATATGCATGGAACTAACAATTTCCATCGAAAAATTGAAGGAAAAAAATCAATACAATTAGAAATAAATTGTTTAAAAAACCTCTGAAATTGATTTTATATACCAAAGTCATGTACACAATCTGATTTCTTAAACAAATCTCAATTTATGAGGAAAAATTTTGAAAATCGTTGGAACTTTTTTTTAGTTAGTTTTTTATACATTTTAAAGAAAAAAATTATTCGCAATTTTTTAGTGTTTATTAATGCAAAGTTAAAAACTTAATTTTGAAAAAAATAATCCACCCATTTTCGAAATACAGAATTTTCAAAAAATAAATTTGAAATTTTTTTTTAAAATACAAAATTTAAGTTTTTTGAAAATTTTGAAATACAATATTATTAGAAGCTCTTATGTAAAAAATTTCATTGAAATCGGTTCAACAGATAATGAGAGTCGAAAATAAAAAACAAATACCATTTTTAATCGTTAAATCAATTTTTTTACGAAAATATGGTAGATGGTACTGATATAAGCTGACACAAACAATTTAATCAAAATCGTAGAAGCCGTTTTTGAGAAAAATGAGATTTTCCTTACCGGTTTTTAAACTTTTGTATGGGAGTTACCGTTATTTTTGGTTTAAAGAATAATTTGTATTTAAAATCTGCTAGGTAATGTTAAAGAATTGCTGGGTGCAAAGTTCGATAAAAATCGATCAATTCATTTTCGAAATATTAAGTTTTCAAAAAAAATTTTTTAAACTTTTTTTAAAAATCGAAAAAAAAAAAATTTGAAAATTTTCATATACAGTTTTTTTAATACTTTTTAAAACATTTGTCATAAAAACATTGATCAAAATCAGTTGAAAAAAATTTCGAGAAAATAGAAAATCAAAAAAATGGTTCTTTGGGTGTTACATACCATTAATTATAACCCTTTTTCGGATTTTTTTTAATAAAATTGTTGCCTTAAAGTAAGAGATTTAAAACGTGTTTTTCCATTAAAAAATCTCAAAATTTTACATTGAATGTCATTTTCAAATCAAAATAGTTCCCTTTTAGTCTTAATACAAACATTTTTAATGTTTTTCAAAGCGTGAGTCATTAAATTGTTCAAGCCTTATTTATTAGATTTCACTAATACTCGTTTCAACCTCGGAATAGTTAAACCGAGTCGAAGCACTTACTCCGTCTTTTCGTCGCGTTAAATAAATTCTTATTTATTAAGTCGTTTTAGCGACGGAGTAAATTTACTCCGACTTTACTTCGCCTCTAATCCGACGGAGTAAGTGCTTCGACTCGGTTTAACTATTCCGAGGTTGAAACGAGTATTAGTGAAATCTAATAAATAAGGCTGTTTAGTGTTTAATTTGAATTTAAAAAATAAAAAATTTTCTTTCCAGCTTAAAATTGAGAAACTTTAAACGGTTTCACTTTTAAATTCAAAGTGATTAAATTGTAACTTTCAAATTGAATACGTTGTCTTTCATATATGTTGAGTGTTTTTTCTCGCGGTATACTTAAAACGCAAAAACTTACATCCAGCGCTTCCCGAAATTATTTCCAAAAAATTATTAACAATGGCTGGAATTCTGTCGAATTATGCTTGATAAAAATCAAGAGGATCCAGGCTTTTTCGTACAAATTTTAAGAACTTCTTTGTGAAAAAAGAAATGGATACTTCTTCACAATTTTTAAAAGTAAAAACCATGTATTGAGTCACATGATTTGTTTCGCAGGATGCCTTTTTAAAGATTAAAGTGAAAAAATAATCATATTATCTATTAATTTTAAGCAAAATGGTGCAGAAAATAAAAAAATACTTTAATGCAAAAAATTAGTCTCAAATATTGGAGTGCAAAAATAAAGAGAAAAAAAACAAGAAAAATAAATAATGGACAGGGTAGCCCAAAACCTAGAAAAATTCTACTAAATTCTAAGAGTTCATAATCTGGCCTATCACCATTTTCAGTTTGGACCATTGATTATGGGACACTTTGTAAAAATGCATAGAACTTTTAGTTAAAGCTAAAAATGGTAAAAACAACATAAATTATAACTAACATTGTTAGTGTTACCGCTGTTTTCAAATCAGTTTGTTTTCTATTTTAAGTACAATTTTAAGAAAATTGTACTTAGTCATACTAAGGGCCAGTTTCACAGCAAAGTAAGTGTCACTTGAGTGCCGAATATGGAAAACTAATTCCCAACTTATCGGAATAAGTGACACTTAAGTCTCCGATGTTGGCCACTTAAGTTCCACTTACTCAGGTAGTAAAACTGCGGCTTAAGTGCCAAAATGGGAAAATTAAGTGCCACTTATTTTTGTTAAGTGTGCACTGTGAAACTGGCCCTAACTATTATAGTAACTACATTATCAAAATGGTAAATGTCATCATATATAATGTCAAATGGAAACGCCATTTTGTCATCCTATTTCTGACAGATAAAGTTGCTGGCAACAGAAGTTACTCAGTGGGTGGACGGCAAGCAATTTAAAGTTTCTCCAGGTACCCGGCAACTAAGTTCTTTGAACAACTGCGAGCAACTAAAAGTTGGCCGCAAACTCTACAGTGTTGGGCGTTGCCGCCCAAAAAAAACTACATTGTCAGATTTTCTAAAAAACCGTGCCATTTTCATGTCATCATATGCAAAAAATTCAAATTCTTCCATTGAAAAAAAAAAAACTGTAATTCAATTATAGGGTGAAATGCAACTAAAAATACGAAGAAATCATTTGCTCTATTCATGTATTGTCAAAAAAAATAAGAGTTTTTCCGAGTTTGTTCTCCATTCGGGTCAATTTTCATGAAATTACGTAAAAATTCCTTTTAATTTATGTAAAAAATTGAAATAGCAAAAACGTGCCATATTGAAATTTTTTGTGCCACTTTGAAAATTTCGTGTCAAACAAGCACGATTAAATATTTTAATAAATAAAGTAAGAAAAATAAATTCCATCCTGTATTTTTACGTCATGGCAAAACTGGAAACACCAAAAATAAAACATGCCATCATAATTTTTGCATTTTTTCGTGGCTATTTATTTATTTAATTTTTAAATATTTGCTATGTTCATATTTGCTTATTGATTTTTAAAAGTCTGTTTAAAAAAAAACATTAAATACCCGTAATGTCTTTTGTGTCATGCGTATTATTGTGTCTTATTTTTTTTGTTTTACTAAAAATAACTTTATGACTATTTCTAACGAATATTTCCAGTGTTTCAAAAAAAAACCACATCATGATTGATATAAAAGCTAAGCTTTCGATTTTGAGAATTCAGTTAAAATTTTCTATCCATTGATACACAAGTTAAATTTTATTTAATAAAAAATTCTAAAACAAAATGAAATACTTTGCAATTTTTGTAGCACTCTTCATGGCTGTTGCTTATTTTAACACCTGTTCAGCAAGTAAGTTTAAAAATTAAAAGATTGAATTCTTTTGAAGTTTAAATTTTTACTTTATTTTCATATTTTAAAAAGCATCCGAACCAGTTTGCATGATTATAAAACCCACTGGAGAAAATCAATTCTTAAGGAAAGGCCAGGAAAGTACTTATAATACCGTTGATGGTTCTTGCGTTACGGCTAAATGCCAAGATGATTACACAGTCGCTTATAGACCGTAAGTTAAACAAACAAAGAAATACTTCTTTCAAGACTTTCATGGATTGATTTTCAATTTATTTATAGGTGTTAATGCGGGAAGCGCGCATATTCATGAAGAAGTTTTGCTTGTTGAATTTTAAATTATAAATAATATTTAATCATTAAAAGTTCATCAGCAATAAACTTGAATTTAAAAATTTTCTAGTTTTATTTTTGTATATCGCCTTTAAAAACAATTACTGGCTTAGCATAATCAAACTTCAAAGTCGATGATCCATCACTACTTTATCTTAATTTTACCTTCTTCTTAACTTCTTTTTTTTTATGTTTTGAAAGATTTTTCTTAATCTTTCTAGAGCTTTCTGCGGTCTCTCTGAACATTAATTATTTTAAATTTGTTTAGATTGTATAGATTATAGAAGATCATGTAAGTAAAGTGTTACCAATTCATTAAGCTTAAGTGAAATTTGTTTTTCACTTATCCGCTTATGTGATTTTTTTGCATTTAAGCGGAGTTTGTTTAAGTGAAAAGTTCGCACAAATGAAAAAAAACTGTGACATTTTAACGTTTCTCTTAAGCGGGTTTTACTGTACTTCCAGATACATAAAAAAAGGAAAATTTTTTTTTAAATATTCAAAACTCAGCGTTAAGGAGAATTGACAGTAGTTATCCTGTTGTTTACTCTCGTTATACATTTAAAAATTTGTGCAAATTTTTCAGTTTATATAATTTTACGGGATTTCGAATTTGGGAAGAAAATTTGAGAATAATGGGTTTTTGGAAATTTGGGGTGTAGGGTTTTCTCGATTGTGGGTTTTCGGAATGTATGGGTTTTCTGAATTTTGGGTATTCGGGAATTTGGGTTTTCTGGATTTTGGTTTTCGGTTTGTATAACAAAATTCTAAAAATCTAAAATTCTGTTTTTCAAAATTCTGTATTTGAAAATTGTATTAGTTACAAAAGAAAAATAAATTGTACTTTTTTCATTAAAAAAATAATTTTCCTTTTATAATTTATAGAATTTTGAAATTCAGCATTTTGGAGTTCAGAAGGCTTAAACTTGTTTATACCTACTAAGCTTTCATTAGAGTCCAAATTAATTGATTTCAACATTTTCAGAAAAAGTGTGTTCATCTCAAGTTTGTAATTCTTTTTTACAGCTGGTAAAACTTTAGAATTCACTTTGATATTGATTGCATATACGGATTTATTGTTTTTTCTATTTCTGTTCGATAACTTAATGTAGATATGTTTTGTAAATTAAATAATAATAAAAGAGTCGAATTTGGACGTTTCAAATGATATTATTTAAATAACGTAATAATTTTTTTACTTTCTCAATTTTTATTTGATTTCGCCGCCTGCATTTCCTTTAATTTTTCTTATGGATTTAATACTTTACAATGTAAATTAATGGAAATACAAACATTATTGACTTACAGTATTTAAAACTTTCCATTATTTTGGATTTACAAAATTTAGATATACCTACAGAATTCTGGATTTACACAATTTTGGAATACAGAATAATATAGATTCACCAGAATAATTAAAAACAGAATTATGTTCATACAGAATTTTCAATCCATTTACAGAATTTTGGTCATAAAAACTAAAATAAATGTTGCTAAATGTTCAATAAAATAAACTACGAACTCCTTACAAAAAATACTAAACTATTTATAGGTTTTTTTTTTTTAATAACAATAATTCTAATCAATTGTCAGCTTCCGAAAAGATCCATTTATTCCGAAAAATGAGTCCACTACTGAAGCTCTATCATCTCGAAGTTTTCCATTGCATCCATATTCATCTTCTTCAATGAAAAACTCTTTGTGTTTCTTTAATTTAATTTCCCATTTCTCGATAATGTCTTCAATTGTTTCACATTTACCACCATACTCGATGGGAAAACAATGTTTGGGGATGTGTTCGTAAAGATTATTTAAGTCATTGCCATGGAAATAAAACTACAAAGAAAAAATATTAATTATTAAAAAAAAAAAAAAAGAATGATTACCAATATATAAAGCGAGTTCTTACCCTATTCTTCAATTTCTCATTTATAACACCTTTAACCATATTAAAGCATTTTTGAACTGCTGGCAACATATTTATAAAATGAAATCCTTTCATTCTCGATGGCAATGCTTTATTAGTCATAACTGTAATTTTCTTAGCAAATATTGGATCGAAATTAAATAAATGAAATGGTGTAACATTGGCTAAATCGACAACAACTACATAACCTGCAACAATGGCATTGTCATCGTCATACAAACATAAATCGGCCATCATTATGCCAACTTTGAAAACCTCATCGACTTTGAACTTGTGAAAGTCTATGTTTCCAAAACGAAGCATTATCACTCGTGGTCCATCTTCAGATATTGGTTGTGGCAGGTGTAACATTGAACTGCAAAAAAAAATAAAAATATCAACTATACAATAATTATTGCTAGATGGTTAGTACAGTAGAATCCCTAAAAGATTAACATAAAAAGGCCCGTTCATTTTTCCGAAATGTTCATCTTATAAAACCAAAATTCTACTGTATAGGATTAGTTGTAATATAAACTTACCCTAATTTTAAAATCTCATAGACCTTCGGATCATTTATATCACGATCTTTGAAAAGTTCTGGCATTAATGATCGATATGTGTAAAAGCTTTCAATTTTTTGCTTGCATTTTTCCAAACTAAATTTGCTACCACGTAGAAATGCAATTAGAAATTGATCTTGAGTACGTGACCTTAAATGTCGTTGTCTGGTTAGCCAATGTTTAAGTGAGTCCAAGTAAAACTGCAGATCATTTGAAGTTTCGTTTAGCTCTTCAGATGCTTTTTTAGCTAATACTGATGGTAATGGTCGAATATTGCGCATGGTGCTAGAAAAAAAAAATTAATACAGAAAAAAATAATAATTATATGTATGCATGCTTCAAGGTTAAACAATTCACAACGACTATAGTCCAGTTTTCAAGGAATTAAGTGTAGAAAAAAAAATCAAGGTTCATAAAAATATATACAATTATTAATGAAAATATTGCAAGTGATATATGAAATTCGACGTAAATGTGCTTACGATCTTAAATTGAATCCAGTTCTTATTGTACTCATTACATATACATAATATATACAATTTTTATTTAATGAATTAATTTAATGATATATGCAGATAGATTTTAATTAAATAAAAAGCTTATAATTTCTGTTAAACTGACATAAAAACGAAGTGCTAGTTTCATAAAATAGCTTTAATACAATTTGGGTAAGTTGAGATTTTAAAGAGTCTTATTAAGGCTAATAAAAAATGGTTGAAGCGGTTTTTTTGAAATAATTTTTTATATATTTAATTTTATAAACAATTTTAAGAAAAAAAATTATTTGGTACACCATTTTTTAGTACCTAGCTATATCTTCTTGAATAAACTGTTTTTTTTTTTTATCTGTGGACATTTTTAAAAAAATTAAATTTTTGTTAAAAATGCTTAAAAAATTATACAGCATATAGGTACAAATATTTTTGGTCCTTAAAAAATGTGTCGCATGGCATGACCTCCTAAAAATGGTAGGTAACAAGTTTAAAGAAATTGATCTATCTACTTAGGGTATAGGCGAGGACGCAATATCAAACTACCACTGTGGCTATAGAAGTCATCGTTTTCCACATCCTACTACATTATTCTGTCTGTCTATCTGTCGTGTCCTTTCGACTGCAACCTAAACGGGTGGATCGATTTTCTTTTAAATTGGTTTTTAGCTTTTTTGAGGCTTTCCTCTGACATAATTTTTTCATTTTTTTAGAACCAAAAATAACAGTAGCTGCTGTAAAAAATTTTTTTTAGCAAAAAATGAAAATTTATCTCAAAAACGTGCCCACAACTTAAAAAAAAAATCAGTAATTTTTTTTTTTAAAAGAGGTAACCATTTAAAAAAAAAAAGTTCCAAAAAATGGTTATAAATGGACCCATTTTTTTGATTTTCGATTTTTGCAAAAACGGTTCCACTGATTTTGATAAAACTTTTTAAAAATTTTAAAAGTTTTGTATACTAAAAGTTTCAATATTTTCTTTTTTGATATTTAAAAAAGTTTCAAAATTTTGTTTGAGAACTTAATAATTCGACTTTATCGATTTTTATCAAATTTGACACACATTTAACATTATCTAGCAGATTTTAAATAAAAATTATTCTTTTAATCAAAAATAACGGTACCTGCAAGAAAATCTCATTTTTCTCAAAAACGGCTTCTATACATATAATTTTGATTAAAATTTTTGTGTCAGCTAATGTCAGTACCATCTACTATATTATTGACAAAAAAAAATTTGATCTAACGATTAAAAGTGATATCTCTCATATAATATATACAATATTTTTAGTTTTCGACTATCTCATTTTCTGTTGAACCGATTTTAATGAAATTTTTAGAGTTTCTATAATAAGTATGAATTATATTGATATAAAAACTTTTCAAAAAAAAAAAACAAACTTTGGCTTAAAAAAAAAAAAATCAAAATTACTTTTTGAAAAATCCATATTTCGAAAATGGGTGAATGATTTTTTTTTTCAAAATTATCTTTTTAATTCCGGATTAATAAGTTCTAAAACAACTGTGTACACATTTTTTGCCTTACAAATGTTTATCAAATTTTATAAACTAATCGCTTTAACGATTTTCAAAATTTTTTTCTCATAAATTGAGATTTATTTAAAAAATCAGATGGCGTACATAGCATAAAATTATGCCCCTTATAAGCCAAAACAAAATAAAATGTCAATGTTATATTATGTAAAATAGTATTAAGAACCAATTCTATGTTCATATTTATAAATATTTCAATTCAATAAAAAAAAATATTATTATAGTCAGACGGACAGATTTGCGAGATCCACTTTTTTCGTCTTCATTTTATTAAATTAAATTTTTTTTAATGAATCTATAATTCTACATTCAGTACCTCCTTAGCAATAAAAATAAAATTTTGTAGACTAGAATTATTAAAAAAAAAAAAAATTATATAAGTAGGTACTAAGTACCTGCCAGCCTAACCATATACTGTGATAATTTTTGTTTGTCTTTCATATATATTTCTGTTTGTTTATAAATTGTTTCAGTGTAAATTTATTGAAATATAAAATATTAAAATTTAATATGTCATTTTAAATAAAAAATGTAAATCCCGCTAAATTTTAAAAAGTAAGTTTTTTGAAAATAATAATTCCTTTTTCGTGACCTTTAATTTTATAGTATATATTTTGATCCTAATTCTGTGGGCTTTAGGTCTTCTTTGATTTAACTTTTTGTTAAATATACGACGTTTCGCACGTGGTTACGTGCTTCTTCAGGTCTCTATAAGATTTAAACAAATTAGTACGTTTTTAATATAATAATATAATATATACATAGTAAGTTTTTTATTTAGAAAAAAAAAATTAAATATCTCCTAACAAAATTGTTAACAAAATAATTTCATATAATGTTAAAGACCTAATAAAACCCCCTGAAGAAGTCGAGAATAATGACGAAACGTTGGTAAGAAGATGAAATAAAGTTTGTTTTATTTACATTTAAATTCAAATCGACAAAAAAAACTGCATAATTATGCACAAAATGTAAAAAAAATTTTTTACTGGTAACATAAATTATTATTAATTTTAATAAGTATAAAAGCTTTGACTTCTTACCATTTATTTTTTTTTCACTTATTTTCTCTAACAAAATAAATCGTTATTTAAAAACTTGATTTATTTAATTCTATGAAAATTAAAAAACAAAACTTAACACAGAATGGTTTTATAATCAACTTGCATAATTTGTAAAAAAAAATAAAATGCACTCAAAATTATACAATTAATTAAAATAATTTACATAAATTGCACAAGATACCAATAAAAGATAAAACTCAAAATTTGTACGTATAGGTATTCAAAAATTTAAATAACATAACGAAAATTCGATGAAATTTAATAATCAGTCTGTGAGAAAGCTAACCGATTCAAATGAAAGTGCAACGACGACTAAGCGCATGTGTAGCATCACATCTTAAATTTTTACTTCATAAAATGATTTCAAACCTGCTGCGTTTGCTAGCTAACATGCTAACATAATTTCTATCAAACAATATTGTATATAGTGTTATCAGAGTTTCAAATCAAATTTTTCCCTTTTTTTGGGTATAAAATATTCTGTTCAACCCAAATGAAAACTAACTTATCTATGGCATATTTAAAAAAAACGAGGTTATCAAAAATTGGAAAAAAATGACGCAGCGTTTAACAGGCTAATGCTATAATTGGTATTAGCAGCATGATATACTAATTTACAATTTTCTAACATTAAAGATCTTTACTAAAATGTTCTTAGTTTTGAATATTTTTTTTTTAAACTTCAGTTGCGCACGCCTAAAACAGTGACAGTTTATGTAAACAAGTTCCCAAGCAAACATCTTAAGGTAGAACTAGAATAGGCGCGGTAGCTGTTGGAAGCTAGTGTCAAAACCGAACGAAAAGTTGCTTTCCAAAACGTCAAATTCATAAGTCACCCATAATGCACTTGAGTGGTTAGAAGTGATTTTTTTGATTTTTGAAGCAAGCTGTCAGTCCACTTACGAAAGAGCGTTCGGTGAGCGCTCTCACGTCCGACGGCAAAAGTTAACGAAAACTAAACGAAAAGTTCCACATCGCAATTATGTGCGCGTCTTATGAATTTCTTGTTTTCGCTCGGTTTTTTACGACCACGTACGTTGGCTTCCGCCTATTCTAGTTCTACCTTTAGAATAAGAAGGCAAACATACCATTTTCACATATTTATAACTGTCAAAGAGACATTTGGGATTTAGTAGATATTATTAATGCTACAAAAAGATAAAATGGGCATTTGCTGATTTTAACTTTGATAAAATGTTAAACAGAGAGTACGATGCCAAGGCTCAAAATTTTGGACGATTACATAAGTACAAGCATTTTGTGTTTGATCATGTTAGGTCAAAAACAGAATTTTCCAAATTTTAAACGAATTAGCATGGTACTTTCTTTTAAACATTGTATTGAAGTTAAAATCACCAATACCTATTTTACCTTTTTAGTATTAGGTAGGTGTACTAATTCCAAATGTCACTTTGACAGTTGCAAATGCGAAAATGGTATGTTTGTGTACTTTTTTGTATAAAATATCACTTTTTTAAGCGTGTTAAACTGAAATTTATTAGGAAAATAGGAATGCATGTCTTTCCTTCCATTTCCTATCTGGTAACACTAAATACCTCATCAATCAATTTTGTTCGATGGATTTTCTATACTAACATGTAACCATGGAGATACCATGCGTTGCATCTTGGGTCAGTCGTTCGTTCAAAAGACAATATTTCAAAAAATTCACCCTGCAAAGGTGAAAAGTGTATAGGCATAATATTTTGTTTTCTTAATCTTCTTTATATATAAAATATGCTTTTTTTTATAGTGAATTTTAATTATTAAATGAAATATATTGCAAAATCAGTTTTAAGCAATAATTTTAATCAAACAAATGTAAAACCAGAAAAGCATTGTATCAGCTGTATCTTACGTATACCTACCTACCTAACTTACAAACATGCAATGCCACCACGAAAATTGTAAATCCAGAGAAAAGCTTGTTTACTCCACACGAAATGTGTCAAAAATAAACGTTATCAATTTGTCTTTGGCGTCTGCATTATACGACTGCAGGTGAAAAAAATATATTTTGAATAATGATGGAGCACACGTGTGGAAAACAGGTAAGTGTGTTACATAAAAAGGAACATAATTTCGTAATACGCAAAGAAAATAAATTAGGTTTTATATTCAAAGAGGCGTAGATTATAGAAAACAAAATTTATATATTTTACAAGCACATTTCTTAGTGGATATTAGCTGCATTTTATTATCCATCATGGATCTGTTCTGGATCAGATCCTGATAATAAAACAAACAGGATCACATATGTGACAGCCAGTAGTATATCTGTGGTAGTAAGACAGAGTAGCTTATCTTAAAAAAAAAGAGTTTTCGAAAAATTCTAATTTTTGTCGTCTAAAATCTGTAATGGTAATTAATATACTAATTTGTTTTAGGAATTACCTATATAAGATAGTTTTTCAACGGGTAATGAATTTAAAATGGGTATGAGGAGACAGAAGAGTAGCTCTCAAACTGTGAATACTAACAATCGAAAAACCGAAAAATCGATTATATCGACATAAGCTACTCTGTCTTATTGCCACAGATATATCGATCTCTTTTTTCATTATGTTTGTAAATTATGATGTGTTGACTTTTTTCTTTGAACGACAGTTTAAACTAGCTCACCATTATAATTATAAAAAAAGAACTTGTTTTTGGATCATTGAAATGATCCAGATAAAAAGCAGGAATAATCTTGTTTTTGTATTTACATGTTAAAATTCTATACGGAACAGATAATAATTGTGGAAATGCAGCTATTGTATGTAAGATTGTGTGGTAGATACTTAATATTATTTATTTAGAGTTATTTATTAACACCTTTATTAATAAACTCAAATTAAACTAATAATTTATAATTAATTATCAAAGGGCACGAGAGTGCTCGCCCAAGTTCTGGCACTACACCCTTTTTACAGGAACAAACTCATGCGATTTTCGACCCCCCTCTAACTTCAGTACCAATAAAGTCAGGAGCTTCAAATTCGGAATATTTGGTAAGTTAGACAAACTCAGGCGCCTCACCAAATTTCATTTCGTATCATAAGTGGTTCCGTACGAAACCGTAACTGACTGACAGATCATCAAAATTATGGAGCAGTTCCCGACACCGCAGAATCTTCTAATATCGCACAGCGATAGGTCTTGTGGTGCACACAAAGGAAAAAAAATGAATATCTGAGGATTTCGATTCAGGGGGCGTGGTATCCGCCTACATTCTCAGAATTGCGATTAATTGAATGGAGCACTTCCGATTGCTGTAGAATGATAAAATTTGGTAGAGCGGTAGGACTTGAAGTGCATAGAAAGGAACAAATATAAAATTTGAGGTTTTCCATTCTAGGGGCGTGATATCCGCCCACTTTCTCAGAATTATTATCAATTATATGGAACACTTCCGATTGCTGTATGAAAGATGAAATTTGGTAGAGCAGTAGGGGTTGAAGTGCATAAAAAGAAAATAATTTTATATTTTAGGTTTTCCGTTCAAGGGGCGTGCGGTATCCGCCTACATTTTGAGAGCTACGATCAATTAAATGGAGCACTTCTGTTTGCTCTAGAATAATGAAATTTGGTACAGCGGTAGAGTTTGAAATGTATACAATATCAAAAATAAAATATTTGAGGTTTTCCATTCAAGGGGGGTGGTATCCGCCCACTTTCACAGAATTTTTACCAATTATATAAAGCATTTATGATTGTTGTAGAAAGGTATAATTTGGTATCTTACGAAGTTTTGACCTGGCAACAAATAAATATCTTTGCAATAAGGAGTGAGATCAGAACAAAAACAGAAATGTTAAAAAAAAGCCAAGTTCTTCTATATAAAAATCTGTATGTTACAACTCAGCCGTGAAAAGTAGTGAGATCTAAAAGTATGCCAAGTTCTAACTTTATAAAGGTTTAATATCAAATATTTTAAGTGAATGATATTGAAACAACTCCAAGTTATAAGAGAAATGTACTATTTAATAATTACGGAAGAAAAAGGGCTACAAAATAGTAAAATGAGTATAGGAGTGAAAAATAATTAGCTTCAAAAACGACGATAAAAATTTGTTACCTGTGTAATGAAGCCATAAACAGTCTTCTTCGATATTTCTATTATATGTACATATTTGAGTTAACAAAAAATGTAACTTGATTTTTCAATTATAAATTACTAGAATAATGCAGATTTTATAATTGGTGTTCCCTACTTCTACCGAAACATCGAACATACTCACAGTAATGGAAATATTGTTGGTGTTCTTTTCTATTCTGTTTCTGCGGCCCTGAAATTTTGTGTGAAAGCCTTCCTATAATAGGCATTTTTCTTTTTTAGTTCAGAGCAGAGCCTGAACTGTCAAACAAACAATTGTGTTTCTTTTTTACCTCTGAACGTTCAGAGATTCAAATTTGTGTTCTTTTTTCGTTCTGAACATGTTCTGAGCTTGTTCAGAGCGCGCTCTATGAGCTCAGAATAAAATAACTGAGCAGACCGAGTTGAATAATGAAGACAAGCATTTGACAGGTGAAATTGAAAAAAAAAGCTAAGTGTTCAGGTGTGTTTCAAAAATAGTTCAGAGCACTCAGAACACGCTTTGTTCAGAGGATGTTCAGAGCATGCTCGATATGCTCGGACTCTGTTCAGAACTCTGTTCTGATCTAAAAAAGAAAAACGCCTAATATTAACTGAAAGTACCTATACATAGATACTTAAAAACCTATATAAAATAAAGTTTATTAGAGTGATTTGGGGGTCTCCTTACGTTAATAATAAGGCCACAAAGCTCAATATTTAGTGTGGGAATCCCTACTATATTTTCGTTTGAAGTGTGTAGAGTACTGTGGGTGCTCTCTTGGGCTTACAACAGCTCAATAATAATCATTGGGGGGCCCCATCGGCCAAATTATAGTTTTCGTTAAAATAATTTTGTAGAAATCTCATTGTGAGGGCCCCTATCAGAGCTGTGTGGGCTTCCTGAGATTGGGGCCACAAAAGCTGTATATTTATCGTAAGGCCCTTCGAAATCCAATTTTATGGGAAAGTTTTCTTAAAAAAAAACATAAAGTCCCCGGTTGCCCGAAGGGCCAGTTCGCCCTAAGTGCAGACTAAATATAACACTATTTTGCAATAGCATGAGTTCTTGTTGAATGTAGGAGATTTTCTACTTAACGTAAATTGTTCATTATCAAATACAATAAAACCCGCTTATCTGAAACATTTTTTTAATCCCCGAGTATTTGTCGACCAATTACCTTCAAAACACTCCGCTTAAGCGAAACTTGCTTAAGTGAAAAACCCGGATACCTGAAACATAATTTCAGTCAAATTTTATATTTTTCATTACAAAAAAAAACTCTCTTAAGTGAAAAAAAAATTTTATCGAAGAGAACAAAAAATTTGATGAACGCTTCACGGTTTTTATTATTTTTCACCTCCACCAAATTTTTATTTGAATTTCCGATATGTCACAACCGTTTATGGAATTTTTAGATCCGATTAAGTGCAATTTAGTGACATTTTTTTCACTTAAGCGGGATTTCTTTTAAGTGAAAAACCCGCTTAAGTGAAAGAAATACTGTGACATTTTGCCTTTTCTCTTAAGCGGGTTTTACTGTATTTTAAATCCGCAGTTAATTTTTGATTTGTGAAGAATATTTTTTGTGTATATAGCCAAGCTTAAAAAAAAAAAAAAAGTAAGTAATACATAGTTTTAGAGATGTGTATTTACAAAAAAAAAAAACAGTTTTTTGCTAAACTCAACACACAAAATTAAAAACAGTTGTTACCTTTAAATATTTGTTTAAGAATAAATGAACGTTAAACAAAAACGCTCTGCACAAAAATTCAACTTGTCGGATTTTTTTTTAGATATTTGGCATTTTTGTCATTTATTCCTGGGGGCTAGATTGGAAAAGAAATTCTACATTTTGTTTCATGAAAATAAAATTATTCAAAATTAAGACCATATATGAATACCTATATTATCTAGAGAACTGACTTCCCTAAAACACCCGAAAATTGTATTTGTGCACAGTAAGAGAAAACTCTCTTAAATTCCCTGTTCGTGAATACGTGTGAATTGTTGATACAAAAACAAATTGGCCCCATGTAGCTCAATAAGATGAAAATTGAAAAACAGCCGATTTGCGTTCTTTTAAATGCTCATATCTTTAGATCCAATTTTGTTACAATTCCCCCATAGACAAGGGGGGTACGAGTCGGTTCTCTAGATAATATAGGTAGGTAATCTATGATTAAGACTAACATCATTTTAACTACATATATGATTAGAAAAAGAATATGGGATCTCATTATAGGAGGAGTTGGTTTGACAGTAGATATATGTACAATCGTATCTTTGTGTATAAAATATGGATTTGTTTCGTAGTTGGTACTCGTGTTTACTCAGTTTTATTTGCTTTGAAGTTGTGAATTTAATACATTGACTTGACGCCACTTCTGCAATCTCACTGAACATCAATTAGATCTCTCACCTTAATTAGTTTAGGAAAACCTGAGCTTAAAACCCAATCCTAATTCAACTCGACCTTTCAATACTTCATAAGAAATTCATATAAACTTATTAAGTTGTTACTAAGCATTTCCAAAAAAATAAATAAATAAAAAATAATAGTCATCTTAGTGATGGAAATCCAATATTGTGTCAACATTGATTCAAATGTAGCGTTGGTTTACTGTGAGGAGTGCAAGAGAGCATAAATCGTTTGTGTTCATCAAGCTAGAGGTAAAATGTTTATAAATGACGCACATAAAAAAAAAAACAATATTAGCTCTCTGCCAACAAAAATTTAAATTCAATGTTATGAATTCGACATTCTTATATAATATGAATGTATATATCAAAAGATCTTGTAGTTCTCAATAGGCGTGTTTTTTTGCAAGTCCTGGGGGAATTCGATGGAAAAACTCCGCGACGTCAGTGCTAAACAATTTACATGTTAAATGCAACAACAACTAATCCCTTATGGGCTTAGCTATAATCCCAAAAAATTCTCGGGGCTTAATAAAAACTGTATAGTTTGACATTTTTAAAATTATTCGGATTAGCCGCGTTATATAAATATTTAATATTTAGCGAGTTCATTGTAGTACTCACCCCGAACGTTTCGCTTCAAATTACATCGAGCGTGGTCACCGGGAAACTGCCATGAAAATGTTATAAGCGATGTTTGCTACGCAAGTTGTTGCGGTGCGTAGGGGGTTCTGTCTCTTGCTGTTGTTGTTGTTGGTGAAACGCAAGTTGGGAGTGAAGTATGAAAACTCCATTTTATTTATGTGATGGCATCGCTAATCCCCGTTATCGTTTTTTCAACCAATTCCCCCAGGGCTTAAAATAAAAACACGCCAAATGACAACAAAACTTCTCTTCTATCTAACTATTTTAAAATTAACTATGTGCCTATCATATAATTCATATAACTAACTGATAGGTATCTTAAAAGATTTTTCCTTTAAGCTTTTAATAACTGAAGTCCATTTCCAAGGTTCCTCATATCTAATACGATATTATTATAACATTTCACATTTAAGCCTACGAATCTCAAAACTCAAAGGGATCTACGTCCTATTAGGGTTGCCGCAGTGACACGATCGTGCTTTTTTGACACGAAAATTTCATCGTGGCACGGTGGCACGAAAAAAAAAATCAATATGGGACGTTTTTCTTATTTCCATTTTTCACTTCAAATGAAGCGAATTTTGAAAAAAATTTGAGGAAAATAATTATTCAAATTTTGACGATACCCGAATAGGGCAAAATATTTCTTCTAATTTTTTGTCGTATTTCAACACACAATTAAATTATATTTTTTTTTTTAATAGGTATGTATAAGAATTTGGGTTTTTTTTCATATGGCACGGTTTTTTAAAAGATGTTGCACGGACATTTTTTTTTGGGCCACAACGCTAATGCTAATGCAACGAAAATGCCAAATTAATAATGTCTAATTAATAATTTATACAGCAGATTCATGCCAAAAATACGAATCATGTGAAAAAATACTTTTAAGAAGATATACACGTTCGTCTTTATATCTATGCGTTATATGGCACTTCCTATATAATCTGCAGATCTCTGCATTTTGGTCTTCTCTCTCTCTATTTAACAAATGCAAATTTTATATTTTATATATACCTTTTTTTCTGCAGAACTCGAATGAAGACCAATGTTAATCCATACCATTGGGCAACAATTTAAAATGTTTACCTATAACTTGAGTCTTGACTGGCTGTTTAAAGTTAAATAATGTTTATAAATACGACCAATAATATCTATGGGTATATATTGGGAACAAGTACTCGTTGGATTTACGCCGCTTCCGCTTTTAGATGTACCTACACAAATATTCTGCACTGAAATCGGCAACAGTGCATAATAAACTCTCTTTCCTTGATTTAGTCCTGATTTTAAAGACTGACCTGTGCAGTCTCACAACGAACTCTTCAATCTTAAGAATTCTTTCCTTCCTTCAAATATTGCGGCGTCACACATACAACCATCTGGTGGAGCTTCAAAAATTTAAAATAAAAAAAAAAAAATCATAATTTTATGGTTTGGAAAAATTACACTTTTAACTTGTTTACGTTTTTTTCTCAAAATTTGATGTTTCGAACCAATTTTTTCAAAAACTATGCATAACTATCAATTGATTTAAAAACTAGCTAATATAACAGTGTATTGGCTTTAAATAAAGGTATAATACTTAATTGTAAGTATTACCGTTATTTTTAATTTTTTTTTTTAATTTTTTTTGAATCTTGCAAAACTAGCAAGATTTGTTTTGACAGAAAAAATTCGAACTGTTCAGAAAAAAAAAATCGATTCTTTTAGAAAAAAAATTCGATGGAATTGGTTTAACAAACAATAAGACAGGTAGGTACCTGTACCTAGTTGAATGAAAGTAACTGTTAATAATAGCTGTTAGTTGGTAGATTGTATACTAATAACGAAGTTATGGAGAAAATCAGAAAATTATAGGTAGGTACTTCTGTTTAAGTGGAGCGATTGAATATAATTCAAATTATAAGCTCAAATGACCTCAACTCCAAAAGTGCTTTTCGCCCAGGCACCCAATGGTCGTACTCATCAGTTAGATGCTGTCGTACCCCTTCTAAGACGCAAATTATGGTCAATGATTACCGACTCTTATAAAACTCACAGAATGAATATATATACCTACTGTGAATTTTATATTTCTAAGGGAATTTGATTAAATTCACACAGTAACACTAGGCGTGTTTTTTTGCAAGCCGCTGGAGGAATTGGTTGAAAAAAACGACAGCGGGGATTAGCGACGCAATGACAGAAAAAAAACATGGAGTTTTCATACAAACTATCGATAACATGTATGTAAATCATGTCGGTAACACAGTTTTTCTGTGAGCTTAACTTAAGCCCCGAGAATTTTCTGGGATTAGTTGTTGTTGCATTTAACATGTTAATTGTTAAGCACCCACGTGACGTCGTTTTTTTCATCCAATTCCCAACGTAATGCCAAGTTTGATCAAAATCTCAGGTTCGACTTTTTGTACCTATGAGTTCATAACTTGCCATTATTAGTACCTAAATGTAAAAAAGGTAAAAAAAAAAAATATGGTTTACTTTTTAAACAATTTATCGATTTTATTGCTGAATAATATTTATTTGTTGATTCATTTTTTTTTAATTTACATATGTAATTTTCAAATCTTCTTTACTCTTCTGGATCACAACTGAAAATAAAACAATTAATCAATTTATGGATGTTTTGAAAATAAAGTATTTTTTAACTTACGGATATTGACGTATTTGGAAATTCTCTTCGCATACAACCTTGAAGCATTTATCTCCTTGTTTAATATTATATTCCTCCCCCTGTGCCAAATCTGAGTGATACCTAGTTAGCGCTGTAGCACCTTTCGCGTTCCAAAATGCACAAACTGGTGCCAATTCTTAGGTCATACAAAATAAAGAAAATAAAACTTAAGTTTCAGACGAAATCCCATTTTTGCATTAAAACTTACTTCCTGCAGAGCAGACGTTAAAATAGGCAACAGCCATGAAGAGTGCTACAAAAATTGACAAGTACTTCATTTTGTTTTTAAAATTCAGTTAGTGTATCAAAGTATGAATATACAAAACTGAATTTTTTAAATCCAAAAACACGCCTTTTATATCATTAGTTGGGTTGTAGATATACCTAAACGATTGGCCACAACAACGAAAGTTTGCGTTGAAAATATGTTTGTAGCTATATTTTAGGTAAACAATAACACATGATATACAAATAATAGATGGTAAATACAAGTTTTGCAGACTTTGAAAAATAAATAAAAATTTTGAAAAACAAAGCTTATAATACTCGTATCTACATACATTTCGAATTAAATAAATAAAAGGCCATGAACAACTGTGAAAACAATGCGAGCATGCTTATCTAGTTTTTTTTTTTTTTTTTTGAGTTTTAGGCTAAACATGGAAATTTTTCTACATATTTTTTTCTAAAAAGGAAAAAATACCCGTAAGTTTTGTTTTTATTTTTGAACAATCTCTAGGAAAAAAAGATAAAGCAGTGGCGTAGCTCGCAACCAAAAAATAATTTTTTGTTGATTCCGTTTCTATAGACGGTTGGGAAATACAACAATTACGAACTTAATGGGCTATGTACAGCTACACTGATCTACCTAAAAGTGTAACATATCCCTATTAATAAACTCAAATCGTATATGAATTATTTTTAATCATTATAAAGTATGTAATTGCGAAATCTTAAAAAAAAAAAAAAAAACAAACAAGCAAACAAACACAAAATTAATTCATGTTACCCAACTTAAGTTAGATTAATGAATATTTACGTAATTAAGTTAAAAAGAACGAAGGTTTCTATACCAACAACAATAGGTCTGTTGTGTTAGTTCCCAAAACTTCCACTTTCTTCCCATTTCAGCTATAAGTTCTGCCATATAAACAAAATAAAATTGGACTAGAATTGTTCACAATTGAAAGTTTTGGGAAGTAAAGAAAGAGAACTTAGTTTATAAGTAAATATAAATACAGTGAAAGCTCTACTTGCGGAAAGCTCCTTTAAACGGATACATTTTCGGAAATCAACTTATTTTTCGAATTTCTCATACAAATTACTCTCCTATAAACGGACACTCTTATAAATGGAATAGAAAACCTCCCATATGCGGACACATTGTTTTATTTAGTTATTATTTTGTATGAACAAATGAAACACAAAAAAAAAAAAAAAAAAAAAAAGGCCCGTTCTTAGTAAAGTTTCTGTTTTATTTCGAATACGTACGTCCATAGAAAATCTCCGATAACCGGACGCGAAGATCTAATAACCGGACAGAGCGATGTTATGTTGCGAAAGCTTATTAGGGGATTTCCCGAGTAACTAAGTATGTAGGTGTAATTTTGAGAGTGTATGGTTCCCTTTCATCGCTTTCCTTTATTGCACATTTCTTTCCTTTCTTTCTGCTCTTAATTTTTTTCATTTCGTGATAACAAGGGAAGTTCGCGCTTCGTCAAAAAGCTTTGTTTTTTTTCAGTCACGACATAAAAGATTTTATTTTATTTTATCTTGTATAGATATGTTATTTAGATTTAATTTTGCAAAAGCCAGAGATTTAAAAAAATAAAGAAGATATTGGAAAATGGAAAGGTGCAGATCCAATATAAATCAGAAAAAACCTTTCTCAGAACTTAAGGTTACAAAATTCCCCACATGTGCATGGAGACCCAGAAACCTCTCAAATTGAAATATGTACCTTAAGTGATGTAAATTTTTATTGATAAAAATTTAGTATGTGAAAAGTTTTCAATATCTTTCCTTTAACCGGACAGTTCTCATAACCGGACAAAAATTGGAGGACCATGAGTGTCCGCTTATAAGAGCTTTCACTGTTTATATACTTGTAGGATTCCCACTTGAATCCTTTCCAATTTCTTACTTTCTCGATGTAAAACAAAATGTATTTTATAAATTATGTTTATTTAATAAAAAACTCGAATATAAAAATGATATACGGCAAGCGACGCACGTTGAGGCAAACTGATCTTTATGCGGCGGAGGTTAATTTATACAAACTCAAAAAACTGAATGGAACAAATGAATGCAAAAACAATATAATAGAGAGGGGCGCGTCTTTCTTTTAATTTGTACGTTCTCGTCTGTTCTCATTCTCTTGTATATTGTATTTTGTAGGTATTGGTCGTTGTTCGTTCGTTAGGGTAATGTATTGGTTGTGTCGTTTGGCTCAATCCCACATACATATTATATTAACAAGGTTTGTTATTTAATTTAACCGAGTTTAACGTTCATTTCTTGTTTTTAATATATATGAATTTAAATGGTTAAACCCCTCCCACATTAAAATGGCAATTTTAAACCTCTAAGATCGACCACAAACCGAAAAAAAAAACGATTGGACTTTAGAATTTGGTATCTTGACACTTGTATCCCCAAATTTTTTTGTCACCTTTCTGAGACTATTAGGGCCAGTTGTACAAATATTTAAACCGTGGTTCAGCAATTTTTATCCACCGATTCCGGCAGATTAATTGAGTTTCAACAGTGGTTTACTGTTCAAGTGTGTGATAATAACCAATTTCATACTTGAACCAGCGTTGAACCTTAGTTAATCCGCCGAAATCGGTGAGTTAAAATCTTGAACCGAGGCTGAACCACTATTGTACAACTGGCCCTTAGAATTGTTTTCTATAAAACAAACTGAAAATTTTCAAAATATCGATAGTTAAAAGTTCAGAAACTCCGAGTGTGAACAATATTTTTGGAAACAGCATAGTACCATCGTACTCGTAATATAGAATTCTCTTTATGTTGATGTTGTTTAAAATGAAAATATCAATGAGAGCTTAAAAAGGCAAAAATTTAAAAACCAACGAAAATTCATGAAAAAAAAAATATATCGTTCAAAAATTCACCTAGCCAAGAAAAAACCTTAAATCGAAAATTTTGCAAATACGGGTCTTTTTCTTGTCTGCTTCTCAAAAATATAAAATTTATTTCTAGAAAACGTTATCCTAATTTCAGGTGATTTTTTTCTCCAAAATCTATTTTTCATTTTTTTTTGTTGCTTTTAAACGTTTTTATCTCGCCATTTTCTAATTTTCTTTTATATGTATGACTTTCTTGTATTTATAAGATTTATCGATTAAAAAAAACTTCATTCTTCGTTTAAAAAATAGAATCTAGGCCTTTTATCTTCGTTTACCTTAATTTACCCTACTGAAATTCCGATAAAAAAAAACACCAAGTATGTATTTTAAAATTTTTAAATAAAGTTTTTTTTCATATATGATATTTTTTTTTATCACTAGAACTTTCTATATGACCTGCGTCAGATAATTAAACAAAAAACCCCAAAAACCGACCTTTAAAGCGTGGCAACCCTATGCCTTGACCATATTTCGCCAGGCAACCCATGCGCAAGATGTTGGTTTGAGTTTAGACACAACCTAAAAAACTTTATACTCCTTATCTGGTAACTCGATGAGGGTAGGTCGTTCTATGGCGGGATCTTCTACTATTAATTTACTTTATTTCTATCTCAAACCCTCTGCTGAGTGAAAAAGGAAAATATAAGTGAAATTTCACTTGAGTTAAACTTATTTGATTCCAGCGAGCAAAGGAATGCTTACATCTCCGAAAAATAAATCTCTTATAGTCTATTTAGCTGGTGAGATTAATACTAAAAGCTCAAAAAGTAAACAAAAAAATATTCATTGTTGATCACTTTACCCCAAATATAAAATATTGACTTTATAACCGTGCTAATTTTTTTAAAAACTATTTTCTATTGAAATACATCTTTGAATTAAAGTATTGTCCTCAGAAATGTCTGAGTGCAATAGTTACTTGATTAAATTTTGAAAATATCAAGACAAAATATTTGCTTTTAATTTATCCGCAGATGTCATTTCAAAAGATGTCAAATCAAAAGATTTTCCGCTGAACCGCCATTTTTTTTCAGTTTGGTGGCGTTTGTGTGGTAGCGTTCTTAAAGAGACACTACTTATGTATATATTTAATTTTTTAACAAAAGACTTTTTTTTTAAGCAGGTAATTGTGCTGTAAGAAAGCATGTCACAAACAAATAAAATCTGGAAAAAAGGTTATACAAAACAATTTAACATATTTCAAACGCAAACATATTTATTGCTTATAGGAACTTTTATTGATTATTATTTTTTATCAATTTAATTAAATTTCCCAAACTTTATTCTTCGTCACAGCTGAAAATAAAATAAATTCAATAAATCCATATGGATGTTTTAGAAATAAAGTGCTTTTTAACTTACGGATATATCTGTAACATCGAATTTGCTTCGCATACAGCCTTGTAGCAAGGTTTGGCATTTTTATCAGTATATTCCTCGCCTTGTTCAAGTTCTGGGTAATAATGAAGAATTGTTGCAATGCCTTTCGAGTTCATAAATGCACAAACTGGTTTCATTTCTTCTGTTATATACAAAATAAAGAAAACAATAAAAAACTAAAGATTCAGACAAAATGCCATTTTCACATAAAAACTTACGTGCTGAGCAGACGTTCAAATAGGCAAAAGCCATGAAGAGTGCTACAAAAATTGAAAAGTACTTCATTTTGAAATTCGGGAAATTCAGTTGGTGATAGGTATATACGTAATATCAAAGTATTGAACACTTGAACTGAATTTTTAAAATCGATTGCAAGGCTTTTATATCAGTTGGCTTCAAGAAATATTTTAAAAGAGTTGATTTAAAAAAGGAAACAAAGAAATAAAAGACAAGCATTTAACCTTCAAACAGACTTTTTAAAATAAATAAGTAAATATAAACAGAACATAGCAAATATTTTAAAAATAAAATAAATAAATAGCCAAATGAGATCATACTTTATTTTTGGGTAAAAGTAGACTTGTTCCTTTACTTATAGAAACTTCGTGCATTTGTGTGAATTTCTACACAAAAGTCTGTTGAAGTTCATATATAAAAAAAAATTAAAAGTGTAGAAATTCACTCATTCAAAAATTTTTTAACTTCTTTATTTTGCGAATTTTTTTTTCTCAAAATTTAAAGTTTAAAAATCATTTATTCAAAAACTAAGCACTAAAATAACTTAATTGAAAATTATAACTAAATAATAAATTACTGGCTGTAAAAAAGCTAAAACACGATATTTTAAGTGTTGTCGTTGTATTTTTATATTCATTTTCTAATTTCAGTATTTTTTTCTAATTTGCCCTCCTACTTAAAGGGGTGCACAAATAAAGTGGGCCAACATCTTAAAATCATGTTCATATGCTGTAACAACAACAAAAAAAAACCTATGCTTTTATCACAAAATGCACAATTTTTGAATTAAGCCGCCCCAGTATATAGAAAAGTAAGACCCTTAACTCTTTCGATTGGTTTATTTCGAAAACAGTTATTTTTATGAAAAAAAGTATGTTAATATTTTTTGTAGGAAATTTTCTAAGCTAAGTAGTGTTTTTGTTTTTAGTATTCAATGTTCTAATCAATTCTAAGTCAAATGCTAAAAACCAGATTTTAAAATGTCTTTTATTTTTGGATAAAATTGAAAATAACAAAATGTACTTTACTACTCTTTTAATGGAAATAAGATTTTTAAAGCAATTTTTCAAGGATTAAAGCCAAATTAATAGAAACTTATTTATTGATATTTTTCAAAAACTAGAAGACATTTTAGCATCTGGTTATTTGCGCTTCACTAAAAAATTGATTAGAGCATTAAATACTAAAAACAAAAACTTATTAATATAAAATTTTGAAAAAAAAAATTAATTTCAAAGTTTGTTTAAATTTTTTTTTTTTTAAATTTGACTTAGAAAATTAATTTTCCAAAAAGTATTCACTTAAATAATTTGATTTTAAAACAGAATTGATGAATAGATTTCTGATTTTTAAAAAGGATATAACATAACATTGTAAGTGTTGCCGTTGTTTTTATATTTTGACGACTTAAGCTCCAGCCCGATTTTCCCGAAAAACAACACATATATGTTCCTAATAACCCCCCTCTAACGAATTGTGAAAGAATTAAATTTTACAATTAAATTTTTTCGAGGTCAAGCATTTTTTTTTAACATATAGCAACTGGGCTAAGCTGCTAAATGGACTTCACATGTAAAGCGAGTGATAGGACAATAAATTGGGTCAGTGAAAGGAAGACTCAGTTCCACCTACACAGTACACTCACGCGACTTGGGTGGTGGAACACTTACTTTTCATGGATTTCTCAATATTTTAATTGCTTTATTTTACTACCGTAAATTTCGTCAATGAATTAATTTTTTTTTATTTTTGCAAACAGACAATTTCTGTAGAGCAAGTTGTCCCGTAGTGCATTTCAATTGTTTTCTAAAAGGTACCAAAACTTGCTATACAATCAAGTAAAAAAAATATTCAGTCTTGATTTAAAAATATCAACATGTATTAAATTTTAAAACTTAATTATTTTTTTTTACTTGCGCGATATATAGGTGGGTGATTCTTTGGAAACTGTGATTCTTTGTGTCCAGGGCTTTATTTGTAGCTTAATGGAAAAATTTCTTATGAATTTCTGGTTTGAATTGTGGAAATAAGTTGCTACTACAATTTACATTACACATTGTACCTTTCTCCTTGACTTGAAAATGTATACGCAAAATGTCAGTACCGTGGCATGTCCCATCCTTGTTTTTCCAATTAAATCTACAATTTTCTATTAAAATACATCATTGAATAAAAATGTTGTTCTCAGAAAAGTTTGAGTACAATAATTGCTTGATTATATTTTGAGAATATCAAGTCAAAATATTTGCTCTCTAATTAAATAATAATAATTGAATGTTGTCCACGGATTTCATTTTCTTTTTGAATTCAAAAGATTTACCGCTGAACCTCAATTTTGTTTTTAGTTTTATGGCATTTGTGTGGTGCCGTTTGAAAGAGGCACTATTTATTTATTATTAACAAAAGTCAATTTATTTTACTTACGTAATTTTGCTGTAAGAGTGAAGTGTTTTTATTCTAAAATCGTGTGTCACAAAATAACCTGTCAGTACCGTGGTAGTATTATCCAATCGAGTTATGAATTTTGTTGGGGTGATTTTTAGAATATTGTATTTCTTTTTAAGTCATAAATAAGTTAAAATTATAACGGATTTTATTTTTCTCAGAAGCTTTGAGATATGAGGTTATATTAAAGCCTAAATGTCAGTACCGTGGTTGTCAGTAGCGTGGTATATTTATTGATGATGAACTTAAATTAAATGATTTTAAGCAATTTTGTTAAAAATCTTATTTATTTATTAAGAATGGTACCAGTACTTCGGACAAAACATATAAAAACAAATTTGTGCAATAGATGTTGAGTTATAACCTAGCATAAAAATAAAGACTCCAACCTCAAAGAACAGATTTGAAAAACTAAAAAACATAAAATTTTGAATAAAACATTGGCTTTTAAAGTTGAAAACGTCAAAACGTAAAAGAGAATTTAGAAACTCAACAAAAATATTTCAAAAAGAGTTAGAACGTATAAAAATTCAAAAATAAAAAATCAGTGTCAGCACCATGTCTTCGAGGTTAAGTACTTTTTACCATATTTTTTGTTCCTTAAAAGTTGTAGTAAAATGCTCTTACAGATTTAATACCATGCCATATTTAAAGTCAAATAAAATAAAAAAAAATTAATTTTGAATGACTTTTAATTTTAGCAAAATTCTTATTTAAAAAATCACAGTTGGCAGAGAATCACCCAGGTACTATTATGGCAAGTTATGGATCCGTAAAAAAAATCGAACTCGATCGATTTTGATCAAAGTTGACATTACGATGATAGCGAAGTCGAAAAAGTGGGTCTCGCAATTCTGTCCTTTCGGCTGCAGGCTTAACGAGTGGATCGATTTTCTTTAAACTTAGTAGGTACATTATATTTTTTGGGTATTCCCCTGACCCGTTTTTTCACAACAGTAGCTGTCGTAAAAATTTTTTTAGCAAATGAAAAATGAAAATCTTATTTTTCTCAAAAACGTGCACACAATTTTTTTTTTTCAAATATACAGTAATTTTTTTTAAAGGCTACCATTTTATATAAAAAAAATTCCCGAAAAATGGTTTTCTCAAAATCGGTTCAACAGATTTTGACTAATTTTTTTATGAAAAATTTCTTTGTTTTTTATTTTTAAAAAAAGTTTCAAACTTTTTTTTGTTAATTTCATAATTCGTAAACGACTTGCTCGATTTTTATCAAATTTGGCACCCATCAGTTTTTTAAAATGATCTAGCAGATTTTAAATAAAAATTAAGTGTTTAAAAATCGGTAAGGAAAATCACATTTTTCTCAAAAACAACTTCTACGATTTTGATTCAATTTTTTTTGTCAGCTTATAACAGTACCATCTACTATATTTTTGGAAAAAAATGTATCTATCGATTAAAAAATGGTATAACTCGAAGAACCATTTTTTTAAATTTGTAAAAATCTATTTTAATAAATTTTTGTACACAAGAGCTTCTGATGAATTTGAATAATATAATATATAAGGTTTTGAAAATAATTTTTTGAAAATGGTCAGATGATTAATTGTTTTGGAAATTTATTTTTTAACTTCGTATTAATAAACACTAAAAAATGGCGTTCCATTTTTTTCCTTGATTTTTTTTCAAAATTTTATACATAAAAAATTATTTTTTAAAAAAACCACTCCAAAGATTTTTTTTTTCTTATAAATTGATATTTATTTAAGAAATCAGATGGTGGACATAGCGTTGGTGTCGAATTAATTTCAGGTTTTGTTTAATTAATTTATTTTTAATCATTCATATATTATTTCTGTTGTCAAACTTCTTTTTTCTCATTTATAAAATAGTCAAATTAGGTATCACTGGATAGGAATTTACACATACCGATGGCATTGCACAAAAACTTTATGTTACACCACACTTTTTTCTATAAATTTCGGCAATTTCAATAATTCAATAATTGAATGAATTTCATTTGTATGAATTTAATGAATTTCATACAAAGAATGCCTCACTTTCAACCCATTGAACGGTGAAAGAGAAAAATATGTATTACTTCTGTAATTTTAAATTCTCTTTTTTTCACTGCACCTTGAGTGAGTGGGGGAGATACATATTTGTTACTTCTGTTGTTTGTAATCTTTTTCTCATAATAAAAAGCCGAATGCATTTATTAGGTATCACTAGATTGCATGAATAAAAAAAACATATTTATTAATTGTTTAATTTAAAATCCTCTTTTTTTGCCTGCACATTGAGTTAGTGGGGAGAAACATTTTTTTCGCTGCACCTTGAATGAGTGGGGAAGAAACATATTTATTTGTCACTTCTGATTTCATTCTTATTTCTTGCATCAAATATTGTTTACAAAGAGGTTTTGTAAAACTATAATTTATGTTCATAGCAATAAAGAATTTATTTATTTTGTTCAAACATTCTATTTGAAAATTTAACTGCAAAACCTTATTGAATGTGCGAAAGTTTCCCATGGGTCTTCTTGTTATATATAAATTTTTTACCAATTTTTCAATTTAAAGCCTAATACGCTGCTGATGCGAAACGAAAATTTCCTGTGATCTCCAAACAGACAACGAAACGCTTGCGAAAACACAACGGAAAATATCCTTGGAGAGTTTCACTAATTCCAAAAACAAAATCAAACATAAACGCAAAAAATCAGAGAAACGGCCATGATGTAAGAAAATGATAACCAAAAAAAAAACACAAATAAAACTCAAATGTCATTTTTCCGCACACAATAAATAGTCTGTACAATTAATTCAGTGCGAAAAAGGAGCGGAGACTTCTCCAAATAATCTACTACAATTATAAATTTCGCTCTTCGAACAGCGTACTGCAAAACGAAAAGCAGAACGAAATTTTCCGTTTATGATTTTGTTGTGTCACTTTTGTATGGGATTTTTCGTTTCGCATCAGCAGGGTACTAGGCTTAAACTGTAAGTTTCATGCATGCATTATGTGCACTGCGAAGCTTTATTGCAAATTTTTGTATTCTCACATAATACTAAATTATATTAATATGCGTTTTTATAGCATCTGCCGACTGCCATAAAATATATGGTCCCATTACTATTGTATTTCTTTTAAAATCAGACTAATAGAACTTATAATGATTCAGAGTTTAAAACACCAGTGTGATCGAACATACATATAAGAGCAAGTTTCTGCGACCCAGTCGTACATTTTTGTTTGTTTTTGTATTTACGATTAAACTGAAACCAGTTTTTACGTCACTATACTTATTAACTTATTTATTATCTTATTTTTGTAAGTACAATTTTTTAATATATGTATGTATTTAGTTTAAAACTTTTGTGACATATATATAAATTGGCTCTTGCTGTATGCTTTGCTTTAACTTTAGACTTCATGTTCAAAACCAGTTCCGAATTGTAAGTCGTGTTCGAAATATTCCCGATATTGTTGCATTTTCTTTTCCCAAATTTTTATCATATCATCAATTGTGTCATTTTCTCCTCCATATTCAGCTGGTAGTAGCTTTTGTGGCACATGGTCATATAAATCTTCAATTTTACTATGAACGAATAACTGAAAAAAAGTAATTACGATTAAGTGAATGCCAACAAGTTTTAGGGCCTGTTTCACAATGTTCGAGTGAAGTTCTGATTAGTTATCTGACACAAAGGTATTGTCACAGGGTCATAAGTTCCAAATCCAAACATTATTCATTGGTGAATTTAAGATATAATAACCAATTTAAATGGGTCGGATAATTAATCAGAACTGAACTTAAACACTGTGAAACAAGCCCTTAAATTAATATAAAACCTACCCGATTTTTTAATTTTGTTGGCAGCAACTTTCGAGCAAAGCTGAAAATCCCATTAGCAAACCATGGTGCATTTATAATGTGTATACCTTTGATTCGGTGTGGCAAGCCGCATCTGACGAAGTCCAACATTCTTTTCAATACCATAAGGTTCATTGAAACCACATGACCAAATGAAAGACCTGACATATCCTCAATGCAGGTAAAACCAGCCACAGCTGTGTTATCATCTTCCAGAAAATTTATTTCCAAAGTCATGTACAAAAGTTTAACACCTTGATAGAGCGTATGGTTTTTGAGATCAATTTTATCATATTGTGTTAGATGGGCACGTGAATTGTCTCCTTCGAGTGGCATCGATAGGGGCAGGTGAAAACTGCAAGTGAAAATTAAAAACTATATATTATATTGGTATTATAAGGTTAGCAATAATAATAAACTTTAAAAAATATTACCCCGTTCTAACTAAATCCATCATTTCTTCATCGACTCTCCGATTGGCTAATATCTCTGGGCAAAGTAATCTCATATTCAAGTAATTTGGAAGTTTTTTGTGTACTGTTTCATGTTTGTATTTACATGCTCTTAGAAAACTTAAAATAAATTGATCTGATAGTTGATATTTTCCAAGTGTTGGCTGTTCTTTGATCCATTGGCGAATGGCTGCTATTTCTTCGGAAATTGCGTCTGGATTTTCATGAAGTTGTGTTATTGCGATTTCTTGTAAAGCCGGATTCAATGGACGGATTTTCGTCATTTTGTAAAGCCTTGAAATTAAAAAAAAAAAAAAAAGCAAAAAGTAAAATGTGTTAGAAGACGTATATTAAAACTTATTCAAAACTTCTTTACCACCTGTTATTGGGTGAAATTTAAATACTTGACGAGTAGATAATATTTCAAAATCATTATTAAAATTGAATTTTCTGTATTAATTATATCATCGCTATTTGACTTTGTGTGTTATAATTTGGTATACGCGTATGGACTTATGACCCATCTATTAACAAAATTATATGGAAATTAAATATCCCATACTTTCTTGGGTGGGAAACAATTCCATAATTGAATTGTTATCCTTTTTCCCACCAAAGTGAAACATATTATGGTGCAGTGCAATTAGAACCGCGGAAATAAAGCACACGGGTGTTGTTCCCCTTTATTTTGGGAAATAAGACCCGTGGGCTCTATTTCCGCGGGTCTTATTGCACTGCACTGACCAATATAGCTTCATTATGAACTTATTATTCTGAACCATTTTACTGTGTCATTAGATAAAAATGGTTGGGCCATAAAACCACAGGAATTTAATATGGACTGACCATTATAGTTGCACAATTTCACTATTAAGGTGACTTTAAACCTTTTCAAGTTGATAAAAAGTCCATTGTGATCGTGATCCAGCAGCACATGCGTAAAATGCATTTAAGCTTGAAAAACATAAAACTTTATATAAAATTTATTGACAGACCCTAAGTCTTTATAATGCAATTAATTTAGTTTAGGGAGGTAGAAGTACCTACCTACCTTGAACATTTATTTTTTATAAGAAGGTTTTTTGTTTTTTTTTTTTTTTAATAATATAAAATTCTATATACCTACTATACTACTGAAATACATGAGCCAAGTAGAAGACCTAGTACTATTTTAATGGACTTTGTTGATTTATTTTTAGTTTTTCAGAATTTCTCCGATCATTTATTATACATAATTAAAATAATCTACCTAGGTACAGCGCAAATAACCTCATAATCACAAATTATATACCTACCTTTAAAAAAAAATTATAGTGATAATCACTATCAGCTCTATATTCGGTTTTTATTTGATTAAACTTAAGCTCAAGGTCAATCTGTTTTATATTTTGAATAAGTGGGTGTTGCGCTAACATACTATTGACCACTTATCAAAATACGTACATATGTACAATGTAAATACAAGTAAAGAATTCTTATTCAAATATGTTAGGTACAAAAACAATAATTACAACAAAAAATATAATTATTTTATAATTATAATTATTGTGCTTTTGTGATTATTCATTATTTAATCACAATAATCGCTATTCCTTCCGGATAGAAAATGCGTGCTTTACTTGTGAAATAAAATTATCACAAACACTACCTAAAAATGAACTTCCAGAAACAAAAATTGATGTTTAAATAACTCCAATTAAAATAATACTAAATAATAATGTATGCATGTACTTTTTTTTCTGATAATTATAAACAATATAGCTGCACTTTAAAAACTTGTATATACAAGTACCTACTTTGATAATGTATAAAAAAGAAGCAACCACAATAAAGATAACTCAAACGATATCACTCAAAGCTAATCAAATTTTGCAATATTCAAAAGAAACTCGAGATGATTGCAAGCAAAGTAAATAAAAACAGACAACAAATAAAATAAAAAAATAATAAAAGATCACAACAGAAATCAAAAAAGCAAAATCATAAAAGAAACCATGGAAATAAAAAAAAAACTGACAGATCAAAACAAAAACGATAAAAATTCACTAGTCTCAATGAATTTCACTCCGAAACTTAAATATGTAAATATAGGTACCTTTTTATGATTTTAAAAATGGGTTTGTGGCGTTGTAACTTTATTTAATATAACTCATTAGAATATCTATTTATGTAACTTAATATTTAAAAAAATGTTTTATTTATAATAAAAGCAGGAAAAGCCGGAATAAAACAAAAAAAAATGTATCTATAAAACTAAAAACAAGTAATGTAACTAGGTTAAAAGAAAACACCACGCGGCGCTGATGATCACTGATCAGTCAGCTGTTAGCGATGTCCGACTCTCGACTGACGAACTGGTGTATATTTTTTTGTATGAAAAAGCTGTTTTCAAGTGCATTCTTTTCTTACAAACAATTTTGTATATATGTATACCTACATAGGTTAAAGTTATGTACGTATGTATGAAGTATGAACACAGAAATGAAAACTGGTTTCTTCGTTCTTAATGGTTTTTTAAAACGCAGTGACGTGCGGCTCTCTAAAACAAACTGGATATAGGCACCAGTGTTTTATTTAATTATGGCGATTATATTATTATTTTATGAAATCGCAATACATACTGGATTTGGATTGCCAGTGTTCTCTTTTCTTTTCATGACAATAAGTAAGAAAAATAGACCAAAGCACTGTTAATCACTACAAAATCAGTATTGCGAATTCCATAATTTTTTTGCGAGTCTGGGGGGAATTAAATGAAAAAAAAACGACGTCGATTACTTACATGTTAAATGCAACAACTAATCTCCTGCGGTCTTAACTAAACCTAGAGAATTCTCGGGGCTTAACGCCCCTGTATTATCGCCGTGAATTACATACTTGCTATCGATATTTTGTATGAAAACTCCATTTTGTTTCTGTGATTGTATCGCTTTAATCCCCATGGACGTTTTTTTCCAACCAATTGCTGGCAAAAAAAAGTCGCCTATTATAATTTGCTCATTATTAGTTATACCCATTCCTTAAATCAGTTATCTAGTCTGTTTTGTTTTGTTACTAAAAAAAATCTATAATTTATTTTTCGTAATTATTATATATACAAAGCGTTATTGATAAATAAAATTTTAGTAATTACAAACTAAAAATTAATTATTAAAAATTTATTATTAAAAATTAATTTCATTACTTGCGATATATATATTATTTTAATGTACATAATATGTAGGTACAGCTGTGTTCAAAACAATAGGAGTGCTTTTGCAAAATGTGTCCAAGTTATTTTTTTTACCATGTGTTTACTGGTAAACAACTCATTTCTCTTTTGTTTCGGTAAATATAACGGGGCATTGATAATGAAAACACAATGAATTGGTTTGCAATTCATACACATTTGCATTGATAACCAGAATTTAAGTGCTTTTTACTCCCAATGAGGCTGTTCAATAAAATAGGAGTGTGGGTAAGAATATACGTTTTAAAAGCAATAAACATAAATTTTCTAAAAAAAAAAAATTAAGAAGTAAGTATGAAAATTCAGTTGGGAATTATTTTAAAGTTGAAAAATCGTTTATTTCCAAACATTTTATTATTTAGTGGGCGAGAGGAAAGCATTGTACCGACGAAAAGCGTGAATTAATTAAAAAACTTCGAAATGAAGGCAAAACTTATAACGAAATAAAGTTGCTGTTGCCTGTTGGGATGCTCTGACCAGATGGTCGCTAATGCTATAAAATACAAAGAGACATCCGAAACCCGAGGTCGGGAACGAAAAACAACTCTAACGGACGATCGTCGCATCGTTCGCTTCAGTAGAAAGAATCCTTTTGCTTCCTCTAAGGTGATCCAAGAAGATCTCGGACTGTCAGTAAGTAGTGTAATTACAGAAGTCTACGAAAAGTGCCCATGCTGCCACAAAAAAGCATGTAGCAGCGCGCCTACACTTCGCAAAAACACATGCCAACATGCCAAAATTGTTTTATTTGGTGGAACTGGTTCGAGGGAATACGTACGACGCGACGTCCAGAAAATTCTGCATATAAGCCCCAGTACACCGTTAAAACTGTTAAGCATGGAGGTGCTAAGGTGATGGCATGGGGCAGTTTCTCTTATAGTGGTATTGGCCCCATACATCAAATAATTGGCACAATGGGTCAGCGGGTTTATGTGGATATCTTGTCCAATGTGATGCTGCCTCATGCGGAATGGAATATGCCGTTAAAATGGATATTCCAGCAAGACAACGACCCGAAACATACAAGTAAGTCTGCTAAGGAATGGTTTCCGGTCAATGGGGTTGAGGTTATGCAATGGCCAACTCAGTCGCCTGACCTTAATCCCATAGAAAATTTATGGGCAGATGTCAAAAAGGGTGTTTCCCAGCGGAGACCTTCGAATTCTCGGCAATTGTGGGACGCAGTTCAGGAAGCATGGCATCAAATACCAATTGAGCGCTGTCGGACCCTAGTGAACTCAATGCCACGCAGATGTGCAGCAGTAATAAAAAACAGGTTTTTCAACAAAGTACTGAAAAAAAAACTAAAATTTTGATTATTTTCGTTGTTTTTCTATACTTGAAATGAAATACTCCTATTATTTTGAACAGGTCCTTTTTGACTAATTTTTAGAAAATTTATGTTTTTACTATCTTATTTGTTTTAAGCAAAGTAGACAATGAGCATAATTAACACATGACTGAATTGCCTATATTGTACAAAAGAAAAAGTGAATAAAAATAATTTAGTTAACTATTGAATTATGATTTTATCTTTAAAAAAGAATCACTCCTATTTTTTGAACACAACTGTAGGTACTACATTATGTAGACTTGGTAAGTTATAGATTAGTATAAAAATAGAACTTGAGATCTTAATTAAACTTGGAGTTTCGATGTCTGCCTTCGGCTACACCCTTAACTGGTAGGTAGATTTTTTTAAACTTGTAAGAGTAGATATAGTGTTTTCGCCGCATTCCCCAACATTTATTTCATTTAATTTTTTTAGGACCAAAAATAAGAGTAGCTGCCGTACAATTTTGTTTGGAAAAAAAAATGAAAATCTTATTAAAAAAAATCTTTAAAAAAAATTAAGCAATTTTTTACAAAACGGCTACCTTTTTATAAAGAAAATTATCGAAAAATGGCTATAAATGGTACCTACTCTCGCATAGAAATTTATTTGATATTCGATTTTCTCAAAAACGGTTCAATTGATTTTGATCAATTTTTTTGTGGAGAATGTTTTAAAACTATATTGTATACCAAGGTTTTCAAAATTTTTGTTTTGATTTTTAAAAATACGAAAACTTTACCCACTAGAAGTTTTTTTTTATATTATCAAGAAATTTTTAAATAAAAATTATTCTCATAATCAAAAATAACGGTACCTCTCGTAGAAGTGTTCAAAAACCGGTAAGGAAAATCTCATTTATCTCAAAAACGACTCCTACGATTTTCAAACAATTTTTATGTACGTTAATAATAACGAACTTTTAACTTTTCGCGTGCAGCACTTTTGACGTTTCAATATATATGAAGAAAAAAAGAGCCAGCAAAAAATATTGAAGTTTTTAGTGCTTATTTGTGTTATGAAAAAAATTATTAATTAAAAGAAAAATATTGGAAATAATAAAAGTGAATAATAAACTCGTGGCTGCTTTTGTTTGCTTTAAAATAAACAAAAAGCTGTACACTGTACAGCGTGGGCAGATAAAATAACGACACACGACATTTTTGAAAGCAGTTGCAGTTGCGACTCCGATTCCAGTTGCAGCAGGGCATTGTGTTCAGCCAGTAGAGATTTAAACATTAGAGCCGAGAGAGAAGCTTATTAATTATGAGATGCATATTTTTTGGGAAATGATCAGTTCAAATATTTTTTATTGAACTTTGAGAGTTACATTAATAAAACAAAGTCTACATTTAGGATCAAATCTTAAATACAAAATAAACAGATAAACTGACGTGTGGCTTACCTTACAAAATTGGTGGAGCTAGTTGTACACCTTTGAATAAAACACACTTTTTTTATTGCACTTTTTGACCAAAAACAAAATTGTTGAAACAAAAACAAACAAAAAAATAGATAAAATAGTGAAAACAACGCCTGAGGATTTGCAATATTTATCCGTGACTGAGGCTTCAGTGAGTGTCTTTTCTGTGGATTTTTTTTTTTTTGAAAATAGAATATGTGAAATAACATTTACAAAAATCTCCACTTTTTATAATTCGATTTTTTTAAATCTGGCAATCATTTGATGTATTGTCGTCAGCTTGGTTGTAAATTTTAGGTGCGTTACTTACTTTGAAACTGTAATTTTTTTTCCAAAAATTCACATTTTATTTTTTTTTATAAGAACTTTGACGCAGAGTCTTTGATTCAAATTCGAAGAAATTCGCAGTTTTTGACAGTACGGGAATATAAATTTTGAGTTCAAACTTTTTCCAAATTTAAAACATTATTTACCGCTGGAGTTAATCGACTGAAATATCGATCTAGTTGACTTTGTATGGTTTTCCAAATATATGTTTATGCAATTTTACGAGAAGGGTTTTCAAATTGTTACATATAGACACAGGTTTATAAGTCTCACATATATATTGCAGTTGCTTACAGACCTAGAAGCTTTTCAGGAAAAAATGGAATCATCCTGATTTACATATATAGAATTACATTATCAATCAACAATTAAAAAAATATATTTTCTTAAATATCTTAATCACAGGGTTCAAGTTCAATCCCAAACTTTAAATCGTACTGAAAGTAATCCCTGTACTTTAGTAGTTTGGTCTCCCAATGTTTGATAATATCATCCATCGAACCATTTTCTCCATCATATTCTACAGGTAGATATTTTTGAGGTACATGAGCATAGAGATCGTTAAGTGTTTTATGGACAAAAAACTGTTGATAAATAAAAAAAAAAAAGTAAAAATATTTAATAAAATTTGTTTTTTAATTCAAAAAAAAAACTTACTCTTTTCTTCATTTTCAATGGTAATATATCACGAAATAATCCTATTATTCCATTAACAAACCATGGTGCATTTATAATGTGAATTCCTTTAACTCGATATGGCATACCTGATCTTAAATATCCCATTATTTTCTTAAGAACTCCTATATTCATAGCTATCATGTGACTAAAAGACAAATTTGAAAAATCTTCGATGAACGTAAATCCTGCTACTGAACTGTGATCTTCTTCGAGAAATCTTATTTCCAACATCATGAAGAGGAGCTTTATACCTTCGTAAAGATTATACTGTTTAAGATTTAAATTACCGTAGTTTGAAATCTGAATGAGTGATGAATTTGTTTCCAATGGGAGTGGTAGTGGAAGATGTACGCTGTGGAAGAAAAAACCCCAATCGAAATAATTTATTAATAAAGGGTTTTTTGTTTTTGTCGAAATAATAATGTCTTACCTGGTTTTTAAGATTTCAATCATTTCGTCATTAACCATCCTATTGGCAAATATATCAGGACAAACTTTTCGCATGGTCATGAAGCTGGGTAGTTTTTTCTTAATGAGGCGATTATTAAATTTACACGATCGAAGAAAACTTAAGATAAATTGATCAGAAATTTCATATTTAGATGTTCCTGGTAGTCCAGCTACAAATTGATGTATTGAGTTGATTTCTTCATTAGATTTTTGTGTATCATCTTCATTTAATTCAGATGTTGCTATTTGTTGAAGATCTGGACTCAATGGACGTACTTTATCGGCCATTTTTGCACAGTTCCTATATATAGAAGATTTTTACAGTCGATTAAAATTAAATTTTAGAAAACCATAGTCGACATATCATTTTGTAAAGAATGCAAACCGTATATAAATAATAAACTTGATTATACTCTTCTGGTATGGTTGAAATAATGACAGTACATTGGATCAGCGAGGTATAGCAATTTAAAAAAAATGTTGGAAATTGTCATTCATTTCGAATATCTCGCGAACAAGAAATTCGACTTTCGCTTAATTTCATTCTACCTACACATAATGACGCAATGAATTGTAAAGAATTAAAAAAAAATCACCCGACAGTTTTTTTTTGTATCAAAAAACATGCAAAAATTTGCAGAAAATCTTTTTTCCGTTCGAATATCTGGAGAACAAACAATGTCTATCTTCACACGATGCCATATTTGATTACTGGTATGATTAAAAAAAAATCAAATGGAAGATTTTTTTTAAAGCAAAAAAACTACAAAAAAGTACTAAAAATGGTTGAACAACGTTTTTTGAATCGGACTAATTCTATTCCACATACATAGGGGTAGTCAATAACTGATAAAGTTTGTAGAAATATCCAATTGACAGTTTTTTCATAAATCCGGAAAATCTGGCGAAAATACTACCTACCAGAAAAGTTGGAAAATACTTTGAATATTTAAACCTTAAAAAATGAAGATTTTGAATTAGGAATTTCCTTATTATAAAAAAATCCGATGGAACCAATGGGAAGTTACCGCAGTGTGGGTCGCTTCCAACCACTTTTTATTTATGGACCTGGATCAGGATCATTTTTAAACACGTGATACAACAACAATTTGGGATGCTGTCTGTATCTGGATCCATTTTAAAGAACCGAAAATAAGTTCTTACTCTGGCGGTTAGATGGATTTGGTTGCAAATGGGAAGGTAGTGTAGAAAAAATGACAGCTAATACATGAAAAATAAACAACCATATACGCCGATTACACAAATAGTTTTTTCCGTCGTTCCTTCTTTCATCTTTTTGACAGCTTGGGGGGAATGAAGAAACGAAAGCATACACATCTACAAGCTGTCAAAAAGACGTAACGGTCAAAAAAAAGACTCGTGTAATCAGCGTAATAAGGAAAAAAAAGATGAGCGCATACAACACTGTTGTCATTATATAGGATCCATATAACATTTTATTTTCATGATCCATCCATATGGATCTTTGGGGATAATAAAATGCGGCTATGACGTTTTCAAAAATATCAAATTAAAGACAATTTAACTGATAACTGGTCCTCATTTTTTGACGCAGAAATTACAACCCTATAACTATATGGTTTTTTTGCAATCGCATTTGACATAGGTAGACAAAAACGTCTACTCGATTTTTTTTAGGCATCCATGCAGTTGCATCGCAACATTAAAAATTCGATAAAAGCCTTATTCCACTGAACTATCTCACAACGTTTGAACTCATATAAAACTGTGTGATCTGACAACCCATTTTACACAATTTGACAGACCATCTAACACGATTTGACATTGATGGTGTTAACAATATGTGTTTTTTCTTTTTTTTGTTCAGATCATCACCTGCGTTTTCAAAAGAAATGTTGGGTTTCTTTTCGCTTCGAATGTGTGTTTCATTTTTTGTTCATGACCTAGCTTGAAGAGTGCCATGAGCTCAAAAAAAAAGCGGCCAAACTTCATGCAATTTTTATGTAATTGACAGATTACTGGTTGTCACTTGAAAATAAAGTTGTCCAAAATTGGAAATAAAAATGACCAATTGAAGCTAAAAACGACCAAAAAAATGTAAGTCCGCAATTGTTGTAAACACAGAACAATGAATTCATGACATTTATTTCAACATATTCTTCATGTTATACACATGGTGACAAATTATTTTTTAATAATAATTAATAATAAACAAAAACAATACAAAACAAAAAAATTAATTAAGTACCTACCTAACAAACTTAATTAAATTAGATTAATATAAATATATAAAAGTAACAAATCATATAAATAACGCAAGATAAAAATATTAACTTCTCACAGCATTTTAAAATGATCACGGTAGGTATAAGCATACAAATGAAAGTCGAGGTTCCTTTTTTTTCATTTCATAAAAATATAACCAAATCGAATAAAAAATGACAATGCGACCAAGTGCAAAAATAATGAGCAAATTTGGTCACATATAACCAAAGTGACAACCGATGATCACTGATCATATATGAAAGTAAATCAGTGTACTGATCCTGATGTTATAATTTTGACAACTCAGTATTTTATCTCGCTCTCACTTATTAAAAAAAAATCACTTGTCTGGCCCTTTTTCACCATGAAGTGGGAGCGAAAAAGATTACTGAGGTTGTGGTGAAACTGGGGGGAATAGTGTATGGTGATTTGCGATAATTGAGAGTCACAATCAACCAATTCAGTCTGGGTAAGATGATATCACAGTTGATAGCTAAAAAAGCTATCATAGCAAAAATGTGATTGTCATTTTCCAAAAAATTTGACGTTTCCTCCATAGTACGACTAGAGTTACCACCAGTCTACAGAAATTTTACAACTTTTTCTGAATTATTTTTTTTTTTAAATATTCAAACAAAAATATACATTCCTGTGACCAAAAATGTTTACTATACATTACGGAAGATGAAGAAAATATAAAAATAGTATCGCAAGGACGTCATTTTCATTCTATAGTTTTTATAAGGGTTGGGTTCGATATCCCGCTTTTTATAATCCCGTTTCTTATTATCCCGCTTTATCAATTAAAACTACTTGTTTTAACTCCCACCAAAATTTCGTTGGGACTTAGTTCATAAATTTGGGAGTTAGTTCATTTGGGACTTATTTCATTATGAAATAAGTCCCAACGATTTTAATAAACAGTGAGGTATGTATGGGGGGGCATGCTGCCCCCCTGCAACCCCCTGCTTGGGCACACTATATGATTTGGGGTAGGTGCGAGGTTGGGTGTATGCAAAATTTCTTTGTATCATTTTGGTAGTTGGCAGTTAGTTTCTAAAATGATGGGAATGAGTTCATAATTAACCAAGTTTAATAAATTAATTGCGAAAAACGGGATTGGCGGGATTTGGCGGGATTTTAAAAAGCGGGATTTTAATACATTGGGATTATGAATAAGCGGGATTTTAGAAGACGGGATTTAAAAAAAACGGTATTTTAGTAGACGGGATTTTAAAACTTTTTTTTCGGGATTTTCGAAAAACGGGATTTTAAAAAGCGGGATTCCGATACGCTCCCTTTTTATAAATCAAAACAAGCTTTTCAAACATTCACTATGGCAACCATGTTTTGGACAATTGTTATTGCAAAGTATTCAATTGTATTGAATTGAGTTGAATCACCTTACTCAGACGGAAAACTCAATGACAATCAAATGTGACTATGGTTGATGTAGCAATCACTTATCAGCTTAGCTGATTCCACAACTGTTTTTTTTTTTTTTGTCAAACAAAATTGACAGTTGGATGAAAATTCTTAATCACTTTCAATTTGATATGTGTAAGTGAAAACTTTTTTTAAAAAAATGGTTAAATAAAATTAATTTTTTTAAAAATTATATTCATGAAAAACAAATTCCTTTGTTGGCAACCCTGCTAGAGGTTAATGATCTGAAATTCGGGTTTCTGCGCTAGGGTACTATCTTAACTAAATAAAAATTTCGTATACATTTAAATTAAAAACAAATGGATATCTATACTGGACTGTATTAATAGTAAATGGATATATGTACCTATACATACTACATAGGGAAGTTCATAATATGTATATCTATATTGAAATAACATTATGTTAAGTGACGTTCAATCATAATTTAATTTGTTATCAATAGTATAGATGTATATACGCAAATAAAAAAAAAAGTTCTTTAAATAACCCAATTAATAAAACAATCACGTCTGCAACGTTAGCTTGTTTAAACTAACAGCTGTAAATATTATATTATGATGACTGTAATCGAACTTTCTTATTGGCTATTGATATTAAACAATAACCAATATACTATATAATAATATGATGATTGATATTTTGAGTGGCTGAATTAGTTTATTTAATTTAAGAATGTCTTTAAATTATTTTGAATGTGTAGAATTGTTAAAACAAAATTTAATCACTTATTGTAAGGTTCACCCCACTGCGCCGGCTTTTTCCACTTTGACAATACATAAATAATTTATCTAGGTTGAATTAAGAACATCCAAATATTTAATTCAAGTTATAAAATTGTCTATAGATATTAAATGAAGTAACTTATTGATTTTTTTGTTACTTACCTTTGTTTGACACTTTAAACTCGTGATTTTTAATTTTTTTTTATTTTAAAAATTAAACCAAAACAAAACAAATAGAGACTCTCGCAGTTTATCACTCAGTCACGAACTAAACACTAATGTTTAAGTATGATCAAAATAATTTCTTGCCAAATGATAATAACACAGAAAATTTATAAACATGAAGTGGTAGGTACCTATACCGATTGAAAGTCAAAACATACGTAAAAATGTAAATGGAAACAGAGATAAGTGCGATCGATAACAATCATGGTAAATTAAGATCTCGCACTTAGACATTTTGATTGCATACTTAAGGGATCAAAATCAACAAAATTTATTTAGAAATCTATAGGCATATTTTTAACTTTTTAAATTTTTTTTTTATGACTTTGATAAAACTTGGTATCTGCAATAACACAATTAAGGTAAGACCGCACTCAGCGGAACTGTATTTCACGACTTATTTGTATGAAATTGTATGAGCTATATCGCACTAAGCGACAACTGCACTTCACGGCGCGACACTATGCGACAAAGTTGATAATCTGACCAACTGTGTCGCGACATGAAGTTTCGTTCAGTTTCGTGCGAAAGTGCGCAGGGTGTCGCTGAAGTGCAGTTCCGCCTAGTGCGGTTCTTCCTTTAATTGTAAGAAAACTGCATTTCACATTTTTGCTAAACAATTTGTTTTACGAAAATAAGGCTTTGTCTGAGTTTTTTTTCGTCTATACAATTTATGTCCTGGGCTAGCTCGGATTTAACTTAAACAGATCGAAAAGATCCTTGAAACAAATTATTTTTCATCAAGTATCCATTCAGTGCGGTTGTTTTGTGGTTATTAAATAATTTTTTGTTCAAATGGGGAAAATAAAGAACTTTGAGTTAAATACATAAATATGTTTCTTATGATGAAGAAGCTGTCGAATCAACTTGCTTACTTTGTGAATAAAAATTGAAATGACAAGTTACAGGAAACATTAAAAGACACACATTCAAAAGAACATAGTGTTAATGAGCAACCATCAGGAAGTGGAAGTGTGCCAGTTCAAAAGGAAATCGGTCTTAATTGACATGAAGAAATTGATTTTTTAGAATGTTTTGTGGGATTAGTTACACGATAAAAATATTCCTTTTAAAATTTTCGACGACGAACAATTTAAAATTTAAAATTTATTCGAAAATTTTAATATGTAAAAAAAACTTACTTTACGCACAAATGTTTTTCTATATTAAAATACATAAAATAAAACCAGTTTATTTAATGTAAATGTAAAATGACATTTTGTTTCTTATTTGAGCAGTTCGTAATGAAACTTAAATAGTTCCCTCGTGATAAATTCGGGAATGAACCATATTTTACAGATCCCAATAGATTTGATTCGATCGTGAAAACGAATTTTATTTTAAAGGAACCAAAAAATATAAGATTCGCGATCGAATCGAAAATAAAATTCCCTTTTGAATTTTTCACGAGAGAACGAATCATATTATATCGTTCTTGGAACCTTGATTTAAAATAATGTGTAATAACTTAGGTCAAAGCGCTGGTAGGTATTGGTAGCTTAAATTGTTTTATTTATATTTTAATTTATTTGTTTATCGAGATTTTGATCAAACTTGACATTCAAAAGGGGTGGGTTGATTTTCTTTTAACTTGGTACCTAGCGTTCTTTGGGGATTCCCCCGACAAGTTTTATTCTTTTTTTGTATGACCAAAAATAAGAGTACCTGCCATACAATTTCTTTAAGCAAAAAATGAAAATCTTATTTTTTCAAAACTGCCCACAGTAAAAAAAAATATTTAGTAACTTTTTTTTACAAAATGGCTATTTTATAAAACAAATAAAATATATGGTTACAAATGGTATACTAGAAACGGTTTAACAAATTTTTAATAATTTTTTTATAGAGAATGATTACAAAAGATTTAACAGTATTGTAAACCAGTATTTTTTTATTTTTAAAAATTTTTTCAAATTCTTATTTGAGAATTTAAAAATTCGGAACCGATTTTGACGGTTTTTATTAAACTTGGCACCCAGCTGTTTTTTAACTTTAACATTATGATTTTAAATGAAAATTATTCTTATAACCAAAAATAATGGTACCCCCAAGTGTCTAAAAATCGGTAAAGAAAATTTAATTTTTCTCAAAAACGATTCCTACAATTTTGATAAAATTTCATTTTTCTGTGAGCTTATATCAACACGATCTACCATATTATTGGAAACAAAATTTGTATTTATTGCTAATACTAACGGTATCTTTCATAGAACCGTTTTTTTTTTTTGGTTTTTGACTATCTCATTAATTATGATGTGAAACCGATTTTAATGAAATTTTTTTTACACAAAAGCTTCTAATAAGTTTGAATAATATATCATATCAAAATTTTCAAAAAAAAAACCAAATTTGGATTTTTAAAATAACTTTTTGAAAGTGCGATATTTTGAAAATAGGTAGATGATTTTTTTCCGAAAAAAATTTTTTAACTCCGAATTAATATATGCTTAAAAATGATGTACCAACTAATTTTTTTTCTTAAAAATGTTAACAAAATTTTATAAATACAGTAGAATCTCGGTAATATGAACGGTTCTTAAAGGTGAACAGTTCGGAAAGACGAACGAAATATTTTCACTTTTCAGTGTTCAAAAAGATGAACGGGTTGAAATTTTGTACTTTTGAAAAGATGAACGCTTTATTCCCAACATAATTTTGTACTCTTTTTTTGCCTGAAGTTCCCCCTGAACAGTATTTTGGTGCTTGTGTTAACTTGTTATGTAAATAATATTTAATGTTTTTATTTATAAATATATCTTTTTCCTCAACCAAATGTCGATGCTCGAAAAGATGAACTATTTGAAAAGATGTTTTATATGCTGTTTTATATCTGTTCATCTTTTTAAGATGCTATTGTATTATACAAAATAAATTTTTTTTCTCATAAATTAGTTTTTTAGATTTGATTTAATATTTGTTTAAGAAATCAGATGGTGTACAACCGCTCAAAACAATTTTTGAACCCAATTTAATCAATTTATTTGTAATTATATTGATTTTTTAACAATTTTCCAGTTTAACACGGTGCAATTTTGTTCATATTTTTATACTCAAATAATACTACCTCAAACTTTACTAAGTTTTTAGTAGGTGGCATAAAATAAAGGCTTCCATAATTTATTTATTCCTTTTGAAATCTGATGAATAGATTTAAACTATTCAGACTTAAAACCACAGTGTGATGGCACATAAGAGCAAGTTCTTGGGACTCAGTCGTGCATTAAATTAATTTTCGAATCGCACAAAACTGATTTTGATTAAATTTTTATGCTGAAGATTGTAGATAATATACCTACTTCATGTAATTTATTTTAATTCCAAAATAATAAATATTTAAAATTAGCGTATAAATTATTTTCTTAAAGTTTGTTTGATTTTTTTTTTCTCATCAAGTACAATTTTTTTTTGGAATCTACTAGCTACTTTTCAGCTACATGCAGTAATAAAAAATAAATAATTATAATAAAACAAAAACATTATATCACGAAATTATTAATTTCAAATCTTGAACTTTAGCCATAGATAACTAGGTATATAGACTTTATAGCACAATTTAATGTTATCACTCAATCGACTTCCAATTTCCGAAACGATCCATGCAATCCAAACAGAGATTCCGAAGTAACTGTTTCACCAATTCGTAGTTTCTCGTTCGATCTGTACTGATCGTCTTCTTGGAAATAAGTTTTATACTTCACCATAAGTTTCTCCAAATGTTCAATGCAATCACTAATACGGCCATTACTACCTCCATATTCTTCAGGAAGACATTCCTTGGGTACGTATTCATAAAGACTTTCAATTGACGAATGAACCATCATCTGTGTGAAAATTTTATAGGAAATTTGATTTTTTTTTTTCCTTTTTCTTATACATTCATGCATATTAAGTATAAAAGGGTATCTTACCTTTTCCTTCATTTTCTTAGGCATTATATTTTGAATCATTTTGAGTACTGTTAGTCCTTCTTTAGGAAAATTTATTACATGCACTCCATTCACTCTAAACGGCAGAGCCTTATCCGAAAAAACTCCGAGTTTATTGCCAAGTACAGGATCAAATTTCAAAAGGAAACCCAATGACACCTGAGCCATATCAATAACATTAATAATTCCACCAATAACACAATTGTCATCTTCAAGCATTAAAATGTTGTAAATACGGATTTGATTTTTGAAAAGATCCAAATACGAAAACTCATCTAGATCGATGCCTTGATAGCGAGTTAAAAGAATAGAAGGTCCATCGGGTTTCATAGGGTTTGGCAAAGGCAGAAGAGGTCTGTAATGAATCAATATTAATGTATGTGTGTGTGTATAAGTAGATACAACAATTTTAAAGCTTATTTTTTCATACCCAATTCTGGTTAATTTCATAGTTTTTTCTGTAATTTGATTGTTAAGAAATTCCTCTGGCGAAATACTTTTAAAGGTATGAAAATAATCAATTTTTTGCTTTGCCTTTTCCAAACTATATTTACAACCTCGTAGAAAAGCCAATAAAAATTGATCATTTGTTCTTGTTTTTAAATGTGGTTGTTTTAAAATCCATTCACGAAGAGCTGCAATGTCTTGTGGGATGCGTTTTTCGTCTTCGTTTAATTCGGTTCGAGCTTTTTCAGCCAATTCTGGTGAAATTTGTCGAATGTTAGCCATTTTTAATTGTCAAAGATTCAGATTTATCGTCACTCTGAAACTATGAAAACTCTCAACCGTTTTTATTAAAGTTTACGTACGGACTGAAAACAATATAATTTTAATAAAATCGTAGACAAGTGCTTTCGTTTCAATATTTTTTTTTTTATTTTTTACATGGAGCTCATTCAGGGCCGTAACCGAAGCTGGTGGGGCCCCGGGGGCAAATTCTAATACAGGACTCTATTTTTCAAAATCTTAGTTAAATGAATTTTAACAACAAAAATTTCATAATATTTTGTTTATATTTTTTATAAGAAGTTGAAGATCGCTCTACATAGAGCAATTTTTTTTTATAAACCATTTATTGTGGTCTAAAATTTTGTTTAATTGGTATTTAAAATTTTCCAATACCATTGATACTTATCGAGATCTGCAAGTCTAAAAGAAGGTTGGTGAAATTATTTTCTACTTTCAAAAATAAAAGGTTACTTAAGTTTTTTTTTTTATTACAAAAAAAGTGCCTCATTTACATAAAAAACAGTTTATCGGAAATAGCTTTAAAAATCTAGAGAAATACGATGAATCGGTGTGAACGCTAGCAAAACGACTCGGGTCGGGCGACAAGTCGTTGATTGTGAACCTCCCTTCTGGACCTTCGTGGATAATAAATTGTAGCTATTTATTTGAACGATACATAAAGAGATCTCTCTTGGGGCCGTTTATTGGGGGCCCGTAGCATTATCCCGGGTGCCGCAATGGCCGCTACGCCCTTGATCCTATTAATTAGTTTCTTTTTTCTTTTGTTTTTTGTTGAATGTGCATGAGCTCAGAGATAATGTGGTGATTGGAAATTCGCAAGTGGTTACTGAAAAGCTTAATTTTATCTCTCAATTAAAAGCATTTGATAGATGTCCATCGAGTGAACTTGAAAGAAGACTTGAGGAAATAAGATGAATTAATTTTATAATATGTATGTATATACAAAAAAACGCATAAGATTAATAAGAGGAATGGTTTGAAGTAGGAATATGTGGTATATTTATAATGATCCTTACAATTACGTAGTTGCAAATTAATATTATATTACAGGGTGTCTGGTGGTAAATTTACGTTTTAAAACTTTAATAATTCAAACATTCATAAACCGCAGGAGACGATTTTGAGTCATTTAAATTTGTGGCAATAAGACAGAATAGCTTATGTTAAAAAAGAGTTTTCGAGAAAATCGCATTTTTGTCCAAAATATTTAATGGTAATTATAATTTAAATTTTTTTTAGGAACTAAAAGATCAATGGGTAATGATGGTGATGATACAGAATAGAAGCTCTCAAACTGCAAACTACTAACAACCGATAAACCGAAAAAAAGCTACTCTGTTTATTGCCACAAAAATAATCTTTAGTATGGATTTATGAGTTACAAAATCAGGGTTAGAACTTAAGTAGGTAGTAAAATTTCGTAACAGATTTGTGGAACAAATGGAAAATTTCGGGGATAAATTTTAAAACTAAAGAAAAACTCAAGTTTTCACAAAATTGTATTCAACAAAATTATTTTAACAAAAAAACAATTACATCAATTCCATTCGTTTCAGAACAGAAAACAAAATTTTAGATTCACACATTTAGAGTCAGAGTTGGGTCGAAAATTAAATAACACAATGTTGTCATTTCCTTATGTAAATTGGCTAAACAGCCAGTGTGAAAAAACGAAAAAATTCAGTTAATATAAAAAAAAAACAAAAAAAAAAAAACGAGTTGCGGCAGGTTTTCGTGCACATGCGCTATCAGTCCTATGAAGTTAGCGAATAACTTTTGATAAATTAGTTTTAGAAAAAAAAGTTATTATAGGAAAATGTTTAGAACTCTTTGTTTGCTTTCGGGAACTCTAATCAGAACTCCTTTTTTTTTTATTTTTTTTGGATTTTGAAAATGTTTGGTTCTAAGTCAATGGGCACCTTAATTTGCCCTAACTTTTCCAATTTTCCAGAACTCTTTCTAAAACCCATCAGGAACTCTAAAACTCTTGATTTTAAGTTGAAAAACATGCTCAGAACTCTTTTTCAAAAAAAAAGACTTCTTGCTGCGTAAAGTTAGCAAAAAAAACTTTTTTTTCGGATTTTAACACTTCATTGCCAGAACTATTGAAAAAAAGTATGAGGAACTCCAGAACTCTTTGTTTGCTACCGGGAACTCTCATTTCTTATTTAATTTTAAACGATTCTTTTGCTAGCTTCACAGTTCACAGGACTAAAATCACAAGTGTGACCCCACGGTGCGTTACTTTTATTATACCTATCTCGATTGGTTTTCCGTCCCGAAATTTGAATTAAGTGAATTCAATTCAAAAAAAATAATTTTAAACCATACTCCTGAGACCTGGGGTGAAAGCTTTTGTTCTTAGTTGTCTCATGTTATCTCAAATGTTGGAAATATTTTTTGGTTGGCATGTGCGGCAGTAAGTAATACAAATATATATAATTTTTTTAATTACTAATAATTTATTATCATAACTTAACAAAAAAATTTAATTGCAAATAAAGTTTTTGCTCTAAGAAACTAGATATATTAGGTCACTGTACATATTTAAAAGTCGTTTGCCTAAGTCATTTTAATAATACATAAAGTAGATAAAATGCAATCATGTTTATCTGACTAATAAAAAGAGAGGTTATAATAAAGTTACTCACTTATGTCATAAAATTAACTAAAATAAAATCATTGGCAGTTAAAATGAAAAGCATAATAAATTCATATTAAGTGAACCCGTTGGTTTGTCACAAAAAAAAAATATATATATGTACATAATATTGATATGAACACGTGCTTATCTTTCTAGATAGTTATCTGCTTTAGATTATTGTTTTTTTTTTATTAAAATAAAATTCACTACCATCGATAACTCTATTCCTATAAAATGACTCACAATTTATATATGGAGAATCACTTGAATCAGCTTCAATCTACTTCTAATTTTCGAAATGATCCTTCCAATCCAAATAAAGACTGTAAATTCATTCTAGTTCCTATTCGTGCTTTTTCATTTGTTTTATATTGCACATCTTCTTCGAAAAATTCCCTATGTTTCAGCAGACTTTTATCCAAGACATCAATTGCATCTTGAAGTGTACCATTGTTACCACCATAGTCTTCGGGAAGATACTCTTTTGGAATATATTTATAGAGACTTTCAAGTGAAGAATGTACTATCAGCTGAAACAAGTATAGATTTATAATCAGTTTTTTTTTTTAATTTCGAAAAAAAAATCTTACTCTTTCTCTTATTTTTTTTGACATCATACTTCGAGCAACATTTATGAGAGCTGCAGCTTCTTTTGATACATTTATCAAGTGCATACCTTTTATACGAATTGGAGCAGCTTTATCCGCAAAAACACTTAGTTTTTTGATTAGAACAGGATCGAATTGCAAAATAAGACCCTTGGGGACATTGCCCAAGTCGGCAATATTAAGAACTCCTCCAATGACACAATTGTCATCTTCGAACATTTGAATTTCGAAAATTCGAAGTTGATTTTTAAATAGTTCCAAAATGGTGAATTCCTTAGGATTAACGTTGGCATAACGAGTAATATGAATACGAGGTCCATCGGGCTTTAAGGGTGTTGGCAGGGGAATAATGTGCCTATAAAATATCAACATAAGTTAAAAAAAAACGTTTCAATTAAATTCAATAAAAATTCAATTAAAAAAAAACTCACCCAATTCTGGCTAATCTCATTGATTTATCATCGATTTGCTTGTTGAGGAAAATTTCCGGTGACATAGTTTTAATCGTGTAGTAATAGTCGAATTTTTGTTTAGCCTTTTCCATACTGTACTTGCATCCTCGCAAGAAAGACAACAAAAACTGATCATCTGTCCTTGCATGAAGATGAGGTTGTTTTTCAATCCATGTTCTAAAAGCTTCTATATCATCTGCTATGCGATTTTCTATTTCATGAAGTTCCTCCCGAGCCTTAACAGCTAGTTCTGGAGTCAGAGGTCGAATATTAGTCATATCCAGCGAAGTATTTATTTGTTTAAAAAAAAAATTGACAATCAATGGAAAAGCCTAAGCCAAACCGATTTGATTAAAGTTTACCTCAGGACTGAATGTTGATAAAATTTTGTCAAATAATTTTGTTCATAGCAAAAAAAAAAAGAGTTAATGACTTGGCGATAAAAAAAAATAATAATAATGAATAAATATGTTTATCTACATTTTATTTCGTTTCCAAGTTCATCATACAGACGCACTGTATATAATATGTAGAAAGATTAGGTGTATAATATTTGTTTGCTTATAGCAAATCATATATGTATATTGTTGCGATTGCAGAAATTCTGTATAGTTCTGATAGCTATACACATCAGTATCTTATTTATTTTTTGAAATAAATTTAGAGACAATTGAACACTGCCCACTGTTACTCTATATTTTTTTTAATAATTTAATTAATTATTAAAACAATAATTAAGTTAAAGTTTCAGGAAATAAAAGTTCGCTAAGAAAAACTTCACAAAAAAAAAACCTACATTTTGTATGTACCTATACTTGTACACTCCAACTCAAATGGTTAGAGACAAGTAAAATAAAATGCATGAATGCATGTACTTGCTCTTGTGGTTAAACGCTTTAAAATGGTTAAAGTCTAATTCTTTGCTGATGTGAAACGAAATTTTTCTGTGGTCTCCAACAAGAGAAAAAAAATGCACACAACGCACAAATATTTATTTAGTATTTATTCGAATCCATAAAAAACAAAAATATAACGGAAAGATAACAACACAAATAAAACTCAAATGTTATATTCCTCACACAAAAAATAACAAATGGGCAATTAAATCTGTGCGCGAAAAAGAGTGGAGAGACTTATTCGAATATTCAATTGCTACAAATATCAATTTTACGGAATGAAATTCTCTTAAGCAGCAAACTAAGACTTCGCGGTCTTAGAGCGATATTCGAAAAAAGATAAGCTCAGAAACTTAGTACCTCATATGTACGATATTCGAAAAAAAAAGATGCAGAACTCAAAAAACAGCTTATTGAAAAACTAATAGCCTATAGCTCTTACGAAGTTATTTGATAAAATAAACGGTACCAATTTGAAATTATAATAAATAGTATAAACACATTCATGTTTAAATTAGTGTTACTTGATTTAAATTGTTATATTAATGGAATACATTTTGGGAAATACTGATTTACATTCCCGAAAAATTAAGTTAATATTAACCAATTGAATCGAGCTTAGTTTGGACAAACATACTTGATTAAATTTAACCAACCTACAACAATTTCAGAAAAAAAATTAAATTTAAACAATTTATTCAATTAATGGTAACTGACTGAATTTGTTAAGTTAAAAGTAACACACATACTTGATCGAATTTAACCAACCTACAAATACTAAAAAAAATGATTCTTTGATTAAATCAAAGTAACTTATTAAGTTGCTATTTGTAATAGATTTAGTAAGCTAAAATTAACAAACTTGTGCAGTTGAAGATTATTGTATTACTTGATTGATATTAACAGACCAGCTTAATTGATTTAAATTAAATTAATAAGTTGAAATAAAGCAATGCACTTGTTTGATATTAACAAATCTACTTTATTTGATGTAATAAATCAACGAACTTGGTTAAATTAAGCCAACTCATTTGGTTGTAATAAGCTTACGTACCTTTCAAACACTTTTAGGGCCAGTTTCACAGTGCACACTTAAAAAAATAAGTGGCACTTAATTTTACCATTTTGGCACTTTAGCAGCAGTTTTACTACCTGGGTAAGTGGAACTTAAGTGGCCAACATGGGAGACTTAAGTGTCAAGTATTCCGATAAATTTACACTGTGAAATTGGGAATTTGTTTTCCATATTTGGCACTTAAGTGACACTTACTTCACTGTGAAACGGGCCCTCTGGCTCTTAAACTGCGAAATTGTGCATTCGTTTTCCATATTTGCAACTTAAGTGATTCTTAATCTAGTGTGAAATTGGGCCTTAATTGTAATGTCGAACAGAAAAATACTATTAGTATCTGCCACCATTGTTGACTTTCGTATTTAAAAGACATTAGTTGTTTGTTAATAACAGAGTTGGTAGTTTTGAGATTTTAGCACACATAACTTGTTAAGATTTATATATGAGTGAATCGGTTAAAAAGAACCAATATCCTGGCTATATTTAAACGACAACAAAATTAATTTGTTAATAACATTTTCTTTTTAGATAACATCAATTATTTATATTAAGTAAATTTTCATGAGTAAAACGATTATTATAATAAAACCAATCACTCCGTTAATAACCACAACTTAGAAATTTTTGTTAAAACACGTAACTTATTTGGAGTGTTCAGAAAAATGAGATCTCAGAGAATTTTCTCATTCAAAAAGTGAGCAAGCGAATCCAAGATTTTTTTTTCTCAGAGTTTTGACAGTAAAGCTGAGAAATTTTGCTGAGGAATCTAGTTCAGGTAACTGAGATTGTTTAGATCTCCAAGGTCTCATTTTACTGAACATGCCTATTTTAATTTAACAACTATTCAAATTATAAGCTGAGAATTTGAAAAATAAATAACAGTAAAGCTTTCTCTCGAGGGATACAAATATTTTGAAGTAAATTGCATCAAAAATTAACGTTTTGTTTTTTTTTTGGATCTCTCACAGTAAAAATCGAGTAAATTGTTTTTTTTTTTTTTTTTGTATTAAGAAGAAAAGAGTTTTTTGTTGTTTCTAAAGTTTAATATTTGATAGTTGCGTAACAGAAAGTTATTTTAACAAATTTAATTTAGTTAAAATTCTATCAATAAAATGGTTAACTAACAAGTGAATCATTACAGCTATAATACGAGGGTTTTTTTTTATAGCAATACGAAATCATTCCAGTTTCGGAGTAAAACCCGTGTTAACTCTTTTAAAAGGTTTTAAACAAATTAAATTAATTTTAAATCATATACAGGGTGTCCCGTTACCCAAAGTCAAGCGGGTAACGGGTGATAGGGTAGGTTGTACCTGTTCTGAAAAAAATAAGAAAAAAAATCTATCTTGCTTGGTTAAGTAATAATAGTAATATTTAGAAAAATAGTGAAAATCGATACCCTAGACCACATTTTTAGCTATTGTGGTCACAAATTTCCGAATTTTGACGTGTTTATTTTTTTTATGTAATCCTAAATAACCATGCTATTGATTTCAATCACAAATTTAAAAATAAATATTGTAAGTTTCGTAAGAAAAATAAAGTTTGACTGAGTCATGTTTCAAAAAAAATTTTTAAGCGAACTTTGACACTTCATATTTAAAAAAAAATGTACTACACTACCTTGGCAAGTTTTTTAAAAAATTGGCGCGTTTCGTCAAGATTTCAAAATGGTACAACACTTGCTGCTTATTCATTCGTAAAAAAAATTTTTCATTTTTTATTTGCAAAAAACACCTCAGTTCACTTCAATCACTTTTACAAGAATAATGCTTTTTTGTACTCAAAAATCCATTTTACGTGACATAAACAGAGGCACTAGAATCAGACACTGTTTGCCGTCAATAAGATTGAGACAGATCTACATTATACAAAATGGTACGCTACAATCTAAGTTCGGTACGCTACGTTCCTTGTTTTAGTCGCAACATCTCACAATCGTGCGCTTTTGTTACCCTGGACTCGAATAGTGTTGTGGAAATTATGTCAGTTATTATCTAGTAATAGGTACTAAAAACTTCACAAATTTTTGCCAACATTGTTCAGCAAATATCAACACTGGGAGCGTATAGTTACGAGAAAGCAAACTTCGTATACACGTTGCATATGGTTCGGGTCACGGGTGGTAGTTGTTTTGATTTAAAATTCGATGAGCAATGCTTTTCGGTATTCCAGTAGATCTTTCAATCGCACTGATCAAGCGCTGGAATCACATTCAATTCAATTTAATTTAAAACTACTTCGTTGTTATGTCCTTGGAGTCTCCCTTCTGCAGCGCCGCCATACGAGTACTATAGGCAATCGTCCTTGCGAGTATGATAGGTGTGCATAGATGAACACCCGGTGGTCATAGGTGATGCCCCACATTTGGGTACCTTTCGATCCACTGGAATACCGAAAAGCATTGCTCATCGAATTTTAAAACAGAACTACTTCAGCCCGTACTATGTGCAACGTGTACAAAGTTTGCTACCTCGTGACTAAACGCTCCCAGAGTCGATATCTGCAGAACAATGTTGGCGAAAAATATGGAAGTTTTTAGTTCCTATTTCTAGATAATAACTGACAAAATTTTTACAACAATAATCGAGTCCAGGGTATCACAAAAACGGACGATTGTGAGAAGTTGCGAGTAAAACAAGGAACGTACCGTACCGAACGTATATCGTAGCGTACCATATTGTGTAATGTAGATCTGTCTCACTCTTATTGACGGCAAACAGTGTCTGATTTTAGTGCCTCTGTGTACGTGAACCTTGGTAAAATGGATTTTTGAGTACAAAAACGCATTATTCTGGTAAAAGTGATTGAAGTGAACTGAGGTGTTTTTTGCAAATAAAAAATGAAAAATATTTTTTACGAATGAATAAGTAGCAAGTGTTGTACCATTTTGAAATCTTGACGAAACGCGCCAATTTTTTAAAAAACTTGCCAAGGTAGTGTAGTAAATTTTTTTTTTAAATATGAAGTGTCAAAGTTCGCTTAAAAATTTTTTTTTAAACATGACTCAGTCAAACTTTATTTTTCTTACGAAACTTACAATATTTATTTTTAAATTTGTGATTGAAATCAATAGCATGGTTATTTAGGATTACATAAAAAAAATAAACACGTCAAAATTCGGAAATTTGTGACCACAATAGCTAAAAATGTGGTCTAGGGTATCGATTTTCACTATTTTTCTAAATATTACTATTATTAATTAACCAAGCAAGATAGATTTTTTTTCTTATTTTTTTCAGAACAGGTACAACCTACCCTATCACCCGTTACCCGCTTGACTTTGAGTTACGGGACACCCTGTACAAGTGTTGTGTTTATTTAAGTGCAGTATAGTACATTTTTTGGATATACAAACAAAAACTCAATGTTACTTCCTTCTCAAATCTTCGTTAATTCCATATATATAATCTTTTTCAAAATATTGTTCAAATTTCATAAGATTTTCAATTTGCCTCTCAATACATGTTGGCATGCTTCCATTTTTACCACCATATTCAATGGGAAGAAATTCCTGTGGTATATACTTGTAAAATGAATCCATTGAATTATGTACATGCAACTGAAATGAACAAAAAAAATTGTAAATTAAATTAATTATTAATATTGTGTTCAATTTTATTTAAAATTTTATTTTTGTTTTTTATAAATTTAAAATTTATTTTTTTATTTTTACAAATTTATTTTTAACGATACAAATGTCCCAAAAAATCATTTTTCATACTTTGTGGATTACAATTTTAATTTACAATGTTTAAACTGAACATAAAATAACATTTTATTAAATTATAAAAATAAATATACACATACAGAATAAATTACCCATAGATTTTTTTTTTATAATAACCTATTTATTTATTTATTTATTAGAATATTAATATACAATTTAAATTGTTTATATAATATTGTTTGTAAGAGCTCTAATAACCTAATTTTTGAATTTTAAAGGAGAATTAATGTTTAACCCCTTAAAAATAAATGGCATAAAACTATAAAAGTAAATTGGTGGCAGCAGTTTAGCTAATTGAATTCCAATCGACTCGCAATCGCAATAATAATTTTGCAAATTTTCTTTTGGACTCAAAAGCTCTTGCTAAGAATCACCATCACCGCATTTATTAAAAATTAATTGATTAAACAAATTTTGTAGCTTTTACCACCAACACGATTCTTTTAAAAATCTTAAAATGTTAAATGTTGGTGAGTTTTTTTAAGAAAAACAATTGTTATGCCATTTTTAAGTATTTATTATTGCGTATAGTTAAAAAAATCAATTTAAAAATTGATCTATATACCCATTTTCGAAAAATTAAATTTTCAAAAAATTATTCATTTTTTTTTTTTGAAAATTGATATGGCTATGTATTTGGAATAGAATAACGGGTAAACGAACTCCTCGGCTTTGCTGGCACATGTAGACTTTTGTTTGCATTTTCCATAACCGTTTCGCATAAATATCGGTAAATATCGTTTCGCAATTTCCAAAGTCTGCACCAAAAAGTGACACGTTGTGAAAGCATTTATTTCTCAAGAATATAGCTCCTGTATTTTCGTAATCCCAAATGCAAAATTTTTGAAACTATCAAGATGAAAATTATTCACATCGCTGAAAATGATTTTGTTTGAAAGATCACCGCTAAACTTTTTTTTTTTTGAACTGTTGCTTGACAATTAAAATTCGTTGTTCTTTCGTGTAACGCTTTATTTTTAATAACCCTCAACACTGTCAATTGTTAAGTTGTGTTTTTTTTCGCTGACAACACCTTACTGCATAAATCGTAAACATACAAACAAAATCTTCGGAACTCTCTGATCCAGAATAACAAACGAACAAGTTGCAACTTTTTTTTTTTTGGCTCTGAAGTTTGTCAATTCCAAATTGTTTTCAATTTTTCATTATTTGTAAATATGGCGAACATAAATTTGGAAGATTCTGAATCTGAAGACAATTTACATCCTTTTTTTTATAAAAGCATAAATTGAATTAAATATCAGAAAATAATGTTTCATAATTTTGACGTTAAAAATTATGTGTGGATTTTGTTAAATCCACAATCGATTTTCTATTCTTTTCAGAAGAAGAACTGCCATCATGGTGCTAAATGAACGATTTCAGAAGAATTCGGATTTTGAAATCCTTCCGGACGCCCAAACGAAAAGCTTTAAGTATAGGTATCAAAATGGAATTAGGGAGTAATGAAGCCCTTACAAATGTCCCGTATGCGATGATGAATACAGAAATCGGAACACGTAACTTATACCAAGTATAAACTCAAACTCAAGTATAATATTTCTATAAATGAAGAGATTAATACAACCATGATGAAATTAAAATTTTACTATTATTTTTACAATATTTTGGTAATAAACATCAAGTAGACACGGATATCAGCATTTTCTTAAGCCAAATTGTTACAAAAATTATTTAATTTTTTTGTTGATTAACATTGACATCTAGTTGACGTATTTGCGTGGATTAACATTGACATCTCGTTGACGTATTTACTATGTGCGCTGCAATAATAGATTATACAAAAAACAATATAAATAGTAAGTACAATTCAATTATGTATAAGAACTTACATTCTCCAGTTAAACAATCATTTAACTTCATAAAACAATTATTTACAAATTCATATTTTCCTCCTCTATATTCCGTGCAAATTGGAGCATAAATTTCAAAGCATCTTTTGACACACAAAAGTTGACATTTTAACTTAGTCGTTTTTTTGAATTCTATATTTAAAATAAAAATAATTTTTATTTCATTAATATTTTCAATTTTAGTTAACAGAAATATGTATTTTAAATAAAAATTAATTATTCCTTACCAACAGCACAATTATTTCGTCTGTTACAATTTTCAAGTTTAAACAAACATTCATTTCGAAAAACCTCACAAGTTATACCATTAGTGGCCCACAAAGTATCCTCTTGCTTGTCACATTTGTAGATATCGGTACAACGTTCAATTTTGTGAGCCTCGAACGCGTTTAAATTAATCAGAAGTACGAACAGAAATATTAAAAAAAATTCCAGGACCTTCATAATTATAATCAGACGATGTAAATTATATCAATGAAAAATTTTGCATTTTTTCAAATGTTTTTATATAAAAAAAAACTCTCTTGTCGAATTCAGCTATCAGCTATCAGGCATTGATGTGTTGATAAAATAAATTGTCATTAACCATCGATTGCAAAATATTTTTTTTAATTTTAAGTACCTATATATTTCACAAGTTCAAATTGCACCACAGATACGGGTAAGTAATATACATACATACGTTATTACCTTCATATGTTTTCGTGACAACACCTTATAACCTGGATTATATCAACATTTAACACGCATGATTTTTGTCTATATACCTTATTTTAAAATTACAATTATTTGTTCAAAAAATGTCATCAAATCAATACTATAATTCGATTTTACTAATATGATTCCATAGTTAAAATTTTTTAAGAGTAAAATTTAAAGGTCAATTTTGGCATATAACCAAAATACGTAACGAAACGTTAAAATCATTGTGTGGCTTAAGTGGTACAGTATACATACGCATATTTGTTTTAAAAGGTTAATTATATTTTATCGTGGATTAAGGTTGGAATTTTTTGATAATGAAAATACTATAGGAGATATAAGGGGAAATTTGTTCTTGCGTCTATTTTCTAATTTTGTATATTGATTTTTGATTTTTGTATATATCAAAATAATTTTCTATTTAACCGCTAAAATACCCTGGAAATATATACAAAAAAAGGCAGAGAAAAATCCAAGTAATAGAGATTTTTAACGCAGTTGGTTGATCCTCTGCCAACTGCTTTCTTTATGTCCACTGTTTTATTTTTAGCTTAATGTAAAATTTTTTTTTTTTAATTTGGGGAAATTATTTTTACTATAATTTATAACAGAGATTATGAAAAATGTGCTATACCTTGTTTAATTTATATTTTAGTAAAGACAATGAAGCCAAATTCGGAAATAATCGCCGGGAAGCTGGATTTTGGTATGTAGCTTCCTCATGGTATGTTCTTAAGAAAGTATCAAAAGTCCCTATCGATATGAGGGCCGCTAACAATTTTACAAGGGGTTGAAGGCCCCCAAAATGTTTTTTACAAATAACTGCCAAATTTTAAGTTGTACAAAAAAATTTCAAAGACTAATTTGTAGCTTGAAATATTTCTTACAAAAAAGATTAATATACTTTTTTTCATACAAATAACGGTGTTTGAAATAAACCAATCAGAAGAGTTAAGGGTTTTACTATTGTATGCGTAGTTGGGCGACTTAATTCCAAAATTGTGCATTTTGTTATAAAAGCAGCAATTTGTTTTTATTGTTGGTACATTATATGGACATGATTTTAAGATATCGGTCCACTCTATTTAATCACCGTAACCCCTTTAGGTGGGATGGGCAAATTAAAAAAAAATTTCTAAATTAGAAAATGAATATAAAAACACAACGGCAACACTTACAATATTATGTTATAGCTTATCTTAAGGCCAGAAATTCATTATTTATATATGTTTTTGAATGAAGTTATTCTAGTGCTTAGTTTTTGAATAAATTATTTTTAAACTCAAAATTTTCAAAGTAAAATTTGAAAAAAAAAAAATAATAAACTTGGTAGCGTTTTTTGGACATACTACCGAAATATTTTTTTAGGACCAAAAATAACGCACAATTTTTTTTTAGCAAATAATGAAAATCTTATTTATTCAAAAATGTGCAATTTAAAAAAAATCAATAATTTATTTTTTACAAAAAAAAACTACCATTTTACAAAAATGGTTATAAATGGTCCTTCCATAGAATCATTTTTTTTATTTTCGATTTTTTCAAAAACGGTTCAAATGAGATTTTGATCAATTTAGTATGGAGAATGGTTTCAAAAAGTTTTAAAAGAAAAATTGAACTTTATTATTCGAATATAGCAGATTTTTAATAAAAATTATTCTTATAACCAAAACTAACAGTACCACCATCCAAGTGTTTAAAAACTGGTAAAGAAAATTTAATTTCTCTCAAAAACGTTTCCTTCGATTTTGATTATAAAAATTATGTGTGAGCTAACATCAGTATACGATCTACCATATTATTTGAAAAAAAATGTATCTATCGATCTTTCATAAATTTTAATGATTTTTTAAGTTTAAATAATATTGCATTTTAAAATGTATTTAAAAAAAAAAAAAAAAAAAATTTGAATTTAAAAAAAAATTTTAGAATAATTTTTTTGAAAATTTGATATTTCAAAAATGGGCAGACGATTTTTTTTTTCAAAATTACATTTTTAATTTCGCATTAATAAATTCTAAAAAATAACATGCAAATGTTTACAAACATTTTAAATATACAAAATAATTTTTTTAAAAAACCGCTCTATAGATTTTCATATTTTATTCTCATTTGTCTCATTTCAGATTTATGTAAGGAATCAGATGGTACACATCGCCGCGTTGGTTTCAAAACAATTTCAGTTGTTGTTTGATCAATTTATTTCTAATTATATTTATTTTTAACATTTTTTCAGTCAGTAACTTTTATGCATATATGTATGTACAACAGTATATTGTTCATATAAATATGTGTTCACATAATACTACCTTAAACTTAACAACGTTTTTAGTAGGTGGCATAAAATATAGGCTCCCTTGTATGAAATTTGTTTCTCTTATCAGATGAATAGTTTTTAAAATATTAAAACTTTAAAACCACAGTGTGATCGCACATATACATAAGAGCATGTTCGTGCGATCCAATCGTGCTTTTTACTTGTTTTTGTAAGAGATGATCAATTGAATGACCATTTCTGGCCACATATTAACTTTTTGATCACCCACAGTTATTAAAAAAATTGGCCAAAAAAAAAAAACGTTTTTTTTTCAAATTAGATTTATTAAATTATTTATTGAGCATTCTTTAAACTTTTTCCAATAAATATTTTTTTGGTTTGATACCTATTTAAGAAAAATGCGATTATTTTTTTAAATTTTGTCTCTCATTTTTTAATTTCTAAATTTAAAAGATGACCATTCTCAAAAACTTAATTATCATCAATTACCACAATTATTCTTACTCACCAAAAAAATATTTTTTTTTAAATTTGGAATGATGACAATTTTGTTTTCAAAAAATATTATTCTGAATTATATTTTTGTCCGTAACTGTGGGTGCCAAACAAAAAGTTAATGGGTTTTCATTTAACTAACTTTTACAAAATAATTAAAAATTAAAAATAATAAAATAAAAATAATAAAATTTAAAAATATTTGTTTATTAAAACATTTTTTTCACAGTACTGTCACAATTGAGATAAGCATGTGGGTAGAATATGAAATTAATTGAATATAAGGTACAACGGCGTAATAGGTCTTATATTGCACAAAAACCATAACGCTTAAATTGAAAAATGTCAGAATACACAAAAACCGAAATGTAGTAAAAAAAAAAAAGAAAAGTTTTTACCGCTTTTTTGAGAGATTGCTTTGCTTTGCTAAATTGATAAAAGGTTTGTTTAAAAGGTGGCGCTGCGAAGCGTGGTAGCGTTCATTTAGTTTTTTTTTATAAATTAATAGATTTATCGACCCCAATATAATAATATATATTATGATATTATATATATAAATTTACATATACTAAAAATCTAACTAAATTATATTTTTATTAAATTAAATCATTTATAATGTTAATGTAAATACTCACCTTTTTCTTTAAATCTGCACTCAAAAAAAAGCATGCAACACGTAATATGCAAATAAAATATTTGGAAACATTTATAAAATGTACTTCGTCTATCTGAAGTGGTAGACCGTATTGAATTAATTGAAATATCTTTTTCGAAAAACTGATATCGATTTTAAGACTCTGCTTAAATGATGCTCCTTCAAAATCAATCACATAAATTACTGCAGCATGTTGAGGTTCAGAATTTCTAGATTCGAGCATGTTTACCTCTGCGAGCATAAAGAAAAGCTTAAGGACATCAGAATATTTAAATGTACTGGAATTCGGTTGTGGATATTTTGAAAGATTTAATCGAACATTTTTTTCTTTTATCGATACAGGTAGAAAAACTCCAATTCTAAAAGAAAAAATTATATTTCGAAAATCAGACTTTATAATAAGGGTATTCATCCAACATCGGAAAAGCATCGTAAATGTCTTAAAGTTTACGACGTCGTAAACGAACTGTCAAAATTTGTATGGGAAATATTTTCAAACAAATCTTAAACTTTAAGACACAAATTTGTGTGTTAAACGAAGATGGTAAACATCGTAAACATGGTAAACCCTTGTAACTTAGAAGAAAAATAGAGGAACGGGCATTTCGAGGAAAAATGAGTTTTGTTTTCAAAAAGTGTGAGTTACACAAACACAAATTTATTCACACATGCACTTATGTGTTGATCACAACAATAAACATACTTCATCATTTTTGCCAAATAACTCAAGAATTAATAGATCATTGAAAGCAATGTTCATACAATTGTATAAATATACTTTTTGGCTTACTTTGGGCATTTTTAAACTGCGGATGACAAATTTTACGAATGTTAAAATTAAATTATGTAAATATTTTAAGCTGTTTCACGTTTAACGAACAGCTGATTTGTTTACCATATCGTTTACCACATTTACGCAAAATGTTTTTGGTGCGTTCATGAAACGTGTGTCGGAATCTTTACGATTTTACGACATCGTAAAGTTTAAGACGTTGCATGAATACCCTTAGGGCCAGTTGTACAAATACTTAAACCGTGGTTCAGCTATTTTTATCCATTGATTTCGGCGGATTAATTGAGTTTCAACAGTGGGTTACTGTTCAAGTGTGTTATAATAACCAATTACATACTTGAACCAGCGTTGAACGTTAGTTAATCCGCCGAAATCGGTGAATTAAAATCTTGAACCGAGGCTGAACCACTATTGTACAACTGGCCCTTAATATTAATAAATCTGTTCGTTTATTTGCTTAAGCTGTCGATTTTTACCAATTCTGGTCAAATTATATTTTATATACAAATTTGGTAATTTTGTTGCAACAAGTTTCCTAACTGGCTGAACACAATGCCCTGCTGCAACTGGAATCGGAGCTGGAGCTGCAACTGCTTTCAAAAAATGTTGTACGTCGGTTTTTTTTATCTGACCACAATGAGCTGTACAGCTTTTTGTATATTTCAAAGAAAAAAAAACAGCCACGAGTTTATTATTCACTGTTCTTATTTCCAATAGTTTTCTTTTAATTAATAATTTTTTTCGCGACACAAAAAGGCACTAAAAACTTCAATATATTTTTCCGGCTTCTATTTTCTTCATATAAATTGAAACGTCAAAAATGCTGTACGCAAAAAGTTAAAAGTTGGCGAACCTTTGCGGCTCCGACTGCAGCTCCGTCTGCAGTTGCGTTCCATTCTGCTCGTAGCATTGATTTTGTGTGTATTTAATATTTTGACAGATGTTCCAGCTCCGACTCCGGCTGCGGTTCCGTCGCATTGTGTTCAGCCAGTAAAGCTGAGTTTTGTTTCTACGCGTTTTGAGAAGCAAATTGTGAACATTTTTGCAAATTCCCAAAATATTTCACGTTACTAAACAGACCTAAACTTTGACAAAATCTTGGACTAAAATTTTTAGAAATTGGCAGTTTTGAGAAGTATAAACGAACAGAGTTGTTTTATAATAGGCGCAGTGTTACTTTACTTTTATTCTTTGTGCATTTGTGTGAATTTCTACACAAAAATAAAATGTGTAGAAATTCACACAAACACACAAATGCACAGAGTTTCAAAATAAATAATAATATATATACGTATGCAGTATGTATAGGTAAAATGTATATAACGACACTCACCCCATTTGACATATGTCAAGAAGTATTTTGTTGACATTTCGTTTTGTCAAAACCGATGGTATTTTATTTTTCAGCATATAGAATGAATCCAAACGATTTTTCGTAGCACTTAAATCAAATTGACAACACCTTAAAAATCCCTTTAGAAACTCATCATCAATACGAGAATTTAAATGAGGTTGGTTTAAAATCCACAAATGAAAATCTTCAACAAGAATTGCAATTCTTCGTTCATAATAATCAACTGACTTTGTTGACATTTTTATCACAACTAAATCATAAAAAAATATGTATAGAAAAAATCATTCATATTTAATCTTAATATTTTCGCTTTGCTTGATGGTTTCTCGTAAAAACCTTTCAAATCATTGAGCTTAAAATTATAATTAAATGTGAGTTGTTTATTACAAAGTTCATACACGGGGTCATATAGAATTATAAATAGCTATATAAGCCATTCTTGACAGAATGATGAATGTAGATAAAATGTTGACATTTTAGTGAAACGAATTTCCTAAACATATTATTTACACTGGAATTCAATTTAATCTTAAATTAAAGTTTTTCAGTGTTTCTTTTAAAAATCTTAAACTAGTTATGTATGTAAAATTTAACAATTGATTACAACGTAGATAACATAGTTATTGCAAAAATCAATGTCACTAATTAATTTCCATTCACTCATTCGATACAATTGATCTTAATTACTTGTTTGATTCATGTATATCGTTTTTGAAGATGCAAGGTCTTAATAAAAATAGTGTGTCACTCTCATTGAAAGCTTTACTGCACATTTTGCATGTTCAAAAATTGATAGAAAATAGTAATAATAACTAATTTTAAATTTTATACTACGATTTACTAACATAGGCCAAGTCACTCCGTGAAAAAAAAAAAAACAACAGTCAATCAGTCACCCACCAAAAATATAATTTAGTTTAGGATAAGGCGTGTTTTTTTGCAAGCCCGGGGGGAATTGGATGAAAAAAAAGCGATGTCTGTGTTGCCGTTTTTTCAACCAATTGCCCCCGGGATTGCAAAAAAAAAACACACTTATAGTAGTCCAGTCTATAAAGCCATAAAAACAGCCCAATTAGGAAATAATCGCCGGAAAGCTGCGTTTTGGTATATAGCCTCCTCATGGTGTTTTTATAAGAAACTGTCAAAAGTCCCCATCGATATGAGAGCCGCTAACAATTTTACAGGGGTTTGAAGGCCTCCAAAATGGAACAACTCCCAAATGGTAAGTTATACAGAAAAAAAGACAACAACTAATTTGTAGTTTAGAAAATTTCCTACAAAAAAGATTAAAATACTTTTTTTCATAAAAATAACAGTTTTCGAAATAAACCAATCGGAGGAGTTAAGGGTTTTACTTTTCTATTTACTGGGGCTGCTTAGTTCAAAAATTGTGCATTTTGTGATAAAAGCACACATGTTTTTTTGTTGTTGGTACATTATATGAACATGATTTGATAAGATGTTGGCAAATTAAAAAAAAAATATTGAAAATAGAAAATGAATATAAAAACAACACGGCAACACTTAGGTTCAATATTATTTTAAATTTTTTTTTTGAAAGCCAGTGATTCAATATTTAGTTTTAATTTTTAGTTAAGTTATTTTAGTGCTTAGTTTTTAAATAAATGATTTTTTCTCTTTATTTTTCCAATTTTATTCTCAAAATGTTAAGTTTAAAAATCATTTATTCAAAAACTAAGCACTAAATAACTTTACTAAAAAATATAACTAAATAATGAATTATTGGCTTTAAAAAAACCATGACATAATACCTATTTTAAGTGTTGCCGTTGTGTTTTTATATTTATTTTCTATTTTCAATATTTTTTTTTATTTGTTCCACTTAAGGGGTGCACAAATAAAGTGGGTCAACATCTAAAAATCAAGTTCATATAATGTACCAACAACAACAAAAATTGGTGTTTTTATCACAAAATACACATTTTTTGAACTATAAGTAGCCCCAGTATATAGAAAAGTAAAACTCAGTATAATACTTTTTTTTAAGCCAGAAATCCATCTATTAATTCTGTTTTTAAATTTAATTGTTTTAGTGAATAGTTTTGGAAAAATTAATTTTCAAACTCAAAGTTTAAAAAAAAAAACATGGACTGACTTCTTCAAATCAGATCTCTCTACCACTGCTCTATACATCTTTATGCATACGATTATATGAACAAACATATGAGGATTTTGTTTCCCGTGAATTTGCGTAGTTTTTTTTTAACTCAATTTAAAGTGGAAAAAGTGTGCAAAAAGTGATATTAAAAAAATACTGCGTTAAATAGTTTTAAAACAAGGTAGGTACTCTTCAGTCTCTTCAGTTTTTACACTCAAAATTAAAAAAAAATCCAACTTTGTCTGGCGAAGCAAAACAATTTATCCAAACAAATTTTTTTTTGATTTCTAATGCTCCAAACATTAATTGTAAAAGCAGTGAACTTAAGAGTTGTGCATTATAGAACCACCCGAAAAATTAATATTGTCACCAGATTTGCATAAACAGATTTAGATACAAATACAAAAAAAGTCCAAAACTTAAATTTAATATTAAATTCAATATTATTAATGAAAAAAAAAAAAAAATCGATTTTAATCTTATAGGCTTTTCACACCAAACCCAAAACCGGGTTTTCGGCAAAAAGTTTTCAAAAACCTGAAAAGCGTTCACACTAAACATTTACAAGTTTTCGTTTGACACTTCACAAACACCAACTCATCTCCTGCAAAAAAAAACAATAACAAGACATCTCATTTACATAACACACTCACAATATCTTTTGTCAGCAGAATTCAGCAGTTTTTGTTTACATTTGATTGAGCGCTGGATGTTTCGTAAGGTTTGTTTGTTTAGTTCAACTTTGAATTTCAACTAGTTTTCGTGAGGTTTTATATAAAACTTGTGGTTTACGAAAACTTGTGGTTTACCAAAAATGTATGGAAAAACTTGAGTTTTCGATTAGGTTTTCCGCCAAAACCGATAATTTCGCCAAAACCGCGTTTTGGGCTTAGTGTGAAAAGGCTAATACGCGCAAATCTCATTTTGTTATTTATTAACGAAAATTTTAACTTGGTACCTTTAGTGAACTGACATTAAAAAGCGTACTCTAAACAAAAACCTAAAAAAAATCAATAATTTCAAATAAAACATGGAAAGATACATTCTGTAGAGTTACTTAACCATTTCCCAAAAATTGCAATTTTTTAGTTACACGGTTAAAAATTCTGGGGTATTTTTTCAGCCATATTGAATATGAACATTTTGAACAGACTGCGTCACTTTTTAATACACCCAAGATTAAAATTTATTAATATTGTATTAAAAAGCAAGAATAATAAAAATGAAAAAAATTTAATATGCATTATTTTGAAGGCGCTTTGCAGTTTTTCGAGGCACATTATGTTAATTAGTAGACAAAATTTCAATCGCAATAAGATTTCTATTCTCATTTGTGAAAAATGATGGAGAAAAGAATGTTATTATTCTAATAAAAATAATAAGAATAATTATTCCCAAATGGAAATAAATTGACATACAAAGACATAGGTACTCTTGCAAAAATACACATTCATTATTATAGCTATTACGAATTACGAGTATGTATTCATAATATTTTCTGTGTTGCATTAATTCTCAAAAAAAATATCCTTTTGAGAGAAAATTTTCTTGTGAGAAATTTCTTTGTGAGAAGTTTCCTTGTGAGAAATTTCCTCAATTTATTTCCTCTCTTTTTTTAATAAAGTTCTATAAAAAAATGTAATAATTTTTGTATTAAAAGTAAAAATGTAATATTTGCGATGTATTTAACTTTAATACATTTTTGGTGTTGTCATATATACAACCCTGAAAATATTAAAATTAATGCCAGAATTTTTAACCGTGTAGGTCACTTTCTTTCTAAGGGTGCGATAGGTATGTAGGTAGTAGGTACCAAGTTTAAAAAAAATTATAAATAACAAAATGAGATTTTTTTTCATTCAAAAGTGAGTACTTATTAGAAATTCCAAACTGAGTATCAAAAATCCATGCGAAGAATTAATTATGGGTTCATATTAAATTTCCACGTGTATTTTGAAACATATTTATCTTTCATTTCACGGGGATGAGTACTAGGCTTTACCTCATACATTTAAAATAAAAAATGTAGAGCCATGCAATTATGATAATAAGAATAATATGTGAGTGAACTACATCATTTGCCATGCAAAAAAAAATTAATATTGACTTAAGTGAACTTTAAATGCATCAATTACACAACTCAACAAAAGAAAAAAAATGCTTAACATTCATTTTACGATTTTTATATTCACTATGCTTGGTGCAATGAATAAATAATATCAATATTCATTTAAACGTTATTACAAAAAACGTTTTCATGATTTTTGCCTTTAAATTGGTAGCCCAGTAGGAATAAACATTTGACCTGGAAAAAATTTTACATGTTCACTTTTCTTTCACAATTCGTTAGAGGGGGTTATAAGGTAGTTTTTCGGGAAAATCGGACTGGAGCTTAAACCGCCATCTTGGCATTTTCTTAAAAAATTGACTTGAAATTGAAAAAAAAAAATTTTAAAACAACGGCACCACTTACAGTGTCATGTTATATCTTTTTTAAAAGCCAAAAATCCATTCTTTAATTATGTTTTTAAATAAAGTTATATTAGTGAATACTTTTTAAAAATTTAATTTTCAAACTCAAAATTTTGAAAAAAAAAATTAAAAATTTGGAAATTAATTTTTTTTTTCAAAATTTTGCACTATTAAGTAGTATTTTTGTATAATAATAATTTCATTTTAATCATTAAAGATACAAAAATAATTAAAAATCTATTAGTTTTAATTTAAAAAAAATTTAAATCATAGTTTTAAAAATAACCTGTTAAAACGTTATCCTGGCTACAAAAGCAAACTTTTCTATCGAATATATGTGCTTCGCTAACTTCATAATATGGTTTTATCAAAAAAAAAAAATAAAACCATAGAAAACATCGAAAAATGAGTCGCAAAGTAGGTTTTTAATTAATTATTATAATCATTCAAAATGAGATAGAGTTACAAACTTAGCGTAAATTGGAGTACCTGCTCCATTTTGTCACGAAGTCCGTTTCGCATTGGGTATGCCTTTTGCCCCCTCTCTCTCGTTCAGAGAACAAATTTGTTTCACTATAATTGTCATGTGTATCTGATTACTTTAAACCAGCCATATGAGCATGTATACAACGTATTCTTATACATTATACATATGTGACCCTGTCTCGTAAATTATTTCTACAACAAAAGTGAAAAGAATCACGAATTTCTGAAGCCGCTTCGTTATGGAAACCTTACCCCTGTAACAAAAACCGAACTAACAAAACCCATATAATCCCTGTAATTTTCTCACATCATATGAGACATTCAAATTATACACCACATAAGCTGAACTGTCGTGTGTAAAATAAAAATCCACCTAATTCGCATTGATTCTAAAACGGTAAGTACAATTAGTCTCTATCTATATTAAGAGTATAACAATGAATAAAAAGTTAACCAACTAACCCCTATAATGAAAGTAGGTACATACATAACATTTATTCTAAATTGCAACAAGTTCCGATACCGATTCACACTTCAATGCCATAAAAATAAACAAGAAATAAAAGTTTACCTGTACTGTATAAATGCAACGTTAATCCAGCTTTATATAGCCGCAATTTATGTACATATCTTCGATTAGGAAAGCTATGGCTTCCCACCCTTATTTCGACAAAAAAAAAAAAAACAACTCAAGAAGCTTAACAAATTGACGACATACAAGATTAAAATCCAAACTTAAAGATACCGACCGCACTTGTATACCGTTACAGGCTATATCTGCAGTAAATTTCTAGTACTTACCTACAAGCAGCATGATGTATAGGGTGGTCACATTGAAGACTTGTATGGCGGTGTTCTAACGCATTTTAAAATGACCATACGTTTCAGTTGTCGCAGAGAAGACGCCAGGTCAGGTAGTTAAGCTCGTAGCTTAGAAATCGTTGATTATATTCGATACAATCTTCGTTTTTTGTTATTTTTTTAATCGGTTTTAAGTGTTGAGATTATCTAAAAGCAATTATGACACAATTAAGACCGTTGATTCCGAAGTTACAAGAACGTGCAGTATTGGAATTAAATGAGGTACCAGAACGCCTTCAGGATGATATCCAAGCTTTAAGGGACTGGATTGAGAAACAACCTCATCTGCGATCAAGAACTTCTGATCAATTTTTGGTTGCATTCTTGAGAGGTTGTAAGTTCAATATGGAAAAGGCTAAGCACAAATTAGACAAATACTACACTCTACAAGCTGGGATACCAGAAGTATTCAATAATCGTTCGGTTGATGATGAACTCTCATTGGAAATTATAAGAATGGGGTAAGTTTTCTAAATTTAAATTATTAATTCTTCGAATGATGATTTTTGTTTCATTTATAGAGTGATATTGAGGCTTCCACGTCTTGAGGGCGATGAAGGTCCCTGCGTTAATATTATTCGCACCACCATCTACGACACGGATAAATATAAATTTGCTGATGTAATCCGTGTTGGTATTATGTTCGGGGAAATTATGATGCTCGAGGACGATAATTCCGTCATAAGTGGTTATGTTGAGATTATGGATATGAAAGATGTTGGAGCAAATCATCTTTTCCAATTACATCCCAGTTTGTTACGAAAGCTTTCTGTGTTTGCTGATGAAGCTAGTCCAATGAGACAGAAGGGAACTCATTTCATTAATGTTCCACCACCATTCGAAGCTGGTTTCCGAGGAATTAAGTCCTTCTTTCCAGAAAAAGCTACAAAGAGGGTAAGTCGAAAATGTCAAATTTCCCGTTTAAAAGAAAAACAAATTTGGACCAACGCATCTTTGTTTAGATTCATTTGCATGCAACAGGAACTGAAACAATCTATGAACACATCCCTAAAAAATATCTACCAGCAGAATATGGTGGTGAAAATGGAACTATCCCCGAAATCGTAGCTTCAATGGAGAAGAAGTTCCTCAGTTATCGGGATTACTTCAATGAGGGTGCAAATTATGGAATATCAGAGGAACTGCGAAAGTCCGAAAAAGCCATTGATTATAATAGTATTTTTGGTATTGATGGTTCATTTAAAAAATTAACAATCGATTAGTAAAAGTATTTATAGGTAGATATAGGTGCGTGAAACAATAAATAACATTTTAAAATTATTAATGAAAATCATAAATTAAATAAATTTCTGATTAGGGTTTATCGTGGATTATACGTGTCGAGAATTTGAGATTAAGAGATGTTGACGAGGGTGGCGAGGCATTTTTCATGTTTCTTATATATATAGATTAAATAAATTCCTTAAGTCTGATAATTAAACTTATTTTATAGTTTCATTTATTTTTAGCTAAATCATGTTTTATAATATGTTTTTTGTTTATAATCATAACTCTAAGTATCTATGCTAAATTTATACGATATCAATCACACTTTATTTCTGATTCTTTTCTTGAAGTCAATTTAAAGTATTTCCGTTATATTCGAATTGAAACAAAAAAAATTAAAAGTCATTCTTTAAAAATCTATAAACCTTTTGATTTAATAGTTGACGAAGAATTTAACTTAACTGCAGACAGGCTGATTCCCATGCATTTTCCCACTTTTATTTTTTTTTAAATCGATTATATTCAATTGCTATTGGTCGGAAAGTAAAATTTTGAAGATAAAAAATGTTGAATCTTGAAATTTATTGTGAACATTTTATATCACAGGTCCAACTATCTGTAAATCTAGTATGTGCCTAAAAAGTTAGAGGGTGGAAAAGTTACCAATAATCCGATTTTTAACCACTATTTTCAGCCAAATTAATAAACGTGAAATAGCGAAGGGTAATGCCTTATTCTGTGGACAATAAAGTAGATAAAATGTTATTAATAAAACAAATTGTTTACTAAGTTACGTTTACTAAGCTAATTCACCGAAGAAGATGCTTACCAAAGTTACCAAACAGGAATCTTATCTTACTTATTGTAGTAGATTTTCTTAAGGGATTTTCGGTTTTTATTAATGGAAAATTTTAACCTGTAGCTTAACTCTAATTATTCCATGGTTTAGTAAACTCGTGGAATAAAGGTGGAATAAGCATTTTTTATCAATAGATTTGGTGTTTTTGTTTGAAGGTTTTTGACGAAATCAACAGTTTTCTTGATTAACAAAAGTTCCTTGGGTGGCTACTCATTTATCAAATTAATGGTTGTTATACTGGAATACATTATGAAAATAAAATATTTAAAATTTTTCCCTATATTGTAAAAATTTTAAATTTTACCGTCAAATTCTAGAATTTCCACATTTCGGAGTCTTTAGGTAAAATAATTGAACAACTATTTAAACAAAAGTATCCAATGCCCTCATAACCAATTTAAAGGCTTGTTTTAATTTTAAGTAAAATAAATACATAGTTGTTATTTGTTGCGGAAAATCGATCACATCAATTTTGTTATAAACAAGAATTTATTTGTTTTAAAAACAAGTAAATAAGTAGGTGCATATATTAATAAGTTTCATATATATTATAATTGGTATTTGCGGAGCAAAATAAACTAAGCTTTGAATTCAATGATTAAAATTACTAAATTACGTACATTTTTGCCCAACACACTGAAGGACACGAAGTAGGTAATTCCGGTTTGTGACAAAATGAAAAAAAAAGCTTTAAGCGAGTAAATTACGTTCCTTAAAAGCAGAAATAATAAAATCTCATTCAAATAAAAAAAAAAACCGAAGTATTCCTAATAAACAATGCAGAAAATTGAAGATTTTACAAAGTTGTAGAAGAATGTTAGTAGTTGTTTTTGCTTACTAACTACTAACACTGCACTAAGTGATGAGCCGAATAACATATATTTTGTGTTGGCAAATCTTTGGTTGCAAGATGTCGCTTGTACTAAGCTCTCTTCGGCAAAGATCTGATAGTGTAAAAAAAAATAATTAGCTGTATCAAAAAAAAAAAAAACACACCTGCGACGCACGTACTTTGATATTTAATCCTTTTCAATAAATGTGGATCTAGAAGTGTTAAAAAGTCAGTAAAGAACTGAAACTTATCTATTGAATTATAAAACTATCTTAAACTACTACTTAACTTCTACCTACTAATTCATAGTATTAAAACTTAAAACACTTACATTTATTTAATCTTTAAAACATTGAATACACACTTTACTATACAGTTTAACTTTAAATAAGTATATAAAATAATATATATATTAAAATATATATAACGGGTGATTTTTTAAGAGGTTTAGAACTTTTTTTTAAAAAAAAACACAAAAAATTCGAAAAAATGAATGAAATATTTATTTGAATCGATAGTTTGAACCTTGCAATTTAATGTTTAAAGATAATTGCATGCAAATGTTGACCGCGGCTGCGTCTCAGGTAGCCCATCCGCTGAGTCCAATTTTGGCATACTCTTTCACACATATCGGCCGGTATCTCACGAATGAATGCATGGATGTTGGCTTCCAGTGCGTCAATCGAAGCGGGCTTGTCCCTATAGACATTAGCCTTGACATACCCCCACAAAAAATAGTCTAATGGTGTCAAATCGCACGATCTAGGCGGCCAATTGACCGGCCCGAAACGTGAAATTAACTGTTCACCAAACTCGCCTCGCAATTGCGCCATTGTTTCGCGTGCTGTGTGGCATGTGGCACCGTCTTGTTGAAACCACATATCATGCAAGTCAAGAACTTCCATTTCGGGCAAAAAAAAGTTTGTTATCATCGCTCGGTAGCGTTCACCATTGACAGTAACGCTGCGATTCGCATCATCTTTGAAGAAATATGGCCCAATAATGCCGCCGGCCCATAAACCGCGCCAAACAGTGGCTTTTTCGGGATGCATTGGTAGCTGTTGCAATGCTTCTGGCTGATCTTCACTCCAAATGCGGCAATTGTGCTTATTTACGTACCCATTCAACCAAAAATGAGCCTCATCGCTGAACACAATTTTTCGATAAAAAAGCGGATCCTCGGCCAGCTTTCCAAGAGCCCATTCACCAAAAATTCGGCGTTGTGGTAGGTCGGCTGGCTTTAGTTCTTGCACCAGCTGTATCTTAAAAGGCTTTACGCCCAAATCCTTCCGCAAAATTTTCCACGTAGTGCTGTAACAAAGGCCTAACTGCTGGGAACGGCGCCGAATCGACATTTCGCGGTCTTCTGTCACACTAGCTGATACGGCCGCAATAGTTTCTTCACTACGCACAGTACGTAAACGTGTTGGTGGTTTAATGTCCAACAAAGTAAATTTGGTGCGAAATTTGGTCACAATCTTCCGAATAGACTGCTCAGAAGGTCGAGAATGCCGACCATAAAATGGAAGCAGCGCGCGATGAACATTTCGAACCGAGCACGAATTTTGATAGTAAAATTCAATAATTTGCAAGCGTTGTTCATTTGTAAGACGATCCATGGTTAAATTGCAAACCAAACTGAAGCTGTTTTACAGTGACACAAGGTACTAAACACACGTCAGCTGTCAAAACCAGTGTTGCCAAAACCAAACCAGCTAAAAAATCACCCGTTATAATTATAATTGAATAAATAATTATTCCTTTTTCAACTGTCGCCAATTGTGTTTTATTCAACAAGAATACCTAAATATTAACGCCCCATATCAATAAAAAATGCTTAGTTACCTTCTAATTTATTAAGGGAGGTTTGCTGATACTACACTTAACGATTTAAGTTTAACTTAATTTCTTAAGTATCACTTTATGACATGGAAAAAGTACCCCTTAAGAATTTAAGTTCAACTTAAATCGTTATGTGTAGTATCAGCAAATGGGCCTTCATCAACTAAAACGTATTTTTAACTTAATTACTCGTTAATACACTTAAGTAGTCAAATTATCTAATTAACATGAAATCATTAAGTTTTATTGGTAAGATTTCTGAATTATTTCATTGATTAAAAATAATTCATGTTCTCAGTTTATGCTCTTAGTTTATTAATGAGGAAAGAAATCTTTAAGAATTAATTAATTATTAAAAAAAAAATATGCACGACTATATTGCACGAACTTTGCTTAAGAGAAAGTGATTAATGTTGCTTCTTTCAAATAAAAAAATATTTTAAAAATTTACCCGATTTGCCATTCCAGCATAGTTGAGGTACATTAGAAATGAAAAAAGCATTTATGTTTTTTAAAACTTCGAATGAAGCAAGCGGTATTCTTTTTTAAATTTTTGGTTCTTCGCATGCAAATCTGGAAAGCCTACGATTACAGTGTTGGCTGAATTAACTAAACTATATTTTCTACATCATTAACTATGCGTAGTTAATTTAATAAACTACACGTCTTATTTACTACAAATTGTTACGTTTTCACATACATTCATAGTAAATTTAGAGAAATAATAAAATTTGAATAAAAATTTTAACATTTTGACTCAAAATTCAACCTTCAAAGTTACAACTGACAGATCATTTGATATTTGAATTTAATTTTGTTACAATTTGCTTCATTAACTACATTTAACTAAGTTTAACTGCATAAACTACGTAGCAAATGTAAAAAATGTAGTGGCCATCCCTGCCTACGAACACTTCTACTTTTCTTGTTGTCCGTTTTATCATCTTCTTCGTATTCTGTTTCCTCAGACCAGTAAGAACAAAGAACAAAGCACGAACGCAGTAATTTTGTCTATTCCCCTGACGTTTCGCCCTCTTTCTCTACTCGGCGTTACACTTTTTTGAAATTCTGTTGATTTTTTCACATTGTTAGTAGGTATGCCTCCGCTTAAATATTTCTCATGTTAAAAAACCTTTTGGACTACCAAAAGGTTATCAGTAAAAACACATTTTGTCAAAAAGACGTCACTTGAATTCTACTACAAATAAATTCAATATCTGTTTGATTATAAAGATCATAAGTCGAGTGATAACAAGGTAAATTGAGCATCATTCAATATTTTATTTTAATGTGACACTATGCACCCCATACCTGCGACATCCATACAACAAAATTGATTGAAAAACAACTTTGTGTATAATGATTTTGTTTTTAATACACAAGAGGGATTTGCGATGTGTATAATTGCATAATAAATTTTTATTGCGATATTTACTTTTTCAACTGTTTTATTAATGTGCTCATTAAAAACTAGCCGTTTGTCAAGGTTAATTCCCAGGTATTGCACATTAGATTCCCATTTTATAGGAGTTCCACTTACTTCCAGCTAATTGTTGGGAAGATATGATCGCTTTCTTTTTCTGGTGAACAAGATTAATTTTATCCTTTTCAGCATTTAGTTTTATATCTGTAAAAATACTTTATCAGAATTACGAGTGCATTTTGAAGATTGGTCTCAATGTTGAAACCCAACTCATGCGACGAAAGTATAGGCAGCTGTCATCTGCATAAATTCTGGTTTCACAGTATGGTAGCAGTGGAAAGTCGGATGTGTGGATGTTGTATTGGACCAAGTACTGAACCTTGAGGGACACCATACTGGACATTTACTAGAATGGAATTACTTTTGTTAACATACACTTTAAAACATCTTCCGGACAAGAAACTTTAAACTTATTTTATGAGAAAAAACGGTATGCCGAATATTTCCATCTTATAAATAAGAGTGTTATGCCAAACCGAGTCAAAAGCTTTTTAATATCTAATAGTACCATACCTGTGGACCTTTCTTCAGTACGATCATATATGATTATATTAGATATCCTAAGCAATTGATGTGAAGTATTATGGTGACTCCTAAATCCGAATTGCTGATGGGGAAAATATGTTTTTCCTCAATAATAATGTTATGTTTTTTCTTTATTACTTTTTCGTATACCTTACTCAAACTACTTAGAAGACTTATTGGCCTATAGCTGCCAGGATTTTCCCTATCTTTATCAGCTTTTAATATTGGTATAACTTTTGCCATTTTCCAGGGTTCTGGGAAGTATATTGAATTTTCAGGCAGGCATTGATTAAGATACTTTTTACCTAATTCGGGCAAATGTTTTAGATATAGATTCTTGATCTTATCAACTCCGTTAGTTTTCTTCACTCTTTAATTCATTAATTAAATCATCTAACATCGTTTAAAGAAATGTATTCATCTTGGGATGTTTCAGCTTAGGAATTGATACAATTCTATTAGAAGAAGAAAAACATGCTGTTTTATTGACAATTGATATGTAAGTACTATACGTTTAGATACATATTTCTATATCTCTGACTCTACACTACTCTACTCTACTCTTTATTCGTTTTATACTATACAAAATTACATTTAGGTACTTGTGCATACAAATTTTACACAACATAATTATAATAATATTTATCCAAGGTAAATAACAAAATTGGATGCACTTGTTTACGTGCGTATCAGTCCAGGGATGAAAACAATATTATTATAGTATAATATGATATGAGGCAAAATAATAGGTAATAGGACGCTTGCTTAGTTCAGTTGAAAATTGCTTTTGAAGAGGTTAAAAAAAGAAGCCTTTTTTGAGTTACTTTTTGGTACTGTCCGATACACATCAAAGGCTTTGATCTTTTTTTTTGTCAACAATTGTCAAATTTGTATTCATTCATTTTCTATATTCATCACTGTAAATCGCAACCTCTTATAAGGGTCGATTGCGAAAATATCGCAATCTAAACAATTTTTAATTTTTACCTAAATAAATGAGAAATAAAGTAATAATATTTCGAAAACCAGACACGTAGAAGTTTTTGGCTTACAGGTAAAAATGCAATTTAAAAATACATTTATTTTTATCTATATTTCTACGGGTTTTGGCAACATTGTTGAAAAAATCACTTTTTGGAGCAAATGGGGTAGTCCATTGGTTTTCCAAAAAAATTGATAAAATTTTATTTGTTAAGATGAGCTTAAATTTTTACATTGGCGGAAAGGAGTGTAAATTTCGCAACCCCAAGGAGGCTCGGTTGCGAAAATATAGCCAACGAAATTCGAAACAATTTTTTTTTTTTTAATTTCTTAGACATATAAGATAATAGCTGCATTTTATTATCCAGATGATCTGATCTGTATCAGATCCTCATAATAAAATAAACAGGATCACTGTGACAGCCAGGGTATATATAGCCATCTCTTTTTGTATTGTGTTTATATATTTTTCATATTTTTGTTGGCTTTTTTCTTTCCACTATAGTTTACACTACCTTACCATAATTGTTTTATGTTTTATGTGTTTCATCCAAATCAGATCATGTGGATAATAAAATGCAGCTAATATTACTTTGGATGGAAATATTTTGCGACCTAGACCTCGTATAGAATTGTGAGTTTTAGAAAGATCTTGAAAAATAATATAAATTCGAAATTTGCAACCACTTTCGAGTATCTATTGCAGAAATATATAAACTATCCAAAAAATTTGTTTTAGTTCGTTTGGAACTAAGAAGTGGTAAGAAAAGACATATTTTACGAAAAGTTCTTTAATTTGCTCAAAAACAAACTAGATTTATAATCGGTCTTAGTGGCTTAATGGTCTGGAGCACAAAATAACTACCCAACCTACATAGTTTTGAAAGCCCGTACCGTATTTACAATTACATTAATTATTTAACGATATTTTCAACTAGCTATATATACTCTGTTCAACAAAAATTGTCAGTACAGGGAAGATTGGACGTTTGCCTCTCATCCTGGTTGCATTGACTTGCAAAAATCTGTTACTATTTAAAGCTCTCACAGAGTTTCCGTAGTTTCTATTATACATAAATCCCTGCAATTCAGTTTTTCCTCGAAAGCTTCAAAAAGCTACAAAACCAAAAACAATACACAAGAAAAGAAATTCGTAGATACCGATGCAGAAAACACAAAAAACATGAGACGAACCGATTTCATTTACCGATGCACAGAGGTCGATTCTAAAGATTTAGGCGGCCAAAAATATTTTTTTTAGTTTTAATCATAGAAATTATAATTTATAAATATATAATTTGTAAAATATGCATTTATTTTACCCTGAAATTTTAGAAAATAAACAAATTTCAAAAAAAATTATGCTTACTTTTAGGAACTACAGAATTCATTTCAAAAGTTGAAAAAAACATAAATCAAAAAATATAATAACAATTTAGGTTTCATATAATGATTTTAAGGAAAACAAAGAAACATTTTAAAATTTAAAAATGTATTTTTTATTTACGTTTGGAATAAAAGTTGATTATTTTTCGTTTTCTCACTTTATCTACTAAAAACTCAATAACTTTGTAAACCGGAGCTATCAGCACATACATTTTACGCTTTTACATAACCTAAAATAAATGTGTAGTAAACAATAAAAAAAAAATACTGCCCGATAGGCGGCGATAATATAAAAAAAAATATAAAAAAAATGGCTCTCACTTTAAAGTTATACGAACGGTATAAAAAACCGTTTTTGATATTGAAAACATATCAGGAATCATTGATTCTTAACTGAATTTTAAAAATCCATCGCAACCAATTAAATATTTTTAAATTGTAAGAAACATTTTCAATTTATTTAACTCTTATGATTGAGACTTGAGAGCACATAAACACAAGAATTGTACGTTGAGATACCATCAAGTTCTAAGTGCGTGTGCACTTGCGAGATAGCAAGTTCGTGAATGTGGGTATTAAATTATTGTCACTGCCTTTTACCTTTGTGATTGTTTTTTTTTTATAATCTTACTGTTAACTTAGAATAAGCACTTTTGGCCGGCTTATTACCAAAAATCGACGTCTGTGCGGAGGAAAAATGTGTTCTTTTGTTTGTTTTTTTTCAAGTTCGTTTTAAAATAAAAAGTTTGAGTATTTGCAAAGTGATTCACTGTATACCCTTATCCATTGTTGATCAGTTTACCCTACACTTCCTAAAAATACAATAAGGGTATTCACGCAATGATGTAAAACACTGGATAAGTTTACCATTTGGTTAAGTTTACCATTTGGTTCATGAACTGTCAAATTTTGTATGAGAAATGATTTACACAATTTAGTTAAAATTCCCCAAGGATTTTGCTGGATAAAATTATCCAAATTTGTTTGGTAAACTTAACCAAACGTCATTGTGACTTTTAGAATAAGGCGTGTTCAGAAATATGATAATAAGGTATCTCAGAGAACTAAAAAAAAACTCTGCCCGTATTCTGTAACTATCGCATTGAGATAAGTTGGCGATGAAAGTTGTGAATAAAAACGTTGTTTATAAAAAAAAAAAAAATAATTAGGGCATGCACATTTTCTGACTATTGATCAGCATTGTTTATTTACGCAAATCCCTATAATATGCCATATAGATATACAAAAGTAAATGCTTTTACTTGTATTTGTTATGGTTTCCGAATTGCCATCGAAGTGAAAAGAACCATTTCTTTTTATTCTTCTTTCATCAAATTTCAGTTGTGTTGAGCTCAGGACAACTTTTACTGCCGAAAACGAAAGTGAACTAAACTGAAGGAAAAGTAGATATCCTGCACCATTATGGGCGTGCCATATGATTTTTTCTTGTATTCGCTCATTTTCGTTCGATCAGTGTCATGCGTTTGCGACTATTACAGTTCTACATTTAACCCCGAAATCGTTTTCTCATATAATTCCCGTCAGGCTTAAAAAAAAACCTGTTTTTTTCGTGTACCTTACGTTTTTTTCCGTTTCGAGACATTCTGCTCCGATTTCAAGTTATGTAGGTAGTTTGGGAGAGGTTCTACATTTAAAAATAATTGCGAAATCTGAACACGCTTATTTGTGTACATATTTTGGAGCTTCATATTTGACGTTTAGCGAACAGCTGATTCAATTACAACGCATTTAACCAAATGAATTAAAAGGGCGTTCACGCAAACTTTTGTGTAAACTTATCATTTTACACAGTTGGTAAACTTACGACGTTGCGTGAATACCCTCAATATTTTATAAAAAGGGTTAAAAAGGCTTTGAATATGTTTACTAATTATTTTATATTTCTATAAAATCTATTTTGTGTGTATACTTCTAGAATCTTGCAAACAGTTTTTTCACAATTAAATTTGTTATGTGAACCAGTCCTGGATTTGATTTTGAATAAATACGTAATTTTTATTCACATGAAATATTACTTAAACTATAGCCCGTAATATAATATTTTGGAAGAGAATTTGATCATGATAAATAATTTATCCGAGAAGTAGTAGGGAACAAAAACGCTATACATATGATTGATTGTAAAACTTTGACTTAATACAACTTGAAATTTTACAAACTAAAAATAACATAAAGTACATAGTTTAATTAAATCTCCTACCATATAACACCTATATGTATGCATTAAATTGTCATCACTGACAAGCGCTAGTACTTTTATTTAAAGATAAAGTTAAACGTAAATTTTAGGAAGAACTGCTTTCATTTACCCTCGAGCATACAGTAAAGTTCAAAGCATTAAAATTGACATCATACCTCTTAAATGATGACAATAAAGTGCCCGTTAGATTAAAATGGATGCCATACATTAAAAGTCTTTTAATCTAACAGTAAGGTTACTGCTTCCAACAAAAACAACAACTTAAACAACTGTCTCTCTTATCAAAGTGCGACAACAAGAGGAGGGTTGAAGCCGGTCAATAATTCCAAACCAGTGTACCTATAATGTATATAGAGATAGCGGGGATTATTTAGGTAGGTACTATTTGGTGGGTAATAAACATCGTATTTTTTTTTAGTTTTCATTCTTATAAAAGTCACGACACGCGAAAGGTATGAATATAGCGTATTCCTTCAATTTAAAATCTCTATAGATACAGACAAAATAGAAACGGGATTTAACTAAATCTTGTAAGAAGCTTTACGGTGGTGAAATTCAGTTAGTTTTAATTTTACTGTTTCTATTTGAGTGTTAAACATAAACATAAAATTCAAAGCTATGATTGAATTAAGACCTCTCCCCCCAAATTTACAAGAACGTTCTATAAATGAATTAAATGAAAATCCGGCTCGTTTGGAAAGTGACATCAAATTTTTAAGAGAATGGGTTGAAAAACAACCTAATCTACGTTCTAGAACTTCGGATCAGTTTTTGGTGGCTTTCTTGCGAGGATGTAAATTCAACATCCAGAAGGCAAAAAACAAATTGGAGAAATATTACAGTCTTCAACTAGGAATACCTGAGGTATTTAACAATCGTTTGGTTGATGATGAAAAACTTTTAGAAATTATCCGAATGGGGTTAGTATAAATTTACCTTTAAAAAAAAACCGTTTCTTAAGAAATCCCGCATTTACTCTCATATAGAGTTATATTGAAACTTCCAATACCGAAGGACAATGAAGGACCCTGCATTACTATAATTCGAGCTACAATCTACGATACAAAAATTTACAAATTTGCTGATGTTCTTCGCCTCGGAGTGATGCTTGGTGAAATTATGATGCTAGAAGATGATAATTCTGTTATAAATGGTTATATGGAGATTATGGATATGAAAGGTGTTGGTGCAAGTCATCTCTTCCAGCTTCATCCGAATTTACTTAGAAAGTGTTCATTATACGCTGATGAAGCTAATCCAATGCGACAAAAGGGAACACATTTTATAAATGTTCCACCTGCATTTGAGCTTGGATTCAGAGGCTTAAAGGCTATCTTCCCGGAGAAGGTAACTAAGAGGGTAATTATTCCAAAAATGAAGACTTCTTCTGATGCATGATTAAAAAATGTGAGAACTAATATTTCTATCTTTTAGATTTTTGTACATCCCACTAAATGTGAAACACTCTACGAACAAGTACCGAAAAAGTATTTACCCATTGAATATGGTGGAGAGAATGGAACTGTTGCTGACATAATTGCATCGACAGAAAAGAAATTTTTAAGTTATCGAGAATATTTCAGAGATGGCGTAAATTTCGGAATCAAAGAAAAACTCATAGAGAGTGATTTTAAGTCTGAGGGAAATTCAAGTAGTTTCTTTGGAATAAGGAATTCATTTAGGAAACTTAGAAGCAATTAGAACGTATAATCGTTTTTCTTCGTTTTTTTGTATGTGTAAATATATATTATTGTGTATTATATTTAGTTTTTGTAATAAAATTGTTTGTTTGTTTTTTTTGAATTCTTAAGTCATTTTCATTTCAACAGACAAAATATGGATGTCTTTAAAATTGTTTTTAAGTGTTGTTAAATTTGTTTATCTCTTAAGATATGATATAGAGGGTGCTATCAATGAAACAGTCGTCTTCATTTTTTTTACGAGATAAGAATCCATTTTTAATTTCTGAAGGTTGATTTACACTTTACAGACATGAACTTTTATATTGATTTTCGATTGATTTGTCTCATTGTTTGCTTTGGACGTAGAGCAAACATAAAACGCATTAATACTAATCTTATGGTTCAATCATTTACAAAGTGGCTTAACATTGAAAGGGTATAAGGTATTTTGTTTTTGTTGATATATGGATATGGATATATGGATATCAGAAACCTACTTGAGAAAATATTTTTATTTAAAAAAATAAAATAAAATTTATTGGTATATAAATATTAGTTTTTATTTTACGACAACTTGTTTATGAGCAAAAAAGGACTGGAGCTCTTATAACTAATAGGATCAAATGAAAACAGCTCATTTACAGATTTACACGTAAATACAATAAATGTAGCTATATAGGTCCTCATTTTATAAATCTTTAGGGCTTGGTGCTAAAATGTTACTAGTTTTTGAGAAAATCGAAAATAAAAAGAATAAGTTTTCTTTAATATATGGTTTCAATCCGTTGTTTAAGTTTCAATTTTTTTTTTTTCAAAATTTTGAGTTTGAATATTTATTTTTCCAAAACTATTCACTAAAACAATTTGATTTAAAAACAAAATTATAAATTATCCTGGCTTTAAAAAAAGTAAATCATGACACTGTAATTGTTGCCTTTGATTTTAAATATTTTTTTTTTGTTTTAAAAAATTAAACAGGGGGAAATAGACCCCCACTCATATTTTTTTCTTATTCTTGAACCAATCTACACGATTTTTTTATTTAAATTTAAAAATCAAACGTTATAATTGAAAGACCCTTTAGAAACGGTAGATGATGTATAGATTCTTGTACAGCAAAGCACAAGCAGATGTTCAGTCGGAACTTCTTTTTTCATCTTTCTTATCATCTAATGAAAAAACAATTTTAGAATGCACTTTCATAAACCTAACATATAAAAATATTGTTGGCATGTGGCATTCATCTTAATTCTGTCTTTGATGTGGGATATCTCAAGTTTTATTTTTTTCATAGAATATAATAATCTTTTATTTAATTGAAGATTTTTTATTTATTTATTCATTCATCTATAGAGTTTCCTCTTATATGCATACGTAGGCACATCCACCTATTAAATTCTTAAATTATTTTAAGTACGTATATATTAGTAGGTATATAGGTATTACGTAAGTTATAAGATATTTACACTGCAGATATATATTTATTGCATTTTGAAGTTATATTTAATTTCTTTTAGGATAAAAAAATTCGAAATGAATAATAAACGAGGTGCGGTGTAAAATGTGGTGTACAATGATTTCATGCTTTTTTGTTGTTAAGGTTCATATAAAATATAGTTTTTAGATATATTTTTAGGTAGTAAAATTGTGTATACATATATGCATAAATATATATGTATGATGTACTTATGAATATTAATCGTGAACTTCAAGTTTTTTAAATTAATTATTTATTAATTGATAAATAAGTATCTTAAATCACAACGATAAATTTGATGGTACAGTTGTGAAATAGATAGCAAAAACTAATTATGTATTTTTTTTGCAATGTTCTATAAATTCTCTGATAATTATTCTTACATTCACACTATACAAACATATGTATGTACATTCAAATAAAAAAAAGTGCTTTTGTTGGTTCCAAATTATAGCTGACTCATAATATATTAGAATGTATCATAGGTAGGTATAGATAACATAAATATTGAAGAATGTATATCTCTATCTATAAGGCAAAAAGTACAGTCGAATCCACTTATCTGAAAATATATTTAAATAAATAGTTCTTATAACAAAAAAAAAAAAAAACAAAAATTGTCATATCGCAATTTCTTACACAAATTTGTTTACTGCAACTCGATTAGTTTAAATTCAAGGATAAATTTTAAAGCTATAAATTTTAGTTTCCAACATTGTTGTCCAAAAATATACGCAGCTCTAGCTTTAAAATTAAATGTTTTTTTTTTTTTCTGTACCTACATCATCTTAAGTCAATCTTTCACATTAAAGGACTATTCACATGAGAGGGACCAACGACCAACGAATAGAAGAACAAATAGGATACAAATATTTAATAAGCCTAAATTCTTCACAAAAACTAGACCAAATGGTTTAGAAAATGTATTTAAATTAATGTTAAGATACCTAAATTTGAGTCTTAATTACTAAAATAAGACAAATTTGAGAAAATCTGTTGGTAGTCATGAACAGATTGCAATTCGTGACCAATTCTTGATGATTCTTTTGTGAAATTATGTGAATAAATTCATTTAAAACAGTGCAAAAAAATTCTTAGAAATGATTGAATAAAATTTCTTATTACAAAGCAGCAGTTTTCTATTACAATATATTCTCTACAAACGCTCTTATATTATATACTTATGTCAAAATTTATAGCTAGGGTTTCAAATGATAAAGTAAATGATTAAAATGATATAGTAGCCAGTGGCGTAAGGGTTAGTGCGAAGGACTGTTACGCCGCAGATTTAGGGTTCGATTCCCAGCCTATGCCACCTAAAACCAGAAATGTTTTTTACGGGTTACTGCGTATTGCAAAGGAATTGACAAATAATCATGACAAAGTGCTTCCCTCCCACCTTAGCCGTTCGGCAGAAAATTGTAGATGCCCTCCATTCCTGCCAATGACACGCACACAGGAATGGTTGAGAGTTTTAAGTCACTAGACCCTGGGTTCTACATGAGCTGTGCGCTACCCAATTTATTTATTTATTATATAGTGATTTTGAATTGATATTTTTGTTAAGTTTGGAAAATAACGGTACCTGCCGTACTACTAGAGATTATTAAATCTTGTAAATGGCAAATACCGGTTAAGTGAAAAAAAAAATGTGCAAAATTGCAGAATAAGTTAACTGGAGTCGACTGTAGGTACTGGTTTCATGAAGAAACAATTATCAATTTTGTTGATTGCAAAATGAAAATGAGTCGTGTTTTTTTTTTTTTGCAAGGTCATTGGGAAACTTTTTATATCGTCATAACAGCAAAAATGCACACCATCACCATCATCATATGCTAAACAGATAAGTTTTTGTTATTATAACCATGATGATAATAACTCACACAAATGCCACATTAAAATTAAAAGAATTCCAATATGTATATTGGAAATCAGCATTATAAATAAAATAAAAAATTTTTTTTTTAATAAAATCATAAAAATTTAAATCCAAGTCATTGACCGCTGCAAAGAAAGTAAATTTAACGACACTGATCGGATATACTATTTGTTGATGTTTCCATATACAAACTATCGACAAAAAAGCGATAATTTGTGCCGGTTATACATTTTTTTTTATTGAGGGATAAATGTTAGTTTTTAGTGTTTGACTAAAAATTGATAAGGGCATTGAATATATTAGAAACAAAACTACTATACTTAATAACTTATAATTTTTGAACAAAATTAGTTCGAACAAAATAAAAAAAAAATTTGTTTTCAAAATTTTGAGTTTGAAAATTAATTTTTCCAAAATTTTTAGAAAATTGACCTTCCCGCTAGAAAGAGATATATAAATAGATCCTTCTCCCATACGATTTTTGAATTGTCTCGACCTATACCTTCACGCTCTATCCTTTTATTGCATCTTATGCGAAACACCCTGCATAATGTATATATATAGGTATCTATACTTCATACAGCGTGGACCAAATAAGACCAACCATTGTTAAATAATAACACGAATAACTTTTTTATTTTCCAATATAATTCATTTTTTTTCTTTTTTGCATGTTATATTTGATTTGTTATTGATTTCTTTAAAATGGATACATGTACAATATACAAAAACGCATTAAAATGATTGATTTTTTCTATTTTTGTTAAGGATCAATTATTTGGCCCATCCTGTATACGCCAAGTTATGGATCTGTGAAAAATCGAACACGAGATTATGATCAAACTTGTCATTATACGCTGATAATAGCGACGACAAAAGAAAAAAATAACGCAATTCTGTCTTACTGTTCGGCTACATCCTAAACGGATAGGTCGATCTTCCTTAAAATTATAATACATATCGTTTTTTAACGTTCCCTGATAATTTTTTTAAATTTTTATGACTAAATATAACGATACCTGCAGTATAATTATTTAAGCTTTTTTGGAAAATTATGTTTTCTCGAAAATGGTTAAGTTTCTCACATTTTTTGATGGGAATGCGAATGGTAGCCTTTACCTATTAAAAGTGGCGCTAGGCAATAACACCCAAATCGATTTGGAAATATCGCCCACAAAAAATTCTGAACAATTAATTTTTTTCTCGATTTGGGCGTTATTTCAATTTTTTTAATTTTTCTGTAAAGGAAAGAACGCCCAAAATAAAAATTTTAAAAGTCAAATGGGAAATAACTCCCAAAATTGGAAATATCGCCCCAAAAAAATCCAGAAAAAGGAAATAACGCCCAAATCTTAGGAAATAACGACCAAATAATAATAAAACTCAATACTAACATATATACAATATGGATTGTTGAAAATTAAAACGGTGGCGTATAAACAGTGAGGTATGTATCGGGGGCATGCTGCCTCCCTGCAACCCCCTGCTTGGGCACGTTATAGGATTTGGGGTAGGTGTGAGGCTGGGTGTATGCAGTTTCCTTAAATCCAGATTTTTTAAATGCAAACGAGACTTTGCAGACACCCAGCCTCGTACCTACCCCAAGCAGGGGGGTTGCTGGGGGGCAACATGCCCCCAGTACATACCTCATGTGATTATCTTATCATTGCAATTTCACTTTGGAAATATCGCCTAAAATTTAGGAAAGAAAATTTTAAAATATGTTTGGAAATATCGCCCAAAATTGAGGAAATAACGCCCAAATTTTACAGAAACAATTTACATTGAAAATATTTGGGTGATATTTCCAGCTTAAGATTTGGAAATATATAAATTGGCGATATTTCCAATTTCTTTTTTGGGTGATAAAAAAAATGTTGGGCAATATTTCCAAATCGATTTGGGCGTTTTTTCCTGGGCGTTAATGCCTAACGCCATTAAAAGTACCTACCTACTGAAATTTTTGAAGCAATTTTAATTTTTTTTTAATTTTCAAGCATAATATAACTACCAAAATACTTAGATATTGACATAGCCAAATAAAAAGGAAAATCTAAAATATCTCTTAACTAAGGTACCTATACATACAAATTTGAACCAAATTAAATCTTCTAATTCCTGCCCACTAACACGTCAACTTCCAATAACATCAAAAGTATATTGGAAATATCATATAAAACTCGAGTTATGTTTTTGTTGTCTAGTGTTTTTTGTTTTACAAATTAGCCATTTTCATTCAATATGGTATTTATGTATTTATTTTTGTTTTTATATATTTATTTTGAAAAAAGAAGAAATTTATCTTACTTTTAATAGTCTTCTTTTCAAAATCATTTAAAAATCAATAAAAATAATGCTAAACTTCAAAATCTTGTTTTTTTATCCAAAAATGTAGGTGAATAGCTTGTAAATTAGAAAAACTCCATAAAAGGAGTAGCTATATAGGTAAGTATCACCTTCCATTTTAACAATAAATTATTAATTGCTCCAGTTTTTTGCCAAATACACTAAAAACAATGTGATTGAGTCAAACTAATGAATTTAAAATTGTTATTAGATAACATAAAAAATACAATAAAACAATATAAATTTTAACGTATTCATGCGGAGTAAAATAAATAATAATTTTAAAGTTACAAATTTTTTAAATATAACTGGGCATGAAGAAATAAGTAGTTAAGTTTAAAATTGAATATTGCCATGAATATGATGAGAATTTAATTTATTGTGTGTATAAAGTTTGATATTTCTTCAAACAAAAACAAACCCTAAAAAATGTTCGCCTACAATAATTATAGATCTGATGTAAAATTTATTACCTGCTGATCTTTATTATCACCAAAACTGCGGTATTATTTTATTGTTGGGTTATTATATCTTGCGAAAAAAAAGATTGAACACTGCGTTCAGAGTCCGATTGGGATGGATACATTTTTGTTTTTAAGCTGAATACTTTAATTTATCAAGGTGAAGATAATAATTCCACTGCACATTACTGGTGACGCAGCTTAAAAGAAATACAAAATCAAAAACAATATTAAAGATTAGGTGTGTTTTTTGCAAGTTCATATTATAGAATTGGACGAAAGAAACGACATCGGAGCTAAGCAATTTACATATTTATAAATACAAAAACAACTTAAGCCCATTTGGAAAAGTCCGGGACTTAACTCTCGGAACGATACAAAACTGTATTATCCGCGTGAATTACATACATTTTATCGATAGTTTGTATGGAAACTCTATTTTGTTTCTGTGATTACATCGCTAATCCCCGTTGTGGTTTTTTTTTTCAACCAATTCTCCCCGGGCTTGTAAAAACACACACCTATTATTTCAGTGATTGAACTACCTATACTGTTATTATTTATGTTTGTATAAATAGTTATTGAATTTAAATATGCAAAATAAATCCTCGATAAGAATTTCAAAAACACAAGGTACTATAGGACCGCTGCTCGAATTGTTAGGGACACGTTTGCAGCAAAGATAATTTTAACTAACTTTTTTAATATTTTGAACATGACGTGGAATCAAAATTTGATTTAAATAGCACCACTCTCGTTTTGTGAAAATCAAACAACCATCATTTTTTGAAGCCTACTTTCAGGCATTTGACAAATATTTTATTTTGTACCACCCTATGCATATCAACCTTGGATATTTTTCTTCTTTCTATAGTCTCTACCTATTCGATAGTAATAAATAAGACTCATGTCAGTTAGTCAGCGTTATCATAAGAGAGCTTATCATTTGCGCATACAAATAACTCTACCGAACTAATGCAAAATCTAATCAAACGGTCCAACAATAATATATACCTACTCGTTTATACCTCAGTTCCCCCAATCAACATGAGTGCATAGGTCGAAACAATTAAAATATATGTCTATACTCATATTGATAAGGTTTAAGTTTTTATCTTATCTGTGCCAAAATAGAGTTATTTAAGTTTTTTTTTTCTTTTGCAAGAAGATAAATGTGCTCTAAATACTAAATACAAAAACCTTGTGTATCATTCCTATTAGGGTGTTAGAAAAAGCAATTCAAACAGCGCAGCAGCAAAAAATTAGGAGGACAAGAAGTACTTAACCAAAATCAGCATTTAAAAAAAACAAATTAAGGTAACACTAATCTTCTATCGCACCAATTTGTCTTAAGTCACTTCTTTTAATCATATTAAGTAAATTTGCGGCGACTCAAGTTGTCAGAAAAAAAAACAGTTTTAATTTAAATTACCTATGTACCTTTATACCTAAACTTGTTAGGTTTCTTTGAAACAAATGAATGCATACGCAAAGTGATTTGAGTGAAAATGAAACTGATATTATTATGTACTTCTTTTTTCTATTTTGTATTTATTTGTGAACGGTCTCTATAACAGTCAATCATGCCAAATATACGACCACTGAGTGACAAGCTACAGACGAAAGCTATAAATGAATTACATGAAGTTCCAGACAGACTAGACGAGGATATAGCCAGTTTACGAACTTGGATTCAAAAACAACCACATTTAAAGGCACGCACCGATGACCAATTCATAGTGACATTCTTGCGAGGATGTAAATTTAGTCTGGAGAAAGCTAAGGATAAAATTGACAAATATTACACATTGCGGACGATTTATGAAAGCGCACTGACATGTCGAAATGTTGATGATGCTAGAGTTCAGGAATTATTTCAATTGGGGTGAGTTTGATATAAAATCTATATAGAAATTTGTCTTCATGTTAAAAAAAATGGTAACTTTTTAATGACTATTTCACAAAATACTCATCAAGTTTACCTATTTGTTTCATCCTGAAATGGAGGTTCGAATCAACTTCGAGTTATAGTCTCTTAAATGGCATTTTATTTACTCCGGGTGTGAATCATAGATAAAAGTGAATTTTATTTTATATATAAAAACTGTGTATTCTTCTCTATTTTATAAATTTGAAAATTTAAGACAATGACCATAATAATTCATTGAAAAAATATACAAATCATCTAAGCCGGTTTTTATAAATGTTAAAACCTCCGTAAAGTCAAATTACCATAAAATGATATATGACATTTTGTTTATCTTTCGTTTGTTTTGGTTTTTTTGGTTGAAATTAATTTGAAGGTGAATTTATTCAATTAGAAATTGGTTATTAATGTTTTTGTATTTTATTTTTATTTTTAATGAGTCCAATATTAATGCCAAATGCAAAATGGAAAATGATATGATTAAGTGAATTATTTTGGTTATATGAAAGCAGAATCAACAAATATCCTAAAAATGAATCGAACGCGAAAACGCGAAAAATAGAAAAGGTTTTGCAAGAAATTAATCATCTGATAACAAAAATAAACAATACTCTTTCAATTTCAGGCATAAAGTCTGTAAATTTGTTTCTTTGGCACAAAAATTTTTTAAAGAAATTAAAGCAACTATAAGTAAATTTAGTTTTTATTTGGTGGTCTTATTGCGTTAACATTTCTTTTTAGCTCTTTTTAACTTAAGTGTAAACTTAAAATTAAATTGGTGAATAATGTTGGTATAAATTAAGGCCGCGTCTTCGCGCTGTAGGGGAACTTTCTATTTGTTATGCGAACAAATTGGGCATCAATCAAAAATTGTGACATAAACCCTTTTGAGATTTTGACTCTTTCAAAATATTCATTTATATTGTTTTTTTTTTTAACTTTTTCCTTGACCAAGTCACATGTCTGTTGAACAATTTAAATAAAAATATGACCCCATACCAGAGTTTATTGAATATTAATTAAGTTAATTATACAGATGCATTTAAGTCTGTGTAATATATAATTTAAGAAAAATTTAATAACTCATCACTCTGTGTGATTTGCAGTTAAAAAATATCTATCTAGGTATATAATATGTAACTCTATACTTTTTGGAATTTGTAATTAAAGAAAAGCTATAATTATATAGTAAACTGGGGATTCTTTGTGACTATAAGGTTATACCAACCCGATGTTTACTTGCAATATATATGGTACAGGGTGATTTGCATAAGATGCGTCAAAAAGATCAAAACGTGTTAGTTGGGTCAAAATAAGAAAAATAAAATACACGCCTGGGTCACACGCACTTGCTCATATGTGCGATCACACTGTGGTTTTAATTTAATAGTCGCAATATTTTAGAATCTATTTATCTGATAAAAGAAATAATTTAGTTATGGGAGCCTATATTTTGTTCCACCTGCCAAAAATTTACCATAAAAGTAAACTCTGAAAATTTAATTCAAATCGTTTAAGCCGTTTCCGAGAAATAAAGACATTTCCGACCGTTTCCGTCACATTAAGAAGTAAGAAAAGTGGGCGTGTGGGCAAGTTTTAGATTCAAAAAAAAAAAATTTTAAATATTTTTCTAAAAAATTAATTGGTATTTCAAAATTTAGTGAATATTTTGTAAATACTTATTAAAATTTGTATGCTTATAAATAATTTTTTTTTTTCAGGATAACATCGCTTCTACCAAAGCCTCTCGGTGAAGATGGACCAAGAATTTTAATTATTCGTGTCGGTGCTTACCCTGCTGATAAATACAATCTTTCAGAAATTATGCGAGCCAGTACGGCTTTGCAGCAAATCGTTATGGAACAAGATGATAATGTTGTCATAAGTGGATATGTTCAGATATTAGATTTCACCGATGTAACAACAGCTCATTTCTTTCAATTGAATCCTTCATTTATGAAAAGATTTTCTATTTTCACCGAAGAAGCATTACCATTGCGTTTACGCAGTGCACATTTTATAAATACACCTGTTGGTTTTGAGACAGTTTTCAATTCAATTAAATCACTTTTGGCTGTTAAAATGCAGAAAAGAGTAAGTTTGTTTTTAAGAACCTTAACTATGTTCTGAGTTTACGTTATCTGTTTATTTTTAGTTAATAGTCCATGGAAAAAATATGAAGGATTTTTACCAATTTGTGCCTCTAGAATACCTACCAAAGGAGTACGGTGGTGAAAATGGATCGTTTGAAGAAATCACTAATTACTGGGCTAAGAAAGTTATAGTACATCGGGACTATTTTAAAGAAGATGCTCAATATAAGACTGAAGAAAAACTTAGAGTTGGAAAGCCTATCAATTTTGACAATGTTTTTGGAGTAGATGGATCCTTTAGGAAAATAGATGTAGATTAAATAATTTTTTTTTGTCTGTTTTATAAATTTACATAAATAAATATTTAAGTTTTTTTTGTTGTAATGTTACCATTTGTTATTTTTTATATACTTAGTAAACAAATATTTATAATTGTTATTTTAATAAAAAAAATAAAAATTTAAATTTTTGCTTGTTTTATTTCTATAACATTCTATAGTTATTTATTCGGTGGATATTTTTGTTTTCTATGAGCCCGTAATTCACTGTTGCAAACAACATTTTGATACATTTTATTTACCAAATTAAAAAAATTGTACCTTTAAATGTAGGTATTCTATCGTTTTAATAGCTTTAAAGCTTAAAGTTTTTTTTTAAAGGTAAGTCCAGTCAATAAAGTCATAAATACAGCCCGATTAGGAAATAATCGCCGGAAAGCTGGATTTTTGTGTATATTATGTCTCTAGTGTTCTTATAGGAAACTCTCAAAAGTCCCCATTGACATGACTGCCGCTAACAATTTTACGGTGGTTTGAAGGCCCTCAAAATGTTTTTCTGGAATACAATTGTAAGTTATATACAAAAAAAATGCTAAAGACTTATTTGTAGCTTAGAAAATTTCCTACAAAAAACATGCATATTACTTTTTTTCATAAAAATAACCGTTTTCGAAATAAACCAATCGCTAGAGTTAAGGGTTTCACTTTTCTATATATGTATAATGGCGCGGCTTAGTTCAAAAATTGTGTATTTTGTTATAAAAATATAATTATTTTTTTTATTGTTAAACACGATTTTAAGATATTGGTCCACCTCTTAAGCGGCAAATTATAAAAACAATATTGGAAATAGAAAATTAATATAAAACACACCAAGGCAACACCAACAATATCATGTTATGGCTTTTTTTTTAAAGTCAATAATTCATTATGTATTTATGTTTTTAAATGAAGTTATTTTAGTGCTTAATTTTTGAATAAATGATTTTTAAAACTTTTATTTTTTCGAATTTTATTTTTAAAATGTTGATAATATGTACATCCGTATTTAGTATAAATACACAAACAATAGAAAATATGATTAACATAATAATAGAAAATTTAAATATTGTAAGTTGAAGAAGTTTTTTTGTTAAACAAAATTCCACAATCAATTTTTAATTACTCATCTCCGAATGTTTTCTTTCTATTTGTTTTTTTTTTATGATGGAATTTCTGTAATCAAAAATGATAAAGAGTTTGAAATACCGTACCTACTCTTATACGAAGCCGTATAGTATTCTAATAGAATTGTCATGTATGATAATTGTTTTTTCAATAATAATAAAAAAAAAATTGACAATAAAAAAAACATTCTGAGATATAACAAAAAAAAAAAAACATGGGTTGTAGTGGAAGCTGTCAAAAATCAATTGGCTCCGTTAAATTGTAATGTGTATAAAGTGCGTGATTTCAATGTGTCATCATAACTACTCATAACCGAATATCTATAAAGTTTGTTTTTAGATACAAACAATACACAATTATTTGTATACTTCGCAGTGAGGTAGTGAGAATTTATTGAGGGTCTCCTCTGTAAAAACAGAATTAGCTATAACTATTATAATTTACAACTGTTATACTAGAAAAAGAGAAATTGGTCATTGGTGTGCTCAGCTTATTATGGTATATCTATTATGTTGCGAAGATATGTACAACAAAAATTCTTTAGCTGTGTAAGATTATTTTATTAGGTTCCGACGAGACAGTATTTTTTTAAAGGACAAGGCTATTTATAACAGTTATAACAGTTTATTACCATTAGAAGTGGATGTGCATTATTAATGCGTTTTGTATGTGGCGAATAGAAAAATAATTTTGTAAAAAATTAAATTAAATAAGGTTTACTAATTTAGGCCTTCACGCAGAAAAATAATTACTAACCGAGAACGGTTTTCGGTGGGGTTAAAAGTAAAATGTGTTAAATATTACGTATTCAAGGGTTAAAATTACATAGTTCTCTATGTTAATTCTAACCATGGGCGTTTGCTCTCAGTTAGCTGGTTGGGCGGTGCCAAACCAAGAATTTAGAGGAATAAAATCTATGAAATACAATTACTACGCAACAAATGACGAATATAATGATTATGAAGATAAATACCAACAATCTATGGCATAGATAACAAAAATTACCAAATGTGTATTTATTCTTAATTTCTACGGATACACTCGTCGGTAGGTACTTGTAAGTTTTAGCCAACCCAAAAACCCAAAACTAAAGACCAGGAATCGCCACTGATTCTAACGTAGTCGAATCCATCAAAATATTATGTAAGTAAATTGTTTAAAATAAAAACCTAAACGGATTCGTGATTTTGAAGATGGTTTATATGTTAAACGAGTAGCTTGCTTAGATCAAATAATTATATTTAGTTAATTCCACACATTTCTGAAGTCGAAAAAAGTGAGTTTCGCAATTTTGTCTGTCTGTCTGTCCTGTCCTTTCGGCTGCGGCCTATAACGTGTGGGTCGATTTTCTTTAAACTTGGTACCTAGCCTTTTATTGGGAATTCCCATGATACGGTTTTTTCTTTTTTTTTAGGACCAAAAATAACAGTAGCTGCCTTACAAATTTTTTTTTGCAAAAAATGAAAATCTCATTTTTATCAAAAACGTGCTTAGAAAAAAAAATTCAGTAATTTTTTTACAATACTGCTACCATTTTATATAAAAAAAAATTAAATGAAGTAGGTACTCCAATAGAACCGTTTTTTTTTATTTTCGATTTTCTCATAAACAGTTCAACCGATTCTGATTAATTTTTTGTATGAAGAATTTAAAAAAAAAATTTAAATGTTTTGTATACAAAAATTTTCAAAATTCTTTTTTTGAATTTTTAAAAAATTAAAAAAATTTTTTTTTGAGAACGACTTTATCGATTTTTATAGCAGTTTTTGAACATTATCTATGAGATTTTAAATACAAATTTTATATAATTAACTATGGGTAGGTATACCTCCCATACAAATGTTTAAAAACCATTAAGGAAAATCTCATTTTTCTCAAAAACGACGCCTACGATTTTGATTAAATTTTGTGTCAGCTTTTGGTTAGTAGGTACAATCTACCATATGTTTCGAAAAAAAGGGTCTATCGATTAAAAATGGTATCTCTCATAACACCTTTTTTTATGGTTTTCGACTATCTCATTATTTGTTGAACCGATTTTAATGATTCAAAAAAAAGAGCTTCTTATAAGTTTGAATAATATTGCATATCAAAATTTTCAAAAAAATTAATTTTGGATTTTCAAAATTCGATATTTCGAAAATGAGTAAAGAAGATTTTTTTTAAATTAATTTACTAACTCCGCATTAATAAATGCTAAACATTGTTACCCGTTTTTTTTCTTAAATTTTTTTACAAAATTGTATACATGTATTAAAAATTTATTTAAAAAAAAAACCGCTCCAACGATTTTTTAATTTCAATTTTCATAAATTGGGATAAACAAATCAGATGGTGTATATCACGTTTTTGTAAAAACAATTTCCAGCGTTATTTAATCAATTTATTACTAATTATATTGATTTTTTAACAATTTTTCAGTCTAAAATATAAGTTCCATGCATATGTGCAACACGGTGATATATTGTCCCTCGTCATGTATTTTCCGAACCCCACATGCGATATTTTTGAAGCTACATATATATCAAGATGAAAATGAGTATCGTCGCTGAAAATAATTTTGTTCGAAAAATCAATGCCAAACATTTAAGAATGTTTCATAATAGGACGAGATGAGATCTCTTCGTAGTTGTCCTTTCCTAAAAACCAGTATGTATTTGCAAACAGTGAAAAATAATATCTACACAATAAAGAGTTTCGAAGCTGTCAAGCTGATTTTTTCCATTGGCAACATTTTACCGTACAATTGGCGTGAAATTAAAATCTTGTAGATATTCCTTTTATAAATTTGAAAACAAAATTACTTCATCATTTTTATGCGTAATATTCGGAACTTGTACTCATTGACGACATACGTTTAGTGCGTAAGTACTAACAACCTATATAATTTAATTTTTTATTTAAAAGAATCTAATCTTATTCACATGATTAGAAGATAATAACTGTTATTTAAAATTCAGACACAATTTTATTTAACCTACATAGATATTAATATTATTTGAGTGCAAAAAAATGAAAAAAAACAACAATTAATTAATTTAAAAACTTAAAAAATTTCGGTCTTATATATAAACGTTGTCTAACTTTGTACAGCCAGATAAACATTTTTAGTTGATATTTAAAAGATCTCTAACTTAGACAACGAACTTGGTTGTCTAAACCTGGCTAATGTTACTGTTAATATTACTAATTATTTCGGACTTTCAAGACACTGTCTACCTATAGTCAAAAATCTAATAAATGTGCCTTTTTATGTTTAAATATCTGCAACGAAATTTTTAGAATTTAAATGATGTATTATTATAGACTCTGACTGATTGCTTCATATATTGATGTTGGTTTTTGTATCTACTAAGAATGCTAAAACATGATTAGCATTCAGAGACGCAGGTACAACACCAGATCCTTAGAATTTTTTTCTCATTGGATCTACGTGTATACAAATTTTCTAAAGTTTTCATGAAAGAATTCCTTGAGCCGATCATATATGTACCTATATCTACAAATTGTTTCATTTTTCGCTCATTTTTTTTATGGTAAAATTCAGTTGATTTTATTCTTTTTAAGCGATAATATTTTAAATTAAACCATTGTTTTGTTTTCGGGTTCCCAGGATGACTTTATTACTAATTATTAAAATTTATAACGACATTTTTCTTAAACTTTACTGGATGCAACTACATAATTCACACTTTAAGAGCATGCTAAAATAAAAAGCTTTCATAGACTTTGAACCTCTTAATTTTACTTATTTTAAAGTAGTTAAACTTCATATTTTCCATGACATTGTAGGTACTTAATATTTAACTACATAGGTACCTATAGGGTACCTACTTAAACAAATAAGCTGTATCCACTTTGTAAAAAATGACCATTACAAAGCTTTGGTTGTAATCATTAGATAACGGAAATTTTTTTGAATTAAACTGCATACTGCAAAACCTGCAGATAAAAAGAGCTTTCAATAATGGTTGCCACTTAAAATTTTTGAAGAAATAAAAAAAACATTCTCTATAAATGACAAACTTTTTATTCTTTTTTACATAGGTAATACCGATTTAAATTTGTTTTCAATAATTCTAACTAGAAAAAACGGAACAATTTTTATTTTGGAAAAAGAAATCAGTACAAAACCTGCATTATTAACTTCCCTTGTGATTGTTTCGATTTGTCGAATCGACATTTCTCGACATTTCAAGGACCCAAGAATCCAAATCCACCGTTTTTAAAGAGATGTTTGGATGTGTGGGTGTATGTAGGTTCGTACGTCAGTGATACATTCTATTTTTTCATTGTATCTCAAAAACGAATAGATACCTATATTGACTTCAAATAAATTTTATTTTACATTAACGTCATAAACTGTAGAAAGGGGTTTCAAAAAAATTCAATTAGCGGTTTCATATAATATAGCAATTTTTAAAAAAGTTGTAAAATGTCACTCGTCTCGATATATGTATGTATATATATATCTCGAGAAAAGGAAATGCCAATGACTTCTTTTATTTTATTCTACGCATAATGACGTAATGAAAAATTGGAAAGAATCTTTTAGAAAATCACCAGAGAGTTTTTTTTTAAATCAAAAAATTTGTGGAAAATCGTTTTTCGGCTCGAATATCTTGAGAAAAAACACTGATTTCGAAGCCGAACTTATTTTATTCTACACACAATGAAGTAGTCAATAATTGATAAAGATTGTAGAAACATTCAATTAACAGCTTTTTTTAAAGCAACAAAATTGCAGAAAAAAACTACAAAAAAAGTGTGAGTGCTGGGACTCACGGTTAAGATGTGTAAACATCAACATTCGTGCGAATGCCTCATAGACCGAGAGCCTACATCAAATTGAGTGGATGATAGCAAACATTTTTTTTTTTGGTATTTTTATATAGATCTTAACTTTTCATAAGCAAATTTGAAAATCGGTAATGATGCATGGAAAATGAAAGCGCAGTCCATGTACTATATGGTCTAAGCAACCAACCACATTTCAACCCAAACTGAACTCGACTTTTTGATTTCGTACATAGCGTCGTACATAGCGTTGAACGCACTCAATTTTCGTGAAGCTCAGAACAGAGATTATGGATAATTCATAAGTCTGCTATTACACGATGAATCTAGTTGCATGCGCCCTCTTCAAATTCTTCTTTGTTATTTCGTCCGCTGTTTCAGGCGCTATTACACGTTGAAACCAAAGTCAGGAATCTAATTTGACAGTTCTCTTTATTTTTTATTTTCGTGTTGGGCTGTGCTCAAGCAATGAAAAACCTTTTTTTTTGTTTTTATTTTTTTAAGATATATTGAAGAAAGAAAGGTTTGTGTGCCTTTAAGTGAATATCAGTCAAGAAAAGCAATAATTTTTTTTATATGTTGTTTTTAAAGATGAATTTTCATTTCTGGAAAGCCTATAAGGCTATCAATAACAGTGCGTTGCATCGAAATTTACTCTTTGAACAACAAAACCATATGAAGCAGAACAGTAAAAAACGGACAAGAGAAAAGAGAAACGTCAAATAGTTGCATCGAAAATTTTACTCACGCGACACCGGTCACTTTTTTTCCGTACCATCTTTTCGTTTTTGTTTCTCTTTTGCACTTACATAGTTCGAAAAGTCACATGCGTCTAGATGCATCGTGTAATAGCAGACTAATCTCTGGCTCAGAATCAAAATAACGACCACGGCTACAAGATAAGAATCACGACTACGAGATGAGTGGGCGTAAATTTTAATTTTTTTTTAAATTATGCGTTTTCTAAGTTGACGCAAAGTTTTTCAAAAAAAACACATTTTTATCGTGATCGCCACCGCCATCGCGTTGGTTTGCGCGTAGCCTAATGCTAAAGAAGCGTTAAAAAGAGTCTCGTAAAACTTGGCCCACGACTCACAAGGCAACTGGTCTTCCATCTTATCTTTTTTCGCTTTCGCACTCATTATGTTTGAATAGAGTCAGACGCAAAGAATCATCATGTAATAGGGGCTTAATATATCCTCTAATCAGCCAACCAAATTTCAACCCGAACTGAACTCGACCTTTCGATTTCGTATATAAATACTCAACGTTTAGTTACTGAACGCACATATTGTTGAACGCACTCAATTTTCGTAAAGCTCAGAATCACGATCACGACCACGATCACGATTACAACGTTACGTTACGTTTTCTTTTCACCCTACCGCCAGTATAGATGTTTACACATCAAAAACTTTTCAAAAATGTATTTCGACTTAAATATCTCGAAAACAAACCATGTTTTCTGTAATTGAGAATTGATGGGGTTTATGAAGCAATAAAATTTGACAGCTTTTTTTTAAACAAAACAAATTGCAAAATAACACTAATAAAAATTTATCAAAAATATTTTATCGCTCGAGTATTTTGAGAACAAATAGTGATATTTATACTTCGGGCAAATTTTATTCTATACACGATGCCATAATTAAGTACCGATCTGATTTTTTTTTAAATTCAATTGACAGTTTTTGTTTTAAACATATAAAATAAACTATACAAGAAAATACTAAAAATTCTTAAAAATATTTTTCGTCTCGAATATCTCAACAATGAAAATTTATTTCGACACCAAGCTAATTTTATATATTGAAAACACAATGACGCTGACAACAACAGACTTTGTAAAAACATTTAATTGATAGGTTTTTTTTCTAAAGCCTAGTATACAGTTCCTCCTCGAAAAAAAAATACATGTACTTCTTATGGGAGTGATTTTATCGCAAAAAAAATGTTTGACGTTTAAAATTTTATAATCGAACTGTGAACCAAACCTGTTGAAAAAAATTTATATTCACCACGGAAACTTTTTCGCGCAAAACAAAGTTGGTGACATTGTTTTGTGGAAAAAAAGAGGACAACGAATACAACTTTTTTATTTCAACTCAGATTTTTTTTCTTCCGAAATAAGAAAAATTCTTATCACTTATGTTTTTTTTTGTTCAAAAGAACTGTATACTCGGCTTAAACCAAAAAAAAAGCAAAAAAAAACTAATAAAAATTGTTCAAAAATGTTTTTCGTCTCGCGAAAAAACAGTCCATTTTTGGACTTCAGTTGATTGTTGAACAGTGTTCAATGAAAACACTTCGAAGATTTTGAATTGTAAATTTTATTATTATAAAGTAACGTTGGGTCTCTAGTTTCCAAGGGCACCAATGGGAAGTTACCTACAGTGTGGGTCGCACCCACCCTGCAGTTATATATCAACGATCGAAATAGTAGCAAATACAAATTTTGAAATATTGTATATGTAACCAATTCGATGAAAAATAAAATCACTTATTTAATCTAAAAAAAACTTGAAATAAAATTGTTTGGATTTAAAAAGAATTTTAAAATGTTGTTTCCAAAATTTATTTCTTGATGGGTTTACACATATTTTTAAATAAAGTTTTTGAGTGAATACTATTCAATACTCAAAAATGTAACCAATGTTTTAAATGTTAAATAATTTTATATAAACAAAATTATTTTTTAAGAAAAGATCTGTAACAATTTATAAAATATCAGTTTTTTTTAAAAGTCTAAGGGCCAGTTTGACAGTGGTGAAGTAAGTGTCACTTAAGTGCCAAATATGGAAAACTAATTCCCAATTTCACAGTGTAAGGGCCAGTTTCACAGTGCACACTTAACAAAATAAGTGGCACTTAATTTTTCCATTTTGGCTCTTAAGCCGCAGTTTTACTACCTGAGTAAGTGGAACTTAAGTGGCCAACATCGGAGACTTAAGTGTCACTTATTCCGATAAGTTTACACTGTGATATTGGGAATTAGTTTTCCATATTCGGCACTTAAGTGACACTTACTTCACTGTGAAACTGGCCCTAAACCTATCGGAATAAGTGACACTTAACTCCCCCATGTTGGCCACTTAAGTTCCACTTACTCAGGTAGAAAAACTGCGGCTAAAGTGCCAAAATGGGAAAATTAAGTGCCAATTATTTTGTTAAGTGTGTACTGTGATACTGGCCCTAAGCAATTCGAATAAAAATAGCAAGTTTGTGCGATCCAGTCGTGCATTTTAGTATCTATATTGTACATTGACTATTTCTTTTTTTAAATGAAATATGCATTTGTGTCGATAAACCGGCTATTAAGGAAACTCGAAAGTTATAGTTACAATCAACTAAGTGATTTCAAACTTTGTTTCAAATCATGTGGATATTTATACAAAAAAATTTTCATTTTGCTGCGTGAAAACTACATTTGACGAAACAATTATAAATTTAAAATACATATAAAAAAAAATTAAATATGCGTTGAATACTGAAATAGTTTCCGAAACCATGCAGGGGTTTAATGAAACTGTTTCAGTATTCAACACTCTAAAATCACTAAATAGTTAAAAATTTTATCGAAATGAAGAATTTTTATCACACAAATCTGTTGATTTTTACTTAAAAATTTTAATTGAACTTTCAAAAAAACAATCCCTTTTTCAATCTTTGTAACTTAAATTTTTCATTAAAATCAATCCAATTTGTGAAATAAAAATAAAAAAAATATAACATCCAAAGCTTAAAAAAATTATCCCCAGAGTGGCAACCATGTTTTTAACTCTTCAAAGCTTTCCAGTTTAGTTATCATTCTCGATAATGAGTGAGCAGAAATTGTTTTTATTTGCAAAGAGTATCTAATAGATTCAACTTGAATTGTCATCGAATTTGTGACTCATTATATAATCCGCGGCTTAATGAAATATAAGATTAAACTATAACAGTTTTAAGCTTGTTTCCTTATGTTTATATATATGTATATATCTGAAGTTAAAAAAAAACCAGTTCTATAACTAGTTTGTACCGTTACTAACGAAACAAATTAAAACTGCAATATCTCAAATTAATTTCATAACGAACTTCAATGTTTTGTTTGAGTTTTAGTTAAAAAAAAAATTTACATATATATGTTTATATATTCCTAATAATAAATAATTATATTGCCATGGAATTTCTTTAATAAAATTTGTGTTTACACTCAATAACACTATGAGTTGTCCTTATCTTATCAACTTCATAGGTTAAAATTATATATTGTAGTTAATAAATTATTATTTCGACGTTTTCATCAAAGAAACAACACGAAATTAAAATCCAACTCGAGTGAGTAGGTAGGTACATCTTAAGTGCAATCAACTGGCTGGCAGTGTATCTGTACTTGGTGAAAGTGTCACATCGACGAAATTCATAATATATACTCGTACTTTCGGTGGCACAAGTATCTTCTTTTTTTTTTTTTTTTAATTTGCAAATTCTCTTTTAAAAGAGTAAAATATTAAACAAAAATATAAAAAGTATCTGTAAAGCTATATTTTTTGTGGGGGGGAATAGCTAAAGAAAAAAAAAAATTCGCAGAACAAGATTTACCAGCATAAGCAATCGAATCTTTCACGCGACCAGTTGTTATAATCATACATAGGTATCTATCTATTAGTCGTGCAGTGTGGTGTGGAAATATTCGCGAATCGGGTTTTCGCATGTGGGTTGTAAATTGAGTACAAAAGATTTCAAAACTAACCATGTCAAACTTACGTCCTCTAACACCTTTATTGGCATTGCGAGCCAAAGAAGAACTTAATGAAGTTCCAGATAGAATCGAAGATGATCTCAAGGCTTTTCGTGAGTGGATATCGAAGCAGCCTCATTTAAAACCCCGCACAGATGATCAATTTTTGATGGCCTTTTTGCGAGGCTGCAAACACAGCTTGGAAAAGGCAAAACACAAGTTGGATATGTTTTATACTATGCGTGGCATTATTCCTGAATTGTATAGTAACCGGAGTGTAGATGATCCAAAGGTTATTGGAATCCTGCGTAGTGGGTAAGTTTTATATGGCTTTCTATATACAAAGTGCAAGTTTATCATCTCTGTGTTATATTTTTAAAGTTGCCTCATCCGATTGCCATCGCCACTTGGAGAAGATGGCCCCAGAATTCATGTCACTCGCTATGGCATGTACGATTCGCATAAATATACCATCGCTGATGTCATGAAAACAAACACTTTCCTGCAGGAAATCGAATTCGTCGAGGATGACAATGCCATGGTAAAGGGTTTCATTGAAATTATTGACTTCAAGGGTGTCACTGGCTCCCATATGCTTCAATTTGATCCGACTCTGGTGAGAAAATTAGCTGCCTTAGGTGACAAAGCTTGGCCCTATCGCCAAAAAGGATTTCATTTAGTCAATGTACCCAATGGAACCGAAACAATTCTAACGCTTGTCCGATCATTTTTAAGTGAAAAGATCAAGAAGAGGGTAAGACATTTTCTATAACTATCCCGTCATCGTTCTTGATAAAAATTTCTTTTATTTCAGTTCCATATTCATAAAAAATATGAAAGTCTCTATGAGCATGTCCCCGAAAAGTACTTGCCAGTTGAGTATGGTGGTAAAAATGGAACAATACAAGATGTTATCGATACGTGGGAGGCAAAATTGCTGAGCTATCGAGATTATTTCAATGACGAGGTTAATTATGGAACAAATGAAAAATTGAGGCCAGGTAAACCAATGACTTCAGAGACGGTATTTGGACTTGCTGGTTCGTTTAGGAAGTTGGAAGTTGATTAGATAAATAAATAATAAAATACAAAAAAAACTAATAAAAATTCAAAAACAAATATATCAAATAACCTACTGTTAAATTTCTTTGAAGTTCTTGGATAAATGGGTTGTAAAATGCTAGACTTATGATGGATGAGGTTAGTTTAAGTGCTTAAGCAATTTAGATAATATGTCGAAAGGAATTATGTGGGTACGTAGATACATATTATATAGTAAGAGATATTTTTGTTGGGTAGATAAGGAGTCTTTATTATGCGACATTTCACAAATAATTCGTTTTTTTTTTATTTCTTTTCTTGGACAATTAATGCAAAGCCTGTAATATACATATTGTGATAATTTTGTATGAAGATAAGGTCAAATTAAACATTATAACTTCCACTAACCACATGGCCGGCCCCGTCCAAACTTGCGCCCTGTGCAAGATTTGTAGAAAGCGCCCCTTTTTTATATTTGCACGCACACATATACACACATACACTGATACACATGCATAAGACTTTTTCACAATAGAAGCGGTTGCTGTTCCCTTTCCTCAAGGAATAGCAGGTTATTCCTCAATGAATTTTTAGAAATTTCCCACTGGGCCTGTTCTCTTTTTCGAAAACATTTTTTTTCGTAGATGACAAGTCTCATACACAGTTCTAGCCCACATGATTCAGTATTTAAAGTTTTTTTTTCTTTGTCATATTTTCCCATGTTAATTTTGGGACTCACACTCGTGTGTTTAAAATAAAACTTCCACAGATGAGGTAGCGGGGAACTTTTTTGGGTTGATATTTTTTAATTTTTTTTCTTTTGTACGAATAGGGTAAAATATTTTGAGATTGAGGTAAGATTGAACTTGAACTTGAACAAGACCTATGCTTGTATGGGATCTTTAATTTTACGATATTTTGAGTTAAATTCTCCTTGAATGAAACAATGAAAGTGATGTTAGTTAGTGTGCAGGTAATAACTTAGCACAGTTGTGATGGATTTTATTTTGGGATTATTTGAACAAGTTTTGTGGTTAAACTGCAAATGGCAGTACATATTTACTTGCGCAAGATCAGATTACATTTACTTGCTCCTGGTAATACGCCCCCAGAATTTTGCGCCCTGTGCATTTGCACATCTTGCACCTATAGTTGGTCCGGCCCTGATTTAACCACTATAGTGATAGTTTCTTGAAAAAAATATATTTATTATAAATAATCAATTTCTCTGTATAATTTTCCTTCTATTTTATTATTCTTCTATTTTACTGAAGTATGTGAAATATTTCCATATTTCTTTACTCAAAAAGTAAAGTACTTAAGTCGACGTTGTATAACTTGAGAGAACTGTCCAACTTTGGAAAATGTGTTCAAAAACCTTCTTTATTGTTGTTTTATAATCCCCTAACTTAGTAGGTACACAAGAGTAGATTGTCTTAACCGTGAATAATGTGATATTTATTTTTATTAAGTAAAGCATATTTCCACCAATTTCAAAATAGTTAGACAGTGTCTAAGTAGACAAAAATCTAAAAAAATACGACTGAAGGTGTTTTGAGTAATGGTTTTTAAGATATATGTATATTTTCAAAATCATCATTTTGAAAATAAAAAAATTCAAAATAAGTTTCAAATTTAACTTCATTGCTTTTCTATAACGTAAGGGTGGAGCGATTTTAAAATTTTTGTAAAATCAAAATTATACTCCCCGAAAAAGTTGCATATGGTCTTAAAACTTATTTAACATTTTTTTTAAATTTTTAATTCCACCGCTAGGGGTCGCGTAACGCAGAATAAAAACTTAGAATTCCTTGATTTTGCTGTGTTTTTAATTTTATGAAATGATAAAAAACACGTTAATTACGTGAAAAGAACTACCAAATGTTGAAACCAAAAGGGATTATTTAAAATAATCTATTTAATTCGGAAAATAAAAAACAAAAACATTAAATGAAAATAATCAATTTGTTTTTCTATAGGTAGGTAGGTAGGTAGGTAGGAATGGCGGTCACGAGCAAGCTAGCTCATTGACTTAATTAGCGCTAGAGTGCGCCGTTTTGATACCATAACCCCCCCCCCATGAGCATTGAAACCAAATATTTTTGTATTAATTTATTTATTTATTAAATATTTACTTCTCTTCGACATAAATTTTGTCTTAATTACAGAAAGCCCATCTTTTTATAAAATTTCGACTTAAAATTTCTTCAAGTGTAATGAATAGGTATACCTACCTCAAAAACTTCAAATGCAAAAGGAAAAAGGAGTATACCTACTTACATTAGATTGCGTAGCAGTTTTATACGGTTTTCACACCGAACCAAAATCTCGGATTTCGGCACAAGATTTCCAAATCTCGTTGAATCGTTCACACCTAGATTTCTAGAACCTAGATTTTGTTTGAAATTTCAATCAAATTTCAGTGTTGATAGAAACTAAAAAAAAGAAGATTTCGCAGTAATCTACTAGATTACGAAATCTGAAAATGTATGGGAAATCTTGTTGATTTTGATGAGATTTGATGATTTTTGATCGAAATCTAGATTTTGATTCGGTGTGTAAAGGCTATAAAGCCTATATGATGGAAACTTAGTTCAATGGCTGACGGTATGTTAAATTTTGAAGATTTAAAAAATTTGTCATATCTACCTCTCCAAAGCAACATATTAAAATACTATTCAATATTATATAAGGGCAAAAAGAAGTTAGCACCACCATTTTCGATTTTGAAAAAGAAACTGTGCTGCATTGTGCTCAACTTGTGCTGCGATGTGCCGTAAATATTTTTGAAAATTATGAGGATGAAATTTTTCCAAAATAAATTTTTTCTAAAAACTTAATAAAGTTGTGCTCAAAAAATGATACAGCCGAAGAGATACAAAAATCGCATATTTCCGACTTTCACGACCGAACGCAAATGATGCGAAGGAACTTAGCGTGAAATTAGCACCGTCAAAAAAAAATATACTTGTGCTGTTTTAAGCTGCTGCTGTTTTTTTTTTTTTTTTTTTTTTTTTTTTTTTGAAAATCGAAAATGGCGGTGCTAACTACATGCACATAAATAATGTAGCACAAAGCCCACGCAAGTTTTATTTTTCTTTAAGTTTTCTATTTGTAATTGGACTCCCCCCCATGACCAAATCCTGGATCCGCCACTGGGTTTAACGTTATGGTCGTCTGGTCCTAGGAAAGATGTACAGTAGATACTGAGGCTTATACTAGAACCAGTGCGTTTCGTTGAGGAAGGAAATCAAATCTTTGATCTTCAATTCAGAGAGTTCGTTTAGGTTACTGAAAAAAGCTCTACCAAATGATTGAGGTCTTATTCTGTCCAATGCGGGGCATTTACAGAGGAAATGGACGACTGTTTCATTCTCCTGCTCGTCCCCGCAACTACGGCAGTGATTATTGTGGGGAATACCTAGCTTGGCATGTTCTCCGACTGGCCAGTGTTCTGTTTGTGTTTTTCTATACTTTTTGAATATAATCTGGCTCGATATTTGTGTTTTTCGCTTGATTTTTTTTTACTTTAAATCGCAATAAGGAAACACTAAGAAAAAAAAAATAACCCACAGAGCCTCTGCAACGGATCTGTATGATTTCCAATTTTCAATGCTAATTCGCGACCTCTAGCGGTCATTTTAAAAATTTAAAAAAATCTTAAAATTAATTTTAGGACCCAATGCAACTTTTCCGGGGGTACCTATGTTTTTCATTTTAAAAAATTTATTTTTTTCCATACAACCACGCTCAACCCTTACAAAATCCAAAACATTTTTTCTTTTTATGATTTCATTATTTTTTGGTAAAATAATACATTTTATTTTATCATTTTTGTTCAAAATTATGATTTTTTTTAGATATTTCGGTCTATATTTTTACTTGTGCTTGCTGCGTTATACGTGAGAATCTGCATTCAAATGAAAATATACAAATGCAACAAACTAAATTAATTAGCATGGAAGGTTTTAAATGAAACAACAACACTTGTGTGAGCTAACACCCAGTTTTTCTTAGCATTTATTTGTTTTTCAACCTATAACTCATAGGTATGTATGGTTTAAACTTTACAGCTTCATGGATGAACCAAAACAACCTTAACTCCAATACACAATACGATTGAATTTTAGAGTAATAACGACTTAAACAAAAAATTGCAAAAAAAAAATATCGAAAAATTAAATTTATCAAAATTCAATTAGATATAAACTGGACACGTAAATAATATAAATGAGCTAGCTTTTTTCAACCTTGAACCTGTATAGGTTCGTACCAAAGCTTATTTTAAGTGAGAAGACAAATGAGTTATCCCTGACGGCAGAAATTAATAATGCATAAGCTATTGAAATACATTTATTCTTCCAACCATCGAAAATTTGACAGTTATGTTTCATCACTAAGGTTTCAAGTATAAGAGTTTTAGAGAATTATGAACGATCAGTTTCTCGCAAGTAATCATCAGATAGATGAATAAATAATTCAAAAAATATCTTATTCTAAATTCTTCTAAATATAAGTCGAGTTTCACAAAGATCCCACGTCAGTTACAATGATTCAAAACCAATAATAATACATACATAAGTGTATTTACAATGCCTGAAAAATTAAGTGTTTGTACTATTATACTATTATATATTATATTATATATATTCATCAATTTTGTTCGCAGAATTTACCGCTGAACAATTAAATATAGAGTTTCAAATAGAGAATTATAAAGTAGGTATACCTTAAATCTCTAAATTTTGTTACTTTTTTTCCACAGTATATTAGAAGTTAAGTATATGAATGTCAGATGTTTTTTTTGTGGGATTTCCAGAATACATAGTTCGGTTTAATGCGGTGTTGTTTGTTGTGTCAACGATTAAAATTTTGCTTGAAGATTTTTCTTACTTCAATTAAACAACTGAAATTAAAATTATGAAGGATTTTAGCCATAGTGTATAAGTGCCTTGCTAAATCGCACGAACTTGCTTTTGCGGTTTGAGTGACTAAGAATTTTACAGATTTTAGAAACTTAATTTCAAAAATTCATTACTTATAATATTTTCAAAATATTGATTCTTAAAAAATGAAGATTTTTTTTGTAATCCAAAAAATATTTTTTTGAAAAAAAAATGTACCTACATGCATTATAATTTTAACTTATAAAAATTTCAATCGAAATTAATAGCCGTTAACGGAAATTCGAAATTTTACAGGAACCTGGGGATCCATTATACATTGCGGCACCACAATACCCCTCAATTATACATTTATACCCTACATTTTAAAACCACCGCGTTGGCAAAATTGATTGCCTTTATTAAGTTAGGCTTTCATCTTTTTATAATCTGCCAGCTGTTAAAAAATAACATTTGCAAACATTTGAGGAATTTGTGTGTTCGAAAAAGTCGTACAATTTCGTTTGTAAGTTTTTTTTTGTAATTTGCAGTAAGAGTTTTATCATTGAATAAATACAAATAGAAGTGACACCCAATAACAAACAGCGCTGTTCCGTTCGGCGGCTTTTGAAAGAAACAAAAATTGATGATGTCGAATTTCCGTCTACACAAACCAATTTAAGAGGGATGTTTATTTATTTAATTGTTCCCTTTTTGTTTTCGTAACCATGACGACATGTTTCAATATTTTATTGGGCGGGTTCAATAAAAATAGCTTAGCATCTGAATTTTCAGATTTCTGAATTTATGTCGTTGAACGCAAAAAAAATCTGAAATTTCAGTCGAAAGTCACTGTGTCAAATTCCTGCATTTACCTAAAGGATTTACATTGAAGCGAAATAAAATAGAACTTTAATTACATTTGTAAATTAAACATTGAGAGTGAGTAGTTGTGAGTATGAAAATATATGTAACTAAATCAGCAACAGGTTTCATTACCTTCATTAAAAGTCCTTTTATTGATATGTATGACTTACAAAAACATAGAAAAACTTTCCAAGCATCAATTAAAAAAATTGTTGATTTAAAAATTCACTAAACAATAAACAAAAAGTTCGTTCATTTAAATAAGTATTAAATTTTCATGACAAAAACTAAAAAAATCAACCACCAACAAGACGAAAATTATAAAGTTCAGCTTTTATGTGTGCTTTTGGCACTTCCCCCACCACAAACTACTTTCATCTGAATTTTCAGATGAGAATTTCTTGTCTGAAAATTCAGATGAAACGTAACTAAACGTAACTAAAAGTCACTAAAAGTCACTAAAAGTCATCTAACTTTTTATGACAGCTGGCCAATCAGAAGCTCCAAAAATTCAGAAATCTGAAAATTCAGATGTAAAACGTAATCGATTGAACGCACCCATTTAGTTTGAAATATGTATACATGAAATATGCGGTGGGAATATTATTTGTTTGTATTTATATTTAATGGTTGTTGTTGTTGTGCTTATTTTTGCATTGTTTTTTCAATCTAAGCTGAAGATTTTTTTTAGGATATTGAAATATAGAACAAAACTATCTGAGAATAGTTGATTGTTTTATTTGGAAAAATGAAAAAAAAAATCAACAATTTACAGATTTATAAGAATTTGTTGATTTTTATTACCTTTGTCAACTGAGGGTCTTTTTTGTAAAATTTCTGTAAAAAGATATTATATTTTATTGACTAAGTGATTCGCATAGATACCGCAAAAAGTTTGAGCGTGTAGGTTGGGTAGATGCAAGAAAAAATTTTATGGGAGTGGTCGATCTCCCCCGTTTATGTAAAAGGGTCAAGTCAACTTTGTAAAAAACTGACTTTATTTTAGGCGCCAATTATAGCTTTAATTTAAATTCATTATTGTAAAATGTTTGGTTTTGAGGTACTTAAAAAGCGAAATTAGTGATTATTTGGATGAAAAGTTAATCTTTAACTAATAAACATAATAACAATAATACAAATATAAATCTGATAATTATATTACATATCTATTAATTCCACCAGTTTACAAAAAATCGAAAATCACAATACAAATTTTTTTAATGGATTTTTGATTTTTTTGTTATGCTATGTTCGAAAGCAGCTTTACAGTTTAGCCCATATATTGACCTAGTTGAAACTTATGTTTAATTTTCAATTTTTAAAAAATAATTTTAAGTAATAATAAAAATCAATATTTCAAAATATGAGTTTTATGTAGGTATATGATTTGTTGAAATTTAATATCAATCTTATTATGTGTAATAATAAATTTAAACAAAGACCACCATCTTCCAAAATGTTTGCATCGAGTAAATAATCAGAATTTTATTTAAAAAAAGTGTGAGTGCCGGGACTCACGGTTAAGATGTATAAAGATTCGTTACGTAACGTGAGGCTCAGAATCACAATCACAAGATAGATAACGTTTTTTATTCACTCTACCGCCAGTATAGATATTTACACATCAAAAAAATCTCGCTTGATATTTCGAAATGCTTTTTGTCTTGACATTTAAAATAAATCAACAGTCAACAATAATTAGAGTCCGTTCAATATAAACCCCGGAAAAAACAAGGAAAAATTAATTAATTGTATTACTAAAAATGATACGTCCCACAAATTATAGAGATTGACTGCAGCGTAATTTATTAAACGTTCGCCTTGCATAATTTTCACTTTTTGGTGATTGTCATCAAATATTATGTACCTACCTATTATAAATCAGAACTTTAATTTCACATTGTAAAACAAGCTCCAAGGAAAAATTGATATAATGTTTCAATTTGACGCCCTATTCACAATGTAATTTGAAAGGAATTTTTTTGACATCAGGATTTTTTAGGATTTGTATTTATGTAAAAATTAGATTTCTCTACTATATTTTTAAAAATACGTTTTCTATGCCAAGTGGCAACTATAATTGTATTTAGTCCATTTACCTATACCCAATATAATGTTATAGTTACGTGAAAGTCTTTGTATTAGTTTTTAGCTTTCATATCTAATATTTTGTGGTTTTTTAAATATGTATTTGAAGAATAAGTGAATATCAATCATTAATCTTTTCTCTTTATTCAATTATTTAATCAATAAAGAGTTTGCATTCCTTCTCCAAGAGTATATTTTTTCAGGATTAAGTGCCGCTCATCTACGCCACTGTTTGAATTTCGGATTCGGCAGGCATTCCTGCAGACACGCACAGAATATTATTTGAAAGTTAGTCACTAAAGACCCGATACTCCACGAACTGTCACACCACCAAATTTATTTATCGAAAGGTTTCCATAATTTAAGTAATTTTCTTTTTTAATCAACCCTGTACATTATGGAATTCAGACACCAGCCCCCCCCCCCCCTTTCCACCTTCCCACCACGCAAGAATGTACCCTGTTTTATCATCAACATTTCAAAACCTTCACCTTAAAGATTAAGTCAGTGGAACTCAAATTATTTAGGTACCTAAACAATCTAGCTTTCATTTCATGAACAACAATAACAAAGATACTTATATGTATACATATTCTTTTATGATTTTAATAAAGAATTGAAAACGTAACAAAATTATTTTTAATTTCAAATTTCAAATAAAACACAACTACATGTGTACATTCTATTCCATAGAAATACACATAAATATTTGAATATTATAAAAGCAAACAAAATATTCGTTTCCATAGTAACTGCAATATACATAAACAACAAACCTGCAAAATATTTAAAAAATCCCATTCGAGTATATGACTCTTTTATAAAAAAAGAAATTTATTTTATTGAATACACCAATCTATCGACAGTAGCGCCTTGCCGAAAGCCCGACGGTAACGCCATCCTCATTTTTGAGCGGTGTTTTTCTGGGTGTCTACTTCTATTTGTATTTATTCAATGGTTTTATCTAGAATTATTTCATATCCGAAAAAGTAATTTATTTACGGCAAATATCCATGATATGGGGAGCTTTGATCCGCGGCGTTATACTGGGAAGTAGTTCCCAGGAACAAGGCACACCAGGATTAAAAAATTGTTGTACTGAAAACAAAAACAAAACTCGGCTCAAAAAAGAGACAAGCAATAGGCTCGATAAAAATAAAAAAAAAAATTTATAATATAAACATATTTAAATAACGATTTATGATTGCTGATACTTGATCCCTCGGCCCCATATGATCAAGGGGCCTACACTAGGTAACAAGTGTAACTAAGATGGGAGTACTTGGTAAATTTTGTACTTTTTTAATTTTTCAAAAAATAATCAACTTTTAAACCAAACAATCGAAGTTCTTTGAATGTCAATTCAAGAGCAAATATTCAAATAATTATAGAATGGAAAATAGATTTTCTCATAAGTACGATTGTAAAGTTTTGTTTGGTATACAAAATGGTATCATGAACCCAAGTTCCCCTTCTTATTTAAGAAAAACTTTCCTTTAATGTATAAATGTACTTAAGTTTTTTTGATCAAATTTAAATCACCATTAAAGCACATTCGTGATTCGGGAAAGTATAAAATTTAGTTTGACATTGCAAGTTTTAGAAATTTATAAGTTTAAAATTCGATCGAATATACCATTTTTTTTAATCAAACAAATATTTTCTATGGTTTGTCAAAAGAATTATTAGTTAATCATTAATATTTAGAAAGACACCTATCGAAAGCATTACCATCAAATATTTATAATCTTTTCGAAAAACATAAATAAGTGCTCAAAAATGTTATTTCAATATATTATTTAAATATTGTTTAACAATGAAGTGTAGAAATTTTACAATTCACCGGTTAAACGTTAAAATTTTCAGCAACAATAGTAAAATTCCGAAATTGCATCCAGATAAAAATGGGTCTCATCACTGAAATGAATTTGTTCGAAAAATCACCGCCAAAGCTTCATTATTTTTTTAAAATGATCCTGATGCTTAACAATGAAAACCGTGGGTTAGTCTCCATTTTTAATAGGCATATTCAGGAGAATGAGATCTCACGAGATCTCAGCAATCTCAGTTACCTCAACAGGATTCCTCAGAAAAATTTCTCAGCTTTGCTGTCAAAACTCTGAGGAATAAAAATCTTGGATTCGCTTGCTCACTTTTCGAGTGAGAAGACTCTGAGATCTCATTTTTCTAAATCTTAACTGTCAGCTGTCAATCTTTTTTTATTTTCCGTTGGCAAAACCTTTCTGCACAAATGAGGTAAAATTCAAATCGTGCGTGAATTTTGGAACACTCTTTTTTACAGTAAACCAAATTTTCAAATACAGCTACAGTGACAGTTCTTCAAAACTTGTCACGACCGTAATCTTTTTTTTAGCGGTTCTGTGTATTAGAGACTAGAGTAATATAATTCGTGATATGAATCCTGTGTAATTGACCTGGAAACTATACAAACATAACATAAGGGGATAGGCACAGTTTTTTTAATTTAAAAATAGTTTTTGGCTATATCGATTATTGAATTGATAAATGGAATTCCTTCAACAAAAAAGGTGGCATAAAAGTAAACCATAAATTTAAAAAAAAGTGCTAAAAGATTTTTGTTTAAAGTACACAGTGATTTAGTACAGAAAAAAGGCAAATGGGAATTTGAAATGAATGAAAATTATTTCTTGGGTTAAAACTAACGCAAATATAATTTTCTAAAAAAAGAAAATACTAACGAAAGTATAAAAAAAATGATTTCTTTTATTTATTTTGTAAAAATGTTCATAAAAGTATTTCTTATAATATTTTCTTAAATTTACTTCATATAAGCTATGTATGTATATAATGATATTATATAGTTGCTATCATCTATAAAATTAAATTTGAACTTTATCAAAATCTTCTTCTTGTATCAGAAGTCTAATAAAAGTTTCACGCCCCATAAAATGAACAATTATTAAGAAAGAGATAAAAGTATTTCAAAACCAACCACCTATTTTTTTTTTTGTAAAGCTTTCAAAATAATTAATTAACGTGAATATATTGTTAATATTTAAAATATTGCACAAAGGATGAGGATGCTTAAATAATGATAAAAATGTCAAGGTACTTATATGTATGTATATATTGTAAGCCTATAAAAATACAAATAATAATGAGATGGAATTCAGTACAGTCCTGATGGAATATCTGTGACTTTTGAGCCATGTGTATAAGAGCGGGTTCGTGCATTAATATTATTGACAACAGATACATTTCCCATGCACAATCCAGTATTTATCTTCAGAGTTGGACTGGATCCGAAGAAAATTTGTTGATTACTCCGAGATTTCTCGCAAATGACCTCATTGCCAGATCCTTCGATGCGTTCCAGATTTTTCGTAACTCGTCGGGCTTGAAGGGCAGCTGTCACATCAGGTCGGGGATATTTTTGTGGTGTATTCATGCCTGTCATGAAGAATACTCCATTGAAATGCTGTGCTGGTGGAGGAATGGTGATTATTTCGGTCTGACCAACGATGGGAAGAGATGTATGGGAGTTTCGACCGCCTCCTTCGCGGAAGGCTTTCATAGTTGGATCATCGTCAGTGTGACGAGCATTCATGATGACATCGAGGATTTCACGATTTGTACTCGGGTGCATTCGGGCTGAAGTTGGACTTCGATCGGATTGGTGATATGGCTTGCCCTCATAATCAGCGGGCTCCTCAAAATACAAATTGTGATCTTGATGGTTGACAGCGTTTTGATTCTGCAGCAATAGTAGGCCATATTCAGACGCATCCAGGTCAGAGGCTGACTCACCTCCATTCGACATGATATGAGCGAGTGATCGTGATTTTCTGGGTGGCTGTGGCAGAAGATTTACCGGAACAATCTCTTTTTCCTTGGCCTCTAGAACTTTAGGTTTACTATTTGTTGAGATGATCGAGACATCTTGGTTTGAGATTTGTTTCTCGGCATCGCTGACAATATTCTTTAGCTCTTCGATGACATCTTCAATTGTAGCATCTTCTTCTTTTTGTTCATTAAGCAATATGCTGAACTTTTGAGAGTTAATTTGTGGAAGAACAAGAATCGGAACAGGACTTATAGATGGTCCAGTTTCAGAACTGCTTATGCCTTCGTCTTCGTGCTCAGATGAATCTTGTTTGCCATTGGGTGGAACTAAACGGGGCAATGCAACTGGTTGTTTATCAAGAGATTTGAAATGTTCACTCTGGGCTCCTTGAAGTCGAAAGACTTCCCTTTGTAATTCAGCACAACGTTCTTGAAGACGTCGTTCCATTGATGTAAGAACTGATTTTTCTTCATGAAGAATCTAAAGGAAAAAAAAATGAATATCAATAAATTCAGAGTCTTGAGCAACTTTGCATTTGGATTTACCTGAACTCTTCTTTCTAGAATAACCATTTGGCTGCGAATGCGATCTGATTCTCGGGCTTGATTTTGAAGTTTCTCGATGTCAATTTTGAGCTCATCAAAACGACGCACTTCAATTCGTAACTTTTCCAGCCATGGCGATGACGATTCAATACACTGAAAGAAATACAGATTCGTTATAATTTAAGATTCAATGAAGACCAAGAAAGTTTGTAATTACTTTGGTAAGCTGTGTTGGCTCAAATCCAGCTTGAAAGAGTTCTGCTTGTAGATATAGTCTGTTTTGTAGGTTCTCTGCACTTTCAAGGAAGGTGTTCAGGAACCTTAGATTGGGTAAATCTGTTAGATCTGTGTTGATTGCAACAAAAATTAACCTTACTTGACACCAACAGCTTGAAGTTCTCCACTGCCACCTCCACTGTTCAACATTCCTACCAAAAGTCTAAACCGCACAGGCTCACTACATCTCAGTCTGAGAGTAGAAAGTGCTTCCGACACGGCAGTGTGTCCACCACATGTACCTTTATGTGATCCATGGCCTACTAAACACTTGTCACAAGCTGCTGTCATAAGCTGCAAGGCAAATATTCTCGCCCGAATACCTTGCCCAGTAGCTGATGCAGCCAATGGTAAAAGTCCAACTGGAGTTGTTCCCAATCTTGCACTTGCTTCTGGAGATCTACAGCAACATATACTAAGACATTGTCTACAATAACAACAACAACAACAAAAATCATTAATTTTATTTTTATACAAATGCCATCAAATAAGAAATCTTACAAGCACGCAAGTTCATCCAAAAGAGCTCTTCTTTGATACGATTGAGCATTCCTTGGCATCGATGATGATGCTGTCATTGAAGCTGTGGGATTTATTGTCTGTGATAATTGTATAGCTCGCAGTACTTCCAGTAATAGACTTACACCATCTAATGGTGTGGCAACAAATTCTTGAACAAAACTTGGAAATGAAACCCGTAGGTCTGCTCGAAGTTTAGTAAGAAGATCTGTTATTGAGCCAAATTGGCGCAATGACATTTCACTATCGGTTTCCGGTGGAGATGGTATAGGACTTCTGTAAAGATTTATAATTTATGTTAAGATTTATTGTTCAAATATGATTGAATATTAAAAATAACATACTTGTACTCAGAATACTTGGATGGAAGAGTTGCTGATTTAAATGTGTCTTTTGGACTTTCCACATCGTTGGGATCATAAATGGATTTTGCATTTGTTCCGGTTTGACGTTTACCAAACTTCTTTAACGATTGAATGTAGTCTTCTGGATTATAAACTGGTGGGCGTTGATTTTCCTGAAATGTATAAAATATAGAAATTATAATATTTACCATGGAATTCAGCAAATAATGCTTTAATTAAAGGATATTTATATATATAGAGTTTAAAATAAATACTACAGCCAAGGATACTAATCAAAGTAACTTTAAGATCGCTAATAAAATAAAATAAAGAGCCCACAAAAATTAGACAGAAATAGCTGAAAAAATGAATTTTGGTGGAGAGATTTTTTTATGTATTAAGTATTTCTTAAAAAAATACTTTTAATTTGGACCGCAACATTTATTTTAAGAGGCAAAATTTATTTTGGATGTGCAAACATCCAACGCGAGCCTTAACCGTGAGTCCCGGTATTCAAATTTTTTTTTATTAATTTCTCAAAAACTAGAGTTTTTTGGAAAAAATGTTTGTTTAAAAGATTTTGATTATAAATTTCTACACAAAAAATATCATAACACTTTTTTCGAAAAAGCAATAAATTTTGAAGAAAGAGTAAAGTACTAGGCCCATTTGCGTACGTTTTTCCTAAAATTTGTTGCTCTTACAGAAAAAATGTTACAATACATATATATATTTTGTGCAGAATTTAAATTCATTTTTTGTTTGAAATTTTTTTCCAAAAAACTAATAGTTTCCAAGCAAATTTTTAAAAATTATTTTTTTTTCATCTTTCGCCCCAAAAATCAAAAGGCTTTGTCCAAATTTAGAGTTCTTTTTAGAAAATGCTAAAGTATACACAAAGAAAACTTTTCACCTCATCAAAAAGGCGCAAAATTTGTCACCGGCCGGCGTTGTTAATGTCAGCAATTGATGTTAATTCTACAAAAGATAAAAATACGATAGGGTGACAATTTTTGTGCCACCTTGTATTTACATAAATAATCAAGCATAATACACTAGGGTTGGTCAGAAAGACGTGCATGTTTTAAAAAAAAAACTCTATTCGAAGGAAATTTGAACAAAAATCTTGTTTTCTTTGATTGATTTGTATAGATTTTACTATTTCTTTGAATAAAATTCCTTTCAGGTAATAAAATTTGGTACAAAATTATAAGTAATTTCTCCCTTTCATTGCAAAAAGTTTACTTAAGCTTACTAAAAGAGGATGTACATAATCTTCTTCGTTTTTTGTTTTAGGAAAAAGTTCTTTTTATTTAGGTCTGTTTATGGGACATGTTTTTTTCTATTTTTCCGAAGAGTGTTGCACTGTGCATTGTCACTAAATAAACTTTTGTTTTTATTACTTTGATTGATTCTTATTAGGTATGTATATCTAGCTTCAATTAAATTTTATTTCTCCACAATAAAAGAATAACAAAATATTTTCTTAGCTTTAATTTAGATTTTGACACAATCTTTTTAACATCCTCGATAGTATAGTGGTCAGTATCCCCGCCTGTCACGCGGGAGACCGGGGTTCAATTCCCCGTCGGGGAGTCGGAGATTTAAAATAAGTATTTTTTTTTTACAATTTTATGATGCATCACAAAGAAATTAAAATTTAAGGATGTTGTTTATCCTTATCCTTAACCTTAATTTTATTATTAAGTTGAGAAGTTCATATAGTATTTTCCCTAAACATATTTGAGTTTATTCACATCACGCATTAATTTGTCTGTTCAAATGTTATGGTTTCCGAAAATTCTAATTTTCCTCTTAAAAATTCAATTTTCAAATTTATGTAAAAAAAATTCTAAATATCGACGGTTGAAGTGTTCAAGGACCTCGTAAGTTGAAAAATTTAAAAAAAAATATTATTAATGCAAACAAATCAGCAGAAATTGCCACTACCTTCTGGAAATTTCAGCGTAAAAATGGAGTCTTGAAAATTTTACAGAAAATGGCAGAAATTTCCAAGTTTTTTGTTTTTTGATTTCTGAAAAACTATTTACGAAATTCTGCACTTTAACCATCGATATATAAAAGATTTTAATTTTTAAAATTATTATTAGATATTATTCTTATAACTTTGGAATATCTTTGATATTTTTTCGCATTTGAAAAGTATGGGATGGAATGGTTACAAACAAAAATCAATAAAAAATTAAAATAACTGATCTAGTTCGGAAGAAAGTAATGAACGTACAAAGTGTAAATTATAACATTCGTAAGGAAAAATTGTAGGTAGGTATATGGCTATAAAGAGGCATGTACAGTTATTAACCTGGGACAAGATTTTTTGGTGATTAAATTTTTTTTTTCGAGCATACATAGAGAAACAATTCATAATTAATATACTTATTTATAATCTAATTATTTATTTAAATATACATTAATTTTGTTTGTTCTTTTTATTTATTTATTTATAAAGTGATATTTCAAAACTGTAAGATTATTTAGCTGGTATAAAGACTGATTTTTTTTATAATTTATTAAAAATGTATTTATATATTTATTTGGTTTTTGTTTACTTGTATCTTATTTATTACTAAAATGTAAAATATTTATTAGTATATATAATTTACTTGCAGTTAAGTTGAACGAAATCAATTGGTCATAACCCCCCTTCTCTCATCTTATCTCTGAATAGATGTATTTTAGATACTTATCTTACATTTTTTGTTTTGTTTTTGGTTTTTCATTTTGAATGAAAGTTTTTAAAGTAGTTTTTCCTTCGAATAAAATTTTAATTCATTTAAAATTTAAGCAAATTAAGCATGATTAATAAAAATATTTGGGAAATAACAGTCACCCTAATCTGCATACACAAATCTTAAAGCTAACATTTTTCATGTATCTGTATGTACATACTTCTATTTAGCGTATCTATACCTAGTCATACTTAAATCAAACCCAAACAAAAGATCATAACTTAAAAAAGTAGATGCTCAAATTTGTATAATTATACTTGTTTGTTTTTTTGTATTCAATTGTTTTTTTTTTTACTCTCTAAATAATTTATGAGTCAGTTATTATTTGTGTTATTTTACTCAATTCGACTCAGCACTTCAAATTTATATTTTCTGTAACTAATAGACTTGTCTTTCTTGAACAAACTTCCCACGCAAAATAAAGAAATATAAACATTATTTCATTTCAGGTAGCCAACAATCTATTTGATTTCTTAGTAATTATACACTTTTTATCGTTTAACACGTCATTTTTATGAGTTATAATATTCATATTTTATATGCCGCATGAAAAATATAGTAATTATAATATTTGAAGTATATATATATGTTATATAACTTGGTAAATGTTAATGGCATTTATTTTTGTATTTCAATATTAGTAAAGTGTCTATATAAAGAGTAAGACAACATTCAACACTTTAAAAATAATTTGTATTTCTGATATAAATAGAGAAAAAACAAAATTAATTTACAAATTTGTAACCGTATGAGAAAATGTACAATTTTGTAGTTTAGTTTAATGATCAAACATTAATAACAGTTTTTCCTTGATTAAAAAAAAACCTGCCATTATACATAGGTGTTGTTATTTTTAGAGACAATAAAATTAACATTTTGCCTGAACAGAATCAAGTCCAAGGTCAGATATTGGATCAAAAACATAAACCAAATTAGATTTGAATTAATAACTTAACTGATTAGCATTGTTCAACGGAAAATATTTTTTCCAACTCCAACCGACTCTTAAACAAAAATAAAAATATTTTTCACTGGCTATTGTTTTGATAGCGAAATAACCGTAGATACTTCAAACAGAATTTGGTAAGAAGAATCAAAACTAAAAACTTAAAAATGCTTCTTGCTTTATCTCAACATTTTTTATAAAGATACGGCTCTTGGAAAATAAAATAAAAAAACATAAATGTGTTTCTTCCTTTAATTTTGCTCAGCAGTGTATAATACGTTTAGGTAGGTGCATGAAAAAAAACTCTGACAGTTTTTGAAGCTTAGTTTCCATAAATTCATGCTTATAAAGAAAAATTTAATGTATTTTGAGCTAAAGATATTTTTTAAATCTATTTTTGAAGTTATTTGTAGACTCTTAAAGAAAAAAATTAAGTTATAATCAAACGCTATAGTTATTAGCTGTGAGCATTATCATTTTTTAACACTATCTCAAAATATTAAACTTACTAATGGTCGCCTCATAAGCGTGAGCCGAGAGTATAAGTTTATTTAGTTTACGAGAGGAATTAAGATTACAGATTCACATTGAAACATTTTCAGCAAAATTGTATGTATTTTTGTTTTAAATAAAGTATTTAACATTCTTTCGTTATCTGCATAATCTCTATAATTCAAAGAAAAATGAGCAAGAATTTCCCTACCTTGTTTAGAAGGAATATTATGAATAGCTTTATTCCACATACGCCCGAGTGACCCTTTACAACTTTTTGCTCTTATTTTCGTTTTTACTAAATTTAAGGACACTTAGGGCTTGTTTCACAATGTTTGAGCAAAGACCTGATTATACTTACTCGAAACCTAAATACTGGTACATGCGGTCAAATCCAAAAGAGAAAAAATATCAGTATCCTTTTAACCGACCTGAATAGGTTACAAACCCAGAAATATTCTTTTTTCGATTATATGGATTAATATGACATAGACCCTGTTCTAATATTTATGTGACGATAATTCCTTACTTATCAGAACTTTAGTCAGACATTGTGAAACTGGCCCTTACACTAAAAAAAATAATATTTGTATCTACTGAAATATAGTAAAATAGTGAAGTTTTTAGTTTGAGATATGAATTCATGGTGCATACACTTTTATTGAAATATAATTTCTATACGTTGACTGTACATACCTATAGCCTAAACGTGTAGACCAATTCGATTACTTTACTCAGCCGAAATGGTTATAACACCCTCATTGAATCTCACCATAAACGTCAACCTTAACCCGAAAGTTCGTTCATTCACATTTAACCTCATTCATTTGTGATTTACATCAATCCATTTAAATGCACCAAAACTTATTTAGATTTTAAATATCCCGTATTGTCTAGTGGTTAGGATATCTGGCTCTCACCCAGAAGGCCCGGGTTCGATTCCCGGTACGGGAAACCTTTTTTTTATATTTTTTTTATCTCAATCTTGCAATTTATAAAAATAAATAAATAGAGAAAAAAAAAACTCACCTTGTTGGTAAAATTTTGCGGCCAACTATTCTCTGAGTTTGTCGTCATTTTATATGAAGACGTTGACGATGCTGATGGGGGATGATGATGATGATGGTGTATCTGGGTAGCCGGACCAGGGGACAGAGGCGAGTTCTGACATATACTGGGTGCCATTTGATAGCCAGTGTAGAACGATGATAAATCACTGGAAAAAAAAAATTACAATATTATTTTTTAAGTCATGTTAGACATCTTAATATCCAAAAATAAATATTAGCAACTCGCAATGGATGAATGGATATAGCCTTTAGAGAAAAAGATACAAAAATGATAAACAGCTTTTCTCTACATTGAACTTGATTGACACGCTTGTTGCTTACTTCAAAACATTTATTTTGTGTGATCAGTAATCACACTAGACATACACTGTATGGCGCGGTGCAATGCGCACTTGTCTCAAAGCGAGTTTAACCAGATTCGTGAAGATGGCGCGCGAGTAGGTATATAAGGTTTATACAGCAAGCAAACACGCGTGCCATGCGATGCCAACTCAATAGCTATGAATGTTTTTTTTGCCATTTCAAATGTGGGTCGTATTCGTATATGTTTTTCCATAAATTTTCCCAGAAGTACGAATATAAATAAATTTGTTTGTCTGACTATATAAGATGGAGTGACGGAGGTGTTATTTATAAAACGCTTGGTTCTGCTGGACATCCGTGTAAACATAACTTTTTTTTTGATGTAAACTTTCACTTAGAGATGATATGGGCAACAAATAATAAATATACAAAAAACTTCAACTAAATGATAAATTAATCTATTAGTTTAATCAGTGGGAGGTCATATAAAAGTCAATGAGAATTTCATGTATAAGTTCATTGAATGCGGCAAGCACTCAACTTCTTATCATAACCGTTAAAAAAAGCTATATATGATGACAAACGTGGCATAAAAAATTAAAAAGTATAAAAATGCATTTGGTATTGTTATCGTGTGTATTGTAGCTAGCTTAAGTTTATGGTGGATATATTTCATAACTTTATTCAATATTTATTCTGAGCAAAACGCCCAATGGTATTTTATACATTGGAGTCTCTCTAAACGCGTGGGCGACGATAACGACTGAAAATGCTAAGCGAACGAAATCTTAAGCTTGAACTCAATTTAAAAAGAAATTAGCTCGAAAACAGTCGAAATTTGTCCCTCTCGTTTGCCTTCGCATTAGCACCTCACCTTAGCACCTGCTGGATCGATTTTCTTTATAAACTTGTGTATATGTAACAAAGTTTGTAGATTGGATTATAAAGGCATATCGGCGCAAAAATTTTAGACAATTTTTAGGACGTTGAAGCATTTTTAGTATTCTGCAGGATTTTTCAAATTTCAAATTAGTTCGTATCGTACTATCTTTTTAACATTTTATTTTCATTTATAGGTACGCACTCGTATTTGCACGTGTAGGTACACGTGACACGATTGTAATTAGATATTAACTTAAAATCGAGAGCTCTATTTAAAACTAAAAACATTTTAGTAAAAAATAAATAAAATGTGAATAAAAATAAAACTTTTTAAGGGCCAGTTTCACAGTGAAGTAAGTGTCACTTAAGTGCTTAATATGGAAAACTAATTCCCAATTTCACAGTGTAAACGTATCGGAATAAGTGACACTTAAGTCTCCCATGTTGGCCACTTAAATTTCACTTACTCAGGTAGTAAAACTGCGGCTTAAGTGCCAAAATGGGAAAATTAAGTGCCACTTATTTTGTTAAGTGTGCACTGTGAAACTGGCCCTAAAATTTCAATTTTTTTTTGTTGAAAGATTGAATAGATTTTGATAACATTTTACAAACACAACAGTGATCGTTTTTACCGTTAACGATAGGCTTAGTTAAAACAAAACTTATTCTACTAACACATACCCATTTTCACGTCCTAAAATGAACTGTCAAGTTCTTATAGAAATCCCAAGGTAAAGTCGGGTCCATAAGAGAGTTGGTGACAGCACTGAGATAATTCACTGTACAAGGGGATTCGAAAAACAGTGGCGTTGTTGTCGGCATGCGTCTACACTTGCAGTCAGGTATACCTAGCTACTAGATGGTATCTATAATTCTCGTATAGTGTTGGGAATTAATATAAAATATGGGAGGATCGGTGTGGAATTTTCATTGAATTCAAACTCAATCTAGGTATCACCTCTGCATATATGTACATATATATAGATACCTCTTTCCTATACAATATATAGGTACCTTACATCGTGGGGTGGTAATTACTAGAAGAACGACAACTCATGAATTTTTAATCAAATCTGATGGATGTGCTGGTTTTGTGCAAGTGCTGCAGCTCATCCAGTGTCAGACAATTAGGAATTCATTGTATATATTTAACCCTTTGGTTTTATTGCAGTTCAAATATATCAACAGAATAGAAGAATGGGAGACGGGAGAGGGTATAAAATGTGTCGTTGCATGAGTTATAAGTTTAAAATAATGTCTGCCAGATATGATTGTGTACATACAGGGCTTAAAATATGATGATGGGATAGTTCAGGGAAATGTATTGCATATGTATGTACATATTTTGCAAATTATTAACCTGTATTTCTATGAAAATAGGCCAAAGAAAAATGCAATATTAGAAATGGAAAAATTCCAACGTCAGAATTTGAAAAATTACACATATTCTAATTTTGATTACAAAAAATTTAATGATTTATATCTAGATTTTAGTTTTCTCCTAGAAAAATGGTAAACCGTAAGATAGGTATTTTATAAAAATGTATTACTTATAGGTTTTGAGTTTCAGTTATTTTTTAAAAACTTGTCATTTGAATAAAAAACCAAATTAAAAATAAAATCCTACAGATTATAAAATCTGCGGAATATAAGCTTTGTTCCGCACCAATCAGTTTCAGACTGATAGTCATTTTTGGATCAAACTTCGCAGCCGTTCCACTAGTGAAAATTTTTGTTATATCTTGCAAAAGAGAACACTCACGAGAGAGAGAGAGAAAAAACATTTCTCCTTCTTTCCAGTTTTAATCCTAGGAATTTCTTCTGCCTTTTTCTGACTGGTTGTTAAATGTCAGTTTGACTTTTGTCAGATGACAGAATTTTGTCAGTTGAATTCAAATATCAATGTCGTCAACCAAGGGTTGCAAGTTTATTTTTTGTTGACATTTTAATATTTTATAACTCAATATAACTCAACTCTATAAGTATATTTTTTGACGTTAAAAAATGGTCTGAATTGGTGCAAATTAGTGTGAAAACCATTCCAGAAATTTTGACAGTTTTGCTTAGCTTTAATTGAGAGCATATATCATCCCCACATGCTCAAAATTTGACATTTAGCCAGATTTACTGCCTGAACACAATGTAAAGGCGGAGCTGAAACTGGAGCTGCAGCTGTAAATATATTGATTACACACAAATTCAATATTACGAACACAACGTGCTGCAAGAGTTCACCAACTTTCAACTTTTCGCAGGTACAACTCTTTTGGTGTTTCAATTTGTATGAAGAAAAAAAGAGCAGGGCAAAAATATTGAAAATTTTAGTGCTCATTTGTGCCGCGAAAAAAAATATTAATTAAAAGAAAAATATCGGAAACAAAAAAAAGTTAATAATATAATAATGTTTTTTTTTCTTAAAAATATACAAAAAGCTGTACAGCTGCATTGTGTACGATACTTTCTTACAGCTGTTCCACCTCCGTGTCAATTATGTTAGTAGGGTATAGGAAGGCATTTTAGGAACAAAGTTGTTATTTTTGCTAGTTTTGCTTTAATTAAATAAGAACTAAATAACCCCTTGTCAGGTGAACTTTTCTTAAATCTCATCTTCTTTTTTGGGATTTAGAGCTTTCTTAAGTTTCTCTTTTAATGCATTCGCTCTTTTTTTAGATGCGTTTGCTCTGCGGCTTATAAGTTTGCTTGTCTGTGTTCAGAATTCTTGCCAAAGGAGCAAAGAAACTTGGACTTGAAAAAGATCTAAACCCCGAATAAAATAACTTTATTTTCCTTTGCTTAAATTTACTATATCGACAGTTAAAGTGTAGAACCTCTTAATTCGTTTTTGCATGTTTTTTTTAGATAAGAAAAAAAACTGACAAATTTTGTATGGTGATCTATAATAAGAGGTTTTGAAATCTGCCTTTTTCTGTAAAATGTTCAAAGCAACATTATTACGCCGAAATTGTCAAAATGTGTTTCTGATTTTCTTGCACAAATAATATTTTGGTTCGACTACGACGCACGCGTCGATATATATGTACTATGTAGGGATATATCAGAATTTGACTCAGGAATATTATGTGAAAAGTCCCCTTAATATAACTTCATAAGAAAGTCATAATCTGTTTTTTTACGAAGAAAAATGAAAGTCAAGATCTCATAGATATCAAAATACATAAATGTCTACATATTATTTAAATTAACAATGAAGCGAGCTCTCATCTAAACTTCCATCAAGAACATTCCCATATATACCTACTTATAAGTTGAATTAAATAAAGACACAACCAACATCGTCTCAGACTATAAAAGAAACTTAAACTCCCTCACTCATATATATGTCAGAGATAGTGTCAGAGAGTAATAAAAAAGAACTTAACAGCTCCACACAAGATGTAATTTCCTGGTAATCTAAGTCATCTAGGTGCCACCGATCTGATGGAATGGTAGAGCTCATGGCGGCGCGGCGGCACCGTTCACCATTAAAACCTCATTTTCACATAGAGATCATTATCTCATGTATCCGCAATATACACTATTTGAAAAGATTATGCTTGCGAAGGCTAATTGTTAATTAGACAACTTTGAAGTCTTATAAATAAGACGAAGAGTTTATCTAATGGAGATCAAAAGCGTCCCATATCACGGTACATCAACCATCATCAGCCTCACTCAAAGAATAATAATATGACTAACGAGCTCCGAAATGGCCAATTGTCTTTTGACAAAAAAAAAGCAAAAAAAAAACTTCGTCTATTTTGTTACAGTTTGTGTTGTGGATGTGAGTCAAATGAAATGGTAATTCCGGCAAGTCCTCCCACAAACATTTTTTATGAGTCTACATAAAATAAACATTCGATCTGGAACTGCGAGGAGGTTTTCTTTTGTTGCGCTGCTGAAGCAATATAATTCAACTGCAGTCGTCTTGTATGACTTTATGTTTCTCTATATAAACCTTTTTTTCTTTTATAGAGCCAATTGTCAACTGTAGAAAATATGTATGTCATATCGCTCCCACAGTCATGTCAAATCAACTGACATCTCGTTGAATGTTGACTGTCTGCGAAATAGTTACGTATGTATATGTTTGTAACTTTATGATTTATTAGCCGGGAACTAAGTTTAGCATAGAAATATGGAAGGGAATTCCATACATGCGGATTGAGGTTACCTCCTTGGAGTCCGGCTCCTATTTATGATTGACTGGCTTTTATACTATATGTATAGGATGTGTGTGCGGTGCCAGGTTAACCAATTAGTATTCTATTCAAGCAGGATCAGTGTATATGAAATTTGCAAGGATCTACATATGTATTTGGTATTATGAATTAATTCAAATGGTAACAAGTGTATTTCTTCTATCTTATGTCAATGTTGTTTTTGTTGAATTGAGTACAATGAACTTTAATGACATAGAATTTAAAAAAAAGTCCATTTGATGAAAGTAATAAATATATAACAATAATACCTACTCAAAAAACTTTGAAAAGAAAAATATGTACTTAGATAATTAGTTGCCAATTTGGATTTGTTGAAATGCTGGAACTGTGATCAAATTTAGCCGTTATACATAATATACATAGTGTATACCTATACCTATATTATTCTTGAACGTTTAACTATACCGCCACTTGTGTGATCAGGGAAAACTTTTAGGTTCCTATACATTCAATCAGATGAAAATAAAGTAAATTCTGTCCTACATTAGCAGAAAACTTAAAGTTTATACATACGCAGAAGTGTTTATAACTTTCATATGCACAAAAATAAATTATCAATGCAGCGTTTTAACAAAAAACGCATCTTCCCATACCGGGAATCGAACCCGGGCCTTCTGGGTGAAAGCCAGATATCCTAGCCACTAGACCATATGGGATGCTGGAAATCGGCTGTTAAAAATAATTAATAAAATAATTTTACAATTTTTAATATTATGTATTTTCAAAACCTATTCAGGTGCCCAATTTTATAAATAAAGGGAATTGCAAAAGCTCTTCCACACTATCCCACTGAGTATTAATACGTGTCAAAAAAGTGTGATTCAAATCATGTATAATAGTGTGGAAACAAAATATGATATTCCCAGCCTAAACGATTTGACATGTGTTAATACATGAGAATTTTTAGAAATCATCACATTTTGATTGAGGTTAAATTAAACTGTTGTATGTGGTCAAAAAATGAAACGAAATTTCTCTCTCACAAATTTGGCAGGAGCATGGAATTCTTTTCCACTTTGTATTAATACTCAGTGGGATGGTGTGAAAGGGCTTTAAGTATGTGGCTAATTTAAATAATGCAGTGTCAATAATAATAATATCATGTTTGAAAAAATGAAGAACACGTTTTTCTAGTAAATCAATCAGAAACACGATTTTTATTCGTGAAAAACTAAATTATGTAATTCTTAATGTTAGGTGGCAGGTAAGGCAAATAAAGTAACATTAAAATAATTTGTATTTATTCTCCTTATACTTATCTTTTAATTATAGATAGATAGATAGATAGTTTCTTTTTTTTTTTTCAAAATCAGTATTGTACACAAATTTTCTTAAGAATACGGACAATGCTATATTCTGCCGTCTGCCGGATTGATCACTTATAAACTGATACCATGATACCATATACCAGTGGCGGATACAGGATTTGGTCATGGGGGGGGTCCAACTACAAATAGAAAACTTAAGATAAATACTACATTGCTACATTATTTAAGTGTGTGAAGTTAGCACCGCCATTTTGGATTTAAATAAAAACAAAAACTGAGCTCAAAACAGCGCAAGTACAACTTTTTAAAAAATCGTAATTTTGACAAAAAAAAATGCAAATTGCGAATTTAAAAAAAATTTACGGCACAATGGCAGCATAAGTACTGCATAATATTTTTTTAAATATAAAATGGCAGCTGCTTCGCAAAATTAATCTTTGGCCCTAAAAGCTGTAAATATGCGAATTTTGTTTTATCTCTCCGGTTCTTTGTATCATTTTTTTGAGCAAAATACAATGTTGTGCATTGATGTTGTGCATTGATGTTTTTAAAATCGTTATTTTTGCAAAAAAAACCCTTTGTAGAATTTGCGAATTTAAATAAAATATTTACGGCACGAGTTGAGCACAATACAGCAAAACTTTTTTTTTTTGAAAATCGAAAATGATGGTGCTAGCTTCACGCCGCTAAGGTCCTTCGCAACATTTGCGTTCGGTCGTAAAAATTGCAAATATGCGATTTTTTTTAATCTCTTCAGTTATCAATATATTTATCGTATTTATTAGATTTTTGTCTATTTAGACACTTTTTTCTAATTGGTGGAAATATGCTTTATTTAATAAACATAAATATCACATTATTGACGGTTTAAACAATTTACTCTTGTGTCTAAGTTAGGCATCACAATAACCATGGTTTTTGAACACATTTTCAAAAGTTGGAAAGGTGTCTAAAGTTAGACAGCGTTTATACATAAGACCATAAGTTTTTATAAAAACCTAATTTTGGAAAGAATTTCATCCACAAAATTAGCAAATTCGCGAAATTTTCAAAAATATATACAGCACATAGCAGCACAAGTTGAGCACAATACAGCACGTGGTGCTAACTTCAAGCACATATATTATTTTTGTCTTAAAATATTGAATAATATATTTTAAGTCTTTAAACAAAGTTTCCCTCATAAAAAGATGTTACGCAATCTTTAATATATGTTCCTTTTTACACCAAGATGCATTCGAAGTTTTGTTTTCATTACACTTGAAGAAATCTTTATTCGAAATTTAAAAAAAAAGATGGGTTTTCTGGAATACCAAATGTAGGTCGAAGAGAACAAAATATTTAATAAATAAATAAGTTAATTTAAAAATATTTGGTTAAAATGCTTATGGGGGGGGGGGGGGGTGTGTCCGAACCCGAAAATCCCTACGGTGGATCCGCCACTCCCATATCGATGGTCCCATGCAAGACTATAATAAGTCAACTTAGTACAGTTTTAAGTTATTTATGTCATTAAAACCGCCGCATCGACTCAAAAAACTTGAACCTCTCTCCTGAAAAATAGCATATTTGCACTTAGTATAGTTTTGCATGGTGCCATCGATATGCAAACGATACTCTAAAAATCTGAAAAAATATAATGTATCATCTCTTATAATTGAGATTTTGTTTTTACTAATTGTAAAAGATAAATAGGTAATAGGTACTCTCTAAACAAGACAACACTTAAATTCAAAAATTTTCAAACATATGGCTAAATGTTTTTTATTTGCTTTCCAAAGATATAAAATTTAACACCATCAAAAATCAAACTGATGTATTGCGAATAAATTTTTAAACTTCCACTTTCCTATTTTGGACTTCAAAACGTTAATATTTCGATTCCAAGATTATTCTGAAATGTCAAAGTGCAATATTTACAACACACATGACACACCTAATATATTCATGCACAAGATAATTTTCTCTTAATTTAGGTTTAGTATGACATGTATAGGGTTTGGGTGAAGTTTTAGTGATTATTGGCATTTATTGGGTTTGATTTCATTTATTTTTCTATTTATGTGAATATTTTTGCAGGTTAAGATATCAGTGTTTAAGATTAAAAATAGTGTGAATAAGATTGACCAACAGATCCTAAAATTTATAAAAAGGAATATCAACATATTATGAACTTATTCACAATTGTAAAAAAAAATCTGCAATCGTTAGATTACATATTTTTATAATTGTCCTGAATACGAAAATAAAAAAAAAAATATTATTATGATATATTTAAACTTGGCCATATGGCAGTGGCCATATAATAAATCACATTTTTATTGTGAATGTATAGGGTATAGACCATCCAATCTTATAACCAAAAACATTTCGAATAAAAAAATGTGGTGCACTATGGCGTATACGTAACTTTTTTTTTAAGACTGACAAAATTAGAAGGTATTGACTTATAGGGTATGCTTAGTTCGAGATGTGAAAATGCTTAATAGTAAAAGCTATACTATAAACACACCTACTAGAGCCTACGATTCAGTCCGTGTATTTGAAAAACACAGGTACACGGACTCCGTGTAATTATTACACGCAAATAAAAATCCGTTCTTTTAAAACACGTGTATTTATTTGCTTTATATCCGTGTATCCGGATATTAAGCATACACGGATCTTTATTACACGGATTCTTAATACACGGAATGGTTTTTGATTTTTATCTTTTCAAGAGGTGGGCTTACAAGCTCAAAATTTTGGTGATAATGGATATTATAGATTTTTATTTTTGGTGATTTTCCAAAAAAAAAAATCGATTTTTAAAGAAAAAATTAAATAATTCTAAATTTAAACCAACTGACAGATTCGATTACCAAGTCGTTTTCGTATTTTTATCAAAACAATCCACGGATCTTCGGATACACGGATACACGGACACACGGACGCACGGATACGCGAAATACACGGATTCAAATCCGGATATTATAAGAACACACGTGTATCCGTGTTTTATAATATCCGTGTAATAGGGAGCTCTAATACCTACCTTATAATTATGCATTAGAAATATTAGCTTTGTTTTATTTTCCCCCAGATCCAATCCAGATCAGATCATGAAAAGGATTTCAGTGAAAACTGTTATATATCCAACTTTTTTTCCTTTTTTTTTTATTTGAATACACCTGTTTTCTTTTTTCTTTACACTACTGACGACATTTACAAATTAAGAGTGTGTGATCAAAATGGATTTCGAAGTTCAAATTCAAAACAAAGTTGGATCTTGTGTTGTTTTTGTTAGCAAATCCAATCTGGTTCGGATCTGCAGGAGGAAAATAAAACACAGCTATTATGTGAAAAATTGAATTTAATGCTTTTGTTTCAAAATGTATGCATATACATTTCAAAATTGTCTTAAATTATTTTTGGAGAAATTGCGAATATTGTGATGAGTTTGCGTTTTTAATATCATAATCCTTAAAAAATTAGCATTAGGTTTTTTCATACATATATGTACATATGTACATATTGTTATGGGATTGGATTTTTGAACTGTTCCAACATATCGAAATTTGAATATTTGGAGTAGAAATAGTGAAAAAGTTGTACCAATTTTCGTAAGCCCAAAAGAAAACGATAGTATAGGTTAGTATACGATGCCACATATTTTAATTTTGTATATTGACAAAAAAACGTTAAAAAAACAGTTCAAAATCAATTTTTCCAATTTTTTGTTAAGTTTCATTACAGATTTTCTATTTTATTAATAAATAACTGCTGTTTTAAATTTGTCACAAAGTGGGTTTAAAATGTGTTTACTCAATACCACATCATACATAAATACGTCAAATATATAAAAAATGTACTAATAGGCACCGCTTTCATCTTGATGTTATAATTTACAATTTGTTCATACTTAATATATCTATTCGTATAGTGAGTGACGTCAAAAGTTATTAATGCAGTTAATTTGAAGTTATTTTTATTATAGTGAGTGAATTTGTCACGCGCCAAGCACTACCGCCTTGTGTGTCTTTCACTGATTCTTCCGCCAACACTCAATGTTTTTTTCCTAGCGATGATCTTAATTTAAATGGTATGGCAGCTATGTATATCATATGAAAGAAAATTCACAACTTCCTTGCATACATATAGCTGATTATTGTTCACGCATCTTTCTAATTACTGGTGTATCTATATTTATATATATTCCATCAGTGAAAACAAAACAAAAGGTATAAATTTAATTTACCTATAATGGAGAACTCTTGATCTTTTGATTTTCTATAAATGAGATGACGGCAAAGATGCTAAAGAATAACCTTTATAGAGGAAATAAATGCATTTCGATCAATGATGTTGTGCATAGTTTTTTTTCTTTAATTAGATTTTCACTTTATCGATCAATAAGTTAGAAATTAAAATAAATTGATCTCTGGTTTTCTTTTGAATTCTTAAATTTGGGTCATTTTGAGAATAGCTTTATTTTTGTTGATTTTATTTTCCATTTGAAATTAATATTATAAAAAGTAATTTGTAATTTTTTTTCTTTTCTAATCAAGATCAACAGCTATTTAATTTCAGTAAAATTGAATATTCCATTCAGAATGAGTGAAAAAATGGGAAATTCTTTGAATGAAGTGGGTCAACCGACTTTCGAGATAAGGAAAACAAATTTTTGGAATTTTGTACATGCACTTAAAAAATTAAACTTTAAATCGCTCGACATAATTGGAAATTGACAACGAATACTACAAATCGCTTGTATATGGGTACAATTTGCGCATTGAAAAATGAAAAGTTTTTTTTCCAAATTGTAGTTAATTTTGTTGGGTAAATTTTTGCTTTCCCATTCGAAATAGGTACCAGGTTTAAAAATAAACCAAATTTTTTGTGTCTCTGAAGGCAAACTGACAGTTAAATTTTGAATTCCTTAGCCCTTGCTATAGTAGCCCAGTCGGAATAAACATTTGATCGGAAAAAAAATTAAATGTACAATTTTCATTCACTATTCATTAGGGGGCTATTAGTAGCATATGTGAAGTTTTTTGGGAAAATAGGGCTGGAGCTTAAGTCACCATTTTGGGATTAAAAAAAATTGAACTAAAATTAAAAAAAAAAAAATATTTAACAATAACGGCAATACTTAAAAAGTCATGTTATATCTCTTTTTCAAGCCAAGGATTCATTCTTCAATTCTGTTTTTAAATCAAAATATTTAAGTCAACTTTTTGTAAGAAAAAGAATCAAAATTTTTTAGCATAATTTTTCAAAAAATTACATTATTATCTACATACCTAATATGTAAGTAATGTAAGTAGTTTTCTTGTTTTAGTATTCAATGCTCTTATCAATTTTTATTCAAAATTTAAAAACCAGTGGCTAAAAATGTCTTCTAGTTCCTAAGGAAGTTGAAAATACCAAAATGTACTTTTTAGAGCTAGAGCAATTTAAACCAAAGATTGAAGCCAAATCAATGAAAAATTATTTATGATATTTGTTAAAGACTGATTTTTAGCGGTCAACTGAAAACTTATAATTGTTATTGAAATGTTATTGAATATTAAAAACATTTTTTTTTTCAAAATTTTGAGTTTGAAAATTAATTTTCCAAAAATCACTTATACAATTTGACTTAAAAACAGAACTGAATAATGGATTTTTGGTTTAAAAAAAAGATATAAAATGACAATGTAAGTGTTGGCGTTGTTTTAAAATATTTTTTTCTATTGTACCTAAGACATTTTTTTAGTAAATTCAAGATGCCAGCCATATTTTCCCAAAAAAACTACACATATTTTCTCAAAATATTTTCTTCTTACGAATAGTGATAGAAAAGTGTACAATAAATTTGTTAGTCACTATAATATTCTTTGGTTCCCAACGACATCAACAATTTTACTTATTTATCTATTTTTAAAGAAAGAAAAATGAACATTGTCATTTTTATATACAAATAATTTTATAAATACAAATCTGAAAAAAAATTATAGAATTAATTATTTTACTGCCAAGATCTAAAAAACAACTCATCAGATAATGACGTGCCAAACTATAAAACTTGATGCAAATTTTGATTTTATATGCAGCATTAATATGTATATAGGTTAAAATTGGTAAACTATAGGTTGAAGTTTTTGTAGACATTATTATTTTATACGGGGATTTTTATTTATAAATTGTGCTTTAATAATTTGACAGTATCCCATATGGTCTAGTGGCTAGGATATCTGGCTTTCACCCAGAAGGCCCGGGTTCGATTCCCGGTATGGGAAGGTTTTTTGATAAAATTTGACAAAAGTCTGACAAAAGTATAATTCGTATAAAAATATACAAATTTAAATAAAAAATAAAAATAGACATACAAAATAATTTTAACTAAAAAAGTAAAATCAACTAAAACAGTAAATCATCTTTTAGTATTTTTTCAAGAGAACAAAAACACGTTAAAAAGATTCTTTTTTGTACACTTTTTACACATAGACTAAACTTTTTAATGTGTAAAATTTAATGAACTTTTATATGAAACTAGCTGGCCTGTCCCGGCACGGGTTGAAAAATTTTGGTTTGTTAAAAATTAACAAAATAAAATATTTATTTTTAAATATAACAATAATCTCACTTATCTGAACAATTTGGTATAGGGGAAAATAGCCCACCTGAAATATTCTCGAACGCAAGGAATGATTGCTACAACTGCCGTCAATAACTCCAAGATCGAAGTACATACCTTCGTATATTATATGACTATTACCAGTCCATCCTCTAAATATAATATTAAAAAAATTATTTTTAAATTCAGATGCAATTTTTGTTATTTTTAAATTTGTTCACCCTATAAAAATAACAATTTTGATAATATATAATCCTTAAGTAATCTTCGAAGTCCATATAACCTTTCAGAACAAAAAGAATGTTAAAACTTAAAGGTATGACGGTATTATTAGTTTTACCCCATTTCACCTTATCAATGGCTAAACTCGATTATTCGAATGCAATGTTGTGTCAAAATTTCAAAGCAATTAATGAAGAACATTCGAAGATTTGCGATACGATATTTTAAGTTAAAGGTCAAAATAAGGCTTACTGTTAGGTTATTTTTTAAAATTTTGAAATTCAAAGGGCACGGTAGCGCCCAGCCAAGTTCTGGCACTACAGCCTTTTTACAGGAACAAACTCAGGCGATTTTCGACCCCCCCCCCTCTAACTTCAGTACCAATAAAGTCAGGAACTTCAAATTCGGAACATTTGGTAGGCTAGCCAAGCACAAGCACCACACCAAATTTCAACTCCTTAGCGTAAGTGGTTCCTGAAATATAAGACGTCAAAAATCGCGAAAACCGTAACTGACTCACTGACAGATCATCAAAATTATGGAGCACTTCCCGACACCGCAGAAACTTGTTATTTCGCACAGCGGTAGGCCTGGTAGTGCATACGAAGGAAAAGTTTTGGCAAGTTTTCTTTTAATTACTCACAATTCAAAACGTTTTGAAAACTTGACAATGTGAACCCCCAAATTTTAGTCAGTAATCATTATATAATAAATTTCTCATAACTTGGTGTTGTTTCAATATTACTCTTTTTAAAATATTTGATATTAAACCTTCATAAAGTTAGAACTTGGCATATTTTTAGATCTCACTACTTTTCACGGCTGAGTTGTCAAATATACAGATTTGTATATAGAAGAATTTGGCTGTTTTTTTAACATTTATGTTTTTTGTTGTTTATGATTTTCGAAAATCTTCAATATGTTTTAGATTTTCAAAATTATATCAAAATCTTAAGATAGAGTTATATGGGATTTAGGATATTTTTCCTTCAGTCAACATGCGGTTTTCAAATACGAGATAGAGAAATTTCGATAAGATAGACATACATAAAATGATGGTCGTTTTAAAAAACGAAGACGACTTAAGATGTTTTACCTTTTCATTCGAACGAGATATTAAAATCATTATTTGGTATAGGTACATATTATTTCTTTTTGTTTTTTTTTATTTTATTTCATAACATTTTTGAAAATATAACAACACATCGTTTAAAGTGTTGCTCTAGCTCAACTAATGTAGTATGTATCTACATTTAAAACTATGGTTGGTTTTGAGTGTCATCCATGAACTTTAACTTAAATTTTTATAGTTTAGCATTAAATTTATTTTAATTATAAGAATAAACTACGAAGTATACTTAAACAAAATCATGCGATTTGTGGCAATTTTATAAAGACCTCTTCATCGGGGTTGTGAAACTCACAAACGACCAAAAAATTGTTTAAAATTTATCAATTTATAAACATCCTATTTTCGGCAATCTAGTCAAATGATATTCAAATGAATTTCAAATTAAACAATGACTAATTTTTCCTTAATAAACATAGTTTCAAAACCTCATGTATAGATTCTAAAAACTTTTTTTTATTAAATCGGTTTTTTGTGTCTTGAACTATTTTTTATTTTCAACTCATTAAATACTAAAAGAAAGCCGATATTTTTAAGCTTAAATATTAAATAATATTATTATCTAATTTTTTTTTTTTTTCAGGAGCATGAAATTGAAAGTAGGAAGCTCTAGGTTGGATGAAAAATTTCTTTATAACTTCTAGATTTTCTAAATTGTTAAATTCCAATAAATTTTATATTAAAAATAAAACAAAATGAATGTTCAAGGTGTTTTAAAATTTTCTCCAAAACTAAAAAAAAAAAAAACAAAATTCTTTTCAAATGATGTTGATAAATTATCAGCTTTTGTTTATTTGTCAGGGAATAAGCGATAATACTTTGAATATTTTTCTAATAATTAATTCGATTGTTATTGTTATTCAAGATAATAAATTATAATTCTTATTGGTATTTTGTTGATTCAGTGTCAATAACCTTAAATCGGTTCGAGATACGTAGGTTTAGGTATAAGAGATAGCTACCTATACATTCATGGTTTTTCATTTTTAAAGAGAAGTTAGAAAAATTGAAAGTACATAGCATCGATGACACGAAGGTTAAAGTACCAGAAGGCCTCGTAAGTCGTTTTTGCATGTTTTTCAGATATCAATAAAAGTCTTGCAAATTTTGTATGGCGATATGTATTATAGTAAAATATGTAAAATGTTCAGAACAACATTTTTACGCTGAAATTGCCAAATTTGATTCTGATCCCAATTTTTTTATTTAATTAATAATATACAGTAGAATCTCAGAAAGTCTGAACGGTTCTATAAGATGAACAGCTCAGAAAGATGAACGAAATATTTTACTTTTCAGTGTTCAAAAAGATGAACGGTTTGATATTTTGTACTCGAAAAGATGAACACTTTATTTCCAACATATTTTTTTTTACTTTTTCTTTGCCTTTAGTTCCTCCTGAACAGTTCTTTTGGGCTTGTTTTAACTTGTTAGGTAAATAATATTTAATATTTTTATTTATATATATATCTTTTTCCTCAACCAAATGTTGATGCTCAAAAAGATGAACAATTTGAAAAGATGAACGGGCCCTGTTTCAGTTCATCTTTTCGAGATTCAACTGTATTTTCGAATTATTCAACTGACGAGGTCCTACACTTTAACCGTATATATAGGTATACACACCTAGATACGATTTTAAATTTAAAAGAAAATATCTACTTTAATATTTTTTTTGCCTTTGTCAACTTTCATAAAGATCCAACTTCCAATTCAACTTGAGGCCTTGTTAAAAATATAAATATTAAAAACATCGTCCAAAGAACTAATATTTCTTCGAAAATCTTCTTTATACAGTCAATCAAAACAGAATCATTTATAACAATTGCAATCAAGTATACCTCTACTTATATAGAAGAAGACGAATGACATGGTACTTGTTCCAATTTGATGGCATCCATTTGATGAAGTATAGTTAACGAACTCTTTGTGGTTCAAAACCCATTTTAAGTGCCTATAACTATAAAACAAGTCATTTATAGAGCAGGTGGTGTTGATATGGAGTTCGAGTTGAAGTATACCCCGAACAAGTGACATTGTCGATTCCTCTTAGCCACGATTTCATGTTTATGTCCATCTGTCTGACTACGGAAGATTGCACAAATAATGTATATAGGTACCTATCTAGCCTATATATAGGTACCTCTCAAGTTGGCGTCTATTTCATGGAATATATCTCAATTTATGCACACTTAGGGTTCTAGAAACCTTCTAGTGTGTTCTGTTCGTTCGGATTCGGACCATGGTTTTGCTATATATGTAGGTACACTTTAAAACTTCACCACATATGTGTATAATGGCGATTTTATATTCGCATCGCTGATTATTCTGGGAAAATTTATGACCACAATAACCAACACCATTGAATTGTATACATAGATATATTGTAGAAATAGAATAAAAGAAAAAAAAGTAATCTTAAGGTAGAGATACTCCTTCGACATGGAAGATGGAAGACGACGATGACTATGACGACGACAAAGGAGACTACCTTTGCCGACGACATAGCCTGTCAATTGTCGGCCTAGCACAGACCTTATACTCTCTGTTTAGGGTAACCCTAGTATCTTTTTGCCCAAGAAGAAGAAGGGACACGAGAAGCAGGAGCACACGATTTAATTTACTTTGATTACTGCATGTCCGAACGCCCTGTCCGTCTCAGCTTGTCGACTTCGTTGGCGATATGTGCGCCGAAGCAGGAAGCGCATTTTAAATTGCTTTACGTTTTGATAGTCTTTTATAGATACTTACATACATGAGTTTTTTTTTTTTTTGCTTTGATGCTTCTATTCTGATTTGTGTTGTTCTTTGGATGTACACCTATATATACCTATAGAGATTGAAGTTCTGTATATTCTATACTGCGCTTCCCGGCTTCCCTTAGATAAATTGACATTAACGTTCGTTCAAGTTCGTTGATTTTACATGATCTTAAGATGTTTGTCGGTTTCTATTATGACCACTCTGAGATGTGCGGCCGAGAGAGAGATATATGTAGACTATATTCAATTTCAAGGTTTACCTATGTTTTAGAGGTGATGTTATGGAGATCTTCATTACATATTCTCACGGAAGTGTGGGCGCTACAGCTATTATGTTCTTATACTTAGTTGAATAAGAAGTGAATTGTCTAGACGATGTAGAAATACATTCATGAAAGGTATCGGATGTTATTCAATTCAAATACAAAATTGTGTACATATCCTAGGTATATTAATATTATACCCAAATATCGTACAATAAGTTACCCCAACTATAGGAACTATATATGCATATATTATATATGTTTGTGTATCGTTAAGAAGTAAAAAAAAAAAAGAAATCCTTGAAGAAAGACTACCACTTCATAAGTCTCCCTTTTCGAAGGCTTAGATTCCAGAAACGACAGTGGAACTTTGGAAGTCCAGGTTAAAGTAGTATGTTAGTGACATTTGCTATATAAGAGTTAAGTTAGAGGCGTCTGCTATCTCAGACTGTAATTTAGTGGCATTTTTTTAAATCAGGCTGTAATTAAATGGCGTCTGCTACCTCAGACTGTAATTAGGGATGAATATGAACAAGTAAATACGAGTACCTACCTACATACGTACTCGATACATTTGATTCGATACCAAGTACTTTTGGAATTCATACTTTTGGTTGCGATACAAAGTAAGCATACGTACTCTATACCTACATGCATTTTTGTAAAAATATTTAAATTCTGGAAGCATAAGTGCAATTAATAAATAAAAAATACAGATTATGTATAAATTTGTTGCTTTTTTGGTAAAACCCTGGACCCGACAAGCATACCTCAGCATAATATGATACAAAAAATCTCACAAAGTGCAGATAATTATGTATGGTCAAAAATAAAAATTCTAACTTCATTCGAACAAATCCAATGCTTACAACAAACAGAAAATTTTGGGACAAATATTTTTCTCAGTTTTCTGTTCTCAAACAGGCCACAAAACAATTGTCTAGCATAATATAGCTATACTAATTTACTGATTGTTAAAAGTAGAATTTTAATAAAATATTATTCTAATTAAATTCTAAGAGATTCCTATAATTTTTTTGACACGCCTGTTTTCAACATCCTCGATAGTATAGTGGTCAGTATCCCCGCCTGTCACGCGGGAGACCGGGGTTCAATTCCCCGTCGGGGAGATGTTGAAAGATAATTTTTTTTTTTTTTAAATTCTGATTGTTATTTTTTTTATTTGTGATATTTGTATTTAAAATTAATTTTAAAATAATAAATAGGTTTGAATTATAAATATATAGTAATATAAATATTGAAATGTGCATTTCAGTCATATATTAGGTGGTTTTTACCTTCACCCCCTAGAATTTGTAAATCAGAAAATCATTTAAATGACAAACATTTGTAGGTGCGTTTGTGATTTCCTACAGACAAAATTCGATTTTTTATTTAAGCGCATCTAAAACGGCTGTAACGATTTTGATTAAACATAACATGTAGTGATTTTTTTTTACCAAGATGCTGTGTTCTCTACGATATATTTTTTTTATTTATTAAAATCCTTAGAGGCGTTTTCGAGATAAATAACCTGTTTCATATAACGGTTTTATGTCAACAAAGTAAAATCTGAAGTGCATTGAAGTACCTATGTATGCATATTTTTCATAAAAGTAGGTATAATATGTGTTAGTGTAGGTATAACACGTAATGCGTGCTGGCTAAAAAAACTTCAATGGCTTTTATCTACCGCAAGCATTTGCAGTACAGTAAAACCCACTTAAGAGAAACACGCTTAAGAGAAAAACGCGATTATCTGAAACACTTTTTTCATCCCCGAGTATTTGTCGACCAATTACCTTTATAACACTCCGCTTAAGCGAAACTCGCTTAAGTGAAAAACCCGGATACCTGAAACATATTTTCAGTTAAATTTAATATTTTTCATAGAAAAAAACTCTCTTAAGTGAAAAAAAATTAAATAGAAAAGAACAAAAAATTTGCTGAACGCTTTTAATTCTTTTTTATTTTTCACCTCCACCAAATTTTCTTCACGAAAATGACATTTGAATTTCAGATGTGTCAGAACCATTTTTGGAATTTTTAAATCCGCTTAAGTGCAATTTTTTTTCACTTAAGCGGGGTTCGTTTAAGTGAAAAATCCGCTTAAGTGAAAGAAAGACTGTGACATTTTGCAGTTTCTCTTAAACGGGTTTTACTGTATACAATAAAGTTCTACGTATAAACTTTGATTTTAATTATTTTTTAACAAAGAATCTGGCCACGACAATCTTATTTGTAGATTGATTTCCCCTAGGAATTTAACTAACAAAAACAGAAACAAAATGTAGTAATATTAATTTATTTCGGTTGCAACGCGATACGCAATCATGATTCGTGATAGGTACCATGTAAAGAAGTAAATATAGAAGTGGGACATACTGAACTGATGGCAAATAATGCAGAGTACCATATATATTTCAGCGGAATTCAAGCAAAGATATTTTCTCACGTTTTTGACTCGTGGAGGTAGTAAGTACAATAATTTGCACTCAACACCGCGCTGTTAACATCGCTTAGCAATGCTGAATGCATCATGTAATCTAATTTCTCTTTTGTAATTTTATTTCCTATATTTCAGGCAATTCGAAGATACTTACACACATATATTTTTATGCGTAAAAACGACAACCTCTCTTATAGGTAAATCAACACAAAGCGGTTATATGACCCGCGATCACAATATTATAATATTATAATAATATTACCTATAATTTTTTTTAAATAAACATACTCGTATACCAAAAGCCTGATCATGTGGAAAATTTTCTTCTTAATTAGTTTTTATGTTTTCATGTAATGTTAGGTTATGTACTGCTTATGTCACTTCAACGCACGCAAAGCAAATGCAAACGAACTTTAAATGCATTGATTATCACACATGTAGGTACCTATAAGATATCCACAAGTCACATATTGTAGGCAGTGCAGGCGGAGGTTTAGGTTATGTTAATGCGTTGTGTTCGTTGGTTGGAAGAGATGAACCCAAAGACAATGCTAAGCCAAGTTAAGTGCTACTGTCATGCTGTCAAGCCCTCACTGCTACTTGTTGTAGTTCATTGTGTGGGATTTTGTTTGTCATGATGTCAGTTATTATTATTCGCAACGTTGTAATCCCTTATAAGAAGACTCTTTAATAAAGCTGTATATATACATGCATACTTATATGTATATGTATGTATTTTTTATCAATGAATTCAAGCGACATAGAAATTATTTAAATCAATTAAACTTTCGCTGTAATTCCAGCTATTAAATGAGATTATTATAATGTATGATCTAATTATTGAAAAGAAAGCTTATTAATTTTTCTTTATATTTAGATATAAAATTTAGACAGTTTAATTGATTGCATTAATTCAATGCTAGAAGCATTTTTACTGTGAATGAAAATTGGTGTTTGGTAGTTTCTTATGAACAAATAGAATACCCAAAGTATACCTATTTTTGTTAAGAAGTTGTGAATTTAAGTGATTAATTAGATTCATATACGAGTGTATCAGATGCTAATTTCATTATACATAGTCACAGGTATATAATATATATATCTGCTTTTCATGTGTCATTAAAATTGGTCAATTTGTGTTTCGTTTTTTTTTTTTTTTAATTAATCTTAGAAATAAAAAGTGCAAGTTATTCTTGGAGCTAAATAAAATTACCCCCAAGGAATACCTAATTTTAAAACTTCAACTGGTGTTAATTAAGAATATGCAAACCCTATGATTTCTTTTCTAAAGCTTGTAGTAGATACTTAGATCGCCCTTTATTTTTAGCTACCACTTTTTCTCTTCAAACATCAGCTAAGACCACTGTTGCCGTTGTCATACGATTGTGCGTTTTTCGTTCGTCAATTTTCTCGTGGCACGAACAAATTTAATATCGCACGCTTTTCATATTCCCCATTAATTAACTTAAAATAAAGAGATTTTATACGAAATTTGATAAACGTCGCTCCTAAAGATCCAAAAATTGCTAATTAATAGCAAAAATAGAGTAAGGACGTAGGTATGTTATTTTTTTTTTTGTATTACACCCCGAAATAATATTGAATTATATTTTTTTTTTAACAAAAAAGAAGAATTTGCGTGTTTTTCAATAAGCACGTTTTCAGAAAATGTGGCACGGTAATTTATTTTTGGACGGCAACTCTAGCTAAATTTTGAAATGAAAGCACTGTAGAGAATTTGAGCATTAAGAAAAATGAGATTTCAGAAAATTTTCTCACTCAAAAAGTGAGCAAGCGAATCCAAGATTTTTTTTCCCTCAGAATTTTAACAGCAAAGCTGAGAAATGGGGAATGCTGTTCATGTAACTGAAATTGCTGAGATCTTCGAGATCGCATTTTTCTGAAATATCTATACCTATTATATTTCACAGAAAACAGCTATTCTTTGAGAAGAAATTATATTTATCAAATAAAATTAATTCTTTTATTGGGTTAAGATTTTTCATTTTCCCAAAACATTATTTACACAAAATTCAAGAATTACAGAATAAAATTAAGGATCCCCCACACCAGGGCGAATCTGTAGCGGGGCGGCGACGCACGACGAAAACAATAATAACAAAACGTGGTTTTTAATGAAAACAATTCACGTTTGTTATTATTGTTTTCGTTGTCACTGCGACAGATTCGCGTTGGTGTGGGTGATCCTTTAATCTTACCTAAGAATTAATGTGCCCAACAATCACTTTGTATATCAGAAACAACAGTTTGATTTTCTAGTAGGAGCTGCGTATACCACTTGACAAAAGTTTAGAGAGAATTTTGTATTAAAGCTAAAATTATGGCATAATTATGGTCATTGTTTTAGGCGTTGAAAGTTGAAAAATATTAAAAACTAAGAATATTTTAGTAAGGAACTTTTTAAGATAGAAAAGTATTAAGAAGTATATAGATATCATGCTAGTACCTTAACATCAGGCAGTTTAAAATTTTGTGCTTATGTTTTCTATGGCGAAGAAAAAAAATATTTTCTCTATAAAAATCATTTCAAGAATATTTCTACTTACATATGTATTAACTTTTTAAATAAAAGAAGACTAAAATATAACTTACTTTTTATTCACCAGCTTCCAATTATTTTGATATTTTGAAAAAAATAAAAAAATATCGCATGTTTGCGATGAATTTGATATTATCTGGCGACTGGCAAGACAGTTCTTTTGGGTACAAGAATTTTAAAGTCAAAATTTTGAAAACATACACAGTTTAAACAAGGTAAAATATAGGATTTTATTTTATGTATACCTATACCTACATAGATGATAGAAATGTTTTTCAGTCAATTTAAATCCTGATAGATGTGTGTCAAAAAATGGAGGGTGGGATACCTTGGAAAACGTCCTCTGAAAACCAAAAAAAATCTAACATGTGTGGTTCACAAAATATTTCCATCAAAAGTGATATTACTTTGCTTCTAATTTATTACTGACACTTAGTGTTGCCCTATTTGTTAAATAAATAATAAAATCGAATTTCCATATGTGGCGTAATTTGAATTCAATAGATTTTCGACAGCTTAAAGTTTAAGTTTATAATACAATCCTATATATTTTAATCTTACTGCTTCCGAATTAACTCGGATTAAATTTACGAGTATTTGCAGAAATAACTAACTTCAATTTAACTCAGATTTAAATAAGGCACTTAAAACTGGCTCTGATAGTATTGCCCAATTTTTCAAGTTAACCCCTCTTTAATCTTTGATACCTATAATATTTCTGTTGATCTATGCTGAAGTAAATGTAATAGAATAAAAACAGACGCTCCTTTTTAATCAAATCTGTTTTTATTCATTTGATTCAACAGAATCGAGTTTTAAGAATTAAATATTGATTTGAAAAAAAAAACCTCAAAATTAAAACAATTTCCATTTTGTATTATCACTATATACTTTCACTAAGTAGATATACCCAAACCATAGGTGAACGCACAGGAATATATTCAAAAAAGTTAATAAATTATTTTTATCATGATTCATGATGTCAGTCACCTCAACAACGCATACCTAACGTTTTTTCCTTCTCTTAATTAAAAAAAAAAAAACTTATACCAAAAGTATTTTTAATTAATTATAATCAGAATTATAATTATTTTCTTTTACCTATCATCGCATCATTCACACACTTTCGTGCGTCTCCGACGGTTTACATTCCATATATCTATTAATCCATATAAAGAGATTAAATAAAAGAAATTTACATAAAAAGAATCGATCCTTAATTCTTTAACAACAAAATGAAAAATAAAACACCGCTATGATGGCATAAATTATGTTCCAAGATATACTTATTCTAAGAATATACATACATATAATATATTGATGGCAACGCAAGACTCAAAAAGTAACGGTAAAAACGAAAGAAGTTTTTGTTGCTGTCTAGTTTTATTCTTTTTTTTTTAAATTCTTGACCGATAAAATGTGCTCTGAAGAAGTTCATTCTTCTATAAGATGACTTTTGCATCCATTTTAAGATCATAATGATCATTATAATGCACATCTGGACAAAAAGCCATCAGAGCTCTATATTATTAGCTTAAGTATGCTTCATCGCAGCTCGAAGACCTAGATACAAAAGGTGTTTTTTTTTTTTTATTTTGTTGAATTTTTTTTTTTTTGTTTATAGAATTTTCTACCTAAGAGTAGGTTGTTCAAACTGTATATATTGCACATAATTTGATAGATACAAACTGGGCACTTAGCCCAGATCAGCTAAATCCCAGTGGTATATTACTTTAAGAAGAAATGAGAGTGTCTTTGACCTGGTTTCTGTGCCAGTTCTTATAACCATGCATGAAAGGAGGGATTGAGATAATATAAATGGTTTAGTTGGCAAAACATAGACCACTAATCTTCTCAAAAGGTGTTTTTTTATTTTTATGTAGTAATAGGTAGGTATAGTACGGAAGAGATTTTCTAGAATTACTTTGCGTAATGGTTTTAGTGCAATTAAATTATGAAGCTTGAATCTTATATAGGTATGTAAGTAATAACCATCTTTAAACTAAAGTAGTTTTGATATATAAAATAGATTTTTTTTTAAGACTTAAGTGGTGGGTAAGGTTTTGGGCGCCACTATATATGCTTAAAAACTGAATAAACATAAAATCCCAAATTCACTCAGTTACAAAATTTGTATAGTCTTAAATACCAGTTTGACTGTTCCAATTAGAAAGCATTGACTTATGTTATAAAATAGAAGGTATATTTTTTTTAAGTAAGATAGCTGTAATAAAATATCAAAAATATAAATATTTAATAATGTAGGTATACCAAAAGCTTTTCCAGTTATAAGCCTGTTATTGATATTTATATACACTTCTTTGATTACTCAATGAAAATTAAAATCGACTTTAAATTCGAACTCGTGGAAAACGATAACTCTTTGCCTGTCTACGAAAAAGTTCTCGAAAAAGTTGTATATAAACAGTTCTCAAAATATCTGTCAGATAACAAAGTTTTAATTGAAAATCAATCTGGCTTCCGTCAATCACACTCTTGTGAATCTGCAGTAAACATGGTTCTGATAAGGTGGAAAGAATCTATCTCAAAGGGTAAGAAAGTTGTTTGTGTTTTTCTTGACCTTAAACGAGCTTTTGAGACGATCGATCCTAATATTATGATGGAGAAGTTATGCAAATATGGAATCAGTGGTGTCGCTTTTGATTGGTTTCGAAGCTATTTATTCGGGCGTTCCCAACAAACCAAAATCAATGAAGTTTTGTCTGATCCTGAACCCATTGATCTGGGAGTTCCGCAAGGATCCATACTTGGTCCAATCCTTTTTAACTGCTACATCAACGATATGAACAAAACTATTAAGAACTGTGAGCTTGCTCTGTTTGCAGACGATTCACTATTGTTTGTCGAAGCGGAAACAACCCAGGAATGTGAGCGATTATTAAAAGAAGATCTTGAAGTTTTAAATGTATGGCTTAAGGCTAATAAACTTAAACTTAATGTGTCAAAAACTAAGTGTATGGTTTTAAATGATAGTATTAATGTTAACGTAACTATAGATCAAAAAACTGTTGAACAAGTTTCACAAATAAAGTATTTAGGTGTTATAATTGATTCCAAATTAAGTTTTGAGCAACATGTGCAATATATTTCAAAAAAAATTTCAAAAAAAATTGGTTTTCTTAAAAGAATTCGAAGTAAAGTAACCACTATTACTGCTATAAATATTTATAATGTAATTATTAAACCACATTTTGAGTACTGTTCTACTGTTTTGTATTTAATTAACGAAAGCTCTATGTGCAATTTACAAAAACTTCAAAATAAAGCAATGCGTGCAATACTTCGATGTAATAAATATACTTCTATTGTACATATGTTAAGTACTTTAATGTGGATGTCTGTTAAACAGCGTATTTATTTCAATGTTTTATTTTTTGTGTTTAAAATCAAAAATAATTTATTACCAATATACTTGTCAAAATATATTCATTACGTCAGAGATGTTCAACCATATTTGTTAAGAAATAGAGAGGATATAAGACTGCAAGCTTTTAGAAATGCAAGATCTCAAAACAGTTTGATTTATAAAGGATTTAAACTTTTCAATGATCTACCAAATAACGTTAAACAAATAAGTAATAAGTTTGAATTTAAAAAAGAAATAATAAGTTTTGTTAAACAATCTATTTAATTGCCAATGCCATTGTAAATAACATATTTTTTTTTTATATATATCTATATTATAATATTTATTGTAATTATTAATAGCAAATTTAGCTAAATAAATTGGGAGAATTCTCTCTCGTTATTATAGCTATCTCTGCTTTAATTTCATTTGATTTGTAAATTTTTTCATTGCCAAACGATTTCCAACTCTTCTGTTATTTTTTTTTCAGGTCTGTTTAGTTACCTATATGTCTGAAGCTTTGAATGTGCGTTATTTTTATACAAAAACTATAACAATTAATTCATTTCACACAATTCATCAGACATTTTTAATAGCATTCCGATGTATGTAGTTTCCATTTCATCTCTCATAAAATAAAACCACTCCCCACTAAAATACTATAGCTACTTGTAAGCCCCCATGGGTATAAAGAAATTTAAATATCAGTTGGTTGGTATGGTGTAGGAGCGCACTGAAGCGTACAATGCGATTGTAAGCAAAATTGCGAGCTATATATATTCGCCTTTAATGTAAACAAATTAAATTATACCTACTTTCCACCAACAAGCATGCGGCAATTCGTTCGATGCTGAAAGGAATCGATTTAAAGGTGATTGCCTGATAATGAAAGAAAGCCACATAATCAAGACTAATTTATAATAATAGGACATCTATAAGTGATCAATTGAAATATTTTTTTTATCAACCGAGTTGCTATATTGGCTCTACAAGTGGCTATATTATTAGAGAGAATTATATACCTATGCCTAATGGCCTTGACGAAACAGGTCGAAAACAAAAAGTTATAACCAAAACCTAATTTAGCTTTCTATCGATTCGATGTAAAAATTAGAGGAGTAGGTAGATTAGAGTGAAAATGTCTCATTTAAATATTTTTTTTTTAAAGAACATGTCATAGGATTTTTTTAAATCAAAAACGTGAAATGCAACAAAATTTCAATAATTATATAGGCTAAATATGAAGAGAGTTTGAGAGTTGGAGACGTTTTCGAGAAAATTTGCAAAATAAACAAAAGATCGTTGTATGAGAGTTGCCCATTCTATGGATGAACTGCGAAAAAAAAAATGAAAACTTCCTCTCATAGAGAATTACATAAAAAAGTTTTGTACCAAATTTGAAGCTTATTCATGGTTCATCCCTTGAGGATCTATATAGCTCAATAGTCAATACTACAGTTCACAGTACACATATTAAAGGTAATAAATTGCGCAGGTTGTCAAAGTTGGAAATGTCAAAAAATAAAAAATGGCTGTTCGAGTGCCCACAGGAACTCAACGCGCATCATTAAAAACAACAACAAAATATTGAAATTAGACAAGGAAAGGGGCACTGAATCCACCATTTTACCACCATAATACCTCGATTTTGACAGATGCGCAGAACTGAACAAAAATGAAAACGCTAATGATATTACCTTTAATATGTGTACTGTGACTACAGTTGACGTACAGAGTACAGCCGCATGCAGACAAAAGCTCTCGATTTTAAGCGTGTATCTAATTCCAAGTGTATTCGTGTCACGTGTACAACATGTAGGCTCTAAATACACGTGTAAATAAAAATACACGTGTAATTATAATAGCGGCTCTTTTTTGTAACTCACCGGGTGGAGTGATTTCCAGATAGATATTTTTACATTGTTAAAAAGCGGTTTTTAGTTTTTTTTTTATAGGTATTATTTTACAATAAGAAAAAAATATTTTCCAAAAAACAATTAGTTACGGCAATTTATCTATTTTTCAACGCCTTTAATTGGACCACAAAACATCAATAGTACGATTCAAAAGCAATTACATATGTAGGTACTACCTAAAAACAAGTGTAACAGTAAATACACATGTTCATACCCGAAAAATTTAATTACACGTTTAACACGGGTACACATGCATAAAGGGGACGAGAAAATTTCTTTAAATGCAAGCTACCCATACTAGAGGAGCTAACACATTTTTTTCCTCCAGGGTATCGTATAAAATAGCTCTAGGTACCTATATTAAATTTCAAGCAAATTTGTCCATTGGTATATAGGCTCCCTGGCTCAATTTAGAACTAGTCGCATGGACGAACGACGTACAGACAAACAGACCGACGCACTAAGGAGCATTATAGCCTCAAAAACCGGAAAAAAGTAAAAAAAAAACAAATATGGTGGATGCCGCCCGAATTTTCCTAGAATGTAGTCAACATATTGTTCTATCATAAACCGGTTTTTAAATGAGTCGTACCCCTGCCACTTCGCCCTGCAGGTTGTCGAAAGATAGACCTCTTTGTGTTCATGAATAATTTAGTGGAAACTTTTGTTTTTTTTTTTTTTTTAAGTTTTAGCGTATGCAAGATTAATATAAAAGTGAAGTGTCCAAAAAAAGTGATGGATCTTGAAGGACATGGTATGTACTTAATTTATATTTGTTATTTGTTACATGATGTTGAATATTTTTTTCATTTTCTGGTGAAAACATTAACATCAACACAAAAATAATTTTTTTTTTTGTGTTTTTTTACAAGTGAGTGTTTTTGTTTGTGTTCCGGGGGTGGTCGAGTTAAATTTCTTATATCCGAGTAAAATATAGATATTATAGATATTGTAACTGCAAAAATATCCCCCCCCTTTCCCCTTAAAACAAAAATTATTTAAAGTTGACAAGTTTTTGAGATATTAAAAAAACTAAAAGTACTTTTTTCCAAAAAAAAAAACACTTTAAAAAATTAAAAATTAACTGGATTACCTAACTAGGTTTCACCTTTTTGGAAAAAAGTACTCTTCACTTTTTTTAATTTCTCAAAAAATAACAATCATTTAAGCATCCGATTTTTTGTTTTTTATGGAAAATTAACAAGAGCATTGATTTTTTAAAACAAAAATTATGCTTAATTACATAAAATTTTGAAAAAAATTAGTTTGAAATTTTTTTTAATTTTTTTTTTTTCAAAATTTCGAGTTTGAAAATAAATTTTTCAAAAACTATTCACTAACACAACTTAATTTAAAATGAAAATTAAGGAAGAGATTTCTGGCTTTCTAAAAAAGTGTAGCATGGAATTGTAAGTTTAACCATTGTTTTTAAATAATTTTTTTTCCGCTTTAAGTAATGTTTTTAGAAAATTTCCCCTCCCGCCTAAACGGGGGGAAATAGACCCCCTCTCTTATACGAATTTTTTCTTGTCTTAACATAACCTAGTCACTCTGACTTTTTGGTGAACCTTATACCAATCACCCTGTATATATGTAAATTTTATTTTTATTAAGTTTATATTAAGTTAACAATGTTCCTTACAAAATATAATTCATTTTTACATTCACTCATGTGTTTTAAGCTATTTCCAAACAAAAAGTCGTTTAAAATAATTTTGTCCGGTTTTTGAGGCTAAATGCTACTTAGTGCGACGAACAGTACGCAAAAATCGTAAATTTGGCGGTCAAAAATCCAAAACTTAAAAATCAGTTTAGATTTTATTATTTTTTTTTTACTTGTTACTTCATTTAAATACTTATCTAATAATTAATAATACTAGCCAACCCGTGCGAAAATTCTTGCAATTAGGTAAATAAAAATAGATTCACGAAAGCAAACAAATGCTTTTTTTTAACAAATTATAAACATTTTTAAATTAAAATTGTAATTCGTCATCTTTTGGATCCTCCTTATATTACAAGAATTTAACTCACAGTCCCGTACTGAGTTTAAAGAGTGCTGAACATAAATGTTAAGGAGCCCTGTTAAAAATTACAACTCGTTTAAAAATTGGAAAATTTGTCTGTCATCACTCATCAGCCTTAAAATATATACAGTCAATCATTCTCTTTCTTCGTAGGTCTTATTTTATGTTCAACAATGGACACATTTTATTTCCACATCCTCGATAGTATAGTGGTCAGTATCCCCGCCTGTCACGCGGGAGACCGGGGTTCAATTCCCCGTCGGGGAGTATCGTTGATTAAATTTTTTTTCTTTTTTCTTACAATAGAACAGAATATTATCACACAAGATTTATTTCTCCGTTATTGTTATCGATTTTCTTTTGAACATTAGAGATATACATATCAATTTCAATCACTTTTAGCACACTTCAATAAATAATTGAAATAATTGCCACACCTAATTAATTTTTTTTTTTTGCTTTGAAGATATCGTGCAAGTTATTTTATATATGGCAATTTATATATAAATTTCCCCTAACAGATAAAGAACAACAAGATTTTTCGCATCACCAGTCAATATAGAATAAAATCCATTCAATCAGATCTCATTCCAATCCGATGACAGAATACAACCAAAACAATCATAAAAACCGCACTTACCAGTAGATATAGTAGGTTCTGCGGTACATCAACAATAAATAAATAAAATCAAAACAAAGTAACCGCAATATATTACCTATAGCTAGCTATACATAGGTCTATAGGTAGGTAACTCCGAATGAATGTTTGAGTGTTGATTCTTGCTCTTGCATTGCTGAAGTAACAAGACCGCACTCAATGGTGTCGCCACACAGCACCATCACCGCGTTGGTAAATTATGTGCACTGAAGTGGAACATTGCTCCGTTCGAATGAAGTTGAACATTGTCTATATACAATTGAAATTAATTGAATTCAAGACCAGACCAATATGGCGCGTTCCGAAGATCAAGAAAAATACTTGTTGTTACATAAAGTAATATTATATGATTCATTTCAAACCCACTCCTTTGGAGAGTTCTTCATACTTTCATACCTACAATAATATAATTGAAGTGAGCGACATGTTCAAGGTCGATCACAAGATCTCTCAAAAAAAAAAAAAAAAAAAAAAATTGAACTTCATAACCGTCAAGACTCAAGACACACCTACCTGCCTACCTACCTTAGGAAGTTATTTCATATAAAAGGTGATGCAGATTGATCGATTATGCTTTACCGAAAATGGTTTACATAACCAACAACCATTATACCGAACAGAACGACTTCAGCTTTCAAGGTGATTCAAATATGTTATTCTGTCCGTTAGTAAAAAAAAATATGATTAATGGATACAAAAAACCTTCATCAAAGTCAAATGATGGAGTTCATCATGCCGCGTGCCATTTATGGAAGCACAAGCTTCGCACGTTTGCCCCTTTTCAGTCAAAAAGCCATAATTCAAAATGTAAGTTTTCTTAAGTTTAATGACGAAGCAATTAAGTCATAAAAATATACCTAGTTAGATACATAACAATTTCTGACATCATGGGACTGGACATGTTTGAAATTGTTTGCTACCTGCATAATTTATTGTCCAAGCTAATTAAATAATATAACGGAAGATAAAATTCTAGGAAGTCAAGAACTTACAACATAACGTTTTTAGTGATTTTATTGCATCAAACATTTAAGGCAGTAAATACAAACCTAAGCCTACTAATAGTCTGAGAGGTATCGTTGCAGTTGATTGATTTACATTTTGTTGGTTTCGTTGATTTTTAAATATAAGAACGACCATTGGTTGTTTTTTTTAGCGGTGATGTTTAATATATAAGTGAAAACACTGTGACATACAGGTTCAGTTATTACCTATAATTGTAAGGTTATAGTTTTATATCTAAACATTTGTTTTTATTAAAATAAAAGACCTTAAAGTGAATATTCAAATTGGGTTTGATCACCAACAATTTTTAATGAATGTGAAATTAGCGAAGCCACATTCGCCGATAATAAAGTGCAGTTAGGTAGGTAATTTGATGTTAATTAGTCGTTAATTGGTTGTAATAATTCAATTCTAATTCTATGTTTTTTTGTCTGATTTACAAAATTGTTACCAGGTTAGCGAAGCACCCCTTAAAAATAGACATAGCAAATTCTTCTTATTAGAAATTGTATATTTCAAAATAATTTTTAGTTCATTAGTTTCTAAATAGTTGTGATAATTTAATTTTTGTAGTGCTTTTTTTTTAAATTGAAAATAGCTTTCGTACAAAGTTTGATAAAAATTCTTAAATCCGTTTTGGAGAGAAGTTAAGCGAGAAAATTTCGGAAAAATAACACAGAATTGTGCACTGTGAAAAAAAAATAAATAAAATAAAATCCGCCCATCCATCTTACGAGATGAACCTGTGATGCAAAAAATATGGCCTTTAAACTTTTCCTACATTCTCATATTAAATTGAATATAAACATCGGCGTTCATTTTATCTTTTTTCTTTAAATAAATAATTTTCTTTATACAAGCTGTTGTCTGTTTAAAAACAACTATAAGAATAGCTATACACTGCACGATTCAGCTTTACCTCTTGGACTATAATATGATCTCAAAGGAAACGATAGTTTAAGCATCGATTTTTGTTTTTAATGTTGCTAATTAATTACCAATCGTCTACGAGGTTAGCATAAACTGTTTCCTTTGTAAACTTAAGAGTTACCCCCCATATAGCAATAATTTCTTAACTGCTGAGCTATTAAAGATACCGTAATTGGTATATTTATAGGGTCAGTTAATCGCTCTATCCTCTATTAAACGATAAAACATATATATAGTATCAAATATATATGTATATGTGAAGTAAATTATCCGATTTTTTTTATTAGACATTCAGAATTCTGACTGAAGAGAATATAATATAAACCTATCTTTCGTTTGACTATAAGAATGGTCGTTATTTTAGAAAATTAAATAGGATAGTGGGGTAACAGGAAAAGGACAGCATATAAAAGAAACGGTATTTTAATTGTCAGTTCTAACACGAAACGATTTAACTGTTTGTCCACGAGAATCTCAGAAAAGTCTCGATTAATTTAATTAAAATAAATAATGCTCATATATTCTTTACTTTAACACTAGATTCAATTAATATATTATATATAGGCTTATTTTTATTAGCTCATGTACATGGTGCTTTCCATAAGATATGACAAAAAGAGCAGGTTGAGTCAAGACAACAAAAAAATTTGCTGGAGGTGGGGGTCTGTTTGCAACTATTTGGACTTAAAAATTGATTTGAAATTAAAAAATAAAGTTATGAAAAATCAACGGTAACATTCAAAATTCCATGCTATATTTTCTTTTAAAGCTAAAAATCCATTTTTTAATTTTGTTTCTAAATTTAATTATTTTAATGAAAAGTTTTGGAAAAATTATTAATCAAACAGAAAAATTTGAAAAAAAAAATAAAAATATTATCTAATTTTGTTTCAAATTGTACGTTATTAATTATAGTATTTTTGTTTTTAAAGTTTTTGAGAAAATCTTATACAGGGTGTCCCGTAACTCAAAGTCAAGCGGGTAACGGGTGATAGGGTAGGTTGTACCTGTTCTGGAAAAAATAAGAACAAAAATCTATCTCGCTTGGTTAAGTAATAATAGCAATATTTAGAAAAATAGTGAAAATCGAATTTTAAAACAGAACTACTTCAGCCCGTACTATGTGCAACGTGTACAAAGTTTGCTACCTCGTGACTAAACGCTCCCAGAGTCGATATCTGCAGAACAATGTTGGCGAAAAATATGGAAGTTTTTAGTTCCTATTTCTAGATAATAACTGACAAAATTTTTACAATAATAATCGAGTCCAGGGTATCACAAAAACGCACGATTGTGAGATGTTGCGACTAAAACAAGGAACGTAGCGTACCGAACGTAGATTGTAGCGTACCATATTGTATAATGTCGATATGTCTCACTCTTATTGACGGCAAACAGTGTCTGATTCTAGTGCCTCTGTTTATGTCACGTACACCTTGGTAAAATGGATTTTTGAGTACAAAAAAGCATTATTCTGGTAAAAGTGATTGAAGTGAACTGAGGTGTTTTTTGCAAATAAAAAATGAAATTTTTTTTTTACGAATGAATAAGCAGCAAGTGTTGTACCATTTTGAAATCTTGACGAAACGCGCCAATTTTTTAAAAAACTTGCCAAGGTAGTGTAGTACATTTTTTTTTAAATATGAAGTGTCAAAGTTCGCTTAAAAATTTTGTTTGAAACATGACTCAGTCAAACTTTATTTTTCTTACGAAACTTACAATATTTATTTTTAAATTTGTGATTGAAATCAATAGCATAGTTATTTAGGATTACATAAAAAAAATAAACACGTCAAAATTCGGAAATTTGTGACCACAGTAGCTAAAAATGTGGTCTAGGGTATCGATTTTCACTATTTTTCTAAATATTACTATTATTACTTAACCAAGCAAGATAGATTTTTTTTCTTATTTTTTTCAGAACAGGTACAACCTACCCTATCACCCGTTACCCGCTTGACTTTGAGTAACGGGACACCCTGTATAGTAAAATATAATCTGCTACTTATACCTACGTTCTAACTGGAAATAGGATCTTTCGAGTAACTTACTCTACACATTGAAGTAAAATTAAAGAAAGCTTATTTTTTATTTTCGATCTTCAAAACTAACAAAACCATAACGGAGAAGCCTCAAAAATTCGTTTTTTTTTCACACCTAAACGGTTTGATCAATTTACTTCAAATTTAGTACAGATCATTTTTATAAGATTCCTTTGAAGACAAATTCGAATTTTTGGTTTAGCTAATCCATAAAAAATGCCAACTCTCAAAGGTACAAAGATTTTCTTCTTTTTTTTTATATTTTCCCGAAAATGAATCTAACGATTAAATTACATATTATGAAAAAACTGGCATTTCAGGTGTTTGGAAAAAAAAACTCACAAAACGAAAATATATGGTAGGTTAGATATACATACATATGTATGTACATAGGATTTCATTTTGAATATTTTTTGAAAAAAATTTCTTATTCATATACTGAATTATTTGTGTACAATTCGTTCTTATATGTTTCGAATAATTTTGTTCCATTTTCAAAAAAATTAGTTTTTCTAAGTACATAATAAAATTAATTTTGATATCAGAAATTTTACAACCAACGTATATTCAAAACACAAAAATAAAAGAAGTTAGAGGTCTGGTCACGAAATGAGATATTACCTCCAAAGTATCGGAGACCAGACCGTATCTTTTGGACTTAAATTTACCGAGAGTCTCAGAGGTATAGGGTATAAATTTTCTTGGCAGAAAATGTTAAAAATAAAAAAATTGCATTTTAAAAATTTAATTTTAAATTCTTTACTTAAAAGGTAAAGTGGCTTAAGTTGACTTTAGCCGAAAACTTTTTTTTTTAATATTTTTGTGTTTGTGTTTGATAATTGAAATTCAAAATAATCCTCTCAGAATAATATTTTGAAAATTTAAATTGTTTTTCCAAAAATGCTAAAAATCTTTAGCCACTTTACCTTTTGATGATATAGAATTGTAAAGTTAAATATTTAAATGTGAATTATTTAGCAGCTTTTATAATTAGGTACATACAATATAGATTGAAACTTAAGTTAATTCAATATTTTTTCCATAAAAATAAATCTAAAATCACAACGAGACTGAGACGATACCTAACGCGACTGAACTGAGTTATCAAGACCGATACTGAGATAATTTTGAAAAATTCGACTTAAAAGGCTTATAATAACCTCGTATGGTATGTATTGGAAAATAATGAAAAAAAGTCGAAAATATTCAAAAAGGAATTCCTTTTGTGGTTGGCCACAAATCCACAAAAGGAAGGAATTACTTTTTGAATATTTTTGACTTTTTTTTCCATTATTTTCCAATATTTCAATATTAAACTAATGCTGTATAGTATACACTATATTATACTATCAATGCTTAGCCACATTATAGCCGTGCACAACAAGATCAAGTCTGTGCGATCGCAATCGTGTATTTTTTTTTCTGTAAGAAAGTTATTTTTCGTAATTCTTGAAACTTTCAAACTAATTATAAATTCATGACTTACAAAATAACTTATATGAAGTTCCAATATTAAAAAACAAATTATAACCATTAATGATTTTGTAGGAACTATGACGGAAGGTATAGCTGTAGGCCGGGATAACATCAAATTCTATATGTCTACACAATTTTGTATAATTTTCTTATACAATATTTGTAAGTAGCTGTCAAGATTGTTTATTGATTAGGTCAATCGCATATATACATAGCTGCTACTGATGAAGTTTAACATTTTAAAATTGGGATGGATTCATTAAAATATTGTTACATAATGAAAACAAAAATTGAAGCTCATAAGAAACATGATTGGTAAATAATAAAAGTCTGAAGTCGAAATAAAATTCCTTTGGGCATAGTTTGCGGACAAATTAAAATTATCTGCAACAACACTGATACTAGATCTTCAAATAAAAAAAAAAACAGTTTATATTTTTGTTATAGAAGAAATAATTTGATGCCGAAAGCAAGCGATTCGTTTCACTTTCTTGTGATGTAAATTAGTAGGTGAGTGAAAAAGTGGTGTAAGGTTTAATTTATGTTTTAAAAAATCCAGAAATGTTATCTCTGTATATTTTTCCTCAAGTTATTTTGGGCATTTGTGCATATAATACTATACATATAATAGAACTATAAGCATCCTTAGTCATATTATAGTATACGCTTTTTCGCTAAGTCGTGTACTGGCTGTGGTATACTCATTCCTATAATTGGCATTTCTTAATCGGTGCATAGGAAGATACTTTTGACTGTCAAAATATATTTGCAGGGTGATATATGAATTTAAAAAAGTTGATTTAAAATAAAAAATTAACGGCACTATCTGCATTAAAATCAAATAGTTTTTCTTAAAGCCAGAAACCCATTCCCATGAATTTTCATTTTGAAAAAAATTATTTTAAACCACAGGTTTTGAAGAATTTACTTTCAAATTCAAAATTTTGAAAACAAAATATTGCTTACAATTTGCGAGTTCAAACAAAATTGATACATTTTGAAAAGCTGTATTTTGGAACCTATATATTCGGTCTACAGAGACAGTAATTTTGGACTCAATTTGAAGAAAACGTAAAAAAAAACATCGGTTATTCATAAGGCCAACATCATAAACAATTTATTTTTCTATTTTAAGTAATTTTTTTTAAAAAATTGCCCCAGCTCCTGTCTAAGCGGGAAGATATATCGTAGACACCCCCTCCTATACTATTTTTTCTTCTTTTGACCCAAACATATACACTGAATCGATCTGATACGTATTACGCCAAACACTAGTTATTTGTTATTATACTGTTTATTGCAGTACTTTTTGTTATAAAGTTTTTATTGCTAATTTTATTTTGTATTTTGAAACCTATTATTTCTACATTGACGGTTTTGAGCTCAAATTAACGAAAAAGTAGTTTTCTTGAAACAGTAGAGCAGTTATTTACTGTCGAAAAATTGATTCCTTGGGGTTTAAATTGTCAATAACTGGAAAATCTAAAAAATATCGTTTTTTTTTTTTAATTTTCACCAATGTTGCGTTCGTTGTTCGAGGTCAAAAACTTGTCTCAATCATTAGCCCAATGTCATCAAAAAATCAGAACTAAAGTATCTGACGAAGATCTAGTTACTATAGGCTAACAGTATAATTTACTTAATTTAAACATAGAAGGGAATAAAATAACTTGCTTGCTTCCCGCCGACGACGCGACGCCGCGCCACCGCGATGGTAGAAGATTTCGAGATCCTTACTAAAAATAATTAATCGATATCGAAATGACAAGATTATAGGCCTTAGGCATAGATACTTGTGTGAGGAAATACCCATTTGATTACTGACTTGACTCTATATAGGAATTATATATCCTATGAACAAGTACTAGTGTTTGGACTCACTGAAGAAATCGGCCTTAAGGTTTTCAATATCATTTTAATTTTGTTCAATAAAAGTTTTAAAATGCCAATCACATTAAAATTAGTAGTAGAAACAAATTATCGGTTACTGTAAACCTCCCGGTTGGTCGAAATTCTGGAATTGATCAATACATTTTAGCGGTCAATCCTAAAGTATTTCGATCTATCTGGGGGTATAAAGTAACGTTTGTTTATCTATAATTTTTTTATGTATGTGTTGATGGTTAAGTTTCTAGAGCGCTTCAGATCCAGCACAGGTCAGATCTGTTTTGTGGCCTGACATGTGGCAATGTTACTCTACCTAAGATTTGTTTTCTCTATTGTATCTTGCTTTAGCATAAGTTTGCAAGTAGCGATGGGTATTTTTTTCCGATTTGACAGTATAGGTAGTAAAGTTCCACTTTTGGCGAGTTCGTCTGCTTTGAAATTGCCTGGAATGTGCCCATTACCCGGCACCCAGCAAAGGTGAATGTTGAACTGCTGTGCCATTTCCAAGAGAGATGATCGGCAATTAAGGGCAGTTTTTGAATGTGTAGAGACAGAATCCAGAGACTTAATGGCTGCTTGGCTATCCAATAAAATACGGATATCTGTGGTTGATATCACGTTTTCTTTGAGCCAAGGCAGGACTTCTTTTATCGCCAAAAGTTCCGCCTGGAACACGCTACAGTGATTGGGAAGACGGAAGGAGAGACTGAGTTTCAGCCTATCTGAGTATATAACTCCACCAACCCCGTCATCAGTTTTAGAACCGTCAGTTGGACCATTGTGAGGAGGCTTTGACGTATAGCTGTGCTTGCCGCCGTTTGTTTGCAAAATATATCGAGAGGTGTGAGATGGAACAGAATATCCAATGCAGCGGCAGGGGTCGTACGGAGTACTCCACCCATGTATCGGCAAGCTGAAAGTTGAACCTTGCATAGTTTGCCAACATTTGTTGTTTTATCTAGAGCGATCCACCATACTGACACACCTAATGTTAGAATCGGTCTTACTACCGAGGTATATAGCCAGTGAGCAATGCGGGGTTAATGTGTTGATGTAAAAATAAAACAATGCTGTTCAGAAAAAAAATTAAAACAACTATTTTAAAAGAATTACATATTTGTTTAATATTTCTGAGGTATTAGGCAAAACCTAAAGTGCAAAGTGACTTTTCTAAAGAGGACATATAATCATTTTTTTACTATTTTTATGTAAAGAAGGCTCAATTTTGTATTTTTAAATTCATGTATGTATCTACTATCAATTTTTAAATCACAATTTCAAGAACGTACCTAACAAAATTGTTCTATAAAGTATCGCAATTATCATTTTTACATTCTGGTGCTTCTAAATGGTTCAAAAAATATTAACAATACATATATAACAAAATATTGTCAGCAGGTTTTTTTATAAACAAAACAAAGTTAACTAAACAAGCATTTAGAACCTATCTATTGGCATTTTCCCGTTAAAGAAATCAAAGAGCAAGTTCTGTAAAGATATTAAAGAAAAAGTTACACTTTCATGATCATTATACAAAAATTACTTGCGTGTTTCATATTGTTTCCGCTGTCGATTTAAATAACAATACTATAACTACTTTTAATTTCGCAACCAATTACGCATTAAATTTCATTAAAAAAAAATATGTAAAATATTCATTACTTGCGGTCAAGCACAATACCTTGATTTCCAAAAAAATAAAGCGCAAAATCATGAACACGAGAAGAAACAAAAAGAGTAAAGCTCAACCATCGTCGGAATATAACCACAAAAAACTGTTTCGGACCATGGAATCTAAATTTTCCGGTCTAATTTCAAGTTAAACACCGACCCACGTAAAAAATGTAAATTATACAATAATGTCCAAAAAGCATATCAAAATTATTTATCAACAAAAAAAAAACCAAATAAATGTAAAATTTCACTTTCTTTTTGGGCAATTCCAATTTTTTTTTTTTGTATTTGATTCTTTTTTTAATTTTGGCCTAATTACATTTTAAACAATAAATTGTATTAGATATAGAATTGTAATTCAACATTGCGTGTCGCTTCTGACCCGGGTGTAATTATAATTTTTGTTTTGTTGGACACTTACCACTTTATGCCTTCTGATGGTTGATCTTCTTTTTATATGAACAAGATAATTATAACTTTATGATTTTAATCCAAATTCGGCGAAAGTTACAGAATTGTTGTTTTTAGAGTTTTTTTTTAAACAATTTTCACTCGAAAGGGTCAGGAATCAGATATGAATATGTATAAGAACCATCTAATAGGTTGCATTTATACATCACTTGAACCAAACGAACCAACAACGAAAGAAATTATTACAAGAAGAAGTCTTGGCATCATCATCGAGGAAATGTAGTTATATCTCTAAATACTCGTTGTACCGTTAGAAGCCAATAAAGACGAACGAGAATATGTTGATTGAGTCCGGAGTTGCATCTCTTTTTCTCCCGTTTATATGCAATTTAAGATGAAGAAATTGTTTACTTAAGATTTTGTATATCCACCAAGTAGAAGACACAACAAAAACAAGAAAAAAAAAATACTGAAACTAGAAGAACAAGAATCTTATGGATGCTTTAGTTCTTATAGACTCAAGTCTTCTTATTCTAACTTTATATTTATATAAAAAAAAACAATCTAAGTATCTAAGGTATATGCACTGCACCAAAACAAACTGCAGCGACAACGACGACCACGACGATCCAAAACGATACGCGATTCTCAACTAACTGATGCCGATGCCGCTAACAAAACTCTGTTTGGCCCAACACCTGGCTTTCGTTTTGGTCTTGACTTCGTCAGGTGTAAAAGATACTTAGATACTCTGCCTAGAGGCGATGTATCAGTGTATATGTACATTCTATCTAACTATCTAAGTTATTTTACTCTCTGCAGTATATGCACTCTCAAATATGGGGCTTTGTATAACTGGATTCAAAGAGAGTAAAAGAGAGGCTCTTCTCGATATCGGTTTGGGGGATTCGTGCGAACCAAAAAAAAGTATCTTTTTATCTATATTAGGTGGGCATTATGAGAGGATTGAACAAGAACCGTGGAAATGCGCTACCGTCGCGTTCGGTCGTCGTATAGTCGTCGAGGGAAGTCAGTGATCTTCAGGGAATAATTTATCGATCCAAGTTTATTAGCCTCGCATCTCCATCTATATTATGATAAGATGTTAGAGAGACATGAAGTTGAAGATTGACTTTGTTTTGTACCTTTTCTTTATAGATACTACTACGAGTAGGTAGGCAAGGTACATATACTGTATATGTTGATTAGATGTTGTTGCAGATGGAATATGATGTAATTATGGATTTGTTTTTTTTTTTTTATTTCTGAAGATGAGATGAAGCGCAGTATGGACATAGGTTGCATGCACAGAAAAATTTATTTATGTTTTCCGTTTTGGGTTTATTAGGGTTTTTTTTTTTATTGAGAAAAAAAGAAAAGAATAATGAATATTTTTAAAGAACTCGAACAAGATAAGAAGAAGAATAGAGAACAAAAAACTAATTTTAAAAAAGAAAACAAAAAACTAAATTTGAATATTCGTGACTGTAGAATCAAAAGGAGGGGTCAGTAGACGTTTTATTTAATGGGTTCCACTTGGTGGACACTAATTTAAAGAAAACAAAAATTTTTAATTTACTAATGATAAATGATTTTTGTGGATGTCATGGTCTAGATGACTTCTTTTAAACTTGGACATGGTCTTATAAGGCATTCATCATTTTGTGCGCATTTATAGAAATAAATTACTTTGAACAAAAAAGAACAAAAGTAAAAACGAAATGTTCTATTTTTATTAAATTGTTAAAAAAAAAGTACCTGGTCTAGGAAGCATTAAAGGTATATATTTGCTTTGCGAATTATAAAATACTAAAGTTCTATATACAAATATTTTTTTTTACAAATTTTGTATATAGAAAATAAAAGAAAAAACGTTGAGTTGAAGGCTTATTAAGGCATCCTAATTCAAAAATTCTTTTCGTGTTTCTTAGTGGATGGCTAAATCTAAAACATTTTCTCAAAAAATTGCAATTTATAGGGTGAAATGGAGTAGACAGAAAAATGTGATACCCAAATTTGTTTTTGTGTTTTTACATAGGTTGTAAGGGAATGGATTTAGGGATAATTGTTTTTTTTTTTTAAGTTCGGAGTTAAAAAATTTATTTGAAAAAAAAAAATCATCTACACATTTAAAAAATGTAGGATTTTCAAAAAACAATTTTTGATTCAAAATAGCTTTTAACGGCCTTTAAGTCCTACAAAAATTATCGTTTCGGGGATCTCACTTGGACTCATCAGTTGACTATAGTGAGGGCATTTGTCAATACGCATTTTTTGCTAAAGCCTAGTACGCTGCTGATGCAAAATGAAAATTTTTTGTGATCTCCAAACAGACAACGAAACGCTTGCGAAAACACAACGGAAAATATCCTTGGAGAGTTTCACTAATTCCAAAAACAAAATCAAACATAAACGCAAAAAATCAGAGAAACCCATGATGTAAGAAAATGATAAACAAAAAAAAAAAACACAAATAAAACTCAAATGTCATTTTTCCGCACACAATAATTAGTCTGTATAATTAATTCAGTGCGAAAAAGGAGCTAGTGGTTAGTAAATTAGTAATTATTGATTCAAAATAGCTTTTAACGGCCTTTTAGTCCTTGATTTTTTTTTTTTGTTTTTTGAATTGTTTTTTTTTTTTTTTAATTTTGGTATGCAATTTTATTCAAATTTCTTAGAAACTCCTGTGTAAAAAAATTCATTGAAATCGGTTTAGCAGATAATGAGATAGTCGAAAACCAAAGAAATGGCCTTCTATATGAGAAGTACCATTTTTAATCGAAAGATACAATTTTTTTTCAATAATATGGACAAAAATTTTAATCAAAATCGTAGTTCCCGTTTTTTAGAAAAATGAGATTTTCTTATCGGTTTTTAAACATTTGTATGGGAGGTACCCTTATTTTTGGTTATAAGAATAATATTCACTTAAAATTTGCTGGATAATCTTAAAAACTTGCTGGATGCCAAGTTTATTGAAAATCGATCAAGTCGTTTGAGTTTTGTATTCAAAAATCGGTTGTAGTTTGGCAAAGTTAGAGCCAGTCAAAGGAAAAAAACAATACAAATCATAAAAACCGTTATAAGTCGAAAACGAAGTGAAAACGAGAAAATTACCTTTTAAGTTTTTCGATTTGAAATATCCTCAGGAACTCATGGTTTTCTTCTGAGGTGGTGATTTCGGGACACCCTGTATATGTAGGTATTGAATTTTAAAAACAAAAGAGCTGATATGAAAACTTTAAATTTTGAATCTGAATTATCTATCATCATTAAAATGAAATCTTGAAATTCGATATCAAATTATAGTTGGAAAAAAAATTTAACAAAGCTTTTTAATTGTTTTGACAAATTCTTATAACAAAGATGAAGAAAAATTATTGCTGTTTTAGTAAAGTGACAGAATTAAAATGTTAATTAACCTTAATATTTAAATGCGTTTCGTCTAATAATTACAGTGGGCTCATCAGTTTTCTACTATCATTCGCAAATTTTGTTTGATGTTTAGCGACTCTTATACAAATCACAGCATGAGTATACCTACTATGATTTCTTTTATTTTAAGGGGAATTTGTAAATAATTTCCCTTGACTATAAGATTAAGAAAAATTCCTTAAGGCCTGTTCACGACCATTTATTTTTTAGAAGGACACGAAAGATTTTATCTTGTTAAATCTTAATTAGTATTTATAACAAAAATCTTTTTGGTTCTTTGGTAAGTAAAAAAAAAACTCTTTATTATTCAGGAGGTTCAAATAAAAAAAAAAGTTTTACATAAAATTTTGAATAAATTTTCTTTTTATCACTTGAATAATTTTTTATATACATAAAAATTCAACAGATATGCCATTTCTGAAAATCCTAAAAAATTTTATCTTTCCTCAACCGAATTGTTCTTCCAGAATTATATTACAAATTTAAAATAATAAATATAATAAAAATTTTTTAAAACTTATTTTTGTTCAGGTTGTTCTGTCTTACGCCTTTTACTTAAATGATATTTCTGTTGTCATTCTCTTCGTTTCACCTGAATTACTTTGATCCTAAAAAGAACCGAAATGACATTCTCCGGCATGTGTGTTTGTGTTCCCTTATAAGGGGTACCCTTTTTCCTGCACTCACAGTCATGAAAAATGATCAATAGCACCTCCGACATAATATGCATATTTATTCAAGATTGCCTATCGCCAATCTTTGAACCTTCTTCACAGTTTTATTCCCTTTGAACCTTCCCGGAATCAAACAAAATACAAAAAAACTCGCTTCGACTTATTACATATTCAAGAAACGCAATTATTACCCAGAAAAAAAAAAAAAAAAACAAATAAGTAAGAACTCATCATCGACCAGAAAAATATTTTCAATGAGCAGGGCTTGATGGTTAAAAAAAAAAAAAGAACAACTCACTAAACCCTCCTCATTTTTCTGCAACCTTTTTCATGTTTGTTTAGTTAGTTAGAAGCTGCATTTGTATATAAAGTGAATCTGTTGTTGTCTGCAATAACGACGACGCCATGCGGTAGCACAATTTGACCTCAAGGCAAAAACACACATCCATTCTGGATGTGAAGAGCGACAAAGCGATAGAACTTCGCGTGCCGTTGAAATTCAATTTCCAAAGTCAGTTATAATAAACTTAAAAAAAAAAATGAAGTCTTAATAAGAAGTTCTCATCTAACGTTATGATGCGCGATGTTTGGCTGTTCCTCCACAGCAGTACCAGAAATAACCACACCATCAATCGACGACCGGTAGCAGGAACATACGTAGGCATATTTCTATATACCAGGCAGGTACTTTAGAAATGAATCTTTAATAGATTCCCATATAAATAACGTACACGGACCTCCAGAACGCGTTACATGATGTATTTTTATCATCGTTATATTATTTCCACTTCTTCAAACAAACTCTGTAGTGTCAAGATAATATTTGAGGAGGTGCATATGTAAGGGGAGGAATGCAGAGGAGCATAGGAGTATGATGATGCTCCAGAGCATAGGCAATTTTGTTTCCTCGCCACATCAAGAAATGTTTATGCAAATTCTGTTGGTTGTCTTGTAAAAGAATCCCAAAGTGATGGATGCAAGGTGTCAAACCGATGGAAAGTGGTGTGAAATGATTGCTGCAGGCAGTTTGTGTTGAGGAGCGTTTTAAACAAAAATAAATACAATTTACCATCTTGAATATTTAAAATGCGTGCTTTTTTTTCGAGGTTAATATTTACAAGTTCTAGTTTAATCAGATTATTTATACTTTCCTACTTGAAAATTAACTCAAAATCAACTGTCAATGCTATAGGGACATCAATACTGTCAACAGAGACTACATTATTAAACAGTGCGAACAATTATTTGTAAAAGCACTAAAATTCCGATAGTAAAATAATAATAATTAATAAAACACTAAAATAAGTTTGTTTATTTCCACCAGGTGCTAGCTGGGTGTGTAATAATTTGATTGGATATTGTTGAATTATGTCATAAGTCCTTAGGTGCGTATAATATGAGTATGCGCAAGCTGTTTTTTATTTATTAAATTATTTTTGAATTGAAAAAAAAAAAAAAAAAAAAACTACTGACTGTAAACGCAGTCGATGGCAAACAAAACAAAATATTATCACATACTTTCGGGGATAACCAAGTGAGGTTTTGGTTTATGTACTTGCTACAATTTTTTCAAGTAGCGGAGACCATATTACTGAGAGGTTCTTGTACTTACTAGTCAGTGCAATAATACTGGGTTTAAAATAAATTGTGCAAGAAAAGAAAAACAGTTTGAGCGATGTAGGTAATGTCTTTTTATGTCAGTTAGTTTTTAAACTTTGAATTTTTTAAAAAATTTTGTTTAATAAACGTATGCGTTATCATAAAGATCTATAGGATCTATAAGTTAAATATTGGTTTTGTTTTAAAAATTGGAGATTGTAATCAAAATTAACAATACGATGAAGTCTGAAAATGTGGGTTTCGTCATACCGTCCTTCGATCTGTGCGTCCACTGTAATTAGAGCTAGAACCTAGAAACGGGTTATTGAAATCGGCTTTAACAATTTCTATTAAATTTCCTTTCTATAATGACCAAATTGTTTTATAAAAAAAAAATCGCACTACGGAAAGTGTTTTTAACGTTTTTTTTTTTATAAAATTAAGTTATTCGCTTATAACTTTTCAAATTGGTGCTTCTGAATAGTTTAAACAAAATTGCATTTAAAAATTTTGAAAATACGTATATTTTTTAAGAAAAAAAAATTTAACCAAACAAATTAATTTTTGAGATTAAATATGTAGGTACATATTTTCTGTTTGGAATTTTGTTTTTTTTTTTTTTTAAATAAATACTGATTTATGGAAAAATAAATTATAAAATATGTTGGAGAGGTTTTATAAAGAAAATAAATTGAATATTACAAAAGGCTTGGGCAGGTAGGTTGAACAAAGTTTTTTAAATTTTTTTGTAAAAATGTTGAATTCGAAAAATGAATTTTTCAGAATTTTCACGTATAGGTATACAATTTTATTTAAAAACAAAATTATAAAATATATTTCTAGCTTTAAATAAAGGTATAATATTATATTGAAAGTCGTGCCGTTGATTTTAAATGATTTCTCCCCCCACCCCTCATGCGATTTTTTTCTTGTCTTCATCTAACTTACACGCCCTAGCCCCTTTTGTCGCATCTGACATGCAAAACACCCTGTATACATTTTTTAAACATTTTTAAGAAAAAAAAAAACAATACAACAATTTTTGATATTATAATGAATTTGAAGTAAAAAATTCAACTTCAAAAAATCAAAATTGGATAAATATCCAATTAAGGATTTTCAAAAAAAAAAATTATAGGTTTGTATCTATTTTTTTTTTTTCGTTTTACTTTTATATTATTTTGTTCCCGTTAGTTGGTAGATCGTTTTAATATAAGCTCATAGCAATTTTTTTTATTAAAATAAATCGTAGGAGTACTTTTCAAGAAAAATAATATTTTCCTAAACGGGTTTTTAAACAATTGTATAGAAGATACCGATATTTTTAGTTAGAAGAATATATTTTTTGTTTAAAATCTGCTTAATAGTTAATTAAAAAAAAAACTACATTAAGCAAAGTTTAATAAAATCCAACCAAGTCAATTTTGAAATATTCAGCTTTATACTGCTAAATGTTCGCGTGAATTTTCGTGTTCAGCTATACGTCAAGGTTGGGAGAAAACGAATATTTCAAAAAGCATATAAATTGCGATAAATAAATAAAATTTTAACAATAACATTATTTCAAGAACTTCAGAAATAATAATTATATTGATATAGAGCTTTGAACTCGAAAGATTGCAGAGTTTAAGGAATAATTTGTGACAAATTAAGTGAACAATTTATGTGAATCGATCGGTTTGGATGCAGAATAAATAGGGCCGAATGACTTTTCAAAACAAAAATTATGAAACTTTATTTTTTAAGCCAAGAAATATTTTTTTATTTAATTTCTGGTGCCATGTAAGTATGTATTTAAATTCTTTAAAAAATTTATCAAAATCTGTTGAGAAAAAACAAAAATCAAACCGACCAAAATATGGTAGGTTTGATAAATAAATTTTTTTCGGAATATTTTTTTGCCAAAAGCTATATACGTGGTGATCGGTATAAGGTGTACCAAAAAGCTAGAGCGAGTAGGATATGAGTTAAGACAGTTTTCTAAAAAATTGATATAAAACAGAAAAAAAAAATTATTTTAAAACAATGGTAAAACTTACAATGCCGCATGCTATACATTTTTGGAAAGCCAGAAATCCCTGTATGTATGTATGTCCATACCTACCCAAAATTAAGTAATTTTTGTATTTACAAATATTTGGACAGATTTTTGAGAACATAAGGATTTCTTATTCCGATGGAAAGTAAAAAAAAAAAAAAATACCAAGGGGATGCTCAAAAAACGCTAGGTCGGTACCTTAAAACTAACGGTACCTATCATAAAAAATTTTATAGCAATTATCTAGATAAATTGACCTAGAAAATAAATTACAGGTAAAATTGCGAGACCCACTTTTTTCCCCTTCCCTGTCATTGGTATTGTCAAGTTTGAATAAAATCTGGAGTAAATTTTTCTCTTTATTAATTCAAAACTTGTACCTTTTTATGAACATGATATCTACAATCTACATATACATATATGTATATCGCAAGTAAAAATGTTTAACTAATCTACTAATTCACAAAATAAAACTTTGATAAAAAGGACACAAATCATGAAGCAGCAAATGGCATTTTGAACTAACTTTAATTTCATTTTCTCCGAACTCTGCCACTAAATAAAAATAAAGTTTCATACCTTTTGTTTTGTATCTAAAGCCTTTAAAACAGTGTACCCTTAGATTTTTTTTGCGGCTTATTCTTTAATAACACTAAATTTATTAATAGTTAATTTTTTCTAGAATCTGAAACAAAAGAGCTTTCATGCGAACCTTTTTTTGAGTTCCTCCATAATATTATGTCTTTTCTCGTATCCAAAACTGCAAATTTCTACAAAATTTTAATCAAAAGTCTGTCAGAAGTCATATTCAAAAAATAAAAAATATTAGGTATTTGTTAAAAGAACTATCGTAATTCGAAATCTTTATCCCTCTTAAAATTCCAATTGAAATGAGGTTTTTTTTTTTTAGTCTTTCTCAAACAAACAAAACTGTTATTGAATCATTATTTAGAAATTTAAGTCTTTACAGCCACAGCAATATCAACCTTTGGTATAGTAGGAAACCGGTAAATAATAATTATCAATTTTACATAAAAGAGCTGTATATGCACGTATGTACATTACATATTTTTAAAACCCACCGATTGTATAATAAATGTGGGTAATTAATAATTGTAATATTTAATTGAATATTCGATCCTATACTTTCCATCGTAAAAAGCAAAACATTTTATTTCCCCGCTACATACCATCGTCTATCACACCACATGAATATAAGTAAAATCAAATAAAAATAACTCACCTTTCGCACATTGACATTCTTCGACAAATTGATGTTTCTCCACCACCACCACCACCATCATCTTTGCCATCAATCGAATTATAAACATTCTGTTTTGGCTCAAAGCAATAGCTGCAACTGCAAAAAGTACATTGTGATCCATACAATGACGAATAACCATCCAAGTATGTCTCATCGTCGTCGTCGTCATCATCATCATCATCATGTGAACTTGTTCCGTCAAAGTAACTTCTAGGTGCTCCTGAATCCTCTGACGTCGAACAACGCCCACTCACACGCGACCTACGGCAAAATGCAATTAGAACTTCTGTAAGATAGTTAACGTGAGATTGTAATATCTCTGGATAAGGAAATGGGGTATAAGAAAGTAAAATATTGTGACGTTCTTATATACAATATATGTATGTATGTCGCACCTCTTGCTGCGGGTATCCACTGTGTCAATGACCACATTCCAGGTACGATGAATTAAATACAACAGGAATAAGACCCGGGAACTTTCTCCTCCACCACCACTACCACTTGATTGGTTACCGTTACCGTTTGATTTTTTTACACCTTGATGCTCCTGATGACGATGTATATTATTATTATGGCCGTATGATCGTCCACTTGATATCGAATTACCCATGACAGAGATCGATGTTTCGTTGTGTGCTGCACGTTTTAGACCTTCATGCTGTGAAAAGAAAAGTAAGCAAAGGTCATTAAGTTGCAATTTTATAAGAAAGAGAAGTAAAAGAAATAGATATCCTATAAAGATTCGATAAGTGTGGAAAACTAAAATAAGGAGGCATTAAGTTAAATATGCAAATAAATTGACAGCTCGTGAAGTAGCATCAGGGCCTATTTGACTAACAACTCTCAACCAATTATTTGTACTTGTTGTTAGTTTCCAGGAATTGAGGGTCTTACAATTTTCTGCCGAATTCGAGTCAATTAATTCATTGTGTTTTATGTGATCTATATTTTCGGGCAATAATTGATTTAAAAAAAAAATCTATCCCATCTTCGAAAGTGCTGTCCAATGTTGACTTTTTTACTTTTCCCAACCACGACTAAACTATTGATCTACATCTAAAACCTAAAACCGATTAAACGTGACAAAGAATTGGACATAAATCTTATCTCGAATAGTATGCTTCTGCAGTCTTTTTCTTTATAGGCCAACAAAACACTCAGTATATATACAAAAAAAAAATAGTCTTGAACTTCAATTTTTCATTCTTTCCCCACTGGAATTGTCGACAACAAGTTTATAAATACCGCACCATCGTGATTGTTGCCAATTTGTCTTTTTCCCGTTTTTTTTTTTTTTTTTTTTTTTTTTATCGATCAAAACCCTCAGCACGTTTTTGACCCACCTTTCTGGCCGTTACAAGTAAGTTATTGTATAAGTTAGCTGATGATTGCTTATTCGATATTAATTTTGTATATTTATATATCTATCTAAAAAAAAAGCGTTTAACCCAAGTGTTTAACGTTTAACCCTTTGCGATTGGATTGCCCCCTCCCTCACCCCCTACTTAAATATAAATGCAGTTTCACTGCAGACACCAACTGTTTATATGTATAGATCATATTGATTGTGGCATGTAGCTTCAGATTGTACCGCTCTGCTGCTGGTGCTGCTGTTGGCTGATGCTGCTGATCAGATTATTATAAAGTATGTACGTATACAACGTTCATTGTGGTGTAGACACAACTCATTACAAGTTATGGATAGCTCCGCATTGACCACGCAAAGATATGGTGGTGTTGCAAGTTTTGTTGCACATCGTGGTAGTCCGCGATATATTTACGTACCTAAATGTAGCTTGCTCATATTCTATCTGATGTTTACCTTTAGGATCAGGTATATTTTGATAGAATGGTCTTCTTGTATTAAATCTGTGGAAGTTATAATGGCGTGTTGTCTGGCAGTGGGGGGATGCAGTGAATGCTTCGAATGGTAAATGGGTCAATTTACTTGATATACAATCATGTAAAAGTAGTTAGCAGGGCTACATTTTAAAATAAGTAGATGAAGCCATATAATTGAGTTGTATGCGGGTTTCTCAAACGATAAAAATAATATGAACTTATGTATGTCTTTATAATAATTTGACATAGGTACCTATGTTTTGAAAATATTTTCAAGTTTTATTTTACAAATCGTTCGTGAAAAATGATTCTTTTTATTTTTGTACGAAATTATGTTTAGATCTATTTGGCAATGAAATCACAATAGAATTATGAAATTCGGGTTCAAATTTATGTGTTGGACTAGCACACGCCCATAGTCTAATCTGAAGTTGAATCCCAACATATTCCACCTGAAAAGAAAAATATTTTTTTTACAGCGGTTTTGCCTTTTACGATGAATTGATAAATCCCTTATCTTATATCTGGAATAGTGCAGCCTCTCATCGAAAGAAAATTGTAGATCACCTGAAGTCATCTTAACTAACAACACCCATACACCAATTGTTCATATTTTTAGTCACTATAGGTCTTTGTTCTCCAAGGTTATAAGTTTTTGAATTAAAAAAACATTAAGTCGTTATGAATTAATTTAAATTTAACTCCTAATATAGTTCGTGAATTATGAATTAAAAAAATTTAATTCATAAGCGAAAGAGTGAATTATGAGTAGTAAAATTTTAAATTCATAAGTTAGCTTGTGTATAAGCTACAGCTAGTTAAATTTACAATTTAAATCTAGGTTTGAAAGCTAAAAATATATTCAAAATATGCTTATTACTTTTAGAACCTGCTAAGTAAGTATAATAGCTTTTGAATCTATTTTTAGATTTTAAACATAGATTTAAATTGTAAATTTAACATGCTACAGCTTTAAAATTTTCAATGCATAACATAACTTATGAATTGGAAATTTTCCTACTCATAATTAACCCTTTCGCTTATGAATTAAATTTTTTTCAATTCATCTCCCAAAAGCTTATGAATTAAAGCCAAATTTAAGCTAAGAAGTACCTAAACCTTTTGCAAACCTGTTGTTCTCCACGAACTGTCGAGGCCACAAATGTATTTTTTTATCATAAATCTATAAAAATAATATCGTCTCTTTCAACTTTCAACTTCAATCAAATTGAACTCTAACTTAAAGCTGATTAAAATCTAACTATTTGGAATTAATCTTGAAGTCAGCTTTAATTTAATTTTTTGGAATAGTTGATCGTGTTTGATTAAATTTTTTTTCCAATAACTTAAGTCTTATTCCAGCGGTAAATTAATGCCTTGAATTTTAAGTAAACGGATACATTTCAAAAACCTCAATTCTAAAGAAATTTAAATTCATAAATTTAAATTAATTATTGACACCATTATAATAGGAACTATGGCCATTCGCTTTTATCTAAAGTGAAATAAAATTGAAATAACATATATACCCATTAGGGTGATTCAAGAAAACAGCTTTCTCGAAATTCAACTGGGACCGGGCGAAATAATGACGCTTAGATTGAAACCAAACAATTAAGACCAAAAAATTCAAAATCAAACACCATTTAAAGGTCGCTACCAGCGTTATTCAATAATTTTGCTTGAAAATCTTTGAAAATCGGAATTTTTATCAATTTTTAGCTGAATAAAATTTTGGGTTTTGGTACTAATAGCATGAAATTTTCAGGGATTGTTCGTAATTTTATGTAATTTCTGAATATTTAGTTTGAAAATTAATTTTGGAAATACTACAGAAAAAAACCGCAAGGGATCTGAGTCTTGGTGTTGACTTTAAATTACGGCTAGTCAAACCGAAAACGCATTTCAATGACCAAGAACCTGCCCAAAAGTTAATTTCTTGCTTAAACATGTTCAAACAATATTTTCAAAAAACACTATAATTGTGATGTAGAAAAACTGATATCATATTTTACAGGGTGCATTTTTTTTTTAATTATTTTTTGTAGAAAATTAAACAAATTTAAGAATAACAATCCCTGAAAATTTCATGCTTTTAGCACCAAAACTCAAAAAGTTATGCAGCTTTTAACATTTGAGAAAAATTTCGATTTTCAAAGATTTTCAAGCAAATGGTGTTCGATTTTGAATTTGTTGGTCTTAATTTTATGGTTTTAATAATTTGGTTTCAATATAAGCTTCATAATTTCGCCCAGTCCCGGTTGAATTTCAAGAAAGGTGTTTTTTTGAATCGCCCTAACCCTATTAAATATATAGGTACAGAATTTATTTCAAATCACTTTCGCTGGAAGAATTAATAAAAAGTTATACCCCAGATTTTAAAGTAAAATTTATAGCTCTGTGACAAGTTTCAAACAAAAACTAACCACGATTTTTAGATGGCTCCAATGGCATAAAGCTATACCTAAACAAAAGTAGGGTATATACATATAGTGACCTGGGGCTAAAAAGTGAAAGAAGATTTTAAAAGTTATACAAAATTCTATAAGAAAATTGTCAGTTAATTATTTAAATTAATTATTTAAATACTATGTAGGTTCTCTTAAAGTTCATATATTAAAATTTAACAAACTACATATTATATAATCAAGTCTTAGTTTTAGAAAATTAATAATTTTATTGAACACTTAAGTTTTTTTCTATTCCTTTATTAAGTGTAGCCCATTAGTCCCTTTCCTATACATATGTTATGTATAAATCTTATAATAACATTTTAACGCAAAGATAAAAACAACTAGTGAAATTAATTGCAAATAAGAGTTTAATTTATAGATATTTTTTGTTAATAAGTATAAATACAAAATGATTAATTATTTTCCAATTTACAAATCAAATAAAAAATTTATAAAATTAATTCACGAATTTAAAATAAGAACTCTGCTGTCGCCAAAGATTATAATTCAGTTCATGCACATTGCTATAATCTGATTTTTATAGAAATAAATTAGTTATGTAATCCATATATTTTATGCGACCTATAAAAACGTAGTATAATTTAAGGTATAGTTATGTGAGTACACAAGTATGAAAAAATATAGCAGCGTGTTGTAAATATGCATGCGCAAAACTTATAGTTTAAACTGAAAATGATTAAAAAATATAAAATAGAAATAATATGTTAATTGATTAAATTATTTTTGAAATTGCTTTACAAAAACGCATTGCATTGCACACCATCTGGTTTTTTTTAACAAATCTTAATTCATGAGAATAAACTTTTAAAAATCGTTGAAGTGGTTTTTTAATAAAATAAATTTGTATATCTACCTATATACAATTAAAAAAAAAATTAAATGATACACGGATACGCGGAGTAATAAAAATAATTTTGAAAAAGAAATCATGTATCCATTTTATAGAAATATCGAATTTTCAAAAAAAATAATTTAATTTTTTTTTGTTTTTACATTTATCCAAAATTTGTTTTTTCTTTTAATTTCACTAAGAAATATTTTAACTCTTGTGTAAAAAAATTAGTATAAATCGGTTGAATAGATATTGAGAAAACCAACAAAATGGTTCTATATGAAGGAAATGGATGAATGTAAAATTCGTTCTTAAAATATGTTAGATTGTATCTATACTGATATTAGCTGACAAAAAAATTTTAATCAAAATCGTTTATAGGAGTTGTTTTCGAGTAAAATAAGATTTTTCTTAACGGTATTTAAACTCTCGTATGGCAGGTACCATTATTTTTGGTCATAATAATAATTTTTCTCTTAAATATGCTTAGATTAATTATCTATTGGTGCACAGGTTTAATAAAAATCGACCGATTCGTTTTTGAATTATGATAGAAAAAAAATGGTTTTCGTATACAAATTACAATACTTTTAAAACATTTTAAAAAAATTCTCCATACCAAAAATTATGAAAATCAGTTGAACCGTTCTTGAGAAAATCGTAAATGAAAAAAAAAATGGTTCTATGGAAGGTGCCATTGATAACTATTTTTCGGAAATTTTTCTTCTACAAAAGGGTAGCCTATTTGTAATAAAATTTCTGATTTTTTTTAAGTTCTGGACACGTTTTTGAAAAAAATAAAATTTTCATTAATTGCAAGTATCGCTAGTAAAAACTTATTAAAAAATATCCATAAACAAAAAAAGAAAGAGGGCAGTTTCCATTTAGTTCGTTTTTTTTTTTATCAGTAGAGATTTTTCGAGACTTTACCGCTTGATATATTCTCAGACTTATGACACAATACTTTGAAAATTTGCAATGTAAATATTTTGTGCCTACAAATATTTCCTCCTCATAGGCCAGCAGTTATTAAAATACATAGATCGATTTAAAATATAAAAAGTATAAAATGGGGGAAAACGCTGGGGTATTGAATATGATTTTTTTGCCCGTATAGGTTTCATCATATCGTTCGTCGATCATATTGTGCTTCCTTGGATATGAATTATGATACGTCCACTGAACAGTGAATTAGAGCATAAACATACGTATATGTACCAATTTGCTACAGTATTTTTATGTGATTCCCAAATAAAATTTAAAAATTTTGATTTCAGCTCAAATAATGTTTTTGATCTTTTCAAATTTTCTCGCGGAAATAGCTTTAAAGATTTTTAATTTTTTAATACGATTAACGTTTTAAATGCAATTGCAAAAAAAACCGCTTACTATACCTTTTACTTTTTTTACACCTTATAACGTCCTTAAAATTATGATTATAATTATGAGCATTATCTCATTATGGTTTATGCGCCGCAACCCTTTCATATTTTTATATTCAAAGCGATTTGAAGCAGAGATCTGATCTCTAACTGTTAACCTTGATTTTTGGTATAACTGAGGGTTACTATAATCCTTTAAAAAGTTTCGGTTTCGGTTTGAGATTTTTCTTTAAAAAAAAAATAAAAATTAGATTATCGGTGGAGACTTATTTTTTAATATTAAATCTATCTCTCAAGTCTCAATATTTGAGCTTTTTTACGAAATAATAAAGGTCAACCTTAAACCTTTTTCGCTATAATATATGTAGAGAATATCAAATATATATATGAAAAAATAAATATGAATTTTATATATTATATCACAGTATATTTGTACATATTTAAATTTTATAAATTTAAACATAAACAGTTTTGACTTTATCGCACAAAATCACTCAAAATTTAACTATTCACTGATGACTAAAATGTTTAATTGACTGCATTTCCACGCATGCAGTGCTTAAAAAATAAAAAACGGTTAACGGAGATTCTGATTGATAAATTTGTAGATGAGATCTATTTTTTCTCTCTTTAAAAGTTATTGAGTGACTTTTATTTAAAATGACAACAAATAAAATTTATATATTAAAGAACCTTTCAAAAGATTTATTTCTGATTTGAAGGATTAGAGCAGGTTCATATGCGAGACCGTGTTGTATTTTTTTATCAGTTCAAAATTCGCGTATGTAAAAGTGCTTTTTTTAGTCTTCTTGGTAGGTACCTACCCTTCTAACCTCTAATCATATTTATTTATAGTGTCTCCAACGTATATATTGACATAAAATATCAATTAAGGACACAAGCAATCATGATAAGTCCATCAACTCTACAATCATGAAAAGTATTACACATTTCTTTTATATCTTCTGTGGAACTCCGCATATAACAAAACCTGATTCCCAAGCTAACATTGAATTTCCACTTTCATGTTCTAGATGTTGGCAACTATTTTTTTACCTCTCATCAAACATTCTAATCTCAATTAATCAACATAAATCAATTCTAAAACTGAAAACAAGCGCGGACGACACAAAAACTTGTTGGATAAATATTAAGTTGCTCATATCCATGTCACACTTCATCTGACAACATTTACTCTCCATCATAATAGTTAATAAAATTATGATGATGATGACGAAGATCCAACAGATCGATCCAAAGGACAAGTTTTCTTTCTCAAGCAAGTTTTTCCATTAGAATAAGAGGCTATAAACTTTTATAACTACGCGCATATAAACCCACATTTATCTTCTTCAAACCACGCAATCATGTAATAATTAAACGCCTCAATTGCATCCATCACAATAATTGATTCTTTTTCAAACGTCAAAGGAAGATATAATTCGAATTATATGCACTAGTGGCCTTATTACAAGCTATAATGTGTGTATATGTATATAAAAACATGAAATTAGCATCTTAAATAGTCTCGGTTGCGAGTTGCAACCCACCTATACATAAAACTGACCCACACACGGAAATGAAAACAACCTTCACCGCATAAAGAAATTGAAACCAAAAACCTGGAACTGGAACCAGAATCGATTGCTCGACACAATTTCCAGCTCTGCGAATGTCTCAAAAGCCACCAACATAGAGATCACCTCCGCACCTAAGAAGAAATGAAAGTCAAGTAGCTCTCTGGCTGAATTAAAAGAATCAGGTCAATTAATTCGTTTAGAACCAAGTATAGTTACTCCTCTCTCTGCTGATGCGATGCTGATGTGGAAAGAGTGTTTGGCAAGCTTATCAGTAGCTATGATGGTTGACTCTAATGAGAGAGTCCCAGATTAATTCTAAGCGCGAACCGGCTTTATGTCGTAACGACCTCGACATATTGTATAGCTCGAAAGAGAACGCCATAAGAAGAACATAAACAAGTGAGTCAAGTGGAGCCAAGAACCACATCAAGAAGCGAAAATCTCTACGATCGAATGCGGAGTTATGGATATGGATCTTGCCAGGAAAAAAAAAAACAAAGTATCCCGAAGATTGATTTGACCCACTAAGTTGTTTGTGCAAAGGTTTATGTGTCTGGTTAAGTGACATTGCTACATGTCTGGCAGAAAAGATGAAGAAGACTTCATCTCTGTTAGTGCTGATGATGCGGTATATACATGGTTCTCATTGAGAATTTATTTGGACAGAGTGCTCGGTTGGTGTATATCTAGTATAATAAACATATATTTCGAAAAGATATTGTCGTGAAGTGAATGAAAGTTGGAGTTGGAGTTGGTATACATAGGTATTTGTTTTATTGCAGGCTGTCTGTTTCCGTTCCAGATACATCCATCAAGCTGGGACTCCAACTCCAGAGATAGATGTGTGTCTCTGTCTACATTAATATTAAGATGTGCCAAACTGGTGATATGTGATGATTAATAAGAGAGGTGTAGATATTTAATGGTGATGGACGTATAAGTGATTCTTGAGAAGTTTCGTGTTGCATATGGATTTAAGACGGTAAAACAAAAAGAGGATACGCGCAGGTTGATGAGTTCTTCTCATTTATGATGTCAATTATTAAAAAAAATTAAACAAATAATTTTATGAGTACCTTTACTTGGTATTAGTTTCATCTAGGTTATGCTCCATTGGGATCTCTTATGGTTGTACAAGACAAATTTAAAAAAAATAACGGCCATATTTGAGGTAGCAATTTTTTTTTCAAATCGATTTTTGCAACAAAAAAAAATTACCGGATTGTAGAGACTTAAAAGTAAAACAGTTATAACAGTTATATCAAGTAAACAACATTCAACTCGAATCGCCCGACTTCAGAAAACAAAAACTGGGTGGCCAAAACATGCCCTCCATTACTCCCAAATTTCCAAACCAAATTTTATAGACATTTGATAAATAGGACTTATTAAAGTAGACAACAAATTTGATAGACATTTCATAATTTGGACGATTTAAAGTAGACAACACAATTTAAGTGGAACCTCTTAGCCAAAAAGTCGAAATAATTTAAATTAATAGTTTTAAAAATTTTGTCTGTAAAAGTTCATATAAAAAAAAATAAAATATAAAGAAATTCACACAAATCTACAGAGTTTCAAAGTAAAGGAATTCTCTCTTATTAGTTATTTTACGACTGAAAAATGCCAGAATTCTAATTCTGATGTCAGATTCAAATATACACACGCAACCAAAAAAATAATTGATTTTTAAAAATATTGTTTTAGATCATTTCGAGTTTATAAATAATTTTATAGTTCACCTTAAATTTGGTTGTCATCTGTGAAAGTTGTCAAATTTTGATCAGATTTAATTAGATTTGAACCAATTTCACAAACATAAGTTCTAATCCAATGGGTTCATTGTGGAACATTCTGGGATTGCTTTTCTAAATTTGGTATACATATATACATAAATGTAAATTAGATTAACATATAAATGTACACATTCAAGAAAATTTAAAATACAAATATGACTCAATTTTTGAATTTGACAAGGCTTTTTTTTTAATTTTTAATTTTCGTACCATATTCTGACCTAAATTATGAAGTCCCATTTTAAATTATAAAAAAAAGCAAAATCACTGAATTCAGCGTCTTCAAATCATTAAAAGTATACCAAATTTCATTTAATTTCATCAAAAATTGGCTATAAATGCTTATTTATAACAGTTTTATAACAGTTTATCATCATTTAAAGATTGTTTGCAGTAGGTACCTACTGATCTTCGGGTGACTTTGAAAATTCTCTGGGTCCGATGCATATGCCTATCCGCGGGACGACCCTACTAGTCGACATACTAGTCGCATCAACCTTTATAAAAAAAACTGTTATAAATTTGGCATTTCTTTAGTCACTTTCTTGTTTTTTTATAAACGAAGCGGAATTCCAGTTAAGGTAAGAATGCACATAACCACGCCATTAAGTATGACCCTGTTTAGATTGGGAAGATTGAGTCCGGACTGGTGAGTGCCATCGTGTTTACATTTGAAACTTTGAGTTGCCTAAAAATACATTGAAACAACAATAATTTCAACATTTCACACATTGAAACAACAACAAAGCAGACTCATGAGTCCGTTTTTTATGTTATCTTCGTGCCTCACGAGATTCCTCACCCCACACTTCTCTTGCCTATACGAACAGCAGTGATACCGGCCTCAATCTTCCCAATCTAAACAGCGTCTATAAAATTATCAGGCATAACTAAGGACGATCGACACGACGATAATTTGGTTGTACTAGAATTTGGCTAATCGTTTTTTTTGGATCAATCGAATTTTGTTCTCAAGTTTTAAAAGATATTTTTAATCAATATCGCTTTAATTGGTTCAAACTTTTCAAAAATGGAAGAGAGAAATGTCTTGCTATAACAATTATAACAGTTTTAAAAGTGTGGATGCATAAACGGGTTTCACAATACTTCAAACAAAATCTATGAATGCCCGAAGTATGCGTAGACTGGTTAGAGGGCCCTGGCCATACAGGAGCTACATTAATCTGTTAAAAATGTTATAATGAGTGACTTCCTTTAAAAAAAATCTCTACCGTTTTGCCTTGACTTAGGTGTACTTACATGACTTATGAAATTCTTTAAGACATAAATTGTGATGGCAATAACTTTGTAAAATAATAAATTTTAAAGTCCTGAAATTTTCCATCAACTTTACCATTTTGAAAAAGCTATAGAATTAAATTCATTTTTTTATTCACATTTCGCTCTAATGTGAATTTTTGACACATTCCAAAAAAAAGTGTGTATACCAAAATGCAGCCTGATCTTTTTCGTTATAACTAAAGCTTCGTTATAAGGGAACTAGGCAGTGGCGGATCCAGGATTTGGTCATAAGGGGGGGGGTCCAATTACAAATAGAAAACTTAAAGAAAAATAAAACTTGCGCGGCCTTTGTGCTACATTACTTATGTGCGTGTAGTTAGCACCGCCATTTTCGATTTTCAAAACAAAATACAAACAAGCAAAACCAGCAGCAGCTTAAAACAGCACAAGTATAATTTTTTTTAAATCGTGATTTTGAAAAAAAAAAATTGCAAATTTGGGAATTTAAAATTTATCCCTAAAATTTGCAAATTTAAAAAATACATTACGGCACATCGCAGCACAAATTGAGCACAATACAGCAAAACTTTTTTTTTTAAAAATCGAAAATGACGGTGCTAATTTCACACGCTAAGTTCCTTCGCATCATTTGCGTTCGGTCGTGAAAGTCGGAAATATGCGATTTTTGTATCTATTCGGCTTTATCAGTTTTTGAGCACAACTTTAAGTTTTTAGAAAAATTTTACTTTGGAAAAATTTCATCCTTAAAATTTTCAAAAATATTTACGGCACATCGCAGCTAGAGAATGCAATCCCGGTATGTTTTTCCAATCCCGGGATTTCGGGATTTTAAAAATTGAATCCCGGGATCCCGGGATAATCCTGGGATTTCATTTTATAAAAGATTATTTCAGTTTAAATTACATTATTTATCAAGTTTAAAACGCTCTTCTTATACATATTACCTAAGCAGATAGCTTATGTTCCAACAACCACCATTTATATTTCGGACTGACCGACGAGCAATAGGAGCAACAAAAAAAAAACATGAGCAACCCATGAATGAAAGAATAATTTGTCCTTTTTTTTGACTTCATTTTAGAAAAATAAATTTTACAGCCGAGGATCTTTTGTGCGCGAATAATAATAATTTATTAAAAAAAAATTTACATTTTACGTTTTTCAAAAATAAAATTAGAATTTGTCTAAAAACTTATTATTATTCGCACACGAAATATTTTCGGCTATAAATTTATTCTTCTCAAATGACGTCAGAAAAAGAAGACACAAAATGAAATGGTTCAATCTTGTATTATTTCATTCATGTGAGAAACCCTTCACCGAAGGAAAATCTACTGTATTATGGAATATTTTCGTCGTGGCAACCTAACTAACCAAACAACCTTTAAGTAATACCTATATTTAAATTAAATTTGAATAAAAATATTAAAATTTAAATGCATCTTTAACAGACACAAAAAATAAAAGAGAAAATCAAAACACAAGCTATAGTACCTGCTTGGGGAAAGCATTTTTATCTGTCAAATTAATCTGAACTGAAAAGACATATCAAGAACTGTTTTTTTAAACTTTTCTCACACAAATACCTTTTTCGCATATTAAATTTTCACTTTTCCCTACGTTTTTCTAAAAATAATTTATTTATTAATATTGTAAACCTTTAAGCTTTTGCTGTAATAAATTAGCAAGCAGAAAAATAAATTAAGGTGTGCGAATATTAAAACCGCTGATCCCGGAAATCCCGGGATTGGAGCAATATAATCCCGGGATTTTCGGGATCGAAAAATGGGCCGGGATCCCGGAATTCGGGATCCCGGGATTGTATTCTCTAATCGCAGCACAAGTTGAGCACAGTTTCTTTTTCAAAATCGAAAATGGTAGTGCTAACTTCTTTTTGCCCTTATAATATTGAATAGTATTTTAATATGTTGCTTTGGAGAGGTATAGATATGATAAATTGCCTAAGGCTTCTAAATTTAAATCCGAGATTTTGGTTCGGTGTGAAAACCGTATAAAACTGCTACGCAATCTAATGTAAGTATAGGTATACTCCTTTTTCCACTAAGATGCATTTGAAGTTTTTGAGGTAGGTATTCATTACACTTCAAGAAATTTTAAGTCGAAATTTTATAAAAAGACGGGCTTTCAGTAATTAACACAAAATTTAGATCGAAGAGAAGTTAATATTTAATAAATAAATAAATTAATACAAAAATGTTTGGTTTCAATGCTCATGGGGGGGGGGGGGGGGGGGGGGGGTCCGGACCCGAAAACCCCCCCCCCGTGCATCCGCCACTGGAACTAGGTATACCTACTGACTTTTTTGAAGAGGTTGAAAAGGACATCGTGAATTGCCGGGAGTTTCTCTCTGAAGGCAGCGCGCATATATACAGTTAAGCTTAATTGACCTAGAAGCCAAAACTACCTATATACCTAAATAATTTGAATAATTTTAATGTTAATTATTCTTCATTGATTTAATGGCGCTTATAGGTAGTCCGTTAACACAAGAACAAACATTAAACAAATTATAATTCCACACAGTTAATCATGCAAGTCTGATTTTCTTAGCGTGTTTAACTTCAATAAATAAAATTATTTTCTTTATACGACTGCAATGACAGTGTTTTCACACTTTGCCTATATATTAACTGAACATCTTTCATTCTTTATATACAATTGTATCCTATATGTTCTTGTGTCACTTATACTTACGTTCTCGTTCAGTGGAAGTGTTTGTTCACACGATAACTCTTTACAAAATCCACTTCAACTAGGCATAATGAAAGAAAGTATTTTTCGTCACACATTTGATATACAAAGAGCATTTGAAATGACAAACAAAAAAATATGTGTCAAAACCTTATTCTTGATTAAATATAATAGGTGCGTTCCTTTACTTTGAAACTCTGTGATTTTCTGTTCAAAACTATAAGACATAATAGATCTGTTTCTTTACTTCCCAAAACTGCCAATATGCGACCAATTCAAGTCCAATTTTATTTTTGTATGGACTTTGACAGAAGTTTGGGCTAAAATGGATAGAAAGTGGCAATATTCGGAAGTAAAGAAACAGACCTAATAATAATCAAAAACTTTAAAAATGTATATGCACCGGTCTTATGATGCCCCTTTGATTATCTGTTTTATAAGCTTGTTAGGTTGCTAATTGTGTGCACTCGAGTAGAATTATGTTTATATCTTTCCGCCACTACCGCAGTCCAAGAAGTCAGCTAGGTATATATAGAAATACAGGAAGACATGGCTAAGAATGGCAAACGCAATATACATACACAACCATAAAATTCTTGAGGCACATCAGAGGTATAGTTAAAAGGTTTATGATGGAGTCGATATGCCGATGCCCATGCAAACGCTGCTGCTGCTGCTATTATAGCCACAGTGTGTTAAATTTACTCAGTCGAGTGGGAAAAAGTGCAGTTGGGCTGTTTATACTTCTTCGCATCGTCATTTTGCGTGTTGCCGTGTAAACGTACGGTTTATGCATTATGGTTTTGATTTATGAATGATGACTTAAAAAATTAATACCATACATTATAGTATCTACATACAAATTAAGTAGTATTAAATGCAATTATTGATGATCCATCGAAATTTAATTTTAAGGAAATAGAAAAATAATATTTAAAGACTTTCAATTTCATCATTTTTATACCTATAAATCATTTAAAATTGAGTACATAGATATAGGAATAGGGTGGTACTTATTTTTTTTTTTAAATAATTGAAATTAGAAATGCCGCGAATATTCGGCTACTATTCGGCATTCGGCCTATTTGGACTATATTTTTGATATTCGGTATTCGGCGGAATAGTTCACAACATTCGGCCGAATACCGAATAACAAATGGAGAAAAAGGCTTATTATCATACAATAAATGTTTTCTTTTATTCAAAAATTTTTATTTTAGTATTGAAAATCTACTAATGGTAAGTTGTGGTGAATAAAAATTACTTTTTCGGCATTCGTTGGTAGCAAACGATTACGTCTATTTTCGTAAACAATTCCAGCTTCTTAAAATACGTCAAAAGTCAAAAGTCACGTAGGAAATACATATAGATACACATCGTTGGCCGAATATTCGGTATTTGGCCGACGAGTGTGGCCGAATATTCGGTATTCGGCCGAGTCACTATTCGCTATTGAAATATTAGCCGCATTTTACTATCGGCAATAACCCATGTGGTTCACCCCGATATAATAAAACGATGCGGATCCTAATTACAGCAGTGTTGTATGCTCATCTCTTTTTTTCTTATGTTTCTTAATTTTTCATGTAGATACTGTCTTTTTTGTTTACACTACAGTTTGTATTCCCTACCGACTGACCTGCCGTCTACCTGCCAGAGTAAAAACTTATTTCTGGTTCCATAAAGCAAACCCCGATGAAAACCTAGATCCAAATTTGATTTTGCATTACGTAAAATAAATTAAAGCTATTATTTTAAATAACTTAAAAACACTTATTTTATTTATTTATTTACTTAAATGCATTTCGGAAGCTATGCTTCCATCGTCAGTAAGTTTTATATAAAACTTACTGACGATGAAAGCATAGCAGGTAGACGGCAGTAAATAAATAAAATATAAGTGTTTTTAAGTTATTTAAAATAATATCTTTTATTTATTTCATGAAAAAACATGTTAAAAATCTCCAATACCAAATCAATTTTGTATTACGTGTTAAAAGATAACCCCGACCCAGACCCGTAGATAATAAAACGCGGCTATTATGGCTAATGGGGTAAATTAAAAAAAAATATATTCTTAAAGTTTTAAGTCTATATCTTAATATTTATCTGTTCCTCTTTAAATCTATTCATATACTAAATATACTTAGTTTTTGCAGTCTTTTGTTTGCAATTTTTTAAAATACAATATTATTTATACTATATTTAGACCCTGTTTTTCAGTCGTGAGTTAAACCAGAGGTTAGTTAACTCTATTTATTTATTTAGCTTAATACAAGCTTGCACTTAAGGACTGTTCACATGAGAGCGACCAACGACCGACGAATAAAAGAACAAATGGGATTTAAACTAGGTATTTAAAAAGCCTAAATTCTTCACAAAAACTAAACAAAATGGTAGAAAACTTATTTAAATTAATTTTAAGATACTAAAGTTTGCGGTTTAATTACTAATATAAGAAAAAATTGATAAAATAAATTAGTCGTCGCGAATTGCAATCTGTTCGTGACCAGTCTTATGTACATACAGTCATATTAGTGTTTGTATCTCAATTTTCCAACGGTCTTGTGGCGCAATGGATAACGCGTCTGACTACGGATCAGAAGATTCCAGGTTCGACTCCTGGCAAGATCGAAATGAATTTTTTTTTTTATTAAAATTGGTAATCTTTTTTTTAATAAATGTTAAAAGTTAATAAAGTAAGATTCTCATCTAAACCTTAGGACCAAAGATAAAAATAAATATGCGTATCTAAGAAATACATACAAACAAATTTTAAAAAAATACAAGAAAACAATACAAATTTTAAGTCAAAATACTTCCATGTGGCTATTCTTAGTTTGTACCTATATAAAGTTAGTATTAGAAGAAGAAAAATAAAAATAATTATAGAATTATTATTTTTGTTTTAGTATCACTTAAAAAAAATTCTTCCTAAATTTATGGAATTTCCCCAATGAATTCGTTCGCCTAGTGACAAATTTCTTTCAAGGTAAGTATATACGTTATATTTTGATTAAAGTTTCGCTGTCTCGATGATAGAATTATTTATTTTGATGAATGCTTTCATTGTTTTACGAAACAAAAATTAAAGAAAATATGTTTGTTACTTAATATGTTAGTTTAACAAAAATTTCATTCTATAGATACCATAAATGTTTCGTTATATTTAAATAAAAACTTATTTTACCTACGAAAAAAAAATGTACATTTATTCTACAAATCGAATTTAAATCTTGTTGGTTTTATTTAAAACTTGATTCTATGTCAAAGAATCTATAAATAAGTGGAACAAAAATGAAAATTGTGTGTTTTCAACAATTAAAAATTATCTACATAAAAGGATTTTGATTTGGCCCCACTTTTTTCTGTTTGAACCGATTTGACAGTTCTCTGTAGTATTGAGGTTAGTTTTATTTTTTTTATTATTTATTCATTATGAATTAATAGACAATGGCCCGTTTCTGCAAAAGAAGTGGCAGTAATTAAGTAATATTGAATTTGCGATGTTATTTTTTAGCATTTAATTTTTGGCTTAATTTTTTTTTCAATTTTAATAAATAAATTAATTCATTTTTAGTAAATGATTGTACTTATAGTAATTTAAGTCATTAGATACTTAGAACGATTTAAATCTTGTTATGTCATTGTTATTTTTTTTTTTTTAAATAAATGAAATGAAAAGTAATCATTTTTTGGGTGGGTCTATAATGCAAAATTTTAAGTTCATTGAATTAACAAAATGTTTGGACTATTAAAAAAAAAATTGTTTTGACGAATAGTTTTGCTTTAGTGAAAAAAAAACTAATGCGTGCAAAAACCCCCTTTCCCCCTCTAATACGATTTTTTTACTTTCTCTACCCAATTTACACAATTTAATTTTTTTTCCCATTACAAATTTATTAAACAAAAATTTTTTTTTGATTTGATATCTTTATTCGTTTAAGAGTTATGATTTTAGAAACTTAAAAAGTCGAAGCGCGCCACTGTAAGCATAGTTCAATTCGAAAAACTAATTGGGCTTTTTATTTAAAAAAAATTGTTCAATGATGAAACACACTTTTGACCATAAATAAAATTGATTCAAAATAGCTTTTAACGGCCTTTAGTCCTACAAAAATTTGGCGTTTCGTCCCGGCGCGCGATCTCACTTGGACTCATCAGTTGACTAATGAGGGCCTTTGTCAATACGCAATTTTTTGTTCAGTTCATCACATGTACATAGATTTCGTGACGAATATCTAGTGTGAACTATATATCCAACAAGACTAGAATTCCTAATCATTCAATCAATAATTCAACAAGTCCAAATAAAATAGTGCTAAGTCTCCTACTTGGCTGATGTATTTCACTAGATAGTATATAGAATTTTGTATATTATTAAAAAACCCTCTCATAAATAGAATTGCCCTATTTAGAGCTATCATCGATTGGTGTGCTTTATGGGTCAATGGAATCAAATCATTCGTTCCTCAATTGGAATGTATTAATGCTAAATTGCCGACTCGGAATTGGCCAGGCTAAACAGGTATTTCTATTGTTTTTTTTTTATTTTTAATAATTTAATTCGGGTTTAAAAAAAATTTGGTCTACGGAAAAATTATGTGCCCGCTTAATAGGGAACATGCTTGTTCATTATCTTAGCTTAGGTGCTTTCGAATGACACTTTAAGAAAAATTGTTAAGCTTATAGACAAGAAAGTAGTTATTTATTTTAACTTACATATCTCGGGTAGACGTCTGGTAATCGCTTATTATATCTATCAAATAAACTAAAAATGACAAACGATGCCATAAATGTATACTAATTTACAACACATACTTCCCATTCCACTTCCACCGAAATCGTATTCAATTAACAAGTATTTTCTATTTCATCAGTTTAAGCCTATGCAATGTGCATTTACAGTAAGATAGATTCGACTTTACAAGTCTAAGTACAAAAAATCTGCTCTTTAAATTTACAATTAATCTTTTTTAATATAGAGAAGTGAAACAGTGAAGATTCGACATTGTTTTGCTGCCGAAAAAACAAAGAAATATCAAAAATCATAGCTGGAAGCCATTTAATACAGTTGAGAATTTAAGGGGTCATATTTCGTGGAGCCCAATTTCATGAAGCCAGAATTTCATTGTCATTTCTCAGTTTCCATTTGATTCTTTTTTCTATAATTTTCTTTTCAGTTGTTTGATCAATTTCCTCATAATGCTTTATCAGCCAATTTCTTTCGAGCTCAATAGAGCTCTGTTCGGGAAAAAAAGCCTATAATAATTCATTGTGGCCCACTGTGTACAGGTACATCTGGAAAATGTGATCCAGTTAGCTCCATGTTTTATCGATCGAAAACAAGCAAACCACAAGGCAAACACAAGTTGTGTACTCAACTCTTGTTCCGTCATTTCAACTAAATACTCTCCATCCCATATTTAGAACGGATGGATGGATATTCCCACAATCTTCCCAATCTATATGGCTATATGGCAGTTAAGGTTTTAAACCAGTTCAACAAAAAAAATAAAAACAATTTTTATTTTCTTTGGTTTATTGATGCTGCACTGCAACTGAACTGGTCTGCAAGGAAGGATTATTAGGATAGAAAGTTTTACGATTGGACTTTGGCAATTAAATCACTTGGCAAGTATAAATTGCCACCTCGAATTCATGCGCGGAGAGGAATTTCGACATCACTTTGTGGCTTCTGCGCTGATGATGGTGCACCACAAAATACCACCGTGGCGATACGCAATGCCGATATGTAATCAGAGTAATTGCAATCGATATTATTTCGCATTTGTTTCGATGATCAGCAGCAGATCAATGACTCCCCAGTTCCGATTTGAATCCGAACATGGCCGTCACAGTTGGCTTAAATGGCAGTTATGATTGAGAAATGAGTATAAATGTGCTGGCAGTGCATCCAGAGATGGTGCAAGTGTATATCTATAAAAGAAATTAATATATGGTTCGATCTTTAAGATAGGTGTCTAGTTACCAGTTTGATGACTTCCAGGTAGGCTATTTGGCAACACACGGTTGCAGCAGGCACATAGCCTAAATGGATTCTGGAATGCGGTATATACTCGAGACAAAAGCTTGAATTTCGAAAAAAGACGGCACACCGTCGTCGGTCGGTCGTCGTTCTGGGGCAATAATTCATCTAAGATGGCGAGCCTATATATATATCTGATTTATCGTCGACTTCTTGTGCATCCTATATGTTCCTGTCGAAGTGCGGCTGGCTATTAGATTGCTGATGGTGGTACAGGCTGTTATTTATTGCCGGTAATGGTAAATGTATATAAATCTAGAACGGAATCGGGACTTCCTTCCAACAACTCCAACAGTATCACCTCAGCTGGACACAATCAATTAGAATAAGTGCAGACATTGAAATGGATTCGTATCTAAATGATGCGCATTATCCTTGACATGTCGCCATAACATAATCGCTAAGTGGCCAGATATATTATATTAAAAAAAAAAATACGTTCTTGTAATCATAAGTCATGTTCACCTGCTGATTCAAATTGAAAATAATGACGAGCTCTGGGTATAGACTGGGATTTCTTGTTTTCTTAAATGTTTGCTCTGCATATATCATCATCGATGCAGCTATAGGGGAGATATATGCAAACAAGAGTGCAAATTGTTTTCCGGCGTTAATAGACATTTATATCGATGTTGTATGAATCTATAGGTATGATGGTTATAAATTAAAATCATTGACAAGACGGAATGGAAAAGATCGATGATTTGTATCCTGTGGTTTGAATGTTGTACTCTTTTTTTTTTTTTCTAAATTGAAATTGATTTTGGGTGAAAGTGAGCGAGTTTTTCCGGATTTGAATTTTATTTAAATGAATCGAACCAGGAAAAGTATATTTTCATTTAAAGATTGATTAAGTTAGCAACAACAAAAAAGATATATACAGTATATCTGACAAGACAAGCTATAATAATTGTATTCTATGAAACAGATTCTGGACGTTCACGTTAACGAAACTTATATTGTACGTCCCTGTAATTCTATTATCATACGAAAGACCTTATCCCAGAAAATTCTGCTATAAAAAGTACAATAAATAAATAAAGTAGGTTTAAAAAATTAATAATTGCACTGTAAATTACCGACTTACGGTATTTATCTGGGTTCCAACGTTTTTTCTTGATGTAAAGGGAGTTTTTTTTTAGACGTGTGGTTTTCAACGCATGTAATTTAATGTTATAGCCAAGAATTAAGCTTTATTATAAAGATAAGGGTTTGCCATTATGATTTAAAAATGATTTCGGGCAAGTGGCCAACGCGGATGGATCGAATAAATTTCAGCCGAGAGGCCCAAGAGGCCCCAGCTCCAATTTTTGCGCGCGATGGCGGATGGACTCATTCGGGTCTTCTTCGATACTCTGCTCCACAGCAGCAATAGCGTCTTCGGTGCGCACTGTACGGGGCGCGCGGCGTCTCTATGAGGATGCGCATTATCCACTAGAGTATAAACGTGGTGCGAAACCGATCCATGGTTGCTCGAATTACTCTTCTGGGCGATTATGTCGACTGAATATTGGACGCAGCAGAATCGAAACATTATTTTGGTAATAAATTTGCACGATTTGCAAACGTTGTTCAGGAGTAAGTCTATTCATTATGAAATGGCAAACCAAACTGAGTATAAATCTAGTGACAGCTGTCAAAAAGACCAACTCCGAAAAAGTATTGCCAAATTGAAAACCACACGTCTAAAAAAAAAAACCCTTTATATACGATATGTGATCAAACCATGTGTCCATTTGCGAGTAATTATCAAAAAGTTCGAATGTCGACGACAAAAAGTCAACTCTCTGCGAGCTACTCTCAAACTTGTGTCCACTTGCGAGTTTGTTCTCAAGAGTGGCCTGAGAGCTATTTTTAATGTTTTTACTCTCAAATGGACATGCACCCACCTTAAAGATTGTTTACTTTACCTCACTATACGTCAGTTGTATTTTCGCTCTTTTTTTAGTGAATTTTTTAAATTTTAATTTGAAGAATTCTGGACAAATTTAATTTATTTTTAGTTTATTTTATTATACAAGCATAAAGTACCTCTATATGTATATACGTAATTATTTTAATTTTTGTTTTTTACTTACAAATATTTGAACCGATAAGTGTTGGTTAGGTAGGTATAGGTACATTATAATAACATTAAGTTTTTTTGTTATTGGTCTAGATATGTATGTACCTAAACTTTTTTTGGTCCTAATTTATCTGAGAAAGTTTGGGATTTAAAATCTCGATAGCTAATACTTTCATCAAAAATTTTCTGGCAACCCTATCTAGCTCAAATTACCATGGATAAAGGGACGCACTCGCAAAAAAACCCACTTTTTCGGACTTCTCTAAAATCGTAGTAATAATTAAAACGTAAACCACAAAATTTTTGTTTTACATGATACTAATTTACATTCCTACTTTTGTATAATTCGACTCAAATTTTTAATATTATAAAGAAGAAATTTTAAATTTTGTTTTATTATCTGCCTCATTTAACATTAATTATATCAATATTATTAAATTTAAATCAACTTTTTTCAATTTTATAATATGTACATATAATTAAAACCTTTAAAGCTAGCAATTAGCTAAGTTAATAAATAAAAAATATTATTTGTGTTTTTCCCAATTAAGAAAAAGATTCGTCTTGTAGGTAACCTCCTGAACACTAAGGCCCAGTTTCACACTCGATTAAGTGTCATTAAAGTGCCAAATATGGAAAACTAATGCACAATTTCACAGTGTTAACTTATCGGAATAAGTGATACTTAAGTCTCCCATGTTGGCCACTTAAGTTCTATTACTCAGACAGTAAAACTGTGGCTAAAGCGCGAAAATGGGAAAAATTAAGTGCCACTTATTTTGTTAAGTGTGCAATGTGAAACTGGCCCTTACTCCAGCACTAATGATGTCCCAAAATTACTCTTCAATGTGAAAGTGAAACAAAATGATTTTGAATTGAATTGAATTTTGTAAATTTTTTCAAATTTTTTTTTTTTTTGTTTTTAAATTCAATATTGAACCTCTTACATAATAATATGTAAGTCAAAGTTAATCTGCTTTGTTCTTGTGTGTTTAAATCGAAATAAAAACACACAAACAAAAATTTCAAAGTGAAATTAATATAAGCAAAATAATGTGCTCTACATACAAATTTTACAAAAAACCTAAGCTAAATACATAACTGTTGATACGTGTTGAAATTTTTTTAAATAAAACTTTTCCTTTCAGCTTAACTTTTTGTTGTTAATTTGTGACACCACAGTACTTCAGTCTTCCTCAATTTGAAAAAAAAAAAAAAACATAAACAACTATCTATGTGACCGGTATAACAAAATAAAACATAAATGAAAATTTTCTAGTCAGGCAGAAGAGCCTCCGCGCAGCTAAGTTTCATCCATGGGCCGTTTGAGTATATTATAGCATAGGGCAACATGTTCAATGGGGCCCCTCTTCTTGTCTGCCAATTCCAAACGAAATTCATTCTTATTGAAGTTTATATATAGATAAATATGTGCGTATCAACAAATTCTTTTCTAAAGAATGAACCCTATAAAGATTCAAGACTCACCTATTACCTATTTCTCTCCGAAGTGGAACTCAAATAAATTTGGAATTCAAGAAGGTTCCATATATACATAAGTACTCAATGTCTCATACCCAATGCCCTGGCCCTGGGGCTCCTTATAATAATCAAGACAGCCCTGTGTTGTGGGGCGTGTGACAATTGAAATGTCCAAAAGCAAAAGTTAAGTCAAAACAACAAAAACTTCATTAATGCAGGAAAAAAAAAATAAATGAAATTGCCGGCACACGGAAGGAATCATAAGAAAATTTCATCGCTCAAAATGAGTATAGCTATATACGTGTTTTCTTTAAAGAGCAATAAAAAAAGACTTTTTCACCTAATAAAAATGATTTACATTAAAAAAAAAATAAAAACAAAAAAACTGAATGTGAGAAAAAATTGACTTATTGCCAAAAGAAAGTTAGTTTCAAAACAAAAACATGTTTTGCATATTATGTTAATTTTTTTTTGTTTCCCAAAAACCTAAATTCAATTTAAAGATTTATGCGAGCAATAACCAATACCAATATGACTGTAGGTATAGAATTAGTAAATTTCTTTATTTAATTCTTGATTGTTTGGAGCTTATATGTATAGAATAAAATATTTATCTATAACTCACCTATTTTTAATCTCACAAGAACTTGAGCTTTTTTTGTTGCTTTATTTTTATAACTTCCACAAATTTCTTATTTCCGGTAACTTATACGAAGAACAACAAATTGATTTCAAGCCAATTAAATAGAAGCCTGATTATTATTTTAAGCCACAGGCAATATTCTTTAAACACTTTTATATTCCAAGCAATATAACAGCGATTTCTTTTCCACTTGAGCACAAACAACACAAAATGCAATGAAATAAGTTAACAATCTTTATTATGCAAATTAGCCACAAGGCACAGTATTAATTGTTACACATTTAGAAAAGGAAAAAAAAAAAACTAAAGCCCAATGAACAAATGGATGCAAAATAAAAAAACAAAATCTAGAACGCCATCGACATCTTCCGTACATTTATACAAAAAAAACCGCAAAACAAACACAAGTCTCGAACACGCAACCAAGAAAAACGATCGATCGAGCCAACTCAACTCTTCACCAGATACAATAATAAGACACCAACCGGGGCTTGTGAAACAATGCACGTCTGTTTGGCTAAAGCCTTCGTTGAAGACTGAAAATCCGCCACACTCATTGACTATCAGTAGCCTATAAGCCTGGCTATCGGTCTTGTTGTTGCAAAAATGTGATCGCGTGGTCGCTTTTGCAATCGATCGGTGGATGCAACTTTTGGGATCGGGATCAACTCGCTGATGGGGAAGGGAGAGATCCTCAATCATCATCAATGGGTTGGTTTTGGGATGAGGTAATTGGCATTAGATATCATCGTTGGACTTGGACTTAATTTATATAGAGTGAGTTTGGCATGCGGTTGAAAGTGTAGGCTGATGATGATGATGATGATGAGGCTTATTCTTCGTCGATTCTTTGGTTGCGGTTGAGGTTGCGGTGGCGGTAGCAGTGTGTGGCTGCTGAGTGCTGACTAGGTCAGTGAGATCAAGTTTGTTTTTGTATGTTTCATCTGTCGATGGAATGAGGCAGGTTCTTCGTCATCTTATAGATATAGAGACAAGCTTCTGAACCAATTACATATAGATTCTTATTCAATTAATGGTGATGCTAGCTGTTCAAGCTGGTATAGGGGCTTGCAACATTTGAGATTCAATCCAGAGCACATATAATAATATCATATTATTATCACTTATACCTAAGTGTTGAGATATAGTGAGATATATGTTCAAGAATGGACATTGGACACGAATGCACCACAATCATGGTCATTAGGTGAGATAAAAATGGCATATATGCGTGTTTATTTGATGCACTGACACTCGAGATAGATACTTTAGAAGATAAAGTGCGTGTTGGTGTTAATGAGAAAAACTACTGTGATGCTCTGATCTGGTTTAAGGAAGAAGATGTTATAGTTTGCTTTTTGACTATAATGGTTGATGTATTTCAACGGTTGTACATATTTTAATTGAGCAAAAGGAAATATTTTCATTTTTATTTTTAAAATGAGAATTAACCAGTTGAAGATTTATTTGCATATATTATGTAGAAATAGAAGATGTATTAGGTTGCAAATATACAAGATGATGTTGATAAACTGATGGTAAAAGGTTGATTTTAAATCTATGGTCGGTAGATCTTGTAGTTAATCTTGTGAAACAATTTAACAGTTAGAATTTGGTAAATTAATTTATTCAATCGTCAATTAAAAAAAAATTTCAGTATTTTATTTCTGGCTCAAAAAAGTATCCGATTTTTTTTATTTTTGTTGTATTTAAAAGGTGACTAATCAAATGACGTATTTTTGACCACCTTTTAACTTTTTTTGATCACCCATACAAATATTTTTTTTTTATTCCTAATTGTGTCTCGCGTTTTTTTAATTTAATTTGGAAATTTATAAAAGATGCGACCATTATGAAAAATGGTATCTAAAATGACCAACCTATTTATATAGAATTATTGTAACTGCTCCTCTTTTAAAATTCGAAAACAAATATTTTTTGAAGAGTAAGATAATAGTTCTAAAGGGTGGCCGTTTTATTTTTGATAAGTGTTTTTGTCACAATGCTCATCTTTCAAATTTTCCAATTTAAATAAAATATGTGCACGACTGGGTCGCACGAACTTGCTCTTACATATGTGCGATCACACTGTGTTTGTAAAGTTTTAATATTTCAAAAACTATATTTATCTTATAAAAGAAATAAATTAGAAATGAGAGCCTTTATTGTATACCACCTGCTTAAAACGTAGTTAATGTTTAAGGTACTATTATGCGAGTAGGTATACATTGATTTATGAACAATATAGCAGCGTGTTGCAAATATACATGGAACTTACAGTTTAGACTGAAAAATAAAAATAAAAAATATGTAATTAAACACAAATTGATTAAACAACCTGAAATTGTTTTGACACCAATGCGATGTATACATCATCCGATTTCTTAAGGAAATCTCAGTTTATGAGAAAAAAGTGTTTACGCAATTTTTTAGCCTTTATTAATGCCGAGTTAAGAAATTAATGTAAAAAAAATGGGTTGGGGTCATTATTCTGTAAGTGCCAAAATTCAGTTTCCAAAATTCTGTATTTAAAAATTCTGTAAATTATAAATAAAAATTATTTTGATAATGAAAAAAAATGCGCACTTATTTTCATTATCAAACCGATTTTGTTTTTATAATTTAATTTAATTTTTGAAATTCAGCATTTTGGAGTTCAGCATTTTCCAGAATTTTGGTATATAGAATTCTAGATTTACAGAATTTCGGAATACGCAGAATAAAAGATTTACAGAATAATGAAATACAGAATTATGATCATACAGAAGTTTCAATCCATTTACAGAATTTTGGTCATGCAGACTTTCGTAACACAGAATAACGACCCGTTCCCAAAAAAAATATCATCTACCCATTTCCGAAATATGGAATTTTCAAAAAATAATACTGATTTTTATTTTAAATCAAAAATTTATTTTCTTAAAATGTTTGTATGCAATATTATTAGAACTAATTTGAAGCTTTTGTGCAAAAAAGTTTATTAAAATCGGTGCAACTGATAATGAGGTAGTCGACCAAAAGAATGTTTCTATGAGAGATACCAAGGACAGAAAGATATTTTTCCAATAAAATGGTAGATCGTACAGATATTAGTTCACGAAAAAAATTTAATTAAAATTGTAGAAGCTGTTTTTGAGAAAAATTAGATTTTCAATACCGGTTTACATTTGTATGGGAGGTACCGTTATTTTTGGTTATAAGAATAATTTTCATTTAAAATCTGCTAGATAATGTTAAAAAAACTGCTGGGTGCCAAGTTTAATAAAAATTGTCCGAGTATAGTTTTTGAAGTATTAATTAATCTAAAAAATTTTTTTTAAATCTAAAAAAATTCTTCTTTTGAAAATTTTGGTATACAGAACTTTTAAAAAATTTTCAAGCATTCTCCATAAAAAAATTGATCAATATCCGTTGAACAATTTTTGAGAAAATCGAAAATCAAAAAAAAAAAAAAATTGTTCTATGGGAGGTACCATTTTTAGAAAATTTTTTTATAAAATTGTTGCCTTTTTGTAAAAGAAATTACTGAATTTTTTTTTTAAAGTTGTGGGCACGTTTTTGAGAAAAATAAGATTTTCATTTTTTGCTAAAAAAAATTGTTCGGCAGGTACCGTTATTTTTGGTTTCAAAAAAATGAAAAAAACGGGTGGGGAACGCTAGCTACATTTTTTGAAGAAAATCGACCGACCCCGCGTTTAGGATACAGACGATAAAACAGACAGACAGACGGACAGAATTGCGCGACACACTTTTTTCGACTTCGCTATAATCGTAATGTCAACTTTGATCAAAATCCCGAGTTCCATTTTTGTTACCAATCCATACATATACATAAATGTACATATGTATATCGCAAGTAAAAATGTACATGGCTGATTGAATATGGATTTAGTTATTAAAATGTAATACATTGTTTGCGAATGTCACAGAAATGAGGTGCTGAACATCTTAAATGACTTTGAAATATATATTCAAATTACATACCCGTATTCATATTAAGCTGACATATTTTTAAGGGTACATACTACTTTTTTCAATTATCTTACCTTTGAGCTGCTTATACCTACATAAGATCTCTGAATCCTTAAAATTATAGGTTTCTTTTTTTTATTGAATAGGAAAATATTTACGGCAAACCTCTTACACGGAATAATTCACTTGACAAAAAGTGTAAATATTCCAATTTCATTGAGTTTTTGAAAAGAGGAATTAATTTGAAAGAAAAAGAAATTATACTTACATATGTATGTATGTACCTACATAATTATAATAATCTCAGCTGGCAATATCAGTAAGAACAATTTGTTATTCATAGTACTTAATACATATGTACTGCGGTGACTTAGCAAACGTTTAAGGATTTTTTATCTGACAATATTACTAATTTGTTTTGACATGTGTGAACAGATTGTCAATTTCCATCCTCCTGATTCAGAATGACATTATTAGTAACAACAGTTAAATCTTTCTTGCTGTCGAATTAAATTGCATTTCATTCATTTTTATGCACAAGCACATGAAACAAGCAAACAAACATTACCTACCTTCAAAACAAGTTTCATATCTCTGACTCTCTATCTATGTATATGCAACTACTGTTGCCCGCACATCACAGAAACATACCTACATATAAATTGCTAAATAAACAATATTCTGCAAATTTCCCTCCACATAAAAGGAAAAAAATTGCATAACAACCGGGCAATTAGCAAAACTTCTGACTTCGGTCACACAAATGAGGCCAAAGTATAGTGGAAGAAGAGACGAAGAACTATAAGTATTGGTACATGCACTATCACAGAATAACAAATCCCAATCGGGAAATAAAGTTTATTGTAGCATTTCTGGATCAATGGTGATCCAACACACAAAATCAGCACTCAGCATTTCTGTAGCTCTTTATTGTTGTTGTTGATTTGATCCAATAAAGTGGGATGGCAAAGAAGTTGTCTTGCAATCAATCATTAAATAGAAGGAGCAAAAGATCAAATAAGATGAGCTTAGAGGCAACATTCATTCTTACATTGATCAATGGTTTACTCCAAATACCACAAAAGGTATCATCATCATCATCCGTAAACGTGTTGTGCATGATGAAGGTGCGATCTGTTTAACTTTTAACAGCACAGCTGGAGCAATGCGCTGCACACTGCACTGAAGACGCCACGATTAAGTTTGTATACAATGTTAGTGCATCAGTTTGTTCCTTTTGTAGGGCATTTGGACCACGAATGAGCTGATGTATAAAATGGACGGAAGAATCCTGCTTTGGCTGGCAACATACTGTATCGATGTAGAATATAGAAATATTGTTCTGTAGGTCGATGAATTGGAACAGAGTTAAAAGCGCGATCTTCTTTGCCGATTAATGGATTTTCTATTTCCGTATATTTATGGTCGTGATTCTGAAGTTGAAATCCGCGAGCATTATAGGTTCGGATATGGAAATATGAGTGCAGAAGAATATTTGTTGAGGGTAATTTATAAGAAGAAATATAGTGCTCGTTATTGAATATATAGACATATAGTGATGTAGACATTTTAATTTAATTTGAAATCCTTATTAAAATAGTGAAACGAGATGAGAACATGACTATTGGACTTATTTAGCTCACCTTTTGAAAATATTATTTTAATATTTTACCTGTTTGTGGTCTTAAACCGTCTCGCTTATATCAGTTTGATTTTATGAGATATGTTTGCCTATGTATATTAAATATATACGAATAGATCAGATGTTACCCTATAAAGACTTGCACTGAATCGAATTCGAGATTTTGATCAAACCTAGTAAAAGACAGAGTAAATGGAAAATGACCGGGTCCGCAATTTTGTGTGTGTTTGTCTGTTTGTTTATTATAGACTGATGGCATTGGGTTGATTTTTATTAATCTTCATACCTTTTTGGATATTCCCCAGACGTATTTTTGAAATTCTTTTTTTGAGAACCAAAAATATAGTTATCTAATAGCGTGTTCGTTTGGTTATCATGGAAGAAGTCTCCCGAACTCATTGATCCGGAATTCCAAACGAACAATTTACAACACTTTTTCTGATTCTGAAGTTTGTGTTTCATTGTGTTTGTGAGTTGTCAATTCAAAATTGTTCTAATTTTTCATTATTTTGAAGTATGTCGAACTCTAATTCGAAGATTTTGATTATATTTACGAAGAAAGTGGAGAGAATGCATGTATATATTTAGATAATACAATTATGTTCCAAAATACTAAATACTGTAGATCGAATTAAATTTCATAATTTATGTACATATATGTACTTTCTTTATAAATGAACAATTGGATTCAAAAATAAAAAAAATAATAATAAAAACATCGAAAATTGGTATTTTACGATTTTTTAATTGAAAATGTGCATGTGTGCTTGATTTGTAGGTATTCTTTCTGCAAATTCAGAATCAATTTTCTCTTCTTTATATAGAAGAAAAACTGGCTATCTAGTGCGCCAAAAGAACTATTTCTGAAACAATAGGAATGCTTCTAAGTGCTTTTTTTTAACAGTAGGTAGGTACCATTATCACAAAATTGTAACAGAATCAATGCAACCAATAACAAGATATACGGGAATAACTTTAAAAAAGCCCATTATTTACTCAAAAAACGTAGAATGTCTCTTTCTATTATGTGAATTTTTTGCCAAAAAAGCAGTTTTCTTGCAATAAATGTGGGCATTTTATCATATTAGAAGTTTAATAATTTTTTTTTTGAAAATGTGACAAGAATTTTCATGAAGCCAAAATTACATTAAATTTGTATTGAATTTAATGCAATTTTCTACCTAGGTACATACCATCGAAAACCATGGATTTAATTCAAAATATGTGGTTATTTTGTCACTTAAATTCAATTTTCAACACACAAAAACAATGTTTGAAATGCTTTTCAAATAGATAATTACTGAATAACAAAATAATAAATAATTTATAAATCTCCGAAGTGACCACAGAAATTTTATTTATATAGTTTAGCAATCTACCAAATTTTATATCCCATATGGTCTAGTGGCTAGGATATCTGGCTTTCACCCAGAAGGCCCGGGTTCGATTCCCGGTATGGGAAATTTTTTTATATTTTCATAAAACAAAATTTTTTCACAAAGCTTTTTAAGTAGAGCTTTGAATTGAAGCTTTTTGAATTTTTTGAACCATAAAATAAAAAAAGCTGAATAATTGGATGGTTTGTGCATAAGGTTTAATAAAGCTATTTTAAAATAAAGCTTTTTTGTATTCATACAGTGAGGTGCAAAAAAAAGTCAATGTCTGTACTAGAAAAACTAAAATAAGGGCTTAACAATACAATATTATGTATGTATTATTAAGCTTAGTCGTTTTCTACAAAAATAGGCCTGACGTGGGAATAATTTTACTATACACTTTTCTTTTACAATTTTTTAGAGGGGGTTATTAGGAATATATTGGTAATTTTCGGGAAAATCGGGCTGGAGCTTAAGCCACCATTTTAAGTTTTCAACAAAATTGACTTAAAGCAGAAAACAAATATTTAAAAATAACGGCAGTGTCATGTTATATCAAGTAATCCATTTTTGAATTTTGTTTTTAAATCAAATTATTTAAGTGAATACTTTGGAAAATTATTTTCAAGCTCAAAATTTCTAAGAAAATGAAAACAAATTTTTTTAATATTAAGTGGTATTTTTGTTTTAAGTATTCAATACTCTAATCAATTAATAATCAAAATCCATCAGATGCTCAAATGTCTTATTCCATTGAAATGTTACAAAAATTTGCCCGAACCCAGCATTTAGTATAGGACAAGTTTTTTTATGTTTAATGTGTACAGTGTGAGTATACGAAATGGTTTTCGGGGCTGCAACCCTCCCATTTGACCGCCATCTTGAAAAAGAGGTAAGGAACCCCTTTTCACAATATCTTGAGAAATATAGGTTTGACAAAAAAAAATTTGTAAACCAATTTTGTAGAAAATTTAATTCTGTACAATTTTGATCAAGAAACTTTTTACCGTTAAATTGAAAATAAAAAAGATATAGCCAATAATCGACGAACATTTTCCAAAAAAATTACTTTAAAGGGTTATAACTTTTTTTCTAGCAGTTTTATTTGAAAAACACTTCAGATATTTTTCTGTAGGTCATTTTCTTGCGAAAAATTTGGTATACCCAAATTTTAAATTCCATCATTCTACAATGGGTTTACACCAAGAAGTAATAATTTTTTTTTATTGTTTTTTTTTTTTTTTTTTATACAGGGTGATCGGTATAAGGTGCACCAAAAAAATAGAGCAAGTAGGTTGGATTAAGACAAGAACAAAATCTTATTGGAGGGGGGTCTATTTCCCTCCGTTTAGGCGGGAGGGGCAATTTTCTAAAGAAGTCACTTAAAACAGAAAAAAAATGATTTTAAAACAACGGTTAAACTTACTTCTTTTTTTATTTTCATTTGTTGTATGCTCATCTCTTTTTGTCTTATGTTTGTTTATTTTTCATGTAGATACTAGCCACGTTTTGAAAACTATGGATATTAAAAAATCACAGCAAAATCACACAGCATTTAAAAAAATTTTTGGCAAATAAAAAATTTTTAAAATCTCTTTTTTCTTACAATTTGTCAGTCTTATTTTAGCGGACCGGAAATGCGTTTTTTAAACTTTTAAATTCAAATATAAAATGATACATTAAAGTTTCAAATTTTCTTGCGCAACAATCTTTTAAAAAGCTACAATTTCTGGAAAAAAAATGTAATTCATTTTTTTTTAATTTTGTAAGGGATGTATAAGGGATGTAAAACCCGCTTAAGAGAAACCCACTTGAGAGAAAAAACCCGCTTATGTGAAACACTTTTTTCATCCCCAAAATCACATAATATTATAAACACTCCTCTTAAGCGAAACTTGCTTAAGTGAAAAACCTTGATACCTGAAACATATTTTCAGTTAAATTTTATATTTTGCATTGAAAAATAAAAACTATTTTACTTGAATTTTTTCTGAGCAGCTTTAAAAGATTAATTCAATTTTTTTTAGCTTTGAATTTCCGCTTAAGGGAATTTTTAAACCTGCTTTAGTGAAATTTTTTTCACTTAACATTTTTCCGTTTCTCTTAAGCGTGTTTTTTATAACGTCTAATTTTAGCGGAAACTTTAATAACAAAAAAAACTATGCGAGCTAAATTTGGGATTTTCGTGTTTCATTAAGATTAGGGAGCTGTGTTAATTTGGCCCCAAAAAGTGTCCAATTTTTTTTTTGGATTATTGGGTCCGTCAATTCCGTTTCATTTTAACATAACGGAATTGCGCCTTTTACAACTTAAATACAAATAAAAAATGAACTACAAAATAAATGTTTGCGCAAAGAAATAATTTTTAAAAACAAAAAAATTTTGAAAGCCAAGAGAATTATTGAATTGATATTTTCGTGCGCTTTTTTTTCAGACTTATTTTAACGGAAACTGGAATATGAAATAAACTATATATTTGATCTAAAAATCGAGGTTTTCGCAACTCAGAAGCATATAATAATGTACAAATTTAAACTTAAAATGCTTTAAAAATTTTGTATCGATTTTACTGAGTTTTTCTTTTTAAAAAATACTTCAAGAACAAGTACCTAGGTACCTACCCATACCTTTTATCAAAAATCTTTAATCGATATGTCGTCTCAGGGGATAACATATGTATACCTACATATGTACATACATAGTTATCCTTAAGATGAGTCTTAGAAGTTAAAATAACTTAAACTTAGATTTATTCTCAGCAATAATACAGTAGATATACCTGCGCCAGCTAGTATTGGAAATAAGAAAAAAATTAAAAAAAAGGACATTAAAATCCTTAAGGAGGAATCATTTTATTTTTCCTCTTTAATTCTTCTCTCATATAAAGCCGGAACATGTGTAGCATACAACAACTGACATAACTACCTTAAGTACACACGCATGTAAGTGTGTGTGTATGTCTGAATGCATTCTCTAAGCCTTCGACAGTGCCATCAGGCGTAGAAATTCTGAGCAGATCCGTTCTCCCTCCCTCTCTCCCACATCCTACCTACCTACATACGTATGTACTATTTTTCTGCTAATATTTTTCTTATCCGAAGGACAATTCAATTGATTTTCCCGTCGCCAAAAACAAAGGAAGCAGAAGGAAAGTTTGTTTGTTCACCGACATCACCATCATCATGTCTAAGGCAGCTTCGTCTTCTGTCTACCACATTTCTTTCTTTTATATAACTCTGGACTTTACTTTTCCCATTAAGTCAGACACTCTCTCTTTTTGCTTCTTAAGCTTTTATTTTCTTTCTTTGGTCTTGTATTTGGTCAAAGTCTCTCAGAATAGAATATAATAGTGAACGAAGGATCATACTGAGTCGACATTCATCATCCGTATCCGCATCCGCTCACGAATGTGGTAAGTCCACCAAAGACGACTAGGTATACCTTGGTATTCTGGTGATTTTCTTTTCAATTTCAATGAAAATCAGCACAGAAAATAAAAATGAAAAAAAAAATTAAAAAAATAAAATCGAGAATCGTCCTGTTGCCGAAGAATAAAGAACAAACGGAAGGAAAGGAGTCGAATTGTTTATCTTGTAAATGGGTAGAAACTCTGAAAACTATTCCATTCTCGTAATTTTATTGGCTAATCCAATTTGTTGTAATTAAGTCAAAAATCCTTTTTCTTTTATAGAATCCTTGCTCTTGCTCTTGCTCTATGGTCGTTCTCGTTGAAGTTTCTATTGTTCGTATCCTATATAAATATTATACCTAGGTACATGCATAGGTTCAATCTTTACCTTTCTACCTGTCTCTCGTGTCTGTACCGAGGCCGACCTTCTTGTGGTTGTACCTACCTTTCCCCCGTATATATATCCTTCTCAAAGGACTTAGCCTTGCCAATATATAAGGATGGAAGGAGAAAGGGAGAACAAAACTTTATGCAATGAATTGAATAAGGTATTTCTACAAGGGTGATCCTGCCTGGATGAGTTACTTACTATTGTTTTTTTTTTTTTGTTTTCTTTTGTTTTTAATTGCAAGGATTTTCGGACGTCTGTACCTTGAGAGTGTTAAAAATTATGTTCGTTCGTGTGATTCTGTAGACATATCTAACTAAACCAGGAGAATTATTTTTATTACATCTGTGAACTTTGTGGGAGGGAAAAGTTTCTTCTCCAGACTTTTTGTTGTGCGGTCGAGTGTCATTCACGACTTATTTAAAATTTTATGTTATGCGGTTTAGTCGAGACATATAATATCATGGAAGCTGTAAAACACCAGTTGTGTCAGTGTAGAGATTTTATACGTTTGGTCAAGAAATTTAATGGTCAAAAAAGTTGAGTGAGATATGCGAAAGAAACGAACGAACAAAGGGATATCCTATTCCTATATACACCAAAAGGCTTGATAAATAATTAAGATAATGGTATGTCGGATTAACCCTATAAATAAAACATGCCCCTGTTCTGATTTTGTGCGTGGCTAAATTACTTAGGTATATCTACTATAAAAAATAAACTGGAGTTTGGTACATTAAATTATTTAAAATCAATTTCAACGTTATCCTAAAACTATACCCAAAAAGCTTTAAATTCAAATTTATACCATCAAACAGTTTAAGGGTTTCCGCCATATTGTTTTACGTTTTGAGGAGATTTGATTATAAAGGGTCATGCAATAGGGCCTTCCAAACTTTGACAGTAATTGATAGTGGCCATATTGTTAAAGCCACATCTGTCAAATTGACTGTCATTTATTCAGTCTGTTTTGTAAGGGTAAATTATAAAATTGCTTTATTAAAATGGGTGTTCCGCGCGGGCAACGTTCTATGCACTTGGTCCCTTTTACGATCGCAATAATCGTCCTAACGAGAGGACTATTCGCAGTGTGATGGATAAGTTTGAGTCCACTGGTTCAGTAAATGATCAACCAACACTTGTACGTTGATGAAACGCAATATCTGCCGAAAACAGCGCCACTGTCCATGAGAGTAAACTCGGTCACAAGAACTCGGTCTTTCGCAGACCACAACTTGGCGAATTCTGCGTCGTGACTTGAGCCTACACTCGTACAAAATTCAACTGCCCCAGGATCTGTAGGTAAAACGACCATAGACAACGACGCGACGTGTGTTCGCTGATTGGATTCATGGGGCAGTTGGAAACTAACCCTAATTTTCATCGAAATATCAGCGATGAGGTCCATATTTCTGGAAGAATGGGTGGTAACCTCGACTACAATTTTTCGAATTTTATTTTCAAAATTTTGAGTTTAAAAATCATTTATTCAAAAACTGTGAACTAAAATTAAAAAACATAATTAAAAATGAATTACTGGCTTTAAAAAAGCTCTAACATGATATTGTGAGTGTTGCCGTTGTGTTCTTATATTCACTTTTTTTTAATTTGTCCCTCCTACCTAAAGGGGTGGACAAATATAGAGTGGGCCAATATCTTAAAATCATATTCATATAATATACAAACAATAAAAAATATTGATGCTTTTATCACAAAATGCACAATGTTTGAACTAAGACGCTTCACTATATAGAAAAGTGGAACCCTTAATTCTTCCAATTGGTTTATTTCGAAAACGGTTATTTTTATGAAAAAAAGTATATTAATATTTTTTTTATAAAATTTTCTAAGCTACAAATTAGTTCTTAACATTTTTTCTGTACAACTTACCATTTGGGAATTATTCCTGAAAAACCATTTTGGTGGCCTTCAACCCCCCTAAAATTGTTAGCAGCGCTCATATCGATGGGGACTTTTGACAGTTTGTTAAGAACACCATGAGGAGGCTGTATACCAAAATCCAGCTTTCCGGAAATTTTTTCCGAATCAAATGCTTTATATTGACTGGACTATACCATACCAAGCCATCGGTAAAATTAAGCCTTATTAGTGTGCCCGAGTCATAGAAAATTGGACATTTTGGAGGCACGACACCCAGAGAACCCACAGCGGACATCTGAACGAAGTTATATTCCATACATAATGGCATCGCTAGGCCTTTCAAATGAACAAAAAATTTCGATGATATCTCACAGAAAGGCTTGATGAAAGACCCTTATCTTCATCAGTTAATCTTCTCAGGAATAAAATTTTTAACGGTTCACACATGAATCCCCGTGAAACATGCTAAAGTTAAACACAGAGGTTTAGAATAGGCCAATGAGCATTTATACTTTTTAATTGCTTTTCGTTTTAAAAGTCCTTATTTTCATTCCCACTCTACAATAAGTCTAATTTATTCCTTTTTTATTTGACAGGACTTGCACTGACTTTAATAATTCAACAAACAATTCCCACCAAAACAGATTAACTCTCATAACGTCAAAACTTTCACATTTAAAATCTGACATAACTCTGACTGATGTGGCATAGCAAACTAGTTCAACCTAAGCACGCAATAAATTTTTTTTTCTTGCAAGAAAGAAATCCGGTGGTAAACCAACTCTTTATGTAATTACCCCATAACTCACATGGATATAATATATGTAACTAACCCCTCACAAATAAAAAGACAGCACCAATTCGCATGCAATTTAACGGTTTTATGATTGTCATCTCATCACCTTGTGTCACAATTTATATCAATGATGAAATTGTACAAGAAAAGGAAGCTGATGCGTGTTTAAAGCAGAAGCAGCATTGTTTTTCTTCCATTTTGTTTTCAAGAAAAGAAAAATTTTAACACATCATGTGTTGTGTATGTCATGTTTGGAGAACTCCCCACCGCAACTATACTATAAGTTGCTGTCATTTATCTTTTGACATTTTAATTTGTCGGTTGTAAAGATGGCGCTGCATTCGTTGAATTTTGTCAATTGTTTTTTTTGCTTTGAAAGAAAGAGAGAAAAAGAAGCTGACTAAAGCCAAATTTTGAGGTCTGGAATTATTGTGAAAGAAAAAGATATTTTTTAAAAGCATTGTGCTGCAATGTTCTCTGCAGGATTCATGTTCATTGTTTTAGCAATAATCACCCCGATTACCAGAATTTAATGAATGAGCTGCGGATAGGGAATCAAACTCAATTTTGACTTTTTACTATTAGCGAAAATGTCAAAAATGAGTCTGGTTCTCTCCGCGACTCAGTCGTCGGATTCAATGCTTTTAAAGTGACAAAATCTGTTGCTGATCATTTCTCTAGAATTATTTTTAGTTCTCATTTTCTCTTAATAGATATAAAAATATGCGCGTCTCTAATACTCAAGTATAAACGTTAACAGTATGACAAATTGCCAAAAGAAGACTTTCAATTCTGAAACCCCACAAATCTTGTCTTTTTATCACAGGAAAACAAATTTCCACAAAAAAGGAAATACGCAGCTTCCTTTCGACTAGAGCGGACTGCCCCACTCACACTAACACTCATATATACACACTCCTCGAAGCTTTTTTGATTATTCAATGAAGGAGGACATTCCATTTTCCTTATTCTGTCTGTTGAAGTCAAAGTAGTCGCATTTGCATTCAAATGTTTCTTCTGGCCCCCGTTTCCGTTGTGGGACTCTATCAATGGGGATGAGAACTAAGTGTCCTTGGCATGACTGTCAATTCAATGTGGATAGTAGGAGTAGGGTGGTGGTGGAAGTTTGTTCTGTTTCGTACGATATAGGAGCTGGATGAGGGGGTGCGGGTTGGACAATCTCTCTTGGTGGGTCGGTTTGGTGACACAATCTACAAACGTTTTTATGCAAAGTATAATTTTTTTATGGGAACTAACTTTTCGTCCATTAATTTGATTTTCCCCTTGAGATGCGGATGGTGGAAAAATTTGATGGACTGATATGGAAATAATTTTTTTTTTTTTTTTTTTTGCAAGCCATCAGCACACTGTGCGGCGCTTCGTCTCTGGATGGTGCTCCTTGGGTGTAGTTTCGTCAGTTTGTTGAGTGGTGACAATCTCTTTGGATAAAATATTGAGGTATACCTATATAGCTAAATGTATATATATATATTTTTTTTTCATTTCTTGAATGTGGCCAAGGGGAAGTAAACTCTTGAGTGGCTGACTGAGAAGATTTGTTAGGGAAGATTGTATAGATGATAAAGTTGATATGGTTAATTTGTGGGGAATTGCGAAGTTGCAAAGGAATGCGAATGAATATATTTAAGCAACTTTCTTTATAGGTATACACAGATTTTTTCTTTTATATCAAAAGGAGTAGGTAAGTATATTATATGTACAATATAATAATATAAGTATATTATATGTACTTAACCATCAACATTATTCTATAGCTGACCTGAATACTTTGGTTGTATAGTAAAAGAGTATATTAAAAGAAATACAATCAGATTTTATCAAAAAGAATTTTAATAAAAAAAAATTCTATTTTGAGTTAAGTGAGTTCAATTTTTTATCTGATGTGGGCATTTCATTATATACAGTACGAATATGCACAGGATAATAAATAATTTATGTTTCTAGCTCATTCTTGGAAAGAATTTTGTTCCATAAGCAGACAACAATAAATAAAATTTACAACATTTGTCATTAAAACTTGGGACATTTTTTTTTTATTTTTGTAAGTAAATTGGTCTTAGATTTGATCTCTTGGAACCCATATTATCTCCTACGGACAGTGGGGGATCCAGGATTTGTTCATGAGGGGGGGCGGTCCAACTACAAATAAAAAACTTAAAGATAAATAAAACTTACGAGGGCTTCGTGCTACCTACATTATTTATGTTCGTGAAGGAAGCACCGCCATTTCGATAACTTTTTAAAAGTTCGTAATTTTGAAAAAAATTTTTTGCAAATTAACGAATTTAAAAAAATATTTACGACACAATGGCAGCTCAAGTTCAGCACAATACAGTACAACTTTATTTTTTTTTGAAAATCGAAAATGGCGGTGCTAACTTCACGCTTCCCAAAATTTATTTTTGGCCCTAAAAACTGTAAATATGCGAATTAGTTTTTGAGCAAAATACAGCACAACTTTGATTTTGCAAGAAAATTCATTCCTAAAATTTCCAAATTTGCGAATTAAAAAAAAAAAATATTTACGGCACATGGCGGCAGAAGTTGAGCACAATACAGTACAACTTTTTTTTTTCTGAAAATCGAAAATAATGGTGCTTATTTCACGCTAAGGTTTTTCGCAACATTTGCATTTGGTCCTAAAAGTTTCTAACATGCGATTTTTTTTTTATGTCTTCGGTTGTAATATTTTTTGAGCACAAAACAGCACAACTTTAAGTTTTTAGACAAATTAATTTTGGAATAAATTCCATCCTCAAAATTTCAAAATTTGCAAAATTTTCAAAACTATTTACGGTACATCGCAGCAAAAGTTGGGCACAATACAGATCTTTTTTTTTTTCAAAATCGAATATGGCTTCGTAACTTCACGCGTCACGTCCGGACCCGAAACCCTCCCCTCCCCCCCGCTGAAAAAATACCAGGGTAAACAAGTTAATTTTTTTTTTTCAATTTTTTGAGATACCTCTTTGAGATACCTAGTATCTCGCATTATATTTTTCTTGCATGGAATTTTCTCGCAACGTATTTTTCTCGCATGACATATTTCTCATATGATTTTTTTCTCGCGGTATCTCACTCGCATGAAATATATCATATAGGCTGCTATTTTTCTCGCATGATAAGTTTATCGTATGATATTATTTCTTGCATGATATTTGGCTTCGGGATATTTGTAGAATCAAAAAACCACCTGAAACTTCATTCTCTATCCACCAAGCAAGAATGTCTCCTTAACCGTCTTTGCAAGACTCAGTTCGGGCCCTGATGTAACCTTGAGAATTTCTTTTTACCTCTTGGTAATAATTTTCATTCCTCATTCCTGCTATAAAATCTCTCTATTTCTTTGATCAGGCCCTTTTCATATACCCCATCTTCTTCCTTCTAGAATGCTGTTGCTGCTCGTAAAGGCTATAGCTCGAAGAGCAGTTCATGGACCTTCTATATATGCAGCCCCGTTTTGTATATGTACATGTGCTCTTTTCCTGCACTCATAATAAAAAAGAAAGAAGTTTATTGATGGTCCTGTAAAACCCATCAAATTGCTTCATTTTTGCGAAAAATTAACCCTGTCAATTAAACTTATTGCGGTACTTGCAGTAAATATACATTTTTCTCTCTATTCATGTATAAAATTTATTCATCTATTGATGATTTTTATAATTGAACAATTTTAATTGAAATGGACAAAGTTTAATAAATACAAATACTTTTGAAACTGTTAAAATAAATATATAAGGCCACATTCATATATATACCTACACATATTGTTATAGAGGTTTTTGTTGATTTCTAAAAATAAATGTAAAAAATATTTAAACAAACCTTTGTCATTAGATACTTTTATTGATTCGTGAACAATATACCTAATAGTTGAAGTTCAGTGAAACAATCACATATGAAGCACAATTTATTTTATTTATTTTTTGTATGTTCAAATAATAATTGTATTCAACAATCATGACTGGTATTTCATATACACCGGGAGAAAAGTATAAAGTGTCAAAGTATTGCTTTTGGTTTAATTTTTGACTTGATTTTAATGAAGTGTGATGGTGCAATTCTATATATGAAGGCAATATGGATCTGATCTGATTCTGTAACTCTCGCATCGATAAAATCGGTCGAGAAACGGTGGAAAATGGAACAAAACTCATATGATTTGTTTCAAATTTCATAGTTTCTCAACTGATTTTATCGATGCGAGAGTTACAGAACGTAGGCACAACACTAAAATGGTATATGCTCTTGGAAAAACATAAAGTAGACTAAAACAATGACAGTTTGCGTAAGAACGTAAGAAAACATACCATTTTCATAATTGTATAATAGTCAAAGTGACATTGGGAGCAATCATGACACTAAAAAGATAAAATAGACATTTTGATGATTATATGTTATTATTATTATTATGTTAAATGAAATGTTAAAAATCATCATCATATTTTTAAAATGCTATAAATTCGTACTAAATATTCTAAAAGTTTGGGTCATTGCTTTTATTTTTCATGCAAAAAAATATTTCGATAACTGTTAGTTTTTTTTTTATGGAAATATGTTTAAAAATTGGAGCTCATGTAATTGTAAAAATTTCTAACACTAGAATACCATTTTCGAAATAAATTAATTTAATTTAATTTTACACTTAAGTTTCTCTCTGTGTTGATGAATAAAGTGTTCAGTTTAAGTTTGACTATTTTAGATATTTTTACTAAAAAATTCAGTAGCATTCAGGTGTTTGGATGAAATGAATTTTATAAAATTAAAAAAAAAACCCTTCACCCTTTAATTTATATCTAAATGCATAGCATCATCGTTTTGTGTTGTGCAGCGAGAGTCAACAGCAGCAGCTGTTGTATATGTGGCAAATAATGTAGAATATATTATTTTTTCAAACTCACTGAGCTGGCAAAATGGTGGATAATTTTTAACGTATTGCACCTTAATGGAGGAATAACTGAAACGTTAAAAATATTGTTTAAGGTTTTTTTTATATTTTTTTGTTGCATATATGAAGGTTTTTTGTTTAAAAACAAAAAACAGTTTACTTCGCTTTGTTTGAGTCATATTATGTATCTACCTATACTTCCGGCAGATTTAATGAGTATGAGGGTGAACATAATATACATATTTTTTGGTTTCTCTTTGAAACTTTAGTCATCCAATATTAATGTTGTAAAATGTTTGATTTCATGGATGATTATTGTTCATTGACTTTAAAAAAAACAATATGTATACACATTTTGCTATTTTTTTTAAATGCAATTGAATTTGATAATTGCCCTCATAATGATTATATATAACTTTACATTATTTTATGTAAATTTAAATTATTTTATGTAAAGAATTAAAGTCGAATAAAATTTGATGTTTAATAGAATTTTTCAAAACAATAGAGGCAATGAACTTTTAATATCTGATTTAAATATTTTTGAAAGGAAGTTTCAACAGATATCTCTCCCAATTCATCCCATAATACCCAAGCATTATGCCTGTTTGGTAACTTTTTTTTCAACAAATTTCCCAAAACCGAGTTTTTTTTCTATGAGTTTTGACAGCAAATTGTGAAACTTTGTGAAAATTTGTGCAAATTCGCAAGAAATTTCACGTTACCAAACAGACCAATTATGAATATCGAATGAGAGTTCTAATCTAAAAGCTGCTACACATAGGTACAGTAAAACCCGCTTAAGAGATAAACTTAAAAAAAAAAATCTGAAACACTTTTTTCATCCCCGAGTATTTGTCGACCAATTACCTTTATAACACTCCGCTTAAGCGAAACACGCTTAAGTGAAAAACCCGTATTCCGGAAACATATTTTCAGTTAAATTTAATATTTTTCATTGAAAAAAACTCTTTTAAGTGAAAAAAAAAAAATTAATCGAACAGAACAAAAAATTGGCTGAACGCTTTTATTTCTTTTTTATTTTTCACCTCCAGAACTCCTTTTTGTAATTTTTAAATCCGCTTAGGTGCAATTTTGTTCACTTATCCGGACTCCCTTTAAGTGAAATTTTTTTTTCACTTAAGCGGGGTTCGTTTAAGTGAAAACCCCGCTTAAGTGAAAGAAAGACTGTGACATTTTGCAGTTTCTCTTAAGCTGGTTTCACTGTATTAACATTGAATAATCTATAATTTTGTAAATTTAAGTTTTATACTTTAATCTTTTCTGCCGAGACAACCAAGATCGGCCTTGCCACATCTGTCGTCCAAAATGACTTTTTTCGTTGAAAAATCATATAACTTTTGAACGCATGAAACAATTTTTTTTTCAAACTTTGTTATCAATTTTAACCAATTATTATGGCAGACGGTATATTGTCATGCTTTTTAAGATTTTATCCAAAGAAAAAAAAAAAACAAGTTGACAGCTGACCAGTTGAGGGTTATTAAAAATGGAGCGCTATACACGAAAGAACAACGCATTTTGATTGTCATAAACAAAAGATTGAAATATATACGAGAACAAATTCTATGCTGTCTTCAGTTTGAAAGAATCCAGCAATTCAATTTCAAATCGGAAGAAAAGCTGATATGTAGTTAAAAATAAAATATATTTTCAAAAAAATGTCCAAAAGTTTTCTTGATGATATTTTTGTGGTATGATATTTAATTCGCATGATAATTTTCTCGCATATCTTCTTCGCATGTTATTCTTCTAGCATGGCATATTCCTCGCACGATATTTTTCTCACGTGATATTTTTATCCTCTGGGATTTTGATCTCATGATATATTTATCTCATGATATTTTTTTGCATGGAATTTTGGCTTCGGAATCATTGCGCGGTCTCTAAAGAAACACGTCTCTAAAAGCAACACCATATCTTCTTTAAATTCATCTAAGCCTACTTATAAAATATGTACCTATAAAGGTTTTGAACCTCGAAAAGGACAAATGAACAAAATTTTTACATACATATATCACACACTGGGCAATTCATAAAAAAGCTTTATTATGTAAAACTTAATTCCAAATTAATTAAAAATAAAAACAAAAAATCAACAATAAAACAAAATACATATTAGCACTGAAATGGAACACCATTTTAATTCCTATCTCGACTTAACATCATTCCAATTCATTGTTGCGCATCACATCATCAATTCCAACATCTTTTTGATCCTTTTTCCATTTTGTCAAATATAATACAGAAAAAGGATCAAATACCTTCTCTGTCTCTCTTTATAATAATATATTTATACCTAAATTATTCATGCGCTAAAAATTTTTTTTGAATTAATAAGTAAAGTTTTAAGACACGCATTCATACAATAAAAAAAAATTTTGCTGTCAAGAACTTGTCACTGATGTAGGGTTTACGGTTACTTTCCATTCCGTTTGCTTTCAAATCATTTATATATAAAATCCTCAGAGAAACCTTTTACATAGGATTTTCAAAAAAATAAGAAAAAAAAAAGATCAACAATGACTTTTATTCCTAGAAGATTTTTGTTTCAAATTCCAAAAAGGATCTAAGGATGCAGACGAAATTCTACACCTATATTCACTATGCAAAAGGGACACTTTATTTATGTTGGTATATATAGATATATAGGCAGACGAGAAAGTGTTGAATAATGTGCTCTTGTCTAAACGTAATCTGGTTGAAATTGTAAACTTATTGGATGGTTAATCCTTTTAGAATCTAACGTATCTATACAATGCGCCTATATAACTATATATACATTCGTCTAGCCAGTAAAAAGGGAAAGGGAAAAGAACACAAAGCTGATGCCACAAAAGGATATGCAAAATTAGAGGACTTATTCTTTCCACAGACTGTGTGATGGGTATATATTGTATAAAGTGAAGACATCATTGGTTCTCAACTCAAACGGCAAGGACATGCTGCATATGAACGATCTCTGGCTTCAGGGTCTCCATCAGGACTATGTATGTATGCTCTTGCTGTGTTGAAAATGTTCATAAGCCGTGAACTTAAAGTGAAAAGTGTGAGAAATTCTTGCAAAATGCTTTCAGTCCTGCCAAAAAAAAAAGTCTGGAATTAAATACAAAATTCTTGACTTCGGCATCAGATGATATATTTCAGGATAAAGGCGATGACGTATTCGATTACCCATTCTGCAACTGTATCCGGACCTGGCAACCGCCACCAGCGCCACCCATCGCCATCAGTCCGTTTATATAGGTAGGTATGTGATTCGATGGAAAATGTCGTGTTGCCAAGGGAATTGCCATGTCACTTTCAGTCTGTCTGTCTGAATTGTCTGTTTCTGTGTCTGCAATTGACTGCGAGAGTAAATCTTCTATGGAAATTGCCTGGTGCGTGTGATGTGCGTTCGGCTTTGGTGCGAATTCATTGAGTGAGAATAATTCCACCGCACAAATACAAAACCCAATTGAGTTGGCATCTCAGGGGATCAGGTTTAATTACCTATTATTGTTTTGTTATAAATTTAACATAGGTATATACATATTGAGTCTGGTTGTGTTCTTTTATTTTATTTTATTTTTTGTTTATTTTTGACTTTGGGGTTTGAGGGCACTAATTATCGAGGCTTATGGACGTTAAATTTCACAAATTGAGTTATGTATAATATAGGTATAGGAACCTATGAATCTATATGACAAACGATAGCGGTATAATTGGAGTCATTCATTTGAAATTTTGATTTATAATAGGATTGAAGTTCATTCATATATCTATCTATATAGTTCGGTCGGTATGAGAACATAATTTTATTGTTTTCGGAAATGAAATGCCATCATCAAGGATTTACATTTTATACATGTTGCCAGGGTATACCTACCTATTTACAATGAGTGGGTTATAATGGGCTTAATTTGGCTTGAAATTGGATGTTAATTTCTATAGGCGCATATATAAGAGCTTTTTCATGTGTGAAGTTGTCTTTGTTTGGAAAATGTAAGATTTAAATATTTTGAATAAAGACACAGACAAAATATTCCAATTAAAGACAAAATGATGATGTTAACATGTAAAGATGTTGTAATTGCAAGTTTTATGAAAGAAATAATTATTGAAAAAAACTGTAAAATGTTTTTTTCCAATATCTTTATAAAATCACATTGGAAAGGAGTTTTAAAGGAATCGGGAAAGAAGGTAAGGTTTGCTGTTGGTCTCAGCAATGTTACTTCGTCCATTGGACATGACTAATGTTTAACAAATGCGAAAGTATTGAAGAAAAAAACAGTAATACCATATGAACCGTCGGAAATGACTGGCTTCGTCAAAATTCAAATGGACGATGTATGAAGCCGCGCCCGTGTATGGAATCAATGAAGCAAATCGACGTGCGCGTCAAAAATTCTGGATGACTGAGACTGAGAAGAAATGGTGGGTAGGCCACCTATTACATGTATATTCCCGAAATGGGTTACTGGAAATGGATTATCCCTCCAGCCAGGGGTGGACTGGGAGTCAAAGGGCATCCCGGGACATTAAGAAAAAGGCCACAAAATAGTAAGAAAAATATTTAGTTCCGAAAACAACGATAAAGAAGAAACTTCGAAAATACGAATCAAAATATCGTTGTTGTTCTTTTTTTTCTGTTACTGCGGCCCTTAAATAGTGTGTGAAAGCTTTCCTTAAAATGAACTGAAAGTAGGTACATCAAAACCCGCTTATCTGAAACACTTTTTTCATCCCTGAGCATTTGTCGATCAATTAACTTTATAACACTCCGCTTAAGCGAAACTCGCTTAAGTGAAAAACCTGGATACCTGAAACATATTTTCAGTTAAATTTAATATTTTTAGATTTTTTCAAACTCTTTTAAGTGAACAAAAATTTAAAAGAACAGAACAAAAAAATTCCTGAACGCTTTTACTTCTTTTTTGTTTTTCACCTCCACCAAATTTTCATCACGAAAATGACATTTGAATTTCTGACATGTCAGAACCCTCTTTGGAATTTTTAAATCCACTTAAGTGCAATTTTTTTCACTTATCCGGACTCCGCTTAGGTGAAAGAAAGACCGACATTTTGCACTTTCTATTAAGCGGGTTTTATTGTACTAAAACTTTAAAAACCTCTACAGAATATTAAGTTTTTATATCAAAAGTAATTAGAGGGCCTCCTTAGGTTACTAATGAGGAACAATAGCTCAACATTTAGTGTGGGAGCCTCAACTATATAGTTTCGTTTAAAGTATCTGATACTTGATAGTACTGTGGGGCCTCCTTGGGCCTACAACAGTTCAAGAAAAATTAGTGTGGGGACTCATAAGGTAAACTATAGTTTTCGTTAAAATAATCTTTATCCGCATTGTGGAGGCCCCTAACAGCTGTGATAGGCTTCCTGAGATTTCTTTGGCGCCACAAAGCTGTAAAGCTCTTATAAATACAATTTTATAAGAAAGTTTTCTTTTAAAAGAACAGAAAGTAGGAATCTACTGCAGGGAATTTCATACACTTTTTGATCTGCCTAACTTTGGAAAATGTATTCAAAAACCTTGTTTATTGTTGTCGTATAGCTGCCTAACTTAGACAAAAGAGTATATTGTCCAAACCGAGAATAATGTGATATTTATTTTAAAAAAATAAAGCATATTTCCATCAATTTGAAAATAGTTAGACAGTGTCTAAGTAGACACAAATCTAATAAGTACGACTGCTAGAGTTTGAAAACGATAGGATGTTTTTGATGATGGGAATTCAGAACAGGGTGAATGTTATGATTCTTAATCTGAAGTTTCATATTTTTGAAAATTTCTTATTTTTGATGGGTATTTATTTTCATTTAAAAATATATTGTAAAACTTTTGAAAGTTTTAATCCTTCAAACTGTAAGACACTATTAAAATTGACTTAACAGTTCCCAGTTCCCACTTTTAAACTGTTATTTTCTTCTAAGAAGTATGCTCCACATTCAAATATTTCCGAGGAAAACAGAAAAAAAACAAAAATTTTTTAAAAACTTCATACATAATTATATTAGGTATGTTCCTTTGGCCTGCATCATCTACTGTTAAGTACTTCTGGCTCCGTAGTCAAATAAGTTTAAAGCACTTCAATAATGTAGATACGAATTGTATCCACACAAAAATGCAGCACTATCAGTAAAAAGAAATTACATATATAGTAAATTACTGTTGTTGGTGTTTCTCTAATCAAAAATAATATACAAATACAAACAACAAAAATTACATTTATATTGAGGTTAGATTTGTTGGCAAAATTAAATTACTCCATTCATCATCTACTAGTAAATACCAAGAAGAAACTTTGCAGGGCCCAATGGAACAGACCTAAAAATAATAATAAATTCGGAAAGAAATTCAGAATTATTTGAAGAACAAAAAAAATTAACCCTTTTTTATCAGACACTGTTTTCCGAAAGTCTTCATTTTTTAGTTCCACATTCTCTAACATTTTTCAAAATCAAATATTCGCAACATCATCAAATCATTTAATGAAAATTGAAGTGTCCATTTTTCTATGTACTTAATATATTTTCTGTAACAATTAATACATTTTATTTCAAGCATTGTACTTCACTTTCAACCCGCTTTTATTTAAATTGTTAAGGATTGATTTAGGGCTGAGTGGAATACATTTTTTTTGAGAGAATCTAAAATTGTTGAAACTTCCAAGTTCCAATGGTGAATTGTTTTCAAAGTTGAGAATCACATAAAATTTGAAATACAATTAATTTTGAAGTTCATTTGTGGAAAACCTATTTTGTATTTCGAAAAAGAGACTAAAAAGAGGACGTGCAAAAAAAAGATAACAAAAAAAGAATTTTATGAAAAAAGAGAGTGTAAAAAAGATCGGAATGGAAAAAGAGAACATGTTCTCTATAAAAGAGATGTTCTGGAAACCCTACCTTAAGTAGAATTCCATGCTATACAAAGCATTTATTGAAGTAAAACTTCTTTTGCGGCATGGGGGTAAAAAATGTTTCTATGGAGCTGTCAGTGACATGTCAAACCGACATACAAATTCCCGTCACGAATTACAAAATTCAGCGTCACGATTTTGCAACGGTTCTGAGTTTCAAATCGGGTGCTCTGAGTGGTAGGACTTGAAAAATACTTTCCCTGTTGTCGTGAAAGAAGTTTTACTTCTAGCGCGTGTACATAAGTACGCACACTTTTTTTTTTGTGAATATCCCATATATGAGGTGCTAGGATCCCGGAGCCCTAAAATATTGATTAAAAATATTTGTCCATTTTGATTAAAAATATTGAAAAGACGAAGATAATAAAACGATGGAAACAAAAATTGTAAGTGTGATAGATTTTTTTCTGCTGCAGTTGAAGAGAGAAACTGGGGGTTGGGGTCATTATTCTGTAAGTGCCAAAATTTTGTTTTCAAAATTCTGTATTTCAAAATTCTGTAATTTAAAATTCTGTAAAACTAAAATTCTGTATTTCAAAATTCTGAAAATCTAAAATTCTGTTTTTCAAAATTTTGTAAAACCATTATTCTGTATTTCAAAATTCTGTATTTCAAAATTCTTTGATAATGAAAAAAAGTGCGCACTTTTTTTCATTACCAAAACAATTTTTCTTTTATAATTTACAGAATTTTTAAAATTCAGCATTTTGGAGTTCAGAGTATACAGTATTTATAGTTTTCCAGAATTTTGTATTTACAGAATTTTGATATACAGAATTCTGGATTTACAGAATTTTTGAATACAGAATAAAAGATTTACAGAATAATGAAATACATGTATTATGATCAAACAGAATTTTCAAATCATTTACAGAATTTTGGAAATACAGAATTTTGTAATACAGAATAACGACCCGTTCGCAGAAACTGGATTTCATGATAGTGCGCTATGAAAAATTACAAATGGGATATTTGAAATGAGACAGATTTTTAGATAATAAAATTGTAAGTTATAAGTGAATTCAAGAGTGAAAAAATGTATTTATGTACATTTATATATGAAAATCGGGAGAAAGTGCATTATTTAGATACAAAATCGGTGTATCGGAAATAGCTCTAAAAACTGGGAGTCAGTGTTTCTGGAAACGCTACAGGTAGGTACTACAAGTAGAACTTACACGCGACTGGAAAATTGCAATATTGTCCACCATTTTGTATAATTTTTTTTTTTGGTTGGGATCATTATTCTGTAAGTGCCAAAATTCAGTTTCGAATAATCTATATTTCAAAATCTGTAATTTAAAATTCTGTAAATCTTAAATTCTGTATTCAAAAATTCTGAAAATCTAAAATTCTGTAAAACCATTATTCTGTATTTCAAAATTCTGTATTCCAAAATGCCATGCATTTCAAAAATTTTGTATATTATAAAGGACAAATTGTTTTAATAATGAAAAAAAGTTCGCACTTTTATTGTCTACAAAATTTTTGAAATTCAGCATTTAGAAGTTCAGAATATACAGTATTTATAAATTTCCAGAATTTTGTTATACAGAATTCTAGATTTACAGAATTTTGATATACAGAATTGTGGATTTTGTAATACAGAATAATGAGATACAAAATTTTCAATCAATTTACAGAATTTTGGTCATATAGAATTTTTTAATGCAGAATAACGACCCGTTCCCTTTTTTTTCGGTTAGGTCCCGAAAAGTATGAGAGAAATGATGGAATTTTGTCAATTTTTAAATCACCTATACACGATAAATACCATAAACTACGTAAGTAAGTATAACTTACACAACATAGCTGACAAATTGCAATATTTTCCGCCATTTGGAATTATTTTTTTTTCGATTTGGGCCTTAAAAATGACCTACAAATTATACATAAATCAAATTTGGTGGCACCACAACGTGTTATTGGCAAAAATGGAGTGGACCTACAATTTTCTGCCGAATATACTGCCGAGAATTTCTCAATTTGTTTTTAGGAGGCACAGACTGGAAATTACTCATGAGCTCAGAGACAAAATAATCATTAACTCATTAAACGTTTTCAATCCTTATAGGTCAACATTGAAGTTATATCAATAAAGATTGTTTGATTCTTATTGGATTATGTGAATCAAATATCTAGATTCTACAGAAGCTCCAAATAACAAAGAACAATTAATAATTAATATAGAACGTTTTATGATTGTAATTTATTTGATAAGAATAATATATTTTACATTAAATAATAATTTGTCGATTCATAATAATGATAACAAAACAGTGTTAGATATAGTAAAGTAGTTGTTGTATGTAATATCCAACAATTCTTACGTTTAATATCTTGTAGTTCAACGCTTTAACTTGTAATTTTGCTTTCTTTTCCTCTTTAGCTAAATTTGTGTGCTTCTTTTTCCAAAGAAGTTTGCTACTTTTGCTCTCAGTTCGGATTTTCTAACCAAATTTTAGCTTATTTGAAATTCACTCTCATTTCTGCTTTTAAAGGAAAAAATTCAATTATCCGATTGAGAATTTGAGCACTTTCTTTTTTATCATACCCTATATCTTTTACATATATTTTTTTTTTTTTCAAAGTTCATTGCCATCACATACTTTTTGTATAGGTATGAAATGACATTCCGGATTTCACAACGACACATTTGACAGACATTCTGTATCAATTTTTCGAGTACCTAAAGTAATATCGATTGAAAACACATCGTAAATTCCAAAAGTAATATGCCACCTGCTAGATTTGTCGCAATTTCCTCTATTTTTTTTTTCTTCAAAGCAATCATACGAATATAGCATTTTCAAATTGGTGGGTATATAAGACGAGTATACATACCTAGTATAACACATCACAAATTTACTTTGCAAGTAACAACATTTATTGAATCCAATAATACCGATAAAGTAAAGTAGCACAGTAGTAGTACCTGGGTATTCATACTCCCCACCACCATCGTATTGGGAATTTTATTGCAGCACTAGGATAACAACTTATATTATTATATAGGTATAGGTAAGGTATTCAAAACCCTTAGCTAGACCTGAAACTATGCCCACCTACATTATTATATACCTTTACCTTACCTTATGACGGTTGGAGTCCTTTGATATTTTTTTTTGCCTTTTTTGCTTTTGGTATCGTGCTTACTGACTTTTTCGATATAATAACGATAATAAACTCATCGAAAATATTCTCTGACTCCTTGATTATGTTTATTTTGGCAATTTAACGTCCTTCTGAGCTGTGTTCTGTTCGGTTAGGTTTTTCTCGTCCTTTTGCGTTATCATGCCACTGGCTTAGTGTCTTAGGTATGTATGTAGGCCTGCCGCTGCCTCACCGTTGCTGCCGCATTCGTTTTGCCACTTGAGAAATAATATAGAGTCGAATGAATATCTAACTTTATGAGTTCTACCTTCGCAGCAGTGTTGTCATAAATTTGTCGACAAAAATGTCAACGATAAATTATCGAAAAGGAAAATATAAATTATTAAATCTGTCAAAGATCTAAAACTAGGTCTTTATACCTATACTCTACAACAAGTCGAAGTCGAAGAATGAAGACAAAAAAAAAAAAAAAAACAAAGTTATAAGTAAAAGGACTTTTCACAGACAATAGGAATTTCGTCGTAAAGCTTGTCGTCGGTTGTTGGTTAACTTCCGATATACTACCACACCCTTTCCCCTTCCCCTCCCCCTCTCCAACGATAAATGAGTAATTTTGGTTTAAGATTTATAAATTCACAGAAAATTTGCAATAAATTTTGAATTCGTTTTCTTCAAAGTTGTTAGAAATGTACAAATACACGCACAAGACAATCATACTTTTATTACGAATAAGGATATTATAATTTTGTACAAGGATAGGTATAGCTTCTTCTATTCTATATACATATAAGAAAGTTCTCATGTAGGCAGAAATTTATTTGAAGTTCCTTATATACAAAGCTATGTATATGAATGTATTTATAAGCTTGTTCAGGTGATGAGTTGCCAAATGGAAATTTTATTCATTGTCATCAGAATATCAGACACACACAGAACACGCATATATTCACAAATACAATTCACAGAATGGCGTGTACAAGGACATTATTTTTAACTTAAGGATTATTGCTGTCAGGATATTCGATATTGGAAATGGATTAATTGCTTTCATGGGCCATTGAAGTTTATTTTATTGTTTTCTTGTGAATACGTATAGGGATAGGTTTTTTTTTGCGAAAAGGAAATCGCCTATTTCGATAGAAGATTATGATGGCAGGCTTTTGTATTTTCTTCAATTCTTCTATATCGGTATAAATAGGTTTAAGTATTAGAATAGATATAATTTACCCGCAAGGATTTTGAATTGAAAATAAATTAAGTGAAATCGGATGATAAGCGAGGAAGTCTGGTGAGGTAGAAGAATAAAATGTAAGCAAAATTCAAATGTTATTACTCCATTAGATGGGTTGAGGATTGAGGCGGAAGAGAGGTAGAGTATAAGAAAGTGACGGGTATATAGGTATTAAATGATGAAAATTAAGTACCCCGTCGCATCATAAAGTCAGCTATAAAGGATCTGCGACTTGTTGTTAACTAATACGAGTATCTATATACTTTATATTATTATACAGAAGCAGTTAAGTTAATGTCTTTGACTGGCGATAAAAGTTTGAATTTACGTGGTAGTTATACTTTAAGACCGGGAAAGGAAGAGTGATTGTATATATGGCGCTGGCTTTGGCTCTGATGGTATAGGAGACAGAGAGGCATGTCACCACTATGAAAAATTGTTGTAACAATGTTGGGATAGTCAATTTGCTGGACATTGTTTAAATTTATGTTCATATACTTTACGAATTGATTTTTAAATTACATCTTCTATGTGACATAAGCCTTAAGACAAGAAGGAACAAAATAATAAATTTTTATACCCAACAATGAGTTTCGAGAACTTTTTACAACCATCTGCTCTAGTGTGAGGCTGTTAATTTGTATATTGCCATACACGATTTTTTTGATTCGAATATCCCATGAATGAGGTAATAACAATTTATACGACCTTGAAAAAAAATTAAAAAATTTGTTTACAAAAATACTGAAACTAACTGACCTTTTTATAACAATGTAGTGATCTTTCAAATGCTATCCTTTTTTTGCGAATATCCCAAAAATGATGTGATCTTGAAAATCTTTAACACCGTTGATTGAAAAATTTTTTTGGCCGATTAATTTCTCAAAACTAGTTGACATTCTATGAGGATAAAGTGAATTTTCAGATTGTAAATTTTTTTTTCGAATATCCCACAAATGAGGTGAACAAATTTAAAGATTTAAGAAAATCCATGGCTCAACAATTACTAGAAGAACCTGATCTTGACAATTTGGTAGACTTACAAATCTTAGAACTACTTTTTAACGAATATCCCACAAATAAGGTGTTTTTAAAAATAAATGACCTTTAAAATATTTAACCCTATTGATTAAAAAATGTGTTTAGCAAAACGATTTCCGAAACTAGTTGACTAATTATTATAGGATATTATACTTTTTTTTCGGATATCCCACAAATGAGGTACAAAATACATATGACCTTGAAAAACTTAAAAAATATCTTTTAAAAAAATCTATATCGCTTACTAATTACTTTTACCTTTTATGATCATTTGGTAGACTTCTAATTGTTATAACTATTTTTTTTACGAATATCCCACAAATAAGGTGTTTAAAAAAATGATTTTGAAAAATTTTAATCCCATTAATTAAAAAAATGTATTTATCTGACCCATTTCTGAAACTAGTTGATTAATTATGAGGATATTATACTTTTTATCGAATATCCCACAAATGAGGATAGAAATACAACCTTAAAAAACTTAAAACATTCGTCAATAAAAATCTATGGCTCAACAATTACTGAAAGGAGCTGACCTCTTGTTACGATTTGGTGATCGTTTAAATAGTTAGAGCCATTTTCACAGTGAACACTTAACAAAATAAGTGACACTTAATTTTCCCATTTATGCACTTTAGACGTAGTTTAACTGTATGAGTAAGTGGAACTTAAGTGGCCAATATGGGAGACTTAAATGTCACTTATTCCGATAAGTTTACACTGTGAAATTGTGCATTAGTTTTCCATATCTGGCACTTAAGTGACACTTACTTTACTGTGAATCTGTGAATATCCCACAAATATGAGGTCATCACAAATCTCTCATGACCTTGGCAAACATTTATACCCATTGATACAAAAATTTCTATAGTAGGAAAAAACTTGATGAGGATAAGTTTACCTTTCAAATTTTATATTATTTTTTTTTCGAATATCCCAAAAATTAGATAGTGACCAAATTCTCCAAACTAGTTGACATTTTATAAGTATAAGGAGGCTTTTCAGATAATATTTTTTTTTTCTGAATATCCAATAAATGTAGTACTAAATAATACCTTTGGTGGCCTTTAAAATGTTGTACTTTTTTTTGCGAAAAAATGAAGTCTTTAAAATCTCTAGTTACCTTGCAAAAAATTTAACCCCATTAGTTACAAAATTACTAAGTTCTTAAGCTAATTGACCATTTATAAGGATAAAGTGACTTTTAAGATAATAGGCGTTTTTCTTTTTTAGTTCAGAATAGAGTTCTGAACAGAGTCCGAGCATATAGAGCATGCTCTGAACATCCTCTGAACAAAGCGTGTTCTGAGCACTCTGAACTATTTTTGCAACACACCTGAACACTTAACTTTTTTTCAATTTCACCTGTCAAATGCTTGTGTTCAGCATTCAACTCGGTCTGCTCAGTTATTTTATTCTGAGCTCATAGAGCGCGCTCTGAACAAGCTCAGAACATGTTCAGATAGAAAAAAGAAACACAAATTTGAAGCTCTGAACGTTCAGAGGTAAAAAAGAAACACAATTTTTTGTTTGACAGTTCAGGCTCTGTTCTGAACTAAAAAAGAAAAACGCCTAATAGATATATTTTTTTGAATATCCCACAAACGAGGATACAACCTAAAAAAACTTTTGAAATTCGTAAAAAAAAAATCCATGGCTGACACATTTCTGAAAGTCGTTGAGATTTTATGACAAATTACTGATGTTTTATATGAAATATTTTTTTTGTTGCGAATTTCCCACTAAGATCGAAAAGCCTGAACTTTTAAAATTTGTTGGAAAAAAATCCATGGCTGACAAATTTCTGAAAGTTATTGAGATTTTATGACAAATTACTGTTATTTTATATGACATATTTTTTTGGGAATATCCCACATTTGAGGTTTTAAGATCGCGAATCCCATGTATTAACTACAAATTGACGCGCGATTTTATTGCTTGATTCATTATACTTACACATCTTGTTTTTGGGATTTTCTCTTCGGGATTTTGTTTTCAAGAGATTTCCTCTTGGGGATTGTTTTTTTACAAGGTTTTAGCTCGGGCATTTTGTATTTGGGGATTTTCTATTAGGGGATTTTCTATTTGGGATTATATAGCTTTTGGGAAAACATCAGTACCTAACTTTAAAATGGTTTGTACCGAATTTGAAGCCAATTCGTTAAAGTTTACTATCTCGGAAAATAAGTAGTTTAGTGAGGAGATTGGGCCGCCATTGTATTAAACAAATATAGATATTGACCCTCCCTTACTTGAATATCGTTTTGAGCTAAGCTGACATTTTTTGAGTTAAGGGCTTATCATTCTAAAACTACAAAATTTGATATGCGTGTAGTCCTTACAACGAGGGTTGCAACTGTCTTGTTTAAAACTTGAATTGCAGTCTTCAAAACTAAGTTAAATCAAATATGAACGCCGTAATCTTTTATTTCCTTTTTCAACTTTAAAATCAATTTGAAATGCCACATAATATAGCAAAAGTTATTTATTCATTGAGCTTCATCGTCCACCAGCCACAAACCCCAACACGTTCAAGTTGATTTTAAAATAAAAAAAAAAAACAAACAAAATTCCCCTTAATCCCCAAACTCGACTATTATTTGTTGTCAATTAAAGTTAAAAAATCCACGCATAATTGGAGCGTGAAACCGAAAATATTAATCGAAAATTTCTGGCCAACCCCAAAAAAAAAAAAGCCAACTTCCCATATTATTATTATTATAGATGTCACAATGTCGGGGCATTCCAATTAAAAAAAGCCAACCATCCAAATTAAGCTGGACGCGTGTAAACTGCATGATATCGCACCGCGATAAATGAATTTCAAGCGATTGAATGTGCTCCGCTCAACACACAACCAAACCACACCGCGCCACAATTCCATACTTCCGCCTCAGTTCATATTTAGCCTGTTTGGTCACCATCAACCGCTGAGCGCCGCCATTGTCAATGAGTGCTGCCATCTGTTATTATTAAATGTTATAACATAATATATATATTTATACGCCCTATATGCGAACAAAAATTTTATCAAATTTATGGAAAATAATTAAAAGTTTTTTTTTTTTAATTTTTAATTGTTATGTCGTATTGGCATATTATTAGTTGCGGCCACGTCGCAGCGATGGTATTTGTTTTAAGGACTTTGCGTTACTGGCCACAAAAATATGCGAGTACAATGTTGCATCAGCATATAACGGTTTAACGGAGGACTTAGTCCAAACAATTCCACATGTTCAGTTATTATTATATGTGCAATGCGATGGTGGCGGAGCGGCAGCGGTATTCTATGTGCAGCGGTGAGTTTTACAAATTTGTAATTAATAAATGAAAAAGTGCGGGCAATAAAATGCTATACGCTGAGTGGTCATGGTCAGCGTATTAGTGTTAGTTGAATGATTTTTTTTTTAACCAACAAAAATGGTCTACCTACGCTATATATGGACTGATATTTTCTGTATAAAGGGTGTGCTTATTTTTCTATATGGCTGGCGTGTCCGGTGATTTGTTTTGCGTTGCATTTCATTCAATGAAAAGGTTTTTGCAGATTTTCAATTTATATTTTGAAATAAAAAAAAAAACTAAATGATAGCTTTTAACTAAAAATTAATTAACGCAAATATTTTGAACAATGGTTAGTGCGGCAGCAGGTTAAGTTCATGTTTTTTATTTTTTTTTGATATTTTATAGATTGGAGTTTTTGTGACAAAATTTTATGGTAACTTTATAATATGTGGCGGATTAAGTGGTTATGAGTGTAGTGAAATTGAAATTTTAAATATAATTTTTGTTTGTTGAAAACACGGCGACGTGTGTTACAGTGTTGATGTGTAAAAAGCGATTGAATGATCAAATTGTGGGATTTGGTATGTAATCTCTTCTTAATTAGGTTTCATGGTTCTCTGAACCGAATTAATGACGGTCATGGAAAAATTGATGCGATGCTAATAAAATTTCAGAAAATGCGACCCACGAAACAATACCTATAGTGAAGTTTTATAAAGCTGCGATTAGACCGTTAGTGTTAATAGTCACCGCGTTCTTCTGCCGCTTTCTTAAATGTCATTTGCATCAAAAATACAATTGCAATATGTTCCTAAACGCAATTTGCCAAAGTCAACTGTTCAAAAACCCAAACGAAATTTGAATCCAAAACCATTATTGTCGATAACGTAGTTCTATAAAATAAATTGTTCGATAACATTATTTGCGGCGCGACTCTACAACAAAAAAAAATTGACTTGGCGACAAAAATATTGAAAAGCGTGTTCGTAAACGTGAAATGCGTTTGCTAGAAAATTAACTGATGTTGATCAAACAGATTTTGTGCAAGCAGGTAGATTCCATATTTGACAAAATTGACATCTGCGTCAGTAATGGCGTTGTCTAGAAGCCTTTTGAATCCCACAAAATGACAGTTCTTCTCCATAGCAGAGAAAATGCTTCTGGACTTGAATTCAGAATCGAAATCAGAAGCACTAACACTTCAGAATCGATAAGATCTTTTTGATGCATTCGATTGGCATTTCTCATCCGGATAAAGAATCATAAACGCAATAAATGACGATCATTTGATGTTAATTTGACGTTTTCGCAAATGGCCTCCTTGACATCAACAAACATCGTCTGTATTATTTAAACATACCAATCCAACTCATCAAACTATGGTTCACCCGATTGATTTCAGTCAGTCAAAGCTGTCCCAAAATGTGTCAACGCTTTTTTTACTCTTTGGTGTCAATGCTTCAACACGTAAAACTATGACGATCAATTTAAGCGTTGACGAGGAGTTAATAAGTGCAAAATTCAATAATTGTTTGAGTTGACTAGCAAACGACGCACGTTAACACATTGAGTCAATGTGATATTTGGGCGGCTAATGTAGATTGACAGCTATAAAATGTCAAATTCCATTGAAGAATGGCTAGGATGTCGATAGATCTAAAAACTTCTAAAAACACACGCTGGCGAGCAGTTTGTCTATGTGTCCTAACTGCTTTGATGTGGTGAGTACACGGTCACACAAAAAAAATCAACAAGTTGACCCTAAAATTCGTGTCAAAGCAGCAATGAACGCAGTTGTCAACGCAGCCATCAACGCAGCTGTGAACGCAGTTGTCAACGCAGTCATCAATGCAGTTGTGAACGCAGTTGACAACGCAGCCGTCAACGCTGTCGTCAACGTAGCCACCAGCGCAGCCGTCAACGTGTCTGTCAAAGCAGCTGTGAAAGCAGCTGTGAACGCAGCTGTCAAAGCAGTCATCAAAGCAACCGTCAACGCAGCTGTGAACGCATCCGCCAAAGCAGCCGTCAATGAAGTCGTCAACGCAGCCGTTAAAGTAGCCGTCAACTCAAGCTGTGAAAGCAGCAGTGAACGCAGCCGTCATCGCAGCTGTTAATATAGTCGTCAACGAAGCCGTCAACGCAACCGTCAGCGCAGCCGCCAATGCAGCCGTCAACACAACCACAACGCAGCCATCAAGGCATTGACATGTATATTCTACGTTGACAATCAAAAGACTTGTCAACTTAAGAACAGAAATTGACGTAATTTTGACGCGTTAACGTCATATCGGCCTTTGTGAAACTAGAAGCTATATATGTACCGAACCGAGATGCCTGGAAGAAGCTTCATGGTTGAATGCGCTTACAGAAAGCTGCAATACGTAAAGAAACTTGCATAATTATCAACTTTAAGTCTCAACACCGAAAATTTAATACAGAAAGTCCCGAAAACAAATCTCTTTTATTTGATTTTTTTTTTATTTTTTGAAATATTTCCTTCGGTATGCGGAGAAGTCAAACAAAACAGTTATTTCGCATCGAAGCTCACGATATTTATAAAAAAAAGATACAAGTTTATGGTGTCTTGTATGTTTAAACTGCGGCTAATTACAATTTATGCGACCCACCAAATCCCTTTAATGGCTTTCTGGCTGGTCCTTTTTCCTTATATTTCCCCAATACCTCCATCCCAGCAGCGACATCATCCAGAGTCCCCAAAAATAACACTGTAAAAGCATCTATTTAGTCCCTTTTATTTTTTTTTTGTTTTATTTATTTTTTGGTTGGTGAGCACACAAAACATAATTAGACGACATTTTACTGTCTCAGGGACAATGGTTTTTTTTCTATACTTTTTCTTGTGTAGATATGTATACATTCTAAAAATAGGGGAGAATATTCCGGATGTGTGGTAGGTATATCCTGTCATCCTGGAAATGGATCCCTGATGTTATAATGTGCTGGGTGTCAGAGCCAATTGTCTTAACAAAGCTTCAAAGACAAGACGGCACAAAGAAGGAAAGCAAAAAAAAAAAATAAAACCTTTCACCCCCGCCTTTTTTGAATTTCCAAAAAAAATCCAGACAAGGACCAAACGAAGACCAGAACATCAAATGCACAACATGCTAAGTAGGGGTTGCATGCTATACTCTTAGTATAAGATTGCTTTGGTGCGCGACTTATATACGCGTTTCCTCTGCTGGGGCTATAATATAACGGTACGTGAGGCCCTAATTAAAAATTTACGTAGCGTAGCTGATTAAAGTGGTGCGCGACAAAATTTTTATTTCTTAATTTCTTCTAACGACTTTACGTGATCGAAATATGCAAGAAGTCGTCCTTTTCGTCCGAACGGTTGAGGCGAAACGACGGCGGCAGTCGTATCGACGAACAACCAATTCAACGTTGTACAGAACAAAATATACAATCTGATAGGAGGAGTTTGGGATGGCAATTTAGAAAGCTCTCCGCTACATAAAAACGTCCAACGAAGGTATTGATGGCTGATGGGGTGGTGGGTGGTCGGGGGGTGAATTTTGATGAAACTAATAGCTTACAATTTCTCGGCAATGAAACAGATTGGCAAAAGTATCAGAAAAGCATATATAGAGTTTTGCTTTTGAAAGTATATAATTACTTGTAATAATAATGCGATGGACGTTGCCTCAGTCATTATTTAATAAGTCGTTTGGTGTTGACTGTTGACACATTATTTGTTGCAGATTAATAAAGCGTTATTATTATAAATTAAATACCATATAAAAAGAAAGGATGTTAATAAAAATAAATTATATACAGAGTGTAAGGAATTGTATGGAAAATTCATAGAAAAGGAAGGATTTTCCATTTTGTTGATTTTGTAATGGAGAATTATTTTGCATCGAATGTTTCATGAAAAATGAAGACCTAAAGAGGGAACACTTTAAATGTCCGTTTCAAATTTTCAAAAAAAAAAAAATGATACAAATTTAGAGAACAAAAAAGATTTCGGACTTTTAACTTATTTTGGTGAGAAATTCTTAGTTTTATACCGATAATTTCGAAAATTTCTACATTTCGGTACATATTAGTGACAAATATATTAGACAGGCCTGCAAAAATGTTTTTTTATCTTTGCTGTGCAATAAGAAGCTCATCTTTATACCTTGAAACATTTCAGAAGTTTCGGAGAAAAAGTGCTTCCATAACTTCAACCCAAACAAAAGGTTTATTAAATTTGATTAAGAATTGAAACATGATCTAACTATATACTTTAAACTCTATTCCTTTTTCGTCCTCTCAAAGAAAAGCAAACTTATTGTTCTTTAACTGGATAACACTATACATTTACCTACGCCTAGAAGATCACAGAGCCTTTATACTATAACACAGAGTGTTTAACAAAGAAAAGAAGAGTGGCAAACTTTCGACACGAATCTAATTGGATAACACAATGAAATTTGTCCCTTTAGACAGCATTCTACATATACACCGAAAGCCACTGTCCAAACGGAAGGAGCAAAAGCAAAAACAGAACAAGACTAAGACCTAAAAATCCAACAATAAAGGACATGCATATAGTAGGTAGGTATAGATACCTACCTGGCTTTTAAGTTTTCTAACAAAATTTCACTATTTTCTTTCGTCGTCCTTTGAATGGATCCCATGTATAATTTTTTTTTTCTATCTTAAGTCCGCATTCATTTGCTATGTGTTAAGGACGAATATAGTTTCTGAAAATCTACGATGAAAAGTGTTAGACTTTGAATTTTAAGTTTCCATTCAATGCCCTTTGCTTTGTTTTTTTTTTTTTTTTTTCACTTTTTGGTTGGTGGGAAAATTGCATTCTCTAGCAATATTGTTCTTTTATTTTGCATTTTGCTTGCAAGATGAAACGGAGTTTCTGCCTATATATGCCAAAATGCATTACGAAAGACTTTGGTTTTTTTTCAGAAATCGGATATCCTTGTGAAGTTTATTTAATTTCCGGACTCCAATTTGGCCAAGTTTGAATGTTCAAAAGGTTTCTACTCTACTTCACATAGGTAGCTGTAGGTATAGGTAGAGGTTTATATACCGAATCGGTTGAGTTTAATTTGGTTATTCATGCTTTCAATAGTTCTTAACTATGTTATATGCACAAATTGAGTAGGGCTTTTGTGACGTGATCCGTGCGAGAAATGAATGTGCTAAGGCATCACATTTTTTTGTATACGTTGTTTGAAAATAAAGAAAAAATGGATTTAATGAATTTTAAATTTTGTTTGTAGGATGTTCATGTTAAGTATATAAGAAGAATCTTTATATTAAAAAAATGAAGTTTATTTGAAACTAAATATATATAGACAGAAAGAACTGAGAAAGATTGAGTTTTTCTTAATATGGTCCTGTTTTTGAGATACAAAATTAAGTGAGCATGAAAATCCTCATGCGGAGGTAGATTTGTTTGTTGAATTTTCTGAAAGAGGACTCTATAGACCCTTCAAGTCTTTAATATAAAAATTTGCCTTTGAGCAAAACCTTTATAGGAGGCTCTTAATACTTATGCCAAAAATATTTTATAATAATAAAATTATAATTATATAAAATGCCGTTAGAATTTAAGTTTTTGAGACTTTGTCAGTCGTATTTATAAAACTTTTGTCTACTTAGACACTGTCTAACTATTTTCAAATTGTTGGAAATATGCTTTATTTAATAAAAATAAATATCATATTATTCACGGTTAGGATAATCTACTCTTGTGTCTTAGTTAAGCAGCTATAAAATAACAATAGACAAGGTTTTTAAACACATTTTCCAAAGTTGGACAGTTGTCCAAAGTTAGACAACTTTTATAAATAAGACCATGTGTTATTTAAATTTATTTCTATAATAGTAAAAATTATAAACTTAAATTCTATAGTCAAGGAAAATATTAGAATTTCACTTCGATAAAATTCTGATAAAGCTCAATTTGTACGTGTATTTCCTGAAATATATTCTTAATTTGGATCAGGAGTTCTGATTTTATGGGATGAAAAGGCAAAAACTATCTTTTTTAGAAGAATTCCATACACACAAAAATGTATACCATTTCATGATATTACATCATAAATGCTTTTTCTCAAAATTTCACTATTTTTTGCTTAGAATTTTATAAATTTTTTCGACATTTCTCCAAAAAAACTGATAGTTTTCGGTATATTTACTAAGAAATTTTATTTCACTCTCTTTCACCACCTCTAAGAACTTCAGCCCTGGTCCAAAATTTAGAGCAATTTCTAGGAAATGTTTCAGATATAAAAATCTCTATCAAAATTCAGCCTTGTCCAAATTTATTCGAAGTTTGGTTTCTTTTTTCTGTTTTATAATTATGGTCTATTAATATAAATATTTAAACAATAAAATATTATCATTTTAGAAATAAGAGAGATTTCACGACAAGATTTCTTATAATCCTACATATACTCCCACCTAGAGCAGACCTGTTCCAAAGTGCAAGCTATTGAACCTTAACTTTCAGCTTGTGCTTCCAGCCGAGGGAAACTCTGAGAGCCTGCAATGCTCGACGGTATTTCTCTTGGGAGTGGTTGGTTCCAGCAGAAAATGTTGCCGATGTTCTGGCGTTTTTTCGCTTCTTACCTTTGGGGAGGAGTTATTTGACTATTTTTCATCTTACCCTGATCCCTGCTTGCAGTTTCACTTTTAAATGCATATGGGTGATTCTCTGCCAACTGGGATTCTTTGTGTCCTGTCCAGGGCTTTATTTGTAACTTAATGAAAAATGTTCTTATAAATTTCTGGTTTGAATTGGGGAAATAAGTTTGTACTACAATTTACATTACAGATTGTTTAAAAATTTGCTAACCTTTCCCACTGCTTTGAAAAAGTATACGCCAAATAACAGTACGGTGGCATGTCCCTTGTTTTTCCAATTAAATCTACTATTTTCTATTAAAATACATCATTAAATAAAAATGTTGTTCTCAGAAAAGTTTGAGTACAATAGTTGCTTGAAATTTTGAGAATATCAAGTCAAAATATTTTTTCTCGAATTAAATAATAATAATTGAATGTTGTCTATGGATTTCATTTTATTTTTGAATTCAAAAGATTTATCGCTGAACCGCCATTTTGTTTTTAGTTTTATGGCATTTGTGTGGTACCGTTTGAAAGAGGTACTATTTATTTAATGTTAACAAATTGTCAATTTATTTTATTAACGTAATTTTGCTGTAAGAGTGAAGTGTTTTTATTCTAAAATCGTGTGTCACAATTCACAAAATTACCTGTTAGTAGTGTTATCTAAGCGTGTAATGAAATTTGTTGGGGTGATTTTTAGAATATTGTATTTCTTTTAAAATAATATAAGTTAAAATTATAACAGAATTTATTTTTCACAGAAGCCATATAACGGGTGATTTTTTAGCTGGTTTGGTTTTGGCAACACTGGTTTTGACAGCTGACGTGTGTTTAGTACCTTGTGTCACTGTCAAACAGCTTCAGTTTGGTTTGCAATTTAACCATGGATCGTCTTACAAATGAACAACGCTTGCAAATTATTGAATTTTACTATCAAAATTCGTGCTCGGTTCGAAATGTTCATCGCGCGCTGCTTCCATTTTATGGTCGGCATTCTCGACCTTCTGAGCAGTCTATTCGGAAGATTGTGACCAAATTTCGCACCAAATTTACTTTGTTGGACATTAAACCACCAACACGTTTACGTACTGTGCTTAGTGAAGAAAATATTGCGGCCGTATCAGCTAGTGTGACAGAAGACCGCGAAATGTCGATTCGGCGCCGTTCCCAGCAGTTAGGCCTTTGTTACAGCACTACGTGGAAAATTTTGCGGAAGGATTTGGGCGTAAAGCCTTTTAAGATACAGCTGGTGCAAGAACTAAAGCCAGCCGACCTACCACAACGCCGAATTTTTGGTGAATGGGCTCTTGGAAAGCTGGCCGAGGATCCGCTTTTTTATCGAAAAATTGTGTTCAGCGATGAGGCTCATTTTTGGTTGAATGGGTACGTAAATAAGCACAATTGCCGCATTTGGAGTGAAGATCAGCCAGAAGCATTGCATTGCAACAGCTACCAATGCATCCCGAAAAAGCCACTGTTTGGTGCGGTTTATGGGCCGGCGGCATTATTGGGCCATATTTCTTCAAAGATGATGCGAATCGCAGCGTTACTGTCAATGGTGAACGCTACCGAGCGATGATAACAAACTTTTTTTTGCCCGAAATGAAAGTTCTTGACTTGCATGATATGTGGTTTCAACAAGACGGTGCCACATGCCACACAGCACGCGAAACAATGGCGCAATTGCGAGGCGAGTTTGGTGAACAGTTAATTTCACGTTTCGGGCCGGTCAATTGGCCGCCTAGATCGTGCGATTTGACACCATTAGACTATTTTTTGTGGGGGTATGTCAAGGCTAATGTCTATAGGGACAAGCCCGCTTCGATTGACGCACTGGAAGCCAACATCCATGCATTCATTCGTGAGATACCGGCCGATATGTGTGAAAGAGTATGCCAAAATTGGACTCAGCGGATGGGCTACCTGAGACGCAGCCGCGGTCAACATTTGCATGAAATTATCTTTAAACATTAAATTGCAAGGTTCAATCTATCGATTCAAATAAATATTTCATTCATTTTTTCGAATTTGTTGTGTTTTTTTTTTTTTTAAAGTTCTAAACCTCTTAAAAAATCACCCGTTATATCTCCTATCATCCACCTTTTTTCTGGCTCTCTGCGGGGACATTTCCATCTGGCAAGGAATCAGAAGGTATGTTCTGCGGTTCTCTAATAGTTTTGAGTTATTCTGTGATAGTAACTTAACTTCCCATTATCTAAACCTTCTGTGGATTAAGTGACAGCTATCCAATTGCATGGCAGGAACTTTCCCATTATATTTTTCTAAATTTATATTTTTACAAATTTTAAGTTGGAAATATCGTCCACATATTTTCAATTTAAATTGTTTTTGTAAAATTTGGGCGTTATTTCCTCAATTTTGGGCGATATTCCCAAACTTTTTTTTTAATTTGGGCGTTCTTTCCTAAATTTTAGGCAGTATTTCCAAAATGAAATTTCAATGATATAAGATAATCTTTAAAAAAAATGACGGCGCATAAACAGTGAGGTATGTATGTATGCAACCCCCCCTGCTTGGGCGCATTATAGGATTTGGAGTAGGTGCGAGGCTGGGTGTATGCAAAGTCTCTTTTGCATTTAAAGAATCTGGATTTAAAGTAACTTTGCATATACCCAGCCCAGCACCTACCCCAAATCCTATAATGTGCGCAAGCAGGGTGATTGCAGGGGGGCACCATGTCCCAAATACATACCTCACTATTTATCCATACATAAATCCATATTGTAAATGTAAGTATTGAGTTATATTATTATTTGGGCGTTATTTCCTAAGATTTGGGGGTTATTTCCTTTTTCTGGAATTTTTTTGGGAGATATTTTCATTTTTGGCCGTTATTTCCCATTTGACTTTTAAAATATATATTTTGGGTGTTCTTTCCTTTACAAAAAAATTAAAAAATTGGAAATAACGCCCAAATCGAGAGAAAAAAAAACAACAATAATAATTGTTCAGAATTTTTTTGGGCGATATTTCCAAATCGATTTAGACGTTATTTCCTTAGGCGTTATTGCTTAATGCCATCCATTTCCTCCTTTAACGTTAACGGATCGATTGCAATGCTTACGACAGATTCTACATATATGGGTCGGGACCTACTCACGATAATCAAACCTAAAAAATGCTTATATATTGAGAAGAAAGAACTACATTACTGATGAGATGACTGAAAGACGGTTAATTACAAAATTGAAGGTGTACATATATCCAGTCAAGGTAGCAATTGGACGATGATGGTCAAGAACCGCGCGATGGTGAGTTCCATGCAGCAGTTTTTTCAACACATACAAAATTAAAACTTTAAAACTATTTACATATAGGTACTTCCAATTCATTCAAAACTTATTCTGCAACAATCGTATAAATATCGTACCCTAAATTCTTACAGTTATATACCTTCACTTATAAATACTTACATACATACCTAGAAATAATTTTATCCCATTTGATATTTACAGAATGTCAGAAAACTCTCAGGTATAGGAAAGGTATAATTCCCCAACAAAATTGATAGTCATTCTGTAATTGAAATTCGAAAACTGTAAACGCAGCACATTTAAACCAATTACCCAAAATTGCAACACCATATAGTTTTCGAGAATTCCTTTTTAATTGAAAAAGTTTTATTTTTTAGCACTGACCCACCATCCATTTTGGTAAATTGAATTTGGCTTTCCTCGCAATGGCAAGGCTACATATAAATGCTTAAATCAGGTATTCTTTGCACAAAGTGGGTGGATCTGGATCCAGGTATATCCAATTTTTTGTCAAACACCAAAACTGAGAATGTGACATCATGAAACAATAGTACAGGACTCATTTAAATGTGAAAACTCCATAGTGATAGAGTCTGCGGTTTTTGTAGATTGCTTTTGAAAATAAACCTTTTGAACTTAAATAAAAAAAAAAAACACACACAATTTTATTGAAAATATTCAAGACACCCGGATGAGTTCTATGAACAAAAAAAAAAGTCATCGTGCAAATCCTATAGATGACAAAATGGTTTTATAAATGAAAAACTTTTTATCGTTTTCTTTTTCATGGAATTTTGTTTTCTTTATATGTATATGTAGATATAAGATAATATCGGGCATGTCCTTGTAGATATATATATAATATATATACATACTGATGGTATCCTTTTTATTATTTATTCGGAAGAAAATATCTTGTCGTCAGAGAATATTTTATTGGATGCCAAAGTCAAGTTGATATCAAACTACATTATACTATGGGATTCTGTAAGGATCTGCCATCTCTTTCTCGATTTTGCTATGTTTTTATTTAAATAAATATAAAGGACCATTGATGATGGAAAGAAGAACAATTTGTGTGCTTCATATCATCGCTTGCCTCTGCTGCGTCGCCTCTCATCCAGTTCAATGTTGTTGAGTGAAGGTGCACGCATTTATATAAATAAGGCCATATTTTACGTTACATTATACTTTTGAGGAATTTCTTTTGATGGCAATATACATATGTATATGTACATTATACAATACGATACTTTTGAAAATATGCGTGGGTTCAGGGATTCTTGAAAATTCATATCTTTATCCAGGAATGCTGATATTTTTGAAAAAAAATTTAAAGATAGGATGCGATATTGAAAAAAAAAAAACTCCCATAACTTGTTTAAGGCAATATCAAAAGTCTTTCTATAGAATTCATCCACTGATAAAATTCATTTATCACTTCTATGAAAGCTTCCGCATCAGGGACCTAAGACAAAATATACAGTAAATTTGATAACAACAGTGCAAGAGTGGGATCTTGTTATAGATATTCGTAGAAGAAACTTCCTAAAACAACCCATATAAATCACGCGTGAATTTATAAAATTCTCTATAAATAGTTTTGGATCGAAACCAAAGTCGTAGAATAATTGGTTCGATTTTGGAATCGGTGAAAGTGATTTGTCTTAACATAAACTCGATTCGCCATTTATTATATTTCTTTAAAAATTTTTTACTCCCACCAACGCAATGCTATAACTATACTCAAAATCGATTTGTACTGTCAAAATCTTAATATGTCAATTTTTTTTTTGCTGACCGTAACATTAAAGTAACGAAGAACACAAAATTTGGGACTCTTAATAACCCAGTGCCATGAAATTGGTTCTTTCTTTTTCAACTACCGATTTTTCTTGACAAGTTATCGATATCTAAGACCTTTTTAGTTTTTAATTGACCGTAATAAAAATGTGTGAATTGTCGAACAAAAATACTTTCAAAATTCTAGACACCCACCAGCTTGCCGTAAAAAGGAATTGAGTTTGGAAAAAACACGGCAACTCGATTTTTCTCAACAAAATATTGATATGTAATTTTTTTTCTGACCAAACATACCTAAAAATTACAATGAAAAAAAAACTCAGAATTTTTTTTTTTTATTTTGAGGTCTCACCAGTCTCACCTATGATTCTATTTTGCAAAAAAATTACGAATTTTCTTGACATAATAAAAAGTTATGATAGAAAAAGCAAAAGAAATTAGTTGTTTCTGGTCATAACATACAAGTTCCAATAAAAAATATCAGAGGGATCGAACAAAAAAACAAATTCTCAATAGGTTATTATTTGTTATTTTTTTTAACTGACCTCAATTTAAAATTAATGATGAAAAAATCCGGAAGTGCTGAGAAAAATTTCGTACTCTCGTAAACAGCTTGTCTTGACAAAACCTGCATACGCCTATCTTGAGTGACCGTTACTTAAAAGTTGAGAAGAAAAAAGTCAAAATTGCAGCCCAAAAAACTATTAGAAAAATTTGAGACTCTCAACAGCGCCTATACAAAGGGTTTGATTTTTAAGCAAAAAAGGAAGGCTGATGTTTTTTGAAAAAATCATGTTTATCGATTTTTATTTATTTTTTTTTTGTAACTTTTACAAAAGATGCGATGAAAAAAGTCAGAAGCGCTGAGCAATAATTCTTAAGAAAATTGACATTAGCACCATCGTAAAGCAGTGGCACCAAATTTTGCTTACAGATTTGTTCCACAGATTTTTTCAAAAGAGAAACTCAAAAATTCCATTTTTTCCCCACATTTTTGTTATAACTTTCCCACAATTCTCCCACAAACATATTTCAATGTAATTAAATTTACATTGAGTGCATGAAGCAACAATTAAAAAAAAATAACAGCAAATAAATCAATACGAAACAACAAAAATAAACCAACTAAAACTCAATATTATTTTTTCGCACAACAGTATTAATATACCACGAAATTAATTATAAGCGAAAAAATGAGTGGAGACTTCTCCAAATAATTTACTATAATTATCTATTTTGCTTATGGAATAACAAATACAATTGTTGACATTTATTTTTTCCGTAGTTGATTGGTTTACGTTTTCGTTATCGATTTAGAGACCAAAGAAAATTTGGTGGCGCTTCAGCTGCGGCTTAAATAAGGGTAAATGCAAAAATGAAAATCATCGCATTTAGAAATTTATAACGAGTTCTTTCTAGACATGAAAATGTTTTATTTGGTCATAGTTGATTTTTGTTTACTTTATTAAATGAGAAATTTAGGAAAAATCTTGAGCACAAATAAAACCCCTTTTTTTTGTACTATAACGTTCGAAAAATCCCATGCTCTTTTAGCTTATTTTAGACGTGAAATTCTCACAAAAAAAGACAAATCCGATGATCTGGCATTGCTGTCACAAAGTATTTTATGCAAAATTTGTAGATCATGCAAAAAAGTTTTGAAATTTTTCTTCTCATTAATCGTTTAGAAAATAACACCATTTATTAAAAAAAGTACAGATGACAAGAATGTCAGTTTTTCGTGTGTAACTTCTAAACGGTAAGTTTTATCAAATAAAACTTTGTGCTTAGTACCGACTCTACATAAAAAAAATTAAATTTTTTTCGTTTCACTTTTTAAGCAGTATTTATAATAAAAAAATAAATAGCTATAAAAGTTTCTCACGAATTTGGCTTAATTTTTTACAGCCATCAGGCAAAGCAAATGCGGTTTTAACATCTTCTAGGTTTCTACCAGTGCTGCCATATTCTTGTAAATAGATGGGTCGATTTTACTCAAATTTGGTATCTATTGTTTTTTGAACATAAATATTCTTACGCTCATGTTCTGCATTGCACTTATTATTGTGAAATCACATGACGAAATTGAATTTGGGTTATCCACAATTTGTTCGAAATGCAATAAATAGTGAATTGGAATTTCGAAAATGAAAATTAATGTTCTACATTTCGGTTCATTTCATTCCGTTTTCTGAACGTATTCAATCCACTTTTTTATGCGTTGTGAAATTGGTGCATCTATTTGTATTTCTTGATACAAAATGTAGGGAAACTTTATATTTTTGTTGTTGTTAGTATTTATTTATTATTATTTATTACATACGAATAAAAAAATACAAAATTTTAGAGTTCCGCTTGAATTCCTCGCCTTTAAAAATGCCAATAATAATAAATGAATCCATTTTCATCTGTAGTGTAATTTCACTTTTAAAACAATTAAAAATGGATGCACCTTGAATTTTGACAGTTCGAAGTAGTTGAAATTTTCGAAAACGAACGATCGTTGTTGAACATGGAATTCAAATACACGTGAAATTGAAATTCGATTTCATTTGAAATTCGTTAGACTCAAAATTAACAGTACCTACCTTTCAAACAATTTGTTCTTAAACAGTTTAAGAAAATGTTATTTTTCTGGTTCCTATACGATTTTGATTAAAATTTCTACGTGTACTTATATATATATATAAGTATATACCAGTGGCGGATCCAGGATTTGGTTATTGGGGGTCCAACTACAAATAGAAAACTTAAGGATGAATAAAACTTGCATGGGCTTTGTGCTAAATTATTTGAGTGCGTGAAGTTAGCACCACCATTTTCGGTTTTCAGAAAAAAAACGAAAAAGAACAAACTGAGCTTAAAAAAGTTGCAAATTTGCGAATAAGAAATGAAAATCGAAATGGGGGTGCAAAAAGCTGTATATATGCGAATCATTTATTGAGCCAAATACAGCCCAACTTTGATGTTTTTGAAAATCGTAATTTTGCAAAAAAATTCATCCCTAAAATTTGCAAATTTACGAATTTAAAAAAAAAATATTTACGGCACATGGTGGCCCAAGTTGAGCACAATACTTTTTTTGAAAATCGAAAATGATGGTGCTAATTTCACGCTAAGTTCCTTCACAACATTTGCGGTTGGTCGTAAAAATTGCAAATATGCGAATTTTTTTAAATATTCGGTTGTATCTGAGATCAAAACAGCAAAACTTTAAGATTTTGGAAAAAATTTCATTTTGAAAACAATTTCATCCTCAAATTTTGCAAATTTGCGAAGTTTTTATTTATTTATTTATTTACATCAATAAGAGATCTATTAAATCTACAATTAGACTACCGAAAATTAACATTGAAATAAATAAAAAACATTTACGACACATCGCAGAACAAGAACAAACTTTAAACTAAGTCCCCGAATAAAACTGTTACGCAGACTAATGTAAGTAGGTATACTCCCTTTTCCACTAAGATGTATTTGAAGTTTAGGAGGTATACTTATGCATTACAATTGAAGAAGTTTTTAGTCGAAATTTTATAAAAAGATGGGTCTGGAATTAAGTAGGTCAAACGTAGACCAAATTTAGGTCGAAGAGAAATAAATTAGTACATAAATAAAATAAAATAAATAATAAAAATAAAATAAAAATATTTGGTTAAAATGGTCATGGGGGGGGTCCGGTCCCGAAAGCCTCCCTCCTTCCCTCATGGATCCGCCACTGGTATATATACGATACACCATTTTACAAACAATTTTTAAATGAAACCATTATGAATAGTAAGGTTATACTTCCCATAGAACCATTTTTTTGATTTTTGAGTTCCTATCTCATCTGTTAAACCGATTTCGATGAAATTTTTTATATAAAAGCTTCTAATAATTCACAAATCTAAAAGAGCTTGTGAAATAATTATTTTTCAATTCGAAAATTCCAAAGATCTCGTTAATTAAATATTAAATGATTTAAATTTGCCTACAGGAGTTCCATGGGTAATATGGCCAGTTTCGATATAAGCCACAAGTTCTGTGTTCAATTCTTTAGAATTATACATTTATAAGAATTGGTGTCCGGGAGCAGACGGTGCGTAATCGTGGGTGTTGGCAAAAAAAGTATCATAATAGACGATGCTGATGTGGAGATGAGGGATGGATGAATTAAAAACAAAGCAATAAAAAACACATCACATTTATAGAAGTATCAATACATTATTGGTGTTTCTTAGTTCAATTTTGCTAACGACTTTTCATAAATTTCAAAAGATAGTAGTATCGGCTTGCCCTCCAACAAGATAGTTATGTAAGAATTGTTTGAAAGAATTAACTCAGCAAACAACAAATGAGTACTGAAATCCCCTTCAAAAATCTTATCCTTTTTCTAACTTATCTTAAGTTCTCTAAAGAAAATAACTTAAATCGAATATTTCTCTGTCACTGAAGGATATAATAGTGCACTCAAAAAGTCGTCACCCTGCGATGCAAAAGAAAAACTTCTACAATCTACTTTTACTATACGAGAGAAATTATATCTTTTGCCCAGACAGAACGCAGTAAACTATTAAAAAGCTAACATTATCCCTTGTGCATCACAATATAAAAGTAACTTATTCCACTTTGTCTGTCAAGTCGAGTCAACTCAACCCCAACCCTGATCTATAGCTTGCTTTAGGGCTTGATGGAAAGAGAAAAACTTTTCAACTTTCAGCCCCTTCTGTATACTTCTACAAAAATATATACAGTGAAAACATTTCGAAAATGCATTTAATTAACAACCAAACACTATTATAACCCTCCTTTAAAACTGACAGACATCATTTCGAATGACATTTGTTTATCTGCCGCCGCGCAAGAAACAACGACCATCAAGAGAGATAGCTGGCTCTGGATGAAAAACCGAAGAATCCTTTTGTGATATCGTTTCTATGATAATTTTATTTTGACAACAACATTTCCCCACAAAAACACACTTCATTCCGCTGCCGCCGCCGCTAACGCATCATGTAAGAAACCACAAAACACCCCATCACCAACGCTTTCAGCTGTCAAGAAATTCAACTTTTCTTAAAGACGGCAGGACGAAGGGACGTGGGAGCAGAGCATGAGCGAGTGTACTACTGATGTACATATATATACCTACATACATATATATGAAGAAACATCCGTTTCAGCTTAAACTCATTTCCTGACACAAAGATGGAGAGAAACTTTTACACAACCGGTTTTTAATAGAAAATTTGACAGCCGTGAAATGCTTTTCAATGTTTTGTTTCCAATTCATCCATCCCTCATTCCTCATCTCTACAACATCGTCATAGTCCATGATGGTACTTTTGAAAAAAAAAAAAAAATTACCTTCAATATAAGGAAGCCCACGATGACGCACCACCCGCTCCCGGGCGCCAATTCTTAGAAATAAATATAATTCTAAAGAATTGAACAGAGAGTTTTTTTTGTTCGTTTTTCAACGATTTCCCAAGCGATTTTCCGCCAATGTTTCGCAAAGGTACAGCAAGTTGAATTGTATTCGAAAAAGCGACAGCAGATTGTAGCTCTTTGTCGTCGTCGTCTTCGAAAGAAAAATGAACGAAAAAGTTATTCTCGTTGCTTTTGCTTAGGATTGTTATGTCCTTTAGTGAAAGATTCACGTTTCCCTTATATATATATAAAGGGAGAGTAGAAAGTAGAAGGTTCAGGACGGGTATCCAATCCATCCATTTTGAGGGGAAGGTGTATATTGTTAAGATACCGGAAAGGCGTGTTTATTGTTTGTCAAAAAAGTGATGGGAAATAACCAAAAAAAGGTCCGTTCGGTGCCAGGAGGTTGTGTATACAGTGTAAAATTTTATAAACTGTACGGATTGACTGAATGAATGGTAGGGCATGAAGGGCTTATAAAATATAAGGGAAAGGGTATGCCACATTTATGCTTGTATAGACTGCAAAAGAATGGCAGCCAAAAGCAGACCGGATGCGGATGTTAAAATTGAAACGAACGGCAAAAATTATTTATATCGAAATTAATTTTGATATTTTGTGTGAATAGCGCTGAAGGGCTCAATGCAAACCTATATATAGATAGATATAATATTTGCTTTAGGAGTAAGACGCGCTTTGTGAAAAGAGAAGGAAATCGCCAAATTTTTTTTTATTTTAATAGAAGAGGTATTGTGTAAGTTTGACTTTGCCAAGGGACTTTTATTGTTTGTATTTGGAATCCAAATTTTTTTTTCTTGCAAGTTCTACAAAGAGTGACTAAATAGAACAGTTTATAATTGATGAAAATTTTGTCTAAAACTTAAAAAAATAAATCATATTTTAATCTTGTTATTTCTGACAGATGTGTATCAAAAAATTATCGAAATAAAGAGGACTACACTATATAGTTGTGTTCTTTTACTTTGAAACTCATGTACATTTGTGTAAATGTCTACATCATTTTATTTTATTTTTTATATGAACTTTGACAGAATTTTGTGCGCAAAGTTTTAAAGTAAAGGAAAGAAATACACCTTATTTGAAATCACCCTTTCGCTATAGTGCTGCATATAGTGTCACCCTCTCTGTTTAAAAGTGAAAGCGCATTTCCATACTGTCACACTTTATTTTGACAGATTTTTGACAGCAGTCAAGTTAAAGTTAATTCTACAATGAAAAAACTGTTTCTAAGATAATTTCAATAGTGCCGGATAGTATCGCCATCTCTTTTTCCATAGTAATAGCGCATTTCCATATTGCTGTACCTTGAATTCGATAGATTTTTGACAGCTGTCAAGTTAAAGATAATTTTATTCTGAAGAACTGCTTCTGAGTTAACTGGGGTTCAATAATATTAGCATATGAGAAACTTATTCTAGTTTAACTCAGAGTGGACTCAGGCACTAAAAAACTAGCTTTTAAGTTATCAATTGCAGATCGATTGTTGGACGGATTGTGTAGCACAAAACGCAATCTTGCTGGAACCGTACCTTGCTCAGAATCTAATTCTCAATTTCTGCCCAAACAAATCGGAAAACTGCTACGGGAGCCTCCACAATTGACTGTAACGTTTATTCATTCCATTGATTTTGGTAACAAATTGAACAATAATGCCACCTTTACAAAAACTACAAACTTAATAAATACAAATTCAGACAAGACGATATGTGGGAATATGTTCGATTATATCAATAAAGGTTTCCCCACACCAACGCGAATTTTCGGTGGCGACGACGAAAACAACAATAACAACACGTGGTTGTAAATGAAAACAATACAGTTATTTCAATTAAGCAGTAAACAAATTTCATTTTTCTAGATTGCCATGTTAATTTAACAGGATTACTTTTTAAAGTGTAAAGCTTAGAAAGTGTCATGTAGGATTTGCAAGTAATTTGTTTTGATTCAACGCGACGTTAATATCTTGTAGGAAGATAACAAAGTTCTTTAAGCTTAACAGTAAACAAGTTCACTTATCTATAAGGTTGTCATTTTAATTTAATAAGATTGCTTATTTAAGTTTAAAGTTGTAAATTTTTCAAATAATTTTTTTTTAAATTTAAAAAACAAAATAAATATCGATTGGGAATTGTTATCTTCCTAAAAGATATTTATGTCGTGTTGTTCAAGTTGTTGTCAAGATCATTAAGTTTAACAATACAACAAGTTCTTTTATCTAGAATGTCATGTTAATTTAACAGGATTACTTATTTAAATGTTAAGCTTTAAGGCTTCATGTAGGCTTTCCAACTAATTTGTCTTGAATCAACAACTATTCATAATATCATTTAGGTAGATACAAAAAAGTGCTTTATAAGTTTAACACAAGTTCATTCATCTACATTATCATGTTAATTTAACAAGATTAATTATTTTAGTGTAAATCTTAAAGAAATCATGTAAAAACTTTTCAGGTAATTTGTCTTAAATCAGCATGATATTAATATTTTTTAGGAACATTTTAAAATATTTAACATGATGTTAAAAAATAAAAACCTGATATCTTGTAAATTTCTGCTTAATTTAACACGATTTTTTCCTTGAGGGTCAAAACTAAAGAGATACAAAAAACAAAAATTAAGCAAATAAAAGCAACCATATGCTTGAATCTTAATTTTATATTAAATACAATTCTAAGAATTTTTTGTCCTACCTTTACAGAGAGTCTTTTTTTTCCCAAATTCAAATTATTAACACAATTTTGTTTATTCGCACAAGAAAAAAAAACCATGACCTAAGGGATTTCTTCAAAAGAGCAGACTGTATATAGCACACACATCAGAATGATTAATCCCTTATCCTTTTCGAATCCTTTTTTCAATCCATATATTATACAAAATCATCAAAAACAAATAAAATAAAATTTCATTTATTTGTTTTTGATTATTCAGCTTAACAAGGAATCATTTTCTTTACATTCTCAGCTCTATAAAGCAAAAAAAAAATCATCAAATCAAAATTTTTATTAAAAGAAAATAAAAAAAAATATTAATATAAGAATATCCTTGCAGTTCCAGTTAAATTTTCATCATAACCAAAAAAAACACAGTAGAAAAAAATTCATATATTCTGCACATCCATCAAGTGTTATATAGTCGGGGAGTACCTACCTACCTACAAAAAAAAGTAAACCCCCAGGATGTGGATGGATTTCATTCAAACGTTAACCAAAATCATTCGCAATAAATTTGTTGGTGTTTTGTAACTTTTCTCTGTTTGTTAGATTTGTGGCGTTTTCCTTTCACACACACGCACACATGAGTGCTGAGATTTGTTTTCTATGTTTATGCCGAATTTTAGCAAAAAAAAAAAAAAAATATATATATAAATATACCTACAGAGAAAGGACCAAGGATCTACAAATAGGACAGAAGCAAACAACAACAACAACAAAAAAAAAAGTGAAAATGATTTGACGTAATGATGATTTAATTTTCCGAAAATCACTGTGGGGAATAAACAACACTCACACTTTACCTATATACTTCACGTTTTGTCCTTAATGGTTCATTGGATTGCTCTAGAGGGCTATACCTACCTACATATATAGACATGCGAAGAGCGGGTAGCCAGGCCAGGCCAGGCTGTGCGGAGAAGCAAAACAAAAAAAATCTGCCGAATATGGGATTTTACGTGGGATTCTTCTTGAGTTGAATAGATATAAATTAGAGAAAGTTTATTCGGCAGATTGTAGCCCTCTACGGAGGGAATTTATTGAATCAATTTTTTGTTGTTGTGTGTGTGTGTGCAGTGTATAAAAGAATGTCCCTAAACTTTCATCACACCTTGATTTTCATATTCTTCGTCCTGAATAATGTAAGAGAATATTTTATATAGGTTGATATTTTATTAAGCAAAAATGTCCGGACTGACTGAATTTTAATTGCATTTGCAGCCCCAGCATCCAATCAACAGACACGCTGTTTTGTTCGCCTCCTCCTGTCCATTGTCAAAAAAAGAAGACAAAAATCAACAACAAAAAAAGAACAAACTATGGTAACTCAATCCACATTCAGTAACACACTCCATTGAAGCAGAATTCATTTAAATTTAAATAAAAGATTCAAAACCATTTCCCCCTACCTCTGCGTCATCACCGCCATCGCTATATATACGAGCCCCATAATGCTGCTGATGCAACTTTGCCTCTCTTGCTGTGCACAACAAGCAAACTGCAGGATAAAGTCAATTTTAAAATTTGACAATAACCAAAAGGACATGTGTTGCAATCGGATGAACAGCATCGAAAGCCAATCGATAACAAGCAACAGTACACCATCGAATCGACTATATAGATAGGTACACTAAAAATAAAAAAGCCTCTTCATCCTTTCTATCGACATTCTAATATCCTGTCGGTTGTGTGGAATTTGTTGTAACTACATATATTACTATGTATATTGTACGTATATATATTTGTGATAATAACGAGCGAGAGGGCCGGATAAAAGGTTGTGCAGGATATTGTTCCAACACTCAGAGACATTTAGTGCAAAAAAAAAATAAAAATAAAATGAAAGATAACTGATGCTCTCCTCTTTATTATGAATGCACATTAATATAATTTTTTTTTTTTACAATGTCCTGTCATTTGCCAGCCGCCTGCAGTATTAATAAGTTTTTGATTGTGCAAATGCAGGAAAAGGACTCTGATTTGAAAAACTATCCTCCTTGAAAAAAAAAAAAATACTTCAGAGAGAGAAAAACTATTCGAACGGTATGTGAACAGGATACTCAACTCATATCAATTGTCATAAAGGACGTAGGGGGCTATATTATTATGAATGTCAGTGTTAAAGGACGAGAGGAAGTTAAGTGTCAATAACTGGAGGTGTATAGCTTACAAGTTGCACAGATGCAACAAAAGAATTTATTAAAAAAAAAAAAACTAGCAATAGTTTTTCATAACAGCCTAAGGCTTGAGTATTAAATATATGAATACTTATAAGCGATGAAAAGAGTTTGAGAGGATTAAGAATTTAGTATTTTTTTTTTTAATCGATGGGTATAAATATTGTGTAGGTATTTGGTAAAAAATTCTTATATTTTCAGAAAGAATTCAATAGGCAATTAAGGAATTTTATATGTGACACATATGAAAATACACAAATACGTTTATAATTTTGTTACAAAAACTATCTTAATAAAGAGTCTTTCGATAGGAATCCTCGACATCTGATTTGTTCAGAACGCTACGCTATTAACTTTAAAAATTCGACCCAAGAACTAAGGCACTAACACACGTAACCGCGCACGGATGCCAACGGTGAGCACATCAGATCGATGTTAAAAAACTTTTTGTGGCTTAAACTGCAGTGATGGTATATACATATATACCGCTCCCTCCGACCATATATGGTTTCATTAGGACGGTACATATAACCCTTCGCGCGATTTGAGGGCTATGGTTTCGCAAAATCATCATTTCACAAATTACACAAACAAATTTTCATCTTGAACTTCATTTCGCATTGCTTATATTAATTTACTAGTTTTTATTTCACATTTCGCATTATAATTTGTCGAAAATGTTATAGTTTAGCAAAATCATCATTTCCCATAATTCACATGTGGCAATTCTTTTTTTACATCTCATTTCGCATTGTATTAAGTCGCTTATTTTTATTTTATTTTCAATATTTCGCATTAAAATTCTTCGTAAATTATTACTTCGCAAATTCGCCACTTCGCATATTACACATTAAAATATTAATTTTGCACTTCATTTCGCATTATTATTATATTATTAATTTGCTAATTTTTATTTTACATTTCGCATTATAATTCTTCGCAAATATTATGGTTTCGCATATTTCAAATATCGCAATTTTTTTTAAAACTTCAATTCACATTATATCATAGTTGTTCGCAAATTATTCAATCATAATTTTATTTTGTTAGCAATTTTTGTTTGAAAAGTTTTTCTTTGGCTACATTATTTTTTCGCAAAATCATAATTTCGCAATTTTTACATCTCAGTTTTTTTCCTTGCACCTTATTTCGCATTAAATTAATTTGCTATTTTTGTTATTTCGCATTAAACCTACATTATTCTTGGCAAGTAATTATTTCAATTTTTAAATTCGCAATTTTTAATATTTTGCATTTTAACTATTTTACATTTAATTGTTCGTCAATTTTTGTTTAGAAAGTTTTTTACTGGGCTGTTTTATGGTTTTGCAAAATTTCGCATACAACACATCGCAATTTTTATCTTGGACTTAATCTCGCGTTATATTTATATGCTTATTTTTATTTCACATTTCATTATTTTAGATTATAATTCTTCGCAAATGTTATGGTTTCGCAAAATCATTATTTCACATATTAAACATCACTTAAGTCCTTTCTTTGGAACTTCGTTTCGCGTTGTATTAATTTGCTAATTTGTATTTCAAATTTCATTATTTCGCATTAGGTACTATTATTCATCTCAAATATTATGCTGTCGCAAAATTATCGTTTCGCGTTTATCACATATCGAAATTCTTTTCTTACACTTCAATTCGCATTATATTAATTCGTTAATTTTACTCTACATTTCATTACCATATTTCGCATTATAATTGTTCGCAAATTATTATCTGTGTTTTTATCATTTCGCAATGTTATATTTTGCAATTTAATTCTATTTAATTTTTTGTCAATTTTTGTTTGAAAATCATAATTTCGCATCAAAATTCTTTCTTGCACTTCTTTTCGCATTATATGAATTCGCTAATTTTTATTTCACATTTAATTTTTTTGCTTTATAATTCTTCGAAAACGTTATGGTTTTTCAAAATCGTCATTTCGCATATGTTAAATATCGCAATTTTTGTCTTGTACTTCATTCCGAATTGGGTATATTAATTTGCAAATTTTTATTTCAAATTTCATTATTTCGCATAATATTTTTTTGCAATTTTACATTTTTTGTCGGTTTTTATTAAGTCGCTATTTTATTGTTTTGCGATTTAAATATTTCGCAATTTTTATTTGGGAAGTTTTAATTTTTATTTCTGAAAATCTTCATTTTGCATTTTTTACTTCGCAATTTTTGTCTTGCACTTCATTTCGCATTATATGACTTCGATAATTTTTATTTCGCATCACAATTTTTCGCAATAGTAGTGCATTTTATTGGTCTATTAAATAGCAACTAGAAGAGTACTGAGCAAAATTATAATATTTTTTATAGTAAAAAGTTAAGAGAGTATTTCCTTTATTAAAGCTGAATAATTTAAGAACTTAATTGACTGAAGTCCCCATAAATTAGTATACAAACTTTCTTCCAATATTGTTTTAAAATCGAAACAATTAAAACTAAAGAAAACAAAATTATTTGAAGGCATTCCGACATTAAATGTATATCTCCCCATATTTGACTTTTACTTATAAGAAAAATATTTCTTCAAGATTTTTGTATAAAAAGAAAAATTAATTTAATTTATTTCTACATCTGTCTTTCTATTTAGCTATATGATTTCTGGAGGAATAGCACTTCCGCTTGGATAACCGGTGTACGAAAGAGCTCTTGGGGATAATCATCTGTTTTTTAATGCGCTTGTAAATCTAAGAGAGCCCTCAAGAACCTAAACGGAATAGAATAAAATGCCAAGGACGAAGTAGAACAAAAAAAAAAGAAACAACATTTTGAAGGAATACATGATGGTGGTATGATGTTGGTCCTTCACAACGAACGTTTTATGATTTTTATTTCATTTTTAATGGTCGGACATTAATTGAGGCGGCCGCGCGCCGCGCCGCGTATTTTATAAGGACGGGGAAATTTGTTCTTTCGACACAAAAAAAAAACAAACACTGGACTGGTTTTAGCTCAAAGCTATAATGTTATCCGAGTACCTATAGGTTAGGTAGGATAATAATACAAAAGAAAAAAAAAAGGTATTTTTTTTATTAGAGCACAAAACAGTGTGGAACCAATAATTACTTTTTTTACGGCATGACGTGCCTGACTGTTTTTACTCGCTGCATGATGATGATGGCTAAGAAGAAATTTTATGATCGGCGAACGATAAAGAAATAAAAATAAAGTTTCTTTGGTCAAATGTCAAATGAAATAAAATGTTTAGAAATTCAAGATGGAGGTAATATTATAGCGATATAGACTTTCACGATAAAGATGATAATATTTCTTAAAAAAAAATGCATTTTGTTAGCATCGGCAACGAAATTCATATCCATACGTATCTTTGTATAGGTACATACATATTAGGCGTGTTTTGTTGACTTTCTAATGTGAACATTAAGAAATTTTGCACATTAATCCAACTTTTAACATGCAAATGCAAAAACAACAAGTTAACAGCATATTCAAACTTCAGTAACTCTAATGTAAACATTAACTTTCCAATGAATTTGCTTGTTATGTTGGTATCTCTGCATGTTTTCCAGGAAAATATGTTCGGTGAGTATGGTAGTTTTGAAAATATTTTGAAAAAATGACTTTTGTATGAAGATTTAAAATTATTCAGCGAATTATTTTATTAAAAAATAACGAAATACATTTTCGATGATGCAAATAAAATTATTTTAATAAAAATTATCATCCACAATTGTTAAATCATATATGGCAAGATTCGAACAGAGTAATATTGGTTTTGGTAAGTAACCACTTTTAATGAACGCATCCGATGTGGGCTTTTTTCAAGAAAGTGTGAGTTATACAAATACAAATGCATTGACACAGCATCGGCATGCAGGTAGAGATAAAAGCTGGGGCGCATAAGGAAATTTTTAGCTGGTTTTTTGAGGAATGTGTTTTGAGATTTTAAATCATTAAAATATTAAATTATGTACAAAAGTGAAATAAAAACAAATATAGTGCATACATGCAATACTTTATTAACATGCGGTGCTGTGTTAAATCTTGTAAACACTTAGATATAGTAAGAAGTTTACAATTTTTCATTTCACTGGCTGATTGTGTATATAATACATCTAAAGTAATGGGAAGAAAATTTTAAACGTTGAAAAATAACTCTGCACTACGGGCGCTCAACAAATGTGAGCGCCTTGCCATCACCAACAAAACGTAATGCGACTATGGACCAGAATTTATAATTTTGACAAATATAACCCAACTTATAATTTACGTGATTGAAGTATGTTTTTATATTTAGATAATCATGTGATTTCTTACAGCGAAATGCTATGAAATATCATTTTAAAATTATTCTAGGGGAATGTTTTAAACTAAAAAACATCACTTCACATTACTTTATGTAGAATATGAGACACAATAAGCTCTCAAAATGAAAAAAAAAAAAATGTTAACTCCTTATTATATGTATGTATGTAGCACCCCATATTAATATTTTTCAAAATAAAGTATTACAAGTAGGTATTCACTATTTTTACTATTATTTCAGTTTTTTATTTAGTTTAATAAGTTTTGTTCACTATTTTATCGTTTTAAAATCTCGAAACAAAATTTTATACCGCGGCAAATGACAGATGACCCGAGCAAATAGTGCCAACATTCCGATGCAAAATGTCTTAATGAAACTGGAAAGCTTAAGAGTTTTGTTGAGCATTTCCTAATGTGAACATTAAGAAGGTCAACAAAACACACCTATTATGTACATTTATGTAAAAGGCAGTGGAGATTCCTAGTTCTTAGCTTTGGGTTGGCTACGTGTTTTGTAGAAATTTAAAATTAATTCACAAACCGTTGATTTTTAAAATTTATTGATAAAGTTATGTTTTAGAGAAAAATATACCTAGTACACGGTTAAAAATTTTGGTGTAGTTTTAAATATTTTTTGGGTTACATATATGACAACACCAAAAATGTATTAAAGTTTAATACATCGCAAATATTACATTTTTACTTTTAATACAAAAATTATTACATTTTATTATAGAAATTTATTAGAAAAAGAGAGGAAATAAATTGGGGAAATTTCTCACAAGGAAATTTTCTCTCAAAAGTTAATTTCTCTTGAGAATTAATGCAACACAGAAAATATTATGAATACATACTTGTAAGTCGTAATTCGTAATAGCTATAATAATAAATGTGTATTTTAGCAAGAGTACCTATTTATCTTTGTATGTCAATTTATTTCCATTTGGGAATAATTATTCTTATTATTTTTATTATAATAATAACATTCTTTTCTTCATCGTTTTTCACAAACGAGAATAGAAATCTTATTGCGATTGAAATTTTGTCTACTAATTAACATATTGTGCCTCGAAAAACTGCAAAGCGCTATAACTATAAAAATAATGCATATTTAATTTTTTTTATTTTTATTTTTCTTGCTTTTTAATACAATATTAATAAATTTTAATCTTGGTTGTATTAAAAAGTGACGCAGTCTGTTCAATATGTTCATATTCAATATGGCTGACAAAAAAGAGCATCGAAGCAAAAAAAGGGCGAGGAGGTATTAGAATGTAATCAAAAATGATTAGAAAAATTCTCATATTTGAAATGGCAACTGAGAGAGAAATTTTCCCTATTTACAAGGGGATATGCTTTATTCTTTTGGGTTTAGATCGACTCTTTTTTGTACTACAAATGATATTTTTATACAAAAATATTAGAATGTAATAAGAATTGATTAGAATTTTTTTTTTAATATTTCCCTAGTATTAAAATGTAATATGTGCTGTATTGCATACGGTTGTAATATAAAAACTGTATTAAAAAATACCACAGAATTTTTAACCGTGTAGCTATACTTCTATTGAATAGGTACAAAAATAGCCTTATTATCGAAACATAAAATCGGTTCGTCACTCAAAAAAACTTTTCCGTGACTCGATTACTTTCTTACAACTACTTCAAAAAATTTTCTTGCAAAAGCAGGATAGTAAGAAACTGGATTATAAGAGACGGGAATTTAGAAAGCGAGATTATAAAAAGCGGGATATCGAACCCAACCCCGAATTAAGCTCTAAATGTGTTTCAAGAGCTCGTTATTAAAAGTTCGGGCTTTGATATCAGCTCTGGAAGCGCTGTTTGAGCCATTAAGGAACTAAAAATGTTTCTTGGGAATTATGCAAAATGAAATAAGGCCCCAAAATGTTTTTCCAAACAAAATGTAATTAGACAAGTAAATTATGCAAAATGAAATAACCGCTCAAAATTTAAAAATGTTCGTTGTTCTTGTTTTGTATTCAATGATTTCATTTTGATTTTGGGGTCTTATTTCCTTGGGCATAATTTCGCAGAGCCTTCTAATATACCAAGGGGCATTTATTATTCCACGAAAAACTTTGTTTTGGAATATTTGGATGATTTCAGAATTTTTGTTTTCTTTGTACAACCCCACAGTTGGATATACCATAAGTCCAAACTGGTTTCAGTATTTGGTTGTATGGCATTATTTTGTTGGAGATAGATAAGTCAGAATTCTTACCCAGTAAGCAATACTATTTTTCTTATATATTTTAGGTTTAGTTCTTATCTTTTCTTTTTGATGTGTTTTTTTTTGGCATTCAAAATCATTCTAAGGTATTTGGCACTATTGGCGTAAGGTACAACTTCACTGTTGATAAAAATTGAAACAATAGTAATCTTTTTGTTTATAAAGTTCATATGCGTCTCTTACTTTATTGGTTGCATTTTGCAATTTTTCTGTAGCCTTCACAATGCATTTAACAGGCACTAAAATTAAAATATTATCTGCTTGTTTTTCACGGGAATATTCCTAGTATATAAAAAATAAAGTGTTGGTCCTAGGACACTTCCTTGTTGTACACCGGTTTCAATTTCCAAATACTTTGATCGTACCGTTGGTATTCTAAAGAGTCGGTCTGTTACATGGGATTTCAGTATTTCGTAGAACTGCCTTGGGAGATCTCTATATATAGTTTATACTCAAGTCCCAAATGCCAAAACTTGTAAAAGACTTGAGCAATATCTAGAAATAGAGCCAAACATACTTGTTTTTTTTTTCAAGTGCCTTTTCAACAACATCCATAATTCGATGCACTTGGTCTATCGTGGAATTTGTATTTCCAAATTCAAACTGATTATTTGGGATTAGTTTTTTTTGTTTATTATTTGCTAAGCCTTTTAATATTTTTTCGAAAACTTTTACCATAAATTGGAGTTTTTAATGGCATTTCTTTCAAAACCTGAGCAGTAATTATAGATCATACTGCTTTTTTGTTTGGTAACTTGTGTTGATCCATGTTTCGTTTCTTACTGACGTAGTGAATTTCCAATTCATCGTTTTTCTATAATAAATAAATAAATTTGGTGTGATGACAGCTCGTGTAGAACCAGGGCCTACTGACTTACAACTCTAAACTATTCCTGTGTGCGTGTTATTGGCAACAATTGGGGGGTCTACAATTTTCTGGCGAATCCAAACGGCTAAGATGAGAAGCACTTTTTAATGGCAAGAGATACTCTTGGAGGATTTGTCAATTCCTCGCAAGAGGCAGTAGCCCCTTGAAAAAAATATCTGTTTTTAGGTGGCATAGGCTGAGAATCGAACCCAAGACTTTCGGTGCGGCGTAACAGTCCTATAAGGACTAACTATTACGCCACGGGCTATACTACTTCGTCGTTTCTATCTATTAAAAATTACGATGATCTTCAACGTTTAAGGTAGAACCGCACTAGGCGGAACTGCCCTTCAGCGAAACCGAGCACACTTTCGCATGAAACTGAACGAAACTTCACGTCGCGACACAGTTGGTGAGATTATCAACTTTGTCGCATAGTGCCGCGCCGTGAAGTGCAGTTGTCTCTTAGTGCGATATAGCTCATACAATTTCATACAAATAAGTCTTAAAGTTCAGATCCGCTGAAGCGCAGTTCCGCCAAGTGCGGTCTTAGCTTAAACGTGACAACGTGTGGATAGCGAAGAGTAAAAACCGCGTTATTTTAACACGTTTTAACATTAAGGAACAAAATTTACGGACAAGCTTCATTCGTGTGATTGTTATTGTTTTATTGGTTGACTAACTTGAATATTGAATGCGCCCGTTGACATGTGTGTTCATCAATTTTCTATGGTGACATCAGGGAGTAAGTGCGTCGACCATTTGCTTTGTCCGTCTAATCGTAGCTTAATATACCTACGTCAAAATAAACCTCTATATCATACCAAAATTCAACTTTCTTGTACCTTTTTTAAAATTTGATCATATTTGGTATAATTTTTTCGAGCTATATAGCTATAAGCCAATTGAAAATACAATTTCATATATTTAGATAAGCACCATATTTCTTTCTTAAAAAAAAAAAAATATTACTCTGTCAAAATTCTCAAGGATACATAAATGTTTTGAGGTGGTAAAGTGCCACCTTCTCATTTCCTCTATACCTACAAAAAAAAACCTCTAAAAAAGAAAGAAAGTTGGAAAAATATGAAAAAAGGATACGTAAAAAAAAAAAAAAAAACAATTTGCAGATTGTCATCTCTATTATGCGGCGGGTAACCTCCAACTCAATGCATATATGAAGCTAGGTATATAGGGGAATAGAGGAAGAAAGGATAAAATGAGACCACAATTTGTACGGTATTCACACCATAATTTAACCGCTATTCATTCGAATTGAAAACCAAAACTGTGCCAAGCCAGCTACACACATCTCCTTCTTTTGTGTGTGTGCACAATAATGTGTTTGGAATATGATGGTTTTGGCTTTTGGATTGAGATTGAGAATGAGGAGGATGAGAAGCATCGTCATCATCATAATCATCATCGTATATAGTTGTCCTGGCATGGCTTGGCCTGGTGCAAGTGGGAATTAAGGTGTATACTTTTTTTTTTTTTGTCAACATAATACACAAAAAATCTTGCCATACTCATTGCAAGAGTATGCGTTATTATTATTGTGTCCTTGTGACACAAATTCTTGTGTTTAAAAGCGAAACGAACTCTATAAAGATTCTTGCCTTTGGGGAATTGCCTTTGATTTCATTTGGAGATAAGAGATGAATATTTTTTTTTTGTTTTTTTTTTGCATAAAAACAACTGTGTGTATGATGAAAAGCAAAGCCCCATCCATCATTCTGATGCTGAGTGTAGTTCAAGGACATTAATACTGGGTTATTCATAATATAAATGATGAATATGATGAGAGTCAATATTTAAATAGGAATGCGACAAGTGAGATTTCTTATAATGCGAAAACATGTTAAGTGTATGTAGAGCTATAATATGTACCTATCTATAGTTTTTATTTATTTATTTATTTTTTTTTTCTATAGAAACAAAAGTGAACTTTGTATGGAAGTATAATTTGAAAGCTTTTAGTTTCTTAATTAGATCAAGGATTTGACAAAATTACTATAAGGTTCGCAATTCATGTACATAGGTACCTACTTAACATTTATGTGATGATGGTACTTAGTGAAATTCAAAGGATTATATTAGAACTTCTTCAATAGGAAGGCTATTTATTCTACTTTAAGAAAAATAATTATTTGTTAGGTTTTAAGTAACCAACTATAGTAAAACTTAGCTTAAAAAAAATAAGGGAAATAGATAATGTTCTATGGAAACTATATTTCCATTTCGAAAAATCTGAATAGGTACATTAATTGAAAAAGTAATTAAGTAATAAAATGCAAGACTGAGCCCCAATAGCTATTGCTCTTAAACCACAGAAGTGTGACTTAGATTTTTTTATAGAATTTTCGTATACAAAATGTTTAAATATTTACATAATTAAAATAACAGTGTGGGGGCTTAAGCAAACTTATTTTTAATTGTCAATGTATCTTTGTAAGACAGGTTTAGGCGAATCATAAGAAATTGGCTGATTTCCTAAACGTCAAACAAAATTTTTTGATGCATTACACTTTATTAATTATGGGCAACTGGAAAACATCCCGCATATTTTACATTGCATGAGTTCGACATTTTGTAACGAATTTTATGCATCTTAAAATGAAAGAGCGGTTAGACGTCGTTTTAGTAAAACGAAAAACTTATTAAGGGTGGACAAACATTAATTTACGAAAAAAATAACAAAAGGTAATAATAAAAAAATAAACTTACTTTGCTCGAGACTATAGGGTGACCAGATCTTACCTCAATGAAAACAGGCATCCACAAAAATTCCAAACGAAAAATTGACACAAAAAAATAGTGTGAGTGCCGGGACTCACGGTTAAGATATGTAAACATACGTAACGTAACGTGAATCACAATCACGATCACAAGATACGTTACGTTTTTTTTCACCCTAGCGCCAGTATAGATGTTTACACATCAAAAAACATTTTTTCATATCACAAAATAAATATATTTGTCATTGTACGTTATTTTCATTAAAATATAAAAAAAAATTTAGTTGCAAACCTCAATATTTGATCGTCCAGTTTGGAAGATCGTGGAATAAAAAAAATCCGTTGGAAGAACTCGCAATTTGTTTATTATTTATATGTTTTCGGTATTTTGCCAACAAAAGTGATGAGTTTGTATATTGTATCATTTTGTACAAACATCGTATATTTTTTTTTGGAGATAAGTAAAATTAAATATGAACTTGTGCTATGGCATTCTATTTGTATTTACAAGTGAATTTTGAAAAAAAAAATTGTTGAAAAATCGATTTGTTCTGTTTTACAAAATATTTGTATTACAAAAGTAATAAAGTAAAACCCCCTTAAGAGAATAATCCGCTTATCTCAAACACTTTTTCATCCCCAACCATATTACCTTCAAAACACTCCGCTTAAGCGAAACTGGCTCAAGTAAGAAACCCGGATACTTGAAACATATTTTCAGTCAAATTTTATATTTTTCATTAAAAAAAACTCCCTTAAGCCTAGTATACAGTTCCTCCTCGAAAAAAAAAAATACATGTTCTTCTTATGATTTTATAGCAAAAAAAATGTTTGACGTTTAAAATTTTATTTAAAAAAATTTATATTCACCACGCGAAACTTTTACGCGCAAAACAATGTTGGTGACATTGTTTTGTGGAAAAAAAGAGGACAACGAATACAACTTTTTTATTTCAACTCAGATTTTTTTTCTTCCGAAAAAAAAAATTCTTACCACTTATGTTTTTTTTTTGTTCAAAAGAACTGTATACTTGGCTTTAAGCGAAAAAAAATTTAATCGAACAGAACAATCAATTTTCTGAACGCTTTCACATCTTTTTTATTTTTCACCTTCACCAAATTTTCACCACGAAAATTACATTTGAATTTATGATATGTCACAACTGTTTTTGGAATTTTTAGATCCGCTTAAGTGAAATGTTTTTTCACCTTAAAGGGAGTTTCGTTTAAGTGAAAAACCCGCTTAAGTGACAGGAATACTGTCACAATTTGCCGTTTCTCTTAAGCTGGTTTTACTGTATTTTTAATTTACAAAGGGAAATTGGTGCGAATATCGAACTAACAAACTTATATTTGTTTGTAGTTTACAAGTAGGTACATATATGTGAAAACTCGTTTTTTTTTGTAAGTTTCTGTTTCACCTGCAAATGAAAGAATTTTACAATATTTGTTGAATTGTGGAAAAAAAACTTACAGAAGATAAATTATGTGTAATTTCTTCTACAAATTGTGATTTCTATATTAAAATTGCTTTTAAAACGTGAAAACGGGTAAATTGTGTGGGCAAAATGTGATTTTTTTTATTAATTTAAAGAATTGAGTCAATAAAAGGTAGACATATTTTTGAAAATTAATAACAATATGCCGAATTAATAATGAACGTAGATTATAGTTAGATTATTTTCGAGCCTTTTATTTTTTTGCTTTCAAATGTTTTTATCTCGAGTTTTAGATTTTCTTGAATTTTCTTTTGCATGTATGACTTCTTTGTATTAAAAAAATTCAATTGTTTACCATTTTTGGTTTAGAAAATAGAATCTAGACCTTTTTCTTTGTTTACACTAATTTACCCTGCTGAAATTCCGATTTTAAAAAAATCACGTATTTCAAAATTTTTAAATAAAGTTTCCTTTCACATGATATTTTTGTTTTATCACTGAAACCTACCATATGAGCTGTGTCGGATAATTGAAAAGACCCAAAAAGCCCTATGCCTTGACCATATTTTGCCACCCATGCGCAAAATGTTAGTTTAGACACTACATAAAAAAACTGTATGAATTCCTTATCTGGTAATTTGATGAGGGTAGGTTGTTCTATGGCGGGATCTTCTACTATAGTAGATAATTAATACATAAGAACAGCACATATGATTTAGGAATAAGTGAATTCATAGTTAATTTTTTTGTATAATGAAAATAGTTTTACGTTCGTATTCACGTGTTCCCCTTTAAAGAGGACGTCTGGTCAAGCTACTTCATACTCCATAACATATTTGGTTTCACTTTCAGTTCAAAATTCAAATGAAAATATCCAAACTAAATTGGATGCTTTTGATGCTCAGTTAATGCGCATCGTTGAAGTTTGTGGATGCGTTTAGAAACTCATGACTTTGTTACCATTTTCTCTTTTGACTTTCGGAACACATGACTGCATCAAATACGCAACTAATGTGTTTTGGAACTCAGCTATTTTCGTTCTTACTCCCAGCGGCTTCATTGGCAATATTTAACGAAATAAATCGCTTGGCCATTTCCTTGAATATGGAATGCAATTATTGAATAATTATCCATCGCTGAGGTGATAAATTTTGACGTTTCACCTTTTTCAAAATGGTTTCTCCATGATTTTGAATAACTTTTGCTTCGTTTTGAAATCAAAGTTGTAAATATGAGACATTAAGTGAATTAAAGTTTTTTATTATCGAAAATAATTTAAAAGAGTGGTCGACAGTGGTCGTAATTTCAGTACTGACATTTGACAACTGAAATTAACTGGCAATAGAAGGCACACCTATATAGGCAATAAGTTGCCATTTCCATTGAAATTGAAATTGCCTCAAATGAAGGGTGTTTTTTTAAGACTTGTGGTTTTCAAACTGGCAATACTTTTTTCAGAGTTGGCCTTTTTGAAAGCTGTCACTTGATTTATGCTCAGTTTGGTTTGCTATTTTATAATGAATAGACTTACTCACTAAGAACGTTTGCAAATCGTGCAAATTTATTACAAAAATATTCGGTCGACATAATCGCCCAGCAGAGTAATTCGAGCAATAATGGATGCGTTTTATTTATTTTTGAAAACCACACGTCTAAAAAAAACACCCTTTATTTCAAATGGAGCCACAGAGTTACTGGCTAACCACAATGTCCTGCTGCAACTGAAATCAAAGCCAAAGCTGCAACTGCTTTCAAAAAATCTCGTAGGTCGTTTTTTTTATCTGCCCACAATGAGCAGTACAGCTTTTTGTATATTTTAAAGAAAAAAAAAACACAGCCACGAGTTTATTATTCACTTTTTGTATTTCTAATATTTTTCTTGTCAAATTTCAACAGGTTTATTCTTTCTATATAAAGTATATTTCAATCCAACGACACTCGTCTCTAATAAATATGGTAAAGCATTGCGGATTCAATTAAGTTTATTTGGTCACTTTTTCTAAGATAAGATGCCTTCAAGTGTTTTTCACATCGCTCAAGAAAGCAAGAATTTTTTTTTTTTTTTGCTTTTTGTTCTGAGTTCTTTTCTTATTGTATTAATGGACTTTTATGTGCTGGACTGCAGATACTATTATATCTTCTTCCTTTTCTCTAAGAATCTGGACGAAGCTTGGACTTCCTTGTTTCTTGATGAACTATAAATAAATTGTAAGTATTCAAAGTTCGTATTCTTATTTTTTTTGTTTGTTCTTTCTTCTTTTGCTGATTACTTTATGCTCTTAACTTTTTACTTGGCTTCTGCTGCTAATTGTCGGAAGTAATTTAGTTTTCAACTTTTAGTTTTTTTTTTTTCTTTAATTCTTAAGCATGTTCTTTTTTTGAATAAATACTTTTTTTTTTAATACACTTTCTTAGTCCATTCCGTATGCATTTTTTTTTAACGGATTTAACTTTATAAGTAGGTAGTAGGCACCTATACTTTCTTGAATTGATATGGACATTTGCCTGAAAATAAATTCTCAAATATTGTTTTTTAATATATTCTGTATGTATGAAATTTTAAACTTATATTTTCGCGGATGTTATTCATATTAAATAGATTTAGTTTTTTTCGGAACTTACCGCTTTAAATTTATAGAAATATTTATAATTTCGTTTACCCGACGTTTCGAATAAGTTTCATTATTCGTGGTCACGGGATGAGACTGACGTTTGATGGATGTTATATTTGTTGTTCAGCTCTCGCTCTTGTTCTCAATTCTGTATGTACATTGTTCATATAAATAACATTTAAATTTGAGATGGTAAATTGATACTACAAGGATAAGAAAGAGATTACATTTTATACATTAAAGTTTTAATTTTCGATTGAAAAGTCTAGAAGATTTGCCTATAAAACGTCCAAAAAACAGCTTTAAGAACAGCCCCTATTATATACTCAAATTTCTGCTTTTGTTGTCCACTTATGCTCGTCCTTTCACCAAATCCTGATAAAAACCCCGGACTGGCTTCGGTGTCTGCCAATATTATAAAGATGTACACAAAAACTCCTCATCATAATAATTACCCAAGCCCAATCCTTTATCACTTCCGTTCGGTTTTTTTCGTTTTTTTTTTTTTACATACACCATATACCGTTGGTTGCCTTCATTTTGCAGACAATAAACACCAACACCAGAGAGACTATCGCTCCACAACCCGAGCCCCCTATAACGGTGCGATGTATAGTTTCGAAAATGTCCTCGGGCAAGGATATTTTTTGGAAGACTGCCATCGTTGTAATTTATAATTTAACTTGTTATATCACCCTTTATACATATAGATAGGTATATGTCACCCGACGCCCACACACACCCAATTAAGATAACGAGACATTGGAATTGGAAGGGCTTCTCTGTCTCTCGTCTCGTCCTCAAATGCGGTTTTATTGTGTGTGCGATCTTACGCGCGCGCCAAAAAACCATATTGCAATTACTCACCTTGTAAAATTTTGTTGCAAAATTTATTGCGGAAAATATCTAAAAGCAATGGAGGAGGCAAAAATGTCCTGGTACTGATATTACACCGAAGAGACAGAACAGTGTTTGTTCATAATAATTGTCCTTTTATACAATAAGGGCGGAAAAGAGCTTTACTCGCAGAGTTTATGAAAAAGGATGAAGGTTCATTTATCGAGACGAAAAAGTTCGCCGGCAAAAACGGCAATGAACCAAAACCAACGCCATCAGGACATGATAAGTATAAAGGATATTTTTGCCAGAATGTTTACTTGTTTTTTTTTTTTTTTTTTTTTTTGTCAAAAAGAAGGATATTTTAAAACTCCAGTATCAGTATTGCTTGTGGGAAAGTGAGCGTGCCAAACATTGTTATAACAAAATTAATTGAGAGCTTAGGTTGCAAGATATAGGTATGCTGTGTGCACTTTTTTCGTGTGATGCACAAGGATGACACTTACAAAAAAAAGTGAGTTTTTGAACGCACTACGAAACTACGACGGGACACAGAAAGAGGTTCTCGTAGATATTAAATAAATGTACATTAGGGTGTTTCTTAACAAGAACAATTTGGGAATGCTCCCTAAATTTGCAAGAAATAATTACAAAAAATCTTCTTAATACATAGTTGAAAATTTGTATCTTTGATGTATTTCTCTGGCTCTGTTTCAATCAGAAACCATCAATATTTTCTTTGTACCTATAGTAAACGGCCATATTTTTGGGTCTATCCTATAATTTTCCTCAATAGCTCTAAAGAAGTTGTATACATTTTGAAAATATGTTCTTCTTAAAAGTGATATTGCATTTGGAAATATTACAAAAATGATTTTTTTTAATCCCAAAAATATATCGAAAAGGAAATCCTAATGAGGGACTACCAACTTTAAGAACCACCCTAATGTACGAGTATCTTTTCTTTATGTAAAGTTTGAAATTTAAATTGAGCAGAATATATGTAGTAAAGATAGATTAAGTGATTAGTTCTCATCGCGTTTTTGGTTGGTTCAATTATGCTTGAAAAACATCACTTGCACGAAATAAGAATTAAAAGTTTAAGGAATTTTGAATTAAGATTATGTGACCAAAGTTTGACAGAATAAAAAATCTAGCATTAGGTTGAAAAATTTAACATCTTAAATGTGTGAATAAAAAATAATTTTGTTCAGTGCCTACGTTCTGTAACTCTCGCATCTATAAAATTGGTCGAGAAACGTCGAAGAATGGAACAAAACTCATACGATTTCTTTCAATTTTCATCGTTTCTCGACTGAATTTGTCGATTTGAGAGTTACAGAACGTAGGCACAGGGTGAGGTAATTTTTTTGTATCTTAATTTATTTTATTTTATTTAATTGTATTTAATTTCATTTAATTTAATTTTATTTTATTTTATTTTATTTTATTTTATTTTATTTTATTTTATTTTATTTTATTTATCATTCCTTTACGATTGTTCAGCTTTGAACAAACTATTGATTTTCACAGACTTTGTGTATCAAAGTGCTCAGTCCTGTTTAAAAAATTATGACCTGTTTCTACATTGATTGCCGAGCTCCAAGTTGCAGAGCACCAATTAAGCATTTTTTGTGGAATACACTCTTTTTAACCTTCTCAGTTGATGATACCTAGTTAAATAAAAACGAGTGGAAAGATAGCTTCAATAGTAACTGCAGCTAACATGTAGACAACCCTTTATAAATTTCTAATAAAATAATAATGTATGGCGTATACGTACTATTTTTTTTTTTTTAATAGGTTCCAGATAATTAGGCATCTCAAATACACCCCCGTTTAGAGGTCGATAAGATAGTAAATTATGTTAAAATGTCAGATTATGAGAAATATTTTCGACTTAAAAAAAAAATATTTTAAAGGACAAATAATTAGAAAGAGAGTAAAAAATTTTATTCATCCCGCGAAATAAGCTACCAACACCCATGTACAGATGTGAAAATATGTATGGAAGATGGTTTCCCAAATCTCCAGGATTTTGACTTAAATTTGTAACATCTTTTTTTTTTTTACACACGAATTTTCGGTGGCGACGACGAATACAACAATAACAACACATAGTTGTCAATGAAAACAATACGTTGTTATTATTGTTTTTGTCGTCGCCACCGAAAATTCGCGTTGGTGTGGGAGAACCTTTATACTTAATTTTTGAAGCATAATTTGCTTTCTTTTGGTCAAATTCCCTTGAAATAATCGGATTACTGGAATGGCCATTTTTTTGGACAGCGGAACTAATCGTATAACAGGGGACCACCCAAAAAGCCTTTATAAAGAACCCCGATACGTTCGGCATCGAACAAAAAAGAATATGAAATTTTTTTTACAAAATAAAGGCAACAATTTTGCTAAAAAACTCGGAAAAATATTTATAAATCGCACCCCCATATAGAACCATTTTTTTGATTTTCGATTTTCACAAAAACGATTCAACTGAATTTGATCAGTTTTGAAGTTTTAAAAGAACTGGTTAATATCGCTGACATTTGACACCTGTTAAACTCAGCTGTCATTTGAAGTATCATAATATTAACTGAATGTTTGCCATTTACGATAGTGGATCGCTTAGTAATCGAACAACACGTTAAAATTATTAAAACTTACAACAAAAGTGGTGATTCAAACCTAGCCACTTTTCGAGCAATAAGCGATGATTATGGTTGTCATAATCGACCAACTACGCAAGCAATCGATAGAATTGTGAAGAAATTTGAAGAGAGTGAAAGCGTTACTGATGCAGTGTTGCCTCTGAAAAATTTCAAAAAGGATCCCAAAAAGCGGCCCACGTCAAAAAAGGGGCCTCCACAAAAACTATTAAAGCAAAAAATAACAACTGCAGAAAAAACATAAAAAAAAAGTGGGGGGCGAGTCTGAAAAAGGGGCCACAAGGGTGTACGTATTGCTGATGATCCGAATTTATCGATTTCCCGGCGTTCAAACAATTGAGCGTCTCGTACACCTTACTATGTCGTATGGATTTGCATACCCATCCTTATAAAGTTCAAATTACGCAACAATTGAAGCCTGTTGACCATTCAAAAGGCCGAAGATACGCTTATTGGGTGTTGCAAGTTGGAACCACAGACAATAAACAACGATTTTTCGAACAACATTTTCTTCAGCGATGAGGCACATTTCTCACTCGGTGGGTATGTAAACAAACAAAATTGCCGCATATGGGTCTCAGAAAACCCACAAGATCGAAGAGGTGCCGCTGCATCCAGACAAAGTGACTGTTTTGTGTGCTCTATAGTCGAAAGGCGTCATTGTTTCGTATTTCTTCGAAGATGCCAATGGGTAGATGGTTACAGTCAATTCGGAGCGATATGGTCGAATGATAACCGTTTTTTTTTTGGCCGGCGATTGAAAATCATGACCTGGATGATATGTTGCTCCAACAAGACGGGCAACAAGCCACACAATACGACCAATTATGGCTTTATTGCGTGACAAGTTTTCTGATAGCGTATAATTTCAAGTTTTGGCGGCGTCAATTGGCCACCAAGATCATGCGATTTGACACCGTTAGATTTTTTTGTTGTGTGGGGCTACGCAAAAGACCGAGTTTACGCAAATAATCTCCGAACTCAAGACGCATTAAAAACCAACATTTCTCAAGTTATTTCCGATATACGCCTGGAAAACCATTGAATTTCACAAAATTTAATAAACATCATGTAAATACAAATAACTTTAAATTAAACCTTTGTTAAATTAAATTATTTTGCGTCAAAACTTTGTTTGTCAACCCACAAAATAAAAAAAAACTACTTTACTTACTTTCATTTCGCTTCTCCGAGCCCGTTTATTTTTAATTTGAAACACATTTCTTCATCATGACATTCGAAATGACATTTCAGGATATTTAAACCATAATTCAATTTAATGGATTCGAGGTGGATGGCGGCATTCAACTGCAATTTCTCACCCTTTATACATATAACAACAATTATTGATGCCACGGCTAACGCAGCCCCCAGAGAAAGAGAGAGAAGTCTTGCCTGCGGAATAGTATTTTGTCTCGTATATATTGCATGCTCGCTGAAATCTGTTTCTGACAGATTTGTCCATTTTTTCAGGGCACCATTTGCATAGAATTCACCAAACGACCGATGCGAAGCGACGCGACGCGACGCAACGACTGGCTATACCTATATAGAGACATATAATAGCCCCCAACTGTGAACGGCTGTGAATTTCCCTCGAACAATGAAAATTAATTAAACTTTGCAACATTGACAGCAGGCGGCAAGTCAAGTCGTGTGGCACAATGGCAATATAGCAACACAAAAATGAAAGCGAGGCGCAACACACCATCAGGAGTCATAACTTGCTCCGGTCGCGGTGGTGGTGCCACCTTTCAGGTGTAAAACTCTTAAATTACTTGTTATTGTGTTATCACCTTTCTATATACGTCCTATGTTCGTATAGGACAGGGGGAGCCGGGCAAGTGTAAAAAGAAAAATATTCATCAGATTTGTGAGGCTGTGTCGAGTTTATTAAGAGATTTGTTTTACGGCTGTGATGATGATGATGATGATGATGATGATGACGAGATGATTGTGGGTTGGGGCGAAGATCAACCAACTCACAACTGCCGGTCATCACAGCAGGTGTAGTCAGTCGTCGTCATTGACGTCTTTTTCTATACATACATACCTACATACCTAGTAAAAATGATGAATTATTATTGCTGCAGAAGCCATCATCCCGCAGGAAGAAGGTCTACAATTTGTATCCCTTTTTTGCGCTCGGAAAGTTTCGTCAAAGGAAATAAGAAATTTTAATTAAAGGTTTTTGTTTTTTTTTTTTGGAAAAGTTTGTCGAAAAGTTTTTGACAATTACGAAATTGAAATTCATTGCGCGTTATGTCAATTAATGGAGTCATATTTCTTTCCAGAAGACCTTTTCTCGTTTTTTTTTTGTTAATATTAAGAACGTGCAATTAAATCGTTGTCAGATTTTATTATTTGGAAAGAATAAATTCTAAGGGAGGGAGGCAGAGAAAAGTTAAGGTGTGTGCAATGAAGGTGCGTATACCAAACCTAATTTTAAGGGTACCTGTAACTCCAATTCGATTTAAAAGAAGGCCAAAGGTTGAGACCATGTCAGATTTAGTTTTGATGTTTTTAACTCTTTTAAAGTCATTTTTGATAATAATAAATATAGGTATAAATGTGCCTGTAGGAGAAGGTAGGAGGAACACGCTATAGGTAAACTTGAGATTTCTTAAAAAGAAGAAATATGTAGAAGACCGGTAAAATTGGTAATTTATGAAAAAAAATCTATTATAATTATTATCTTATGGATTCGCAAAATAAATCGAACTCGAGATTTTGATCAAACTTGACATTACGATGATAGCGAAGTCGAAAAAAGTGGGTCTTGCAATTCTGTCCTTATGTCTGTCTGTTTGTCTGTCTATCTTTCGGTTGCAGCCCATTGCCTAAAAGTACCAAAACTACAAATTTTTTTTAGCAAAAAATGGAAGTCTTATTTTTGTCAAAACCGTGCCTACAATTTTTTTTAAATTAAGTATTTTTTTTTAAAGGTAACCATTTTATTAAAAAAAAAACGAAATATGGTACTTCCCGTACTTCCCACAGAACCATTTTTTTGATTTTCTCAAAAACGGTTGCACTGATTTTGATTAATTTTTTTTTGGATAATGTTTTGAAAAGTTTTAAAAGTATTTTATACCAAAGTATTCAAACAAATTTTTTTTTGGATTTTTAAAAAAAGTTTCAAAATTCTATTTTTAGAACTTAATTCGAAAACCATTTGGCGCCCGACAGTTTTTTTAACATTATCTAGCAAATTAAAAAATAAATTGATTCTTACAAGCAAAAATAACGGTTACAAGTGTTTAAAAACCGCGGTAAGGAAAATCTTATTTTTTCCAAAAACAGCTCCTTCGATTTTGATTAAAATTTTTGTGTGAGCTAAAATCAGTTTGATCATTGGAAACAAAATTTTATCTATCGATTAAAAATGGTATCTCTCATAGAACCATTTTTTAGGTTTTCAACTATCTCATTATCTGTTGGACACATTTTACACAACAGCTTCCAGAAGCGTATTTAAGGATTTGTCGCCCCGGGCTGATAAATTTGGCCGTCCATTAGAACAATGACAATAAAGTAATAAAAAATAATAATAAAAAAAAACACAAAATGCATAATATTCGATATTTTCAATTTTTTTTTCTGTGTGTATATTGATTACAAAATTCATTAACAACAGATTCGTTATCTAAATTTTTTGTCAGTTCAGCTTCTATATTTAATAAAGCTAAACTATTAAGGCGTTCTTCGCTAATGCGAGACCTTAAATAGGTTTTTATTCATTTCAAAACGGAAAACGATCTTTCTGCACTACAATTTGTCACTGCGTGCACAAGTATATTCTTAAAGCAACCTCAACATATGGAAATGCTTCATCCAATTGCTAGGGGCGGCTTGCGCCCGTTTGCTTGAATGTTTTAAAAGTTCAATTGCTTTAAAAAAATATTATAAATTGGCCAATTGCTAGGGGTGGCTTGTGCTCTTTTGCTTTCATGTTTTGAAAGTTCAATCGCTTCAAAAAAATATTATTAATTGGCCAATTGCTAGGGGCGGCTGGCGCCGGTAAAAGATTTTTTTTTAAATTAATTTTGTAACCCCGCATTAATAACGATAAAAATTGTTTGCCTTTTTTTTCTAAAAATATTTACAAATTTTTTTTATACAAAATTAATTTTTTTAAATTCCAACGATTTTTAAATATTTTACTCAGAAATTAAGATTTATTTAAGAAATCGGCGTATATAGCGCTGGTGTCAAAACAATTTCAGATTTTGTTTAATTAATTTATTTATAATTATATATAGGTATATTAATTTTGTTTACCAATTTTTCAGTTTAAACTGTAAGTCTAATTTTGAGCATATTTAGATTGAATTTAAAAACGCGATCCTTCTTGGCATAACATACTCAATTAAACTCCGCTTTTTATTATTTTACCCAAGAAGTACTCAATATAAGAACGCTCGGAGTTAAAATGACTTCTATACCATCAAAACAAAAAATGCGTGCTTAAGTTGTTTGCTGGTCGTGCTTAACTTAGGAATGCAATAACTTAAAGAAAGAATGCGTTAATACTGATTCAAATCAGACGTACTTAATTATAACGGGTGATTTTTTAGCTGGTTTGGTTTTGGCAACACTGGTTTTGACAGCTGACGTGTGTTTAGTACCTTGTGTCACTGTCAAACAGCTTCAGTTTGGTTTGCAATTTAACCATGGATCGTCTTACAAATGAACAACGCTTGCAAATTATTGAATTTTACTATCGAAATTCGTGCTCGGTTCGAAATGTTCATCGCGCGCTGCTTCCATTTTATGGTCGGCATTCTCGACCTTCTGAGCAGTCTATTCGGAAGATTGTGACCAAATTTCGCACCAAATTTACTTTGTTGGACATTAAACCACCAACACGTTTACGTACTGTGCGTAGTGAAGAAAATATTGCGGCCGTATCAGCTAGTGTGACAGAAGACCGCGAAATGTCGATTCGGCGCCGTTCCCAGCAGTTAGGCCTTTGTTACAGCACTACGTGGAAAATTTTGCGGAAGGATTTGGGCGTAAAGCCTTTTAAGATACAGCTGGTGCAAGAACTAAAGCCAGCCGACCTACCACAACGCCGAATTTTTGGTGAATGGGCTCTTGAAAAGCTGGCCGAGGATCCGCTTTTTTATCGAAAAATTGTGTTCAGCGATGAGGCTCATTTTTGGTTGAATGGGTACGTAAATAAGCACAATTGCCGCATTTGGAGTGAAGATCAGCCAGAAGCATTGCAACAGCTACCAATGCATCCCGAAAAAGCCACTGTTTGGTGCGGTTTATGGGCCGGCGGCATTATTGGGCCATATTTCTTCAAAGATGATGCGAATCGCAGCGTTACTGTCAATGGTGAACGCTACCGAGCGATGATAACAAACTTTTTTTTGCCCGAAATGGAAGTTCTTGACTTGCATGATATGTGGTTTCAACAAGACGGTGCCACATGCCACACAGCACGCGAAACAATGGCGCAATTGCGAGGCGAGTTTGGTGAACAGTTAATTTCACGTTTCGGGCCGGTCAATTGGCCGCCTAGATCGTGCGATTTGACACCATTAGACTATTTTTTGTGGGGGTATGTCAAGAGTAATGTCTATAGGGACAAGCCCGCTTCGATTGACGCACTGGAAGCCAACATCCATGCATTCATTCGTGAGATACCGGCCGATATGTGTGAAAGAGTATGCCAAAATTGGACTCAGCGGATGGGCTACCTGAGACGCAGCCGCGGTCAACATTTGCATGAAATTATCTTTAAACATTAAATTGCAAGGTTCAAACTATCGATTCAAATAAATATTTCATTCATTTTTTCGAATTTTTTGTGTTTTTTTTTTTTAAAAAGTTCTAAACCTCTTAAAAAATCACCCGTTAGTATAAACACGATCGCGATGAAAAGAAGTTTGAAATTTGTCAATTTGAGTATGTTTCTCCTTAATTATACTCTATTTTTCTCTGAGTGTACTTTATCTTTAATTTAAATACGTTTTTAGCAGGTGGCACAAAATATAGGCTCCCAACTAATATATTTCTTTTAAAATCAGACTAATAATTCAGACTTTAAAACCATCAGTGTGATAACACTTAAGAGCAAGTTCGTGCGACCCAGTCGTGCACTTTACTTTATATTGGCAGAAAAACTTACTTCCGGTTAACTATGTTGTATAGGTACTGGCAAAAGGCAAATACCTAAATATTTATAGATAAAAATGTATATTATTCAAAAAATATATTTGATACAAAATGTTTACCCTTTCTGCTTGTTATTCCGACTATGTGTGTATACCTACCCTTACAAAATACTTTAAGGCCACAAAACCCAGGTAAATCATATAAAACTTTTATTTTCATTTTCCTCAAAGACAACTCAGCCAAAAAACTGTAGGCGGTTAGGTGTATACTTTTGATTTGCAAATTTCACCACCACAAATTCGTGTAACCTAAAATAACTCAAAATAAATACAAAAAAAAAAAAATTCTATTTCCATCAGCTTCGTTTTCCGACTAAAATTAAACTCTTATTTTGGACAAAAACCCTGATGCGCATCATGTTTTCTCTGATGATAGTAGCTAGGTACATATATCTCTCTATAGTCACTTGGCATTTTTGTGGTAAATAAAATTCCCAAATGATTAAAGGCATATCCCCCCATTGGAATTTCCGACCATCCGCAAAACATCTTTTATACCAACAAAACATGAAATAACATTTTGAATTCAAAGTGAAACATGATGGATGAATTATGTAGGTCTAGATGTATGTACATGAAGAAGGTATAGGTGCCTCTTTTTGGAATGGGGGGTCGGTTCCAAGAGTGTGGTGCCTCTGGAGAGGTTTATGGTACACCGCCACTGCGGTATACCCCACTGTATATATATACAAGTATGCAACACAGGAAGAAGAAAAATACATAAAACTTCTTGGCTCTTATACAAGAGAGGGCGAATAAAGATAATATTGTATATAAGAGGATACCTTTTGAGCAGCAAAAAAAGAGACGTGATTTGAATTCTAACATCGACCAAGACCAAGACCATCGCCATAATGCCGTGCCGTGCGTTGTATATCTACTGCCAAACGCGTGTCCAATACAGTAGTATAGAGACATAGAGCCAAAGTTTTAAGAAAAATCTTGCAAATTTTTATTGGGCTTTGGGTTTTACGAGTGAAAATTATTGCATACCTTAAGGCGAACGTAGGTGGAATACCACCGCATTTAGGTACTTTACATGCGGCAACCTCTACTGTATAGCTCTTGGTCTTGAATCCTTCCATATCGTTCCATCCTTATATAGGTATTCCTTTTAGTCAATGCGGTGCGCACCTCTGTTTGAATGTTATAAACAGAAAAGTAAATCAAGGATGGTGTACTTTTATTCTCGACTCACAGTCCACAGATATACGGCAATGCAAGGGCAAGAGAAGAGGCATAGAAAGTGTTCCTTAGAATGGCTTAGATTTTTTTGTTGTGTATGTTTCTGGTACAAAAAGGAGAACAGAAACGCTAGAAGGTAATAACTTTGTGAAGAAAGTGCACATCCTTGAGAGATTTCGCTTTGGTTTTATTTTATTTTGATGCTCAACGTTTGAAAGATTTGTTTTCATATATTTGTGATAGGAACTAAGCTAAGCACGTTCAAGTCGTTTCTTTGAAGTTTTTATTTAGCGCAGCGTGTTGTGCTGGCGTGATGTTGTTGCACACGCCACATATGCCACATGCATTTCCGTCACTTTGTTGTGTGCTGCACTCACTATATACATATACATGCCAATGCCGACTACTGCATTATTACAGACTTTAACCCAAATCAATATAGTTAGTGCCATACATACATACATAAACATATATAAAATGTAATAAAAGCAAATTTTAGTTGTACAACAATATTTAGGTATTTATGTATTTTTTTATATTTTCAAGAAATACACGTAGACGTCAGTGATCAGAGGTACAAAGGGAAGAAGCAGGGTTGGACGAACTGTCAATTTTTATTAAAACTACATTTGTTATGTCTATACTACGTAGTTTATGTAGTTTAACGTACTAAATTGTAGTTAATGAAACAAATTGTAGCAGACGTAGTTTCAAATGTCAAATAATCTGTCTGCAGTCACTTTGAAGTTTTAGCTGAAATATTTAGTTTTTAATGGAAATTTATTTGTTTTTTTTGTTTATATCTACCTATTTACTATTAATGTAGCCTAAACGTAATAAATTATTGTAAATATTCAATAATAACTATACCCGTAGTTAATGATGTATAGAAAATGTTGTGTAGTTAATTCGGTCAACCCTCCCTCGTTGCCTTTTAGACTTTAATTCGATCAATTTGTCAATTGAGGCGTTCAAAAAAAGATTTTGCTCATCCAAAAAGCGAACAAGGGAATCAAAGTTTTTTTTTCCTGAGAAATTTTGCTGAGGAATCCTGCACATGTACAGGGTCATTCATGTCGTGGTTTCAAGTTGGTATCGCTGGCATTTGACATCTGTCAAACTCAACTGTCATTTAAAGTGTCATAATATTAGTTGAATGTTTGCCATTTACGATAGTGGATCGCTTAACAATCGAACAATGCGTTAAAATTATAAAAACTTATTACAAAAGTGATGATTCAAACGTAGCCACTTTTCGCCCATTTTTCGAACAACATTTTCTTCAGTGCAGAGGCACACTCACTCGGTGGATATGTAAAGAAACAAAGTTGCCGCATATGGGGCTTAGAGAACCCACAATGCGATCGAAGAGGTGCCGTTGATGCAGAAAAAGTGACTGTTTGATGTGCTCTATAGTCGAAAAGTGTCATTGGTCCGTATTTCTTCGAAGATGCCAATGGGCAGACGGTTACAGTCAATTCGGAGCAATATGGTCGAATGATAACCGATTTTTTTTCGGCCAGCGATTGAAGATCATGACTTGGACGAAATGTGGTTCCAACAAGACGTGGCAAAAAGCCACACAACACGACCAATTATGGCTTTATTGCGTGACAAGTTTCCTGATCGCGTAATTTCACGTTTTTGTGACGTCAATTGTTCACCAAGATCATGCGATTTGACACCGTTAGATTTTTTGCTGTGAGGCTATGCAAAAGACCGTGTTCACGTGAATAATCTCCGAACTCTTGTTGCAAAATCAACATTATTCAAGTTATGGCCGAGATACCGCCCGAAATGTGCGAAATGTGCGAAAAAGTGGTTCAAAATTACCTAAAAAGAATCACATGCTGAGAATCTTCCCGAGGCGGCCATTTGAAGGATATTGTTTTTCACACTTAAAGTCCAAATTTTATAATGAAATAAAATTTTCATCAAAAATGTATCGCTATGTGTGTTTTATTTAGCTTTATTTTCGAAGCCGAAAAATGAATGACTCTTTATAACTGAGATAATTTTTACAGTATAATGCTTTAATTATTTTCTTTGAACGCATAAAAAACTTATCAACGTATCTAGGCTGAACGTGTGTCAGTTCATTGACTGCGTTTCAAGGTTGATACAACAGTATTTTTTGTTGCATCAACGTTGCCTGCATTGACTTTCTTGAGTCGGCTGACAAAATGTAAAATGTTCAGTAAAATATATGTACCTAAGCCTGGTATTATAAAAAATCTTTTTTGATTCGTACTTCAAAATCTTTCTTAAATATTGACAGTAACATTTCTTTCCTGAAACCTGAAAGAAGAAAAATGCTTTTGAGTGTTGATTCTAGACAACAAAAATTTAAAACAAATCAAAAAAGACAATGCGGAGGATTTTCAATCTGTTGACATCGTGTTAAAAAAAAAGAGTTATTGTAATGCTTACTTTAAACTTGAAATCAAATTTGGTTAAATTGTAACCAATAAAAAAAACTATTTGTGTAATAAATAAGGAGTTGTTTTAAAAATTAGTTCAAACTTTGGATTAAATTGGCTAATTTTTAACCAATAAAAACAATTTATTTTGAAAAATGAGTTATTTCAAAACTTAATTTTAACTTTTGAATAAATTGGTTAATTTAAAACCAATAAATCAACAATCTAGTGGTTATAGGAATGCATTGAAAATGTACCAAAATTTAACCTGGGTTAATTAAAGGTTAAAAAATATCCAAAATAATCCTTTAGTTAAATAATGGAATTTTTCCAACCAATATGTTTCTAAAAAGTTTTTTTAGAGAGAACATTTTAACCAAAAAAAAACCTTTATGTGATATTGGGTTTATTCATATCGTACAGTTCACGAAAGTAATTTGATAATTCAGTTCCAGCCACATTATGACAAGAGTTATTTGCAGTTATTTTTTAACTGCATTTGTTTTGGAGCTCAGGCTAAAAATTGTTTCTTGATTAGGTATACTAAATTTTAATCCAAAGGTCAAACTTTATAGAGAAAAAATCGTATACATATATAGAGGCGATCCATTTTATAAGTCCATTCTAAAGCCCATCATTAAATAAGAAGATTCACATCTGTTTACTAAATCCTGTCCAAATTAAACTTTTAACACAAACCAGAGGACAAGTAGAGTCAAATGCTTTTTGAAGTAGTTTGTTTCAATCACTTAATGAATATTTGCTGCGTCATCTTCAATTAACCGTTCTTATTCGAAGGACCTTTTGTATAAGTATATACTCTCTCTATACATATATACCTTCTTTCAGCATCACTTTAGGATGAACAAACACTTTTGGCACATCAAACCGTATATTTCAATTTGGCTATATAGAAGGCAAGAGCTTCCAGACTAATGGACTCATCATAGGAAATAATCCTGGATGTTGTCCAGTCATCGTGATGTCGTTGAAGTTTCAACTACATTATCCTCGAATAATTACCGTTATCGTTGTGGCTTCTTAACATTCTCAACTCACTGGTTAATTCCCACGAGCAATAGGGTTGGCTATATATAGCGCCAACTGTATAACCTTCTTATAAGGCTAACACTATCGCCACCGCCGCTTCCACCTTCATAGACGCATCCGTATTATTTATATGATATCCCTGTCCGCAATATTATTTTTGACATCTCAACAAGAAAATAGAGAATCATTCTTAAGTGAGAGTGGGCGGGAGTTTTGAGGATGAAATTCAACACTGCACTATGATTGTACCCCTCTCCCTCCATTTCTGATCCATTTCAAGCACCAGAAGGGAAGGATACTCATCTATATACGTTGTTATTATTGTTATAGGTATAGAGAATTGAGATGGCTATAGAGAATGCACACACAAGGAGCATCACCAACGAGACAAAGTTACAATTCCTGTGGCTTGTTGGTCTATGTGAAAGCATCCTCTTGAGCAAGAATCACGAGTGGTGGAATGGGCCTAACGGTAATATGAGATTATGACTTAATGATTATTGATGCCCACGCAAACCACCAACATCATCGGCAGCAGCACGAGATGGCACAGCTTGAAGGAGCATCTTTATACGATGACGATTATATACGTTGAATGGTGAGTTATGATGAATAAAATGTGGGGGAGTGAGCCGGCGATGATGGGGTTTATTTTGTAATTGCATTTGAAGCTTTCTATATACATACATAGGTATACCCTTGCCCTCTTGATGCTTTTCTGCCGCCTAAACCCCCCCCCATCTGCCTTATCCTTCCACAATGACAATGATTACGAAAGATTTTATTTCGAATCATGTAATGAGAGTAACGTTGTTAAATTCAGTTTTATGACTTTGAGTTCAAGAAGGATGGGTGGGGGTTGCTGGAGTGACTGGTGCTACCACCACCATCACAATGATATCCTTGAGGCGAAAAATAAATTTACTATCTCTGACTCTGTATATGGTATGGAGGGATGGGATGCCAGAGGCATAGGGTTTGTTTGTCGTATTATAGGTCTATGGGAGATAACAAATTTTTGGAAATCGTTACAGTTGTTTCATTGCTAGGAAAATCCCTTAATTAGAACAGCCGAGGGATTAAGTACAAAGCTCAAGTCAACTTATTTTTTTTTTTTTTTTATTTCCGTCATCCATGTTTTTCTTGGTATATGTAAGTATATGTTCATAAGTCTAAATGAATGTGTGTATATCTGCGTTGTGATGTTTTTCAGCTCTAGGATAATTAATGCTAAAGTGGAATATCGTATAAATGCTTAACATTTGTATTGTCTTCTAGATTTTCTTATTTTTTTTGTTTTTTTTTTTTTTTTCTGTGAGGGTATACAATGTTGCATATGTGGGAGTTATGCCAAAAAATTTAACTGGCAAATTGCCTTCTCATAAAGAGTTTTTCGTTGGTTGAATTTTGCAAGATAACCCTAATCCCTATATTTAGTTAGTATATAAGTATTGCTTAGGAATTCAGATTAATTGAGCTTGAAATAAAAAAGGAAAAACATAATCTTCATGAAACGTGCGGGATGGAGATTTTCTATAAGAATGATTTTTTGTTTGTTTTGCTTTTAATGTTATTTTATTTAATTAGAACAATGAATTTTTTTTTCATGTATAAAATTGTATAAGAGCAACCTACGTCCTACGCCAACATCAAAATAGTTGACAAGAGTTTCTTCGTTTGTTATATGTAAAAATAAAGGAATCAAGAAAGTAAGGATATAGACAATAATTAAGTATAAAAACAAATATAGTAAAACCCACTTAAGAGAAACTCACTTGAGAGAAAAACCCGCTTATCTGAAATAATGTTTTCATCCCCAAGTATTTGTCGACCAACTGCCCATCCAAAACTCCGCTTAAGCGAAACATACTTAAATGAAAAACCTGGATACCTTAAACATATTTCGATTTAAATTTAAGATTTATTTTTTATTGAAAAAAACTCTCTTAAGTGAAAAAAAAAAAATTGATTCGAACAGAACAAAAAATTTTCTGAACGTGTCCACTTCTATTTTATTTTTGACCAAATTTTCACCACTCCGTGCTTAAGTGAATTTTTACTTGCGATATATAGGTACTTCATATATGGCAAGTTATGATTTCGTAAAAAAAAATTCGAACTCGAGATTTTAATCAAAATTGACATAGCTAAGGATGATAGCGAAGTAAAAAAAAGTGGGTCTCGCAATTCTGTCTGTCTGTCTGTCCTGTAGTTTAAAGTGGAGCCTAAGTGGGTGGGTCAATTTTCTTTAAACTTAGCACCTTTTTGGGCATTCCCCCGACATTTTTTTCATTTTTTTATGAGCAGAAATAACATGCAGTAGCTGCCGTACAATTTTGTTTAGAAAACAATTAAAATCTTATTTATCTCAATAACGTGTAAATAACTTAAAAAAAATCAGTAGTTAAAAAAAAAAAGGCAACCATTTTATAAAAAAAAGTTTCGAAAAATGGTTATAAATGGTACCTCCTGTAGAACCATTTTTTTTGATTTTCGATTTTCTCAAAAACGGTTCAAATGATTTTTATCAATTTTTTTGATAACGAATATTTTAAAAAGTTGTACCTATACCAAAATTCTCAAATTTTTTTTTGAATATTTAAAAAAAGTTTCAATTTGTTTTTGAGAACATATTAATTCGAAAATGAATCGATCGAGTTTTATCAACCAGCAGTTTTTAAAAATTGTCTAACAGATTTAAAATAAAAAAAGAATATTTGAACAAAAAAAACCGTGCTTCACATACAAGTGTTTAAAAACCTGTAAGGAAAATCTCATTTTTTCTCAAAAATGTGTCCTCCGATTTTGATTAAAAATTTGTTGTCAGCTTTTATCAGTACTATCTACCATATTTTTTGGAAAAAAAATTTGATCTATCGATTAAAAATGGTATCTCTCATAGAACCATTTTTTTGGTTTTTGACTATCTCGTTATCTGTTGAAACGATTTTAATGAAAGTTTTTATATAAGAGCTTCTAATGAGTTTGAATTATAATATTGCATATCAAAATTAAAAAAAAAAAAAACAAATTTGCATTGGATATAAATTTCGAAAATGTGCAGATGATTTTTTTTCAAAATTAATTTTTTAACTCCGGATTAATAAATTCTAAAAAAATTGCATTCAAATTTCTTAAAAATGTTAAAAAGTGCGCACTTTTTTTCATTATCAAAACAATTTTTCTTTTATAATTCACATTGTTTTGAAACTCGGCATTTTGAGATTTAGAATACAAAAAATTGTTTATACCCGCACAGTACACAAATCAAAGGTATTATATTGCGCAGGTTGTCAAAGTTGGAAGTGTAAAAAAAATTAAAATGGCTGTTTCAGTGCCCAAAGGAACTCAGCACGCATCATTAGAAACAACAACAAAATATTGAAATTAGACAAGTAAAGGGACACTGGATCCACCATTTTACCACCATAATACCTCAATTTTGGCAGATGCGCAGAACTGAACAAAAATGAAAACGCTAATGATATTACCTTTAACATGTGTACTGTGGTTTATACCTACTAAGCTTTCATTAGAGTCCAAAGATATTTATTTCAACATTTTTAGAAAAAGTATGTTCATTTCAAGTTTGTTATTCTTCTTCACAGTTGATAAAATATCAGAATTCACTTCGATATTGATTGCATATACGGATTTGTAATTTTTTCTATTTCCGTAGATGGGTTAAGTTTTTTAACAAAATTTCTAGCCTAATTTTTTAAATATGTGTGTTTTGTAAATGAAATACTTTAGAGTCGCATTTGGAGGAAATTATATAAAGTAGAAATTCTTTTATTTTCACAATTTTTAAGTTGATTTCGCCTGTATTTCCTCTTATTTATCTTCTGAATTTACAGTTGAATTACAAGACAGTTTACATGTATTTAACATGTGGGAACGGTTATTGGTAATTTTTAGTTCGACGTGAAAACAATTGATTTATTGAAAACGAAAAGTGATTTTGAATTTAGTTTTCAAAACAGTTGAAAATTCTGTAAAAACAAAATTACAGAATTTTAGATTTACAGAATTTTGATATACAGAATTCTGGATTTACAGAATTTTGAAATACAGAATAATAGATTTACAGAATAATGGAATACAGAACTATGTTCATACAGAATTTTCAATCCATTTACACAATTTATTTTGGTCGTATAGAATTTTGCAATACAGAATAACGACCCATTCCCAATTTTTTTTTTTCATAAATTGAGATTTGTTTAAGAAATCAGATGGCGTACAGAGCGTTGATGTCAAACCAATTTCAGAGGTCATTGTTTGATCAATTTATTTCTAGTTTAATAGATTTTTTAACAATTTTTTGTCATAACTTTTAACTGTTGTTTCCATGTTTATGTATAGTTTTGTGTTGTAGTCTCTATATTGTATGTTTGATTTGAAAAATGAAAGAAAAGTTAAATTTTTATAAAATAATTTAAATTTATTTATAATTTAATATCACAACATTATAAATTTATAATCTACTTGAAGCGACGCGTTTCGGTTTCAACGGGCTTGAAAATCTTGACTGCGGTGCTATGTATATTTTCAAATATATATATACTCACATAATTCTACCTTACACTTAACTACGTTTTCAGCAAGTTGATAGGCCATAATAATTTTTAAATCAGATGAATAGCTATTCAGACTTTAAAACCACAATGTGATCGCACATAATAGCAATTTCGTGCCACCCAGACGTGTATTTTATTTTTTGACTTATTTGGACTTCGCTTAAGTGAATTTTTATTTTCACCTAAGCAAGGTTCGTTTAAGTGAAAAACCCGCTTATAGATGAAAGAAAGACTGTGACATTTTGCCGTTTCTCTTGAGCTGGTTTTACTGCACAACAAATATCCCAAAAAGTCTCTAACCTTCTCACTGATCAATAATATGTTGAATAATGTCATTCTTGAAAGACTTCAAAATATTCAACCAGTCTTAAAAAATTATATTCTTTTGAGTGCCTAAGATGAGCTTATATGTATAGGTTCATACTAAAGAATTAAATTTATTGTTAAATTAAAAATACTCGAAAAAAATATAAACTGAACAAAAACTTTCTATGAAGTCTTTCCAGCTCATTACTAATTTTTATTTTATGTGAATTCTGAAAAGCTGTACATTTTCTGATGATGGTTTGCAAAGTCATCAACTGGCTTCGAAACTGTTCTTGGTTTTCTAAAAAAATTGCAAACTCATAAGAACCTTGTCATTTTGAATTCCAAGATTTATGTTTGGGTATTTAAATATTTATCTATGAATTCGTTAGAAAGCAATGGAAAATCTAAAAATAGAAATCGTTTTTCATTTATGGTTCTTCCTAATATATACCTACTTACATGTCTCTGTGCCCTGTGGTACCAATTTTAAAATCATGCATCATTCTCTTAGAACTTTGTGGCATTAATTTATATCAATAGCAAAAAAGACACAACTCTTCCCAATATCCTAATTCCCAAGAATTACCTACCTTTGTATGTATATCGTATATAGTAGAAGAAATTGCGGTGTCAAGTATTTTATTAAAATTTTTGCCTTGAGAATTCTAAACTTGATGTCAACTTCAGAAACAAGACGTTTGAAAATAATTCCATCATATGTCACCCTTATACAATATATAAACCTGATGGCTTGCACCATAACCACACTCCCGCTCCGCTACTACACCACATCTTGCTAAAAGCTTTCGTAAGCAATATGTAGAGTTAATTTTTCTTCAGACTTTTACCAAAGACTTCCTTGAATATCAATTTTCTTCAGAATAAAAAAAAAGTCCTATATAGCACCACCCGTGGAGATGCAAAAAAAAAAAAACAAGAAGAAAATAACAGCAACAGCTGTTTTGGTTTCTGAGTTTCAGTGTATCGAAGTTTTCTAGCTTTTTAAACAGCAGTGTGAGGAAAAAATAAGGAGTCCCCTCATATTCTATGTATATATATCTAAATATAACCAGCTATTATCCTCGCCAATTCCCAAAAGCATCGTTAGCGTATACGGGATGTCTGTCTTAACTGGGGGCTGTGTTTCCAAAGTATAGACAACAACAGCAGCAGCAGCAGTAGGAACAAAAAAAGTCTATGACACGATAAACGCTCTGGCACAAAACTTTTCTCCTTCGAAGGTATTAGCAAATTTTTGAGTAGGTTTGCCATGGCATAAAAAAAAGTTTTTGGTTTCACATCTTTTTCCTTGCATTGATAAGCATTGTTAAAGTTTCCAAAACGAGTGGTTTCCATTCAAGAAAAGATGCCACCACCATCACCATTGAAGATGATAGAACATCATGGGGGGCTATAGACGAATTCTATAATATACGACGATGACATCAGATCTGTCTCACTCTCGCTTGATTGGATCACTTGTTCTTTTCGAGTGGTGGTACATAATTCCTCCGTTTTGGTTTTTTGCCAGCTTCAAAAGTTGTTCCTTTAACATAATATAACATCGCCTTGCCTTCTACACAATCTCGTTTCTTATAGATATACCTAAACGAACTCTCAACCTCTGCATCGTTAAATATCGAAAATTATTATTGAATGAGAAGACAAATTGGCCATCCATTCATGTTGAAGAAGAATGCGCCTAAACTATATAAAGGACACACCACCCAGCAGCGTCTGTGTCCACTTTGTGTGTTAAAAGTTTCTTCGTCAGTCCACCAACCGGAAGATACCGAGATGGAGAGCAAGAGGTTCGGCCTAATAATGGCTGATTATGCGGCACAAAACTGTATAGTGTAGGTACGGGGTTTGAAAAGGAAGTTCGATGCTGATGTCAGAAGCTCTTTATAGATTGTTACTGATGAAGCAAGCAAGTTGGTTAAACTAAAAGTTTTTCTTTTGGTTCTGTTTTTTTTTTCTGTTGCTTGTTTGTTTTTTTTTGTATTTTTTTTTTGTTGTATTAATGCTGAACAAATTGGTATCTCGGGAACTGGCGAAGGAGTTTCTTTTCATGATTTTTTGTTCTCAAAGTGTAATTAAGTTACCATAAGCGATAAATTGAATTGTTCTTGCGATTGATAATGTTTTCGTTTTTTTGTTAATTTTGCTAATAGTTGGTATGGTACCCCGGTATACCTGACCTAAATTTTTGGTTAGAAAAAAAGTTTTCTCGTTGATTAGAATAATATTTAATTTAATGAAGCTGATGTGATTACTCATAAGTAGCACAGAGCACACTTTGACTTATTCATATAGAAAAGCGTTTACCATAGGACTTGAGTACATAGTGGTAACAAAACATTGTACTCAAGCGTAAAACGTATAATAATAGGTGTGTTTTTTTTGCAATTCCGTGGACAATTGGTTGAAAAAAACGACAACGGGGTTTAGCGATGCCATCACAGAAACAAAATGGAGTTTTCATGCGAACTATTGATAACTACAGTCTGTAACTCATGCCGGTAACACAGTTTTTCTGTGCGCTTAAGTTAAGCGGAACTGCACGACATTGCGTGCACTTTAGGTTAAAGCAGTTCGAGAAAATTTAAATTTCTTATAAAAATGTTTTCCCAGGACAAATTTTGTCTCAGATTTTTCCTGAGCAGTATACGCAGTTCAAACGCAAAATCAAACTTTTTTTCAAACTGTATAATAAATCCAAAAGTCTCCATATAATTTTTCCAAGACAAATAATATGTTCGAAGCATTATTTTGCTGGACAAATGTTGGCGTTTCATGAATAACACGATTTTTATCAACCAAAAACATATTTTCGTTTTAGCATTTCCAATATTGAAAGGTATTATGTGAATGATGACTAAAAATACATAAAACAAAACATGAGAGAAAGTTACGGGAGTAGATTATATAAATCAGATGTTTTCACTCACTCACTCAGTCAGTGGCGTAACTAATAGGAAAGGATTCAAAAGGGCCAAATACTAGTGCGGCAACTTTTTTAATCCCCGAAAACACATATACAAAATTTTCACAGAAATGATTTTTAAATGACAAACATAAACTCGGTGTAAAGGCTGAAAACCCTTTTTTGTACTGATTTTTGTTTGTTATTTTGATATTGCAGTGTAGATTTACAAAATCCAAACAATTATTTTTACCTACGTTACTGTCCTCACTTGAATTTTATTTTCATCTCTACACCTTCAAAATTTGTCGCGAGAAAAAGAATGTAGAGATAAAATTTAGTTTGTCTCGATCTGCGACTAGGCTTTAGGTAATAAAAATGTTTAAAGCAAAACACTTCCTCAATCCTCAATCCGATTGTATTGGTCGCAAAATAAAAATAGTCTAGTTAATGAAGCAAAAAAAAACAGCGAAATTCGGAAATAATCGACGAAAAGCTGGATTTTGGTATAAAGCTTCCTCAATGAAGTTGAAGAGCGTTGCATTGGAAGTTTTTTTTTCTTTAGACTTGCAGCTCTCGATATGTTTTAATGGTATTGAAAAAATTTTAACGTCAAAATGTTGAGGGCAAGTTTTGCCAGGGGTGATGTCTTTTAATTTTTTTTGAATTGAACCTCGTTATATTTTTTTTAACTGAGTTTCCAAATTTTTGAAGGTATATTTTTTTAAGACGTGCAGCTGGGGCATAATAAAAAACTTCGAATGCAGCGATCTTCAACTTCATCTTCCTCATGGTGTTCTTAATAAACTGTCAAAAGTCCCTATCGATATGAGCGCCGCTAACAATTTTACGGGGGGTTGAAGGCCCCCCAGTTTTTCAGGAATAACTCCCAAATGGTAAGTTGTTCAAAAAAATGTTAAAAACTAATTTTTAGCCTGAAATATTTCCTACAAAAAATATTAACATCCTTTTTTTCATACAAATAACAGTTTTTGAAATAAACCAACCAGAAGAGTTAAAGGTTTTACTTTTCTTAACTCCAAAATTGTGCATTTTGTGATAAAAGCATACATTTTTTATTGTTGGTAGATTTTATGGACATGATTTTAAGATATCGGTCCACTCTATTTGTCCACCCCTTTAGGTGGAAGGGGCAAATTGAAAAAAAAATTCTAAAATAGAAAATGAATATAAAACACAACGGCAACACTAACAATATTATGTTATAGTTTATGTTAAAGCCAGAAATTCAATCCTTATGTATGTTTTTAAATGAAGTTATTTAAGTGCTTAGTTTTTGAATAAATGATTTTTAAACTCAAATTTTAAAAATAAAATAGAAAAAAAAATAATAATAATTTTTTTTTTCAAAAATTTTTGTTATTAAAGTTCTAATTGGGTTATAATTTTCGACACTCTTATTATTTTTCAGTCGAACGCTAAAAACCAGATGGCTGTAAGTCCTTTAGTTTTTGAGAAAATTGAAAATTACCAAAATTATTATTTTTTTTTTCAATTTTTTTTTTTTTTAATTTTGAGTTTAAAGATCATTTATTGAAAAACTAAGCACTAAAATAACTTCATGCAAAGAAACTGAGAATTTTACAAAATAAGAAATTTTAACACGTTTTCAGAATTTCATAGCGTCGCGTTGATATTGGTTGTACAAAAATACTACTTTGATCATTTACTATTATTATTATTATTATTATAAATTCTTTATTATCAAATAACTCGAAATATTTACATTGTAAAGATATAAAAGAACATTAGCATGGCAAAAAATATCTGCCGTCTGCCTGAAATTGACATTAACGAGTGTTTAAATACAGAAAGTTTAATTTTCGTGATAATTTAATAGAAAAATAAAAGAAAAAAACTTAAAATAAAAATATTTACATGAATGTGATATATTAAAAATTTAAGATTACATAAATGGAATTATTTTTAGTCATTTAAAGTTTAATCCAAAAAACTCTTACGATAACCTATAAGGCATGATTAATAAAACTGTATAGGTCATTCCAACCGCACTCTCCGTTTAAAATTTGCTTCACTTCCTGGTGAGTGAGAAAGCTCTTTGTAAAATACAGTCTTCGCAGTTCTTGTAGAATTGGACAAACGGCCAAAAAATGGTTGACATCTTCGATTTCATTAAGGTTACAGAGGTTACAGATAGAATTACCATTTCTGTGCGGTTTGTAATTTAAATCTAACATCTCAGTTCTTACTTTAAACAGTGTACTGATTTGATTTACAGAGAGCCTTCTATGAAAATAGTTGTTTATAAAGAGGGTGTGATTGAGCTCTCTATAAACCAATCTACTTGGGGAAGTTTGAGCCCTATTCAAGGATTTCAGATAGAGGGAGTCATCGACCATCGCAATACATTCGTAAAACCTATAATTTACTATGACGTATTTTAAAAATTACACCAGAAAGAAGTTAAAGGCAAAAGTGAAAAGACTGAAAAGACTGACCGATTTTCGTTGGTTAATTGAAGGAATGAGCATCTTTTTCACAACTTCAATTGTCTCAAAATGAAGGCCTCATTAACGGAACCGGAGTGCTAGACTGGCATTTTTGTATTTGATGGCCATGAATCTTTCGATGACTAAAGTTTTAGCCTTGGTGAAATGAGGTGAGTAAATCCGTCTAAAGCTGATGGCAAAGTGGAAAACGAATATTGCAAGCTTAAGATCTTTAACATTTGTCTGTATTTGCAGTAGTTTATAATGTGTAACAATTACAATGGCATTAATACATACATAAGGAAATCCCTGAAACCCATATCAATCAGTCGAAAACTTTAACGACGTGCATATCTACTAAGCAGGTTTGGAATTGAATTATCCCATCTTATATATACGATGGGTATAACTTTACCACAATTTGTTTCGGAAAATAATCCAGACCTTATCAATTAATGGCTTATTTTTAATTAACAGAAAAAAAGATGTTACTTTTTTTGGATATCTGTGTAATAAGATTTCTTTGAAGGATAAATTCCTTATTCAGACAGACAATCATTGTTTAAGTTTAGGATGTTAAGACTCCTACATAATATATCAATTGTAATTAATTTGGAATCAATAATGAACGAAGTGTGTTTAATTTTTTGGAAGAGTTGGTTATTTTTTCTGACTGTTTTATTAGTAAAGCTTTATACGAATCAAACAAAATGCTTTCACGTATTTTTTGAAAACAAAATAGAAATAAGGTCAATTAAACTATAGGTATACATTTGTTTTGTTTATATATATGTACTGATACATCTTCCAACATCGATAACTTTCAAACCAAGCTTACATTTTAATCCTTTTTTTTTAATAATAAAAGGCTGGGTTCCTGTAGCCATAAATAAGAATGTATACTGAGAGAAAAAGTGATCTTTAAAATAAATAGTTCGCTTTTAAATTGAAATTGTGCAAATATAAAGTGTTTCATGAGAAAGCCAAATTTTTGCTTTAAGTCAAGAGAAATTTCTTTTAAAATTTATTAAAACACAACAATTTCGAATATAATATAAAAAAAAAAACATTTAATTTTATAATTTTAGAATTTAAAAGAATGTCATTTAACTTAAAAAAAATTACATTTAATTTGAAAGCGTTCATTTAAATTTGGCATTCAAATATCAAAGCCATTGAATTGAAAATTGTAACAATCAATTTTAAAGTGTTTACTTTTAATTATTAATAGTTTCAATTTAAATGTTTTTATGGTACAAAAACAAACTTTGAAAAGAAAATTCCATGACTTAAAAGTGAAAGCATTAGTTTAGATGAGAAACATTTTGAATCTCTGAAAATTGTTTGTATATGTACACAAATCCAGGCCATGCGGGTGAAAACCAACAACAAAAACTTCCAGGTTTAATAATACGAATTCTAATCTTATTGGATATATAATTCACACCGTATATTCGTCATGAAATCTATATGTAAAAGATGAACTGAACTTAACAAAAATTGCGTTTTTACAAAAAGGTCTCACTAGTCAACTGATGAGCCCAAGGGAGATCGCCGCCGCACCGGGACGAAACGAAATTGTGGACTGGACACTAAAGTGAGATGTTTGCTTTCATCTTATGAAGATATATAGACATGTAACAATAGTATAGAGATGAAAAGTATATGTTTCTTCAAATTTTTGGAGAAATGACGAATTATAAATTTTAAAATATTTACTTTAAATACACTTTAAATTTTATAGTGAACGTTTTTAAATGGATTTTAAAGTTGTATCATTTTTAATTTTAAAGTTAGTAATTTAAGACAGGTTTTAAAAGTTTTTTCAAATTTTACATTGAATGCTTTCAAATCAAAAGTGTTCCTTTTTAGTTTTAATACAGACGTGGAACCCATACCAAGAAAAATGTTCTCATGAATGACTTTTAAAAATGCCATTTTCAAATCAAAATTGTTCCCTTTTAGTCTTAATACAAACACTTTTAATATTTTTTTTTAAAGCGTGAGTCATTAAATTTTTAAGTGTTTACTTGAATTTAAAAATAAAAATTTTCTTTGCAGCTTAAAAGTGAGAAACATTAAATTTAATCGGTTTCACTTTTAAATTCAAAAATTAAAATTTTTAAATTTAAAGTGATCTCTTCAGGAGTTTAAAGTGTTTTGTTGTAGGTCTATAATATCATTTAGTTGCTAAAGAACTTGACCGGTGTGATCACTTGCAGTCCCTTTTATTGCTACAGGCAGTGGCGAATTAACCCTCAGGCAAAAAAGGTAACTGTCTAGGGGCCCAGCTACACCTAAGTGCCCAACGGATCTTCACAATTTTTGTGCTTCTTAAATTTTTTTTAATAATAAATTAAATTTGATAATCATTGTGACTCAATTTAGTTTTTGTGAACTAACAGAACACAAATAACTTTGAGAAATTTCTCGTTACTATTCAAAGTTGAAGCGTGTTTGAACTACGCTTCAACCCATTTGAATACCTTCTACGAGTTGAAATGGTATTTTTCTCTGTCGATGTTATAGCCCAAACATAAGAGACGCGACGCAAGGCCTTGAAATTTTGTCAAAAATTACCAAATGAAACAAAATAAAAGTACATTTGACTTCAGATAACTACGATTTCAGACCGCACCGCCATCCAGCCCGAGTTCTGTTTGACCAAGGCTTTAAGGTTGACGAGTGAAGTGGTTTACTATGACAACTGGATTGATTTATAGCCTTAAATTCTAATAGTCAGATCTTTAATGGAAAGTTGTACAATAGTGGTTCAGTCCAGTTCAAGATTTTAACTCACCGATTTCGGCGGATTAATTAACGTTCACGAACTTGAACAGTAAACCACTGTTGAAACTCAATTAATCCTACGAAATCGGTGGATAAAAATTGCTGAAGCACGGTTTAAATTGTTGTTTTCTGTGATAATAACCAATTACATACTTGAACCAGCGTTGAACGTTAGTTAATCTGCCGAAATCGGTGAGTTAAAATCTTGAACCGAGGAGGAACCACTATTGTACAACAGGCCATTAATGTACAAATAAGAGACAAAATCTAAGCTATAAAGATTTATTCATGTTTCTGTTATTTCTAGCAAATTGAATTCATTTTCAATGTCCCTTAGTTACTCTATGAATAAAATCTGTAATTTTTGTTTGAACCCGAGTTAACTGAAAAGCATTTCTTCAGTGTATGATTGAGCTTAACTTTCAGCTGTCAAATATTTATAATAATAGAGGTGAAAATAGCCTTTTTTCATACAGTGTGGTACCTCGGTTTCCATCAAATTTTAAAAAGAAATACAGCTATTAGCGGTAGAACCGCACTAGGCGGAACTGCACTTCAGCGACACCGTGCGCACTTTTGCACGAAACTGATCGAAACTTTACGTCGCGACACAGTTGGTCAGATTTTAGTGTCGCGTAGCATAGTGTCGCGTCGTGAAATGCAGTTGTCGCTTAGTGTGGTATAGCTCATACAATTTCCTAAAAATAAGTCGTGAAGTTCAGTTCCGCTGAAGTGGTCTCAGCTTTAGAGTTAATTCACCAAATTTTTTGAAATAATTCGAGATCTTAACTAACTGAAAACATGTTTCAGGTTTAAACCCCGGAGCTAGGATAATCTCTCACTAAAAAACTGGGGTCATTCACCTAAGCGACTTTAAAAGAAAAAATCTCTTCCGATTTTGTTTTCTCGACTGAAATGGAAGTGATTTTAGAAATCAAAAGAAAATTAAAAAAAAAACATCTACAGCAATTGGTTTCCTAATGAGAAAACGGGTTTATGATATCGAGTAAACGATTATAGTAGTTAAGAACGAATAATGAGTTGCTAGTTATTTTTTGAATGCTATTCGAAAAGCTACCGCCTACCTAGCTATCAATAAATGATCATATATGTATGTAGGTACAGAACAAATTTTTTTTTATTATTATGTGCTACGCGTTTCGGAAACTATAATTCCATCAGCTGCCATAGCCAGAAGATAGAACTATAATTTTCGAAACGCGTAGCACATAGTAATAAAAAATAAAAATTAGTTTTTTTAACAAAAATAAAAGTTTTTTTTTTAAATAAATGAAAAAAACTATATATTTTTAATATTTTTCATTTATTTATATTATTTTCAAAAAATAAAATATTGAAAAACTGAAAATGTTAATATTAAATTGACATTTTTTTCATTAATTTTCCATTGAGCATAGGCTTACCATCCGTCAGGATTTCGCCTGACGCGTCAGGCTTTTAATGTCTAATCAAGCTTTGGCCAGGTTTCGTCCTTTGTCAGGCTTTTTTATAATAATCGCACAAAATATAATTGTTAGAAGAAAAACGTTGACTGAATGCTCTCAAATCGAAATACCTGTAAATCGCAGTGAACACATTCATTTAGTTGTCACTTTTTAGAAAGAGACAAAGAAATGTGCAGTTGTGATTAAAAAAAAACACCTTTCTCGAAATTCAACGGGGACCGGGCGAAATTTTGAAATTCCTGAAAATTTCATGCTTTTAGCACCAAAACTCGAAAAGTTATGCAGCTTTTAGCATTCGAGAAAAATTCCGATTTTCAAAGATTTTCAAGCAAAATTATTGAAAAAGCACTGCTAGCGACCGATAAATGCTGTTCCATTTTGAATTTTTTGGTCTTAATTTTTTTTCAATCTAAGCTTCATAATTTCTCCCGTTCCCAGTTGCATTCGAGAAAGGTGTTATTTTAAATCACCCTATTGTGCAAGATATGACACTTCCATTTTATGACGTATTTTTTTGTTTGCTTTTATTTGTGTCTGCTGCAGATTGCAGTTGCAATCTATTTATCGTCTTCGTGCATTCAAATCAAGATAAGTTATCTTTGAATGTTTTTTTTTAATTAATTTTTTTTTATATATAAAAAAAAGTTTCAAAAAGGAAAAAACAATGTTTTTTTATTTGTCTGGCTTTTTTCTCAAAAATCAGGCTTTTCTTTCTTTACTGTCAGGCTTTTCTGATTTTAGAGCTGGTAACCCTAATTGAGCAACATTTTTTTTTAAGAGAGGAGGGGGCCCTGAGGCTAGCATTGCCTTGGGACCTCTACATGTCTTAATCCGGCTCTGGCTACAGGACTCATTCGTTTTAAAGTGAAAAAAAACTGGAATTGATTAAAAAAAAACTTTCAACGGTCTTTAAGTCCTACAAAAATTGGCGTTTCGTCCCAGCGATCTCACTTGGACTCATCAGTTGACTAGTGAGGGCCTTTGTCAATACGTAATTTTTGCTAACAGTTCATCTTACATTGATTTTGTGACGAATACCTAGTATGAACTATATCCAACAAGACTAGAATCCCTAATCATTAAATTGGAAGTTTTTGTTTTTGTTTTTAGCCCAGGGCCTGGCTATTAATTGAATAAGAACCGTTTTTTTTTAATTTGTCGGTATTGTAAAATATTGGGAGTGACATTTGTTTTAGTTAGTGACAAAAATCTCGGTGTCGCTAGATTATTTTAACGACTTTTCTAGCGATATATAGCATTTAGGGAATAAAAGAATAATTAGTATTAAAATTGCATACAAATGTACAAGAAACCATCACTCTAAAGTTGTTTTCATGACTTCAATATTTTGTGGTTGATTAAGATTTTGTAGTATCATTTTTCGGGGAGAAGTTTGTTTATTGTGTACTTTAGCACGGGGAACGCTTCAAGTCTACAAACCACTGATCAAGTTCGAGTTGCCATTGAAAAATCACTCTGTTCGGAAACAGGCAGATGAAAAATAAAAGGAATCTCATTTAAATTGTTGAGCGATTTTGTCTATTCCCTCTATTTCTTCTTGCTCGTCAATCGTCATTTCAAAAAAGAATGCCACTAGCAATAAAATCTCCTCTTGTTAAAAAGTTCTTAGAGGCAACACAACATACACGGGATTCTGCAACAAAGATATAAAAAAATGCCCCTAGGTCGATCAGAGACAAAATTTGTAAAAAAAAAAAAAAAAAAACAGAACGAAAGGAACAAAATTTTTCATTTGAATTCAATTGGAAAACAAATTACCATGTCATGTCTAATGAAAAATGACATTTCTTATCTCTTGACGTGTGTGTAACAGAAATGACAATAACTGGCGGCAGCATATCTCTCTTTGTGCAAATACCTACTTGTACCTACCATCACTATAGTTACTATGACAGCGAGGGCAAACGCACGGCAGGCTTTACGCAACAGAGTATCCTTTTGTCTCTTTTCGTTAAATTTGTGTCGACGAAACGAGAACGAGAAGGCAAAGGGTTGAAATTTCAAATCACCTGCACGACGATACTGTATATTTTGCCACACGTCATGTGTGTGTTATATTTATGTACCTATATGTGGGGGATGGAATGAATCTGTTGTCAAATTGATGTTTACAATTTCCTCATTCAGATTCACATCCCTTACCCCCAGCACCCACCCAAAACTCTAAGAAATGGAACCCATGCCCGGGAAAAATGTTTTCAATTTATGACACAGCTTGAGCGTTATCTTTGGTTTGGTATACGTCACACCGTGCTGTGCGTCGCTCATGAAGTGGGCCTCATTTCCTTCTGTGATGTATCCCAACTCCTTTTCCAGGCAAAAAGCTAGAAAAAAAAAATAAATAATCAAATATACATCTTCGGAGTCATATCGTGTGCATAAAATGTCACCGCAGTGATTTTTAGATATACACATATTTTTTATATTGAGCTGTCATAACCAGTATAATGTCATGCTTGTGTGGTGTGTGATGGGGGGTATAGGTGATTTGATAGGAAAACACCCCGTCTAAATAGGTAGCTACATATACAGCATGACTCGCAATTGGTTCTGAGTCTGTACTGATGGTATGTTGTGATTTCTTTTATTTGTTTTTTTTTTTTTTTTCTCAAGTACAATGTTAGGGTGAAACTTTGATAATTTGATTACACACAGAAACAAGTGATTGAATTTTAAATCCCACAGCCATTTCAACGAATATCGTAACACAACTGCAAAACATCATCTAAAGCAGAGGGTCGTAGGTATAGTGGGTTCAAAAAATATGTGTGATACTTACATACCTATATCTATACCGATATAAGACTTGGCCTAGAAAAGTTTTTAAATTGTTTATTGATTTATTGAAAAGTTTTTGGTTGAAATTATATATAGGTATATTGCTTGCCCAACTCCAATGGGGAATCATAATATAAAATTTAATTTAAGTTTCTTGTTTCTTATAAGAAATCAATATAAATATAATTGAAAAATTTGTTTGGTTAATCCTCGTTAAAGAAGACATGGCGAGAGTAAAAAGTTTTTAACAAACATTTTAGAAGAAAACATTGTGTGTAGGCAGCAGACAATTTTTTAAATTAAACACTTAAGTTAGTTTATTTAAATTTTAAATTATTATACCAACAGGATGTCCCACACCCGCCTCACCCCAAAGGAAGACCATGGGTTTTTGAAGTAATTTTTAGTCAAAGAACTAAAAAAAATTTCTTTTCTCGTTTTGAGTTACAACGGTACTTATGATTTTCGGTCAAAAATTTTAACATGAATATAGAATAGACTAAGAGCCGATAGCCATTTAGGATGTGAATAATATCAAAAATTGACTGGTATTTTTATAGACAGATCTTAACTTTTCATATCCAAATATGAAGGTCTTGCATTCCGTGGTTGGGGCCTTTGTGGGTAGTGGTGCAATTTTGCAGTGCATCTGGCAGACATGCGGCGCCATGGAAAAAGTCTTGGATTGCCATATTTGTTTGTAAGCTTTTGTTTGTGAGCTTTTGTCAGTAAGAACAAATTTCGTAATGCTACCACAATTTATTTAGAAATGGGTTTCATACGCATTTTTGGGGTCGTCTTGGATGCAGAAGGCTCCCACCCAAGACCCCCATTTTCATGTCTAGGGCGATCAGATCTTTTATTAAATATAATGTTTTAGTTGCTATATTCTTTTTTTTATTCTTCCAGAAAAAAAAAACGCTTTTTCAATACACCAAAGGCCTCAACCAAGGAATGCAAGACTTTTATATTTACATATGAAAAGTAAAGTTCTATACTAAATTACTAGTCAGTTTGTGCTATCCTTCACACTCAAAATTTTCTGCGGGCTCTCGATGTAGAACTCTTGACTCTTGAGACCATAATAATTTTTTCACATCGAATTAAAATCTAAATTTCGAGCAAAAATTTTAAAATCTCAAAATCAACAAGATTTAGAAACAAAAAATTGTTTTCATAATCTACTCATATGCATACATAGTATATAACAAAACTATATCAAAATCTACTAGAAAATGTACGATTTTAAAAATTAGATAAAATATTGCCAAACTTTGAAAAAAATTCTGACATAGCTAAATTTTAAGTGGGGTTGAAATTGTATATCAACTTTTAAAAAGAGTTTGAAGAAAAACACTGTTACTTATGCAGTTCTACACAAATTTTTTGTGAAATAATTTCGACGAAGCGGAACTTTGGAGGAGACCTTTGTTTTGTTTACTTTAGAAGATCCTTTTAAGTAGCTAGTACGTTATATATTTGAACACACTGCTTCCGATTTCGTTAGATGAAAGGTTACCATCTAGAGTTTTATTTGTTAAATTGTGAAATAAAATAAAATATTACATACGAATTTCTGATACTTTTTCGTAAATTTTAAGAAAAAAAAAATGGGTAAACGTAAAAATACCAGTTGTTTGTTTTAATAACCTAAAATATATTGCCCTTTAAAAAAAAATGTTTAATTATTTTTAGCGTAGAATTTTATTAGATACAAATTTTTTCGTGACACTAATTCTATCCTTTAAGCAACCAAAAAAAAAAAAATAATCACCTTCCATATACCTCAAAATTAAATGTTCTGGTACAAAGAGTACCTACCCTATTTTTAAATGCAAAAAAGAAGTATCAGTGCAGCACGTCATACGTTTTAACGTTTTTTTTTAGAAATGAAAATACCGATTCATGAGATTCAAAATTTAGCAACATGTTATAGCTTTTTTTCCCAAAAATCCTTTCCACCGAATTGAATAAAAAATAGTGTATATATTATTATTGTAATTTTTAGTAATATATTTTAAAACCTTTTAGTAATATATTTTTAAAACCTTAGGAATTATGATAGGCAATTATTACTTCTATATAATATCACAATTATAGATAGTGTTTTTTATTGTTTTGAACAACCTTAGGCAAGAAATTAAAGTTGGTGCAATTTGAAGTTAACACGGAGTCCCTGATCACTTGCGGTTTTTTCCTACAGATGCTTACTTTTTTGTTATAAAAAAAGAAACAGTACAAATTGTATTTCAAAAATTAATTTGTTAACTGAATATTCTGCTACATGAAATTATGAACAATTTCTGAAAATTTTATGCCTTTATCAACAAAACACAAGTTATGCAGTTTTTAACATTTGAGATTAATTAGGCCGATATTCAAGCCAAAATATTTGAAAGCCCCTAAACGAACCTAAAAGTGATGTTTGATTTTTAATTTTTTGGTCTTGATCACTTGGTTTCAATCTAAGTTCAAACCTTTGTCCGGTTGAATTGGTTGAATTTCGAGAAAAGTGTTTTTTTATTTTTAATCACACGATTCACAGTGGTCCTTTTCGACTTTTTTGGTTGCTAAAATCATAATTCTTAAACAAATAAAGATGTATAGTAACTAATTTTTGTATCTTAAAGAGAATTTCTAAAAAATAGCTCAGTATACAAGTTGTTTCAAAATTTTCAGTTGCAAAAAGAATTTTTACTTAAGGTAGAAGATTATATTTCACTTTACAAAGGTTAAAAGTTTATATTTACATTAACAGCACAGTCTTTTAAAGCTTATTTGAGTGAGACAGTGGGGAAAAAAATAAATTAAACCATTTATTAAATATTTTAATAATTGTATATATTTTTAGTTTTTGACATAAAAGAGTGCATTAAAAAATTATTATATTTATACAAATCAAATACATAGTGAAAAAAAATATCCAAAGTTATAGATTAAAAGTCGAATAGTGGAAAAAAAAAATTAAACAAACCAAAAATATATACGGTGTTTCGCATAAGATGGTAGGGCTTATGGGTTGGGTCGAGACAAGAAAAAAGTGGTTTAGGAGGAGGGTCTATCTCTCCCGATTAGACAGGACAGGAAATTTCATAAAAAATTGAGTAGATTTAGAAAAAAAAATATTTTAAATAAACTGCACAATTTACAATGTCATGTTTTACCTTCCAATAATTCTGTTTAAAAATTAAATTTTTTTAGTGAATAGTTTGGGAAAATTAATTTTCTTGGAGAAAAACGACTGGACTGACTTCTAGAAATCAAATCTTTCCACCACAGTTCTATGCATTTCTATGCATATTATTATTTTTGCGAGATTAAGTGAACAAATATATTGGTATGAATTTTTTTGTCAGCTAAGTTTAGAGCGTTAATTTGCGAAGTTTTTTTAGTAACTCAATGTAAAATCGAAAAAGTGTGTCAAAGCGGTGTTTTAAAAAACATTTTATTAAAAATTTAAATAAAAAAAAATTATTTTTAATTTTAATAATAAACAAATATATCAAGAAAAACAAAAAAACTAGGCACTAGTCAACTGATGAGTCAAATTGAGATCGCCGGATTTTTGTAGGACTCAAGGGCCGTTAAAACCTATTTCGAATCAATAATTCAACAAAATCCAAATAAAATAGTCCTAATGTCTTCTGCTTCGTTGATGTATTTCAGTAGTATGTAGAATTTGTATTATTAAAAAAAACATTCTTAAAAAATCCACATGTTTTTTGCACGAACTCTCCTCAGTTTTTACACTCAAAACTAAAAACTAACTACTTTTACGGGCTCTACCAGCAAAATTATTCATCCAAACGAAACATTTTTTGTTATTTCTAATGGTCCAAACATTTGTAACTTATGTAAACTTAACATTTTTGTATTATACAGACCCTCAAGAAAAATGATTACTGTCACTACTTTTGCATAAACAATCCACTGTGCGACTGTTTAAATATTTATGTTTTTGTATTTTTGTTCTAAAAATTTTTTCTATTCTTAGATTTGTATTCTCGAGCGAAGCTAAAGCTGGCCAGCTAGTAATTAAGGAAATGCTTTGAAACCTGCTAAAATAATTAAAATTCAAGATAAGGATGTATCTGTATAGGGTCTAGTCATCGTATAACCTGAACTTATTAGATAGTAAGTGGGGCTTGGCAGACGTCGGTGTATAGGGTGTATATATCAAACGTGAATTACAACGTATTTCTGCATGACAATGAACACATTTGTTTAGTAAAAAAGGTTCAACTCAGTTTTCATATATCTAAGCCCAGATGTTTAAAACCCTACTTTGCGCAAAAATGCAAACCTTTTTTCTTCAGGGAATAATCGAATTAGAAAAAAAATTTTCTCAATTTTTTCATAATGCATTTGGGTACCTTTTCTTTAAGTTTGAAAAACTGTTAACTGATTATTCTTGTAACAAAGCTGATGGACAGAATCCTCAAATTTTTCTTCTATTTATACAAATAATCGGAACCATTCACTTTCATAAATAGCTAGAAGTTTAAAAGAATTCAACTTGGATCCGTACTAAAATGTTTGTTTGAAGTTATTTTTAAACCATCAGTTAAAATCAAACATAGTTAAAGCTTAAAAATTTAAATTCCCATCCACTTGAGTGACCGCATAATAAATCAAGTATTGATACACACTAAAGATTAAGATTTTTATTATTGAAAAGTATATTTTAAGTTTTCAATTTTTTTTCCTTCAAAACTCTTTTTAATCTTAAAAGAATAATAAATATGAAACAATATCAACTAAAAAATAAAAAAAAAAACTTAAAATCCTCGTGAAGTGAAATAATTATCAGATTAAATGGAAAGAAAAAAAAAAAACCTAAAGAGAACGAAAACAATAAATTTCGCTTCTAAAGGACAATTAAAACCGTTTGAGGTTTTTTTCTCACTTTCTTTTTTTTTTTGTTTAATTCTGTATATATAATCTGTATGTCGTCCGCATTTCTCCTCCCTTGCATTTATCCTGTTCATCAGTTTTGTATTTAATTTTTTTTTTATTTCAAGATTCACAAAAAAAAAAAATTGTCATTTTAAGATCCTGCTGTGCCTTCTTTTTCTACGGGTTTCTTTTTTACTTAAATTATATATATTTTAGCTTTTTGCGCTGTTTATCTCACAGCAGGATGTATCCTTAATCTATTTTTGGCGAAGAAGGCATGGCATGCGGCATGGTGCGCTTCTTATTAACAACCAACAAGCTAAAAAGTATGTATATATAAATAAAGTCCGTTTTCTTGTTAAGAATTAGAGAGCACACAAAAAAATAACCGAAAAAAAAAAAGAAAAATTATATTTCAAACAGTCCTAACGCGCGGACCATTATTTGTCTTGTCGAGACTTAATCTCTTTTGTGGCGGTGGTCTTATATAGGTTTACGTTTTTTTTTTTTACTATCAATTTAAGAATGTAAATTTCTAGGATTGGGATTGGATTTTGGCTTTCCTTTTTTTTGGTTGGTTGTCCTAAGTTATGGTTATTGTTGTTATGCAGCTTAAGAATATACCCTTTCTCAGTTCGAAATTAGGTTCACACCGTGGAATAGGAGAGAGGAAAGAAATGTAAATTAATTGTAAATACAACCAAAAAACATATCTTGATATCTGTTAAAATATTCAAATTATTTTATATTATACGGTATAGGTACACTAGTAAGTACATATTTTTTTATGTAAGAGCAAATTATGGATTAAGTTATTTCCACCATTGGTATTTTGGCGTATGGGGTCAAAATTGTCCACATAGGCCATAAATCCACAATGAACTTTTAACCCAACTTGTGGGTGGGTTTCCAAGTTCACAAATCAATTGTGGACTTATAACCCACCGTTTTATGAGCCAGAAGTGCACAAACAAAATTTGGACAAAATTCCATAATTTTTGAAAGGAAATACGTAGGAAAATTATCGGTTAAAAACAACTAAAAACTTGGTTAACTTAAATACCAAACATTGTTAATATAAAACCTGCAAACTCAAAAGGTTAAATTACACGAGTCAACTCGATGTAACGAAATTATTTAAATCTACACACTGATTCGGTTAAAGTGTTCTTAATTTTATTAAACTACTTCTGGGTTAAATTGTTCGGTTTCAATAACCAATTATAAGTTATGTAGTGCGCCGGCACTTTAGCCATTATAGGTGTTTAGGCTTGGGGAAGCCCGTAAAATATCCCCCTTAATTCATTAGGTCAGGTAGCTCCCTTACAGTTGGTTAATGTAACATATTAAATCGTTCATAGTATAACCAATCAGAGATGCGTGAAATTAACTAAATATAATTATTTGATCTAAGCAAGCTACTCGTTTAAAATAAACGATCTTCGAATACTAATGTTTCCCCATCAATATTATAACCTTTACAGCTTTTTATTTTAAACAATTTATTTTATTCGAGTCGACTACGAAAGAATTAACATAGTGAACTATATTGTTATTTTAACCCTTGACTACGTACTATTTAACACATTTGTTTTAACCCACCGAAATACGCTCGCGGTTGGTAATTATTTTTCTGCGTGAATGCGTCATAAGTCCACAAATTTATTTGGGACATTTTTAGAATCACCAAAGGCGCATTGTTAATTCAGAAAACTGTTGACATTGGCGCCTCCCTGGTGACTGAAAATATATCTACCCTTAGCGGAGCAATAGAGTTAAGTGAGCGGTTCCAACAGAGGATCTAAAATGAGAGTTAAAATCCTTTTGACATGTGAAGCGGGCCACCAGTTCTATTGGTTGTGCAAAATACGCATCAGACACAACAATCTTGAACGATTGTCTGGTATTTAAGCAAACAAATATTATTTCCTATTGAACCCTTAAAAGGCATCTCATAAGTTTAAAAAAACGTAAATGAATGTTTTTTTATTAATAATAAAATCAGTATTTTTAAAAAACTCTAAAGTGAGTCATATAATCGATGGGCAAGATGTCTATAAAGAAGTACACAAGCATTTTTTTTTTTATGTGGACTCCTGGCTCACCAAGGTGGGTTTAAAATCCAGAATAGATTTACGGACTTTCAACCCACGTAAGTGGGTCAAAAATACAGAGATACTGTGAGTCTGTGGACTTATTAACCTTCGCCAAAATACACATCATGGTGGAAATAACTTAATCCATAATTTGCTTATACATACAAAAAATTGTGTGTGTATTTATTCGTGTTTCGTTAGAAAATATAATTTCAATATTAACAGATATTAAGATATGGACATATAACCCTACACTAGGTATTTTTTTTTGTCTCTGTATAAATTAGGACCGATGAAAGGAGTAGATACAGATTAATTCAAACCATTTTAAGGGCCTATTTCACAATGTCTAAGTAAAGTCCTGATTAGTTATCTGACACATAAAATTTGGAACAGTTCACATAAGTCCACAATCCGAAAAAAAATAATTTATGGATTTATAACTCATTTGGATCAACGCAAGCCAACAATGATTTTTTCTCTTGTTGACTTATGACCCTGTCCCAATATTTATGTGTTGCACAACTCATAAGAACTTTATTTGAACATTTGTGAAACAGGCCCTAAGTCGCTTTATTATTTAAAGTCAATTGTAAAGGTTGTTGCATTTTTATCTTATTTTAATAAATGTCCGATGTTGCACACGACATTTCTCTTTCAAAAACTTTTGAATTTCATCCAACACCTCAATTTTTATTAACCAACAAAGTCACCACCACTATCTACCATCTAAAATTCAATAAACTTTTTCTCATTCAAACAAAAAAAAATAAAGAAGTTCCAGCTGCCAAACCAAGAATCCAAATCCAATCCCTGGTTATCCTTATCAGTATAAAAAGAAAAAAAAACAAACATGACAGTGCGAAGGAAGCTGCCCTTTATCGTATATGTATAAACTATTTGAAACTCTTGTTTCAGAGAGCCTGTCACATATCAGTGATGTTGGCAGGACAACATGACTCCTTCCCAGTTGGAGTAATTGCATCGTAACATGCCACATAACAGGCCAACTGTTGGATAAGGAAAACAAAAACAAAAAAATAATAAAATATAAAGAAAGAACAAACAAAAACAAAATAAAAAAAAATGGATGACATAAGAAACATTCTTCCGAAAAGACACGACAAAGGAACTTTTTTTGTAACAACTATTCAAAGGAAGTTTCTCATGTATAAATGTTGGTATATTCAGTCTTGGTCAAACACTCCCACTTATATGTACTTCCTCTCGGTCTTAATTCCCAGAGCAGTGCCTCAGGTTTTTGGACACGTGCATCTTAGCTATGGCAGAGTATAGAGCTAGGTTTCTCAAGCTCATCCTACAACGAAGTACACACATGTTTTATTTTTTTGTTGCTGGTATAGGTATCTAAAGAAGTTCTACAACACTGTTACCATCGCGCCACCCCCTCTCTCTCTCTCTATAAAGCTGTTGCGTAAAGGACCTTGCTTTTGGTCTGACACAAGTTGTGCAATGTGCATGTTGGGTTTTTGCAAAAAGCAACCAGGAAGCAAATATTTCTTCTCCGCTCCAAGGTAATATAACACTGCCAAAGAGAACTTCTTTAAACATGGCTTTGAGTTGAGCGGAGTCATCGTTTGTTTCGACCTCCCATGGGATTTTCTCTGAAGACCGATGGAACTTTGAATGCAAAAGTAGCTTCGGTATGTGGTGTTGCTATAGTGTTATGCTCCTGCTGCTGATGTGACTCCTCATAAATGTAGTTACACGAGTAAATATTTACAAATGGCGATATTATTCCGCACAAACATGCATCAGACGGAACACCACAGCACATAACAGAGCAGAGCAGAGAGCCCCGCATGCATGCAAAGACTATATGCCGCACAACTGCATTGGCCAAAAAGCTGGTTACGTTATAAGCGGGGGTCTTTGCTATAATGCCATCCCACTTCTGATTCTATACTAAGAAAAGTTTGTGGAGTTTTAGAAAACAGTGCAAATTTATTATTCCGTTTGGCTAACTGTCTTTCTGTCTGTATAGCTATATATATGTTCTGACACAGACACATGGGACTCGCTTTTGAAGCTGGTGCAGATGTTTGACTTTGGAGCACAGCACACAGGAAAGGAATCTCCTTTTGTGTACAGTACTAAAATGGAAAGAACAACTACATACAACTATTAAACTTAGAAAAAAAAAAAGTGAAAAATATTTTCCAACTGTCAGAGATGATGATGATGACGTTGATGATGTGGAGAATGCGGAGTATAAGGAGAAGTATGTATATAGGTAGGTCTTATGCTTCGCTCTTGAAGTGTCCTATTCCTTGAGGCACATTAGACATAGGGGTCGACTCACAACTTCCTCTGCGGTTGTTTGTTGGGTGGGAAGGCGGTCGTTCTATGGTGGAGCGGTATCTTTATTTATATTTCGTACTGGTTCGTGTTGTTTTCAATGGCTGCATGATGTTTTTCATATGGCTCCCTAGAGGGGGCGCTGCTGCTGTATACCCAACTTATATGTTTAAATAGAAAAACATTTGTGTAAATATGTATGCTAGCTCGTCAACTTAACTGATGCGAGAATATTTTGTGGATTATGTCAGCTAAAGACAAAGAGAAGAGAAGGAAAACTAAGCTGGAGGGATGCTTTTTCTGATGATGCAGCCCAGCCCTTTCCCTTAAGAATTTTTCTATACCGTCTCATGTATAGTAAATGCTTCAAATGCAGTGTTTTGTATTTGTTTTTTTTTTTTTTTTTTTACCGAGACTGCATATAATATATCTCACCTCCTTTGAACTTGTCCTTGTAGATTTGAAAAAAAAGTGTACCTTAGTATATAATGCATTCTAAGAGAGTGTTGCACTTTATATCTTTTGAGCTTGTCAGTTAAAGTTAATGCCAGCAGAATTATTGTTTAAAATTTAATGTTTATATCTTCTTATTTTATACATGAAAGATATTGTATAGGGAATATAAACTAAATTGGGTGTGCAGATTATTTGCGACCGTAAGGGTTAAAGCTCAAGTAATTTACTGTGCATACATAAGAATTTAAGTGGGGTACGAATTCAATTATTTAACGCAATCAGTGCCTTCTAAATATATAGAAATAGTTTTATGAAACCAAATTTTGCTTAAAAACTTCAGATATTGTTCGACTTTTATGATCTTGACTTCGGATAGCTAAGGAAAACAACACATAAAGATTTACTTACTTGGATTGCAGTTGAATTCGTATCTTAATAAAATTTCGCCAGTAGTGTAAAGAAAAAAGACAACGGGTGTATACAAATACAAAAAAAAAACAAAAGGAAAAAAGAGTTGGGTATATATCAAGTTGTCACTGAGATCCTGGGTTGTTTTATTTTCCATGATCTGATCCGGATTGGATCTGGGGGAAAATGAAATACAGCTGTTGTTGGGGCGAAAACTAACTGACGTTTCCATATTTTATAAGAATATAAGGACTTAGGTTGTCCAAATTACTTCAGTAGTGGCGACTTATTATTGTTTCATCAAAAATAATCTTCAACCGGTTTTTGAAATATTGAATTGAAAAAAAAATATTTTGAACATTTTTTTTAATTTAAAACATAATTTTTTGAAAATTTGGATATGCAATATTATTGAGAATTTTTAGAAGCATTTGCATGAAATTTAAATGGTTTAAGCCGACTATGAAAAATTTGAAATAAAAAACAACGTTTTATGGAGGTACCTATGGTGCAATTACCTATTTTCAATAATTTTTAGAGGGTAGACTCAGTAGCACACTGGTGTACAATTTGTTGTAAAATCATGAATTTTGATGTAGAATTGAGAAAAGTGAAGACAAATTTTATATTTTGTTGTATTTTTCAAATATACAAAAAAATTACAATTCATTGCCTTTTCTGTGCAAAATTTTACAATTTTTTTGAAATTTGGTACAAAACATAAACCGATAACAGCACAGCTCTTAAAAATTTTAATATATAACTTAAAACTTATAATTTTCGAAAAATTTATTTTCGACTTAAAAATCTTTAATTTATTAAAATTTTCGAGGCGCTCGATTTTTGGACGGGGTTGGACCGAAAATCAATTGACAGAATGTACTTCGTTTTTAAATGAAGCACTCACATTTCATATTTATTCATGAATTTTTTGCGTCCATATTATAATGGTGAAAAATTAGTATCGCAGAAAGAACTCAAAATTCTCGAAGATACATTTTTCACCAGAAAATAAACAACGGTGTAAATTTTATATCGGAATAAATTCTGAGCTTTATATTTTTTACACTTATTATCAGGACATAAATTTTATACGAGGACGTGGTATTATTTACACAGAATCGAAATTAAATGTCTAAAAACTACACCGAAAGCTGCCATATTTTTTATATTTAAAACGTATACATCACGAAAGTGCAAGAAATACCCCAAATATTTTGGTGTATTTTGGAGTTTTGTGCTACATGAGGATATACTGTTAATTTGGTTATAAGTTTCTATATAGATTTTATTTAAATACAGCTACACAACCAAGTTTAAAAAAAATCGACTGTCCAGTCATTTACGAAATGCGTATTTAAAAATGTACTGAGTTTTCAAGAAAAAAATTAAAACTTTATAAAAATCCAAAAAATATTTTTTTGATAACTTTAGTATCTACACTGCACACTGCTATCCAAAAAATTACCCAAACAAAATTTTATTAAAGTCAATCCAACTGTTTTTGAGAAAATCAAAAAAAAAACAAGTATACGTCACAGTGTACCATTGTACAAAATTGTATATTTTAAAATATTTTTTTTATAATAATAAAATGTGAACTGGTTCGATCTAGACAGCATTTAAAACTATTATTAAATCTGATTTTTTTAATACAAATCTACTTGACCCGTTATTGATTTTCCGTACTAACTTTTTAGAACTTATTGTTTTTTTTTTAACTTCCCATGGGAATTTATTTTTATTGGACCTATTTGTGGAATCGAAAATTTTGACATATCTCAACATTTCGAGGTCCCAAGAATCCAAATCCATATCTCACAATTTTAATCGATTTTAATAAATTTTATTTTATAGATAAAAACGTCATGAAGTGTAGAAAGGGTTTTCAAACAAAAAATCAATAAGCTGATTTCTTACTACAGCCATTTAAAAAAAATTAAAAATTTCATTCGTCTTGAATATTTCGAGAACGAAAAATGACTTCTGCTTAATTTTATTCTATACATAATGACGCAAGTTAGAATTGGACATAATTTAAACTAAAATCATACAACAGTTTTTTTTATCAAAAAAACAAGTAAAAAATTGTTTTTTTGGCTCAAATATCTGGAGAAAAAAACACTGATTTCGAAGCTGGACTAATTTTATTGTACACAAAATTACGTGTTAATAACTATGATAAAGTTTCTATAGAAACATTTAATTAACAGGTTTTTTTACGCAACTAAATTGCAGAACAAAACTACTAAAAAATTGTTCAAAAATGTGTTTGGGCTCGAATATCTCATGTTATAATTTAATTTTATACAGAAAGCCATGATTGTTTAAAAAAAAAAAAAAACTGCCAGAAACGACAAAAATTGTTTAAAAATTTTATTCTACACGTCACAATGACGTAATCAATAGCAGATTGTACAAGTATGTCTTTATTTTATGTGAAAAAAAAATCGAAGTTCTAATCAAAATTACAACTACGATGATGGAGAAGTCCGAAGAAGTGGGTGCATCTGTGTTTATAAATTTTGAATGGCTTGAACGATTTTGTTCCAATTTGACAATATAATACTTCTATGTAAAAAACTGATTCCAACAATATTTCATTTAAAAATTTCTGAAATAACAATACAAAAAAAAAATTATTAATAAATGCATTTTTTAGTAGGTAATTTGTTTTTTTTTTTAACTTTTTTTCGTATAAATAAATATTTTATAATTAGGATGTAGCAGCACAATTTACATACAGAGTTATGATAGGTATTGATATCTTGCTTCAGAGAAAGTGTTTAATGTTTCAAAAACAATTATAATTAAAAATTTATAATTTTATTGGGAAGGAAAAGCTGGATAAAATCTTCCATTAAAACAAAAAAAAAAATTATTTAATATAGCATTAAAACTAATGTCACAGTTAAGCTAGCTTAATATTAAATTAGATAAAATAAGATAAAATAACAAAATATGCTACTTAAGTAAAAAAGATAAACATGTAGTAAAATAATATATATATAATAAGACCCCATTATTTCTCTAAATCGTCTATTACTATTTTCAACTATAAGTTGATTACTGATTTTAATTTTGGTATTTTAAAACTGTTCATTATTTTTTTGCAATTCACAGAGGTCTGCTGTGATGATCAAAATTTTACTCAATTATGTTGTCTAAAATCCAATTTTCAACATTAAGGGAAGGGTAGGTAGGAGTGAAAGTGCTATTGGGCTTCATTCTCAACCGCCAACTTTTATTATTAAAAACTACATATTGTGTATTTTATACACGTAGATATCCAAAGGTAAGCTCGAACAACCCTGATTTAAAAAAATACACAAATATTCATCAATTTATACTTCTATATTCATCACATCATTTTAATCTTTAAATACGAATAGATATACCTGCATCAAAAAAATAAAAATAGTTACCTACTCATTTAGTATTCTGAATTGAAATTGATTTTTCTAAATAAAAAATTCCTATACTAAATGAATTTCATTTGCTCAAAGCCCAAATATAAAAGATTCGCATTTATTTAAACTACTCTCAAAATGAAAGACCATTTCCTATGTACCTACCATCCAATGCCTGATGGGAAGTTTTTTTTACATTCCTTCACTAAATAGAAAAATTAATAATTCACTTAAAAAAAAAATAAAAAAAAAACCTTTTACGATAAAAACTGAAAAAAAGCGTTTAAAATGCGTAGGTATAGGTATACAACATCAGAGATACACCCTTCATTACTCTGAGATACTTTTTCTTGTAATAAACGTTGATGATGATGTTTTGGCATCTAGTGATGTGATGTGTTTTTTTTTCTCTCTTTCAGACATACTCTGTGAAATTAAATGGTAGCAAAACAGATAAACATAAGGTTTGTATATAAGTAACGTTGAATCTTTCGAATGAAATCAATCGATGTACTTTCTGTAAATAGGCCATAAAAGCCGACCAAATTACACCCTTTTATTGACAATTTAAAAGGGTAGGTAAGATATACCTAAAGTTGGAAGCAGACAAAATTACAAATTTATATAACCTTATGGTTTTTCATTTTGCAAGGAATACCGAATACGAATACATTTTAAATTTGATAACAAATTTAGTTCCGTTTAGAAAGATATGGTTTGGTTTCATAGAGAGAGAGAGAGAAAGGTAAGGAATTGTATATAAACAATTTGTTTGGGGGAAAATCCAAAAGTAAAATCACTTAAATTGAAACTTTGATCTTTATATAGGGGTTGTCTTCCCGTTTGGTAAACTTTTAAACTGTTCAAAAAAAAATAAACATATAGTTGACCATCTTTCGATTGACTGAGCTCATAAATTCATTAAAAGTTCCCAAAGGGATGAGAAAAAAGGAAAGCCTCTATAAGACTTTCTAAAAATGACCCAGAAATTCCTGAAGGAATTATTCGACATTAAAAAGGAGTTGAAGGAAGTTTTTTCAAAAGTATATAGAACTTGCATGCCAATATGGTTCTCTATATCCCATGACAATATTCGAAATCATTAACTATAAAAGCTTTTGGTTTTAGCTATTAAAGGAAGTTCTATAGGGATTTAAAATGACCCAGCATTCCCAGATACATATAATTTTTTTAAATAAATTTTCAAAAATATTGTATAGCTACGATTTTTCAAAATCGATTTTTTTTCGAAAACTGTGGGTGGTGAAAAAAAAAATATGTGTGGTCAGTTTACTTAAAAAAAAATGCAAATGAAAAACTAGACATTTTTTGGGTCAAGTTAACACCACCCCAATTTTCACAAATTGTAGGACAAAATTTGTCTTTTGAAATAAAAAAAAAATTGAAACCAAGTTAAAAAAAAAAAATGAAATTTGGTACAAACATATCTCCATTGAAATAATTTTGATATAAAAAAACACATAAATTTACTATAGTTAAGATATATGTAGATAGTTGTTAACTAAAGTGCCTTAAGTAATAATAAACAAAAATGTAAGAAATTGAAGCACTGCACCCAGCTGTATATATGAGTCATTCATCTAAATCGACTATTTGCAACGCACAGAGGTGCCTTTCTTTAATGTTGGCTTCAAAAATCATTATCCACACCAGTTCATACAGGGAATTAATGAATTTTGGAAATGTGTTACCTTGAGTCCAAAAAGTTATATTGATAGGTACCCATTAACTTTTTTGACCACCAACAGTTATCGATGAAAATCGATTTTAAGAAATTTTAATTTTTCATTCAAATAATTCATTAATATTTTCGGTAAGTCTCTTATTGAAAAAAAAAATGATTTTTGGGGGCATTCGATCTTTTGGCTTATTTTTAAAAATTGATTTTTTTCGAAAACTGTGTCGATGGTAAAAAAAACTAAATGGTTGGTTTAATTTTCATTTTTTACAAAAAATAATTTAAAAAATAGAAATTTTTTTTAGTCCAAGTTAACACAGCTCCAAATTTCAAAAATTAGTAAACAAAATTTGTCTTTTAAATGGGCATCTTTTACAACAAAATAAATAAAAAAAATTCGAATCGAGTCAAAAATGTTGAAGGTGCCAAATTTCAATATTTTTGACTTGGTCCCAATTTTTTATTTTATTAATTAATTAATTTTATTTACCTACTTATTGATTTACTGGTATTATTGAATTTACTGTCTTAATTAATTTTTTTTAAAAGAGACTAAAATTTTAGGGCTAAATTTAAAAATTAAAAATACTTACAAGAAATTTTTGTATTTGTAATTTAGTCAAATTTATGTTTGATATATAGTGGTATATTTCCATAGAATATATATAAACAATTCAGATTTTTTGTGTTTGGCAGCATTTCGAAAGTCAAAATTTTTAAAAATAATGCAAAATTCTGACGGTTCTAATTTTTAAATAAATTTTAAAGAACTATAACCTATATTCATTAAAAAGAGTTGTACCAAATTTATAAAAGCAGATAAAAATTTCTGTGGGATGTTCCCAAAATATAAAAAAAATGAAAACTTAGTCAAAAAATCTTCCTTTTTGTGGAACGAAGAAAAAAAAATAGTAAGTCTGATTTTTTTTCACCACTACCCTGACGAAATCAATTTTTATTATAATTTACTTTTTTACTAGAAAGTTACCAAATCTTATGTTAATATTTTCAATTCGAATTATCCAAGATGCTTGATTTAAGATTTTCTAATTGCTTACTTTCAAAATTTGAAAAAACGGGTGATTTTTCGATTAACTTTCCTGCAAGATGGTTTTTATATTCTGGGAACATCCCACAACAATTTGTACCAACTTTCATAAATTTAGTACATATCTGTATTGGAATATAGTTTTTATAGAAAAGCCTATTATATATTAAAAGACCGATTTTAGGAGATTGATCCAGTGTACCAAATTTAAATAATTTTCTAAAAAATATGGCGTGGGATGTGGCTAAATGTTGTTTTTTATAAATCAGTTATATATTTTTAAATGTGCAAATTATGGTATAAAAAAACTAAATTTACAATCTCAATGCGTGGTAAGAAAACATTTGAATCACAATTTATACGTCGGCGATTTTTATTTTTAAATAAATCTAACTTCATTTGCGAATGGCAACTCTTCCCTCATATACAAAGTATTAACTTATTTACGTTACTTCCGGTAGAGTGAAAATAAATAGTTCTATGATGGAACCATAATGTTGAAGATAACGTTACTTTTTTTTTGGGGGAAGAGTAATTTATCCTTCTACTTTTCCTTTTCCATACTGTAAATGTATCATTCCTTTTATACCATGAGAGTTCATTCTCGTTGAGAACTATTTACTAAAGATGTGGGGAAGAATGTTGTGTTCTCTTGCGCGTGCACACAAATGAAATGATATGGGTTAAATTAAAAAGAAAATAACCTGTAGTATCTAATCCTATACTAGTCGAGGATCAAGGGAATTGTGGTAGGGGAAAAAGGGTGGTGGTGTTAGTGGTATAAAACGTTGAAAGGATTCATCCCGTATAAGAGCATATACTTCTAGAAATTGATACCAAACACTGCTGATGATATGGGGACGGCTAGCGCTGGCTATATAACATAGTTGGTCGAATGTGTGATGTGTGTATATTTATGGTCAGCTTAATGACAGCGCATTTGTAAATGTCTGATTATTTGCCGGCTGATGGTCCACTATATACCTACCGCTTGAGAATATAAATTGCGGTCTAGTTGTTATTTTTTTTTTTTTTGGTTCATATGCTTGCTGTCTGTCAGATCTCTAGATCATCCTTTGGGACTTGATTATGGAAAGGGATGATGCAAAAGTCCTTAGAGAAAAGGACAGGATAAACATATGCTATATTATACTGAATTGGGTTCCATTAATTAGATTTTCTTTGTGGTGATGAATTATTTATTAATCTGCGGTGAAAAGGAAATATTTAGATGTGTAATAGACAACAGAATGAAGGCAAAAATTACTTAAAATCGATTAAATTAAAAAGAATAAGTTTTCTTAAATAATAACGACTTACGAAGTTCTGCACTTTAACCGTTTATATGTTGGATTAAGTTAGTCAAATTGAATTTTTTTCCATGGCAACATTCTTTTTTTCTACCTTCACGCAGCTAACAATAAAAAAAAAAAACTAAGACAGATTGTTTTGTTAATTATAATTAATGAACAAATTTCTTAATGACACCATTAAACCGACAAACTTTTCCTTCTAACCTAAAATACCTATACAACATAACCTTCATCTGCAAGGCATATAATAATATTCACTATACATTTAACTTTTTGTGCAGCAAAACAGCACAGCTGCAGCAATGCAGACAAGAGTCAGACGACGACAAGACAATTTACAGTTGAAATCAAAAGCCCGACATAACAATGTCAAGCATCAGAGGTGCCATGAAAATTAAATGACTTCAAATTAGCCGGATCCTAATCCGCTCGTTAAATGTGTACGTATATGCATATACGCCACGGTATAACGGTTAGGATATACCAGTACGTATTTATATATAGGCATTTATACAAGAATATGTTGTCCCTGTGTTTTTGAACCAACCAACCATCCAAGAGGAAACCTCTTCGCCCCCGCTAGACATTATTCACAGTTTCAACTTCCCCATCCGCCAGCCATAAATGCGGTTTATCGAGGATGTACCGTATTCCATAGTTCCACATAATATAATATGATGATGGGTGCGTATGGCAGAGCAAAGCAGAAGCACGTGTGTGAGATGATGTGTGTGCTTTGTTATGTCTAATTGTTATAAACTTTTGCGCCACCCTAGAATGCACGACGACAACGTATTAACGGTATTCATATAGATACTCTATATATGAGTAGGAGGGTAGTACATTTCAAACGCGGTATATGGTGCGGTTTTTGTTGTCTCTAGATTACCGGATTGAGGGGATTTGAGCATACATGCAGGATCACATAATACAAAACGGTCCTTTTTCGAAGAGTTCCGGAAACTCAATGGATGCTGCAGAGTTGAAAACCGCTCTTTCATTTCGTTATCCTGGCAGGGTGTTTGGTGCTGGTAGAAGGGATAGTGAACCTATATACCTACTGCATGTGATGTGTGAATATCTTATGAAATTTAAGCCCCGGTAAACAAAGTGAGAATTATGCTTTAGTGTTTGTATATATATGTATCTAGATTTTTGTTGTTGCTTTTTTTTTTGAATCCTTGCTGCCTGCAAGGATATACGCTGTTAGTGTAAGAAGTATGTGCAAAGAGATAAAGTGCTAATTAAAGGAAAATTTTATATGCAAATATTTGAATTCTTAAAGATTTCTTTTGTTTTTTTATTTTTGTTTTACAATCAGAAAAGTTTAAATTTTTAGTTAGAGAATTTATTTTAAAAGCTCGAAGTGAAAATTTGGGTCAAATTGCGTGTTGATACAAAATATGTAAATACTATATAGTTTGAATTGAAAAAAAAATTTACTTATACAAAAAAAAAATAAATTAAAGACAACGGAAACACATGCCGTAGCTTTTTTTTTTAAAGCCAAGCTATCTGTTTTTTAACTTTATTTTCAAATTAAGTTGTTTTAGTGAACAGTTTTTGGAAATTTTTTTAAAAATAACAAACACAATTTTAAACTTATTTAGTTTCCAATACGTTAATACGTTGTATTAACTACTTTTTTTTTATTTAAAGTTTAGTCGCAAAGGCCAAAAACTAGATGGTTCAATATCTTTTAGTTTTTGAGAAAATTGTAAAAAAAAACATCTACTTTATCTTAGTAGTTTCAGTAGTAGCAGTAGTAATAGTAGTAGTAGTAGTAGAAATAGTATTTCTATCAGTAGAAATAGTAGTAGTATTGGCAATATGGGAATAAGGTTCTCGGGAGTAACTTAAACAAACCCGGTCTGAAGTCAAATTCTCAAAAACTTGAAAACATAAAAACTAAAAATGATAAAAGCATTGAATTTTCAAAACATAAAAAGGAAGACGTATAGCTATACTCAATAAAATTTAATTTTGGAAAGAAATGTATCTTCTTTTATATTTATTTTTTTTATTTAACTTTTGAGTTTAAAGCCTAGTATACAGTTCCTCCTCGAAAAAAAATACATGTACTTCTTATGGGAGTGATTTTATCGCAAAAAAAAATGTTTGACGTTTAAAATTTTATTATCGAACTGTGAACCAAACCTGTTGAAAAAAATTTATATTCACCACGGAAACTTTTTCGGGCAAAACAATGTTGGTGACATTGTTTTGTGGAAAAAAAGAAGACAACGAATACAAATTTTTTATTTCAACTCAGATTTATTTTCTTCCGAAAAAAAAAATTCTTACCACTTATGTTTTTTTTTTTTGTTCAAAAGAACTGTATACTCGGCTTAAATCATAAACTTGACTTAAGGAATATATTTGAATAACAGTTTGCTGGCTTTAAAAATGCTATAGCATGGTATTTTGTATGTAAGTGTTGCCGTTGTTTTCTTTTAATATTTTGTTTTCTATTTTAAATATGTTTGTTTAGAAAATTGCTCCTTCCTATACTAAACGCGGGAATCTTATTCCCTTTAATTACGATTCTTTCGTAATTAAGCTTCTCGTATGTAATGCAAAGCACCTTTTATAATGGACACAATTAAAGAAATTGATATTGAAACTGATATTTTCTTAAATGAATCAACAACAGAAACTCCTTATTAGAATGAAATTTAATTCTTTTAAAATCAATTCCCAATAAGGGAAACGCTTTCTCTCAAAGAAGACCTCCTTATATGTATGTACATATTTCCCTTAGAATATGTTAGCAGAATCTACATACTATTCTCTTCAACATAAGTAAACATTTTTCACTCATCGATAACCTAAGAAAAACAATTGACCATTTCTAATAGTAAGGTAGAGAATAGATAAGATATCTTCTAAAGGTACCTATACATCTAAAGGTTCATTTAAATCATGGACGGTCCGTGGGATCAGACAAGAAGACTTCAGGTGGTCAAATATTATGGTTGATAGTACATACATAATAATAATTGAATCTGTACGATGTCTAGGTTGATGTTATAGATAACTTTTAGAAGAAACAAAACACGAACTTCTATTAGATGCAAATTTATTCGAATAATTATATACTTCCCCGTGTGGTTCGTATAGCAATGTAGGAAGGGTAAAAAAATTTACTTGGTGTTTCCTCTTCTAATACTGCAAAGTAAGTTGCTTGAGGCTTTAAAGAAAGCCTTAAAAATGTTAGAACATATTAGATAATAATAAAGTTCAAATTGTATGGAAATTAAATTCAAATAATAAAATAATTTTGAAGGCAATTAAAGGTCCTTTACTTACTTACTTGTTCTGTAACCAAGAGTTTGGGTATACCAGAGGGTTGTCAGAAATAAAATGCTTTGATGAAATTAGCTAAAGATTTACATTCCTATAGGAAAAATAAAAAAAAAACAAAAACTGTATAAAAAACACAATATTTTTTAATTTAAGGAAAACAATTTTACAAAAGTACCTACTTCAGTTTGTAAATATATTATGTAATACAAGGTGTGTTTTATTCATTGCTGCATAGCCAGCACAGCAAAATTTCCCTTGGCAAACAAAAACAATTTGATTGCTGGCGAAAAAGAAGTCAGTAAAAAAAAAGATGGATGTGCTGGCGATATAACTTTGAATCACTGAAATGAAAGAAGAGAGTGAGTAATTGTTTTATTTAGACTTGTGCTGCGCTGGCTATGCAGCAATGAATAAAATACACCTACAATAAAATAAAATAAAATAAAATAAAATAAAATAAAATAAAATAAAATAAAATAAAATATGCATTTTGAAATTAAAATAAATACTTTTTACCTTATGTTAGCATAAATCGAACTTAAAATAAATTATATTTAACAGAATTCAGCAAATCAAAATCAAGAAAATCGGACTAAAATTTTGATGATTGACAGTTGAAAAATTCTGTTCGTTTTGAATATTCTTTTCTAAACTACTGGTTCTGTTCGTTGCTTTAATTTGAATATAGTTCCCATTTGGTTTAAAGAATATTAAACAATTACTTTGAGTATGAATAGAAGAAAATTATACTAGACGTTTCCCGCATAGAATCTTAATGTTTTATTTAAAATCACTTTGAAAAAATTGTGAAACAAAATTATCGAATTTTCAAAATAAGAGTTACACCAATTTTTCAAATGACATGTTTTCCAATTATAGATCCATTAGTTTAATTGTGCTTTATCCCTTTATAAGATTATTTTAAAAATCTGAAAATTTAAGAGATGATGGATAGACAGTATGTTAGTATTTCCATATTTTAAATATTTAACGAGTGTTGTATATGAGTGTTATAGGTTCCAGTTTGGCAAACAACTGAGCGAGTTAAGTGAAACGAGGCCAAAAACCGTTATATCTCGAAAAATAAGCGAAAACTTATGATCCTGAACTTTGCAAACAAAACGTCCACTGAAGTTTGAACAACCACCAAAGCCGTAATACTTCGATTTTAAAAAAACTAAAGGGCAATCGCTTCGTCTCGGCAAAATCTAGTGCCGATATTTTTTAGTTTTTTTTTATTTGCCTTAAAACATAACTTTTTTGTTAAGACAAATAAAAAAAACTAACAAATATCGGCACTAGATTTTGCCGAGTTGAAGCGATTGCCGTAATTTTTATGAAAATGCGGCGAAAATTACAGTGGTCACTGAAGGCCAAAATTTTTTAGTTAATTGTTTGGTGGTTTTTGAATCTTTTGGTCATAACTTTTTTTTAGCGCAAATAAAAAAAACTTAAAAATATCGGCACTAGATTTTGCCGAGACGAAGCGATTGCCCTTTAGTTTTTTAAAATCGAACAAGTATTACGGCTTTGGTGGTTGTTCAAACTTCAGCGGACGTTTTGTCTGCAAAGTTCAGGATCATGAAAACTTATAGTAATATGAACAATATGGCATGGAACTTCCATTTCAGACTGAAAAATTGTTAAAAAGTAAATGTAATAAGAAATAAAGTGATTTCTTAAACAAAACTCAATTTATGAGAACAATGTTTTGAAAATCGTTGGAGCGGTTTTTTAAAAAAAAATAATTTTTATATATAAAAATTGGAAACATTTTAAAGAAAAAAAAATTTGTTCGCGTTTGTTAAGCCTTTATTAATAGAGAATTAAAAAATTAATTAAAAAAAAATATCGTAATATCAAAAAATAATTTTGAAATTTTTGTATAGATCAAAAATTTGTTATTTTTTTTTAAATCATAAATTAGTTTTTTTTTTTTTTTAATTTTGATATGCAATTTTATTTAAACTAATACTAATTACTTTTCAATAAGTTTTCTTATTATTAGAAGCATGTCATATTAAAAACCAATGAGATATATTATATTCTTAAAAAAAATATATGGAATCCTATAAAATGGTCATCGAGATTTTAATAAGATTTTCTCCATGGTTTTAATAAGACTTTCTTCTTGGAAAGAGAAATCTTATTACTTTTCTTCTATTTTATGTGGTAGTTTTTCTTTGTGTGAAAGCCCTAGCATAAAAAATACTATTATTTAGGGACAGACAATTTTTTTTTTCAATCATATACATAGTAGATCGTTCCTTTAAAGCGAAATCTCAGGAGCCGTTTTTTATAGAAAAAAAAAGAGATTTCCTTTAAGGCCTTTTTAAGCACTTGTATTAAAAATCTGCTAGATAAATTATCTAAGATAATTCTAAAAGACTGCTAGTTGTCAAGTTTAATAAAAATCGACCGAGTTGTTTTCGAATTATTATAAAAAAAATTTTAAACTTTTTTAAAAATAAAATTTTAGCACACAATTCTTTTAAGAGATTCTCCATAAAAAAATTATTAAAATCAGTAGAACCGTTTTTGAGAAAATCGAAAATAAAATACAGAATTTGAAAAAAATAAGACTTATTTGCAAAAAAAAAATAGTACGACAGTAGCCGTCCTTATTGGTCCTAAAAAAAATAAAAAAAAACGAATGTCAAAAAAAGCTTAGTACTACTTACTTAGTACTATTGAAAATCTTATTTATCTCAAAAACCAGCCCACAACCTTAAAAGAAATCAATAATTTATTTTTTAAATGCTACAAATTTATAAAAAAAAAAACAATCCCGAAAAATGGTTATATATAGCACCTCAACCTTTTATTTCTGTGTTTTTAAAAAAAGGTTGAAACATTTTTTTTTTCGTTTTCGAAACCGACTTGAACAATTTTTATTAAATTATAGGCGCCCAGCAGTTTCTTAAGATTATCAAGCAGATTTAAAATCAAAATTATTTTTATATCCAAAAATAACAGTATCTTCCATATACAAGTGTTTAAGAAACGGTAATCATTGTTTTTCAACCATCTCATTATCTGCCAACCCAATTTTCATAAAATTTTTTACACAGGACCTTCTAACAAGTTTGAATAATATTTCATATAAAAATTTTCAAAAAAAAACAAATTTTGGATAAAAAGTTTTTAATTATATTTTGAAAATTCGATATTTTGAAAATGTGTAGATGATTTTTTTCAAAATTATTTTTTTCTCTTGTTAAGACTTCCATATTTATTTGCTTGCTAATTGAAATATGTACATATTTCTTCATATGCACATATCTCTTATACCAACTTTTCTAAAGAGTTACCTTGAAACAAAAAAAAATACACTGTCTCGTTTCTCAATAGAAATGCCTGAAAAATAAAAAAAATCTTTATAAAAAAAAATGAATCACCCACAGTTACAAATCTCTCTCTCTGCGAGGATTAGCCGTTACAAATTATTGTCGGGCTCTTCATCTTATTAGCTCCATTGTCTGGCAACTGCGAATAAGGATTGTAGGTAGGTATATATAGTTTTGTTCAAATCCTTTACCAGAACGACACGGGCGCCGCGGCGCGGCGGGCGCGGTAGCAACGGCATGGTATTAGAATCTTTTCACCATTTCAAACAAATGCATCCAAATGCGACAATGAAACCCAAGTAAAGTCTCAACATTCGATTGTTCTATTTTGTCTGTCTCATCACGACATACAGCATCCAACAGAACTAGATATAATGTAATATGTATTTGTACCGTCCTTGAAGCTAAGACCAACGAATGCTTATCTCAGTCTCTTCTGTCTGTCTGCAGTGTTGCTTTGGTATTTTTGTGTCCTTTCTATCAAAAGCTATATATAAACTGAGAAGAGTACGTATGTAGGTAGGTTCTACAAAAGGATTAGCGAAAATCCGTTGCTCGCTAGAAATTAAATTCTCAAAAAAAAAATCCAAAACTTTTTCTGGAATCCTATTAAAACGTTGCATAGGAAAAGTGTTGGTTGGTTTGATCCACAAAAAAAAAAAAAAAAAAACAGATCACAATCCAAAATCATGATGACAACAAGGACAATGGCAAATTCTACGGCAGCGACCGGGATTTATGTACCTTCCTATGATATCTCCAGTGAGAAGGGTAAAATTTGATTATGAACATTTGTTTAATGCGGCCGCAGGACATGCGGAAACACACGCATACCAGTGCAGCACAATATAATAATTTATATTAAATTCATTTCTGGTGTAGATTTTCCTAATTTCCAAGGAACTCAGGAAATATTTACAATTATTATCCAACAAGGAGGTGGTACGACTGTACGAGTAGAGAGAAAGTTCAGTTGAGTGTTTGTTGCCTCCCTTAACATTGAAATGGATGATTGCTCTAAGTGAATTCGTCGACAAGAAAATATTTAATTAAGATCCTTGTGATGATTCTCTATAATTGTAACTTTCTCTCTATGATGTGTATATAACTCGACTCTTATATACATCCTTTCACTTTTATTTTTCTTTTCTGTAATTTATAGGAAAGTTTTTTTTTTATTTTATTTTTTTTTGACATCATCAAAGTGAAAAAGTCCTCATCACTCTCCTTGTGTAAAATATTTAATGGAAAATGTTAAAAGGATGGGCATAATGATGATGGTGATACTGTTGATGGGTGGTAGGGGTTGCTGTAATGATATGAGGGTGATGTTTGGGATGTTGAAACATGAACACTCTCTTTCCGACAGGATATATACCTATATACGGGCCATGATGCCCTCTTGTCAAACATTTAATTTAGCAAATGCAAATTTGGATAGTTTATCTGTTTTGTTGGGAAAGAATTCGCTTTGGTTATGTTTGTTGTTGACTCAAGCTATAAAGGAGGAAAGATTTTCTCCTGCTTGATGAGATGGAATTTTGAAAAGTTCTTTTTATATTTTATTTTATAAAAATAGAAAAAAAAAAAAAACAAATATCCAGAATCAGAGACATTTTGTGTCGGAAAGGGTTGTCTGTGAATTTTATATAGCAGAGAGAAAATTAGCTTTTAACTTGAATGTTTCTTCGTTTAACTTTTACAAATTGATAGCCATAAGGCAAACATTTTGTTTTATATAGAAAAAGGAACCACAAACAGTTATTTTATTAGTCTTATTATAGAATTTGGTTAAGTTAAATGTATACATAGGAAATAGGTGCTTTGAATGTATCCAAAAGGAAATAATTATAATTTAATATGAAGTTCATCATGAAAAATATCTAAAATTAAATTTTATAGAATTTGAAATTTTTTATCTTATATATACAAAAATATTTGGAAGAAGAATTTTGGGTTTAATTACATTTTTGTTTAAATATTGAATTTAAACGTAGAACCAAAATAATATACGTTATACATACCTAGATACTTTTGTAATTTTTATATTAGGTTTACTTGTATGTGAATGAGATCTTAGTTCAGAATTTTCGGTCACTGCGGTAGTAGAATGAATGAAACAAAAGTTTCTTATTTTTTTTTGGAAGAAGACGATAAAACTGACATGAGTATTTTGCGTGCCTTGATGTTTTTTTTATTAATAGTTTAATTTAAACAAAGGGTTTCCAGGATGTATAGCGTTTTGAAGCGTATCTTTTCATTTCAAGAATTGTTACGCCTTCGAAATCAGGCTTATGTCTTTTCTTTGATGATGTGTATGTAAAGCAAGTGCTATTTTTGCATAGTTTAAATCAGATTTATGATTAGCCATTCTCTGTTTCTCCAAAAAAATTGTTTTGTAGTTCCTACATATAACAAATGTCACACATCTCATCCTTATTTCCCAGATACTTAATTTTGTAAATTGAATACATATTTTTCTGGTTTGACTTTTGGGTGACTTATATAAGAGGGGTTCGAGAAAATGGATGTTGTGCGATTTGTAGGCCATTTGAATATCGTTTTTTTTTTCCTTGAAGTTTTCGATAAGTTCAGGAACATCAACCATGATGCTTTTATATACAAACACAAGACTTTAGCTTTTGTGTCTTTAGGAGATTTATATTATGTACATACACATATTTTTTTCGGAGTATATAGTAAATTCTATTCAGCTTTCTCTGTTACCGAGAAAATGGGTAAACATTTTCTCATTTGCATATTGAAATTTGCTTATCATTCAACTCGAAGAATTCGTTTATAGGTAAGATTTGAAACAGTTTTGACTTTTGACAAAAATTCCTTTAGGATCTTAATAGTGTGCCAGTAATTTAACGGGATTTTACTTGATTTGCAAAAATGACCAGGTAAATAGAGAGAAAGCTGTTCCACTTTCACTTGGACTTCCACTATAACACATCATCACCTTAGTAAATATGTGAAAACTTTTGAATTTATTTTTGAGGTTATAAAACTTTTATTGACTCGACTACGTCAGCAATAAGTTAAAAAAAATAAGAAATAATGCTGATATGTCAATTCTTGGGCAAGACCAATTATTGGTTAGTATATACAAAAATTCAAAGTTGTTTTCAAAATTAATAAAAATAATTACAATAAAGATGTTCAAAATAGTGGTTTTCGTCATACCGTCAGTCAGCTTGTACGTCCAGTGTAATTTGCAAGCTACAGTCTAAACGATTTTCTTCAAATTTGAATCAGAGTGTTTTATTTAAAACGGGTAGCTGTGATACAACGATGTCAATTTTTTAAATTTTCTCGAAAATTTTTTCTAAGGATTTTGATTTAACTTCGTGCTTGTAATGACCAAAGTGATTAAAAAAAAACTTTTAACAAGGTTTTTGGCAAAAAAAAAATCACATAATGAAAATATTCAGTCCACTTTTTTTGGGGAGAGTACGATAACTTGGGCGCCAAAAAATGATAACGGTTTTTTGTAGAAGGATAAAAACAAGCCTTTTTTTACTATAGGAGGCGGGGTATATCTCGTCCCGTTTAGGAGGTGGGGGAAATTTTATAAAAACATATGACTTACAATTGAAAAAAATTGCAACATTTGCAATGAAAGACTTTACCGGTTTTGAAAGCCAGAAATTCTTTCTTTAACTTTAAATTTAAATAAGGTTTTTATGTCAATAGCTTTTGAAAAATTCGCATGCAAACTCAAAATTTTGGTAAAAAAAAAAGTTTGGACCCATTTTTTTCAAAATTGTAAAATGAATTGCTTAATTGGCTTTTTGTGGTCAATGCTAACATCTATTCTGAATTGAACCCAGAAAACCGAATGGTTTTATGTCTTCTAGTTTTTGATAAAATTGAAAATTACTAAAACTATTTTCTTAAGTGATTATTGTTTTTTTTTTGCTTGGTTACATAAATTCCAGTGCTTATAGCACCCAGAATTACTGCGTATAAATTGAATTCAATACCGTCCCTCCCATAGTAAAAAATGTGCGAAGTTAAAAAATTAATTTTGAAAAAAAATCATCACCCCATTTTCGAAATATTGAATTTGAAAAAAATAATTTTGAAATTAAAAAAAAAATCCAAAATTTGTTTTATTTTTAATAATTTTGATATCCAATATTATTTAAACTTATTGGAAGCTCTTTTGTTAAATTTCATTAAAAATCGGTTGAAAAGATAACAAGATATTCGAAAACAAAAAAAAAATGATTCTATGAGATATGCCGTATTGGATTAATGATATTTATTTTTTTTAATAGGGTAAATCGTAAAGTTATTTTCGAGAAAAAATAAGATTTGCCTTAGCAGGTTTTAAAATGGGAAGTACCATTATTTTTGATTATAAGAATAATTTTTATTTAAGATCTGCTAGAAAATATTAAAAAAACTGCTGGGTGCCAAGTTTAATAAAAATCGATAAAGTCGTATTCGAATTATTAAGTTTTGAAAAAAAACTGGGAATATTTCTTTTTTAAATCAAAATAAAAATTTTCGGAAAATACAGGTTGTTTTTTTTAGACGTGTGGTTTTCAAGCTGGCAAAACTTTTTCAGAATTGGTCTTTTTGACAGCTGTCACTTGATTTATGCTCAGTTATGAATAATGAACATAATGAATAGACTTACTCCTGAACAACGTTTGCAAATCGTGCAAATTTATTACCAAAATATGGTTCGGTTCGCGCGACGAGATGCCCACCGATCCCGATTTTCACAAGAAAATTTTGTTCAGCGATAAAGCTCACTTTTGGTTGAATGGGTACGTTAATAAGCAAAATTGTCGTATATTTGGAGTGATCATAATCCACAAGCCAATTGTTGAGACGCCGTTATACATCCTCAAAAAGTCACTGTTTGGTGTGCTCTATATGGGCAGAGGGAATCAAATCATTGCTCCATATTTCTTCAAAAATGAAGCCGGCCATAATTTTACAGTCAATGGGGAACGCTATAGAGCCAGGATTAATGACTTTTTCGTGCCTGAATTGGAGGAAACCCTTATCTTTATAATAAAGATAAATTCTTGGCCATAACATTAAATTATATGCGTTTTATTTCTTCTTGAAAACCACACGTCTAAAAAAACACCCTTTACTTTAAAATGAAACTTTTTGAAACATTCTCCATACAAAAATTGATTAAAATCAGTTTAACCAATTTTGAAAAAAAAGCGAAATTAAAAAAAAAATGTTTCTATGGGGGGAAACAACTATAAATAGTTTTTGGATTTTGTAAATAAAATGGCAGCCTTTTATGGATTTTTTGTAAATTGTGGGCACGTTTTTGAGAAAAATATTATTTTCATTATTTGTTAACCTGCACCGTTATTTTTGGTCCTATAAGAATATGAAAAAAATGTGTTGTGGGAATGCTCAAAAAACGCAAGGTTCAGGTTTTAAGAAAATCGACCTGTTTAGACTGCAGCCTGTGGCAAAGGACTCTCACTTAACTTATATAGAAAAATAGTGACAGTTCTTCCTTGAAAACATAAAAAAAAATGAAATGGAAGATCTAGCCTGTGTATATGCACTTCAAGAATTAAATGACTGCTACATAAAAGCTATTGTCTGTATCCTTAAAAGCGAACAATTTTGCATTCAGAGGTGACATTTTTTCTATTAACATTTATCTATAAACAGGACGTGTCCAAGAAGCTAAATATAAATTTTAATCTTAATGACTTCATTTCATATGGTATCCCAAAAACGACGCAACAATTTTTCTTAAAATTCAATCAAAGTTTGCAAACAAGTTTGCCACTATATATTCTTACCACATATGCGCCATCCGTCTCATATATTAAACAATTTTAACACTCTCAATCTTAACCACACAGTGATATTGCCTGTTGGAGTTGGTAGAAGTATATGGCGTGAGTCCTAGCTTATATAGTTTTCTGCCGAGGTGCATCGAGCTTTATTACCAAACAATTACGACCAGTGACATCGTGTAATGTGCCGTCCTCCAACCTGCCACACACCATCCCGCATCCCATCAATGACACACGACGCTTGAAGACGATTCATTTCGTAAACTTCGAAGCCAAAAACCGAAAAGCTATAAAGCTCTATAATTAATGGTTAAGCATTAATTAGTGCGGTTATTAACAGGCCTCAGAGTAGTAAATTCAAAACACACAGGGGGCGCTCACATATATCCCTCCCTCCTCTCAAAGGAGATATACCTTGTAGCCCTTTTGCGACGACGACGAGGCGGATGTGGATATGATGGGGTTGAAGGGCTTTTTGTTATAGGTACCTATAACGTTAAACCGGATTCTGTTGGCGTAGTCCTCTGACACACACAGATACTAACACCCATTCTGATGCTGATGTGGTCTGCTAAAGAGTGTGCTCCTCGGAAACCTCATTGTGTGTCGCCTACAATCCAAGAGCTGTGGGTATCCTTTTATACCGGAAGTTGTGAGAGAGTAACCCCGCAACCCCTCAGCCATTTTTGAATATGTGGTGGGCGTGACAGGGTGTCATGAGAAAATGAAAATGCATCGGTTTTCGACAAAAATTGGCAACGGACCAAAAGTCGTTCATCCCGAATGGTGTCCTGCTCCTGATACTCACTGCACTGCATGCCGAAGCAATGATAAAAGTAATTGCGGGATGAGAGTAGGTATACAGTCCTGTATGATGCCGAGTGGAGCGCAGTCCTTTTTTCACGAACTTTTTATAGTGAACGTTTTATTGGGTGGGTTGGTCGTGTTTTATTACTTTTTTTTTTAACTGAACAATATATCGCCTGCAGACTAGACGCCATTATTTTGGCCAATAGGTTAGTCGCTTTCATATATGTATACTGTATAGGTACCTCTAGTTTGTGTTGTTAGACTTTGCAGCCGGTAAATTTGAAAATAAATGACAGAGTATGAGTCGTGGTGGTCGATGGTCGTGTGGTGACTTTTGGTCAAATCAAATGAAGATTTAGCGGTGCACGTCGTCGATGGTGACCGGTAGATTATTTGGGGAAAAATGGATGCAACTATTTTTGTCGAGTTTTCGAATTTTTCGATGACTTTGTGGATGAATATGTGGAAACAGATGTGCCATTGGGTATGGGGAAGATATTTTTTTGTTTGTTTTCAAAGCTTTACTGATGCTGCTGCTGCTACTGCTTCTAGTGCTGGATCCAACAAGTGCGAAAATGGAATTCGAACTGAGCTTAGAATATTAAGGTTTGCCTCCATTTGTATTATCCTAATGGATATGGGTGTTTTAAATATTTTGTTGTTTTTTTTATTTCAATATTGTGTGCGGCTATCAGAAAGAGGTCTGATGTTTTGGAAATCCATGCGATTGCAATGATGAATTGCGGCGGGCGATAAGACGAATGATTCATTTTTAATAGTTTGTTGATGTAGATTTGCAATGGACGAAAATTTTCTGTCTAGAATATTTGGTATAAATAGGAACGCAATGCATATGTAGTTGGGAGGAGGTTTTCATATTAAAGCTAAATAAATTGTACTTTTATTTTATCTATACTTATCGAGGAAATATTTTTTTAGTTTTGGTTCTGAACTCTGTGAAGTCTTTGTATTTTTTAAAATTTATTTTTTTATAAAAACCTTATACCTAATGCAAATTAAATTTTATAATATTCTATAATATTCTTGTTTCTGTATCGTTTAAAGTATTCCATAAGGAAACCACCTTGGACCTCTTGTTTTACGAATTTGTATTGATTTCCCGCTTATTTACTTTGAATAAATAAGTGGAAATAATATTCTCGAAAGTGATTAAATTAAAGCCTGGATGGGTTTTGAGGTCGTTTTTCAATGCTACTTCTAGCGTTACTTATATAAGCAACTAATCATGACGTTAATCATCATACCTTTAGCCAGTTTAGGGTACCTATATTCATCACGACATGTCGTTTAATCCCTTAAACGTCGACAAAGCCCCGAATCTTGACAAGGTGTTGTTGGAGAAGAGAACCTCGTCGCTTACCCACGATCAAGTAGTTTTTCTTCTACTTGAGTCCACTGCTCATCGCTTTCAGGGCTCCCTACCTCAGTAGTACAATTCCGGAGCAGATTTAAAAAAAAATTTACAGTGAATCGAAAATTTCTGCAGCAAATTTTAAAACGAAAAAAAAGTGTATTTTTAACAAAAAAAAATAAATCACTTACAAAAATTTTAGATTCAAAAATTCAGCCAGAGTTAGTTAGAAAATTGAATAACACAGTGCTGTCATTTCATTTCATGTCGTTTAGCTACAGAATTTTTGTATTTTTATTGTGGAAAAAAAGGGGTAGATCTAAAAAAAAAATCGGAATTGGAGTAAATTTACTCCGATTGGATTAAGGTTCTAAGCCTGCTCCTAATACAATGTTAACGGCCACCTGAAGGCTCTTTTTTACCAAATTAGCTAATGTACCTGCGTTGTTTGCCGTCTTTTTGATGGCTGGAAACGAAGGGGAAGTCGAGTCATTGTGTCTGTATGTCTTCCTTTGGCTACTTAGACCAGCGTTATCGACCCTCAGCGGTCCGCTGATACTCCAGTCTTTCTGAGATCAGTTTAATTTTTTGGTTACCGTCTTTCCCTGTTTTAGAGGCGGAAAAACTCTTGTTTTTATTTTCCTCAGTGTTGGGTCTAGCATGATTGTCATGTTTGAGATTGGTTTGGGGCTTGGTTTTGTCTTCTATGAAATTTCAGTTTTTTCGAATCACTTTGGCCACAACTACGTACGGCTCTCCTTATCTTCTTGATCGCTTTAAAATCTGGGTCCAGATTACCTCCCTTATTCTACTTTTTTGGAGCCACCAATTTTTCCTTGATCGAGTTTGATCTTTGAACGCATAGATTTTCGGAGATAGAAGCAGCAGGGTGCTGCGAAGACTCTGTGCGATCCGCCCAGACTTCGATTGTCCTTTACTTTGGGAGTGGAGTTTACTTTGGCTCTCGGCATTGCCAGGTTTTTGGCCAAAGATATGCTAGAAGCTCTGTTCTATAGCAGGGTTCTCGGCAACAGCAACATTTGCGTCTGAACCTTCTGAGCTAGCAAAGGATTGATCTTCGAGGAGTAGTTTTTCTTCTTTCCCATCACTCCTCTGCCAATCCCAACAGAATACCGTCCTTAGAGTCTAGAAAGTCCGTAAGATCCTCAAAAAAAACCCTATAAACTTTATTGGCACCTACAGAGTACAGATAAGAATGCTGTCATTAGATGCGACGTGGATATTTATTTGATTATATGTCTCTGCTTATTTTCAATCCAAAGTATAATTACTTTGTTTCGATGTATATCCCTGAAAAGTGGTTGGATGGCGATATTTCTGCATTCGAGACTCGCAAGTGGTTGAAAATTTCAAAACTATTTATTAGTTTTTTAAGACCTTTCTAAAACTGTAAACAAAAATTTGTTACCAGCTCGGGTTCTCCAAATATTAGCATCCAAAGTGATAAAACCTTATTTCTGCCGAATTTAATTAAATTTGTTTATGGATAAATTAGTTTGGATGGCTATATTTCTGTAATCGTAACTCGTAAGTGGTTGTAAATTACATACTTAGCTATTAGTTTTTTAAGACCTTTTTAAAACTTTAAACAAAAATTTTTTACCAGCTCTGGTTCTCGAAATATTTTCATCCAAAGTAAAATTACCTTATTTCTGCCAAATTTTATTCAATTTGTTCAAAAAATTAGTTTGGATGGCGATATTTCTGCAACCGAGAGTCGTAAATGGTTGCGGTTTTCAGTTCTGAATTGTTAATTCGGCCAATGTAAAAAATTTCGGCCAATGTAAAAAATTTTCAAATCAATTTTTTTTTGTTTTTTTTTGAAAAAAGAATGGGCTTTACCCCTTGCAACTTTTTGCTCCAAAATGAATTTTATTTTCAAACATTTCCAAGCTCATCGAAATATTATATATCAAAAGAAAAATCTTTTAAATCTCTATCAGCACCTCCAAGCCAAAATCTTCTACGCGGTCTGGTTCTCAAAACATTTACATCCAAAATATTAAAATTTAGGTCAGTAAACTAACTGAATGTTTGCGTCAACCAATAATCAGTATACTCGATTTGCGGCTAATAGCCCTAGAAACCTAAAAATAGCATATTCGTGATGTGAGAGTTATAACCTTTCAAACAAGGTACGACAAGAAATAAAAAAAAATTTACTTAATTTCGATTGTACCCTAAAGAATAGCATTGTTTAGCGATATTTCTGCAACTGAGCATCTCAAGTGATTAAGAATTAAAAAAATCCCTTATTAAAATTTAAGACCTTTCTAAAACTGAAAACCAAAAGCCTAGAAGCTGGTCTGGTTTTCAAAATATTCTTATCCTCTTTCGAGGGCAAGCTATGGCCGGCAGTCATGACTTCTGCAGACTTTTGAGTGTGTATCCCCACTCGATATTTTTCTTCTTGTTGACTTTTATTCATATTTTTATTTGATAACACCTCTGTTTTTGTCAGGTTTTTTAGGTGCTGGATTTCTGAAAGATCAAACGTAAGCCCCCCAACCAACTTCAAGTTGAAACTTCGCAGGGTAAATGCGGGATGTGAAGTGTGTAGTGTTGTATTCCTCTTGACTTTTCAAAAGAAAAAAATTCATACTGCTTTTCGAAATTTTAAAAATAATCAAAGAAAAATCGAATATTTCCGTTTGTCTCCAAAAAAATCAAAAAAATATCGCTCTATTTATGTTTGAGAGTGATATTCTTCTTTTGCCTGCAAGGTCTGTTAATTACCATTTCTGTTAACTTATTGCAGAATTATCTTTTATAGAACTACACTAATGATTTTTTTATAACCAAAAGGGAGAACTTACTTCACATTTTAAGGGAATTAAAACCACACAGATTTTTTAAATATTTAAATTAATTATATAATGGGAAAATTATGTCCATTTTACAAATCACTTAGTAAGAACTATAACACTTTCAGTGGGTTAATTTCCAAGGGATTTATTTTTCTGCACCTTTGCGTATGATGGCACCACCTGCGGCACTGCCAATGAATAAATAATGGCTTCATTGAATACAAATTTCCCAGGTCTTGATTTGAAAATTGAAATTCACCAAAAGAAAAACGATGAAGGAATTACCTCTAAAATAAAATATCAAACAATTGAGAAAGGATCATTTAAACTGATTATTGAGCTCACATCAAATTAATATAATTGGTCACTCTTTCCAATAGAATTCATTACCTTTTAATTAACATAGATCTTTCCCTTCCCGTGTGTATCACCATCAACAGTCTTCTATATCTTCCTTTTAAAACCCATAATAATCGTGTATTAGTTTCGGATTAAAACAAGAACAAAAGGATCTTATCCCTTACCTAGTACTATTGTTAAATCAATTCCCTTATATTTAAATCCTTAAAACTTTTAACAACCCACAAGTTTACATATAAAAATATTCCCTCCTGATGTAGTTTTATTCAAATAAAAATTTGCATTTGAATGTTAATTAAGACATTGAAATGTCCTTCCTTCCTTTAATATTCTTATATGTATTCATTTGTTATTATTGAAGATTAAGTATTGAATCCTTTTTATATATAGTCATTCTCTTTCTTATGAAAAACTCCTCTATTGTCTTTGTTTAATTTATAAGAAGGGTATGATGGACTATTTTGCTTTCAGGTTTTTCAAAGGGTTATCGAGAAGAATATATCTTTTGGAATTAATTCACTTTGTTGGTCGCAGTAGAACAATAATGAAAAAAAAAAAAAAAACGAAGAAAAGATGGACAAAGTTTTACTTTCGGAATATTGGATTTAGTGTTTTCGTGAAAACACAAAAATTTACATCTCTATTGAAAGATTATCCGGCTATTTAGACAATATTATGATGATGGTGGAGAAGATTCTTTGTCATGCTAATGGAGAAAGAAGAAGGCATAGAGGTAGAGGGTGGAAATTTGAATTTTGTGGTGGCTGTCAAAGATTCTATAGGATTTTAAGAAAAAGGGTTTGACAGGGAATTAACTTATATACCATTGATTTATTTTTGTTTGACCAATAATATAATTCAAGACTGTTTTTTTGTTTGTATAATTTGCGCGTAGCTATTGTAGGGGTTTTTTTTATCCCTACCCAGTTCAAGAAATATGGAAATTCGGAAAATAAATTTGAATGCATATCCTGTGGAGGTGTATAATACAAGCGGGAAATTTTATCCTTATTCGTGTGATGTAGTTTTAGAAAGAATCTCTGTACTTAATACTTTGTCCGAAATTAGCGAATAAGCGTAAAAATTACTGCTACAGTGGTTTTAATGAAGGTATACAAAAACTGAGTATTTTACTGCAACACTCGTATCGTAAAATCGTCGTATTGTAAAATCCCGAGTTGTGGAAATTTTAAAATTGACAGGTGAACTTAAAATTATTGACAGGAATGGAGAAGACCTATAATTTTTTGCCGAATCCGAACGCCAAAGCAGAGATGTGCTTTTTCTTGACAAGAGCTACTCTTGGAGGATTTGTCAATTACTCGCAATAGGCCGTGAAAAACATTTATATTTTTCTAAGGAGCTATATAGGCTGGGAATCGAACCCTGGAAAAAAAAGCAGGAAGCAAAGAAATTCCTCTCATAGAAAAATAAAATTTTATTGAACTAAATTTATTTTTTGTATACATAAATTTTGATTTAAGAAAACTCATACCTGGGACCTTGTGAATTTATTGTTGAATTAATTAGTAAAAATATTTCCAAGAAAAAAAAATAAAAAACGCCGCTGTCTTGTTTAATACCTGAAAATGTCACTTAAATTTTTGAGGCACAGGTAAATCTTAAAAGGTCTGTCACATTCGTCGTCATCATTGGAACCAGCTTCATCCTTACAAAAATCAAAAAGTTCACGTGCCTTTGAATCACTAATGTGTGGACCAAGTTTTTTAACAAAAATCCTCTCACTCAAACCACCATTTTGCAAAACTCCAAAACCTTCCATCATACATTTAACATGACACATAACCAATCTGTCAATAGAATTCAAATCGTAATCACCAGATCGAAGTTTTTCAATCAAATGATGAGGTGTTTGTTCATTATCTCGACAAATATCAGAAACTTCCCTTAAACGTATTGATATTTCATTGGATATACATTCCTATTAAAATTGTTGAAATTATTATTTAAATTTTTGATATTACATATTGTGATTTTTGAAATAAAAAAAAATGACTAACTTGGATTTCTAGGCAAATACAGGCTAATGCAAAAATAATTGCTATGACTGACTTCATTTTTATATTATTAAATTATTAAAAAATTAAAACTTCAACATTGCTTATTTGTAGAAGCTTTTATATAGAAATTTACTTGTAGATACCTACATTGAGGGTAATTTTTTTTATTTTTAATTATTTGTCTAATTGAATTGATCTGGCATGCAAGTTATTTATTGTTCTATAGATAAGGACTTTTTTTTTGTGTATGCTTTAATATTTAAATAATTAGTTCAGCCTTTGTTTAAATTAGCATGTAGATACTAGATACCTAAATTAAAATTTATTTTCTTCTTTAAACATTTTTTTTTTTTGTAATTCACTTGAATTATAAAATTAATGGTGTGTTGAAACTAGTATCTATTGTTTTCTTATGATACTAAAGGAAATATTTTTTAGAGTTTGTATTATAAATAATTGTTGAGAATAATCATGTAAATTAGACCGCACAAAACCTACATTTTAATTGATTTTCCATATAATTTTTCATTATTTAAATACGGTTTTCCCCGATTAATTGCTCCGGCCATTTTATTTTGATTTTTTTGAACATTTATTCGGATATTCATTTAACTCTTGATTACGTCTTTTGTGCAATTCAACTATATTCTCTTATAATTGCACTAGTTTAGACAATTAATTAAAAGCTGATTTGCTCATTTAAGAACATGAATGATTTAAACTAGCTGGTCCGCCCGGGTTTGCGTGAAATTTTTCAACAATTTTATCATTTAAAAAAAAGAAAATTTTTTGGGGTTTCAAAAAGCTCTTATAATGAATATTTTAGCAAGTTCCAATATAATTTGTGTACTTATGCAAAATATAACAACAGCAACAGCAACACACAAACATATATATGCCAGCAAGACCTAAAGGTTCTTATAAATTAGGCAATGTTAGAAGGAATAGAAGAATAGGATAGATTTTTGTTGGCAGATAAGGATTGAGAAATTAGGTTTTGATTATCTCATTAAATCCCAGGGGTGGCGTTCAGTTGAGGGAATATAGAAAAGAATGCTACTTATGACTGGGGATCGAACCCGCACATCCAGGTTAGCAGTCAAGCACTATTTCCACAGAGAGCATAACGCCATCTGTTGGTGATCCCATTTCTGTGACGGACGGAAGTCGATTGTTAATTCTGTAGTGTTTTTCATCCTCAGAATCAATATTTTCTTCTTCTCATACAAAATAGAATTTTCTGATATCACCACCAGAAACTCCTGAAAGTATGCAACTTCAGGTTTTCACGATTTGTTCAAATTTAAACGATTCAAATTTTCAATTTGTGTCTCCGTTGTGTCTTTATCTGCTTCAATACGGATCCAACAAAAAAAATCTACATGTTAATCGGATGACGTTCATCTGCGCGTACATAACAAAAAACAAAAGCCATCAACTATAATCTGTGCTACAATGTTTTAATTTTTGCTGTTTAATTTGTGTTTAATTTCGATGTTTACAAAATAAAGTACATTTTTGTCAAAAAAATATTGAAGTATTTTTATATGTTTCATTTTTTTTATTCGACCCCCTCTTAGTTGAATTTTAACGGGATATCAAAATTAGTTCAATTCAGAGTAATATTTTTTAAAATTCAAGTTAGAGGGATTAGTATTTTTTTTTTTCGTTTAAAAACATTTATTGAATTTAAAAATAAGGTTAAACAAATTAAATAAGAGAGAGAAACATTTTACTTTTATGGATCAATAATTCATTATTCGTGTCGATCATGGAATCCGCAATATTCATTATATTGTATCCCCAGAGATTCTCAGAGAAGTATTCTCTTTTTCTCTACACATTAATTGTCATGAAAAGAAACTGAGAATCACTGCAGATCCAGTACTGTGCCTTCCATAATCGACATGATTAATGATTATTGATTATTTTATCAAAATATTGTTTAAACAAAATTACTTAAAAAAAGAAGAAATTACGGCTAAAAAATTTTGGTAGCCGCAATGTTCACCCGTTAAATTTTAATTTTAAATGGCAGTTTAAAAATCGTATATGGCGAGCCGCGAGGGGCTTATTTGGCTCTCATTTCGCGGCGAGGGTCAATTTAAAAAAAATTGACTTGAATTAGAAAAAAAAATATTTAAAATTAAGCACAACACTTACAATGCCATGCTATACCTTTTTTTAAAGCCCGGAATTCTTCCATTAATCCTGTTTTTAATTTAAATAGTTTAAGTATATAGTTTTTAAAAAATAAATGTTTCAAAATTTTGAAAAAAAAAAAAAAAATTGTTCAATCAAATTTTACTCAAAATTATACACTTTAAGTTATTAAGGAGTGTTTTTTATTTTTTAATATCCAATGATCTTTTATCAGTAATTAATCAAACTTTTTGAAATAGATGCTAAAATATTTTTTTAGTTTTGAGAAAATCAAAAAAACAAAACAAATTACGGGGCATGCCAAAATATTGAAAACAGTTTTGGGTTTGATGAAAATTTGAAGTAGAGGGAGTCGACTGTATTAAGAAGATTTCGTTGTTTATGAATTGTAACAATTTATTTTATTTTTCTTTACCTTTGAAAAATTTGAAACATGAATGAAACAGGCTTATCAATGTAACATCAGTCAAGTAACTGTAAAAATAAGTGTACAACTTATATGGGAAATATTCGAGTACAATATTTTCGTTCCACTTAGATGATAAATCAATTTTGCAAGGGAGATTTAAGCGAAGAATTCTGTACATTAAACTAATAACAATACTTCTAGTTCTTTTCTTGCTATCATTTTGGTTGTTATTGTTAGTACCTACCTACATACATATGTATATAGTTCGTAATAAAACACGTCTCCGCAAATAAAAACATTTACAAAAGATTCCCATTGTGTTGATGTTATTTCAGTGTTCCAGAAGTTACTCATACGTACCACTTACAACTCAATTCGAAACAGTTCTGTTTAAAAGCAAAAGGTGCAGGGTCGTTATTATATCGCTAGGTGAATTGGATTGAATTTCAAATATTTAGCAGGTAGTGCAATTCGTAGTGCATATTATGGATCTAAAGAAGCTTGATCTATAGGTTCAACTTCCGGCGCGGTGGAGGGAAAAGTTATTACAATTTTTTTATAAAACTTCTTTTTTTACTTTGATAAATGCGTTTATTGGTGCAATAAACAAATTATTAAATGTCAATAAACAATTTAATTGATTTTTACATTTTTGTTTATTATCGTAATAAACTGTATATTGGCTCAATAAACTATTTATTGTCCCAATAAAGTTTCTAGGGGTAGCTAAATACTTTATTTTTTTCAAATTATGGTCGATTCTCATAAAATTCACAGCCTATTCATGCTGTGATTTTTATATAAAGTCGGTAAGCGTTAACCATAATTTGCATCTTAGATGGGTGCGACAGCATAATATTACGAAACGCAATCTGGAGTTGAGGTCACTTGAATAAAAATTAAAAGTTCAAGTGACCTCAAGTCCAAAATGCGTTTTGTAAAATGCTGTCGCACCATGTGAATTCTATAACAATCAATCAATTACAATAAAAAAAAAAATTAAACTTATTAAAACTTTATAGGGACAATAAATAGTTTATTGAGACAGTAAATAGTTTATTGGGCCAATACAAAAAGTATATTGACGCAACTCACCATTTTTGTAAAAGATAAATAATTCAATAAATGATTTCTTGTCTCAACAAACGTTTATTGGGCCAATAAACCATTTTTACTTGTATCAATAAACGTTTATTGGGCCAATAAACTACTTTTACTTGTATCAATAAACGTTTATTGGGACAACAAACCACTTTTGCTTATATAAATAAACGTTCATTGGGTCAATAAACGTTTATTGGGTTAATAAATGCTTTTGCTTGTATCAACAAATGTTTATTGGGCCAATAAACAGATTTAGCTTGTATAAATAAACGTTTATTGGGTTAATAAACCGCTTTTGCTTGTAGCAATAAATATTTATTGGGCCAATAAATCGCTTTTTATTGGCCCAATACCTAAACCAGTTTATTGGACGAAAATTGATAAATACATTTATTATCCCAACAAACTTTTTTATTGTATCTACGTACCTTTTTGGTTCAGTGTAGGTAATTATATCTCTTACTATGAGCGATTTTATAATATGTTTCAATAACACATTTGATTGGTTATTGAAACCGAACAAACTAACCCACAATTAGTTTAATAAAATTTAGTAAAATTTAATCGACACAGTGTGTAGATTTAAATAATTTGTTTTAATCAAGTTGACTCGTTTAATTTAACCTGGTGAGTTTGCAGGTTGTATATTAAAAATATTAGTTATTTAACTAATCCGAGACTTACGTTGTTTTTAATCGATTTTTTTGCTGCGTGTAAAACATGATAAAAGTGGGAAAGTCAGTGGGTGGATTTTTTTCAAACCAATTTCTATAAACCATCTTGCTGCTATAATTGGAACACACTTTAAAATTTCAACGAAATTGGTTTAGTAGTTTTCGAGTCTATAAGCCTCATACAGAAGATGACTAATTTGGAATTCATTGGCACGGTTGCAGGTAGGATAATAAATTATATTTTCGTCCAACTACAAAAAATGATTTATTCAAATAAAGAAATTGGAAAAAAATCTTGAGCTTCTTAATTTATAACATTCCTTATAATGTTTAAACCTTTGACACTGCTTATAGGTATTTATCAAAGAAAACTTTCCAATATTATGTCTATACACCTTTTTTTATATCAAAACTTTTAATTAATTCATGTAAATTATCTTAAAAACCAAACCAAAAAAAATGTTATACATGCCAAGTGCTTGTAAATATTTTGCTCCAGGATACTCAAACATAAGAGTACAGTTTATAATAACCACTTGCTTGTATATGATGTACACAACAGAAAAAAAAAGGATGTAACCTCCTAATTATAATGCAAGCAGAAGAACAAAAAAAAAAAACTCTTTAAAAGATACATAAAGTATCCCTTGAAGGAACACATGTTATAAGAACTAATTTTAAAATGGATTCAGAGACGCAAACAGGAAACAAAATATGTATGTTGTTCCATCTTCGTGTTTTATTTTTTGTTTTTGTAAAATAAAAGAGCACAAATGAGTCGTATGCAGTAGCTGAGTGGACAATGGACATGTCAATTTGAGTGATTTTCAATAGGAACTCATTGATTACATTTTGCCTTGCAGTCTAAGGTTAAATTTTCTAAAACAATGTCCAATGTTCAGTCAAGAAAACGAATTTCAGTCAGGTAAATATATTTATTGCTCGCATGATATATTTTTCGCGTGATATTCTTTTCGCAAGACATAATTCTCGCATGATATTTTTCTGACATGTTATATTTCATGCATGATTTATTTTTCCCATGAAATATTTTTCATATGATATTCTTCCTGCAGTATGATATAATTCTCTCATGACATTTTTTTCGCATGATACATGCATGCAATATTTTTCACATGACATATTTCTCGTATGATATATTTCTCGCATGATATATAAATGTCGTGTGATATATAAATGTCGTGTGATATATTTTTCATGTTATATTTTTCTCGTATACAATTCACTCTTGATATATTTTTTGCAATATTTTTTATATGATATTTTTCCTGTATGATATAATTTTGTCGTGATATTTTTGTCGCATGATATAAATCTTACATTATATTTTTTTCGCATGATATAATTTTGTCATGATATTTTTCTTGCATGATTATTCTCGCATGATATATTTTACGCGCATGATTAATTTCTCTCGTGATATATTTTTCATATAATATTTTTCTTGTATGATATAATTCTCTCATGATATATTTATCGCATGGTATTATGCTCGCATGATAAAATATTCAAAATTCTTATTTAAAACTGAATTGACTTGATCTCGGATGCAAAGTTACAAAAGCTGAATAATAAGCCTATATACAGGCAACATTTAGGTCTTACTTTCAAAATCAATTACATAATGTATGTATAGGTCTGTTTATATTTTATTTTATAAATGGAACCATACTTGCCCTTTAGACAATGATGAGCAAAAAAATAAAGTATTTCTATACACGCGGTTAAAACAAGAGAAAACAATGTAAAACTACTCGAGGCCCGTGGCAATTTTTTACTCAGAAAAGATTACAAAAACTCTGTTTTCATCAAGAAAGAAAAAAAAAATCACAAAAATGAGTAGAATATATTTTGTATGTACAGAAACCCAAAGTAAAAGAAAGAAAATATCCTTTCCAAACCACAAAACAATCCTCTCACATTGTATATATTGCGTGTGGAGTGAGAGGAAATGCACTTATCCAAACACCACCCTCCTCCATCTCTATGCAAAAGCATATTATCCATAAGAGTAATTGTGCTTTAATCTCATATAATATACATACAACATAGTTTTAAACAAAAAGTTCTATTCTCAGGATGCGGCCGCAGGCTTGTGCATTCATTCTTCTTCTATATACTCGTATACTCGTATGTGGTGAAATTGGAAAACTTATCCACAAAAAGGATAATGAACTGCAGTATTGTTGTTTAGTATAAAAATGACAACTGTCATTGCCTAAACGATATTTATGAGAAGTTTTCCCTTCCCCACCAACTAGATTTCAGAGTGGAATGTGAAAAAGGAGTGAGAGAGTTCCGTTTTAGGATTTAATGGGAAATTACTTTGTCTTCATTCTGAAGGCACATCTTTGTTAGTGTTGTTGTTGTGTGGTCTATCCTTCTCTATATATGTAATAGAAGGACTGTGGCGATGGCAATGGCGATGACGATGGCAGGACCAGGAATTGAAATGTCAAAAGGCTTTCGAAAGATTTATTGCTACGAGGTTAAAGGAGAGTGTACATTATGGGCTAAGTAACACCTTATAGCTCAGACAGTTTTCATTTCTATCCGCAAGTTGTGAGTGCAGTTACAATATATAGCGCACAAACAATTCCACACAGACTTCCTTCTTTTTGATTTCAAAGTGAATCCTTGCTGGCTATACCAAGTACCAACCAACTAAAGCAGGATTTTGTTTCAATTTATCCATTTCCCCACAGGTAAAGTGGAGTGAAAATGTGGTGGTGGTGTGACTTTTTGGCGAGTTGTGATACAGTTTAGGGGTGGGAAGGGGGTGAGGTGGTTCTCCAATCGAAGGCGCGTGCATCCGCAGGATTCACAGGCAGATAAGAATTTCTTCTCCCAGACGGTTTTTAACTTTGTCCAAATACAAACAACCTGCAGGCCACCACGATGATCATACTCATACTCAAGCGCCATCTTGACTAAGATTTATTTGTTTTACTCGTTTCAACTTAAATTTATGTGCGTTTGTGTGGCATAGCGGTGATTGTAGGTAAAAAATTCTTTTTAAAAAGTTTTTTTTTTATTTTTCTAATGAAATACTTTCCACTGAGTGAGTCGAGCAAATGAGCAATGAATGAGGAAATAATGGGACGTGAGGTTAACACAAAAAAAAAAGAGATGACTCTGTAAAGCAAAAAGTTTTATTTTTTTTCTTGCTGTAAATTTGAAACATGAAACACCATAATGAACTAAATAATTTGAATTTTGCTCTTTTAATCTTCTGCAGGAGCGAAATTCTAAGGTAAAAGTTTTTTTTTTCCAGGGAATTGAATTTTGTTTTTTTTTTGCGAAGAGGTGTGATATTTTAAAAATAGAATTCCCATTAACAGCATAATTAGAGAAGAATTTTTTTTAAGAGTAGATATCTATCTACAAAAGAAGTTATAAAATACTTTTTCATCTGCCGGCTGAGTGGCGATGAATTATTATCTAGACATGATCAACCTCAGTGACGTCATTAATTCCAGCGAAAACTCTTTTAAATTGTGGGTAGATGAATCGAAAAAAGAAGATAGGTACAATTCTAATAAAAGGAAAGTGGGCGTGGTAGTGGGTGGGACAAATACAAATGACACATGTCATATGTCTAAGGTTTAAATGTTCTTAAGTACAAAATTTTAATTTTCTATAAGGACTTTCAATAAGGAAGTAAACTAAAATATGATTGATGTGGGCGTGATAGTAGGCGGATTTCCAAACAAAAAATACACTTATCATTGTTATGTTTAAGAGAGATTTATTATTAATTTTAGCCTTCTTATAGGGTCTACATATATTAGGATACAATTCTAATATAAGAAAAGTGGGCGTGGTAGTGAGTGAGAAAAATACAAATAACACATGTCATGCTTAAGGTTTAAGAGTGCTTAATTACAGAATACAAATTTTTTAACATTCAATATGGAGTAAACTAAAATAACGGGTGATTTTTTAGCTGGTTTGGTTTTGGCAACACTGGTTTTGACAGCTGACGTGTGTTTAGTATCTTGTGTCACTGTCAAACAGCTTCAGTTTGGTTTGCAAGCAGTTAGGCCATTGTTACAGCACTTTTTTTTGCCCGAAATTGAAGTTCTTGACTTGCATGATGTGTGGTTTCAACAAGACGGTGCCACATGCCACACAGCACGCGAAACAATGGCGCAATTGCGAGGCGAGTTTGGTGAACAGTTAATTTCACGTTTCGGGCCGGTCAATTGGCCGCCTAGATCGTGCGATTTGACACCATTAGACTATTTTTTGTGGGGGTATGTCAAGGCTAATGTCTATAGGGACAAGCCCGCTTCGATTGACGCACTGGAAGCCAACATCCATGCATTCATTCGTGAGATACCGGCCGATATGTGTGAAAGAGTATGCCAAAATTGGACTCAGCGGATGGGCTACCTGAGACGCAGCCGCGGTCAACATTTGCATGAAATTATCTTTAAACATTAAATTGCAAGGTTCAAACTATCGATTCAAATAAATATTTCATTCATTTTTTCGAACTTTTTGTGTTTTTTTTTTTAAAAAAGTTCTAAACCTCTTAAAAAATCACCCGTTATGATAAATGTGGGCGTGGTAGTAGGCAGATTTTCGAAAAACTAAAAGTTTTATTATTTTGTCTAAAGAGAGATTTATTATGAATTTTAAGACTTCATACGACTTTATTTAAGGATAAAATTCTAATGTGTATAAGAAAAGTGGGCGTGGTACGTTTTTTGTGGGACATACAACAAATTTAATGATCTAGTTTTAAAAGTGCTTAATTACAAAATTTTAACATTCTAATGACGTTCAATAGGGAGAAAACTAAAATATGATTAATGTGGGAGTGGTTGAAGGCAAATTTTTAAATAAAAGTGGGTGTGGAAGTAAGTGAACTTTTAAAAAAATTGCACATGTTATGATTTGGGTTCAAGAGATATCAAGTAAGAAGGAATCTCAGTAATAAGAAAAGTGGGCGTGGTTATAGTTGGCGGATTTTCAAAAAATCTTCTTATTTCATTGCTACGTCTCAAGAGAGAATTATTATATATTTTTAGGGTTTTTAAAATTTTATATAGAAATAAATTATAAGTACATATAAGTTTTTTTTTCATTATTATGAAAGCTCAATATGTGTTTTTAAAAATATTTAACATTTTTTACCTAAAAATACATTGAAAATTATTTAAAAAATTAAAAAAACAAAAAATAAAGAGAAAAAGCAAAGATACTGCAGAAGCTAGATTCTTCGAGAAAAACAGCCACGGATTTTTTACGGTCTTACTCTTACTTTACTTTTTCGAACATTTAACACTCAATGCTCAGAGTAGTTTTTTTTTCGTTTTAATTCGTTTTTATTCAAATATTCATATTTTCTTGATTTTCATTTTTTTTTTTTTATTTTTTTAATAATTTTAAATATATTTTTAGGTGAAAATGTTAAATAGTTTTAAGAACACATATTGGGCTTTCATAATAATGAAAAAAAAATTATACTTAATAACGTGTTTTTGTGAAAAAAAATCATATCGAAGTCAAAAAAACAACCTTAAAATGCTTAGCAAATGTATTTGATAATAAATTGCAGGAAAAACGTTATCCACACATAAAATAGTTGTATAGTAGATACAAATTTCTAACTGTTCTTGTTCAAATAGAAAAAAAATTTCAAAAATCGGTTATAGTTTGGCAAAGTTAGAGCCAGTCAAAGGAAAAAAGAATAAAAATCATAAAAACAAGTCGAAAACGAGCGAAAACGAGAAAATTACTTCTTAAGTTTTTCGAGTTGAAAAGACCTCAGGAACTCATGGTTTTCTTCTGAGGCGGGGATTTCGGGACACCCTGTATAATTGATAAGAATTCAAAAAAAATTTGTGGATGCCACGCCCCCTTAATGAAAAATCTCAAGTTTTCAATTTTAAACTTTGTATGCACTAAAAGTCGAACTGATCAACTAAATTTTTTACATTAATTCGGACAAAATTCTGAGGAAGTGGGTGATAGATCCCATGAACAAGCCTTAGGTAGCTGTAAGTTTCTATGTACCTACTAATTTTTTAGAACTTTGATTTTCATTCCCAACAAGTTTTAAAAAATCTATATATACGCCTCTATAAGAGTGTCCCAGTGCAGTAAGCCTCGTTAAAACTTGCAGAGCATTAAACAAAAAAAAAAATTGACAAAAAATTTCTCTGATGCACAACACACACAGCTAACTCATCCTTAAAATCTCTTGTTCTTATCTATAAACTCCTGCTATATATAAATACATGGTCATACGATGTTAATTCCCTTACCTTTTATATCCTCCCTCTTCTGTGGCATAAGCTCTGTAGTCTTAAAAAAAAAATAAAAAAATAGAAGTGAACACAGCGATTCGCAGGGATTTACCTGGGCTAGGACAACTGCAAAAATGCTGTCAACCATAAAAATGAATTTCCATATCCATTCTGCAGTTCCAGTTAGATCCACTTCCATGCCGGCCGGAGACTCATGGTCCCCGTTCGCTCGTGTATATAGGATTAATTGGCCATTGCACAGGCAATTGGACATGGACATGCCTTTTGGACCAGCCAGCATGATGCAATGGCGAGTCGGAGTCGAGTGTTCGACGCATATCCATTTTGCTCAGCTATGAATCCATAATCCAATTAAAAAATGTTTGTTAGTCGATCCGAAGAGATTTGCACACAGGAAGAAAACTCACGGTTTGGTGGTTAGTTTTTTATGGATTTTTTTTTTGTTCTATACTCCCATGAGGTAACTAAGGATAATTTATATTAAGTGACCTTATACATGAAAAACATCATCAGACATAAACTTTAGCCTCTCTTGAAAACGATTGGACTTCTATGATGATGATGGTGAAGTTTTGTCGACAAGAAACTTCATCTTTTACCGGTTGTGATTCATTGTTTATATTTTTGTTTTTTTTTTTCTTCATTGCTAGACAACAAAACTTCCGGATCAAAAGACCGTAAAATATTTCTTCTTTTGAATGTTAGGGAGTATACAAATCTTTAGTCATTGCCAAGGTAACACACACTGACATTGCATCGACAACCGACGAAGACGATGGATCAAAGGAAAGTATAACTCTCCGGAAAGCTTCCTTCAAGAAATGTTAACAACTTAATTCAATAAACTTGCCAAACTTGTCTACCTATACACTCGAGGTACATATAGTCCCTCTGTCTACACAGGAAAGGGCAAGAACATTGATTCATTCAATGAAGTTGTTGATATAATGTATAGAAAGAAACCCCCTTACAATTTCTTAAAGAAGTCCTTTTGTGTTGTAAGACTTCATTTTCATCTGAATTTTGGTAACATTTCATATCGAGTTGTATTGGAACTATATACATGAAAATCTCCTTGATAACCCTTTCTTAAGATATGGTGATGTAGCAGTAGAAGTTTAGTCAAACTTCACTATAAGAGATTTCTATAGCCTTGGTGGGATTTCAAAATGTTTTTTGAATAAAAGTGAAAACTTCTTCCAGTTTTTTTTTTTTTTTTTTTTTTTTTTGTGAAGGGTGGTACCTACCTTAGTTGTTTTCATGTTTCCTTAGAAGAGGATATATAACATGCAAAAAGATAAAAAGGTAAGAACAGAGGGGTCTAAGGGAGATGTTTCAACATCATCATATTAAAATAACTAAAGAGTATAATGTTCACCTCTGCCAGGGTGACAATGATAATGGAGACGTTTAACAAGGAACCATGAGTCGACAGTAGGTATCAACTTTAAATGTGTTAACGAGTTCAGATAAAAGATTGAGATACACAATTAAATTGATCATAAAATGAAGATATATTGTAGCTATTGTGATATTTTTGATAAGTATTTTTTTTTTAATTTAAATGGTGTAGTACTTGAAACTTTAAGAATAATTTGTAAAAAATAATAAAACCCAAACATTGATATTTTATTCATAATGCCCATTCCTCATAAAAATCTATTAAAAACTGCTACAATCTTATTGCTTGCATGTGGCCTATATACCTACCAACTATTGAGTTGATCAAAAACGGATTTATTATTTTTACATCGTTGGTACAACTTTTATCAACGTTTTTTTAGGAGATACACTTCAAACAAATTTAGGGAGTTTGGTACACCAATTGTATCTCTAAAAAAATCTTTAAATGCAGTTCGATAGATATAATCGTGTTATAGTGTGTCCGCGTTTGTCTTTCTATTTTAGGTCTTTACGTTTTCCAAATTTGTTCACAAAACATTTTTGATTTGATATTGGAGATTTTTAACGTGTTTTTTCATGAAATAAATAAAAGTTATTATTTTAAATAACTTAAAAACACTAATTTTATTTATTTATTTACTTTGACATTTTTGTTTTTAATTTTGTAAAATTTTTGAAAAAAAATCTAATCGTTTGAACAATAATGGATTGTTCATTGTGTTAATTTAAGTTTTTTTTTATTTTATATTTTTAAGTAATTATTCAAAAAGTTTTGGGACACAAAAACGGAGTAAACTAAAAATTGCATACTTATATTACTTTAAGGACAAGATTAAATAAAAAAATATATAAATATTAACAAAAAGAAGATCTTAGTGATTTAATTACATTTTAAATTTGAAAGCACATGAGCTAGATTCATGTCTGAAAATTTTTAATAATTAATTAAAAATGGAAAGGAATCAAACTTTATAAAATGAAAAATCATTGCAAAATTGTATGTTGCATATTTTCCAAAATTTCAAAACAAATTTTTAATTTATTTAAATAAAACAAAATTGGGACTTGTACATAAACAATTAGATATCTGTAAAAATACATTTCCCGATTTTTTGTCCTAAATGTTTTGAAATTTTGATTAAAAATTGAAATAAAAGGAAATTTAAAAAAGTTCACAGCATGAACATTGAACAATCATTATATCTGTGGCAATAAGACAATGTAGCTTATGTCGACATAAGCGATTTTTCGATTTTTGATTGTTAGTAGTTCACAGTTTGAGAACTACTTTTCTGTCACATCCCCATTTTGAAATCAATGCCCGTTGAAAAGCTATCTTATAATTCCTAAAAAAAAATTAATATTAATTACCATTGCAGATTTTAGACAAAAATGCGAATTTCTCGAATACTTTTTTTTTTAACATAAGTTATACTCTCTGGGCCTTACCAATAACCAAATTTAAAGACGACTTAAATAGGTATTCAAGTAAAATGAACCATAATGGTATGGACTATAAATAATAAACCATAAACCAAATAATTATTATTTAAGAGTCCGTACCATGTAATATTTATTATTTAGGGTCTACTTAAATATTTAAGTCATACCATGTTTGGTTTGTTATATCAATTTTACTTGAATATTTAAGTCGTCTCTACATTTTGTTATTGGTATAGGGCCCTCTAACTCTATCTTACTGCCACAGAAATGTATAACTATCTACAAAACAATTACATTTTTCAGTTTTATAATTTTTTTTAAGAAAAATTTGTGTGTTTAGGTGGGTCAAAAGTCAAAACCCTTTTTTCTGTGTCAATTTTTTTTAATATTTAATTAAAATTTTTAATATTTAATTAAAAAAAGAAAATTTAAAAAATCAGCAACAAGAGCAATCATTATAAAAAATGTACACACAATTGCATTTTTTTTTTTTTTAATTTTACAAAATTAAAAAAAATATAATTAATTATAGGACAAGTATACAAATGATTGCATTTCTATAAATTAAAAAAAAATCTTAAAATGTAAAAAAAAAAACAAACGCGTTCGAGCAATAAACTCTTAAATCCATTTTTTTTTCCCAAAACTTAATTAATTTAAAATATAATTAAAAAAAACCCATAGCATGGAAAATCAATCCAAACAATTTATAAAAATTAAAAAAAATTGTATGTAAAAAAAAATTGGGACATTTAAAACCGAAAAAAAAGAAAAGACAAACGTGTGTAAACGATTAATGGCTCAAAAAATATGTAAATTTTTTAAGCCATACAGTAGGTGGGCAAAATTCAGTTTTTTGTCTCAAAATTTGTTGAGTAATTGTTCAAAAATGAAAATATAAGAAAATTCAAAAAATTAATTCTATGATTGCATTTTGGTGACAAATTTGACAAAATTTTTCTAAACACAGTTCTTGTGTAAACGAAGTTACACTTTCAAAACTAAAAAAATAAACTTTTACAAATGACTATCCTTCGAACTCGGTAAATTTTTTGAAACGGCGAGTGTACAAATTATTCTAAAAGGTGCTCAAACGTGTACACACGATATTTAAACGATTGCCATAAATAGGTTTGCTCAACTCATGAAAGCAATCTTATATGTATGTGCAGAATTATATAAGCTAGAGTTTTTATCAAAACATATTTTCAAAAACTCTTATAGTTTTAGAAATATTTAAGCGCTTATTGGAAGATCTCCGAAATCCAACGAACATTTTTTTTTATCGAAGGTATTTGTTATTCACTTGTTGTTGAAATTTTGTTGGACACTGTTCTAAATCGTCGGCTGATCTTGAAGATCATGACTTTGTCGACTTTTTGGAATAAGGTAATTCCACACAGATACTATAACCTTATAGATATTACACGCAAAGGAAAATTATCACTTTTCAATCGTGGGATGCAATAATAGTTGTGTTCCTTTACTTTGAAACTCGCATGTGCATTTGGGCGAATTTCTACACATTTTATTTTGTTTCGTCTGAATCATAATATTCTATGTATAATGCAGTTATGTAAAAATCAAAATTAAAAAATCAAGTTTAAAAAAAACTGTTTTGTTTTATTTTAAATATATTTAATTTTTTCACAACATTTATTTATTAGAAAGCGATGCGTTTCGGAATTAATAGTCCTTCATCGGGCTTATGCTTTTGGAAATTTAAATTTTTATATATTTTTTTTAAAATATTTTAGTTGGGTCCTTATTGAACACCCTTATCATTATCATTTAAAATTTTTAGTTTTGTTCTCTTAACCTTAAAGCATGAAATGTATTATGTGTGCTACGTCTACTACCGCACGTCCTTTTTTTAGAAAGTTGATTATTTTTAATTTAAAGCTTTTCAAACTAAACTATGACATAATATGTTTATTTTTTTTTAAGGCCCGTCTACTGCCATACCCACTTTTCTTGAATTTGAATTTTTTTCCTTACAAAATATAAAGTTTTAAAGATTTTTTATTAAAGTTTTCTTTAAAATTTGAAATATTTAAATATGAAAAAAGAATGTACAATTGGTGCGTCGCTGCGAAACGTGGCAGGGTTAAGAGAATAGTATAAATTATGAAGTAGAACAAAGATAAATGTTCACTATAAATACAAGATGAAGCTACATAATTTACGTTCATGTAAATGTAGCCTTCCGGATAACAAACTTGAAGAATTTACGAACTATTAATATAATAATGCAACAATTAAACCCTCTCATAAAATTAATATATTTCTTTTTCATAGAAATTAACATTGAAACTTTTGTAATAAGACCTACCTTTACTTGGTTAACACAAAAACCTTGATTTTATTTCTTATTCATAAAAAAGTAAAATCAAAACACACAAAACTTCATAATTTCATAACTAATAATAAAATTTCCGAACAAAATTCAGCAAATACGTGTGTACCTAATCTGATTCTCATTCTTAAAATAGGTTTATATGTATTGGTTTCTATAGAGGTTATATAGACTCTATTAATGTCGATAGCCTCTTCTTGTCATAACATTATATAAAGATAACATATATTCTGAAATAATTTATAAACATTTATTTATCGAATTCCTATCCTCTATTCGTTTTCGTTTTGGCCCTCTTGAAACTTGCTTCTGTACATCATCAAGGATTACGTCAATGATACTCAAAATCAGCAATTTACTTGCCATTTCCAAGTTCCAAGGTTGCATAACGAAGAGAGAGGATTTAGCAAAAAGTTCTTCAGAACATTTATTATAGGTATATAAGCAAAAGACTGGTCAAACTTGTACAAAGAGCCTATGACTATAAAGAGTTGGGTATAATTCCATTTGAGAAATTTATGGCAGATATTGGTTAACCATTAACGTTGAGTAACAATATTATTTTGGAAAAGTTATGCTAATGACGAGTGCCACTCTCTGTGCCACAGGATGCTGAAGCCTCTCATAATTATTTCATTCAATTATACGATCTACAACCAGCCCCCGGGTAAAACTGAATGCGCTGCCTGATTTGATTACAAACAATAGCTCTGTAATTACCGACCTTTTACCACACTGCCTCATCGCCATTGCTACACTTTTCAACCACCCATCCAACCCATCACTGTATACCTACCTGAGAGTGAAAGGGCACTTGACAGCGCTGCTGTGTTGATTACAGTAATCGGATTAAATAAATTGCGAATCGCACTCTAAAATGTGAATATTCTTTGTAACTATACATATAGGTAGGTACAAACAAATAATAAAAAAAAAAAAACAAGAACAACAATATAATACAGAACTTTAACGTTCGGTCAACACGACAAAATGGCGCCCAACACACATGGCAAGGTAACTTGGTTGAGAGTACGAGTGTGAGCTTCTGTCATTAAGCGAATAATGAGCATTATAACCTCTCATGAGATTCACGAAAATTTAATCTCTTAATTGTTCCTTTCCTTTATTGTTTACTGTTATGTGAATATACCCACCATGCTATTCTTATCTTTGGAATGCTTTTTGATTGCCATTTTTTTTTTTTTTTTTTTCTGCTGTATTTTTTGAATTCTCACATGAGACGGCGAGGTATTTATGGCGAAATGGATATCGCATGACTGGCAATAAATGGCGGACAATGGTCGACTCGACACCGCACCTCTTAAAAATTATATGCAAACAATACAAACGGCATAGCATAAGGATAAGGAGTCACAATGGCGCCCAACGGATGTGGCTATGTATATACACATTGTGGTTTGGTTGTGATGGTGCTTGTCAATTGTATAAACAGAGCTAGCTTTACTTATTTTTTTTTCATTTTGGAGTATGCTTACATTTTATTTTTATTTTTTGTATATTTTAATTTTTCTTTTGTTTATTTTCCGGCCCTTATCGTTATTCTTTGTGATTGTGGTTTAAGTAAACAGTAAATAAAATATTTTTTAAATGGAGCTTTTATGTGTTGGCTGTACTTTGTTTATAAGTTGTTATAGTTTGTTATGGAATCTACAATACAAAAAAGATGCACTTTTAAATTTTAAATTAAGAAGTGGTTGAACTGCCTCGATGGAGATCCTCAAACTAAGTACGAGCCTGGTTTTTAAATTTATACGAATAATTAAAATCAAATAGTTTTTTGCAAAAAAATTTAAAATTCAAAAGAAAAATTTATAAAACCAAATAAACAGATAGAGGTCTATGGGGTTGAAAACGTTATATTTTAGTAGTTATTATGTCCTTAACGTGGTGTTAATTAAGAAATTTCACACCAATACATACTACCGCAATCAACACGAAGATTTAAGTTTTTTTTTTGGAATCCACTTTTGTGGAGCCTTGGTTTCAGGATTAATAAGTAACGATTTCCAATTTTTAGAAGTTTTCAGTAAATTGAGTTTCATATCAAAAATTTAAATCTAGGAAGCATCAACATAATATATTAGATACAGGATCCCGACTGTAGTTCAAAATGCCAAAAGCCTTTGCAAATATTGGAAATTCAGTGCTTCAAAACAGGTTGCCAAAATATTTTTCTAAAAGCTGGAAAATTTTGGTTAGAAGTAAAAAATAATCATCGCATTTTTTCGTTTTATTTTGAGTAAGTATGGTACCTATATTTCTTAATAATCGTTTTTTATAGAACTTATTGTAAAATTAAAAAAAAAAACGCTTTTCCAACAGTCCAAAAGAATTAAACAAAAAACAAAAACAATGCATGATATACATGTATGTTCTCTAAGCTGACAAAATTTAAAAATTATTTGAGTAACTGAATTTTTCAAAAAAATGAATTTTTCAATTACAAAAAGTTTAGTCATCTTTTTGATTTTTTTTTAATCCACCCCTTCCACGCCCTTTTTGCATTAAATACTTTTACTCTTTATCCAAAACTTAAAGTAAATAAGAATTACAAATTTTTAAAATACGCTTATTGTTAAAAATTAAATTTTAAAATTTTAAAAATCCGTGTAATAAGATCCATTTTTTTGTACTTTTTTTATTTAAGTTCAAATATTCAAAAAAAAAATTGGTGTTCTATTTACTTCATATCCTCGCTGTATGGTTCTTGAGCTTTATAAAAGACGCTCTGTTATTATTTTAATAATTTTTTTATTATTAATGTGTCGTCTCTTTTTTAGCTGAAATTAGTTATTTGGTTTGCAGCGTAACGCCATCTGTTGGAGATCCCATTTTCTTGAGAGATTGTAACGGGTGATTTTTTAGCTGGTTTGGTTTTGGCAACACTGGTTTTGACAGCTGACGTGTGTTTAGTACCTTGTGTCACTGTCAAACAGCTTCAGTTTGGTTTGCAATTTAACCATGGATCGTCTTACAAATGAACAACGCTTGCAAACTATTGAATTTTACTATCAAAATTCGTGCTCGGTTCGAAATGTTCATCGCGCGCTGCTTCCATTTTATGGTCGGCATTCTCGACCTTCTGAGCAGTCTATTCGGAAGATTGTGACCAAATTTCGCACCAAATTTACTTTGTTGGACATTAAACCACCAACACGTTTACGTACTGTGCGTAGTGCGGTTTATGGGCCGGCGGCATTATTGGGCCATATTTCTTCAAAGATGATGCGAATCGCAGCGTTACTGTCAATGGTGAACGCTACCGAGCGATGATAACAAACTTTTTTTTGCCCGAAATGGAAGTTCTTGACTTGCATGATATGTGGTTTCAACAAGACGGTGCCACATGCCACACAGCACGCGAAACAATGGCGCAATTGCGAGGCGAGTTTGGTGAACAGTTAATTTCACGTTTCGGGCCGGTCAATTGGCCGCCTAGATCGTGCGATTTGACACCATTAGACTATTTTTTGTGGGGGTATGTCAAGGCTAATGTCTATAGGGACAAGCCCGCTTCGATTGACGCACTGGAAGCCAACATCCATGCATTCATTCGTGAGATACCGGCCGATATGTGTGAAAGAGTATGCCAAAATTGGACTCAGCGGATGGGCTACCTGAGACGCAGCCGCGGTCAACATTTGCATGAAATTATCTTTAAACATTAAATTGCAAGGTTTAAACTATCGATTCAAATAAATATTTCATTCAATTTTTCGAATTTTTTGTGTTTTTTTTTTTAAAAAAGTTCTAAACCTCTTAAAAAATCACCCGTTATAAACCAATTGTCAATTACGTACAGCCTTATTAGTAAAAATGCACCATTCGCTCGTAAATACACGTTTTACCTAACAAATGGATATTAGACTTAGCCGCGGTTTGATAAAATAAAATATTAATAAACTTATTCGGTCTTCATTTTATCTGTTCACAGAATAACACCGAAAAGAAGGCAGCACTTCCCTCAATTGTACTAAAATATTCAAGTACTTCTTTCATTTTTGAAAGCTAACTGTCATATCAGTCAGCTTTGAATTGAATTGTGAACGGTAGAGCTATCCGCTCGTTGAACACCAAAATTGGTGAGATAAGTTATCCGCTGATTGTCAAATGTCATTTAAGGCTAAAACACTTTTATTATTAAGAATTATAAGATAAAACATGTGTTAGTGTTTTTTTTTTTTTGACACTATCAGATATTTGTCGCAGAGAGCTTAAAGCAAGCAACAACTTGCGACCAAAGACTTGCCAACACAAAAATTTTGTCTCCTTCTTATATAAAATGGAATTTTCAGACGTTCTTTATCACCATCAACCCCTAAAAGTATGTAATTTCGTGTTTTCACGATTTTCCGACTTTCCGGTTGAAATTTCCAATTCATAATCATCCGTATCTATAAAGAAGTTTTAAAGCTATCTTAACTTTAAAATACCTCTAAATAGCTCTTAAGTGCGAATACACATTTAAGCAACGTTACTTAAAGGAATCTTAACTAAAACGTCAACTACCACGTTTAGAGGTTACTTAAAGCCATTTTAAATATATTTTGACATCTGAGAAGAGTTGTTTTTTTTTTTGCATTTTTCCGAAGCTTTCAAAAACAGCCTTAAAGTATGCATTTCGTAGAATACGTGACACAATCGTTGTTTAGTTAAGTATCAATGGGAAAACGATTATAGATAAGAATTTAAGTAGCTTCATTTAAAGGTAAATTAAATATTTAAGCATTTAAGCACACTTAACTAAATGGCCTTTAAGAGGCGTTTTAAGAAAATCTAATAGATATGGCTGAATGTGTTTACCTGATTAAATGCAAATTCAACAAAAATATACCCAAGCAAATCGGAGAGCAACCAATTTATTTTTATGTATTAAAAGGTATTTTATTAAATAAATTAAAATTTAATAAATAAAAAACAAAAAAAAAAATGATTACTGATATATATTGAAATAAAACTAAATTTTATATTTTTCTGAGAAAGTCTAATTTCACCAAAATTCGGAAACATCCTGTAAACAATTTTTATTTAAATTTACATATTTTATAGGTTTAAGTATTTTGTTTAAGTAGACAGTAGATTATTGTAAAGATATCTTGATTCTTTCAAATGTTATTATTTTTTCTAGGAATAAGTAATAAAAATGGTATTTGTTTAAAATAATTTGCATTACAAATTTATATAATTTCCAAAAAAAAAAATGATGAGCTAATACGAATAAATCAACAGAATCAGAGCAAAATCTTGGCAATTTCAGCGTAACAATGTTTTTCTGAAGATTTTACCGAAAAAGACAGAATTCAAAACCTCACTGAAAAAATTCTTAGAAAAATGAATCCAGTTTTGTACCTTGGCTTCGAAATTAGTAAATTACAACTTTTTGTTTGCAATTTCATAAAATGAGCGAATTGAAGATATTGACCCTCAAAAATCATATTTCACCACTTTGAGTATCAATTATTCAATCGAGGAAAAAAAATATTGCCAGTTTTGATACTTATTTATATTTAAATTGCAATTTTTGAGTCGTAGTTTGAAACTGGTTATTCGGCAATCTTCCAGCTTTTAAAGATTAATCCTGTCGAGATTTAAGAACAATTTTTCGTTGAGATAACAATCTTCGTCAGTTATTTAAACATTAAACCTATGGTATTGCTCCAAAGATAGTGTTTTGGCCAGGTACGGCAGTTAGGCTCATCAGTCAGATGCTGTTGTACCCTACTAAGACGCGAATTATGGTCGATGCTTACCGATTCTTATAAAACTTACAGCATGAATGCACTGTGAATTCTATATTTCTAAGAGAATTTGATTAAACTCAGACACTTAGAAAAAATAGTAGCCCGTGGTCTGGTTGAAGTATCGATAGCATGGAAATCACCACATAAATGTTCAAATTATTCCCCTGAAGATAGTAGATTGCCACTAAAAAGTTGTAATTTACTCTTTAGTTTTGACCTTAAATCAGCAAATAGGTATTTCATAAATTACGATGGTGTGGGCTCAATTTTATATATCGTGATTACATTTTGTTGGTTTGACCATTGAGAAAATGAAAATCACCATTTACATTTCGCAAAACAAGATTAATAATTTGTAAAATTAAATTATTCCCCAGAAGTAGTAGATTGCGACTCAAAAGTTGTCAACTTTTGCTTTGAAGTCAGCAAGCTCGAATTATGATTTTTGATAATAAATACCAAATTATAAAATTTTGTATTTTACGAAGATTTGAATGCTAAATTATAATTTTTTCAACCATTTTTAAATAAATGCGTCTTGATTTACTAAAAAAAATAGTTTCGTAAATTACAACCTAAAATTACGCAATCAGTGATTTTTCAATTCTTTCCGTGCTCTTACAATAGATCACCATATAAAATTTGCCAGGTTTTATGTGGATTTCCGAAAAAATATGCGACAAATTACTTATGAGGTTCTACACTTTATTTGTTTATAAATTTACATATATTTTTGTAAAATATTTATTCCAGTGTAAAGACTGTTTTGATCAAAAAATTATTAAATATTAAATTTTGAAAAAAATTACCGAAAATAGAAAAAAAAATAAAAAAATAGAAAACGGCAACACTATCATATAATATTAATATTTTGTTTAAGCCAGAAACTCATTCTTCAATTTTATTATTATATTTTATTTTAATGCTTAGTTTTTTAATAAATTATTTACAATTTCAAATTTTGAAAAAAAAAAAAATAGACACAAAATATATTACATATATTTTTTTTCGAAATTTTACGTTATTAAATATAATTTCCAATACTGTTATTAATTTTTATTCCAATGCTAAAAAATAAATTGTTGTCACTTTTTTAGTTTTGAACAAAAAAACATTAAAAAAATAAAAATTGGTGTCAAAACAATAATTAAACTAAGAAGTTAAAATTTTTTTAGTTTTACCTCAAGGAATTTTTACTTTTTCTTATTTGTTTTGTCTAAGTTGAAAAAAAAAATAACAACCTGTCGCTAGTTGAAAAGAAATAGTGGCTTTCGATTCCTCGCTAACAATAAGTTCATGTAATTCTAATCTGCGTATTGTTGTGGAAGTCCATTTGCATTATTTTTTTTCCACCCAAACCCACACTAAGAAGTAAGAATATTATACTCAACTTCGTTCTCCAATCCTCCAACTAAGTGCCATTACTTTTCCAGTCAACACCCTTTTGGTTAAACCACAGTGTCATGTGTTGAAAGCCGCTAATAAAATAAAACATTTGTCGTGGATAAATTACTGTAATAAACTTTAGCAATCTAACAAACAAAACAATAAGGTGAAAATAAAAGTAGAAGCAAATATAATAGAAAGCCAAACGAGGTCATTACGACAACAATTGTATTAACAAAAAAAAAAAAAAAAAAACTGTACTTAGGCGCATTTTTTTGCCAACAGATGGCGTGACATTGAACAATTTCCAAGCCATTCAAAAGTTTCCTCATCTGCACACAAAAAAGTTTTTAATAAACAATTTTTGTTCTCTGTTTAGAGGTTCCTCAAACTGCGGTTTGCAAAATTCTTCTAACCTATACCATCCAAATGGTGACATTTTTCAATTCAATTTGCAGCTCTTTTGTCTACTAAACCATTTGGAACATACACAAGCACAGGTGTCAAAATATCATGCCAATTATCATTTTATTTTTGTTTTTGTTTTCTTGTTTGTATTTGTTTTGGTTTTGTCACATCATATAAGTTTGACTTGGGGAAGAGAATATCCTTAACAACCAACGAACGAACCAACCAAAGCATCGTTGAGCTTCTCTTATTCAATGCCACCACCACACCTGGAATTGGGGTATTAAATTATAGCTAACTGACACGAAGGCTCACGTGAATCGGGGAACTTCATTTTCGAGCGGTTAAGTTTCAAATACTTAACCACTTTGGGAGTATATTATATCCTTTGGGGTATATACATATATAGATATATTATATGAAGCTTCTAAGTTGAAGAATCCTTTTTTAAGGTGTGAACATTTTTATAATTTTTTAATTATATAAACGCCAGGAGGTATACAAAAGTTTAATTTAATACTTGTCAAACTTGGGGTGTCACATAAGGGAAGGACATTTTAATTTCTCTCTTATCAAAAAGGTCAACCCAGAATAGATCTGCGACGAGTAGGTGCGAGAATGTATTTTGTGAAGGCAGCTGTTTCCAATTATTTAATTTTTTTTTGATAGAAAACATTACCTTGAATAAACTTAAGTGCATTTTTTTTTTTTTTAAAAATATGTATGCACAAAAAGTTAAATGTTGTGTGTGGATTTCTGTGGCGTATACTTAATTTTTTTGTATAGTGATAAAAATAATTAATATACTATATGTTATTTTCGATTTTCTCGAAAACTAGAAAATATTTAAACATCTGGTTTTTAATGTTTGACTAAAAATTGATAAGAGCATTGAAAATTAAAAAAAAACTACTACTTAATAACGTACAATTTTGAAAAAAAAAATTAGTATCAACAAATGTTTTGTTACTTGTTTTTCAAAATTTTGAGTATGAAAATTAATTTTTCGAAAATTATTCACTAAACAAAAATTAAAAACAAAATTGATGGATGAACTTCTGGCTTAAAAAAACAAGATATAACATGACATTTAAAGTGTTGCCGTTGTTTTTAAAAAGTTTTTTTTTTCTATTTTGAGTCGATTTTTTAGAAAACTATCATTCCGTTTTAACTGGGAAAAAAGACCCCCACCCTTTTGACGATTTTTTTCTTGGCTTCACCCAATCTACATGCTTAGCCTTTTTTTGCATCTTATACAAAACACTCTGTATAGGGGAGAAGAAGAAGACTTGCCTTTGCAGTTTTTGTATCATAACTTTTTATTTACGATTTATATAAGATCCCCATTTCTATATGTTAAAATACAAATTTATTAGCTTCCTTTTTGCATAGAAAAACATAATTTATTGTAAGTAATTAAGGTGCTGTTTTTTAAAAAGTGAAGAAAGGAACAAGTCTCCCTAAACTATGGGAGACTTGTTTCCCCCCTAATGGAGACTTGATCCCTAGGTTGAATTCGCCTTATATTTCAATTTACTAAAGTAAAAACATTTTTAATTTTTTTTGAACGAGTATAAATACATAATTTATAATTCAACGAAAGAACTAAAACAATACGAATTCATTTGATAAGAAATAAATATCAATTTAAATAAGAATTTTAAAATAATGGATATGATTTTCTTAAAACTATTTTATTGGGAATAATGCCAGTGATTTTGGGAAAAGAAAACACTCCATGTGCTTGTTGTATTATCTTGGACGTTGAATTTGACAATTTTTTGATATTATGACATCAAGTTGAGGCACTTCGATGATTTTTAGGGAAAAATTTGGTTAAAATAGAAAAAAAAAATTATGGCAATTTATTTTTGGCACATTATTAAATTTTAATTGCACACAAATCTTTATAGGAGAATTGGATACATAGAAAAATCACTTGTGGAACTTTCAACATAAAAAAAAGATCACACAGAATCGACAAAACCGCAAAATATTAAAATTCACTAAAAAAATTATATAATTGAAACTGAATGACCTTTTGTAACCAATTAATAACCAATTACAAACAAATTACTGACCAATTACTGATCTTTTACATGAATTAATTTTTTTTTGAATACCCCACAGGAACAAGTCGATATTTTGTATTCTAAAATTCTGTATAAGAACATAATTTGTATTCCACTGGTGAAGTCAAATCCAAAATATTCCCGACTGTATATAGCAAGTTTATAATCAAATAGTGACCTTTCACTGGACATACTTCTTTTGAAATATCCCACTAATGAGTGATTGTTCCCTCCGGCCTTGAGAAAACTTTAAAAATTCATTTAAACAAATTTTGGCTGATCAATTATTCAAATTGAAGGAATTTTTCTGGCCAATTACTAACCAAATATAAACCAATTACTGACCTTTTACATGATTTACTTTTTTGTTTGAATATCCCACGGGAACGAATCGATATTTTATATACCAAAATTCTGTATAAGAACATAATTCGTTTTCCACTGTATATGGGAGGTCTATATAACAGTCTCATCAACCTTGAAAAAACTTTGAAAAATTAATTTAAAAAAAATATTCCTGACTAATTATTGAAATTGAATGAAGTTTTGTGACCAATTTCTGACCAATTACTAACCAATAACTGATACTTTTTTTTAAATATTCAAACGGAACTATAAGTCGTTATTCTCTTTTCCTAATTTCTATATGATAAAAATTCTCTGTAGAAACATAATTTTGTATTCCATAAGACAAAATGTCAAAAGTCATCACTGATGTGCCGCTATCAATTCATACGGGGAGTAAAAGGCCTACCGAAATGGTTTTTCGGGAATATCCCCGTCATGGTTAGTTGTACAGAAAAAATGTGAACGACTAAAATTTGTAGCTTAGGAAATTTCCTACAAAAAACATACAAATACTTTTCTTCCTAAAAATTACAGTTTTTGAAATAAACGAATCGGTATAGAGTTATAAGGGTTTTACTTTTCTATAAGTTCGAGCAGCTTAGTTTAAAAATTGTGCATTTTTTGATAAAAGCATATAATTTTTTTCGTCTTTGGTACATTATACGAATGTGATGTAAGTTATATTCGCCCCTTAAGATGGGAGGGGCAAATTAAAAAAAATATATACATAACATAGAATAAGAATATTAAAAAAACAATGGCAACACTTACAATATTATTTTATAGCTTTTTATAAGTCCAGGAACTCATTAATTAACTCTGTTTTTATATAAAGTTATTAAACCAGTCAACAAGACAAAAAATAGGCCTTAAGCCCGTATGATACTACATTTTTTCTCATTTTTAATTCATAAAAAATTAACCTAGTAGTATGTACGAAGAACTCATTAATGAAAATTCCAATAAGACTGAGTGTGAACACATCAAACCCTAAAAATGTGAAAATTTTAGAAAAAATGTAAAAATGTCACAAAAAAATGTGAAAATGTCATTTCGGAGAGAATTGAATGGGATACTGTTTTGTGTTGCCGTTAATATAAATTAATCAAATATTGCAGCATAAGAAGCGAAAACAACAAAAGAATTTTTAAATAATGTTGACAATTCATATTACATATTTTGTGCTTTTCCTTTTTTAAAAACAACAACTTTACCTTTTTCTCTTGGCTGACACTTAACCATGATTTAATGACCTAAAAATGAAGAAAAGAATGTACTGTCATACGGGCTTTAGGTCGAAATAAATTATACATTATTTTCAAATTTAAAGTTTAAAAAATAAATCTCGAAAAAAAATTTAGAACAATTTTTTTTTTCAAAATTGTACGTTATTAAGTGCTTGTTTTGGATACGATTTTCGATCCTCATATTAATTTTTAATCGTCTGCTAACAACCAGATGGCTGTAAAAGTCTTTTAATTTTAAATAAAATTGGAAATTACAAAAACTACTTTTTTATCAGAAACCGTAATTTTTGAACAAAAAAAAAAACAATAGATTTTGACTAAAATAAGTCCAATCAATGAAGATGTTTTAACTTAAAAAAGATCCAAATATTTGATACTTTATTTAATATGGTTGGTAGATGGAAACAAATTTCCACAACCATTTTATTTGAAAAACTGATTCGACCTATAGCCGATGTTTAATTTTCGTTGTTGTCCTTCAAAAATATCAACAAAGTTAAACGATCTAAAATATTAATTTATTCTTTATAAATAAAAAAAACATTTTCGGTTGGTTCAGTTACAATATATTTACAAATTTATTTGATCAACTAAATGGTCCTTTACTTCATTCAATTTCCCTTTACCCCATATGTATACCTATAGAAACCCATTACTTCTTATATTTGAGTATGTTTATTTAAACAGGATTTCCCTACTTTTCCATAGGTATGTACATATGTAGGTAGGTTAGGTGTATGTTATAGGTTGACAAAAATTATTCATAGAAACACGTGCAAAACACATCCCATACTCCGCCACCAGCGCCACCGCCACTGCGACCGTTTCTGATCCTTGACATTTTTCAGAAACACCATGTCATGTATTCAAAGCATGTGTCATGATACAATTTAAAATCATTTTGCACTTAGTCCTTTTTTTGTTGTTGGTTTTGTATACTCATTTCTCACCCTCTTTCCAGTTTGTATATATAGATTTTGTTTTTACAAATAAACGAATTCACTCCTTCGAGGAAAGGAACTCTCCAACTGTAGATATGTATATTATATCAAGACTGATGGACACCTCCTGGCTCTTCCTTCCTTGGTTCAATGTGCTCTTGGACATAACATAAAAGCGAACAAGAACAAATCTAGGAAAACCAACAATACACGATGGCAAACAACAGTGTGTTTTTTTACGGTAAAAGAGTTGTGTTTTTTTTTGCACTTCGTGCTTTGTATTCGGGTCATGTCGGTTTTTTGCGGATTCACATACAAATATACATATACACTCCGGAATCAAATGGATAAATAATTCAAAAATACGCCAATGGTATATGGTCAACATGAAATATGCAGTGAACATAAAATCACCGATGCTCAGCATTGCACTCTAAATAAACGAGGGGGAGGTGGTGCATCTTCTTTTTCTATATCAACAGATGTGATTGGATATCAACCGTCAGGAACACCAGAATGTTAATAAAAAACGAAAAAAATATAAAAACTTCTCAAGGATGATTTGCTTAGTTATAGGTCAATCAACTAAACAAAAAAAAAATTGTTAAGAATCATTCATCCTGAGGGAATGATATTCCTTTCAATTTGAAAACATCCAAAATCCATATTGAAATGAAATTCAGTTCAACTCACTTGGGATCAATGTGCAATAATTAAAAAAAATAGCACAAGTGTGCAAGAGCGCTCACTATAGTTCTTATATATAGTGGCACTCCAAATAAAAAGAGAAGAGAAAAGCTTCAAATTCAAATTTCCGCTGAAGCAGAAGAATCCTTGAATCTCACCATCATCATTTCATCGGGAATAGAAAAGCCCCCCAGATGAAACGACAAAATGAAATCAAATCTCTTTTCGGCGTGGTGCGGCGCGCTTGCCGCGCCCTCTATCTTTAGTTTTTGTTAGTGGGTTTGTGTGTCTGCATTGGGTATGGTCTTGTGAAGGACTCTTAATATGACCCAGTGCACTAGAAATTGCACACAGAAGTCAAATTCAGAAGAAGAAGTGGATATATAGAGAGGGAGAGAGAGAAAGAGAGCTTTGTGAACAAAAAATTGAAAAATTGAAAAATTTCATCAACAAAAAAAAGGGCAAAGGAAAAGCCTCTTGCTTGCTTGCGTTCTTACTTTCTGTTTCGTTTTCAATTTTATCCAAGGGAATCCTTATACACTAGATGGAGCTCTGTGTGGGTGTTGGAGTGGTTCGACCCTTTTATATATTGTATACAGCTACCGAGCAGCATCAGTGCGGTCGTTGCATTGGAATAAACAAACAAGCTTATCACGGGGAATTACATTTTCAACTATTGGATTTACTTTCTGATGTCTCTGCCTTATACAAAATATAGTAGCGCTATAGTAGTGCTATTGAAGTCAAAGCTAAAGAAAATTACAGAGAGATTGTTCAGTGTTGTAGAACTCACCACAGATTAAATTGAAGCCAATGTTGGACGAAAAATACACATAGGGACACACTATCGTATATATATAACTAGAAACAAATTCAATTTCTATAAAGCAACCTAGAGAGAAAGAATCACTCGCGAAATAGTTCATGTATATGATGATGAAAATGTGCCATCAAAAAATTGTATACCATGTACAAAATTGGAATTGAAGCCATTTTGGATGAAGCTCTGAAGACAAGGACAAAACAAAATAGAAATATATACCATAGTTTCGAAGAGAAAGTCTGCTAAAACTCGTATAGAAACTAGGTGGAACTCTTGTAAATTTATGGATAATTTATGTCATCAAGATGAGGGATGAGCATAATTTGTCTACAATTTGAGGAAAGCATAAGCTTGAAGAAAAAAAAAATAATAATTTGTTGCAAGAAGTGTCCTAGAATTTTTAGGATCAAAATATGTTTTAAGATCAATCAAGCCTTGTATCTTGGAGATATTTACTATACAAGGCTTGCTCTCATGTTCATTATTGCTCATATGGTTTAAGGCTATAAAATAATTAACCATTCAAGATCTTACAGTTTAAATTGATATTTAAAAAATTGGTAAAATTCAACACGTTTAGAAATTAAATTTATTACCTTGCGACATATGGGTGGAATGAATATAACGGAACACATGCTCAAAACTCAACTTTTTGGAGCAGGTTCTCCATTTAAAATTAATAAAATTCTTAAATTCTAGCATTTTTACAGCAACTATTCGGCTTTTTATATTGAGCATCTTCTTTGAGCATTTGTTCCTTTTTTATTCATATCACCTATTGAGTCTTGTGAATAAAAAAAAATAATTTGTTTAGAAGAAGCTTGAACGGGTGAAATAATTCGCTTCAAATTTGATTACCAGTAAAAAAAACCTCTGATTCACTTAGCCAAAGCACCGCTCTTTATGCTTCTTTCTGGACAATATTAATTAGAATTTATTATTATAATTAAAATCATTTTTTCACATTGTTTTCTTTTTATTCTCTCATTTTATTGCTTCTTTTATTTTTTTGCTTTTTTTTCAGTTTGTTCCTTTTCTTTTCCTTTTTCCCTCTTTTCAAGTTTTTTCTAATTTTTTCACTTTTGTTTACATTTTTTTGCTTTTTCAATTTGATCAAGTTTTTGTCGATTTTTCACTTTTTTTCCTTATTTTTTGGCTTTTTTTCATTTTTTTTTTGCATATTTTTTCGCTTTTTCGTTTCTTGTTAATTTTTTGTACATTTTGTTTTTTTGCTTTATTTGTTCTCTTTTTTTTTGTTTTTTTTCAAATTGTTTGGTTTTTTTTTCATTTTTCTTGTGTTTAATTTTTTCGATTCTTTGAATTTTTCGTTTTTTTTTTCAATTATTCTTTTTATCTTCTTTCGCTTTCCTTATTTTTTTTTATTTTTTCACTCTAAAAATTTGTATCAATTTTTTTTCAGTTTTTATCTCTTTTTATTTTTTCGATGTTTTTTTTCATTTTAAGCTGTTAATTAATTTTGCTCAGATTAATCAAACTATACTTATGAAAAAGTTGGGAAAATCCAACAAAACGTAGAGAAAATTATTAATAAGGCTTATTAAATTAAAAAAAAAAATTTAAATAATCTAAATCATAAAGCAAGCAAAAAACACTATGTTATAAACAAAAGATACGTTTTTCATTGATTTGTATTTTAATTCAACTCATTTGATTCGACAGCAGAGGTTTTGTTAACAAAACAAAGTAACTTATCGTTATTGTAATTAAATGTATTAAATGTTAGCGTGTCAAATCAAATTGAAAAAAAAGATCGCTTCTCATATGAGAGTATATAAACCCCTTCATAAAATCAGAAACCTACTATATTGGTTTAAAAATATAATCTGTGCATTAAAATTAAAAAAAAAAATATGAAGTTCATTGTTGTAGCATGTGTGTTATATTTATTTATTTGCCAAGGCAGTAAAGTAGGTTTTTGAATTAGAAATATCAATAAGTTTATTCTTTTTAATATTTTGAGCATACATTTCAGGTCTCTGCATTCGATAATGAAATTATGGAATTTGTGAAAAAAGTCATAGAAGGATGTCAAACAAAAATGAAAACTCCCGATGAAGTTTTCGAAAAAATAATGCGTGGTGAATTTAATAATGGTGGAGCCGATAAAGTGGCAATGTGTCACATTAATTGTATGATGGAAGATTTTGGAACTTTGAAAAACGGTGAAAATTCAAAAATATTTGAATTATTTAAATCACATATAAATGAGGATGAAGCAAAAGCACAATTGGAAACATGTCAGATGGAAACTGGCGAAGATGATTGTGAGACAGGATATAAAGTTTATATGTGTTTGAAAGCAAATGCTGAAAAAATATTCAAGTCCAAATGAGGAGTTTGATTTTTTAAAGTGACAAATAAAAATTTTATGTACACAAAAACCTTTATTTTTTGAATACTTACAAAAAAGAAAATTAAGGATAAATTGAAAAAAAAAAAGAATAATTATTGTTTTCATGGCACATATTCAATTTTTTATTAGTGCAACAGCAGGAGCAGTAATAAAAAGTCCTTAATTGACGTATTTTTTTTTTAATACAAAGTTTAAATTTAAATACATTTTTTTTAATTAAGAAGAATTTACAAAAACCATAATTTTGAAATTGTTAAAAACACATTCCTAAACAGGTTTCAGGGGAAAACAAAGTTCCTTTTGCTTCTTATTTCTTCAGTAAAAAAAATTATAAAATACATAAAGCTTGTTGAATATTAATGAAATTTGGTACATCGTAAATAATTCCAGGAATGCTGAATACAGTGTCACTGTCTATTTTCAATTTTTTAGATACAAATTAATAAAATTTGTTATACTCACTGATTTGGAGACCCTTAAGTACATTTCAAATAATAATTTAGAAGAAAACATTTTAAAAGTCAGAAATTAAATCAAATTTATGTTTGAAATGTCTAAAAAAATATGTAATTAATAATGTATACCTAATTTGTGAATCTAATTTTATGTACAAAATTGAGAAAATGGAATGCAAAATGTTACGGAATGTTCTCAATCAGGATTTATACTGATTAGTGTACAATTGCTTTTACAATTTTGATAATTAGCTATTAAAAGTTCCCATCCAAAATTAAGTAAAACCAAAAACTTTAAATAATCTTAAGTAAAAGTTTTATAAAAATGTTGTTTTATTTTGATTTTTTGATTTGAAGTCAGATTTAAATAAAAAGCACGACGCACGAACATGCACTTATATGCGATCACTTTGTGGATTTAAATTTAATTTTAATTATGAGAGCCTTTATTTTTATGCCTCCTGTTAAAACCGTATTTTAGTATAAGGTATAGTATTATATGAGAATACAAACATTAACAAAATATCACCGCGGTGCACATATGCATGCATGACACCTATACAGTTTAAACTGAAAAATTGGTAAACAAAATTAATTAATTATTATGTAATAATAAATTAATAATCTGAAATTGTTTTGACACCAACTCTATGTACGTCATCTGATTTCTTGATTTCTTTGATTTTTTGTTCATACATAAATAAATCTTAGTTTATGAACAAAAATTAAAAAAAAAAAAATTTTGGAACTGTTTTTTTTCAAATAATTGTTCTATAAAATTTTGTAAACGTTTTTAAGAAAAAACATTGTTACACGAATTTTTAGAATTTACTAATGCATATTTTAAAAATTAATTTTGAAAAAAACCATCTACTGATTTTCGAAATATCGAATTTTCAAAAAATAATTTTTAAATTTTTTAAAAATCTGAAATTTATTATTTTTGAAAATTTTGATACGCAGTATTATTCAAACTTACTAGAAGCTCTTGTGTAAAAAAATTCATCAAAATCGGTAGAACAAATAACGATATAAATAGTCGAAAACCGCAAATAAATGATTCTATATTATGAGACATACCATTTTTAAACGATATAGATACATTTTTGTTTCCAATAATGTGGTAGGTCGTACTGATATTATCTCACATAAAAATTGAATCAAAATCGTGGGAGCTGTTTTTGACAAAAATGAGATTTTCTTTACCAGTTTTTAAAAACTTGCATGGGAGGTACCGTTTTTTTGATTATAAGAATAATTTTTGTTAAAAAACTGCTAGATAATGTTAGAAACTGCAGTTAACTGCCGGGTGCCAAGTTTGATAAAATCGGTCAGGTCTTTTTCGAATCAAAGTTCTCACTTCTCAAACAAAATTTTTGATACTTTTTTTTTTTAAATAGAAAAAAAAAATTAAAATTTTGGTAGGTACCTACTACCTACCCTATACCTACAAAAATTTTTTTTAAATATTCTTCATAAAAATTGAACAAATCGCTTGAATTTTTTTTGATAAAATCGAAAATTAAAAAAAAAAATGGTTTTGTGAGAGGTACCATTTATAACCATTTTTTTTTAATTTTGTTTATAAAATGGTAGCCCTTTTTAAAAAAAAATATTATTGAACTGTTTTCAAAATAAATTGTGGGCACGTTTTTGAGAAAAATAAGATTTTCATTTTTTGCTAAAAAAAATTGTGCGGCAGCTACTGTTATTTTTGATCCTAAACAAAAAATTTAAGAAAGGTGTGGAGAGAATGCCCTAAACAACGCTTGTTACCTTTAAAGAAAATTTATCTACCTGTTCAGGCTGCAGCTAAAAGGGCAGGACAGACCATTCATTACTGTGATATGATTTTTTTTATTGTTAGAACAAAATTCAACTTGTTTTCCAACGAACGCTTTTTCTTACGCAATAAATAAAAACATGAGATTCAAACAAAATATTCAGTAAAGTTCGATTTTAATTAAAAATATTCTTTTGGCATCATTTCCGTGCCTCATCATTTTTGTCATGGAATTTTGTCATTTCCGTGTCAGTTCTGTCATTTATCGCACCCTTAGAATGAAAGTGACCTAACTCAAAATTTCTGTAACTTCAGTTTTTTCAATAAAATGACCTTTAAAAGCGAAATGAACTCTAAAAACAGGTTGTAAAATAGATGCCGAATTTTTTAGTTAGTTCACTTTTATTCTAAGTGTGCGATTTGTAGACCATATATGAAAAACAGTTAAAAATATAAATAGGGTGTCCATTGGCTTAAAATGTTTAATAATGTGTATTGACTGCAAAGTAACAAAATTATTATTAAATATGTTTATATTAGTAAATATTAATTTTGAGGTGCAAAATATTAAAATTTTTCAATATTGGCCCACACAAAGGTACCACACGAAAGTAAAAACCGCTTTTCTGAGCTCAATTTTTCTCCCATTAAATGCAACATCAATTCATAACAAATATAACTATTTTCCATCAACAAAAAAAAAAACAAAAAAACATGTAACAAGAACTAAAAATAAGTTGAAACAAAGGTTAAATGAACAATAAAGAAACAAAAACAAGTCATTACTTTGTTTATAATTGGCAAAGATTTGAACTTAGTCATAAAATTAACTAATTAAATCAAGCCACCTTTCCGGTTTAATTGAATAAGAATTTTCATTTAATATGAAAATCTGAAATCTGTGTGGAACCCCTGGAATTAATTATAAAAACATATTGATTTTATTTAAATTCAATTCATATCACCGCGAAGTTTTTTATGGATAACATGAGCAGAGTAATATAATAAATAATAATTAAATCAGCTTTAGGCTTTTGAACAAACAAAAGTTAAAAAATTAAGAAGTCAATATTGATTGTATTTACGTATATTTTTTATTTCACAAGTAAGTACCTACATAAAAATCTCTTTTGATAAAAATAATGAAATAATAATAAATAATTTTATTTTAGACCCAATTCTATTAAAAGATCAACATTCAAGATTCAATAAAACAGTCAAGAACTGCATGGATGTTGTTCATTTAAATAATTATCAAATTTTAGCTGGACTCTACGATGAAAGTCAACCTGTTGATAAATCTATTATGTGTCTAACAAAATGCATTCTAAATCATTTGGAAATACTTGAGTATGGCCAATACAGTACAACAAGCACATTTAATTTATTTTTTATAAATCGTTCTTAAGCAAAAGATTTGGCTAATTTTTGTGAAAAAAGGATTTAATATTTTCATATGCCTGCGAAAGAACCAACAAATTATTTCGTTATTAAAAATTCTTAAAAACGATTTCTTCTAACGGTTTTTTTCCTTTCAAATTATAAAAAGTATTAAAAAATATTTACCAAAAATCGAGAGAATCAAAAGAAAAAAAAACAAACAATTAAATAAACTTTCTATGATTTTTAATTTATTCAATATTCAATAGATTTTTGTACAGTAACATAATTTGGATTTTTAAGAAAACATTGATGTAATTTCAATGCAGTTTCACATTTATATGATCCAGATACTCCACGGCATGATTCTTTCATGTTTTCAATATCTTCAGAAGTAACATATATGCTGAGTTCTTCAATAGTTCCTGTAACTTCTTGAAATTTGCCATCTTTAAGGAATCCATAGTTTTCGAAGAGACAGTTAAGGAAACATTTCATGTTTTCAGTGGTATCAGCTTCTGCAAGATCACCTATTCTCAACTTATCGTTCTCCCTTATATTTTCTAATTTGAATTTCTGTTCACAGTTGGTTATAATTTTTATGTGCTTAGAAATCTTGTCATGGTTTTTTGCAAACTAAAAAAAAAATACATTTATTTGTAATGAGTATATTTACTGTGTAGAATAAAAATATATTGGTGAAACCTACTTCTTCATCATAAAAAGCATATACAATCGTGATAAATGCAATAATAATTAAGAACTTCATTTTTTTTTCGAGTTTAAGGAATCGGAGCCGCAGCTGCTTTCAAAGAATGTCGTAAGTCGTTTTTTTTATCTGCCCACAATGAGCGGTACAGTTTTTTCTATATTTTTTAAAGGAACAAAAAAAGAACAGGCACGAGTTTATTATACACTTTTTTTATTTGCAATATTTTCCTTTTAATTAATAATTTTTTTCGCGACACAAATAAGCACTAAAATCTTATATATTTTTTTTCCGGCTCTTGTTTTCTTCATATAAATTGAAACGTCAAAAGTGATGCAAGTGAAAAATTAAATGTCCGCGAATTAATGCGACTCCATCTCCAGTTGCGTTCCATAAATACTGTCTTAAACCGGCTTAGTTTTTAAACCTATATACATCAAGTAGGGTAAACTGGTGGTCAACATTGGATCAGGGTACACATGTGAATATTTTGCACTCACACTATATCTTTTTATTTAAAAAAAAAATAAAAAAAAAAAGAAAATTATTTTTCCTGCTTATTGCATCAAACCATCGCATCCGTCTGCGCGATTCTGTAGCCGAAGTCGATTCATCTCGTGCTTTTGTGTTTTCTACATCGGTACGTATTAGAGCTCCCTATTACACGGATATTTAAAAACACGGATACACGTGTTATTATAATATCCGGATTTGAATCCGTGTATTTCGTGTATCCGTGCATCCGTGCGTCCGTGTATCCGTGTATCCGTGTTGGAAAATCACCAAAAATAAAAATCTATAATATCCATTATCCCTCAAAATTTTGAGCTTGTAAGCCCACCCCTTGAAAAAATAAAAATCAAAAACCATTCCGTGTATTAAGAATCCGTGTAATAAAGATCCGTGTATGCTTAATATCCGGATACGCGGATATTAAGCAAATAAATACACGTGTTTTAAGAGAACGGATTTTCATTTGCGTGTAATAATTACACGGAGTCCGTGTACCCGTGTTTTTCAAATACACGGACTAAATCGTAGGCACTAGTACGTATTTGTTTTTTGTTTTTATATTGTTCTTTTTCTTCATTTGAGTTCAAAATTTTTTCTTTTTTTTCCTAAATTTATAAAATTGGTAAAAAGTTAAAAGAACGACGCAATCAATTTATTAACAGTGGTACACAGTGAACCACTGATTGAGGTTTCAGAATTCAATTGATTCCTTCAATGTCAACTTTTCAAATACCTGTGGATGTTCGCTTAAAGCTAAAGCCATTATAAGCGACTAAATTACAAGTTTTATTTCTCTTTTAGGGAGGTTTGCTGATACTACACATAACGATTTAAGTTGAACTTAATTTTTTAAGTATCACTTTATGACATGGAAAAAGTACCCCTTAAGAATTTAAGTTCAACTTAAATTTGTATGTGTAGTATCAGCAAACGGGCCTTAGTTCCTTAAATTTAAGAAAAACGTAACTTTTGTGATTTTTTACAAGCTAAGTGTACACGGTTAAAAATTCTGGCATTAATTTTAACATTTTCAGGGTTGTATATATGACAACACCAAAAATGTATTAAAGTTTAATACATCGCAAATATTACATTTTTACTTTTAATACAAAAATTATTACATTTTTTAATAGAACTTTATTAGAAAAAGAGAGGAAATAAATTGAGGAAATTTCTCACAAAGAAATTTCTCACAAGAAAATTTTCTCTCAAAAGGATATTTCTTTTGAGAATTAATGCAACACAGAAAATATTATGAATACATACCCGTAATTCGTAATAGCTATAATAATGAATGTGTATTTTTGCAAGAGTACCTATTTATCTTTGTATGTCAATTTATTTCCATTTGGGAATAATTATTCTTATTATTTTTATTAGAAAAATAACATTATTTTCTCCATCGTTTTTCAGAAATGAGAATAGAAATCTTATTGCGATTGAAATTTTGTCTACTAATTAACATATTGTGCCTCGAAAAACTGCAAAGCGCCTTCAAAATAATGCATATTTAAATTTTTTTATTTTTATTATTCTTGCTTTTTAATACAATATTAATAAATTTTAATCTTGGGTGACACAGTCTGTTCAAAATGTTCATATTCAATATGGCTGACAAAAAAGAGCATCGAAGCAAAAAAAGGGCGAGGAGGTATTAGAATGTAATCAAAAATTATTAGAAAAATTCTCATATTTGAAATGGCAACTGAGAGAGAAATTTTCCCTCTCTACAAGGGATATGTTTTATTCTTTTGGGTTAAAATCGACTCTATTTTGTATTACAAATGATATTTTAATACAAAAATATTAGAATGTAATAAGAATTGATTAGAATTTTTTTTTAATATTTCCCTAGTATTAAAATGTAATATTTGTTGTATTGCATACGGCTGTAATACAAGAGCTGTATTAAAAAATACCCCAGAATTTTTAACCGTGTATGTATAGCACGTAACTTTGATACAATCGAGTTCATTGATACAATCAGGGATAGGCAGTTCCTAATTTAACTAGTCGATTGAACAAAATTGGGAACTACCTATGCTCGATTGTTTTGACTAAACTATATTGTATCAAGTTACATGCTGGCACCCCTGAGTTTTTAAGTTTTTTATTTAATTTGTACTAATGCTAAAAAGAGTTTTTGTTTTTATTTTTCAGTTAAAGAGAAAAATTATTTATGTAGGTACATACATATTATGTGTACCTATAGATAAACAAATATAAATGTGTTTTTTTTGGCCCAATAAACTGATTTTAAATCTTTGATTCATTGTGTACCATGCACTTATTGACTTTGTGCAACATTAAATGATATATTAAAAACTAAACATTGAAAAAGTTATGGAAAAATATAATTCAATGTTATTAAAAATGTGACATCTTCAGCGTTGGAAGTAAAAAGTGATTCACTATTGACCAGTTTACCCTACATTTATTATTTTGTTATTACATCATAATTCGAATACCGGTTTTTGTGAAATCAAAACAACGTAATAAATTAAATTAAAATATTTTATAGACAGATACATTAGATACATGCACATCAGAAAGTTAAGAAAGGCATAATCTTATAATATGTTTGCAATTGCAAGTAAAATTCAAAGAGAGAAATCGAATGATTGTAGTTAAAGTTCAAAATAAAATTTGTAATAACAGAGAAAAACCGGTTTTTGTGTGTAGATTTTTTTTTTAATTGAATTAGATGTAAACTCGGATTACCGTCATTAAAATAAATTTCCTATGAAAAATTATCATTTCTTCATTGATTTAATTTATTAATTTATCTATAATCGAATCAGATTAGCTATAAAATCAATAAAACAGTTTATGGAGGTAATTCCTATCGTATTGGATGATTCATTCTTAGAATTGAGTTTGAAAGCATAAACTTTTATTTTATCACTTACCACTTCTGATTTGTTTAATGAAAACCTATGAATATATCTACCTATACAAAGTAGTTCAGGGTCGTCGAGAAGAAACTCAAGCCCCAAATTACGGGCCCATCATGTACCTATACGTTAAATGGAGGAGTTCAAGCGTCATAATAATGATTGAATAATAATTAAAAGGGTTAAATTCAATGCATTCAAGCTTGGGCCACTTCAAAACATTTCTGAAATAATTGTTTATTGGAGGAGCTCGTCAATATTACCTTACTTGTATTTTCATATGCGTGAAGTAAGCACCGCCATTTTATTTTTTGAAAAAAAAAAACCGTTGTGCTGCGATGTTCCCAACTTGTCCTGTTATGTCCCGTATTTGAAAAATCGTATACTGGGCATATTATGGTTTTTTTTTAGGAGCTAGCTATTTTTTGTAGCTTGAAGTTAGCACCGCCCTTTTCGATTTTCTAAGAAAAGAAAGTTTAGCTGTATTGTGCTTACCTTGTGCTGCGATTTGCCATAAATAGTTTTAAAAAAATTTCAATTTTTAAGAATGAAAGTTTTTCAAAATAAAGTTTTTGTAAAAACTTAGTTTTTTTTTTTTTTGTGATCAAAAAATTATACTACGCACCGATGAGATTAAAAAAAAAATTGCATATTTGCAGTTTTTACGACCGAACGCAAATGTGGCAAAGCGCGTTAAGTTACCACCGCCATTTTCAATTTTCAAAAAATTGTTATATTGTTCTCAACTTGTGCCGCCATGTGCCATAGGTAAATATTTCTTTTATTATCAATTATGTAATATTATTGTTTGTTGTCAGTGGCGGATCCAGGTCATTTGGTCCTTTAGAAAATTATTTTACCGATAAAAGAAAAGTATTTTTTAGAGCTCTGTTTACGCAAAATCATAAACGGAAAATTTCGTTCTGCTTTTCGTTTTATAGTAAACGCTGTTCAAAGAGCAAAATTAATAATTGTAGCAGATTGTTTGGAGAAGTCTCCGCTCCTTTTTCGCAGTAGAATTAATTATATAGACTATATTTATTGTGTGCGGAAAAATGACATGCGAGTTTTATTCTTGTTTTTTTAATTTATTATTTTCTTACATCATGGATTTCTGTGGTTTTTTGCGTTTATTATATTTTGTTTTGTTTTTGGAATTGTTGGAAACTCTACAAGGATATTTTCCGTTGTGTTTTTGCAAGCATTTCGTTGTTTGGTTTGGAGATAATAGAAAAATTTAGTTTCATATCAGCAGCGTACTATGTTTAAGGCAAATTAAAAACTACCTAAGAATTCTATGCGATAGATACCATACCGATAGTGTTTTAAACAAACATAATACCAACATACAAATTACTGAAGAAGAAGCTATTGGAGAATTTCTCAAAACAAAAAGAAAACTTAAAGATAAATAAATTTTGCGTGGGCTTTGTGCTGCATTCAGAACTTATTACTATTGGCGTTTTTCTTTTTTGGCTCTGAGCAGAGGCTGAGCGATCAGAGCAAAGTTCTTAGGAGACTATGATCAGAGCCCTCAGATTTAATCATGAAAAACACTTGAGCACTGAACTGTCATATGCTTAGTAGATAATCTGTCAAATTACGTAAAAATTATATGAAGTTGGCTTCGCTCAGCGTTTTGCTCCATTTGTTCAGTCATACAGAGCATGCTCCGAGCTATAGCTTTGATGGAAAAAAAACACGACTTATCTGCTCTGATTTGTCTGAGGTAAAAAAGAAACATAGAATTTAGTTTTGATAGCTCAGTGATCTGCTCTGAGGTAAAAAAGAAAAACACCATAATATACAAACCCCGAAAAAAGAGGTCCCTCAAGCTGGGAACGCCACAACCAAAATTGAAAATTCTAATGAAACAGAAATTAGGTGCTAATTAAGTGCTCATTTACCACCACAATCCCGACTTGCAACTAAAATCCCTCTCCTTTCAAACTATCAGCGTTCCCAGCTTGACGTCAAGCTAGAAACACCACACCTCTAAACACAACATTTAAAAAAAAAACTATAATGATGAGGGAATTAAGTGCCATTTAAGTGCTCGTAATTTCGCGAAATTCCAAATTATATATTCCATGATTTGAAAACATCAAAATCCCTAAATTATTTCCTGTAAATTTAGTACCGAAAAAAAGATTTGGGGTGACTTTCTTTATACTAAACACTAAAAAGAAAAAAAGCCATGTTTACAGTCGAAGAATATTCAATTTCGCCTTTCTAATCCCAATGGTGCGGTTTTAAATGCACCTGCCTTAACCACCCTTTTTGTCCATCTTGACGTCAAGCTGGGAATACCATATTAAAATTCCAAAAAACTAATGTTGGAGGATTTAAGTGCTATTTAAGTGCTATCAATTTAGCCGAATTACAAATTATATAGTCCACGATTTTACCTTGGAATTTAATACCAAACTTTCTATACTAGACAGCGAAAAAAAAATTACATTAGACGCACTTAGAAAACAAAAAAAACAGTTTCACCTGTCTACTTACGATGGTTTTGCTTTAAAAACTTCTACACTAACCCCTCTTACCTTCGGGAAACACAACATGAAACCCACACTTCCAAACACTCATTTCAACTGAATGAATATGAAATTAACTTTTAAAAAGGTATAGGACTTTCATGTCAATTGGACCAACTCATTCCTAATAAATTTGTAATAATATAATTGTATAATTAAAGGAGATTTAAAAATAATATTGCAGGACATACATACACACATACATATACATAAGCATCACCAACAAAAGTAATAGATAGATAAAGCGATGAACATTTGAACAAACTCTGACTGTGAAAACATTGTAAAGCTGGTAATTGATTCTGGTTGCGGGATTTCATCCGGGTAAGGGTTGTTCATGACGAAAATATGAAAAGGATGCAACTAATTGTTAACGAACTGGGATGTTTTTTTTTTTTCTTTTAAGATGAATGTAAAGTTTGCAGCTAATTAGTAGTTTTTCAATTGCGGTCCCGCAGCAGCGCACCAGTGCGCTTGGTTGAATACTGGGTGCGATGCAAAATATGTTTCACAACAAAATGGCTGGACCTATATAATGAGGTGATGCGCAATTTAAACAGCGAGGCAAATAACTAGATTTCATTTGTAATTATTACTCCTATACATAAATATAATTTAATTCAATAGTGAAAATAACTTTTGAATATTAAATCAGCAACGTATATATTCATTCCCCGCATTTTCGTTAATAAGAAATCGAATAAACATTCAACAAAAAAACTTAAAAATAAAATATTCAATTTATTCCACCCAAAATTGTGTATGATAAGTTGAAGTTTTGAGGAAACAGCGATGTAATTGGATTCCAATTTCACATTTACCCGATCCCTATACTCCACGGCAAGATTCTTTCAATTTTTCGACTTCTTCAGTAGTCCCGAACTTATTTATAATTGCATCTGTCTGAAACTAGCCATCTTTAAGGAAGCCAACTTTTGCTGGTGATACACGTCCAATAATTTTTAGTTTTTGGAATAATGGTTAGAACAGTTTTTGAAACCCGTAAAAAAATTCAAAATTAAAAATTTCGAAAAAAGGAGGCTGGAATTTTTTCGAATTTTGCCCATAACTTTTGAAATTTTGAACCTAGGGGTCCAAAAACTTGCCAAAATTGAAATAAGGAAATTAGATTATCTAAATAATCAACTTTTTTGTAAAATTACTTTTTTCTTCTTAAAAATGGTTATAAATCGTACGATACATCCAATAATTTTTTTTTTGATTTTCTCCATTCTCAAAAAAAAAATTATTTTTATCAATTTCATGAAAATTTTTCTGGATCTTTAATATTTTTCAAGATCTTTAACATTTAATCGCTTTTTTTCAATTTTGTTCATGGCAATATGTTAGAAAAACAACAAAAAAATTAAAAAGAAAGTGAACGAAATGAAAAAAAAAAAAATGAAAAATTAAAAAAAAAATTAACAGAAATGGAAAGATGAAACAAATTTTAAAAAAATGAAAAAAAACAAAAAGCCAAAAATGAAATAAGCGAGAATAATTGAAAAATGCGATAAAAAAACGACAAAATTAAATAAAATTAAACTCTATTTTAAGAAAAGTGAAGCAAGTTAACATGAAGGTTAAAAAAAAAATGTGAAAATATAAAAAATGAAAAAAAAAGTGAAAAAAATATGCTCGCACAAAAACACATAAATACATATGTGCATAAATAGATGTTGTTTTGCTAAAGTTTTATTGAATTCGCATTCAAGTGTATATTTCTTATCTCCTCTTTGTTAACATTATTATTGTGTTGTCAAAGTCACAATTGGTAATACGAAATTATCATAAATCGAAATTACAATTGCATTATTTAGTCCCATTCCGTAATTTAAAATTTTGAATTTGAATTTTATGGCATATTCATATTGGAACTATTTCTTCTACTTTTCGACTATCTCAAAAACGATGGAACTGATTTTGACCTTTTTTTATCTAAAGGAATTAATTTTTTGTGACAAACGTGAAAAATGGAAAATTGATTTGCGGCTGAGCTAAGAGCCCTAAAAATTTAAAAAATAGCATATTCGTGATGTGAAAGTTGCAACCCATTCATTAATGATTAAGGTATCGGAAGATAAAAAATGAAACATTTTTTTTTTACTTAAAAAAGTTTAACCTTATTAGCTTTTCAAGATCTTTCTAAAATAAAAACTAATAGCTTATAGCTGGTTTGGTTCTCGAAATATTTCATCCAAAATATGATTACCTTATATCTGATCAATTCAATTAAATTCGTTAAAAAAAATTGTTTGTGGTGATATTTCTGCAAATCAAGACTCGTTATAGGTTGTGCTGTTCAGTTCTGAAATGGAAATTCACAGAACTTTCTTTCTTTCAATGTACAAATCTTTCTAACCCCTTGCTACTTTTTGCTCCAAAATGATTTTTTTTATCAAATATTCCAAAACCCATCGAAATATACATCAAAAGCAAAATCTTTAAAAACTGTATCCGTAACTGTCGGCCAAAATCATCTACGTGGTCTATTTCCATCCAAACGCTTATGCAGAAATTCTGTATATTCAAGAATAATTTGCATCTTATTTATAGTCACTAATTCGCGATTTACGTTTTATATTTAAAATTCTGGCCAAGCCCCAATCCTATGTCTGTATAACAAATTTGGTGAGTGCTGCAGTTCCAAACAAAATGAATAACATCAGTTGATCATTTATTTTGTATTCCTTTATTGAATTTGGATATTGGCTTGGAGCTATGTTCATATTGAAAGAATAACAAATAAATAAATAGTCAAAAAGTATTTAACAAGAATTTTGATTTCAATTAAAAAAATGTACCTGAATAGCATATAAAATTAATTTTTTTTTAATTGTTAACTTAATAAGAACTTCAGAATTAGTTTTGACCCCCTGAAGTAATATGCACCATACGGATGGGAGCCGAGGGAAAAGAATCTTTAGTTTAAATTTCTTAATTTCGTGTTGTTGTGATATATGTAGGTAAGTATAAGTTTTGTAAGATGCGACGTACATTAGGAATTGTACACTACTTTTTTGAGGAATTCGGAATGGATAGTAACAAAAAGTTTTAAAGTCAGAACTTTGAAATACTGAGTCTCCTCGATCTCCTCCACGCAGAGTTTTTTATACAAATTTTCCATAGGTCTATAATTAACATAGGCCTATTTACCTCAAATATTAAAAAAAAAATCGCTTGCTTTAAGGTGAATATATTAAGAAATACATGTATTTTAAATTTGCCTTTAGTTTAGATATTTAAGTATTTTTTTTTTTAACTCAACATTAAGTCCAAAGGGTGTGCTAAAAATATGTTTTCAAAAAAAAAAAAAACATTAAGAATGCTTAGATTTCGGTCTTAAAATTACTTTTGGAATGTTTGAATTAATTCTTTTCTCAAAAAATCTTTATCACAAAAAAATCTGACCACTTCCACGAGCAATTGCTAAAAACTAAAAAGATGAACTTACAATCATGTAAACAAACTATACTGATTGTTATATTTAACATTCACTTTCACTCCCCTTTTTGAATAAATTCCTCCTAAATTAAATATAGCTTTTGAAGCTAAAGGTATACATATGTAAATAGGAATGAAAGTTGACAAGAAAGAAAATTTTAATCTTTATAGCCAAAAAAAATTCGAAGAGAAGGCGATTCAGCCATAAGAAAATGAGAGAAATTATAAATTTGGAATTTCGAAATCACACGCTGGAATAAGATGTATGGAGTTTATTCTTGAGCTTGCTTAAGGGCTTCACCAAGAAATTGAGACCATCATTAAGAAGGAAGCTGAAAAATGAAGAAAATTTTATATTAACAAGGAACTAAGGGAGAAACTAACTCGACTTAATTATTAATAAGTCAAAACAAGGATATATGGCAATATACAAATGATGGAAACACGTCATGAAGATTTTTTTAAAATTCAGATGTACTATATTATAGCCTTGGAAATTTCCTTTAAGAAGAAAAAATTTTGCACCATAGTGTAGTGCGGCGCGGCGTCAGTGGTGGTAGCAAAATGTTTCACAACATAATGAAGGCAGCTAATGATTTGCTATTGTCCAATGATGATGGGCATTATAAACAAAGTTGAGGGGAAATAAATTTTATTTATAATTTTCTTTTACTCCTATAGTAAAAATTATAATTTAATTCAATACAAACAAAAATTTTATTGAATCAGCACCGTTTATTCACTGGGCCAGTTTCACAGTGCACACTTAACAAAATAAGTGGCACTTAATTTTCCCATTTTGGCACTTAAGCCGCAGTTTCACTACCTGAGTAAGTGGAACTTAAGTGGCCAACATCGGCGACTTTAGTGTCACTTATTCCGATAAGTTCACACTGTGAAATTGGGAATTAGTTTTCCATATTCGGCACTTAAGTGACACTTACTTTACTGTGAAACTGGCCCATGAACTAGACTAGATGAAGTGAAAATTACAAAAAATAATAAAATTAATAAAAATAAAAATTAAAAATAAAAACTTATAACAATTCTTATAAGCTTCAATCTTGTAAAGAACTAAAATTCTTATACCGGTTACCATAAATAAATATTAAAATAAAATTCAAACAACTATTAATACGCAGTAGGTATATAGGTAGGTATATTGAGTTTGCAGTTACATAGCAGAAAGTAAATAAAAGATTTCTCATATTATTATACAACATTCAAAGAAAATGCAATGGAAAAAGTTGATTGCAAATACGGGGGTTTTATTTTCAAAAAATAAAGATATAAATCAAAAATTATTTATAAGTAGGAGAACCGTGCCGATGTTTCTTCGCAGAATCTTAAGCATTTTCTAAATTATAAATTTAAAAATATAAAAAAAAAGAAGAAAATACTCTTTTTTCTCTATCAAGTTAAATTTCATCAAAATCTTGGGTTCCGTTAACAATCCGCATAACTTATTATATCTATGGAGTCTGATCAAAAACAACATAAGTCAAAAATCTCAATTTTGAGATAAATTCATTTTATAGTTCAAAAATTTACGCTATAAGGGCCAGTTTCACAATGCATCTTAAAAAAATCAGTGGCACTTAATTTTCCCATTTATCCCATTATGGCCAATATGGGAGACTTAAGCGTCACTTATTCCAATAAATTTAAATTTCCATATCTGGCACTTAAGTGACTTTTACATTACTGCGAAACTGGCCCTTAATTCAATAAGAACCATCAAGATCATTCAACTTAACTTTGTAAAATGGCCAAAATTTTGCAGAAAAAAAATGCATATAGGTGTGTTTGTCTATTGTTTTGCGTCAAGCTAACGCTTCAGAAATTTTTATGTTCAATGGGTGATGTGCATGAAACTGAAGTATTTACTAGAAGTATAAGGTTAAAGTAAAAACTATAACTTTTAGTAAAAGGTTTAGGTTTAAAACAGTGGCGGATCCAGGATTTGGTCATGGGGGGGGTTCAATTACAAATAGAAAACTTAAAGAAAAATAAAACTTGCGTGGGCTTTGTGCTACATTACTTATGTGCGTGTAGTTAGCACCGCCATTTTCGATTTTCAAAAAAAAATACACACAAGCAAAAACAGCAGCAGCTTAAAACAGCACAAGTATAATTTTTTTTAAATCGTGGTTTTGAAAAAAAAATTGCAAATTTGCGAATTTAAAATTTATCCCTAAAATTTGCAAATTTGCGAATTTAAAAAATACATTACGGCACATCGCAACACAAATTGAGCACAGTACAGCACATTTTTTTTTTTGAAAATCGAAAATGACGGTGCTAATTTCACGCTAACTTCCTTCGCATCATTTACGTTAGGTCGTGAAAGTCGGAAATATGCGATTTTTGTATCTCTTCGGCTATATCATTTTTTCAGCACAAATTTAAGTTTTTAGAAAAATTTTATTTTGGAAAAATTTCATCCTCAAAATTTTCAAAAATATTTACGGCACATCGCAGCACAAGTTGAGCACAATGCAGCACAGTTTCTTTTTCAAAATCGAAAATGGTAGTGCTAACTTCTTTTTGCCCTTATAATATTGAATAGTATTTTAATATGTTGCTTTGGAGAGGTATAGATATGATAAATTGCCTAAGTCTTCTAAATTTAACATACCGTAAGCCCTTGAACTAAGTTTCCATCATATAGGCTTTATAGCCTTTACACACCGAATCAAAATCGAGATTTCGATCAAAAATCACCAAATCTCATTAAAATCAACAAGATTTCCCATACATTTTCAGATTTCGTAATCTAGTAGATTACTAGCTAAATCTTCTTTTTTTTAGTTTCTATCAACACTGAAATTTGATTGAAATTTTAAACAAAATCTAGATTATGCGTGGTGTGAACGATTCAACGAGATTTGGAAATCTTGTGCCGAAATCCGAGATTTTGGTTCGGTGTGAAAACCGTATAAAACTGCTACGCAAATCTAATGTAAGTAGGTATACTCCTTTTCCCACTAAGATGCATTTGAAGTTTTTGAGGTAGGTATTCATTACACTTGAAGAAATTTTAATTCGAAATTTTATAAAAAGATGGACTTTCTGTAATTAACACAAAATTTAGGTCGAAGAGAAGTAAATATTTAATAAATGTTTAAAAAATGTTTGGTTTAATGCTCATATGGGGGGGGGGGTCCGGACCCGAAAACCCCCCCGTGGATCCGCCACTGGTTTAAAGTATTTACTTCATTTCGTATGCATACAATTTTTTAAATTATTTAAAATACATAAATCATGAATCATTTGTTAAAGTAAAACACTTTAATTAAGCTAAAAAAAGACAAATAAGGCCCTGGACTAAAATTATTTCAACAGTATATTGAAACTTGACTACTTGTAAATTACCTAAAGCCAGGCAATAGCAATGCGATTAATGCATAACAACTTAAATTACCTTTTTGATTTCTGAAGCGAATAATGCTTTGATTTATATCAATTTCAAAAATAATCACAAAAAATAATTAAATGATACAAGTCATTTCCAAAATATTAGAATATGTTCCTCGTATAAATTTAAAAAGTAGTTTTGGCTAAATTTCAATGGCTTATCAATGAAGTTTGCATATAATTCGCAGTAAATATTAACTGCAGAAACCCAATTTCATTAAATACAGTGGGCAAAAAAAAGATTGAAGACTATTACTTTTTGGTTTCACAGTAACCTATAATTGATAGTTTTAAGCAAAAAAGTATATATGTACTTTAAAATGGTCAAGCTGCTATTTTGCAACTTTGAAAAAATTAAGTAATTCCAACCGAAAAAAAGTATTTACTACTCTTTATTATGGATGAGGAATAAAGTTTTTACTGAAAAAAATTATGGATGAGGAATAAAGTTTTTACTGAAAAAATTCATCCGGAAAAAGTAATTGCTGTGGCCCAAAGTAAATACTTATTTTATTTATTTTAATATTTATTATTTACTTCATTTTTATGCATATCAACAAAAAGTAACTAGATACTTTGAAATTCTCTAGCAAAAGCATTTAATATATATTTTATGCATATCACCCAATATTTCAGTATTAACCGTATTTAGAGAAACAAACAGTCAAACCATAACACATTTTAATATAATTTATAAACACAAATATAATAGAAAATAATGTTAAGTTGTCAGCAAAAAAAAACAAAGCTGGTTTTTGCGTTGACTTTAAAATTATTTGAATATACATTATGGGATTACGTTCATATATATTGCTTTAATTTGTTATGAAAAGTGTGTCTTTGTCCATTTATTTAATTTATTCCTTAATATTCAAGTCAGCTATAAAATTTTAAAACAGTTTCTTCGCATGTATATGCAAATACATACATACATATTATAAGGTGGATGATTCATAATTGATCTTGAAAAATATCAGCTTTAATTTTATGAAAATTTACTGCTTCTGATTTGTTTTTTTTTTTGAATATGTAGGTGAACTAATTTTATTGATATGTATTTTCGTTTGCTAGAATATATTCAATATTTAAGCTCATCTTCATTTTTTATTATTGAACTCTATTTCTATAAGGCTTTCATCATTTTTGCCTGACCAAAAACTCGAGAAACGTTGATGGTGTGTAGGGCCCTATAGATAAAAAAAAAACAAACTTAAAATTCTTAAAAACTCTATAAATAAAAAATAAAGTTAAATTTTAAATCTAGAATTTAACCCCAAAACTCGAATAATCGCACTGAAAAATTTTGACCTTATATCGCATCCTTATAGAATGAAAGTGCACTAATTAAAAAATTGCAGTTTGTGAGAAGGGAGACTGAAAGTCTACATAAAGTGGTTTTAAGGTCAGATTATTGCAAAATCAGAAGTTACAGGAATTTTGAGTTAGGCCACTTTCATTCTAAAGGTGCGATATTATATTCATTTATAGTATTATTTTTTTTTCTGAGTTCATGTAAAGTTGTCATTAATGTATGTATATCTTTTTTTTTCTGACGTCAAAAGCCAATGCTGTACTTAGTGATATTTTTTTCATTATAATGTTTTACAATTTTATAATTATTGATTAATAAAGTCACTACTATACTACTACTATTATTATATTAGGCGTGTTTTTTTTTTCTCTTTTCTATAAACTTTATAAAACAGATCAATGAATCAAAATTATAATAACATATCATAGCAACAAGACTATTCAGTATACAGCTTATGAAAATAGTCCCGATAGAATTTCAGGCTAACGATAGACTGTATAGTTGAGTTCCTATGATACGTTTTTATTTAGCTATGTTGCTTCAAATTTAATAGAAAATACATTCTATATTCAAGCTCATTTTTTTTTTTAATAATATTGAACTGTTTTGTAATCTTATATAGATTAGAAAAAACGCAGATCAGATATTTAATTCATTGATACAAAAAAAGAAAGAAAGAAGAAGAAAAGTATATTATAAGTTATTCTTTCCCATAACTCAATTTATTTCAGAATTAATATGATATCTTTTAAATGAAAACATCGTCTTCGTCGTCTGACAGTCAAAATAGCATATAATTTGTATTCATTTTGCATCTTGCAAATTTAATTGTTTGGCAGCAAATTTTTGTTTGACTTGTTTACAACAGGGGTGGAATATGACTATGATATGATGAAGAACTATTTCGGGCGCTCATTAAAATGTCAAATATTTTAAAAATTAATTTACTAAATATATTATATTTTGTTATTATATTTTTGGAGTTTTTCTTTCTTTGATTTTATAGAATCAAATGTTAAGATCAATTTTAAGAACCAAACATTAATTACATTTATATATACAAACGTGATTTCGCCCTTTTTTTTAATTTCCAAAACTTATAAACCTTCAGTCAGCAGTGCCAACAAAGATTTTTTTTAAATATTCTAATGCAAATTTTATGATTGGTGTGTTGTTGGCTATGTATGTATGGTAAAAGGGGGTGAGATATGGCACACCTTTAATATCTCTTGCATTTATTATTCAACCAAAACATTTAGTACGTTTTTGTATTTATTTTCTAATTTCAAATAGAAGTAGCCAATAATTGTCGGTTGTATGCAATGAACAAAAAAAAATGTAACATCCAAATTATGGGAGGGTTTTTTTTTTGGAAAAAAAAATCGTCAAAACGAATTTTCTCCAATACCTCGATTAACTGCAGGTATCCTTTGGTAGATAAGCAGTAAATAACAGTTTTTGGTTAATTTATTTTTTAACAAAATGCAGACCATACCTGACTAAAAAAGTAAACAATTTTTTTTTATTAAAATCCTTACAAAAGATTCCGAGATACATAATATTTTTCATAACGTAATACCGTTATCCAATTGCAGCTAGAATAAAACAAAAAAAAAATTTACTCCTATGGAATCACAAATAACCTTATAAGGTCAGAATTTTAGGAAAATCGCTTCAGTCATGAATTAGGCTATGTTGTTCGATGTTCATATATAGAAATACAGACAAACACACAAAATTATGAACCCGCAATTTTTTCCCGTTATCTATAATCATTCTAATATTACTAACAGATTTAGTTAAAATCTCGAGGTCGGTTTTTGTTTCTTCTTTTTTTTTTTGATGGTGCGAAAAAGCATGTTGCTCATGGGCCTTAGTCAATTTTTTAACAAAATGCATAGCTTCATAAATCGCAAGATTAATGTTGGAAATTTCTTACGAACCGAAAAAAATTTCACAGTCATACCAACGAATTTGTATCCAGCAATACCTTATTTCTCTCTATAACGCAGAAAAATAAATACTTACCGAGAACGCTTTTCGGTGAGTTAAAAAAACATGTGTTAAATATTACGTATAGTCAAGGGTAAAAATTACAGAGTTCAATATGTTAATTCTAATGTAGTCAACTCGATTAAAATAAATTGTTTGAAATAAAAACCTAAGAATGTTATATTAATGGAGAAACTTGGTTAGGATACGCAATTTTGAAGATCATTTATATTAATCGAGTAGCTTGGTTAAATGAAATAATTAAATTTAGTTAATTTCACACATCTCTGGGTAGATTGGTTTAAACTCATATAATTAAACCTGATGAGCGTGCAGGTTGTATATTAATTTATATTATTAATGAATTATCTAACTAAACCGAGTTTTCGTTGTTTTTAAACGACCATTTTTCTGCTAGCTTGAGGAAAAATTAAACTAAATCCACCCCTGTTTTTTTTTTTTGTTTGTTTAATTTTAATGTACCTATGTATGCATACAACTTATGCCATTAATTTATTTTATGTCAAATTTTTTTGGATCACAAAAAATCCATCTTCATCGTGGCTATATAAAAGCTTGGGTAATTTTCGAAAACAACTTAGTTTCAATCTTACAATTTGGACAGAATCTTCTAAAGTCTATCGCCGAAGATATATTATAAAATTTGTTAAAATGAAAATCTTTATTGTTTTTACCTTGATCGCTATTACTTTTTCTGTCAATGTAAGTTTTACCTATTTAAAAAAAAATTAAAAATGTAAAAAAATATAAAACTTTATTATTAAATAAATATTATTTAAAGGCTGCTGATACAACAGAACAAGATAAACTAGTTGAAGAGCATATTAAAAAATGCCAAGAAGAATTTCCAACATTGACTAAAGAAGAGTTAGATCAATTAAGAGAAGGTAAAATGACTAATCCTAATGAAAATGTACAATGCTTCGTCAATTGCTTCATGGAAGAATCTGGTCTTATAAAAAATGGTGTATCTGATCAAGAAACATCAATTAAGAAATTTGCCATCAGGGTAGGCGACTATAAAGCAAAGCAAGGAGTGGATGAATGCAGTGATCAGTCAGGACCTGGAAAGTGTGAAACTCCATGGAAATTATACAGTTGCTATCAACAAAAAGGTCTCTTTTAAATTGAAATTATATAAAATCAGCAACGCACTTAACTAAATATTTGAATTAATAAAATATGTGTGTGATATGTGTATGGTACTCGTACGTTTAATAATTTTTTTTATTTTTAAAGTGAAATGAGTCAGAAGAAACATATTTGTACTTGGATTAAATTTGGTGGAAATGCAATGTGTAATTTCGTAAGTTCGTAAGTTCGAAGGTTGAAGTAAAAAAAATATCAAGTGACAGTGTAAGTCCGTAAAATTAAGTAGGTACCGTTTGTGGTTCAAAAACCACATAAATTCTCGTTTTCCTGTGGGACATAGGTACATATCTAAGGTTTTTTCGAATCAGTCTGTAACTTTACAAAGCTAATTTTTTTTTTTATAAGCAACTCTCCAAGTTATGAGAGATTTATTATTTAATGATTAATTACTAAAATTTGGGGGGTTTACTTGGCAAGTTTTCTTTTTATTATGCACAATTCAAAACGTTTTGAAAACTTGACCAGTAAACCAACCAAATTTTAGTAAGTGACTTGTAAGCCCTCACAACGCCAGAATAGCGCTGTTAGGCTCCTTTCACACGAGGAAAAAAATGATTAATTTTTTTTTACGATTCATTTTGTATTTACATGACTAACAATTCAATATAATAACATTAAATTTGTTTAGCATTTTTAGTATGTATATTTAGTATTTAGTGTTTATTTATTTCAAAATCACTTAAAAAGTAGGACAAAAGTCTTATAAATTGCTAAAAGCCTTTAAATTAATTTCAATATTTATCACCACAAGATTCTATAATATCCTTGGCTTTTTCTTCAACAACTAATTTATTAAACATTTTTGTAGCAATTTCTGGTTGAAATATTCCATCATTTAAGATCGTAATTTTTTTCATGACACAATTAACCAGACATTGCATATTTTCATTAGGTTCTGGTAACTCATCGTGTCGCAATTTGGATGTAATCTTCATCTGTAAATTTGAATTGATTTCGGCATTCGGAAATAACCATTTTTTTTTTATTATTTTCGATTATCTCATTGTTAGTTGAACTAATTTTAATGAATTTTTCTGCACAAAAGCTTCAAATAAGTTCTAATAATATTGCATACCAAAATTTTCAAAAGAATAAATTATTGATTTTTAAAAAAATCTTTAAAATTATTTTTTGAAAATTCCACATTTGGAAAATGGGTAGATGATATTTTTTTTTGATTCAAAATAGCTTTTAACGGCCTTTAGTCCTACAAAAATTTGGCGTTTCGTCCCGGCGATCTAACTTATATTTTTTTTTAATAAATGTTTTAACTCCCTTATAATAAAGGCTAAGCAATTGCGTACCATTTTTTTTTTTAATTTTTTCAAAATTGTATATGTAAAAATTATTTTTTTAAAAAACCGCTCCAACGATTTTAAATTTTTGTTTTTAAATTGAGATTTCCTTAAGCAATCGGATGACGTACATCGCATTGGTGTCAAAAAAGTTTCCGGGGTTGTTTAATTACATATTTGTTTATACAATTTTCAACTCTAAACTGTAAGGCATGCATATTTGTAACACGGTGCTATATTGTTCATAAATAAATGTACCTACTCGCATAATACAACCTTAAACTTAACTACATTTTAAGCAGGTGGTATACAATATAGGCTCCCATAACTAATTTATTTCTTTTATAAGATAAATATAGTTTTTGAAATATTAAAACTTTAATAACACAGTGTCATTGCACATAAGAACAAGTTTATGCGACACAATCTTGCACATATTTTTTAAAATCTGAATAAAGAAGGCAGCACAATAGAAATTTCCAAATACTCTACAGTAAATACCTTGGTAGATTTTCAAAAGTGTTCCATTTTGATGTCGATATGTTTTTTGTGACAACACTGAAATTTAAAGATAATCCTACATTGAAAAAAACTGCTTATCGAGTAAATTTGGATAAAATTTATTTGCAAGATTATCTAAACTTTGGTTTAACTCAGAGTCGATTCTGCACTGAAAACCATAGCTTTCAAATAATTTATTATAATAGCAAAAACATCGTAGACCCAGCTTAACACGCGTTTTTAAATTTTTTTTGGTTGGCAGTTATCAATTTATAACTTTTCAGTTATATCAAAGCAATTAACCATTTGTGCTGCAGTCCATCCCATGAATGAAAGAATAAAATATCATTTTCTGTCTTCTCTTTTTTTCTGTCGTCATTTGAGAAGAATACATTTGAGGATCTTCAGTGCGCGAATAATAATAATTTTGTAAAAAAAATTTACATTTTACGTTTTTCAAAAATAAAAATTATTATTATTTGCGCACGAAATGTCCTTGGCTGTCAAATTTATTCTTCTAACTATATGTTCTAACTATATTGAAAATTGTAGTTTTATTTTATTTTATGTTGGCAAAGATATCACTTACAATAAAAGTACACTCTAGCAATATCTTATATAAAAGTTTATAAATCAGTTAATATCTCAAGACAGACAGCAGAAAAACCGGCTTCTTCTAGAGTAATTATTATGTAAATATAAGTAATATTTTATCATTTATCTTTTATGCTTTGAAAAAAAACTTTTTGTTCATCTATTTATTTTCTTTGTTAATAGATTTGAATTGCATTGTTGTAAGTACCGGTGTTATACTAACTTTAAAAAGTATAAAAACTCAGTATGTTCTTAAGTATTATTCAGTAAAAGATCTGAACTCAGTAAAGAAACTTCGAGCTTCAAAGTAAAACAACAACAACAAAAAACAATTAAACCAAAATGAAATTTCTCATATTTGTTGGAATTATTGCCTTTGTTGCTGCTGTTAAAGTAAGTTTTACCTTAACAAACTTAATTATAAGACAAGTTTTTTGAATCTATTTCTAAACAGGCTGATGATCTAAAAGAAGTAGAAGATGAACTTAACAAAGTTGTTGCTGAATGCCGAAAAAATTACAACATTTCTGATGAAGACTTCAATAAGTTGAAAAATGGTGAGATAACTAATCCGGATGAAAGTATGCAATGTCTCATTGAATGTGTTATGGCATCATTGGCTATTATAAAAAATGGATTAGTTCAACCAGAAGCAATTACTACATTGTTAAATAAGAAAGTTGGTGAAGAAAAGGCTAAGACTATTTTAGAAAATTGTCGTTCTGAATCTGGAAAAAGTAATTGTGAAACTGCATATAAATTGCACAAGTGTTTTATCAAAAATAAAGCCTATTAGATTGTAAAAGATAAAGTTACATATTTTATTTGATAATTTGTTATGAAATAGTGAATATTGAACAAAATGGATTTTTTATTAGATTTTTATATTCTGTAAAAAAACAATTGTTTCAAAGTTTTTAAATGCAAAATTATTTAAAAAAGCATCAGATTGATAAATTAAAACAAAATTAATAATGCTATCAAATAGCTAAACGTGAATAATTAAAAAAGAAAGAATTTAACTAAAAAAAACGTCAAAACCCTATTTCGGTAATGCCAGTTTTTAAAGCTATTAAGATAATGGCTTTTCACTACACCATATCCATGACGATTGTTTTATAGGCGAGATTGGTGAAGAGAACAGAGCTCCTCATCGTTATTTTCTACAAAATCATCATCATGGAGTAGTGTGCCACAATTTAAATAGGGTCTTTGATAATTAATTATTGCTACGATTTTATTCTCCTTTCACACGAGAAACTTGTTGCCGGAAATTTTTTGATATCTTCTTTTAGGTGCAGTGCAATAGGACCCGCGTTAATAACACCGGTGGGTAATATTTCCCAAAAAAAGAGAAATAAAACCGCGGGATTTTTTCCTTTGGGTGTAGAAATGAAGCGGGAATAAAGGAACGAAAGCAACAATAAAAATTTCCAGACTTTCAAACAGCTAACAGTGACGTTTATGTGCAGTCATTTTACCGAATGGCGCATCCATTGAGACAGGTAGATTTTATGAGCGTAAAAACGAAAAGGGTAGGTTCCAACCAAAATGCCATGCGCCAGATGAAAGAATTTGTATCGTCCAAGTGAGAGATAGACGGATATTAAGGATCAAAGATAGGGAAGAAAGAGTTTTTTCTTCATCGTAAAGCAGACACGGATTCAGTAAAACGACTGTGTAAACAGGCACTATGGTTTTAGAACTGAATACCTAGAGATGAGCGATGACCAGATTTTAGAAAAAATCGTAGTTTAGAGAAAAAACACCGATATTATATATTATATATTAAAGATACGATAAAAATTTTGTCTGCCAATCAAATGCAAAAAAAGGTTTACAGAAATGTCCATTTTTGTCTATATGTTCTAAAAAAAACATCATACCTACTTTTATGCAATTTTTTAACATCTCTTTCTCGCCATAAAGTGGGAGTGAGAAAAAGCAATGGGAACAGCGTCAAAGAATATGCAATAATTATTTCGATTATTTTTTTTGCGCCAATTTCAAAAATTATAATATGTTTAGATAATGGTACAACTTAAGCGCCATTTTTAAACAACTGAATTTTAAAGCTAATCCTACACTGAAAAACTTTTTCTCTTCTGAGTTAACTCGGGATCAATTGATATTCAGTATTAACAATAATTTTTGTTTAATTTAGAGTTGACTCTGCATTAGAAAAGTAATTGTAATGTAATAACAACAAATTTTTAGACCCAGCTGCGTTAAATTAAAAGATTTGAATAGTTTTTTTTTTAACAAAATCGATAACTTTGCAGTGATATCAAACCAAGTGGATTTTCCAATGCAAAACAAAATTGTTTCATAAGCAAATTTCGCATTATTTTTAAAGATTAACTTACCTTCTATTATTTAATTAACAGTAAAGGTAGCACTAAAAAATTGGTTCTTATTTTGTTGTAATTTATTTCTGACTTACCTGCTATGCTAATATACCTATAGTTTGTTGCTTTCCAACTATATACCACTACACTCATTGATGAGCAGGCTGAACACTTAATTTGTGTTGGCAAATATTAGATATCGCTATCTGCAAATTATTTCTAATAAATTATAATTCCCAAAATATTTCAAGACAGACAGGCAGTAAAACCGGCTTTTCCTAGAATAATTATGTAAATATCTAATATTTTATCTTGATGTATAGGTACATAATGCTTTGAATTAAATCTTTTCTTCTTCTTTGCATTTTCTTTATTTATTAGATATGAATGGCATTATCATAATATATTCCGGTATTGTACATTGTTCGAAAGGTATAAAAACGTTGTCTGTTCTAAAGAATAATTCAGTTTAAATCTTAAACCCGGTAAATACACATTATCTATCAAATTAAAACAAATAAAATAATAAAATCAAAATGAAATTCTTCATATTTATTGCATTTATAGCTTTTGCTGCTACGGTTAATGTAATATCCTTTAAAAATTTAATTCTTAGCTTAACTTTTCAACTCAAACCCTTCTTAACAGGCTGACCAACCAAAAGAACCAGAAGAAGAATATAATAAAATTATTGCTGAATGCCGAACTAAATTCATAATGACTGATGAAGAATACACTAAGTTGCGATATGATGAGATTGCTAAACCTGATGAAAATATGCAATGTCTCCTTGAATGTATTATGGCAAAAGTGGGTGCTTTAAAAAACGGATTAGTTCAACCAGATGTAATTGCTGCAATTTTAAGTAAGAAAGTGGGTGAAGAAAAGGCTAAGGCTATTTTAGATAATTGTCGTTCTGAATCTGGAAAAAGTAATTGTGAAACTGCATATAAATTGCACAAGTGTTTTATCAAAAATAAAGCCTTTTAGATTGAGAAAGATAAAAGTATTTTTTATTTGATAATTGTGATGAAAAAGTGAATATTGACAAAAAATGTGTATGACTGACTGGCATGAATATTGAAAATTGGCGTGTTCAGAAAAATGAGATCTCAGAGATTTTTCTAACTCAAAAAGTGAGCAAGCGAATCCAAAATTTTTTTTCCGCTGAGAAATTTTGCTGAGGAATGCTGTTCAGGTAACTGAGATTGCTGAGATCACCGAGATCCATTTTCCTGAACATGCCTAATAACAAAATGTTAGAAAAAGTCAAAATTACGAACAAAGTGGATTTTTTTTTTAATTTTTATTTCGTATAAAAAAAAAATTGTTTCAAAGTTTTTAAATGGAATATTATTTAAGATATTTAGGCCCAGTTTCAAAGTCGAAAGTAAGTGTCACTTATGAGTGCCAAATTAGGAAAACAAATGCCCGATTTCGCAGTGTAAACTTATCGTAATGAGTGACACTTAAGTCTCCCATATTGGCCAACTAAGTGCCACTTACTCACTTACTCAAATTAAATGTCAATTATTTTGTTAAGTGTGAACTGACCCTTATGAAGCACCAGATTGACATATTACAACAAAATCAATCAAGCTATTAAAGAAGGTAATGCCATTTTTGTTTACCTTTTACAGATAATGACTTTTCACTACGCCATTTATGACTATTGTTTTATGGGCGAGATCGGTGAAGGGAACAGAGCTTTTCATCGTATAAAGTCACAATCTAAACAGGGTCTTTGATCATTATTAGCAAAAAGTTAGTCTCTTTTTACACAAAGAAACAAGTTGCCGGAGATTTTTTGGCGCTTCTTTTAATTTATTCGAAAATCTCGTGTACCTTTACCTTTCACACTAAGAAAAACACAAAAAAATCATGACAGATTTTCTGTGGTTTCCTTTAAAAGTATATTTGTTGATCGCTTACTACGTTTAGAGTGAACACGCAGAAAAATGATCGGTTAAAAACAACATAAAACTCGGTTAATTTAAATAGCAAATATTAATATACCAGCAACCTGCAAACTCACCGATAAACTATACGAGCCAACTCGATTAAACAAAATTATTTAAATCTACACACTGATTCGGTTTAAGTTTACTACATTTTATTAAACTACTTCTGGGTTAGTTTGTTCGGTTTCAATAATCAATTAAGCTAGTTAATGAAGCATATTAAATCGCTATTAGTATAACCAATCTAATCAGAGATATGTGAAATTAACTAAATGTAATTGTTTGATTGAAGTAAGCTAATAGTTTAACATGAACGATCTTCAAACTTACGAATTAAAACCAAGTATCTCCATTAATATAAACTTTTAGGTTTTTATTTTAAACAATTTATTTTAATCGAGTCGACTACGTTAGAATTAATATAGTGAACTTTGTAATTTTCACCCTTGACTACGTAATATTTCTATGCATAAGTCCATTTTTTTGAAATTGAGTTATAGATGAGGAACTATACAAACAAAATCTTTTTTCATTTGGTCTCAACGGTAAAGGTCTAAGTGAACTAATTCATAAAATATTCCATGGTCCTAACAACACTTCAGCTTTGTTTTTTAACTGGATTTATACTAAATTTTTGATCTTTAAAATAAAAATTATAAAGTTTTTGAACTTATGTTGTTTTGATCAGACTTCATAGATTTTACACATTTTTTTTTAACTCATCGAAAAAGGGTCTTGGTTAGTAAATATTTTTCTGCGTGAAGAGAAATGTCAAAAAAAATCTCGTCAAATCGTTGGTGGAGGAGTTTTGAGATTTCTTTTCTTACTTCGTGACATTCTCGCCTAGAAACTAATTGTTGCCGGTAACCCAATTTTCTCGCTTGTAAGACAATTTAATTGAAAATTATCAGAATCAGTTTTGAGAAAATTTGAAAACTACCAAGATCGTAGCTTCCAACCTGCTTTAGACCAAGATGGCAAAACAAAAATAAGTATTTCTCCTGTAGGGAATTAAAATGGCTGAACAGTGAACGCAATAGAAGCACGTCCTGTCAAAGTTAAAATATCAAAGAGGTTGATCACACAATTCTTTCTTTCTGTTGTTTTATCTTTGGTCTTTTTGAAAGATTGAAAGAGGAGTGTATAAATAAAGGGGGAATGAAGTAACGAAAGCAGAAATGAAAATTTAAAAAAAAAATTCCCTCTAGAACATTGACGTTCATTTGTCTGTTTTCACGGTCATTTAACTGAATGGCGCATCCATTGAGACAGGTAGATTTTATATGCATAAAATCGAGAAGGATAACTGGTTCCACCTAAAATCCACTGATGGACCAGATGAAAGTATTTGTATCATCCGCGTGAGAGATATAAGGATTTTAAGGGTGTGAAATAGGGAAGGGTAGATTAAACTGTAAGAGTTTTTCTGACACGATTTCAGCAAAACGACTGTGTAAACAGGCACTTTGGTTCTACAACCGAATACCTAGAGATGAGAGATGACCAGATATCAGCAAAAATTGCAGTTGAGACAAAAAACATCGATATCGACTTTAAGATACAATACAAATTTATTTTTATGCCTTTACCATCTCTTTCTCGCCATGAAGTGGGAGTGAGAAAAAGTACAGAGACGTCACAAAAGTCAAAAAGAGACAGTTCAATGTGAAAAGCGTCAAAGAATACGGAATTATTATTTCGATTGTTTTTTTTTTTTGCGCCATTTGCGAAAATTATAATATCTTTAGATAGGGGTACAACTTTAGCGCCATCTTGTAAAAGTGGAGCCATATAAGTATACAGAGACGTCAACAAAATTCAGAGGAGGAAGTCAAATATGAGCACTATCATATTATTATGTCTGTTTTTTTTATAACGTTGTACGATGTAGCAAAATTTGCTGTCAAATCCCACACAAAAAAAAATGACAAGTAGCAACTTGTAAAAAGAATTTGCAGTTGCCAAACAGACATAAAATAGTGTTGCACTTTGATGACGATATTTTTTTGACAACTGAAATTTAAAACTAGTCCTACACTGAAAAACTGTTTCTGCATCAATTTTTATGAAGAATTAATTAATTTTTGTTTAACTCAGAGTTGACTCTGCATTAGAAAAGTAATTTTAATGTAATAACATCAAATTTTGAGTCCCACCTGCGTTGAATTAAAAGATTTGAATAGTTTTTTTGTAAAAAAAACGATAACTTTGCAGTGATATCAAACCAAGTGGACTTCCAATGCAAAGCAAAATTGTTTCCTTAGCAAATTTCGCATTTATTTAAAAGATTAACTTACCTTCTCTTATTTAAATAATTCCAGTAAAGAAAGCCCTCAAAAATTGGGTCTTATTTTGTCGTAATTTATTTCTGACTTACCTGCTATGCTAATATGCCTAAAGTTTGTTGCTTTCCAACTACATATATACCACTACACTTATTGGTGAGCAAGTTGAACACTTATTTTGTGTTACCAAAGATTATATATCGCTTACAATAATCACTATCTGTCAATTATATCTAATAAAGTAGAATTCTGTAAATATCTCAAGACAGACAGGCAGTAAAACCGGCTTTTCCTAGAAAAATTATGTGAATAACTAATGTTTTAATTTGATGTACACAATTATTGTAATAAAATCTTTTCTTCATCTATGCATTTTCTTTATTTATTAGATATGAATGGCATTTTCATATGTACCGGTATTGTACTAACTTTGAATAGTATAAAAACGTAGTTTGTTCTAAAGAACTATTCAGTTTAACTCCTAAACCCAGTAAAGAAGTTTCAAGCTATATCAAAGTAAAACAAATAAAATTATAAAATCAAAATGAAATTTTTCATAATTATTGCATTTATCGCTTTTGCTTTTGCTGCTACTGTTAATGTAAGATTTCCTTTGAAAAAAAAAATAATTTTTAGAAAAGTTTTCAACACAATCTTTTCTTAACAGGCTGACTATCCAAAAGAACCAGAAGAAGAACATAATAAAATTATTGCTGAATGCCGAACTAAATTCATAATGACTGATGAAGAATACACTAAGTTGCGATATGATGAGATTGCTAAACCTGATGAAAATATGCAATGTCTTGTTAATTGTTTTATGGAAACAGCAGGTCTTCTAAAGGATGGAACACTTCAGAAAGATGCAGCTATTATTATGTTAAATAAGAAAGTTGGTGAAGAAATGGCTAAGACTATTTTAGAAAAATGTCAAGCTGAATCTGGAACAAAGAAATGTGAAACTGCATACAAATTGCACAAGTGTTTTATCAAAAATAAAGCTTATTAGGTTACAATATGCTTAAATGTATTTAATTTGATCAAGTGAATAGTGAAAAAAAGGTCATTCGCACCCCGCTGAACCATCTATCGCGTGCCATACCAAGCAACTTTCTGAGTGATTCCGTATCAGGTCCAACTAGAATAAAAGGAAGGAGGGGCATAAGGTATATGTATATATTATATCGATGGGAAAGGTTATGTATCACAGATAAGAATTGTGCACGGTCTTAAAATCAAGTGTTCATTTACATATGTAACCATAAAGCCAATTATGTAACGGTTATTTGAATTTTGGGTGTGGTTTTAACTTTTATCTTTTGTGTGTATAGATTTGGAAATTTTAAATTTGGAAGTTGGATTTTTTATATAAGAGGAAAAACTTGAACAAATTTAGAGAAAAACTTAAAAGTTTTATAAGCCTACGATCCCTTTCTTTGAAACAAAAAATGAAGAAATTACTCACGAAGTGGAAAAATTGTATTGCTTATGTGTAACAGGCTACAGAAGAAAGTTCTGATGTATAACATTTGCAAAAAATTTTAACAAAATACTAGAAGCCAGACGACTAATTCCAAACTATCAATTTTGATTTATGGAAATACCTATTCCACGATAGAACAATGTGCATCGTATATTTGACTTTTTTCTAGATATTATACTTAATTCTTTAAGAAAGTTTTGCATTTGAAACTTGAGTACAGATTCCTTAGGAATCTTCCCAAAAGGCAGTATATACTACAATGATTTTACTGAAATCACGTACCTCAGCACTATAATTGAGTTATGTTGGTTGCATAGAGGTAATTTAAATGATAACATTTAGTTATTTTATTTATCAACAACTTCATCTCCGAAATATAATGTTGTGATGCGGAACGAGAGTTGGTTTTCTTTTTAGAAAACTCACATGAGTTATGGAAAAGAAAACTTTTATCAAAAAGATCAACTCACGTCTTAAAAGTTATACATCAACGCACGGAGATCGAAAGCTCAAAATAAAGCCTGCCCGATTGCGAAGGCCGATTGTAATACACAAAAGCGATCGAATAGTTTACGCTCTCGATCATAGTTCAGTCGAGTCCTACATCAAGTAATTTTTGGAATTATTATATCTCGTCATCTTCGCGGTGTCAAGTAAATGATAAAATCGAGTTCTTATATCAGCTCTTTCGTTTTAATATTATTAAAAAGCTCTCCGATCGTTGAATATAATTTCCTTAACACATCTTACCTATAGAATCATAAAAACCCAACTTCATCACTGCATCCTAGTTCTTATATACTGTCAAACCAAATTATCATGTGTAGTGAAATTAATGTAAAAATAAAAAATAAAAAAAAAAAAAAAGAAAAAAAGTTTTTTTAATTTTAAATATATTAAATATTTTCACAACTTTAGGGCCCATATTATTGACTCAATATATCCAGATAAAAACTTAAATCTGGATGTGTTTACAATGAATTTGTTTAATTTACATCCGGATTTAAGTTTTAATCTGGATGTATCGATTGAATATGGCGGTAAGTTTTTAAAAAGCGAAGTGTTTCGAATTTAATAATCCATCATCATGGGCTTATGCTTTTGGACTGACATTATATTTATTTCTCATTAATTTCACTATACATAATACATATACATATATCACACAACATGGAGACTACACACCACTCACAAATCATGTTCTTAGAATAAGCAACTCATAGGATCTATTTCATTATCTGTATAGCTTTTATTTTTTTTTAAGTTAAGTATTCTCTTAAAGATAAATTTTCGTTCAAATTGAAAAGATTTTATTGTTGATTTCCAAATTTATTGAATTTTGCTACACTCATCCAAACAATTATCAACACGACAAACAAATTTTCTACCTAAATTGACTTTAACGAAGTCGGTTAGTTCACTCTTAATTGTTTTGTATTAACAAAGAGAAAGCAAGATTTGAACGATAAGTGAAGTGAATAGTGATAAGATAAAGTGAAGAGAATATTTTTTTTTTATTTAAATAAAAATTAAATTAATGAGTGAGTGCGACTTCGAGTGAAAAGAATAAAAGTTACTCAATAAGTGCTGACTTTCAATGTGACTCTAAGAGAGAGAGTGAGAAACTAATGTATTGATCATCTGATAATTTATTCGCGAATATTATAAGTGCTTTTTGTTTTCTCTTCACTCAAGCTTAGAACGAGATCTCATCATAAACATAATATAATTTATTTGTGTTTATATAATTTTTTTTTTATTATTCTTGAGTCATGACTCTTCAAAGTTTTTAAAGCATTTATTATTGGACCTATGTATTTAATTTTAATTTTTATTTTTATTTTGAAGATGGGTTAAATTCTTTTCCAATATTTTTTGTATAAACCTTTTACTTTCTTGAATTAAATATAAATATTTTGTTAATGGAATATACTTTACCTGTTTGGTTAATGTGATACATTTTGGAATTATTCGGATTTTAGATGGTGTGATGATGGAGTGAGTGCTGCAGGGAAAGATAAGATATAATGAATCATTTGATAGAAACTCTTGTAATAGAATTGAAAAAGTTCAAAAAATTTTACTAGATAATCTATGTATAAATTAAATTTGCAAATTGAAATGCATACAGATATTAAAACTCATAAAAGTCGACGTACTTGCGCTTCTCTGTTATGTTCATCAGATATATTATAACATATCACATAAAATTAATTCAATTATAATTATGTATATCTGAGTCTATAAGAGTTTGATGATAAATAATTAAATAAATAAATTATGTACATATTTGTACAGCGGAAATAAAAAAAAGTATGTAGCTCATAAGAGTTTATTCAATTTTTAGTTGTATACATATTTTTAGTTTAGTTATATCGACTGAAAAATGATGTATCGATGACAATGGAGTTTTCTTTGATTATTTTAGAAAACGGAGATAGGGACACACTACAGGGCACATTTACATCTCGGGTTCCCTAATTTAAAAAAAAATTAAATAATTTTCGCGAATGATCACAGTTCTTGTTAGGCAAATAATGTGCAGTCGGTACTGCAATTACCCGACCCACCGAAGAGCTGATCTTTGTATTGGAGCAACAAATATGCAAAGCCTTATACCTTCTAAGCTGAACAATTCATCTGACGACCCGTTGTTTTGCTCAGGGAATCATGTTGTCTTGAGGGAACATATAGGAAAAATTTTCGTCGGATTAAAACAACTTTAAACCGTTATAGAAAGAAATTGTTCGAAACAATAGCATATATTAGATTAAATGAAACAAATCGATTCGTATATAAACGTTAAGACCAACAGTAAGACATTAATTTTGGTGGGGGGAATAAATCTCATTTATTAGATTTAATATAAGCTAATTTTTAATTTAACTTAAAGATCAAGAACTAAAGAACTTTAAGTAAGAAGTAAAAATTGATGTTAAAGCCGAAACAAATTATCTTCGTATCAACACTCTGCAGCATATTAGAGAGAAGTTCATTGGAGTCATAATATAGGTACGCTGGATTGGAAGATTGGATAGATAGAAGAGAAGAGGATTTCGTACAATATTACTAGGGTTAGTTTAATTACTAAAAGAAACATAAAAGTTGTTTGTTTCTATAGACTTTAAATTTCGTAATTAAAATTGAATTTGTTTCTAAGCAAAAAAAAAAAAAAAAACAATCTGTTATCATGGGAAATTTAATTGTCGTTTTTTTTTTTAAAATTGAATGATTTTTGTTGTTCGAAATTGAAAAATAAATAAATATTTTAAACTTTTCGAAATCTTTTTTTAATCCGTGTGTGAGTGAAGCAAACGTTTATAGTTTCATTCAAAATTGACCCAGAGTGTAATATACCAATAATCGAATATATTTGTATATATCTATACAGTAAATTGAAATTGAATTGTATCATTTAAACAATATAACCATCCTCAAATAATAACAACAAATAATAACAACAAATTCAAGACTCAGGTTATTAAATAATCTTCCCCCGAAAAACTGCTTCGTGCAGAGTTAACTCTGAATTAATTAGTTAAACTTGATTAAATTTAACTCAGAGTTGACATACTGCACACTCAAAATTTTAATTTATTTTGTATTTTTATTTTGGAAATTATACATATAGATACCTAGTTTGTTGCTTATCAACAACAAACACTATAAACATCTTATTGATATAAGCCAGTTTAGAATTAATTTTGTGGTGATAAAGCTGTCAGTTACACTGAACATATAAGTACAGGGTATGTCAAATAAGACCAACCATATGTTTAAACACGAATAACTATTTTATTTTTGCAGGTTATAATTGAGTTCTTGGAAATTTATAATGGATTTATAGATATAGTTCACAACAACGCGTTAAAATTATTGTTTTTTTATAGTCTTGTTTACGTACAATTGTTATGACGCAGATAAAATAAAATAAAATAAAATAAAATAAAATAAAATAAAATAAAATAAAATAAAATAAAATAAAATAAAATAAAATAAAATAAAATAAAATAAAATAAAATATTTTAATTGTATATCAGCTCCCGACAAAATAAAATAAAATGAAATAAAATATTTTAATTGTATATCAGGTCCCACTTCAGGCTTCATGATGGGGAGTTTGGTCGACTGTTTTGAGGAACGATGTTCAGTGGCTGACGTTCCGTGCTCTTCGAAAGATTTTCACGCACTTTAGACAACGTAGAGGTTGCAGTATGACAGATTGTTGCAAATGATTCATCTGTTTTAACTCATCATCGTTAGGGCCAATTGGGCTTGTTCAGAACAATATTGTGTAGAATTTCAAAAGTTAGATGTTAAGATGTTCCCAAGCTAAATTCAAATTGTGCAAACACTGCTACAGCAAGTTCACCGACAACTGCTACAATATATGCTATTTGTTTTAATTGGTAAGTCTTATGTGGTTCACCCTATATAAGCCCAATAATATCTCAAAACAAACAACAGAAAAGCCGGCTTCTCTAAGATTAAATATATAAATAAAACCTCTTTCTTAGTCCATCTTTATTTGCTTAATTTATAGACTTGAATTGCATCATCATATAATTACCGGTATTATTCTAACTTTAAAATGTATAAAAACTCAGTCTACTTTAAAGAATTATTCAGTTTAAATCTCAAACCCTGCAGTTAAGATTGAAGCTTCCTAGAAAATATATCTCAAACTAAAAACAAAAATTTAAAAAAAAATTAATCAAAATGAAATTATTCATATTTGTTGCAATTGTCGCTTTTGTTGCTTCTGTTAATGTAAGTTTTTTTTAACAATCTTAATTTATAAGTTTAGTTTTTTTGTTTTAACTTAAACCTCTTTAAACAGGCTGAAATTCCAAAAGAATCAGACGAAAAATTAAATACCATAATTAATGACTGCCTAAAAACATTCAAAATGAGTGATGAAGACTACACCAAGTTGCGACATGATGAAATTGCTAAGCCTGATGAAAATATGCAATGCCTCATTAATTGTATTTTTGAAAAAGCAGGTGTGATAAAGGATGGAAAAATTGTAGCAGAAGAAGCTTTAAAATATTTAACTAACAAAGTTGGTGCAGAAAAAGCTAAGACTATCTATGGAAAATGTGGTGCTATAACTGGATCAAAAAAATGTGAAACTGCATACCTACAACACAAGTGTAATGTCGAAAATAAAGCCTACTAGGTTAAAATAGTTGAAGGTATTTTATTTTTGATATCTAATAAAGTGAATTATTGATAAAATTTAAATTTTAATGAAAAATTATATTCATGTCGATTATGGAATCGCGCAATACTCTTTTCCCATTTTTTTTCGTGAAAAGAAATAAGAACAATCTTTTTACTGAGAATCACTTAGGAGCTAGTATTGCGAATTTTATAATCGAAATATTATTTTCGTAAATAAATAAAAATTATATCTTTTTAAAAAGAATTCTTGTTTCTTAGGAAAAAATGTTAATGATTTATTGTAGAGGGTCGGTCATATGGCAATTATGGAAAAATGGAAATATCCCATTTCTTTCTAGGCACAAAAAAGTTTTATATCATTGACCATAGTTTAATATAATTTTTGTTCTTTAATCTTAATGAAATGAGCAATTAATGGAAAAATTTGAGCATAACGCCTTTTTTTTCGTTTACTAAATGAGGTTCAAAATATACCCTTTTCCCTTGTAATGATGCATTAGGCCACGTAACCCACCACCACCGACCGAAAAAAAACAATTAAATAATCGTCAGCATTCCCGACACCCCTGACCATACCACCAATGGTGAAGTATACCAATATATAAATATTATTTTTGTTTATCATATTATAATTCACACTCAGTTCGAACCCAAATGTGTATAAAAGACTGTGGATAAACGAAATAAATCCGAGCTTGCCAATCAAGTATCAACAATCAAGGGTACTAATTGGTATTTGTAACCAAAGCTTAGGCTCCAGAAATCCCAACTCAAAATTTTACTCCTACTAGGGTCTATCAAAGTTATTTCCAACTCAGAGAAATTGCTTGTAAAGGGCGTTTGAGACGTGTGGTTTTCAATCTGGCAATACTTTTTTTGGAGTTGATCTTTTTGATAGCTGTCACTTGATTTATGCTCAGTTTGGTTTGCCATTTCATAATGAATAGATTTACTCCTGAACAACGTTTGCAAATCGTGCAAATGTATTATCAAAATAATGGTTCGGTTCGCGCGACGCATCGCGCGCTGCCTCCAATATTCGGTCGACATAATCGCCCAGCAGAGTAATTCGAGCAATCATGAATCGGTTTCGCACCACGTTTACTCTAGTGGATAATGCGCATCCTCAGAGATGCCGTACAGTGCGCACCGATGACCGAAGACACTTTTGCTGCTGTGGAGCAGAGTATCGAAGAAGATCCGAATGAATCCATCCGCCATCGCCCGCAACAATTGGAGCTGGGGCCTTTTGGCTGGAATTTATTCGAGCCAGCCGTGGTGGCCACTTGCCCGAAATCATTTTTAAAACATAATGGTAAACCCTTATCTTTATAATAAAGCTAAATTCTTGGTCATAACATTAAAATATATGCTTTTTATTTCTTCTTGAAAACCACACGTATAAAAAAACACTCTTTATATGGCTTAGGAGTAAGGAAGACAAATTTGGCCCACTTACGAAGCTTAAAAGGCCTTTAAATAATCATATTTCAAGTACTCAATATATTTCTTTAAAACCATATTGAAACAAATATGATTCAAATCTTTGCAAATGCGCTATTTTTTAAAGTCTGGCATTACTGTAGGTTTGAATCTTACTTCTATATTGGACCTTACGGAAGAATTTTCGAAGCTCTAGAAGGCATTTTTCATTATGCAAATAAAATAATAAATAAATTCCTTTCGTGTTAATTATTAATTTTAATTTATTTATTTGGTGTATTTTCTGGGTCCAAGTTATTATTTATTTCTGAAACAAAATGTAGATAGTCCATGTCAAAAAAAGCCACAATTACAATATAATCTCCGGAAAGCTGGATTTTGGTATATATAGCCTCCTCATGGCGTTCTTAAGAAACTGTCAAAAGTCCCAAACGATATGAGTACCGCTAACAATTTTATGAGGGGTTGAAGGCCCCCCAAAATATTTTTTTTAAGAATTACTCCCAAATGGTAAGTTGTACAAAAAAAAATGTCAAAAACTAATTTGTAGCTTGGAATATTTCCTACAAAAAAAAATACTTTTTTTCATAAAAATAACCGTTTCCGAAATAAAACAATTGTTTTTTTATTTCAAAGATGAAGAAAATAATTGTCGAAAAAGGTAACATCGCAAAGTCGGTTAGAAACATAGAATTAGTGGACCCAAAATTCCCGTTACGGTCTCAAAATATAGACAGTCAATAGGGGTATATTACGGTAAACTGTCAAGTTTTTACTTTTCTATATAGTTGGGCGGCTTAATTCAAAAAATTTTGCATTTTGTTTTTATATTATTTACCACCCACTGTCCACTCTTTTAGGTGGGAGGGGCAAATTAAAAAAAAATTTAAATAGAAAATGAATATAAACACACAACGTCATCACTTACAATATCATGTTATATCTTTTTTTAAAGCCAGAAATTCATTCTTTAATTATATTTTTAAAGTATGTTATTTTAGTGCTTAGTATTTGAATAAATACTTTTTAGTCTTCATTTTTTGAATTTTATTTTCAAAATTTTGAGTTTAAAAATCATTTATTCAGAAACTAAGCACTAAAATAAATTAATTTAATCACATAAAGAATGAATTACTGGCTTTAAAAAAAATCTAAGTGAAAGTGCCTTCATAGCACTTTAAGTAGAATAAATGAAAACTGTAATAATGTTTTGACGTGAAGCCTGACAATTAATCTTGATTCACCTTGAAGAATATAGAGTTATTAGGCGCAGAATTCGTTTAGGTTTTAGGCGAACAGAGAGACAGTTAGCATTTTCCTCTGCCATATCATCGTTATGGAAAATTTAATCAAAATCTCGAGTTGAATTTTGTAGGCGTATTCAAAACTGAGATACAAAAATATATCTTTTCTAAAGAGTATGCTGCAGGAAAACAACAATTTTTTGATGTTCATTTTCGTTTCATTAAAATATTTCAATTTAGAAAATATTTATTTTCTTTAAGATTACATTTTTCTTCTTTTTTTTTAAATCACAACTTAATAAGCCTTATTTTGTTTGTAGCATTGATGCAATTTATATGCAGTCTCACACTTTCCGTTGCCAGATTCACCCTTGCAAGTTTCAATAATAGACTTGGCTTTCTCTTCGCCAACACTGGCAGTCAATTTAGCCAAAGCAGTATCAATTTGTAAGACCCCTTCTTTCAAAATACCAGCCTTTTCTTGGAAGCAGTTGGTAAAACACTTGGCATTTTCACTAGCTTCATAATTTTCACCGGCCTTCAGCTTGGCAAATTCTTCATCGGGAACAACAAATTCGGCTTTGCATTCATCGGCAATTTTTTTGGCTTCTTCATCAGGGATATCAACGCTTGCAGCCTATAGGTATAAAATTATTTTTTTAAATAAAATTATTAATTTAATTATAGACTTACATTAACAGCAACAACAATAGCAACAAGGGCAATAGCAATGAAGAATTTCATATTTAAGCTTTTGATTTTTTTTGGAAGGAGATTCTTCAAAGAGTCTTAGAATAGAACTGATGATAGTTGAACATTTTGTCAGAGTTTTTATACCCGAATATGGAACTAACTAGACAATAATCCTCAATTCTCATAGTCATAAGTTGAATACACAAAACACAAACTTAACCATAAACAAAATAAAACAATTAAATTGTGTGCAACTACCTAGACAGATAGTTGTGGGGCTTTAAAAGGCAACGGGGAAAGGTCGGTACATAATCTGTTCATAGAGAATATAAAATAAAAAAACACATAAGATATTGCCTAGCCTCAATGAATTGGTTATAAGTGTGGACACACACCTTGCCGAATCATAAAAATAGCTGCAGTAAGTTGTCTACTTCTACCTAGAATCAGCACAAAAAAGATTTAAAGCTTTTGTTTTTTTTTTGTCAAGTCATCGAAGATTTTGGTAACCAGTTCAGTCACCCTTTTTTTTTATACAAAACAATATCAATATTGGGTCCATTTGGCCTTAGGCAATAATATCGCAAATAGATTTTAGCTCTTATTTTTAGCTTCAGGGTTAGAGAAGTATTTTGTTGTCTCTGTTTTTTTTTGCATGTCATGATGACATTAGAAATTTTTGAGCTTGGCGTCTTTATATTATTTGCGTTTTTTCAGGCGAGGTATTGAATTTAAAATAGAACTCAGCTTAAATTAAATTACTGTCCATATATAAATTAAGTACCCATAGTTTAAAAAGGTTTAAAAAGTATAAACAATGTGATCATCATTTGAACACATAATAAAATAAAGATCTCTTAATCAGGTAGGTATACCTATACGTGATAAAAATTATTAACAAAATACATATTTGTTGTTTTGACCAAATATTAAAAAAAAGTGAAATGAGAACAAAAAAAAATAAGTATTTAGATAGTTTTTTTTTAATGGATTTTTGCTGTCATTATACAATGACAAATTAGGTCACATGATATATTTGTTTGTTTTGTTGGAAGTATGGATCAGCGATGGTTTTTTTTTTTTAATATTTTTTTTGGGAAGAATATATAAATTATATTTATTTTGCGACACAAGATAATTTACGAATAAATTTCGATAATCCTTCTTTTGAGGAGATATAGTTTTGTCGTTTTTTTGTTAATAAAAAGAAAAAATCTGAAATGTAGAAAGCAATTTTTTTACTCTAAACAAAGGATATTTTTTGAACGGCTGGGTCGCTCTTATTTATATGCTCAATCAGCATTTGATTTTAAAGTCTTTATATTTAAAAAACTATTTATCTGATAAATGAAATAAGTTAGTTATGGCAACCTATATTTACAACTTAAACACATGGAACATATACGGGTTTAGAATGAAAAATTGTTAAAAAATCAATATACAGTAGAATCTCAGAAAGATGAAAGGTTCTAAAAGATGAACAGCTCGGAAAGATGAAAGGAAAATGTTCACTTTTCAGTGTTCAAAAAGATGAACGGGTTAAAATTTTGTACTCGAAAAGATGAATACTTTATTCCCAACATAATTTTTGCTTCTTCTTTGCCGTTAGTTCCTCCTGAACAATACTTTTGGGCTTGTTTTAATTTGTTATGTAAATAATTTTTAATGTTTACTATATCTTCTTCCTCAAACATACGTTGATGCTCGAAAAGATGAAAAAATTGAAAAGATGAACGGGCCCTGTTTTATATCTGTTCATCTTTTCGATATTCTACTGTAATTAGAAATAAATTGATTAAACAACGATGTACATAATCTGATTTCTTAAAAAATCTCAATTTATGAAAAACAAAAATTTAAAATAGTTGAAGTTATTATTATTATTTATTGTACTAGAATTTAAGTTTATTAGACTTGACCATTCTTTATTCCTTCAATTTCATTGATTCAATTTCATTGAATTTTAGAACTACAACAACAACATAAAGGTGCTAACACCAATTGTTTACGAATTAATTTATAATTCGTTTTAATTAATTATTTTTGGCTGGAGATATAGCTATTTCAAGGGGTGCGCATGTAGAAAGTTTTCATAATAAAATTAGATTAAAGCTCAGCACCACTAATAAGGAGACTGCAGATGATAGGGCCTCTTGAAATAGCTATATCTCCAGCCAAAAAACAATTAATTAAAACGAATTATAAATTAATTCGTAAATAGTTGAAGTGGTTTTTTTTATATTTTTTTTATAAATATCTAGGTAGGTATATAAAATTTTGTAAATATTTTTAAGAAAAAAAATTAGTACGTTATTTTTTTCGCATTTACTAATTTTGAGTTAAAAAATTTCATCAAAATCGGTTCAACAAATAATGAGATACTCGAAAAACATAAAAATGGTTTTATGAAAGATACTGTTAATAATAATCGATACATCTATATGTATGTACAAAATTTGTTCCAATAATATGGTAGATCGTACTGTTAGTAGCCCACATGAAAATTTAATTCAAAATCGTAGGTGGTTTTTGAAATAGATATTTCAACTTCGAAAAGTTTAGTTCTCAAAAAAAAAGAAAATTTTTTTAAAAATCAAAACAAAAAAAAATAATAAATAAAATATTTAAAAAAAAATATATCAAAATCAGTTAAACCCTTTATGAGAATATTGAAAAGAAAAAATATGGTTCTATAGGAGGCACCATTTATAACCATTGTTCGGAAATTTTTTCGACAAATGGTGGCCTTTTTGTTCTTCAATTGTTTTGCAATTTTTTGACTTCCAAATAAATTTCACGTGAAATTTTAAGACATGTGTTTTATTGGAATTTAATGGAAGCCATTTAAATAATTAAATGCCAAATAAAAAATCAAAACAACAAAATTCAGCATAAAGAAAATACCAAAATTAATAAACCTAAAAAATAATAGTTAAATCCCCATTTATTGTTAAAAATTGATTTTCTTTGAGTTACATAAATGTGAAAATACAATGAACGAAAAAAAGTATCTAATATGAAAAATTTTCAAAAAAAATAGAATTTCTATAGTTTCATTTTTATTTTAAACGAAAATATATATAATATTTATTTATAAGAAAACAAAACTTGAAAAAAATTATTAAAACAACTAAACGGCGAAATGATTTATCAGCGAAGATAATAAAGGGGATTGGTATTATTTTGTGAAATATTGAATTGTCGAAACGATATTTCGCGAAAAAAAACACTTGGGACAATAACAATCAACGTGACAAAAAAAAATTATACAAAAAAAAACAATTAATGATTTTTGCGAAATGAATTAAAATATTTTTGAAAAAAAGCGAAATATAAAAACGCCAAATGTCAATTGTGTATAATGATCGAAAAACATAATGAATAAAAAAAAACGTATATTGCCAGTTAAGAATTGCGAATTAAACGAAATATTAAGCGACCAAAGCGAAACGAAGATATACCAAATGAATTATGCCAAGCAATGGTGACCCAAAGAAAACCTATCGGAAAGTGCCCAAAAAACGCGTATAAAAGTAAAATGTTTCATAAAGGTATAGTTGGACTCCAGTCTATATGCCACGTTTAAAAAACAGAAATTTATTTCACGAGCTGGCCTTTTGAGATGAACTGACAAATTCTCCAAGAGTATCTCTTGTCATAAAAAAGTTCTTCTCACCTTAGGCTGAAAGTGATGCCAGATTTGTTCAATTGATTTACCCACGACTTGGACCGAAAATGCTCTTTCTGCCCATGATATTGTCGACGAATGCCCACGATGTTGCCCACAAAAAAAAAATAGAAGAAAAAATACAAAATATAAAAAAATAAAAATCACGACTTTTGTTCAAATAAGAAAATAAATAAATTATTTTATGAAAATTAAGAAAACAGAAGAAAAAATAAAAAATACCTATATATACAAAAAAATGAAAATAACAAATTTCATTCAAATAAATAAATTCATAAAATATTTAATGAAAAATAAGCTACTCATAAATTCATAAATTAAGTAGGTATAATCAAATGTAGCTATAAAATAAATAAATAAATAAATAAATAAATAATCATTACAATCATTAAAAATAATTCATATAATGGAATAAAAATTTTGTGCACAATGTAATCATAGGTGATTCTGTTGAATCATTTCTTTGCCCAATCGATTTCGCTTCTTATATTTTACGTCTGTTATTATCGAAAAAATTCGTTCTGCTTCAGCATTAGAGTGAGGTGTCAATGCTATTTTAACAAGTTTTTCTAAATTAGGAAACAAAATTTCATTATTGAAATCTTGAAGATGGCAAATTTCATGTACATCTTGTCAATGGGAAGTTTTTTGAGTGAACATTTTTGATTATCGCTCAAAAGTTTTGAAATATTTTGGTACTCTTTTCATTCAATAAACAGAAACACAAAGTATGAACTTCAATGGCTGCAGCATTAAAATATAAAACTAATATAAGTTTGAAAAATTAAAATGGCCTTTTTTCAACTGAGAGGCATGAAAACGCCCTTTTGCCCTTTTAGCTTATTTTTTTAATCAAATGCCCACAAAAAGGGCATTCGCCCACGATACTGGAGCTGCGAGCAGAGCGGTGATGCGAGAAGTGAGCAGAGCGTCGAAAACAAAGAAATGTTTTCTTATGAAAGCTCTCATACGCTCTTAGCAGAGCGGCGCGTTCAAACAAATTTGTTTTCTTCGCTCTTATCGAAGTAGAGTTTCATGAAGAAATTGAATATACAGAAGAATTAAAGCAATATTTTAACGGAAATTAATTTAAATTATGAAAAAAAATAATTTAAAATAATTAAATTTCATAGGTTTGATTAAAATATGCCTAGTTTTCAAGAGCTTATGTTTTAATTTCTCTTATAATAGACCTTATGGCAAAGATTCTGCAGTCCCGATGAAGTTCCATGATTGAAATGTGTAGTTTGGTCGTCCCAAATTATTCAAAAAAATAGATGTACCTACTACCTACACAGTACACATATTAAAGGTAATATCATTAGGGTCTTCATTTTTGTTTAGTTCTGCGCATCTTTCAAAATCAAGTTATTACGGTGGTAAATTGGTGGACCCAGCGCTCATTTCCTTGACTAATTTCAATATTTTGTTGTTTCTAATGATGCGCGTTGAGTTCCTGTGGGCACTCGAACAGCCATTTTTAATTTTTTGACATTTTCAGCTTTGACAACCTGCGCAATATATTACCTTAGATTTGTGTACTGTGGATGTACTACATCTTCCATTTTAAACGTTCATTCGATATAATATTATGCATAACATCTTCCCGGACCCAGTCGAAGTTCTGGTGAAATTCCCCGTGTTCGCGACTACTTTTATTCAAGGCATCTTCTGTTTTTTTTTCAATAAGTACCAATTTTTGAGCAAAGAACTTTAAAAAAAATAGGAATACATCATTTCAGTTTTAAATCTCATAATCGACTATCAACGCTTCAGTATGTGATACATGAAGGTTTCCTCCATTCCTGACGAAAAATACGAACACAACAATAGTTGAAAGTTGTAAGTCACTATATATGTAGGACAATTATCTGGTGCACTCATTCTTATAATATTTTATTAATTTCGGGATAGTTAAGCTAAGTACAGACGATTGCCAGATCTTACAATATTGTCAAAACTGTCAATGGTCTGACAATAGCTAACAATAAGCTGACAATTGACATATTTCTTACAATGAAAAATTGTTCATTCACACGGTTGGTAAATTTCTTCCCAAAGTCTGACAATCATGTCAGCTCTTTTTTTTGTCTCTCTTTAACCAATTCATTGACATTTCGAACAATGAAGAAATTGTCAGCAATTGTAAGATGTTTTCAATGAAAACATCTGAAAATGACCAATGAGTCTGACGATGTCCTAATCGACTGACAATGATACAAATTTTGTGTTCAGTCGATTTATCTTACAATCGTCTGAACACAAAATTTGACAATTTTTTCTTAGATTGTCGTCTGATAATGACGTTTCTGACAATATTGTCAAACAGAATTGTGTGTTTAGACGATTGTAAGACAATTGGAACAGTTTTTTCACTGACAGATCTGACAATATTGTAAGATCTGACAATCGTCTGTACTTTAACTGAAATCCCTAGTGCTTCTTTGCCTGACATTGTAGAGCTGTTTATTTGAAGTGACTTCTAATATGGCTTTCTTTTTTTTTTTTTTGCTCGGGCAGGGGTAGTTGATGTTATATCCTTTTATACAATTCGGAAGAATTTAACTGTCCCACTGCTCTCAAGCTCATTTTAGTATAGCATAAGGCTCGGTGTACACATGCGTTCTTTTAACGACACAGCTGCGGTGTCGCAATAGTTCAATGCACACATGCGGGTTTTTCTCGCAGGACTCAAACTGAAGTTCGCGTTTAGCTTGCAGCAGAAACGAGTAAATTTCGCGTACCTAGTGCGCGTTTCTAAAAAAAATAACAATGACCCCATAGGGGCAACTTCATTTATTGATTTATTGCGACTGATTGGGCCGTTCTGCCGCATTGTGCGTTGTCGAAAAATTTAAAAATAAAATAAAAAATGGTGCTATATAGGTGGTTCCATTAATAACCATTTTTTGAAAAAAAAATTTCACCAAAAAAATCTGTGGAGCCATTTTTGAGAAAAATGATATTTTCCAAAAATACTAAAAAAAATTTTATGGCATGTACCGTTATAGTTATTAGGTTTAAACAGAAAAGAAAAGAAAAGAAAAACACATGTGGAATCACTTAATGTAAAAAAAAAACCTGGTTATATTGAGTTTAAATAAAAACAACTCATTCATTTAGGCATACAGGAGATTAGACCGATAATTAATAATCAAGTGTAAAACAACAGTTTTTGGATGTTTATACTTTATTATCCATATATTTTTATCGATTCATTGAAAAATTCCATAAACAAATTTTTTTTCTTTCTTTTAAGAATAAATTATTTTTTTAATCACAATTTAATAAGCTTTATTTTTTTTAAAGCATTTATGTAATTTATATGCAGTCTCACACTTTCCACTACCCGATTCACCTTTGCAAGCTTCTATAACTGACTTGGTCTTTTCTTCGCCAATACTGGCCGAAAATTTAGCCATAGCATGATCCGTTTGGAAGACTCCATCTTTCAAAATACCAGCCTTCTCTTGGAAACAGTTGGTAAAGCACTTTAGATTTTCGCTAGCTTCAAAATCTTCACCAGCCTTCAACTTGGCATATTCTTCATCGGGAAAAACAAATTCGGCTCTGCATTCGGTGGCAATTTGTTTGGCTTTTTCTTTGTGAACATCAGGGATATCAATGCCTGCAGCCTATATTTTTAGTAAATAAAATAAAAAAATTAGCACCATTTTTTTTAAATAAAATTGTTAATTTAATCACAAACTTACATTAACAGCAACAACAATAGCAACAAGGGCAATAGCAATGAATAATTTCATTTTTTAGCTTTTTATTTTTTTTTATTTTTTGGGAGGAGATTCTACGAAGAGTTTTAGAATGGAACTGATGATTGTTGAACATTTTGTCAGAGTTTTTATACCCGAATATGGAACTAGCTAGACGAGACCCCAGTCATAAGTTCAGTACACAAAACACAGAATCAACCACAAACAAAATAAAACAATTAAATTGTGTTTACCTAGACAGTTAATTGTGGGGCTTTTAAAGGGCAACGCAGAGATCATTATAGATAATCTATTAAAAGAGAATAGCAAATAAAAAAGAAGATATTGGATGGCCTTGATGACATGTGGACAATAAATATATACCGCCGATCCATAGGGTATTTTTGTACCTAGAATTTGTTTTTCTGTCGAAATTCATCGAAGTTTTTGATTCAATTAACTTTTTTCTAAACAATATTAATATTCGGCAATATGGCAATGATAGGCGTGTTGGAAAAGCTATCCGTTGTATAGTTTTACATGCATTACAAACACAACATCGCTAGTAAGATTTAAAAAAAAATAAAAGCTATAGACGATTTTCGACATCAATTTTTAAATTACAATATTTTTTTTGATAACAATGCAAAGTAGAAGGACTATATTTGTTAAAAAATGAGACCTTCCTTAAAGGAACCCTTTTTTTTTTTGCACTTCGCAACGTATGACGATACGAAGAGTCGTTATACGAATTGCAATTATCATTACTGGCAAAACACACGCGAAATAATCATTACCGGCAGTTTAAGGTAATGATTTACATTTTAGACGTATGTGACAAATGTCATTTAATCGTTTCCACAAAAAAATTTAAGAATTTTGTATAACTTTTTCAGCATTACTGATTGCAAATATAGCCATTGTATTGTTAGATTGTTGCACCAGCGATACAAAAGTTTGTTTTGTTTTTGACAGAAATAAAGTGCTAACGTTTTGAAACTATGTAAAAGTAAGAAGACATCAAAAACAAAATTTAATCAGTCGTAATTAAGAGTGAATTGAATGTTGAATTGAAAAAAACACTGATTCTAATTGGTTGCACCCGCGATCGTGATATCAGTGCAACTTACTGACTACTAACATTATAACATGATATATGATATATTTTATTGATAAAATATGTCCTGAATAATAATTTCTTCTATTAAAGTTTGTTGTTTTTAACAAATTAAAAAAAAATTTGGTCTTTATTTGTAAAAATAACAGGTTAAATGGAAGGAAAGAGGGAAAAGAGGCTGCTTCACAAAAATGCACTGGCATGACAATATACCCTTTTTACAGGAACAAACTCAAACGATTCTCGACTCCCCACTAATATTCCTGAGATATTGGACTTCAAAAATTTCTAAAACATTCATAAAACATCTAAATTAAATGGAGCACTTCCCGAAGCCGCAGATTCTTGTCATTTCGCACAGTGGTAGGTTTTGGAGTACATAAAACGAAAAAATTTAATATTTGAAGTTTTCCCAGTAGGAGGTTTGGTAACCGCTCGTTTTCTCAAAATTAGTACCATTTATATGAGCACAATACAGCACAACTTTTTTTTCGAAAATGACGGTTCTAACTTCACTTTAAAATTAATTTTTGACTCTAAAAGCTGTATAATATGCGAATTTTGTTTTTATCTCCGGTTCTCAATATTATTTTTTAAGCATTATACAGCACAATTTTGATTTTTTAGAAAATCACAATTTTGCAAAAAATTTTATTAGTAAAATTTGCAAATTTGCGAATTAAAAAAAATACTTATTGCACATGCCGGCACAAGTTAAGCACAATACAGCACAGCTTTTTTTTTTTATTATCGAAAATGGCGGTGCTAACTTCACGCTAAAAAAATGACTAGCCTCTAAAAACCATATACGCTTAGTACGATTTTTTTTTAATACGGCACATCGCAGCACAACCGTTTTTTTATGAAAATCCAAAATGGCGGTGCTAACTTCACGCACATGCAGAATGATGAAATTTGGCACAGCTATAGGGTTTGAAGTGTATCCAAAAGAAAAAAAAAATATTTGAGGTTTTCCTTTCAGGTGGCGTGGTATCCGCCTATTTTCTCAGAATTACGATCAATTAAATGCAGCACTTCCGATTCTTGTAGAATGATCTGGCAAAAAAATTTCGAATCTTTGTAAAATGGAGTGAGATCAGAACAACACATGCATTTAAAAAAAAAAGCCTAGTTCTTCTATACAAAAACCTGTATTCAACAAACCAGCCGTGAAAAATAGTGCAATTTCAAAGTACGCAAAGTTCTTCAAGGTTTAATATCAAATATTTAAAGCAGAGTTATATTGAAATTACTCCAAATTCTGAGGGAAATTTTTTATTATTTAATAATTACTTGCTAAAATTTGGTAGGTTAACTTGGAAAGTTTTTTTTTGATGCGTAAACATCTGTACTGGCGGTAGGGTGAAAAAAAACGTAATGTATCTTGTGATCGTGTTCGTGATTGTGATTGTGATTCTATGATTGTGATTCACGTTTTGTTACGTATGTTTACACATCTTAACCGTGAGTCCCGGCACTCACACTTTTTTTTTTTATTGCTCACAATTCAAAAAGTTTTGAAAACTTGGCCAGTGAACCAGTGAACAATGTTAGATTACAACTTTTGAAGCCGACATTTTACTTTAAAAAAAAAAAAAAATGGCATACTAGCATACCAGATGTGGAATTTGAAGACACTTCGTAAGGTTGTGGATGCGCCAGAGAAAAAGATTGTAACAATAATATATATACACGATATTTTCGAAAAATATTGACGTATTTGAAAAATAATAATTTAATAGAAAAGGGCTGACTAGCAAACTACGTCATTTGATCTCTTATCCAGTTTCTTTATCGTTTTTCTGGTATTAATATTCATTAAATTTACACGCGTTGCCCCGCGCGATAATTTTATGTTGCACCAGCGCGGCGATTGCCTTAAAAGTGAATAATTCATTGTTTACATTTGTTTTTCATTTTTATTTTTATTGTTTAGTTTTTCTATGTAAAAATAGCACAATAAATGTTTCACAATTAACGGATTTTGTATTTTTCGTACTATGATCTTCAATGGTTATGCCAATTCTGTTGTATCCGCGATCGCACTTGAAAAACGTTTTTTCTGACGATTTATTTATTTCATTTGTGAGTTTTATAAACGAATCCAAAGAAATTAGGTGAAATGTAATAATTTCATTCAAATATTTTTTTATTTTGTCATAAATAAACTTCAAATGCGTCTAAATGTTGCATCCGTAATAATGGAATCGCCCTTAAGTTGAGTCGTGCTTTGGATGGATTTTTTTTAATTTCAAATTATTTTGACAGGTTTTCAATATTGTTTTTTTTATTTACTTATTTTAGTCCATTTTAAAGACGTGCTATGTTAAGATTTAAGCACCTTATTATTTTTTGATATGAAAATGGCATAATTTTACTGTAATTTACAATTCGTCTCACTTGATTCAGACAACCATTTTTTTTTCCAACTTTTTTCCAAATCTGTGTTTAAAATGAAAGAAGGATGTACATTGTACATGTACTGTATATTGTATAAATAAATAAATAAATAAAATAAAATAAGAAAACAAAATGTGTTGGGTTTAATAAAATAAAATTCCGATTTTATGTGGCTTTTCCTAAAATATATCCTATTTTTTGTGGTAAGCACACGTAATTTTGTACGTTATCAAATTCTCCACAAGAATGATTAAGAAGACTTTTGCTTTAAAATCATGTATTATTCAGGTTGTGAAAAAATATTGTTTGGATCATATTTGTATAGGAAATTTTTTTTTCAAGAAGTTGCCATATTATATGTATCTACCTGACTATTTTTTGTGAGAAAGTATACTCCAGAAAGAAGTTAAAGGCAAAAGACTGCCGATTTTCGATGGTTTTTTGAGGTTTTAGAAGTAGGCGTAATTTGCGTGGTTGCGTAAATAAATTTTTTTACCTATGCTAACCATACTAAACAACATATAGAAAATTTATAACTACCGGACTTTTTTTTTCTTTAACAGGTAAATTAGAAATATTTTTTACATCCCTATACGTACAAGAGCGCCTTAAAGCATGTCATTGAAGGCTAAAACGTCGTAAAGTATTATAATTTTTTTCTAGTATGCCTGATATCAAAGAACAATAATATGAAAAGATGAGCCTTGTTGAAATGAAGTTAATGAGCAGCTTTTTTGACACCTTCGAGGCTCAAAATGAAGGCTTCATTGAAGGAACCAGAATGTATATGACTGGCATTTTTTTATTTGATGGCCGTGAATTTTTTCTGTGACCAAAGTTTTATCCTTGCTGAAATGAGAATGAGTAAATGCGTTGCTATAGCTCTCAATCAGCTTGGCCCCAAAAAGTGTCCAATTTTTTTTAATTTTTTGTAAAAGATGACTAATTAAATGACTATTTTTGACCACCCATTAACTTTATTTTTGACCACCCACAATTATCGAATAAATCGATTTTGTAAAATTGGGGGCCAAAAGAACGCAGCCCCCAAAAAATTTTTTTCAAATTTGATTAATACATTCGATTGATCTACATATTTTTGAACATTATTGACCACCCTTTAATATTTTTTGACCACCCCTAGAAATATTTTTTTTTTTTGATTTTTGAAAAACAAAAATTGATTTTTTTTTCATTTTTTCTCCTCAAAAAATATTTTTTTTCGAATTCTGATGACCATTTTGAAAAAAAACAATTATCTCAAATGACCATCTTTTACATTTCGTCGCCCGAGAATTGTTTTGTCGTAAACGCCAAAATGCACTTTTTTAAAGTGGGTATGCAGTTCTATGTTTTCAAAGGTCCTCTTTCCATTTATGAAATCAGATTTGACCTATCATTTACCGTTACTGAGAAAATCAATATGCATTTGTCGTATATCCGCACAAAATAACTCATCCCTTAGCTTTGTTTTGTCGTAAACGCCAGATCTTGGCATATACGGCAAAATATCCATATATTTTCGCAATATTTTTTTTTTTAATATTGCTTTGTCGTACGTATATAGGATTTTTTTAGTTAGAAAAAGAATTATTAAAAATCAACCGCAACACTTACAATATCATGTCATGCCTTTTTTTAAACCCAAAAATCCATCCCTTAATTCCGTTTCTAAATTTATTTTTTGTATACAATAGTTTTGGAAAAAATAAATTTTTAAACTCAAATTTAAAAAAAATTAAGAAAGTTTTTTTCAAACTCATTTTGTTAAAAAATTTACGTTATTAACTAGTAATTTTGGTTTTAATATTCAATTCTCGTATCAGTTTGTATTCAAACACTGAAAACCAGATGTTGAAATGTCTTTTAGTTTTTGAAAAAATCGAAAATCTCGCTCGATTCGGTATTGAATTGAACTATCGCATTTGTGTGTACTTTGTCGTATGTGTATGAGGTTCTAACAAAGTACTGATTTTCGTGGCGTATACGACAAAATGATTTTGGAGATAAACCTCTATAGATTAAAAACTAAAACCGACTCAACAATCTGGAATACCTTAATCAAAAGAAGATTTCCCACACAAAATTATATTAAAAATTGGAGAAAACTTCATCGGTCAGTTTCTTTTTTTATTTAAACGTAAAACTTAAAATGCGATTTCCCAAAATTGCTCAAATGGTTTATACGACAAAACAATTCTCGGCGACGATTTGTTCTAACTCATTAAAAAAAAATTTCCAATTGAAAAAAATGGTCATTTTTCAAAATTTGAAAAAAATATATCCTAGCAAATTTAAAAAAATGTCTTCCATAACGAAATGTAAAAAAAAAAACTAAATACCTACCTAGACAATATACAATAAGTATCAAATTTGATATAAACATTATAATTGTACCTATATAGCTAGAATGTACATAATCAGTAATATGAACATGTATTTAGTCCGGCAATAGTTTGCGTTGAAATAAAATATGATTAAAATTCATAAAGCATACCAGGCAGCAAATAGAAGATCAACACAAACTGTGAGTACATCCATCAAGCTGACTCTTATGAATCAAACTCAAATTAAGTGCAAGAAAAAGTACCTTATAAATAAATTGAAGCAATTTAAAAATAATTTCCTCATCTCAAGACCTATACCTACAATAATCTTATTAGTCTATAATTTAACCACAAGTTAAAATCAAGTTTGTAGGTAAATTATAATAGATTCAATAATAAATTAACTTGTTTATTTAATTTGTATATATTTTCTGTGAGATACAAGTATCTGCGCAGGTAATAATTTAATTGATTTAATTAATATCAACAAATATAAACGCTGACAACGGCACGACCACCGTGTCGACGACGACGACGAAGGTATTGGAATGACTCACCCACCTCACATAATAATAAAGCCGGCCGGTCTTCTCTTTACACGTTTATTATTTTTCTGTGTAGGTATATCTACTGCAAAGCAACACTTACCTTCCACAAAATGTTTATAAATATTATAATTTTGCATGTTAAAATTTATGATTATACCTATATCTTCTCAATTGTGTGTTAGATAAAAATTAATGTTATTACAAATGCGATGGAAAATTTTAATTGTTCTCACAGCAAACACCTGAAAACATCAAAACAATAAAAAAAAAAACTCGAAAACAATTCTTTCGACTCGTTTTATGTTAATTTTTAAGCAAAGCTTCATGGACAAACTATTATAGAAATGAGCGCAACGCAAACTATCAAGTTCAAGTTCAATTAAATAATTATATTATGTCTGTTATTGCTCGGGGACAGGCGCGGGCCCTGCTAGAGTGGATTTAATTGTATTATATCAATTATTGGTTAGTAACGTAATTTTGATTGCATTTCACATTCAACAGATTGATCTAATTGTTATGATTAAAGGTTTAAAAAAAAAAAATAATGTGTTTGTGAATTACTGAAGCTACGAAGATTTCATGACGATAGAAATAAAATGTCTTAATGGCTGTATTATAGATAGATGTGTAGATAAGTAGATTAAAAAATATTCCCTGTGAAAAAATACGTGTTTGTTAAATTAAGCTCTTATAATATTACAAGCTTGACTCATTGTCTCAGTTTTACATACTCTAATTGTATTGAAAAAACATAACCTATTCTTGTATTTGAAATATTATTTCTTAACAATTAGACTCTGAATAGATTTTGTAAAAAATTGAGCGCTCTGCAAAAAAGGCCTTTAAATTATTTAACTTATTTCAAAAGCTTTTAAAGCCAAAATAATCCTATTTAATAAAAAAAAACTTATTGAAGAACAAATATCTAATAGTAATATCGAAGGTGTCCCAAAAATGATGCAAGAAGTTAAAAAAAAAAACATGGGCTTTTAATTAAAGTTCGTATTTTTGTATTGATTTCTAAAATATATACAGTAGACGCTCGATATAGTTAATCTCGGTAGAGTGAACTATCCAGTATAGTGAACACACAAAATTTTATCCAGACAACTCTAAATAGTGAATAAAAGGTATCTCGATATAGTGAACTCACATTTTTTTTTTCAATATTTAACAAGATTATACGCCAGCAGCAATGCGTTTACAGCATTGTGGATTTTTTTTTTAAATATATTTATGAAACATTTATAAGAAAAAGCAGTGCAAATCAATTTAAAGTTGAGAAACAAAGAAACAGAATTAGTGATTTCATTCTTATTAAAAAAAAGGTAATTTGTATACCGGGAGTTTTTCGTTTTTATAAAAAATAACGTTTGTTATGTTATTTATAATATTATAGAATATTTATGTTTTTTTTAACCAATTGAAATTATTTTATGCTTTAATAAATAAAAAAAATTAATATTGTATCAAAATCACACTGGAAAGCCTTTTTAGTTTCTCTCTCGAAATAGTGAACAATCTCGAAATAGTGAACAGGCCTGGTTTTAATTACTTCACTATATCGAACGTCTACTGTATATAATAAAGAGTTATAGCTACATATTAAGTATGCTTTGCTGGCTGTACTCTTTTGTTGCCATTTTCCATGACCGTTCCGTATTAACGTGGCTGAATATCATTGGTACAACGCTCCATTTTTCTTTGACGTCAATTTTAATAAAATGAAAAGTTTTTGATAAATTTGTTTCTCAACAATCAATCGTGTATTTATAAATCTTCATTATTTTTCCAAACTGTTGGTTTTGGCTGCAGCCTCAACGGGTGGTTCGATTTTCTTTAAACTTGGTACATAGCACTTTTTTTGGGCCATTTTTCAATTTTTTTAGGACTTTTTTTATTACAATATCTGCCCTACAAATTTTGTTAACCAAATAATAAAAATTTTATTAATCTATAAAAAAATTTCAGTAATTTTCTTACAAAAAACTACCATTTAAAAAAAAATTGCGAAAAATGTGCTAGGTATACATAAATGGTACCTCCCTTAGAAACATTTTTTTTTATTTTCTTAAAAAAAGTTCAACTGCATTTGATAATTTTTTTTATGGAGAATGTTTCAAAAAGTTTTAAAATAATTGTGTATTAAAATTTTCCAATTTTTTTTTTTCGATTTTATAAAAAAGTGTCATAATTTTTTTTTTGAGAACTTAATGATTAGAAAAGACCCGGTCGATTTTTATTAAACTTGGCACCAAGCAGTTTTTTAACATTATCTAAGAGGTTTTTTTTTAAATTAATTATTCTTATGTAACCAAAAATAAAGGCACCTCTTCTACAAGTGTTTAAAAACCGGTAAGTAAAATCTCATTTTGTCAAAAACGACTGCTGCGATTTCGATTAACATTTTTGTGTGAGCTAATATAAGTGCACGATCAACCATATTATTGGAAAAAAAATTTAAGTATCTTTCGATTAAAAATGGAATCTCTCATAGAACCATTTTTTTTTTTGGTTTTCGACTTAATTTATTTCACAAGAGCTTCTAATAGTTTTGAAAATATTGAATATCAAAATTTTTAAAAAAGGCAATATTTTGGATTTTTAAACAAATTAAAAAAAAATTTTTTTTTTAGATTTTGGCAGCTCATTTTTGAGTTAACTTGAAAACTTGAATATATAAAAAAAAACTGTTAGGACTACAAATTTCAACCTGGTGTAGAAAAATAGAATTTTAAAAAGCTAAAATTTCTGGCAAAGAAAATTGTTTGAAAATCTCATTTTTTTGAGATTTTGTCCGCCAACTTCCGTTTTATTTGAACTGACCGGAAATGAGCTTTTTAAACGTAAGATTCAAACAAGAAATGATCCATAAAAGCTAAAAAAAAATTTTGCGCATCAAATTATAGCATTGAAAAAGCTTTTAATTTTGGACACCCAACAGAAAAATTGTTTTCATATTTTCGTTAGCTATAACGTCAGACTTATTTTAGCGGAAACTTGAATATAAAATGAACTATTTGTGCTACAAAATCGAGGTTTTCGGAACTCAGGAGCATTTAACTTAAAAATTCCTATTATTTTAGATTTTGAGCGCTAACTTCAGACTTATTTTAGCGGAAACTTTAATAACTGGCTCTAGGATAAACTTCAGTAATTACTGTACATCTTTCCTAGGACTAGACAATCGTTCTTATGGGTCAAACCTCTAACATCCTTAAGCCAACTTGCAATCTGATCAGTGTGGCATGTTACTGCGAGACTCAGATAATCCAAACCATTTCCATCCACAGGTCAAACGAGTTATGGGGTCAAAAAGGCGCACTCTAGCGCTAATTGGGTCAATATGAGCTAGGTGGCTCGTAACTGCCATTCCTACCTACCTACCTACCTTAATAACCTTAATGCGAGCTACTAGTTTTTGGTTTGCACAACAAATTAACATTCACCTACACAAATTCATATATCAACATTTCTTGATTCCGCCAAAAAGTGTCCGCCAAACTAAGGGACGATAAATACATATTTAGCCATTCTGCAAATAAAATAAATTTATGAAAATTTATTAAATTTTTAAAAAATCTCTATAGCCCTCAAGTAATCATTGAAGTCCATCTTCAAAATATAAATATCTTTCAAAAACATTTCCATTTCTTAGATTCCATCATTTCCTACTAGCTACGATTTCTTCATACGAATTTTCAATGTTAAAAATTTGATTTATTTTTTTGAGCATTTTTTTATTTTCTCTGACATTTCAAAAAATGATTTGCCATTTTTTAAATTTTTCGAAAAAATAAGAGACATTTTAGAATCAAAATAGCTTTTAACGGACTTTATTCCACAATTAAATTGGCGTTTTATACTTTCAAAATCCAATACAAAAACTATGTTTAACATTTGAAATTTTCAGAACGTCTTAGTAAATTTGTTTTTGCTACTTAGAAGCTAGTTTAAGGCCTCAAGACACAAAATCCATCTATACTTTTTGAAAGCTAGAGATGGAGCATATTAATCGAGGAGAAGTCTTTTAAAAGTAATGTAGAGCTATATAGACTGCTAAGAAACTTGAATATAGAAACAGACTTTTGAAATGGTTAATTATTAAGAGCTACAATAATTTTTGAAAAAAGGGCTATGACTTATACATTTAACTCTCTAAAAGATCCTTAATAACATTTAAATAACATGTATAGCTCCTACGATGTTACCTATATGGTTTTAAAAAGCAAAAATATATAAAAAGTTGAATTTGTGTACATAAGCAACTCAAAAATTTTTTGTCTCAGTATTTTGAGAACAAAACTGAGAAATCATGCCCTTAGATTGCAGACATCATAATTCGACATAATTTTTGGGTAATATTTTAGCACGAGGTATAATTTGTTTTTAACAACTTGTATAAACATGTGAAAGTACGAATCTTCTCCAATTAAATATTTTATAGAATCTTTTAAATTCTTTGGTTTTTGTTCAAAGGAAATACCTATTTAATTATTTAATTGTTAGTTTCGAATAAATTTTCTTAATTCCCGAATAAAAATAAATCCAAAAAAACAATAAATTTTGTCGGAGGGTGCAACCTCTAACCAACCTACAGAGATGTACCTATACCTATATCTTAAATAATTTTAGTTTCAGTAACCTTAGAATTGGTATTTTTATTTCTTTATTTTTTTAAAGTTTATTATAACTAAATGCTGCTGTCAAAGAAAGATTATACCTCCATTCAACTGCCTTATTCCAAATCATTCTATATTGACAATTTAAAAAAAAATCACTTCTTATTTAATCGATATAAGATACATATTTTTCTTTTTCCATCCCACTTCACTTTTGCCAAGGTTACGATAGGAATATCTAAACATGTTCTGTATATTATAACTTTAAGGCTATAAAAACTATAACAACAAAATTTCCAATGAAAACACAGCCATATAGTAAATTTATATCTGTAGGTACATAAATAATGTCGCCTTGACCTAATAAAATGCCGGCAACCTACATATATCTATTTCAAAAAAAAAAGAAAGAAGAATGTACCAAGTTACAATATAATATAGGAATGGTGCAGGAACACCAAAATTTAAAAGTAGAATTTATACCAAGAATAAAGGTTCAAAAAGATATTTATCTGTAACCATCAATTTTGAGTTCACATCGTGTCTTCCATAACGAATGAGTTTCCAGACAATTCTACATACCCTTCCACCCCCACCATTACCCTACTCAATATACGCAATTTAACCCTTTCTCTACTTCTTCGAAGAAAAATTAATGTATCTTCTGGTCAAATCAATTCACGACTTCGCTTTATAGTATTTCCTTAAATTTGTCGACGAAATAAATTCTTACGCAGAGACGATTTTAAGACCAAAAAATCCAAATCCGCAGAAAATTACAGATAATTGCGGGACAGATTAACCCTCACCCTCATCCTCATCCTCAGGCCCTCTCCCCTCGAACCCCACCCCATTACATCACTTTATATCCTCCACCCGAAGTTATTGCTAAATGATTCGAATGATGAGAACTCCACCAGTTGGAGCTATAGGATCAGGCAGCAGGAACGGAACATCGGCTAAGGGGTCAGTGTTGTCGGGATGTAAGTTAGTACTTTATCCTTATCTGTTAGTCCAGGCACGTTTCAAACAAATAAATTGTTTTAAATTCAACACACCAGCATCATCAACGCTTTACCTTTTAAATCGTTTTTTTTTTTTTATTTTTTTTTTCTTGTGTGTTGGTTGGTTGTTTTTCCATTTGGAGGGAAGAAGAAGCGGCGGTAAACCAAAACGTGATCCCGCGAAGGGGTTGGTCCGGACTTCTCTTTATATGCCACCCATATCCCATCCCATTCAGCCCCACCACCTCCATACATGGAGCGAGCATTAAATTGAAAAATTCACGTCTGCAAATTAATTTCAAATTCAGTTGCAGAATGAATCACAATCCCAAAGCGAGCATCCAGATCCTGGGAGATCCCTTTTTGCTTGATTCCCATATCATGCGGTGGCGGATAGCGGATGGCAGCAAGTTTGCCGGAGCAGAGTTGTTTGGCAATTTGTTTGCTTTTCGATTTGCAACAATTAACATCAAACAAATTCATGCGGGAGTGGAAAGAGGAGAGGAAAGAGGAGGAAGTAGACTTTTTTTTTTAAATTTATGTGTTCAATGTGCCCATGTGAATGCATACATATATAAATATACGATGGTTTATGTTTTTTAGTGGACAGATGAAAAATGAAGCGCAATTGTTTTTTTTTTCAACTCCCTGATAACCCATCATATATTATAAGCGATGTGCACCCCTTTGAGACCAGATGTTGTTATTATATTTTTGTTGATGATAAAGGATTTAAGCCAGACGAAAGAATTAAAAAGCCATTTAGTTAGTCCAACGACTCCTTCTCGCTTCTTGATGAGCTTTAATTTATTATTATTTTTCTATCGTTTTGAGAAATTAGTTTTTCGCATTTTTGTTGGGGATAAACACAAAAAAAAAAATAATGACGATTGGTATTATGAAAAAAAAATGTCTACCAAAGGATAACCTGTCATATTTTAAAGTTTATTCCCCATCGAAAGAATAAAAGATTTAAATTTTGTTTAAGTTTTAAAATTTGAATTCCAACTCAAAACACAGGTTACCCGAAATTTAGACTTATTCATACCCACATAATTTTTGTAAAACTCAATAGACCGACTTCGGTACAAACAAAAACTGGGTGTATTACATACAGATCATAAATCTCTTCTTAAAGAAAGTTGAAGATTGCAGTCAGTAAAACCGCAGTCAATTGACTGAAACCTTTGAATTTTATGTAATTATAAATTTGACTTGATATAGGTACATACTTTAATTTTAAAATTATTCAATCAACAGTTTTTGATTATTCTGCAGTTAACGAATACAGTCAAATGACTAAAAGTAAATTGACTGCAGTCAAATGCCTTAATGTCTGCCAAAATTGATGAAGATTCAAGTTCGATTCTTAAAAGACTATAAGAAACAATAAAAAAAAGTATATGATGTGCAGTGAAATGACTTGCAGTAAACTGACTGCAGTAAAATGATTGAATGAATGCCAAAATGTATGAAGATTCAAAGTCGATTTTTAAGTGGCTAAAAGACTATAAACAATCAAAAAATTTGATATGCAGTCATATAACTAACAGTAAATTGGCTGACTGCATTTAAATGTATAAATGACTCCCAAAATTTATGAAGATTCAAAAGTCGATTTTTAAGTAAATAAAAGACAAGAGAAAATCAAAAAGTATTTGAAATGTAAATTGACTGCAGTTACGTAAATGACTAAATGACTGCCAAAATTGATGAAGATTCAAGTTTGATTTTTAAAAGATTAGAATCAATTTTGATGTGCAGTCAAATGACTATCAGTAAATTAATTGCAGTTAAAAATAACTTCATGATTGCCAAAAGTGCAGTCATTTAACTGACTTAATGACTCATAAAATGTTTGAAGATTGAAAGTCAATTTTTAAGTGACTAAAAGACTAGAAACAATCAAAAAGTATTTGATGTCCAGTCAAATGACTAGCAGTAAATTAATTGCAGTCAAATATAACTTCATGGCTGCCAAAATTGATAAAGATTCAAAATTGAGTTTTCTATTACTAAAAGACAAGAAACATTCAAATACTGCTTATTTATTTGACTGCATTGGTTAATTGCAGAACAATCAGATTAATAAAATTTACTGCTGATTGTTTTTTAGTCTTTAAAATCAAGTGAGTGTTTATCAATTTTGGCAGTCATTTGACTGCGTTTAATTTAATGCTAGTCATTTGACTGCACTGGTTAACTGCAAAATAGCCAGATTAACTGCAGTCTTTTAACTGTAAGTCAATTAAATTAAAAAATAAAACGCAAAAAATAAATAGATGGTAAGACTTTTTTTTATGCAGCATACTTTTTAGCATGAAACTAAAGCTTAAAAGTAGTTAAGGACTGAAAAGAAGTAAATTTACTTCCACTCAAAAGACACCAGTTAAATGACTGACTGACTTTCTAAGACTTGTACATACCTACAAGAAAGAGATAACATGTATTTTTCATCCAATCTTCCGTTTACAAATACGTTTATATACTGCGATGCAAAAAAAAAAACAAAAAAAAAAAACAATTCTAACTGTCTGCAGTAACAACTTACCAATAAAAAATAAATACTATCCCACTAAAGAGTCCTCTATAAATTATCATTTGTGACTATTCATATAGTTTTTTCATATTTCCCTTACTCCCCGAAGCCATGTTTACTCCATGGTTCCATTCATTTTCTATATATAAAGATGTTTTGGGGTTGACAACTTGGCGCAGCAGCGGCGGAAATTGTAGTTTTCAAGGCTCATTGACTTCATTTGAAATTTACGAGATATGAACCCGCTATTATAGCACCAATGCAGATAAACGAATAGGTATATAAAGACGAGACACTCTTAAAGGACTTCTTCCAAAAGGACCAAGAAGCGAATGAAAAACAATAACCATTATAGTAACAATAATGATCACACATTTACCCACCCAAACGAACATACACCCACACATACATAAACAAGTTATCATCCTTAGGTATAGACTATAACTGACGTGCAATAAGAAACTATAACAAATATTATAGGGGAAGAAAGTATAACATTCTCATAACGGTGAAAAGTTTAAATAATAAAATATAACGACCATACCATAATACTCGTACTGCTACTGACTATCATAGTGAACGAAAAAAAAAATGTCGAAGACGAACCAAAATTTGAGGCAAAGAAAACTTTCGACAAAGTTTCGATAAAATATGCGGCTACAGGAAAGCTCAAATTTCTAAAGAAAATACCAAAGGATGACGCTGACTGACGGTGCGACGGATGGCACCGCGATGGCGATGGTTGCCACTCAAAAAAAAAATATTTGTCAACATTTTTTAAGAAACATTAAAAAATTTTTTAATGATTTGTTTGCTAATTGAGCGTGACTGGTATAAGCACCACAGTTGAAAGCAGTTTTGTCCTCTTTGCAATATAAATAAAATAAATTGCATAAATCCTTTTTTCACCTATAGTATATGTAACGACTTTTATACGACTACACATTTATCAAGTAGTAATAAATTCATATATTTTTTATTTAAAACATACACCATCTGCTATAAAGATAAAAAACAGTTGAAATGTGTTATTATCGATTATACCAAATAATATTAAATCGAGTAATTTAGCACTTTAAATGATTTTGACCACTTTGGAAGGACATTTATTCCATCGCAAAATCACTTAGTTGTACGATTAGTAATTGTACTGCAGTACAAAGTAAATATTGGATAAGGTTCACACTAGATATTCGTCAGGAAATCTATGTATGATGAACTGTACTTAACAAAAATTTGAGTATTGACATAGGCCCTCACTAGTCAATTGATGAGTCCAAGTGAGATCGCCGGGGCGAAAAGCCAAATTTTTGTAAGACTAAAGGCCGTTAAAAGCTATTTTGAATCAAAGTAAATACTGTTTCTAAAGATAGTTTGACTATTTTTGCATGTCAAACAGCACTCTCTGCTGAATAGTAGACCAAATTAAAACATTAAGCTTATTGGTTGGTATAAACTGGTCTAAACACGTAAGAAGTAAAAAGTGCTTTAAAATATAATTTAATTGTTTTTCCGTGTTTAACCAAATTCTCTGGTAAATAGAAGGTCAAAACAAAACACTTTGCTTATTGGTATAAACTGTTCTATACGCGATAGAAGTAAAAAGTGCATTAAAAAATGATATTAAATATAGTTTAATTGTTTTTGGATAACAAACTACATTCTCTGGTAAATAATAGGCCAAACCAAAACAATTTGCTTATTGGTATAAATGTACTTTAGAAATAAAACATGCAGTAAAAGTGCATCTGAATATAATTTAATTGTTTTTACAGGTTAGGCCGTACTTTCAAGTGAATATGTAGACCAAACCAATGCACTTAGAATATTGGTATAAACTGGTCTATTCATGTTGGATGTAAAATGTTCTTCTAAATATAATTTGATTATTTTCGCATGTCAAACCGCACTCTCTAGTAAATAGTAGACCTTACCGGAACACTTAGATTATTGGTATAAACTGGTCTATTCATGTTAGAATTAAATACAGTTTCTTAAGATAATTTCATTATTTTTACATGTCAAACTGCACTCTTAAGTGAATAGTACACTAAACTTAATTACTTCGCTTATTGGTATAAACTGGTCTTAACCACCTAAGAGTAAAAACTGCTTCTAAAGATAATTTTATTATTTTTGCATGTCAAATCCCACTATTTGTTGAATAGTAGACCAAATCAAAACATTGCTCTTATTGGTATAAACTGGTCTAACGCAAATATTGTGAATTATTTCATTATTTTTAAGTCATACTAAGAAGAAAAGTATTTTTTCTCTGATTGGTATAAACAGGTAGTAGATGGACATAAATCCGAAATAAGTGGAATAAATTAAAAATTAATCAAACCTACTTACCAAAAAAAAATCTTTAAATAATTAAGTTAACAAAAAAAAAAAAAAACTTAAGCAAAGTGGTAACCATATGAGGAGGATTTTAAAAGTAAGACAAAAAAAAAAAAAACAAAGAATGAGCATAAACGAACTAAATAACTTTACCTCATTTTATTACATGCTTCGCGAAATTGTTTATCTGCTTATAAGTATGCGAAACTTTTCTGAGCACCGGAAGTCCCATTTTCCCTTCATTTCAAGTTTCCACATTCAAGAAGACAACATCAGACAGACAATGAGCCCCCTCAGTGTGTCTATTTACTGTATATATACGTAAGTATAAATATGACTTCATCGTGGTACTTGGATGTACCATACCTACCTTAACTTTCTTTGTTTTTGTTTTTGTTTTATTATTTTTTTTTTCTGTTTCTTATGACAGTCGACAAACCTACAACTGTCATTTAGTGGATTTATTGTCTCGAAAGAAGTTGTCGGATACAATTTATTACAACGACAAAAATGTTTGCTGCAACGTTATAAGGTACCTTACCTATATTCATACGATCACGTGACTCAAACATAATATAGCGAGATGAATGCAGTTATTTTAAAAATGCATTGGGACAAAAAACATTCAGAATGTATAGTTGTTTAAAATTTAAAGTTGTTGGGCATTTTTAAGATAGACACTTAGTTTGTTTCTGTCTTATATTTTATGTATATCTGGATTTCGGAATTTTTAAAATTGCTTAAAAATTAATAAACTTCACAGCAAATATCCCTTTTTCAGTTGAATCTATCACAACAAAGACCTACAAAATTTTATAAGAAATTAAAAAAAAAATTGGAAATGTAAAGTTGGCCTTAGAGCTCCTCTAATTCTTTTATGGGATTTTTTGTTTCGCATCAGCAGCATAGCAGGCTTAAGTGTGAAAAAATTGGCTAAACTTCGGAATTAATTACCAATAACATCTTCAAACAAGTCTAATCTTTAGCTTGCTCCATCCAATTTCTCACGCTTACTTGTTTAAAGTCAGGTTCTTTAATATTGATACTTAAAATGAGTTAGTAATAGCGACCATGTTGTTTAAACATCAGCTGTCAACTTAAGTATAGTCAATGGCAACATCACTATTTTGGTTGTGGATTTTAATCCATGTGTTTATATATTTCTTGGTAAACGAAACCGTCGATAAATTATATTCATCTGAAACAATTCCAATAAATAAAAATAAAATGTAAACAATTTGTGTGTTTATTTATTTTTCATTAAATACACACTTCAACATAATAAAACCACATTCACACGGATCAGTTGTATCCTTCAGAAGATCATTGCATTTATTTAATTTTATGAATTCTTCATCGTTACGAATTGTTTCATTATTTTCATCAAACAAATTATCAATTTTAACTGAACATCCTTGCATTAAGTATGCTCGTTCTAATATACAAAGTGAAAAGCATTTAAGTTTGTGATTCTTCTCAATTACTTCTGCAACCTTATCGATATCATCATCTAAGTCAAAAACTTCATCAAGAGTAACATTTTCCTTTTCATAACAATTTCTTATTTTAAATTCATTATTTGAAAATCCATCCTATAAATATAAATAAATTTATTATACAAAAAATAATTAAAAAAAAAATTCATGCCAAGGGCGGTAATCATCGAGTGCTTTTGAATAAATCAAATATTTCCTATGTATCACAATTTTTCTTCATAAGTTATTAAGTCGAAACTGGCATTTGAGTATTATGAGGTGGTGACTTGCTGAGAAAGTTTATGGTCCTAAATTTTATTACCGCAAGATAATTAACGCCCTTGCAGAGTTATGTAGAGTTAGGTATTCACAATTCAATATTTTGTGTGTTATCATGAAAGGTCTTCTATTATTCTAGTATGACCGTATGAAAAGTGAAATTGAACAACACAGAACTGAATTAACAATATAGGCAATTGACCATAAAGAAAATAAAGTGTATTATTGATGTTAAATGATAGAAAGCACCTATACAGTAGAATCTCGGAAAGATGAACGGTTCTATAAGATGAACAGCTCGGAAAGATGAAGGAAATATTTCTACTTTTGAGTGTTTAAAAAGATGAACGGGTTGAAATTTTGTACTCGAAAAGATGAACAATTTATTCCAAACATAATTTTGTTCTTTTTCTTTATCTTTAATTCCGCCTGAACTGTGTTTTGGGGCTTATTTTAACTTGTTATATGTAAATAATTTTTAACTATATATATTTATATTTTATATTTTATATTTTTAACTATTTTATAACTATATCTTCTTCTTCAACCAAATGCTAATGCTTGAAAATGAAAAATGAACAATTTGAAAAGATAAACGGTCCTTGTTTTATATCTGTTCATCTTTTTGAGATTCTACTGTATATACAAGCACATATTAGTTTACAGAATGTCAGTCATAAAAGTAACCACACAGCTGAATATTTCCATCGGTAAGACATTTTTACAAAAAAGGTCAAGATGTATACTTCTGCAAAACCAGAAATTTAATAAGGACTTAAATTTTGATCTTATAACGATAACCTTAAAGGCTTTTAAGATAAAATTTTGTTATTGAGTCCTTTGTTTTGATATTGGTAATCGGTTAAGCCCGAAATATGTACCTATACTTTAGGTCAATTGTATCTACATTTTAAGATTGAAGGTCACTCTAAGGTCAATTAAACCTTACCAACTTGTAGATACCTCTAGCAATAGAAGCTTTTCAGAGTTTCTAATTTTCAACCAGGCGAATTAAGTATGTGACCTTTAACATAACCTCAGAAATGAATTTGACTTTTTTAAGAAAAATCTCTTACCTGAGGAAAAATATTCAGCCGTCCCCGTTACTGTTATGTCAACCGATATAATTGCGGAGTGAAAACACCATTATATTTATTCCTTTACTTATTGTGAATATTATTTATTTAAGAATGACAGTAATTAATTTTAATGTTTCTATTGTTAAACTATAAAAATATTATTATACCTTAACTTGGATGGATAAAAAAGCCAAGAACAAAATAAAAACTATGTTATCCATTGTGATTGAAATACGTTTCTGTCTTTATAACAACTAGTCTGCTGACTTAAATACTTGTTTTTTTTATTTTTAAATCATAAGTGCATTAGAGAATTATTGGAAAAACTTATTCATTCATATTTGCAATTCCATATATTATTATAAGCTCACTCTAAGGTACAAGTATTTTTTTCGTAACAAAAAGTTAGTTAACGAAATTTATAAAAAAATGTTATGTTATAGTTGAGGTGCTTTAATACAACTTTAAATTAAAAAAAAAAACTTTTAAAGAAAATCTTATTTTTTCTCGAAAACGTCTCTTACGATTTGTACTTTTTTTATATTACACCGTTGTTAACAACAGGTACCTATCATGGTAGCATTTTTTTGATATTCAACTACATATTATCTCATAGACCGATTTATATAAAAATTTCTTTACAAGAGCTTTGAATAAGTTCATATAATATTGGTTATCAAAATTTGCAAAAAAAAAAAAAACAAATTTTGAATTTTTAAAAAATTTATAATGTAATTTTTTTTTAATTTTAAAAATGTGTAGATGGTTTTTTTGAAATTTATATTTTAACTTCGTATTAACAAATATGTACTAAATTTTTTTTTTCTTAAAAATTATTAAATTATTAATATTTAAATAATAAAATAATAATTAAATTTTAATCATTCTATATAAATTAAAAAATAATTTTTTTTTAAAACTGCTCCAATGATTTTTATAAAATAATTGTCCAATAAATTGAGAATTGTTAAATTATTAAGATAATGAACATCACGTTGGCATCAAAACAATTTCAGAATGTATTGACAAAGGCCCTCACTATAGTCAACTGATGAGTCCAAGTGAGATCGCCGGGACTAAACGCCAATTTTTGTAGGACTTAAAGGCCGTTAAAAGCTATTTTGAATCATTAATTCAACAAAGTCCATTAAAATAGTGCTAAGTCTTCTACTAGGCTGATGTATTTCAGTAGTATAGTACATAAAATTTGTATTATTAAAAAAAACCTTCTTATAATTTCAGAACATGTTCAACTAATTTCGGTCAAATTTATAAACGTTGTCTAACTTTGGCCCGTTTCGACTTTTTTAGTTGCTAAAATCATAACGAGAACAGATATTGTAACAATTTTTTTATCTTAAGAACTTCTAAGGCTATCAAATTGGTGAGTTTAAAAAAAAAGCTATACAGGGTGTTTCAGATTTTTCTGTTTAAAAACCAATTTTTACTGAAGGTGATAGACATATAATTTGTATTTTACTTTAAAAAAAATCAAAAGGTCAGTTTTCGAATAACAGCAGAGTGAATTGGACTGAAACACTTGTGAAAAAAAACCAGCACGTGTAAAGCAGTGGGAAAAAAAGAAAATAAACCATTTTTTCAAATTTTTTTGTTTTGTTTAATAAGTAGGTACATATTTTAATTTTTTGACTTAAAAGAGAAAATATTTTATTGATACATAGGTTACAAGTCAAATATTGGGAACAAAATCAAAAGTGATAGATTACAAGTTAAATATATTATAGTGCTATAAAAAATTAAACAAACTAAAAATACACAGGGTGTTTTGAATAAGATGCAAAAAAAAAATTCTAGAGCGTGTAGGTTAGGTCGAGACAGAGAAAAATCATATGGGGGGGTTTATTTCCCCCGTTTAGACAAGATGGGCAATTTTATACAAAATCGACTTGAGTTATAAAAAAATATATTCAAAATCAATAGCAACACTTACAATTTCATATTATATCTTTTTTTAAAGCAATAAATCTATCCATTAATAATTTTATTAAATTTAACTGCTTAAGTGAATATTTTTGGAAATACAAAATAATTTTTAAACTCCAAATTTTTGAAAAAAAAAAGAAATGGACTGATTTCTTCAAATCAAAACTCACTATTACAGCTGTATTTATTTTTATGCAGCCAATTTTTGGGATTGAAAAATATATAAGGATTTTCCCCTTAAGTTTAAGGCGTGAATTTCAGGAGTTTTTTTTTTTGAAACTCAATTTAAAGTTGAAAAAGTGTACCTACCCAAAGTGGTGTTTCAAGGAACATGGAATTAAAAAGTTTTAAAATTAAAAAAAATATTTTTAATTTTAATAATAAACATATATATCAACAAAAACAAACATAAAACACAAGTTTTTTCACGCACTATCCTCAGTTTTCAAATTCAAAACTAAAAAAAAAAAATTATATACATAATTAATTATTTTTTTGTCACCATAAAATTTTTTCTACTTTGACTGGCTCTATAAACAAAAATATTTATCTAAAAGATTTTTTTTTTTATTTCTAATGGTCCAAATTCAATAAACTTAAGAGTTTTGCATTAGGTATAGACCCACCCAAAAAATGATCATTGACACAACACCGGTCTCGGTAGTCTAAACTTTGGCTAATGTAACATTTTATTTAACCATTATATTATAGCAATATATTTCCAACTATTTCGGACAGTCTAACTAGTAAAATATTTCATAAATCGCCTGTTTTTTCTAACTATAGATGAGTCCGCCCGGGTTCGCATGGAATTTTGTCAGCATTTTTTTTTTTTTAAGTTAAAATAAAATGTATAAAGGCTTAAAACAACCTTTTACAATGAATTTTTTGCACATTCCAATGTTTTGTATAGGTACCTACAAATATAGCAGTCTGAGAGCGTAAAACCATCTATTGGTGATCCGATTCGTAATTTCGTAGTGTTTGTCATTCCTTCGAATCAATATTTTCTCGTTTCCAAACACAATGAAATTTTCAAATATCACCACTTTTCACCCCTGGAAGTATGCAATTTCAATAAGTTCAAATGAAAATCACTACAGGAAGGTGGTTGAGGCCATCAGGACCATCACTTTAACTTCTACAATTTTTTGGTAGATAATTGTAATACATATTTAATTTAATTGAATCGATATGTACATACCAATTCGATTTTTTTACGAATGCAAAACTTATCCTTTATAGTATCTTGCTTATATTCTTGCCTTGGAAGAATTTATGGCGCAGTCATTGCAATAAATACGTTGTTATTTTCCAATTTCATAGTGGCATGGACCGGCTTCGTTTGAAACCATAGATGGATTTTCCCCAATATAATAATTTATAGTTTTAATTTAAAATTATCTACTTATAACTATACTCATCAAGTGTTCAAGTGTTAACTTTAGACATCACTGATGTATTAAGCTACCTTAACAATTATTTTAAAACTAGTTTTCTACTATAAAAATCAGGTATCAATATTAAATTTTATCGAATACCTATTAAATAATATAAATCAAGCTGCAGCGAGTATTTAACATAAATTTCTTTAATAGGTATACCTACTCGTACAAGTCTGTAAACCGGTTTCTGAAATAAAAAAGCTTAAATTTGCATCTATACGTCATTTATTCGTATTACAAGGTACAACAACCTATATTTGATTTATTGATTTTATTAATAAGGAAATTATAAATATTCAAGAATTATTTTATGTAAGCTTTTATGCAATAAATACAATAATGAACTCTCTCATAACTGGACGCTGAAAGTAGATATCCAGAAATTTGTCCACTTATGAAGAAAATTGAGAACTTTTAAAAATCACCACATTATCATATATATGTACATAATATGTAGGTATTTTTCATCAAAAATTTTGAATGTAGTTTTAAACAAAATAGAACATTCGAGAACCTAAACAGAATTTCATTTATCAATAAATTTCTTTTTCAGTAAGATTTTGTAAATTTTTATTTGCGAGGGTTTCTTAGCTCTATACTATAATTCGACAAGATATGAGTTGCTATCCAAAAGTAACACAATGAATTATGATTGACTAAAAATTTAGAAGAGTATTGAATATTAAAAACAAAAATAATACTTAACAACGTTAAATTTTTAACAAAATTAGTTTTGAAAACATTTCAATTTTTATAAGAAGGTTTTTTTTTTAATAACACAAATTCTATATACTACTGAAATACATCAGCCACAGCCAGGGCCGGACCAACCATATTTGCAAGATGTGCCAATGCACAGGGCGCAAAATTCTGGGGGCGCATTAGCAGGAGCAAGAAAATGTAATTGACGTTAGGCAATAACCCCCAAATTGATTTGGAAATATCGCCCAAAGAAATTCTTAACAATTGTTGTTGTTTTTTTTTTTTGCTCGATTTTCGTGTTATTTCCAATTTTTTAATTTAAAAAAAAAAATAATAAAAATTTTAAATGTCAAATGGTTAATAACGCCCAGAATTGGAAATATCACTCAAAACAAAAATCCAGAAAAACCTCACTGTTAATGCGCCGCGATTTTTTTTTAAGATTATCTTATTGAAATTTCACTTTGAAAATTTAGGTCATTACAGGAGCGATGTTTAATAAAAATCGTTAAAGTCGTTTTCGACATAATTTAAAAAAAAAACCTTGTATGGCAGCTACCCGTTTAAGATAACCTTAAAAAAAATTAGAATTTTTCTTCTAGAAAAAAAATGGGAGCGTATCGGAATCCCGCTTTTTAAAATCCCGTTTTTCGAAAATCCCGAAAAAAAAAGTTTTAAAATCCCGTCTACTAAAATACCGTTTTTTTTAAATCCCGTCTTCTAAAATCCCGCTTATTCATAATCCCAATGTATTAAATCCCGCCAAATCCCGTCAATCCCGTTTTTCGCAATTAATTTGGGTATTAAACTTGGTTAATTATGAACTCATTCCCATTATTTTAGGAATTAACTGCCAACTACCAAAATGATAAAAAGAATTTTTGCATACACCCAACCTCGCACCTACCCCAAACCCCCAAGCAGGGGGGTTGCAGGGGGGCAGCATGGCCCCCCATACATACCTCACTGTTTATTAAAATCGTTGGGACTTATTTCATAATGAAATAAGTCCCAAATGAACTAACTCCCAAATTTATGAACTAAGCCCCAACGAAATTTTGTTGGGAGTTAAAACAAGTAGTTTTAATTTGATAAAGCGGGATAATAAGAAACGGGATTATAAAAAACGGGATTATAGAAAGCGGGATCTTGAAAAAGCGGGATTTTAAAAAACAGGATTATAAAAAGCGGGATTTTAAAAGCGGGATTTTAAAAAACGGGATTATAAAAAGCGGAATATCGAACCCAACCCAAAAAAAATACTTTGTACCAAATTTGAAGCAAATTGGTTAACTCGTTCAGTTCAGGTTTTTGGTCAAATTACATTGGTCGTAAGAACGCACAGAGGCAAAAGTAAGAACAAATGAACATTTTTACTCCCAAGGACCTCCTAGTTCAATGTTCGCATACATATAATATCCAATGTCCATTCGTTCTAACATATCATGGTGTCCCCGCATATACTCACAGAAGATATCTTAGATTTTGTGAAATGATATACAAATGTATGTCTCGTCTGATGGCCTTGGGATATTGTTCAATAATTTGTTATACAATTATTAATTTAGTCGAACTCCGTATTGGAAATCAAAACAAAAAATGACAATGAAATTTTTTGTCTATATGATTTTGTTGTGTTTCGGTTCAGCAGCGTACTAGCCTTTAAGCAAGACAAATATTTACAGCAAAAATCTAAAGTTTATACAATATATCTAACATCTATGTATATTATTTGAATGCGGTCTATCCCAAACCACAAAGGTATGCATAGTATATAATTATAGACAATTTGATATATTGAATGAAATGAAAATGAAACTTACATACTGTGCATAAATTATTTTAATGAGCTATCAAATTCAAAATAAATTATATTTTTAATGTTAAATATTTATAAAAGATTTTAGCAATTTTTTTCTTAAAAAAACAAATCATAAATTAATTTTAAATTAAATCAAAAAAAAAAAATACAGAAACAAAACAAAATAATTAAATATAACAAACATTTTAGTTTCTAAATATAACGAGCGTTCGAATCCTTTCAAGTCAACAAAATCACAAATTAATATGCTCCTTTACCTTTCTCTGTCATACACTTGATCAATTGATATCCGCATTCACAACGATCAGTTCCTTTAACAACACCCTTACAATCATCCATTAATTTCACAAATGCATCCTTCTTCATTCCCGAAGCTGTATCCGAATTTTTGTCAAACACAACTGCACAACCATCTAATAATTTGCCAAATTCCATCAAACACGATGCAAAACATTTTAGTTTTGGATTTTTTTCAGCTAATTCCATTTTATCTTGCAAAGCGAATTCCAGGACATCGGCAAATACAAGGTTTTCCTTTTCAAGACATTTACTCTCTTCAATGAATTTGGTTTGATCTAATGTTTCAGTTGATTCGGCCTTTTGAAAAAAATGGATTAATTAAATAGGAAAGCATAAAAAGGGTATTTTTATGATAAAAACAAAATATACATTACCCTAATTTGGATGCCCAAAATGGCTATCAGTAAACAGATCAATATTCCATTCATTGTGATTGCGATGGATAAAGTTTCTCTGACTATGTGCTTTCTAGATTTTTGTTAGTGATTTATATACTTGATCAAAATACAATTTACCTAATTTTTTGGTAAATTGAATAAATGGATTTTGATTGTTCTATAGTTTCACGCTTGAGATAAGATTATGTTTTTGCTTTTTGAATTTTTAACAAGTTAGTGCTTATAGTGATATCTGGCTTGCAGACCCGGAGTTGGATATGAATGAGCCTTACGCTTTTATACAAGATTTGCGGAGCCGTTTTCATAAATAATAAAATAAATGGGGTGGCCAAACAGATCATGAAGAAACAGGGCCTATATAGTGACTTACAACTCTAAACCATTTCTGCTTGCGTATTTTGTTGCCAGGAATTGAGGGAACCAACAATTTTCTTCCAAATCCGAACGGCTAAGTTAAGAAGCATTTATTCATGACAAGAGATAGGTACTCTTGGGGGATTTGTCAATTCGTCGCGAGAGGTAGCAACCCGTGAAAAACATTTCTGACTGGAAATCGAACCCGAGACCTTCAGCGTAACACACAGCAGTCCTACGCAATAACCAGTGCGCCAAGGGCTACACTACATTTTTACTCACTTATTTTATTGTGCAATAGAAAAATGTTAGAAATGTTATAGGAGACTTTGAAAAAAGTTTAGCTCGTTAAAAATTAAAAACACGAAATAATACTGATATTTCTTCCATTTATCAGGATAAGAAAAGATAAAAATCGAGGTCTTTGCCCAAATATGAATCCGCGCAATCGAAGGAATTTGAGTTGGCTCGTCAACAAGCTTGATAAAGTTAAAGTGCAGAACCTCATAAATCGTTTTTGAATTTTTTTTCATAATTCAAGAAAAACTTGCTAAATTTTGTATTTGATCTTTATTACGAGGTTTCGAATTTTGACTTTTTAATGTAAAATGTTTAGAAAAACATTGTTTCCCTAAAATTAGCAATATAGGTGGCTCTAATTTTTACATTAATATAGATTCATCGAAATCGTCGATAATGTCGATTGCAATGGAAGAATAACGAAAAAAAATTCGTAAGAATTTTAATCTTTAATAATTCAATTATTTATTTACATATGTAAAACGATTTTGCACCTATATGAACAATGATAAAAGACTTCTGCAAAAATGGGCGTTAGGCAATAACGCCCAAATCGATTTGGAAATATGGCTCAAAAAAAAATGGAAATATCGCCCAATTTTATATTTTTCCAAATCTTAAGTTGGAAATATCGCCCAAATAATTTCTATGTAAATTGTTTTTGTAAAATTTGGGCGTATATGGGCAATATTTTCAAACATTTTTTTTAATTTGGGTGTTCTTTCCTAAATATTTCCAAAGTGAAATTTCAATGATAAGATAAACTTGAAAAAAAAAATCGCGGCGCATAAACAGTGAGGTTTGAATGTAGGTACGAGGCTAGGTGTATGCAGCCTCGCACTTACCCCAAATCCAGTAATATGCCCAAGCACGGGTGTTGTAGCATGCCCCTCCGATACATACCTGACTGTTTATACGCCATTTTAATTTTCAAAAATCAATAACGTCAATGTAAGTATAGAGTTTTTTTTATTATTTTGGCGTTATTTCCTTTTTTATGGATTGTTTTTGGGCGATATTTCCAATTTTGGGCGTTAATTTACCGTTTGACTTTTAAAAAATTTATTTTCCTTTTTAAAAAAAATAAAAAAAATGGAAATAACGCCCAAATCGATAAAAAACAACAACAATTGTTCAGAATTTTTTTGGGCGATATTTCAAAATCGATTTGGGCGTTATTGCCTAACGCCGCAAAAATATTTGTGAGGCTATGATACAGGGCCCATATTAAAGTGGCCCGTCCTAGTTTTAAGTCATAATCCAATAATAAATTGGACTTAATTTTTAAAGGTGATCTCTGGCTCATTAAAGGTAGTTACTCCTAACAAACACCCAGTGGAATGGTGATTTTTTCATAAAATTGGTTATTGCGATCATTTTTATATAATTGGCTTTTAATATTCTTCTTAAAAAAACAAAAAAATCACCTGTAAATCTGATTTATTAATTGGCATTCTTTTCATCAGCTGACGTAGGTATAATTACATTAAATCACGTGCATATTTTTTTCTTTTGTATTAATTAAACGAAATTCATTGTAATAGGGCTTAATGCTTTCGAAACTATTGTATTTGATGAACATATATACGAGTATTGTTAAAATTAAGTAATGCTCATTTGCATTTTAATAATATTATCTCTGTCAATTTTCTCATATATATGCCAATAATGTGTTTTATGTATTTATAATTTTTTATCTACATTTTAAAATATTATTTGTTCTAAATTATAAATTTTGTTTTTTATAAAGAGTTTGCTTCTGTCGCAAGGGATGTAGTTGGTGATGAGTTTTATATGTGCAATATGTTTAGCGCAAAAGTAATAAATCACGAAATTAATACATTTGCATGCGTATATATATTATGAAGGTCTTAGTTGAGCACCATTATAATTTAAAATACTATATACATTCGAATATGTACTGGAAAAATTCGACTTAATGAAAAGATGAACTGTTTTTTATTGAAAAAGCTTCAATGAGGGCGTCAGTATAGAATGAAAAATGAGAGGTCAAATTTATAAATGTTCCATGAATATATGATGGAGCATGAGGAAGATGAGTGTGAATGTGGTTTTAAAGTTTTAAAATGTTTCAAAAGAATAATAGATAATTTAGATAAAAATTTTCTTCTAAGTTGGTATACCTAGCGTACACCCACACATTTTTTTCATTTTTTTAAGACCAAAAATAACGGTACCTGCCGTACAAATATTTTAAGCAAAAAATGAAAAATTTAAATATTTTTCAAAAACGTGCCCACAATTTTTTTTTTTATATTCAGTAATTTTTTTTACAAAAAGGCCACCATTTTATAAAAAAATTTCCGAAAAATGTTTAAAAATGGTACCTCCCATAGGACCATTTTTTTGATTTTCGATTTTCTCAAAAACATTTCATAAATTTTTTATATAAAACTTACTGACGATGGAAGCATAGCTCCCGAAATGCATTTAAGTAAATAAATAAATAAAATAAGTGTTTTTAAGTTATTTAAAATTATATATTTTAAATAATTTTCAAAACATTTCAACTGATATTGATCAATTTTTTATGGAGAATGTTTGAAAAGGTTTTAAAAGTTTTGTATAACAAATATTTCCAAAAAAAATTTTTTGAAAAAAGTTTCAAATTTTTGTTTTGAGAACTTAATAATTCGAAAACTACTTGCTCAATTTTTAATAAACTTGGCACCCAACAGGTCTTTAATATTATCTAGCAGATTTTAAATGGAAATTGTTCTTATAACCAAAAATAACGGTACCTCCCATACAGATGTTTAAAAAACGGTTTTGAAAATCTCATTTTTCTCAAAAACGGCTCCTACGATTTTGATAAAAATTATTGTGTTAACTAATATCTGTTCGATCTACCATATTATTGAAGAAAAAAAATATCTATCGTTTAAAAATGGTATCTCTCATAGAACCTTTTTTTTGATTTTCGACTATCTCATCATCAGTTGAACTGATTTTAATGAATTTTCTTGCACATTGCATACCAAAATTTTCAAAAGAATAAATTATTGATTTTTAAAAAAAATTTCAAATTTATTTACACACAGAAGGATCTAAAAAGAGAGTTAAAATCCTTTGAACATGGGAAGCGCGGAGCGGGCCACACAAAATGTAAACGTTGTTAAAAAAAATGTTTTTAATTAAAATTTCGTTCTTAAAAAAAATAACTTAAATTTTTTTTTTAATTTTTCTTTTTACAAACAAGAAACAATTTTAATTTTTCAAAATAATTTTTTTGAATTTTCAATTAAGAAAAATTTGATAAAATATTTTTCAACATATTTGTTATAATATGAACCACTTCCTTTTTAAAATAAGGGAATATTACTGTGGTTTTCTGACCCATGGGGGTCGGTTATAAGTTCTAAATGGTTTTGTAGGCTTGTTATACCAATTATCAACATCAAGTGGATCAAGAATTCAATGTGAACATTTGGCTTGATAACTTAAGAACATGTTCCTGAAATTTTGCTTTTAAAACATGGTTTGCATAGACTTTTGATTCACGCCATACTATATTTAAAAAATATTTGTATATTATTCAGAGCACCTATAACCTCTTTATCGTTTGCGTTTTTAAAATCTGAATTCTTAAAAAAAGATTATTTGATCATAATTATTCTTTATTATAGGTTAAGAATAATAGCAATTAAATTGAATACAAACAAAATTAAAAACAGAAAGTTCTCTGCCAAATCATCTGTTCGTATTTGCCTCCTATCACAGTCAGAACTAAGCAAGTGTACACAATGTTACCTTTATTTTCGTGCATCATTTTAATCCTTTACGTATTTCTACAAAAAGTAGGTTTCAGAATAAGAACACATGTCTGTTCATTTAAAATATAGACAAATTAAAAATGCCAATTAACAATAGTTATATTATAACAGTTTATTGCCATTAAAAGTGGATGTACATGAAAGTGCTTCGCGGTAAAAAAAAACTCTGGGTACCCAAAAGTATGTTCAATGGCGTGGCGAGACAGAGGCCCGTAGTTTTGAGGAGCCGAATAAAAACTATTATAAACTGGCATTTTTTATTTACTTCCTTTTTTGCGATTCGAATTTTATTTATTATTAGAATTGAAGTAAATTTTTTCTTTACTAATTTTGTTAATTTAATTCCCTCTTTCAGGTTTGGTGGCATTTGGCTGAAGCAGATGTCCAAAGTTATCCTTTCATCTCTTGCATGTTAAAATCAAATGTTACACGTAAAGAAATTGAAAGATTTTTTAATGAAAATATTGAATTTGCGGAAAACAAACATGAGCTACAATGTTATATACAATGTGTATTAGAAACAAATGGAATTATGGAAAAGCATTATTTGAAAAGTATGGCTATAGCTTTTCGGAATGGTGTAGTGATGGACGCTCTTGAAGATGTATACGCATTTTGTCATGATTTAAAAGATCCATTGGGAGACATATGTAAAAGTGGATTTTTACTTTATAAGTGTCTTAAGAATATATTAGATTATGAGGATTATGAATGAATTATATCAATAATATTTATTAATAAAATACAATGGTTTTAATATAGATTTAGACATATATAAGGATTCTGAATGTTGTAAACTTTTTCATCTGATTTTAAAATAAATAAATTAGCCTTTATTTTAAGGCATCTGCTAGAAATATAGTTTAATTTAAGCTTGTATTATGTGAATACATAAAAATGAGTGCCTTATATAGCTCCATGTGCACATACTCATGCATCAAGCTTACAGTTTTAAAACTGAAAAATAAAAAACAACATAATTATAGAAAAAAATTATTGAATAATAGGCTCCGGGATCTTAGCACCTCACATATGGGATATTCACAAAAAAAAGAATTCCTTCGAAAAGGTCATAAAAGGTCAGCTATTTTCAGAAATTGGTCAGGCTTAGAAAACTTGTAATCCAAGCTTGAACTTTTTCAAGGTCATTAGCGTTTTTTGGCACCTCATTTATGGGATATTCGCAAAAAAAGTATACCAATCAGCTAGTTTCAGTAATTTCAGGCATAGGTTTTTTTATGAATTAAAAAAAAAATTCAAGGTCACAGTATAAGACTTTTAGCACCTAATTAGTGGAATTTTGCAAATTTTAACATAAAATGATTTCTGAGATTTCAATGATTTGAAATTTATTGCATGTGAAAAGTTGGCCTAAAATGAACATTTTTGTTTGAAAATAAGATTAATAATTAAGTCATTCGCTTATTATATTGGTGACTATAAAAAACACTGATTTTCCTTTTAAAGTGCCAAAAAAAATTAAAATCAAATAATTCTAATGATAGTTTTCAATGATAGCTATAACCGGTTTCGGCCTTCCATTTTACATCTCTTTTTCATTTAAAGCTTTGATGTAAAATTATTCGATTATATCATCGTACAAAAAGTTAACCCAAATTGCATACTTTCAGGGGTGGATTGTGAAGATATCTGAAAATTTAATTTTGTATGGGAAGTTTCTATAAAGAATAACAAAAGCTACCTAATTGGTTTCGGCAGCAGATGGCGTTACACGCTCTCAGACTGCTACATTTGCGTTTAAACATTTTTGAAGCGTCCAATTGTAGGAAAAGAGTTGTTTAAAACCCCTATAAATTTTCTTTTCACTTTTTAAAATGCTCAAATTGATGAAGAATTTTCCGTGGCGAACCTGGGCGGAAGAGAATATAGTTTTATTTAAACTTTACAAAATTTTCTTTATAAAAAAAATTATCATAATCAATTTAACCGTTAACAAGAAAAGTTTAAACAAAAAAAATTATTTTATATGAGGCACCATTAATAACAATTTTTCAGAAATATTTTTTACCAAAAAGTAGTTTAAGGGCCAGTTTCACAGTGAAGTAAGTGTCACTTAAGTGCCAAATATAGAAAACTAATTCCCAATTTCACAGTGTAAGCTTATCGGAATAAGTGACACTTAAGTCTCCCATGTTGGCCACTTAAGTTCAACTTACTCAGGTAGTAAAACTGCGGCTTAAATGCCAAAATGGGAAAATTAAGTGCCACTTATTTTGTTAAGTGTGCACTGTGAAACTGGACCTAATTTTATTTAAAGTAACTGAATTAAAAAAAAAAAAAACTGTGGAGCCATTTTTGGGAAAATTATGATTTTCGAAAAAATGTTAAAAATGTCTGATACCTTTATTTTTGGTCCCAAAAGAATTTAAAAATTTATCGAGAACTTCCTGCTAGGTACCAAATTTAAAGAAAATCGACCCATCCGTTCACAAAAAAGTCGTTTTTGTAATTTTCTTTAAATTAAACAATAAAATAAACAATTGTCACGAACAAAAATATTACTATAGTAAAAATATAGTACCTATGTATACCTTTGACATTTTGGAGAATTTTTGAAATTTCGTACATTATTTTTTTCAATTTCAAAAATGTTTGAAATTCAAAAATTTATTTAAATTTATTTAAATAAAAATTCGTTTAGAAAAAAGAAACGATTTCTGACTTAAAAAAAATTATTTTCTAGCGGTTTTAAATAATTTTGGGTATATTTGAAGTCAATTTTTCAAACGAGGAGGGGGTATTTTTTCTTGTTATGATACCACTTTAGTGGATCATATATGTAAAACGCCCTGTATATCAGTCACCCCTATTGCGGTTGTCAATGATCAATTTATACTTGATAAATTTTGAAAATCGATAATAAGAAACCCAATTGATACAATTTTTGATCATTAAGAATGGTGCAGAATGTTGTGAATTACAAGAAAATTTATAACTATCACAGAATAGTTGATCAGGTATTTAAAAAATTGAGTATTAAGTTACCAAATTTCAATATTTATCAACTATCAATTGATTATTGACAACCGCAATTGGGGTGAGTGTCTTTTTTTGTACACACATATTTAAGAAATAATAAATATAAATTGGGTGGCTCGACAGCTCGTGTTAGAACCAGGGCCTATTGACATACCTACAACTCTAAAAAACGAAAAACACTCGCGGTTAACAGTTATTTGTCTGAATGTACGCTATGGAAAATCATGACCAAAGTTTTGTTTGTTAAGACACCGTCTAAAAAACTGTACACCTCTTTTCGACTTACTGAGAATTTTCAATTAATTATTACAAGAAATTGGAATTGAAATCTTTGAGTAAAAATTTGATTTAAAATGGCGCATGATTTAATTTTCACCTCAGGCGCCATTATGGATTAAGCCAGCCCTGCCAAGTGCCTAGATGTATTTAAAATAATAATATTACTCAAACACCACATATACAAAAGTTTAGTTAAAGTCTTTAATCAATAAAGACTGAGAACAGGTTCCTCCAATAACCCAACCCCCCTCCCTGGACAAATTTCTGCGAGCGTCTCTGATTGCAGTTTCCTTGACACAAGATATACCTACTTGTTACTCACCATACGTATAATTAGTCTATTTAACTGCTTTTTCTGTTCCGTCTGTGAAGATTAAATCACAAAAAAAAAAAAAAAAAAAACATACACGCTTCAATCGTTTTGTTGAATGTTGTATTCACAATGCCTATCAATTAATTCTATTGCATTCATGAGAACAATCAAAAAGGAAGATTACAAATTAAGTAAAAAAAAAAAATTTAATTTAATTTAATTGTTTTCCAGCAACGTGTCATTGTCGGTCGTCATCGTGAGTAAGCCAGTTATAAAATGATGGTGTTTTTGTTTTTATAGCCCCAAACAGTGTTGTACTATTTTATTGCTGTAAATAATTTTACTGTCCATTTTGAATGTCAGCGGAATCATCTTCGTCGTTGTCATCATTTCGACTGTTGTCTGTGTCCGAGTTCAATGAGAGCGCCTGGTCATGGGTTCCAGTTCCATTTCCGCCACCACCAACACCACCACCGCCATACTTAACCTTCTGAACGCATTGATGAATTTTATATGCAGTTTCACATTTATTCAGTCCCCGGATTGACTTACACACCGCAAAATCAACACCAGTTGCAGTACTGTCAGCAGTGTTAATGGCCATTTTTTGAGTATCATCATTGTCGATGAAAAGACCATTCCTCATAATTCCCATTTGCTCGTAGATGCAATGCGCAAAGCACTGAGTGGATTCATTAACTTCGGTTTCTTGAATTTCGTTGGCCTTGAATCTATATAAATCAGCCATTGAAAGTTGAGTTTCTTGCATGCAGATGCGGACAAGCTGTTCACTGAGTTGATTGTTTTCATCGGAAAAGTGCGCCGAGATGTTAAGGCCAATATTAAGTGAAGCATATCGAGTCTACGTAGAAAGAAATTCAAATTTAAAAAAAAAATGAAAATGAATTTTAGAAAAAAAAATATTTTATTGTGATTTGTGATTAACTCACAAATGCTTCCTGGACAGACAGGAGAATAACAATGAGTACTATACTTTGCATTGTGAATTCGAAGAGTGTATATCAAACGTTTGAATGAAGCATCAATTTGCGTGGTGGTTTTATATTTTTGGAATTTTTCGATTAATTGCAATGATAAGTGCCAAATTATTGAAATATTTCCAATCAGTTTTTTTCCATCGCAATAATTTGAATAATTTTTTGTCACAAAGCAAATAAATAATTATTCGGTTGGATAGTTTCAGAGTTCATTGTCAATGTCAATTATATGGGGGTTCATATTTAATTTATGTAGTTTTTGGGAAGTTATGTGTTTCTCATTGACATTGGAAGAACAAGGTTCCTTAGCACCAGTGGAAAAAAATAGTTGGCTTATCTAAAACATATAAGTATATATTGGAAATGTGTTTCAAATATTTAAATTTTTGGCAATTGGCTACAATTATTCTTGAAAAAAAAGTGATCAAAATTGGAGACGGATTTTCTATCATCAGCAAAACTTTTCATAAAATTGACAAAGTTTTTACACCGTTGGTCGTGAAGAAACCCGACACTAAATTTAGTAACGTCATGAAAAAGCTTAATGTTACATTTATTCAATTTGACAGAAAATTATCAACATACCTGCAGTTCTATCTTGTTCAACATAGACTGACAATTTTTTTCATAATTTGTGGCGATCTTTAAATTAATGCATATTTTTCTTTGTATTTCTTTTAGCTTTCAGGTTATGAAGAACTCCTTTTGTCATTTTTCAATAAGCCATTTATCAATTTAATCCAATTTAGGGCTTGTTTCACAATTGCTTAGTAAATTTCTGGTTAGATATCCGACACATAAATATTGGCACATAGTCATTAAGTCCACAGGAGCAAAATTCTCAGGCATCTTGTGAGTTGTGACACACCCGAATGTGTTATAAATCCACAAATTATTTTATTTTTGAACTGTGGGCTTATGACCGCGTGCCAGTATTCATGTGTCGAGTAACTAATCAGAATCTTCTCGTACATTGTGATACAGGCTCTTAAACTTTAAAAATTAAACTCTCATTTTTTTTAAGTGGAAACAGAACAAGATAGAAATCAAGGTTAGGATATTTTTAACAAATAAACAAAAAACATATTTCAATTCTTTTTTTTAACTAGAATACCTGGAAAACTCTGATGGAACGAATCTGAATAAAAATTGAAGTTGAAAATATTATCCATTGTCAACGAGGTTTTTAAAAGAAAACTTACAATGCGTCGAAGGTGGCTTCCCGTGAGTCCACCGGACTCCCTCTGATAGTTTTTCATGAAGGATAAACGTCTACACGAATAATCAAACCAGTTGTCCAGTATTGTAAACCATTCAGAAGAAAATAATACGTGAAAACACACATATTCTTCACTAATTTGTGTTTCAGATACGAAAAATCAAAACAATTTTTAAAATATAAACTTTAAATGTTGATTATTGATTTTTTTTTGTGACAATTTAAATTGAAAATTTTTAAATTATCATGTTATTTTATTAAATTATTAATTTAGGTAAATTTATAAAAAAAATACTGCAATTCTTGTGTAAGTGTTATTTGCTAGGATTGGCCCTGAGGCGAACCAATCAATATATTTTAATTAAATAAATAAAAGAAAAGAAACTTTAATTTTTATTTTGTTTAATTTTAATTTTTAATATTTAACAATTTTCACAACTTAATGAAATTTAAATTTTATAAGAATTTGCGACGCGTTTCAGAGTGTACCTCCATCTTCCGGCGAAATATCTTCAGCAAATTGTTACAAAATTTAAATTTCATTAAGTTGTGAAAATTGTTAAATATTAAAAATTAAAATTAAACAAAATAAAAACTAAAGTTTTTTTTCTTTTATTTATTTGATTAAAATATATTAATTAAACACAACTTGGAGACAAAAACCACAAAAATTAAACAATCAACTCGATCTTGTTGAAATCGAAACTTTTCAGTATTATATCGATATAAGACTCGGTTTCTTTTAACATAGTCTTGATTTGGTCCTGACTAGGCATTCTCTCGATTTTGTCTTGGTCTTGAAACTTTTTTTCTTTTTTTTGTGGAAGAAATATCGTTTATTAAAATTTGTATCTATAAGCTACTAAATATTTACAATGAATAAACTCAGCCTAATATTTTGTATCTTTAATCTTCATTTCCAAGGCACCATAGTCATAAAATCACATTGCATGTAGTGCAATTTAAGAAATCATCATGTCTGGTCAGCAAATGTTATACGCGGTGAATGAACTTACGCTATATGTATTTTTATATTATACCAAGTCTGAGTTTTTCAGAAAAACATTGGAAAGTCGATACATACATTACATACCACCATGTGACCTGAGGCATACTTGTTTGTGGACGCATGACATGAATGTCTATATTAGACTTAACAAATGTACCAATTATATAATATAATACATGGAAAATAACAACTGATAGATAATGCAATATGTATAAGTCAGTACCTATACCTTTAAAAGTTTGGGGATAGCATCCCTATTTTAAGATACATACTTATATAAGCAAATGATAAATTAAGAAATCAATTTCAAAAAACTCATTATATTTGTACAGAATAAAAAAAATATATTGGCTGATTAATAGAGTTAGACTGTTGTCCGTTATATGTGATTTTTAATCTATATTAATGATTAGTTAATTTAAAGTAGCCATAAGGCAGGTCAAGCTAATTTTCAAAAAATATTAAGCCATAAAGTCTTTCTCTGAGTTAAAACTTTCAGGCAACATTATTTAGTCCTTAAAGAAATAGCTATATCCCTAATTCAACCTTTAAATAGCTATCAAATTTTAAAAAATATCTAGGGCTTGATGACACACAAAAAAAATGAACATAACAAATAAATTATTTAAGTGTTGTGTGTCCATGTTGTGTGATATTACATACATGCACAATGAAATTAATGTAAAAATAAAAATTTAAATTTCAAATAAGTAAAACTTTGTTTTATTTTATTTTAAATATACATAAATTTAATATTTTCACAACATTTATTTTTAAAAAAGCGAAGCGTGGGCCAATTTCCTTTAAATTTAATTGGTATCCAGCGTTTATTGGGCATTCTCTCGAAAAGTTTTTTTTTTTAATTTTTTGTTTTTTGATAACACTAACAGTAATACATGTCGTCAAATTTCCTTAAGCAATTAATGACTCAAAAACGTGCCCACAACTAGTAAATTAAAGTAAATCAGTAAAAAGAAATGGTTGTAAATTGCACCTCCCATATAGAAGCATTTTTTTGATTTTAGGTTTTAGATTTTTCAAATCCAGTTCAACTGATTTTAAAAGGATTTTAAAAGTTTTATATATACCAAAGTTTTCTATTTTTTTTTCTGTTCTGTTCTGAAAACTGAGTACCTAATTCGAAAATGACTTAGTCGATTATTATTGAACTTAGCACCCAGCAGTTTTTTAAGAATATCTAGCAGATCTAAAAAAATTTTATTATTAGATATAACCAAAAATAAGTATACCTACCAAACAAAATATTTTTCTTGAAAACGACTCCGATGATTTCAATTAAATTTTTGTGTGAGCTTATGTCAGTACGATCTAATATACTCACAGTTTTAACAAATTTTAGATTAATCTTTTATTAACGGTATTTTTCACAGAACCATATTTTTGGGTTTCTACTATCTCATTATCTGTTGAACCGATTTAAATGAAATTTGAACAAGGGCTCCAAATAAGTTTAAATAATAGGTGTGTTTTATTTGAAAAGCTATCCGTTGTATAGTACGATTTTACATGCATTACAAATACAACATCGCCAGTAGGATTACGGCCGATAAAAACTAAAGTAGAATCCTACTATGGATAGATTTTTTTAAATTTCAAATTATTTTGACAGGTGCTCGGTAGTGAATGTGAATTAAAAAAAACCAGGTTACTGCCGATGCGTTTTTTTTTTGGGAATTTAATACTGTACTACGCATAGAATCCCAAAAAAACACGCCTAAAGTTGCATATAAAAAATTCCAAAAAAACATATTTTGGATTTTTAAAAACAATTGAAAATTAGATAATATGTATTTCGAAAGTGAATAGAGGATTTTTTTTTAATAAATTTTTTAATTTGGCATTAATAAATACTAAGAAATGGTGTAGCAGTTTTTGTTCTTAAAATAATGTTTAAAAATTTTGTATATATGTATATAAAATATTTTTTTTAGACCGCTCCGAAGATTTTTATGTTATTGTTGTCTCACGAATTAATTAATAAATTTTTGATTATTACAGGTATAAAGTTTAATCAAAATCTTTGGAGCTTTTGTCGAGAAAATTTAAAAACTATGAAATCGTTGTTTTTTTTAGCATTCGTATTTTACGGAGGTAAATATCCTGATATTTCAAGACATTTACAATTACAATTTTTTTGTATCTTAAAGGAATGGTTGATAGCCAAAGAAATAGCTGGTGAGTTTCAAAGCTATGCAAGGTGTTTCAGAATTTTCTGTTGAAAAGGAATTTTTACAAAGGTCAAAAGATTAGTTTTCGAGTAACAGGAAAGGGTTTTAAAAAATTTTATTTTATTTGAGTGAAGCAGTGAGGAAAATACAAAATAAACCAATTTGAGCTAGACATTGGGGAAAGAAGCAAATAAATCATAAAAAAAATTTTTTTTTTAATAAGTACATTTTTAAAGTTTTTGACATAGAAGAGTGCATTAAAAAAAATATTTTATTAATATATTACAAGTCATATATTGGAAAAAAAGAGTGTGCGTACTTATGTACACGCGCTAGAAGTAAAACTTCTTTCACGACAACAGGGCAAGTATTTTTCAAGTCCTACCACTCAGAGCACCCGATTTGAAACTCAGAACCGTTGCAAAATCGTGACGCTGAATTTTGTAATTCGTGACGGGAATTTGTATGTCCGTTTGACATGTCACTGACAGCTCCATAGAAAAATTTTTTACCCCCATGCCGCAAAAGAAGTTTTACTTCAAAAAAATCAAAATTGATATAATAACAAGTCAAATAGATAGTGGAAAGAAAATTAAACAAACCAAAAATATTCATTCATTAATTCTGTTTTTATAAGTTAAATTGTTTCAGCATTATTTATAAGATTGCACTAATACTCGTTTCAACCTTGGAGTAGTTAAACCGAGTCGAAGCGCTTACTCCGTCTTTAAGCCACGTCAAACAAATTCTTATTTATTAAGTCGGTTTAGCGACGGAGTAAATTTACTCCGACTTTACTTCGCCTCTAATCCTGAAAAACTTATTTATAAAAAAATAAATGATGATTAGAGGCGGAGTAAGCTAAAACTGGTAAATAGTAGGATTAAAGCCGTAGTAAAGCCGTTTTAGTATCTAAATGACATGAGATTTAGTAACTAAAAAGGAGTGTAGAAGAAGTTTTTTTTATCCGTTTGTTACTAATTGTAAAGCAAAATAAATAAGGAGGGTGTAGCTAAAACCGTTTGACGTGGCGTTAAGACGGAGTAAGTGCTTCGACTCGGTTTAAATATTCCGAGGTTGAAACGAGTATTAGCGAAATCTAATAAATAAGGCTGTTTAAGTCTGTAGTTTTCGAAAAAATAATTTTAAAACTTAAGATTTAAAAAACACAAATGGACTGAATTCTTCAAATCAAATCTCTCTATACCATAGTCTCTCTACGCAATTTTATGCAGCTGAACAAATATAAACGGATTTTTTCGATAAGTTTAAGGCGTGAATTTGAGAAGTTTTTTTTAACTCAATTTAAATTCAAAAAAGCGCACACAAAGTGATGTTTCAAAAAACTTTGATTTTTTTTTATTAAAAAAAATATTTTTTTTTTCTTTTTTTTTTTTTAATATTAAACAAATATTATATCAAGCAAAAAAAATAAAAAATGATTTATTTTATTCCCATAAATTTTTTTCATCTTTGACATTTTCTACAAGCAAAACAATTCATCCAAACGATTTTTTTTTCAATTTCTAAGGCTCCAAACATTTTTAAGATCAGTGAACTTAAGAGTTGTGCATTAATACCTACCTAAAATTAATTATTTTCATTACTTTTGCATAAATAATCAACCAGTCAATTTTTGTTCGATGCTGTTTTATTGCTCCTAATATTTCGGTTGACGTCATTTCGTCCATCTGTTGATGGGTTTTTCTGTGTTGATACTAGAGCCTGCAATACGTTTAATTTACAAAAAAAAGTTAAAAAATACGAAAAAAAACATAATCTAAGAAACTGTTAAAAATGATCTTATGGCTACACTACTCAATTTTCAATATATTTATATATATAAAACTTCACATACTTTAAAATTGAAGTTTTTTATTTGGTCTTCATATACAAAGTTTTTTTGTGTTTTTGTTTTTTCTTCAATTTTCTATTAGAAAAATCCAACCACACATATTCCACACAACTTCATCGTCAATCACAAAGACTACTGTCTGTTATATACATATTTTCCCTTAACACTCAATCACTTATACCAAAATCTTTCCAATATATCGAATTCGCAAGTTGATTTACAAGTTTATAAATAACTTTCTACTATAATATCAGCATCAGAGATAAGATACGCTTGTGCCAACAATTTACTTAGCCAAATTGCATCCCAATATTGGAAAATAAATTGTCACCGAAACTAAAACTGAAGAGAGAGATAGATATCCCTTTGAGATTGACTATATGTACAGTGTACACATATAAAATGACGACCGGAAACACAACCCCCAGCATCCGGTTTTTCATCTTTATCTTTACTTTCCGGCTTTCCCGCATCCTTATAGTTGGCGTCGTTGTCGTCGTCTTTATAAACTCAACTCAATTAATTTCAAATCAAATAAATTTAAATCTCATATACGAGTTTATTTTCTGACGTTTGTTTGTCCTTTAAAAGTTTTTCGCCCATCTACCGCTAGGCAAACATACACACACACACACACCAAAACAAATTCGAAAATAAAATAAACGAGTCCTTTTCTAAAATTCAACCGCATGCACACAGAGGGATTGCGACACGACTACTATGTATATGGGGGCCCCAAAAAACACAAACATACATACATACATTTATATATAGAGCCATAGCAAGCTATCCCAAAAGATTAGCAAATGGACTTTTTGCGAATGTTGAACGCATATACCTACCTACATATCCACACGCTCACACTTTCGTGATGACAGATTTTCAATTTAACCCGCGTGTTATATTTTCGCTCCAGGACTAAACTTTTAATGGATTTCACATTAGCCGTATAGTTTCATGTTAGCACCCTGCATCCCCGTCGCACCGCTCGCTGCTTGTGCCTCCCTAGTCGTCGTACTTCACTGTCAAAGGACACAGCCAGGGAATAAGATTTTGGCGATGCGATGGGAACTTTCTTTGGTGATACTTTTTTCTTTTTGTAAGTTTTCTCTCTTTCGCTATCAAAGTTACACTTTGAACTGTCGAACTCTGGAGCGACTTAAAGTTCCCTCACATATACATAGAGCAAACGAAAGGACATTTCTTCCATATCCAAATCCTGAGTTCGAGGTCTTATCTCGTGGCACTCCGGTGCTGGTGTTGGTGTTGGGATTTTTTCACATTTTATCATTTGTTTTTTTTTTGCTGTACAGTTGAGAGTTGGTACCTAAAAGTCATCACTTTGTGAAATGTGAAGCATGTTCCTCTCATGCGAATGCAAGTTCTTATCTGGGGCGATAGTCCTTGAATATAGGTATACAAGGACGTAAGTATAGTGTAAAAGTTGTTGCAGCATTGCACAGTGATGTTGTAACAGTGCCAAAAGGACCCTAAAATTGCGAAAAATAAAAAATAAAATATATATGAAACTATTTTTCTTAGTGGGAATAATGTGATGGCATGGCACAGCTCATCTTGCTCGTCCTTCCTTCTTTCTTTAACTATATTCGTTTCACAACTGACATGAGGCTGGGTTTGGTATATGTTTGCAAAAACTGTTTAAGGAAATTAGATAAACTGTTTGCTGAGATGTCATTTGAACGAAGAAAGAGGACATCGAGATGGCGCGCATTGAGACTTCAACAGAAAAGTTTTACTTCAAACAAACTTTGCGAAACTATGGATATGCTAGATTCCTACTTCGACGACGATCTACTACGTTTTTTTATTGTGGGTGTATTCTATATAAGAATAAGTATAGACTATAGAGAGTCGAGTATGTATATGTATCTTGGTATAATGCTACTTTATTTTTTAAGTGCTACGTGGTGTATAAAAACGAGAGAGGGTAAAGGAGAACTTTGTTTTTATTTTATATATATATGTACATATGTATATAGTTCTGAGACCATATCACCAATGGGATAAGTTATTTAAAAGTGACAAGTTTTTCTCTTTTGTGACTTTTATGACGATGACGACTAAAAAAGTTTTTTGCCCAAAAGGGAAAAGTTCTAAAAATATTTTTCAATTTTTATTTTAGTTTTATTTTGTATGTTTTTTTTTTTTTTTTATTTAATTCGTCTATGGTAGATTTTTTTTATATGTGTAGCCTTGTTGTGCGAAAGATAAGAGGGCAGAAAATCGGTTTATCGCCCCAATGATACATAAATGATTGTAAATAAAAAATACAATAAAAGAAAAAATTATATCTTCTTAGGAGATAATTTATTGATAGATTATTTTTAGAATCTAAAATATTTATTTTTGACACCCAAACGTGGGTGTTTGATAATATTTTTTTAAAAAGAATATTTTGATTTATTTTTAAATTTCAAATTATTTTGTTTGAATATTTTTATATTTAATGCTATAAGCTGGTCCGCCCAGCTAGTACGTTTTCTTCAATTTAAGCATTTAAAAAAGTGAACAAAAAATCTATAAGGGCTTCAATTAACATCTACAATTAACAATAAATTTTTTGGCGATCCCATTTGTTAAGGCCAAATTAGTCGATTGTTAATTCCCTAGAGTTAATCATTCCTTAGAAACAATATTTTTTTTTTTACCATACATAATTGAATTTTCAGATATCTCTACCGTCTAACCCTAAAAATATGCAGGCTTTTATGATTTTCCAACTTTTCAGTCGAAATTTCTTATTTTTCGGCTCCATTTTGTGGAAGATAACTAAAATTCAGTACAAGTTCAGTACAAAATCGAAATCTCTACTAGAAAATGTGACCTAAATATCTTCCACTCCAATTTTTTTTCATTTTGCGTTTTCGCATCTGTGAGTTTAAAAAAAATATAATGCCTGTCATTTCTGACATTTATACATAGATTTTCTAAGTGGGGGAAATAATATTTGTTTATGTGGTCTCGATGAGGATTTACATTTTTTTATATAGATAACTTCATGAGAATTTTGGAGTACACTTGGACGTATACGTACTTTTTTAATTTTGTTTTCTTCGAATTTTTACCATTTTCTTGAGGTTTTGTTTATTTTAATATACAATATATTCAAAAAATAGGCACGACAAAATCGCACATACATGCTGTCGTAAACAACTAAACAGTGGCAACATATATTTTATTCTTAACAAAAAATTTAATAAAATAGTCAAAAGTAAGAAAAATATTTTTTTTTTGTTTAATTTTTCTCATTAAAAAAAATTATTTTCAAAATTTTAAAATACAATATAATTTTAACTATGTATTTTCTATTCCACACTGAAAAGCACAACCTTTCCGAAGCTTCGTTCCGGAAATATGACAATCCAAACACTTTTTTATATTTAAAGTAAACCCATTCTCTCCCATTGTACAGTAAAATGCATTCACTTCATGGTCGTGTAAAAGTATGCTACCAAAAGAAAATGACATGTTTTAATTTTTCTCTACTTTATTGAACTTTTTCACGTTTTTTTCAAATATTTTATTTTTCTATAGCGCAGTTGACTTTTGTTTAATCGTCTTTTTACGAGAACACCATTTTAAAATATTGTTCGTTTTGCTTCCATCAAAAAGTTTGTGTTCACAAAAAATTCCATAAAACAAATATTGTACAATATTTGTACAATAATATGCAATATTCGTTTAAAATAAACATAAAGGTTTGAAAAAATCAGGTCTTTACATATTTTGGTAAATAGATACGGAGGTAAGCAAAGCTAAAGTTAAATGTACTTTAAAAAGTACAATGGGATCATGCATACATTATATTTTTAATATTCAAAATGTATTTTAAAACTATTCCTACTAAACACTTTTATGAAAAACGAATTCACAATCTCTATTCTGCCCTTGAGGAAATGCGGAGATTATAGTCAACGCTGTCATAGTCATGACTCATGACTCATGATTCCTCCACCAATGGACTATGTTATGGATGAAGAGGAAATGGACGAAGACAACTTAAAGGCAGTAGAGTTACCACAAGATGTTCCATTTATTTTTTAGCGGCAGACGGTTAAGCATTCGACATCGATGATGACATTCTGTTGTGTGAGTTGAAGAAGTCAATTGCACCACATGTATAGACAAAATCCATTTCAAAAACAAAATTTAAACGAATAGAGATTTATTTGAGTAGAAATCAAAACTGTGCTTCAGATTTGTTTGGACTCACAGAAATTGCAGTATTTTAAAATTATTTTGATGCCAAGGTAAGACAACTTATTGCTAGCCAAACCATGTTTTACGCCAGGCAAAAAAAAAATTAACATAACTTTTCATGACCAATTCATCAACCAACATTATTATATTGAAATAAGAGGCAAGAAATGGTGGTGGAACTTTTCACAAATATGATTTCGTCTAACGATGTCAAACTTCGGAAGCTCCACAAGCAAGTAAATAATAAATAAGGGCGATCGACTTCAGTTCACAAGAGCAGTAACATTCCATTACCTACGCTTTTTCACTTTGATGCAGGCACATACTAGACTTACTATCACACGAAGCATTGCGGAAACCCCAGAATACCACTTTCCAAAAAAACTTCCAAATCAACTCAGATGTCGCCAGCGCCATTTAGGATCAAAACGGAGTTGTGAAATAAGTAATGTAACATTATGTATCCAGAAAGACTGTTTTAAAAATTTTCATATCAATGAAAATTATTTTGATATGCATGTTCCCATTGTACTAAACAAAGTACACCTTCATAACCTCTTACATAAATATTTTTAAATAATTTTTATTTTATATATGTATTAAATTTAACCTCAATAAACAGAAAATTTTATAAAAATTAAATATTTTTAATTTTTGATACCCTTGGGAGTTAATGGGTTAATAAATAAAAAAATAAAATAATTCTAATTTGGATTGATATATCTCGAGAACCAGACCATCTAGAAGCTTTTGATTTTTAGTTTAAAAAATATCTAAAAAATATAAAAAGCAATTTTGAGAGCCGCAACCACTTACGATTTTTAATTTCGAAAATATTGCTATCCAAAGAAATCCAACATTAATCGAGCAATATCTCGATGGAAAGGTTGTAATGTGACTTCCAGATCAAGAAGATGCCAGAGTTCTTAGTTTAGCCACAATTTGAGTAAACTGCAGGTTTCAAGGTTGCCGCTAATATCCTACTTCTTTACGAACCGAAATCGGATTTTTCGAAGGTTGTTTTGGCCGTGTAATGCGCTGATGGAAAGGTGACACTCTCCAGAATTCAGATGACCACTTTGCCATTTCTATTTCGCTTGGAAGTTTAGTTCACCTGAAAATCTCTTTTGAAGTGTAAAAAAGGATATTTTCGATGTGCCTTTTGAATTGTTCGATATAAATCGTGGACGTTGGTATAATGATTTGCCACAAGTGTCAAAATATTTTATATGTCTATTTACATATTTCGAAGTACCAGACAACAAAATTTTAATAAAATTGGTAAAGCCAAAAGTTATACGTGCATGAATAACTAAAAAAAATACTCAATTTTCTCAGAATTTCTTACAATGATCGCTCTAGTCATTACAGGTTAGAATTTTATATATTTTTTCTGTAGTCTAGACTCACTTATCAACTCTCAAACTACACCGGTTTTGACAAAAGAGGTGTCAAAAGAAGCGAAATTACCTTCTGATTTGACGAATTATAATTTTATTTTAAAAATGTTAATAATTTCTTCAAAAAATGCATTTGTTTGTTTTTGTGCGTCTTTTATTTTTATTTAATTTCGAGAACTCTCGCATGGATAGGCTAGTTTTAATCATGATCAATGAAACCGTTTTTGACAAAAATAAAAAAAAAAAAAAAAAATTGGTTGTACAGCAACTAACCGTTTTAGATTATCTATAACAACAAATAGAATATCCCCTCTAGGGAATCACATTGAAATTCTCTGTACCAAAATCAGTTAATCCGTTTAGGCTTTAGCTGTAATTACAGTTGACTCAGGGACGAACAGACGCACAGACCAATGCAACGGCAGGTATGACGAAACTGAGTTTTTCGGAAATCTCAATCATGATCATGATGATGTTAGTTTTGATTATACAACCTTGACCTTTTTTGTTTGTACACGAAACCCTAAAGAGCAAGTAAAAAATTGAAAGTACATTATTATTGATCTTTAGCCAAAATAACTAACTTTCAATCCTACTTTACATTTAAATTAAGATTTTTGATAAAATCAATATTTATTTTTTTAGCTTTAAATTTAGATATCAATTTTTGTTTTTGATTCGCCAAATTAAGGAACGCACTTATTGAATTATTGATTCAAAATAGTTTTAAACGGTCTTTACTCACGCGCAAGTTTTTTGCTGTAAAAGTTTCCACTAACAAAAGATGTTATTTCCATAATGTAAGGGTCAAAATTAAAAAAAAATCTTAATATCTACTTGGTGTAGAAAAATAGCATCAAACTTTTAGAGGTTTGTGCCCAAAAAGACACACGCTTACAAAATATTCGAAAATCAGAGACCTAAAAAACAAAACTGGTTACTTTGCAGACCTCTATCTTTTTGGGTAGGTATTCACTGTTAAGAGTTAGACTTGTGCAGAATAAATATATTCAAACTTTTTACGAACAGTAAAATGCAAAATGCAATCAGCTGCAGGTTTTAAGTATTTTTTCTTTGTATTTGAGTTGACTGTAGTATGACTCAAAAATTTGGTTTCAGGTGTTCTAAATTAATAGACAAAACTGTATATTTATGTCAAAATTTAAAACCTTTGTTTTCTACTCAAATAAACATACATTTAATTATAATAATTATATAATAAATTTTAAGAATAACAATCTATAAAAGTTTTTTGTTTTTATATAGAATAAATTTGAAGAAATTTAAAAACATCATCACTCCTTCTCAAGCACATGACAATCTTAAATGGTGTCTCACACTCTCCATCACCAACTTCACCTTTACATAAATCATAAAATTCCTTAGCTTTTGGCCCATCCAAATGAGGTTCAAAATATTCCATAAAAACATCTTCCTTCAATACATCACCATCGAAACTACCCAACTCATTCATTACGCATTTAACAAAACATCTAATGTTTTTATCACCATGATTTCCATCATCAAATTCACCATTATTAAGTTGTTCTAATTCCTCTTCAGAAACACCTTCTTTGCATTTTGCAGAAGCTGCTTGCATTAGAGCTTCTTCATCTTCATTTGCCCAAACCTTAAATTTGAATAAAGAATTAAAATAAATAAAAATACAAAAGTAAATTTAGTATTAATATTTATTTTTTTTAAATTCACCTGAACATCAATACAAGCAAAAGCAATAGCAACTAATAGAATCAACTTCATTTTTTGATTTTCAGTATCTTACTGGTTAAGCTATTTGTATTTAAGCTTCTATTTATAGCTTTGAAAAAAATGTTCTATTGAAGTTTTAATGAGAATAAGTGATTCAAAATGCACTCAGTCAATTGTTTTAAAGATAAGACAGATATTTTACCAAATTAGAGTAAAAAATATTTTTTATTTCATTAATAATTATTTACACTCATTGTTACTGTGAATTGAATTGCTTATACCTATACCTACTTGTAGGTAGGTTTATTGCTTTTGCTGAGAAATAAATTTAAATGAGAGCTATATTCTGACCAGCAAAAATGTTTGTATAATTATTTCATTTCCTCCTCATTTTAGATAAATGTTTTTGTTTTTACTCATTAATACAAAATTTTCACGAATTAAAAAAAATTAACTACATTTATTACAAAAGCTGTTAAATGCTTTAAAAATATTAAATTTGTAACACAACGTTGATAAATCGCTAATTTAAGTTTTTCTCCATTCATAGACTTTTTTTAAATAACATACATGTCAGTCAAAATATCATTAAATGTCATGTTGATAAAGAACTATTTATAATTGTTTCGGTACATGCCTTTTTTTTTTTTGTGCATTTTTTTTAAACGTGTACAGGTACGTACTATATATTAGTCGTTTTTTTTATTTTCAGAATTGATCCATATATATCATCAAATTACATGCATAACAACAACAACACATGAACCTGTTCTTTATCGAGTTCAAGTTTCAAGATTCAAAAACAAGCTTCTACTTCTCGCCACTTACACTGTGAGGCTGTTTTATTTTCGCATGATGATCAATATGGATCATTAGTGATAATACAAAAAGGCTATTGTATTAATACTGGAGGAAAATTTTAAATAATTCAAAGAAAATTGACAACCAAATTTGTCAAAATGAGACAGATCTAAAATATAAAAATTATTAACTTGGTGCAAAAAATCGGATAAATTTTAGTTCAAAACTGAAAGTTAACAAAGTAAAATCGTCATATTACTTTTGATAACTAGTAACTCTTTTTTATTTTTTATTTTTATCAATTTTTAAAGTATAAAATGTTCCGGATCTTTTGGACAATGTCTCATAAGCCCTGTTAAAAATTTGTCATAGCTATAGCTTCAAATTTTATACAATCCTCATATCATGCAAGCACGATTCTTATTTGGTAAAAATTTCTCGTAACAGAAATTCAGGTCTAAAAAAAATTATTCGTCCACCAAGACCATCGAGACTCTCCCTAAAAATCAGCCTAAAAAATTATACGGTCTCATCTTGGATCCTTTTAAAGAAAGATCGGCTTCGTTTCTCGAGACAAAACCGAGACTTTCCTCATTTCGGAACTTATTTTATTCGACATGCGTGACCATTTGAAAAAATATAAAAGTGTATCAAATAAACCGTCTAATTCGCATAAAGTGTATGCTGTATTTAGGTTGGATCAAGCTCAATATTAATTTATTTGGGGAGTTTAGTTAGAGTATAAGTGAGGACAAATTTTCTAAATAATTAACTAAACATGAAAACAAATGATTAAAAACAACGGCAAGGCTAACAATTCCATTCCCCAGCTTTTTTTCAAGCCTGAAATCTATATTTAATTGCTATTTAGGACAGTTTTGTATAGAAAATTGTTAATGGAAAAGTAAAAAAAAAGGGAGATTAGTAAAGCTATAAATCTATTTTTAGTTTCTCTTTAGGGCAAATACTGGTTTTGTGCGGGAAATTTTGATTTAGATAATGGATAAGCCCAATAAAGTGGGATCAATCACACATATCGTTAGTCTTTGCATCTGTATGTCAGTGCGTCTGTGTGTCACTGCGTACACTGTAACACTGGTCAGCAACGAAATCCTCCTTTACAAAATTATGCAATAAAAATTAAGATTTTAATGCTCTGAATCTATTCCCGTTGGCCGATTTTTTCTATCACGTCTAGATTTTTCGATATGATTTTTTTTTTTAAATGTATCTCAAAAACCTTAAGTGCCAAGTGACAAAATTTTTGTGCCATCACTTCACATAAAGTTGGGACTGATGAAAAATTTTATGAAAGCTATGAACAAGGAAGGTGCAGGCTTTCTATTATCTCAAAACAAAATTTCCTCGAATCAGTGAGGCGAAATTAAAAGAAGGTTTCCGCGGGTTCAACGCACATCTGAAAATTCAGATTTATGAATTTTTCTAGCTCCGATTGGGCAGCTGTCATAAAAAGTTAGATGACTTTTAAAGTCATCCGACAGCTGGGGCCAATCAGAATCTTGAATAATTCCGAAATCTGAATTTTCAGGTGTGTGTTGAACCCGCGGATTTTCGTAGGTCCAAAGATACGCGAGCTTATGACAAATGGAGCTTTTAATTCAGAAAAAAGAGCTTGGGTAGCTTTTGTAGAAGTATGTCATAATTTTCTCGGAAATACAAAAGCTGGAAACTACCGACAAATCATCAACGGCTTCAATGATTTTGATTAAAAATTCATACCAAATGGAAAGACAACTGCATTTTGCGTTACAGAAATAAAGTTTTGACGTTTTTAAGGTATTTTGACAATATTCATTTTTGTTATTCATACGTGTAACTTCCCAATGGGATTTTGATTAAATTGCAATTTGATACTACTTAATAGTTCCAAAAGTATCGCATTTAAAAATTTTGCAAAATATATTTCACCGCTTTTTAAAAAAATCATACAATTCTATTTTTGTTGGAGGTAGAAAGAAATGGTTAAGAAAAAATATTAACAGTTTAAAATTCACATTTCTTGTCTTAGATTAAACTTTAAGAAATTTGTAACCAAAAAAGTACATGCAAACAAAAATCAAACAACTTTAAAACGAAGCTATGTTTATATGAAGTTTTCAGGCCTCTTTCTTTTAAGGCATTTTCTACAGAGAGTTTAATTTCAGAAAATAAATACTAAAAATGTTAATGATCAATAAAATGCAAATTCCATCTGCAGTTTTTAAGCGTTTTTTTTTTTATTTGATTTGAGTTGGCTGTTCCAACGTGTTCCAAGTTAAGAGATGAACCTATTAATCAAGTCCAAATATCGTCATTTCAAAACCTTTTTTTTTTGCTCAGAGAAAAATAAAATAATAATTACATTTTATGACTGGTGATCTGGTATTTATTTAATAATAAAGTTGACTGACAGGCTTACAGATCTATGATTTATTTGCATTCGGAAACCATAGATCTGTAACTTTATTATTAAAATAATTATAATTACATAATAATTTAAATAAAAGAACAATCTACTAAACATTTTTGTTTTTATAAAGAAAAAACTTTCTAAAATTTGAAAATATCATCAATTCTTCTCAAGCACATGATAATCTTAAATACTGTCTCACACTCTTCATCACCAACTTCATCTTTACATAAATCATAGAATTCCTTAGCTTTTAGCTCACCGAAATGAGGTACAAAAATCTTCATAAAAATATCCTCCTTAAATAAATCACCATCGAAATCACCCAACTCATTCATTATGCATTTAACATAACATCTAATGTTTTTATCACCATGATTTCCATCATCAAATTCACCATTTGTAAGCTGTTCTAATTCCTCTGCAGAAACACCCTCTTTTTCTTTGCATTTTTTAAAAACTGCTTGCATATTTTCTCCTTCTTCAGATGCCCAAACCTTAGGTTTTTTGATTTTTCAATAAAAATAATTTCAATACAATTAATAAATATTAATATTTTTTTTTTTCTGAAATTTACCTGAACGCCAATACAGGCAATAAGAATTGTAGGAACCAATAGAACAAACTTCATTTTGCGATTTTCAATGTCATACTGTTTAAATTATGCTTACTGAAGCTTCTTTTTATAGTTTTGAATAAAACACTTACATATAAGTAAGTTCTATTGAAGTTTTAATGAGAAGAACATGCAATTAAGTCAATTGTTTTAAAGATAAGCAAAAACATTTTTCTAAATCAGATTTAAAAATTATTTTTTATTTCATTAATAAAACATTGTAAATTGTGATGCTCATATACCTATACGTTTATTGGTTTCGCTGAGCCATACATTTTAATGAGAACTATATTCTGAGCAAAAATGTTTGTATAATTACTTTATTTCCTCCTCATCATCTTAGATAAATGTTTTTGTTTTTGCTCATTAATGAAAAACTTTCACGAATCAAAAAATTAATTTACATTTATTAAAACAGTTGTAAAACGCTTTAAATATGATTACCTTGTAACACAATTATACGTTATCGTATATCCGTTGATATATAGATAATTTAAGCCTAATCATAATCTTTTTTAAATACATAACACATGTCAGTCAAAATATCATAAAATGTCATATCATGTCATGTGATGTCACAGAACTATTTATAATTGCTTCGGTACGTTATGTTTTTTTTTGTGCATTTTTATTTTAATCTTGTGTAATATGTATGAACTTTTCCAATTTTGCAGAACTCTTTCTAGAACCCATCAGGAACTCTAGAACTCTTGATTTTAAGTTGAAAAACATGCTCACAACTCTTTTGCTCAAAAAAGTCCTTGCTGCGTGAAGTTAACAAAAAAAAACTTTACATTTTTTCGAATTTTAACTCTTCATTCGCCAGAACTTTTGAAAAAAAAGTATCAGGAACTCTAGAACTCTTTGATTTTTTTAATATTGTATTGTAAATTCAAAATTAATTAATGGAAACATTTCCATTGACATGATTTTGTATGTACCAAAAGTTGGTTTCCATAAATCTGTATTCCAAAATTCTGTATTCCAAAATTCAGATACCCATTTATCCAGAGCTAAACTGCTGATTACAGCTGATGCAACAGCAGCTCAAAATTACCTATAAAGGATTTTTTTGGATAGCTAGATACCTTAGCGAACTTAACAAATTTGGTGAATTAACTCTTAATAGGTATTTCTTTCAAAAATCTATGGAAACCTAGTTACCACAATATGAAAAAATGCAATTTTTTTAGTGGCACCATTTCGATTTTGATAGTGAAATCTCGATTTTGTCGATAAATATTAACAACTGAAAGTTAAGCTCAATCCAACACTGAAAAACTGCTTTTCAGTTAACTCGGATTCAATTTACAAAAAAAAAATTACAGATTTCACTCATCTTTAACTATAGGGATTTTGAAAATTTCTTCTATTTGCTAGATATAACTGAAACATGAATCAATCTTTATAACTTAGATTTTGTCTCTTATTTGTGCATTAAAACTTTACAAGCACCATTGTACGTACGTTCAAACTTCAAGCGAACATTCGCAATGTTGGTAGTTTTTATTCGTACCTAATATTTTAATATTTTGCATTTATTATTTAAAGATCTCACCCTTGAAGATCTGACTATTAAAAATTAAGGCTGAAAATCAATCCAGTTGTCCGTGTAAGTTACTTCACTGATTTTGAATTCTATAGCATGTATATTAGGGTGGAGCGTCGATGTATGGAGAAAAATAAAAGTTGTTGTATCAATTTCGAATACTTCCATTTTTTTGCGTTTCGATGAGTAGAATAATTTGACATTAAAAAAAAGAAGTTTGGATTAAGTCTTTAGCCCTCTACCTTAGCTCAAAGTTTCGACTTTTTGGAAAAAAAAAATTTTTTTTTCGGAAACGTTAAAATTATTTCACAAGTTTGAAATAAATTATATGATATCATTCATGAAAAAAGGAAACACAAATTATAACATATTAACTTTTTTTAGACAAATAAATTAACCCAAACTTGAAAATAAAAACTTAAAAATTCATAATACGCCATTCAGAAACTAACCTAATTAAACTTTTTGTTTTTCAAGTTGTAATTTTTTTTTGTGTGGAAAAATGGCAATATATTTCGAGAATATGTATATCTTATTTTTTATTAGCTCGTCTCTGGCCTTTTCACCAGCTACTGTTATTGAAGCTTCGGTCACCATATTCACACAGCGCTCAACACCTTGAGTATGAATAAGGAAGTCCGAAAATGACATGCCAATAAGAGATTTTTTTTTTAAATTTTTCCAAATCCTGATCGCTAGTTTTATCCAACAAAGGGGGTGATGTGAGTTGTGACTCGCTCCAGATAAAAAAGATTTCCATAGCGCAAATATATGAAAAAATTAAATTTAAGTAGCATTTAACATATATCTCGAGAACGTCTTATCATACAATATAAGTTGTTTGACATTTTTTATAGGAAATTTAATTATCTTTCTTTTTATTTCAAATATTATTTTGTAGGATTTGTACTTTCGGAAATACAGAGCAAAGCAAAAAAATGTACTACTTTTTTTTTTCAATTTTGCAAAACTTTGACCTGTGGTAGAGGGCTAAGAAAAGCATTTTTTATTTTTTTTTATTTTTTACGGGTAGCTTAGGTTATTACGCAACTTTTTAGTGCTATTCGAATAGCTCAATCGGAAAAAAAATTTGACGCTCCACCCTAATGTATATGTACCTTTAGCTTGAAATCTTACCTTAGTTTAAAGACGTCAACCTTGAAGCCTTGGTCAATTAGAAAGCCGGCATCATTCGGCGATCAAGTCGTTTCTATAATTTCCACAACACAAGGTGTAATGGAGTTTTATAGGGTTTTGAAATTTTAACACAAATGCTTTTCAAAGCTTAAAAAATGAATTCAAATCGGGTGTGTTCATAATATCCAACCTAATTAAGTGGTCATTTAAATGGCAGTATGATTTTTTGTGGGTTTGAGATTCCCTGAAAACATAGTATAAAATATAAATTATTAAAATATTCTTCAACAAATTGAATTTCGCCCGATTCGAATTGTTTTACTTACATTTTGTTTCATTAGATATTTAGACGCACCTGGTAATTTTTGACCATAGCTTTACAAAGTTTCAAAGCCCTGCGTCGCGTCTCTTGCGTGTTCGGACTATAACGTCGAAACAATAAAAATCCCATTTCAACTCGACAAAGGTATTCAAAAGGGTGGAAGCGTAGTTCAAACACGCTTCAACTCTGAACAGTAACGAGAAATTTCTCAAAGTTATTTGTGTTCTGTTAGTTCACAATAACTAAATTGAGTCGCAATAATTATCAAATTTAATTTATTATTAAAACAAATTTAATAAGTAATTTAAATACACCTATCAAGAAAATTGTCTCAAGATCCGGGGGCCTTAAGGCCGGGCTGGGCCCCTAGACAGTTGCCTTTTTTGCCTGAGGGTTAATCCGCCTATGCCGGAAACTCTCATTTTTTATTCAATTTTAAACAATTTGTTTGCTAACTCCACAGGACTCTAGACTCTCGGTAGATTTCAGCCATCATCTCGGATGCTATTGGAAGCAATATCGTCTCGGTTTCTCGTGACAAAATTGACATTTTCTGATCTCTGGACTTATTCTATTCGTCATGTGTGAGCGCTTCTCAACTTAGCCGTTCGGACAAGAAATGGTGAGAGTTGTAAGTCACTAGGCCCTAGTAACTAGTTCTACACGAGCTCTCATGGCACCCAAAAAGACAGAAATCTATTTCTAATTGTCCTTTACGGCAAGGGTATTAGCCTCTTGTAGAAAATTTCAACTTAAATGATGATTAGAAGTCCGAAAAAGTAGAATTAGTCAAACCCTTCGTCAGCTGTGAATCTGTAGGTCAGTGCGTCGTGCCTCCTTGGGTCCACTGTAATTTGAGTTAGAGCCTAAACAAGTGTAAACAATTTGCTTCAAATTTGGTACAGATAATGTTTATGTGATTCCCTAAAGAGAGAAACGGCTCCAACGGCTTTGATCAAACTTCATGCCTATATTGATCAAATCAATTGTAAGAAAACTGCGTTTCGAATTATACAGAAATACATTTTTGAGGTTTTTTTTGGGTAAATTGACATTATATAATTTTTCAAAATAGTTAACGGCAATTAGCAGCCTTTGAATCAATAATTCAACAAGTCTAAATAAAATAGTGTTAAGTCATCTATACCTGCCTGATGTAATTTAGTAATTTAATTTAGTAATTTATATAGAATTTGTGTTACTATAAAAAAAAAATCTTATTATATATTTTAGTTTTTCACAAATAACTTCTAATGGCATATTGATTAAATTGCAGCAATTTGGTACATTTAAAAATTTTGTAGACGAACAAAATATAATTAAACAAAAACTTCCAACGCAATAAGCTCTTATCACACTATCACCGCTTGTTGTACAAATTCATTTGTTTTGTTTGGACAAAATATTCCCAGCTAAAAATTCTGAACATTTCTTTTCTCAGATTAAACTTTTAGAAGTTTGTGCCCAAAATGATACAAGTAAACAAAATGTTTAAAAATAAAACCCCTTTAAAACAAAGCTTTATGAACTTTTTAGGCCTTTATCTTTCTAGGTATTTTCTACAGAGAGTTTGATCTGAGAAAATAAATACTAAAATTTTTAAGAAACAGTAAAATGCAAAGTCCATCAGAAGGTTTCATAGTTTGGGGGCTGTTCTATAACTCATGTGTTCCAAGTTAAATGCGGATGAACCTTTAATCATGTCCAAATTTCATCAGTTCAAAACCATTTTTTTTGTTGCTCAAAGAAACATAAATTTAATTATAATTTTATAATAAATTAAATAGGAGAATAATTTATAATGCACAATTCTATTTTTATAAAGAAAAAAACTTTCTAAAATTTGAAAATATCATCACTCCTTCTCAAGCACATGATAATCTTGAATGGTGTCTCACACTCTCCATCACCAACTTCATCTTTACATAAATCATAGAATTCCTTAGCTTTTGGCTGACCGAAATGAGGTTCAAAATATTCCATAAAAACATCTTCCTTCAATACATCACCATCTAAACCATCGAACTCCTCCAATACGCATTTGACATAACACATAATATTCTTATCACCATTATTTCCATCATCAAATTCACCATTTTTAAGTTGTTCTAACTCCTCTGCGGAAACACCTTCTTTTTCTTTGCATTTTGCAGAAGCTGCTTGCATGAGAGCTTCTTCATCTTCATTTGCCCAAACCTTAGTTTTGAATTAAGAATTAAAAAATTACAATAAAATTAGTATTTTTTTTTTAATTTACCTGAACACCAATGCAAGCAATAACAATAGCAACTAATAGAATAAACTTCATTTTTAGGTTTTCAGCGTCTTACTGTTTAAATTATTTTTACTGTAGCTTCTTTTTATAGTTTTGGAAAAAATACTTCTAGGTAAGTTAAGCTAAAGTATTAATGAGAAGAACTGATTCAACATGCAATCAGTCAATTGTTTTAAAGATAAGACGACAAATATTTTCCCAAATTAGAATAAAAATTATTATTTTTTATTTCATTAATTAGCCTCATTACTTCTCTTAATTTCACTGTGAATTGAATTGATTGTACCTACCTATACGTTTATGGATTTTGCTGAGCCATAATTTTTAATCAGAACTATATCTAAGACGAATCAAAAAATCATAGTATAGTTAGGTTGGTTCAAGACTTAACCAATGTGTGGGGTGTTTTTTCTACCATGATGTAAGATGATGGGAGGGGAAATTTAAATATATAAAAATGAATCGGTTTTTTGTTTTTTGTGGCTGATAATATAATCAACCGATTTTCATATCGGGATTTTTTTATTAGGTTTGTATTGAATTAGGCACACTATAACGGAGACAGAAGTTTGAAATTTCGACCGGAAAAGTTAAGGAAACGTGAAAATTTGAATTTGCATACTTTAGAGAGCAAATGGTGACCATATTTAAAAATTCTATTTTCGATGTGAAGGGAGAAAATATTGATTTAAAGGAATGGCAAAAACTACTAGCAGAAAAATGATCTATTAAAAACAACGTAAAATTCGGTTAAGTTTAATAAAAACATTGTTAACGTACAACCTGCAAACTCAGCCATACGATTCAACTCGATTAAACAAAATTATTTAAATCTTTACACACTGATTCGGTTAAAGTGTACTAAATTTTATTGAATAAACAATAAAGTTAGTTAATAAAACATATTAAATCGCTCATAGTATAACCAATTTACTCAGAGATGTGTGAAATTAACTAAATATATAATTATTTGATTTAAGCAAGTTAATCGTTTAACAAAAACGATCTTCAAAATTGCGAATCCTAACCAAGTTTCTCCATTAATATCACCTTTTTAGTATTTTATTTAAATAATTTATTTTAATCGAGTCGACGTTAGAATTAACATAGTAATCCCTTGACTACATAATATTTATAAAAAAAAATTTTAAGCCACTGAAAAACGCTCTGGGGTAAATAATTAGTTTTCCTTATATGTACGGAATTAATAAAATCGGTTTTAATTTTGTTCCTTACAAAAATAGGATCGACAATAGATGGCGTTACGCTCCTAAACTGCTACATCTGAGTATACCAATTATTCGGGCGTGTCAAAAAATTCATTGTAAATGGTTGTTTGAAGCACCATTAAATTTCATTTTCACTTATTAAAGTGCTTAAACTAATGAATTTCGTGCGATAGATAACTCAACAAGTTTGTTTTGTGTGATTGCGAAAATAGGCCTATAATTCATATTGAGAAGCCATACAAAAAAAAAGAAATTCGGCTAGGTTCTCCAAGTTATACACTGGTTGTGGTTTTATGGAAACTAAAGTAAAACGACACGGCTCTAACAAAATTAATTGGCATTTTTAGTAAGTACATAAAACTAAAACTTTATCGTTGTCTTCGTTCTTCACCCTTTTAACCAATAAAACGATAGTTGTTTTACTGAAATTCAATTATCGCTTCTACAGCTGTTATTCTCGTTTTACAAAAACCACAACTGAAATAAGTCTGATTCTCTTCACTCAAAACTCCAGTAAAATTGTACTTTGACTTGGTGGAGATCTCTTTTTTTTTATTTTTTTAAAATTTAGTTTGAACCACTGCTTTTGATTTTCTTGTAAAGTTTTGAATTCAGCCCTTTTCTTTAAAATGTTCAGAACAACATTGTAACGCTGAAATTGACAAAAGTTGGCTCTATTATTCTGCTGACTTTTTTCTTTTTATGTAAAATTTTTCGACTAACGAGCTCCAACACTTTAACCGTCAAGAACTTTAAAAAATCTCAAAAATATAGCTTTTAAAATTCTACCAAAAAATATTTTATTACATCCTTTTTTGTAAGAGCAATAAATTTTGATAAAAAAGTGCTTAAAGTCGTTTTGATAAAATTCAAAAAAAAAATAACAGTTTTTTCTAGATGATCTGAAATAAAAAAATAAAACTCCTCTCTAGGGACCTTCCTTTAGTGTATAGATCCTATATGTTAATCCCTATTTCATTAAATTAACACAATTTGAATATGAATAATGTCCACGTGTAAACTTGACCTTAATAAATCGTGTAAATTGCTCATTACTTATCATTGCTGAACGCACTCTCCATTCGGAGAAGTTTTACAGCGATGTTTTTAGATACTGAAGTCTTAAGGCGAACGTGACTAGTACAGAAACTAGACTTAGGGTCAGTTTCACAATGTCTGAGTAAGTTCTGATTAGTTATTCGACACATTCAATATTGACACAGGGTCATAATTTCACAAAAGAAAAACTAACAAATTGTCTTTTGAAGACTTGAATAGGTTATAAATGCAAACCTAATTTTATTTGTTTTGTGGACTTATGACCCTGTTTATGTGTCAAGTAACTAATTAACAGACATTGTGAAACAAGCCCTTAATGTTTTATGTGACTTAAGGAAAATTCAATAATCTGTTATACATAAAACCAACATACTCGTCCCATAGATAGTAAATGGAAAAAGTTGCATAAATGCGTTATGTAAAAGAAGTAAATTTTTGACTTTTTATTGTAGCTACGAATCTTACTTTGCTTTTACCTGAAAAAAAGTGTTTTATGCTTGTTTTCGTGAAAAAGTGTTGCATGTAAACTTAATACATACTTCCTTTATAAACAGATTGTACAAAATAAAGATTCATAATGGACATAAAGCTTAGAAGCATCCATAAAATTCTCCCTTTATTATTTTGTTTAACATTTATTCTTAAAACAAACAGAGAATATTATATAAATCAATTACACCAACTCAGTTGTCTGACAACAGTTTACACAGCAACAAGGACCTGTCATATCAGTTTATATCTCATAAATTACAAAAATACCTTATACCCACTCCCATCTCCCCCCAAACATACAGGCAAGCACACATGCTTACATTAGGTTAGGTACAATATGACTCCACCACCATCGCCACCTAAATGGCAAATAATGAGCATCGTTCGCGTACTGCGTGTGCTAAATACACACATCATGACATAACACCCTCGGGGGAATCCATGTAAAAGTCGAGAAAATAAAAAGGATTTCGACGTCTTACAAAATATGGCATATATACCTTACCTATAACCTTCTATGAACATACATACATTTATACAAAACGAATGGGTTGTTGTCCCCGCTCCAAACAATAATAATTATTGTGCAACAAAAGCATTCTCCTGTCATCCCCCAACCACCGAAACATCATATAGTACATATAGGTACCTACATCCTTACAACTAAAGCTCGTTGTTCTCAATTCGTCCTGACTTTATACTTTCTTTTGCATATTACTGTAAGTTTTGTATGTACATTGTACAAGTATACATGTGAATGTTAAAATGGTTGTAATTTAGTTGTTAGATAATTTTCATTTGCAAAGGACTTGTACTCCTTCGCACTTTGCCAATAAGAAGGATAATTAAATTGTCATTAATTTTCATTTTGTCTTGTTTTGTTTGAGTTTTGATTTTTTTTTCGTTTCGTTTCATTTTTGTTTTATTTTGTTTTGTTTTTGTTTTAAAATGAAAGAGTTATGTTGAAGGGAGTTTGTTAGGTTGGTATAGGGTATAAGATAATATTCTTGTTCAAATGACAAAAGGGTTCTTAGGAGAAAGCAATAAATAATATTTTTTAAAGTAAAATGGGAATTAAGGTGTTCCTAATTGATATAAAAGGTACTTTGGTAAATGCAAACATTTTAATAGGATTTTATGAGAAATGATAAAATATATGATTTCACTTTGAAAAGATATTTATTTTATTTTAATTAATTTAATTATGTTAACCAACTCAAAAGCAATATGTTTATACCTTCATATATTTATGTCAAGAAAATACTTTATATTTCAATTTCAATATCATTCAAATTAGTATATAGCTACACTGAAAATAAATTCCTAGGTGGTACTGAAAAAATATTTTTGTTTTAATGAAAAATTGTTTTTAGACGTTTTGGTTATTTTGTAGTACTGATAAAATAAAATTGTGATATGGACATTTTGTAAGTAATTTATTCTCAACAAAAAAAATTCTAAAATATTTTTCATCATTATAAAACATCGGTTTTTCCAATGAGATTAACAAAAAATATTGTTGTATGTAAAAAAATAAAAAAAATTATAATTTATCATTTACTATCAACAAAAGCTTTTGTTGTATGTACAAAATTGTAATTTCTTCATTCTACAAAACAATTTGTTGGTATGCCTTCAAATTTGTGTTGCATACCTTTGCCTTATTTTTAGTATTGACAAAGATAATTGTACAATAGACTAAATTGATTTTGTAAGTGAAACATTTTCGAGCTAAAAAATATCTTTGTCAATTTTACAGAAAAAATTGGTGAAGTGTATTAAAATATTTATATTAGTTTTTTGACGTAAAATTAAAGTTCACACTCGGTTTGAATCGAAATGTGTATAAGAGACCGATGTACGCACACTAGAAATTGTAGAATCAACAATTATTTTGTTTGCAGATTTTAACAAAAAAAATTCTCGAATTGATAAAATATTTTTGTTAATAAAAGTAAATAATTTTGGGAATTTTGTGGATTCCGAAAAATAAATTTGTTATTTTAACAAAATAATTGGTTAATCTGACAAATTATTTTGGTATAATCAACAAAAAAAATAATCATATCAACAAAACATTTTTGTTATTTCGACAAATAAAATTCTTGAGCTGACAAATTAATTTTTTGGTTTTGACAAAACAAAATTGTTGAATTAAAAATTATTTTATCAATACAATAAAAAAAAATTGGAAATATGACAAAAACATTTTATACAATTAACAACATTTTTGTTCTTATATAAACATTGCCATGGCCCCGGGCAAAAAACAGAAACAACAAAAACATTAGGAATTCTAGTCTTGTTGAATATAGTTCACACCAGGGATGGAAAATGACATTTTTTGAATGTAGGTACTGAAAACTTCTTTAAAATTGTACTGAAATGAAGTCAATTGTACTGAACTTTTTTTTTGTTGAATGAAAAAATATTTTATATGTAATGAAAATATTTTATTCTTTAAAACATAAACAAAAGCAATCCATAAATATACATATGTATGTACATAGATAAATAAACATAAAACATCAACTATAAAGAAATAACTTTCAATTTATAACTTCAAGTGACCGATAGTTGGGTTCATCAGTTAGATGCTGTCATACCCTTCTAATCGATTCTGATGAGCCCAACTGTCCTACCTGGGTGAAACGCAATTTTTGGAGTTGATGTCACGTCTTGAACTTATAAATTGAAATATATTCAATCGCTCCACTTAAACAGAAGTATTTTTCTAATTATCTTCACCTACGTTATTATAAATAAATAACTACTTTATAATAAAAAAAATTGAAAAACGTACAAAATGCAAGCACTTTGACAGAAGTGAAAATTATTTATATAATTATTTTTCAGTCTAAAAGTTCTTCTGTCAAAATACTTGCATTTTGCACGGTATTTTTCAAAATATTTTCATTTACATATGTAGGTGTATCAAAATCATAGCACGATGAATTCTTTAACAAGTTTTTCGTTGCTATCAAGGAAGAACACATTTGAACTTGCATGAAAAAATTTGTTCGACATTTGCGGACGAATGGGGAACGAAAAGAACGGCTTGTGGAAGAAATTTTCGGTGAATTTTATATTAAAAATTTGTGCGTTGTTTTTCAATTAATAATAACAAATAAATCAGACAATAATAAGTTTAGTTTCATTTAACGAAAAAGGTAAACAATTACTTTCTTCAGTGTACTTTTAAGCCGTTCTCGGTGAAGTTGTCTTCCACAAACTCTTGTAATTCATCGTCTATTGCGGGAAATTCTCGTCACAAAATACCTACCAGTCAAAGCACTCACCTTGATATTTTGTTGATGGAATTATCAAGTTCGATATTTTTGATTTTATTTATTTTGTTTTATTAAGTTAATTAACTGACTGATTAGTGAAATTTCAACACTGATAAGTTGATTTATAAACAATTTCAAAATTGCTGCTGTCAAGTGTCACACACAAACACAGAAAAAAATGATTCTTTTCGCATTCCTTTCAACGACAGAAAAAATTCGATTTGTTGAAAGAAATTCGACATAATTATTAAAGATTTAGAAAATTTGCAAATTTAAAGAAAATAGGTTTCATAAAATTGTATAAGGCAAATTGTACTTTTGTACTTGAGCAAACTCAATTGTATCGAATTCGATACAATTTTCCATCCCTGGTTCACACTAGATATTCGCCACAAAATCTATGTATGATGAACTGAACTTAACAAAAAATCGTATACCGACAAAGGCCCTCACTATAGTCAACTGTTGAGTCCAAGTGAGATCGCCGGGACGAAACTGATGAGTCCAAGTGAGATCGCCGGGACGAAACGCCAAATTTTTTGTAGGACTAAAGGCCGCTAAAAGCTATTTTGAATTACTTTAAAACCTTTTAAGCGGTATACATACATATATGTATATGTCAACAAATTAGCAAAATTTAAGCGATACCGATTATACCCATTCAATAGTTTTTGAGCCAGATTCACGGATATCTTTTCCCAACGCCATTTTGCACATGTTCATCATCATTTCCATGATTATTTAACAATTCCTATCTTTTCTGATAAAAAGACTTTTTTCATTTCTTTACAAAAAGTTAACAAGTCTTTTGGGAATTTCAAACAAAATAAATTAAAAAAGAAAGAACACGGCCCTCCTATACTTATTCTCTCCCGTCTATTTCTTGTCAATTATCCTTGAAACCAATCAGGTCACCATTGTAAAATCAACACCAAACCAAACAACAAATTACTCTTAGTTGTTGTCCTTATGCGTTTTGTAGCTATATACATACATTTCCCATGCCCATGGTTGTTTTGCATTTCAAAATATCCCTGAAGTGAGTTGGGGGAGAGGGGGAAAGGACAACAAAGCTAACAATAAAAAATCCTGAAATTCCCTGTTTACCTATTTGAATGTTTTTGAGAAGCAAACGCCGCGCCGGCCCATTCCACGATTGAAATCATTGCCTTTGAGTAAGCGACAGCGAGGACCTGAAATACATCAGGATATAAGGTACATATGCGATCTTTTATAAACGCTTAAAACCGAAAATCCAATTAACAAATCATTAAACATTCATTAAGCCGCAAATAAAGTCCACCTACCACACGTTTGTATACCATCCGCACTTCTTTCCTAGGATTAAGGTTGATTTACTCCGCAGGACGACATGTGAATTTGGGATGAGTTTGAGTGGAGAAGAGAATTTTCGAATGTTTACATTTCCCAACTGCAAGGATAAAATGTGAGACGAAAGTTGAATAAAATGACGCACTTTATACCTATACCTACAGTCTTTTTTTTTTCGAGGGGAGAGTGCTTTGTGTGACAAACGAACGCAGCAGCTTACGGCTTAAAAGGACAAATCCCCACATGGGGTTAAATTAGATTCACTTTTGCGTTTGGATATAATGTTTATTTTATTTTTTTCCTTCATTTTTTATATGTTCTTTTGTGTTACGTCAGGATAAGGCGGCTTTGGCAAAAATAACTTTCTCGATGAATTATTAATTAATGGGTTTTCGTTTTGGCATCGCGGGTGGGCATCGCTTTCTCTGCGAATGATGAATAGAAAACTCGTATTGTTCTGCCAATATGGCTGATCTATTGTTGCAATGAAATTACGCAGAACCCAGAACCATCATCGTCATCATGAAGTGAAGTTGTTTGTTATTAATTGAATTTTAAATTGAATGGAGAAATAATTCTTTTGTGCAGACATAAATTTTCTTTTGTTAAAATAATGTAAACAAATTTGGGAATTTATATAGGTTTACAACGAAATGGGAATTTCTATGAATTTCACTTAACTTACATGGATTCAATGGAAATGTTGCGTGTCTATATGAAATGTTGATAAATAAGAAATAATAATCAAACGTAATTTACTGTTAAGCTGATATAGTGAAAGCAATTATAACAATTATTGAGGATTCATACTTTTATCCACACTTCTGTTAAACGATAAATAATTTAAAAATAAATTACTGGCAACAGTTCCCTAACTGTTCTGTTCTGTTTACTCCTCGTATTTATTAAACATTGAGTTGAGCTAAATTAAAAATTTTAGGTTGATTAATGGTGATGGCATAACACAAGTTTAAATATCCTATTTTTCGATTGCGGAAAAGGACAGAACTTAAAGAAATATAAATTTTAAGTAGGGCGAAAGTGGGTAAATTTGATTAAGGATCAACAAATTATCAAAATTTACTCATGACAAATGTTTTTCAAAATTAAGATTTTTGAAAAAGTTATAATTGCGCTGTTTGAATCTAAAATTGTACAGCCATGCAGTGAAAAATTTTTTAAAATGCAATTTCTCCGGCCAACCAATTTCTAACGTGAATTGAGCCTACGATTGAGCACAATACAGCACAAATTTCACAACTGTTTTTGAAATAAAAAAATGGCGGTGTTAACTTCACACACATAAATAATGTAGCACAAAGCCCAAGATAGTTTTACTTATCTTTAAGTTTTCTATTTGTAGCTGGACCCCCCCCCCCCCAGGAGCAAATCCTGGATCCGCCACTGATCGGGGTAAAATTTATTTGAACAAAATTTAAAATAAGTTTAAAATAAAACTACAAATTATAAAATTAAATATTACATATAATTAATGTTCTTTTTTTTTCTTTAAATTTTTGAAGATGAATTATCTTTAATCAGTAAATTAAGTGCGAAATGTAATTAATAAAACAAAATTGAAAGTTATTTAAGTTAGGTGTGTTCTTTCACTTTTAAATTTTGTGGATTTGTGTGAATTTCTACAAAAAAGTCTGTCAAAAAATGTGTAGAAATTCACACAAATGCATAAAGTTTCAAAATAAAGGTACTAGGCTAAAAATTAGCTAATTCATCCAGGTAAGTAAAGAATACAAACGCTACTGACAGACATATTATTATATCTTATAAACTGAAATGAGAAAGTATGTACATATGTGAGCGGCATCTCATGTAGAACCAGAGCTATTCTGGCTTACAACTCTCAACCACTCCTGGGTGAGTGTTATTGGCAGGAATGCAGAGGACCTGCTATTTTCTGCTGAATCCAAACGGCTAAGGAGAGAAGCCCGTTTTCATGGCAAAAGATATTCTAGGAGAATTTGTCAATACCTAGTAAGAGACAGTAAATCTTGAAAAACATCTCTGCTATATTTATATAAGTGGTACAGTAGACGCTCGATATAGTGAGTCTCGGTAGAGTGAACTATCCAGTATAGTGAACACACAACATTTTATACAGATATAACTCTAAATAGTGAACAAAAGGTATCTCGATTTTTGTTTTCAATATTTAACAAGATTATGCCAGCAGCAATGTGTTTATAGCATTGTGGATCGTTTTTTTAAAGACATTTATGAAATATTTACAAGAAAAGGCAAATCAATTTAAAGTTGAGAAACAAATAAACAGAATTAGTGATTTCATTCTTATTTAAAAAAAAAACTAATTTGTACCGGGAGCTATAAAGTTTTTTGTTTTTATGAAAAATAACGTTTATTGTATGTTTTTTATAATATTATAAAATATTTATGTTTTTTTTTACCCAATTGAAATTATTTTACGCTTTAATAAATGAAAAAATTAATTTTGTATCTAAATCACACTGGAAAGCCTTTTCGGTTTCTCTCTCGAAATAGTGAACAATCTCGAAATAGTGAACAGGCCTGGTTTTAATTAGTTCACTATATCGAGCGTCTACTATATAACATTAAGATGGTAATCGAACCCAAATCCTTCGGCATAAAAGTCTACACACTAACCTTTACGCCACGCGACTACTACATTTTTATTAATATAAAGTTGTAAATATTCAAGATATGATTAGACTTCTTCTAATCATATCTTCCAGTTATAAATTTCAGCATTCATAATAATTAATAACAACGTTCAACATAGCTTATAGTAGCTACTATTAAATTGCACTGATTCTGCTGAAATACTTTTCCAGCCCATAAAATAAAAAAAAAATAAAAAAAATATAAACGATCAAAATTTGTCAAAATATTTTCATTAAAGTATAATAAATTGGAAAAGATTATATTTACTAAAATAAATTCACCACCCCCACCATCGACCTAAAAAAAAAATTATATATCATCAGAAGTTGAAGAAGCTATATTCTTTTCCGAGTTCCCGATTTTATTCCACCTATTAACGTTTAGGACACTGCCCTTCATATTATATTGAACCTAAAATATGAAACGACAGATCCCTTAATCCTTCTCTTAAAGATCACAAAGCTCAATTAAAATCATTCTTTTGTAAAAACAACCAGTATGAAAAGAGAAAGTATAGGTATAGAAAAACAAAGTCCTCAGTGCTTGTTACAGGAAAAGTTCGAATTAACCAAGCAAATCTAAATTGAAAAGTGATTACTGCGACACATCGTCCTCTTGTCGGCCTTGTTTATTCTTTGATAAAGTGAATGAATAGTATAAGCAAAAGGAAATCAAAATTTTTTTATTTGTTGAGTGCTGCAATTGTCTCGACATATTGTCAACCAGGGGCCTATTTCACGGAACATATATCACATACATTGTATGAATGTATGTACCTTAAAGTAGGCGCCAAAGATGGCTCAGTGTAAATTTTGATTTTTTAGAAAAACTATACGTCAACTTAGAAAAGCCATAATTTTAAAAAAAATTTAAATTTACTCCCACTCATATGGGGACTATTTTACGTCACATACATTTCTGTGATGTATGTGATGTATGTTCTGTGAAATAGGCCCCAGGTTAGGTTATAGGAAAAGATCCCAGTGGAGAGATTTGATATGGTCGACAAAGAAGACAAAAAACAAAATCCTTTTTTGAAGTTTTGTTTGTTCCTTTAGAATCAATTGATAGTAGTTATGAATGTCGTCGTTTTTGTGATTTTAAAAGACTGTGGGACCATATTTTTTTTATTTTGAACGATTGTGTGGTATTTTAGAGCTAAGAAAATTATTACAATTTTCCTCTAGGGAATCAACTAAAAACCTTAAGTTCCAAGTTTGAATTGAATCCCTTCATCACTTCAGTCTTCTGACCATTTGAAACCGAAGGCTTAGTCTTTTCCAAATTAATAATCATTTATCAAATATAGAATTAGAACATCATTACATATACAACTTGACACCGTCGCTTTGAAATTATATCATTTACACCTTAAAATCAGCAAAACTTTAAACAATTTGTTTTTTCAGATCTTCAATGATTTTTATTGTGAGTTGACACATTTGAGTGATCGTATTTTTCTAAAAAAAAAAAACAAAATATTCAAACATGCAAATTGAAAAAATGAATTGCTTCACAAAGGAAACAAGAACAAATAGTCTACGTAAAACCAGTTGACAATTTCATTGTGAACCTTTCCATTGAAACTTTTTCGGAAAGTGAACTAAAATTGTTGAATAATGGATTAAGCTTTTGCACCAAACCACAACAATCAGTTTTCAATGAAACTGTAGTCGAAATTGAAATAAATAAGAACTTGACAACTTTTTCCATTGTTTGTTTCATTCGATATAATAAACTATACCTAGTTTGGAGATAACTTTAAAACCAAACTGTCTATCTGGAATAATATTGTAAAATTGTTGTTTTCTACCTTAAACAGAGCCATATTGACAGTCTTTTTAAATACCTACCTAATTTGGAATGAAAGCTAATCGAAAGCTAACTTGTCTAAATAATACGGTATTTCATACAGAGCTATTTTAGTTTGAGCTACAGACTTGCAAGCAGGGCCGGATTAAGACATGTAGAGGCTCCAAGGCAATGCAAGCCTCAAGCCCCCCTCCTATCTAAAAAATATTTGATTTTTCAAAAATGAGAATTGATGAAAAAATTAATATTTTAAGAAAAAAAAAAAAAACCAATGGAAACAATTACAAGTTTCAATCTTTTATTTTTTGTAATTTTTTTCCTCCTGTCATTTTTTTCCGAATCGAACACCTATATCAATGTTTCTTTTAATTTATTTATCTTCTTTATAGTCATTGACCTTATTTTCTTTTTATTCTTCCTTTCAAATTCTTTCCTTATTATTCTTAGTTATAGTACTTTGATACAATCAAAGTTTACAATCGGGTTAGAGTTCTAATTTTGTATGTACGAGAATTTGGTTTCCAAAATTATGTATTTCAAAACTCTGCATTTTAAAATTCGGATACCTACCTATCCAGAGCTAACAGCTGATGCAACAGCAGCTTAAAATTACCTATACATGACCATTTTTTGGATATCTTATAGCGAACTCATTAAATTTGGTGAAATAACTACTAATAGGTATTTCTTTCAAAAATCTATGGAAACCTAGTTAACACACTGTGAAAGAAAGCAATTTTTTTAGTGGCACCATTTCGATTTTGATAGTGAAACCTCGATTTTGTCGCACTTCGATTTCGATAAATATTTGACTGCTGAAAGTTAAGCTCAATCCAACACTGAAAAAACTGCTTTTCAGTTCCACAACACAAGGTGTTATGGAGTTTTATAAGGTTTTGAAATTTCAACACAATTATGCTTTTCAAAGCTTTAAAAATGGATTCAAATCGGGTGTGTTCATAATTTTTAACCTGATCACGTGGTCATTTAAATGGAAATATGATTTTTTGTGGGATTGAGAAGCCCTGAAAAATAATTTGAAATTTTGTAACTAAGGTACCTACCTCATTTTGCTTTTGAAAACGTAGTATAAAATATAAATTATTAAATTATTCTTCAACAAATTCAATTTCACCTGATTCGAATTGTTTTACTTTCATTTTATTTCATTAGATATATAAGACGCACCAGATAATTTTTGACACTATAGCTTTGCAAAGTGTGTGAGTGTCGCGTCTCTTGTGTTCCCAGTATAAGGTATTCAAATGGGTGGAAGCGTAGTTCAAACACACCTCACCTCTGAATAGTAACGAGAAATTTCTCAGTTATTTGTGTTCTGTTAGTTTACAATAATCAAATTGAGTCACAATGATTGTCAAATTTAATTTAATACACCTATCAAAAAAATTGTCTTAAAAGCCGCGGGGCCCTTAGGCGGGCTGGGCCCCTAGGCACTTGCCTTTTTTGCCTGAGGGTTAATCCGCCTCTGCTTGCAAGAGATTGATTCACTTAAAAATAGTTAACCGGGGTCCGGGGAAGAACCGAAGGAATCTTATTCAAGCACAGGGCTAGTCTAAGGGAAAAACAAGTTAGCCCTCTGTTTACAATTACTAAAAAGTAGGAGGGGAGTATGAGCCCGCTGCTTGCTTAGAAAGTAAGCAGCGGGAAAGAGGAAATTATCGGTAGTAATTTAATTCCAGTCCAAGCTTAGTTCAAGGTAAAAAGAAGTCAACCCGCTGCTTACTTAAAAAGAAAGAAGGAATATCCTTAGGAATTTCAAAGCCAGTGACCAGTCCACAACTTACTAAGGCCAGAGGAGATTGACAATATCGGTTCGGCGGTAATGATCTTTTAAGACCAAAAATATTTAACTTTACTCATACACGAATGCATCTAGAAAAGGATCCTATGAAGCTTTTGTAGTTGCTACAAACTGAAATCAGCCGGAAACTTATTTTCTGCTTTTCTAAGTTCGAATTCCGGAACCAGAAAATAACGTGTTTTGATAATTGTTGAAATTTCATATGTCCTCTTATTAAATTTCATGCTACGACATAGTGTGAACTATAAGACGACGAAATAAATATAATTATTTTGAGTGAGTATCATGTGAGTGAGATATCGGTGGCTGGTGTGTGATTGGTGGTCCACTTTGGTTGGATGTTTATGTAGAGTGCTGGTTGCTATGGTTGGTTTATGTGTATCTGAATATAATTTAGGGAGCTAATGGCAGTTCAGCTGGAGATCGGTAATTAAATTTAAATTAAATTAAGTTTGGAATTTAAATTAAATTAAATTTGGATAGTGGATTGGGTAGGTATTAGATTTCGCGGTAGGTGCATATGGGAGAGTAACGCTTCGTTACAAAAATTCTTCTTTTTTTTTTTTGTTGGGAGAGGAGGAGGAAACAAAGCTATCCTTCGACTAAACCGATGGATGGTAAACATATGTTGGTAAATTATTCAGGGATTAGGATAAACAACATGCACACTATGGATTACTCTAGACATCTAAAAAATATTCAAATAATCATGTTTTGAAAATAAAAGAGGTTTTTTTTAAATTTGCTTCTCTGACAGAACATTAGAATATTTTGAGTATTTTATGTTTTATTATTTATTTATAATTATTTATGTATACAACAATTTTCCTACAGTTTAAGCATCAAACATCAAGGCCATCATGAGTGTCTTTTGTTTTTTTTTTAAATGTCTCCTCTTCAAAAAAAAAAAAAAATTTAAACGAACGACCCCCTTGTGCGCTGTCAGATTCTACAAGCGTTGCTCTTTTCTCTTTTTTTTTTTTAAATGAAGTTCGGGGTCGCCATTGCTGCTGTATTAATAAAACACAGACAGCCACCTCATACCAATATCTATCTATATGTAGTGTAGGTACACCATATCCAAATTCATACTCCCCAATATCACATGATGGTGTTTGGGTGTGTGACATCCAAGGACATGACAAAAAAAAAAACAAAAGTTAGAAAATGACTTTCTGCTGTCATTCTAAGGATAAAAAGATTACAACTGGAGGAGAATAATAGGATTTTTATGCCACTTCTCGAAAAGCGCACAGAAAACACCAAAAGCCAATGCGAAATCGAAGGAGAGAAAAAAATAATATAAAACCAAAAACGAGAAGAAGAAAAAAAAAATTAAACCCGGCAACAAGCTTGCGAAGGAAAGAATATTTAAAAAAAAAAAGTACTTTTCTGACAAAGTTGACAATCAAAACGAAATTAAGTTTCACTCTTCGTATATATCTATCGTCTCCGTCCTATAGTCGACTTACGTACGAAAAGGAATCGCCCAAATGTCCTTTCGTTTCGCCTCCTTTTCATATACACGCCCAGCCCATCCATTTCTCGATGAATGACATTTGGTTTATGTTCGCACAGTCTTGAGTTTTATTTTCCATTTTATTTGCTTTTGTCTTTATCCCTGATGCCATGGCAAAGAAAAATCTAAAGAAAGTCTTCTTCATTTCTTCCTTTCACCGTGGTATAGTAGGCAGTATTTATATGTATATATTGAGAGAGAGGAGACAAGGATAATCAGATAAGAACGACAGACAGACCATAGTTCGTCCTCTTTATAATATGTGTGTGTTCCAATGATAATGATATGAACCCCAAATTTGACACTTTTGTCCTTTAACTCGTGTATCGCTGAGCTTTTCTCTTATATATGCCATATGGTGTCTTTCTGTTGATAGTTAATTCGAAAGTGACAAGGAAATCTTGGAATTTCATTAGATAATCCTGGCAGCCTACAAATAGGACTATAGGGACCCCACACAAAATACTATAGATACATCGACCGGTGCGTCTAATAGGCTGCTTGTACTTGTTGTGTAGGTATATAGTAAGTAAAGCAAGAAAATTGTTTTCGTTTTATAGGTATAGTTTCAGATTTTGTCTTGTGGCTGATGAAATTGGGATATATTCTGGATCAAGGAGAAGAACAAAAAAAAAAAAACAAAAAAAAAGGATGTGGACGTTCGTCGCTGGTTTGGTGTGATAAGAATGAAAAGCTCTCTTTAATTAGACATTCTTTGGCAGTTGCCTTGACCAAATTGAATGGGCGACACTGTTGGATATGTATTTTTTTATAGCCTGATTAGAAAGAAGGAAAATTACTGTAGTAAATATATTGTACAATGTACATGTTGTTAAGTGGTGTCCCTTGACAAAATGGGAATAGTGTTGGACTGTCATGCATCGATCGGAAGTCTGGGTGGATTTCTGGAATTGTATTCCAGTCTATGCGTATAAGGCAGTGAAAATTTCTTCAAAAATATCTCTTTTCATATTAAAGTGGTCTTCATCTTAGCCCTTCGGATCTGGCAGAAAATAGTCGGTCCCACCATTTTTTTTAAGAAATTTTAATTATATGTGTAGTGCGAGTAGATATACATTTATGTATGCAAAATATAGCACCGAGTTGAAATAACGCATAGAACTTACAATTTTTCCAAATAATATGGTAGATCGTACAGATATTAGTTCACACAAAAATTTTAATCAAAATAGTAGTAACCGTTTTTGAGAAAAATGATTTTTTTTAATACCGGTTTTTAAACATTTGTATGGGAGGTACTGTTATTTTTGGTTATAAGTAAATTTGCATTTAAAATCTGCTAAATAATGTTAAAAAACTTCTGGGTGCCAAGTTTGATAAAAATTGAGAAAGTCGTTTTCGAATTATTACGTTCTCAAAAAAAAATTTTGAAACTTTTTTTAAAAATCCAAAAAAAAAATTTTTGGAAAATTTTGGTATACAAAACTTTTACAAAGTTTTCAAACATTCTCCATAAAAAAATTCATCAATATCAGTTGAACTGATTTTGAGAAAATCGATAATCAAAAAAATGGTTCAATAGGAGGTACCTACTATTCCTTCATACGGTCCTCAAAGTAACTGACGTAAACGGGCTTCGGGTCAAATTTGACCGACTACTATTACAGAATTCATTTAAAATATTTTATGAATTTATACTTTATAATTTAGTAGTTCAGATATTTTTAATGAAAACAAAAGTTATTTTAATTCATATTTATGGGATTTTATTGCAACTTCAAACATGTTTTATATAGATATGTACATTTTTATCTTATTTATAATTAAACAAATCTTTTTATTACGAAATAAAAATATTATCAGTTATTACAATTTGTACACAAAGTAATAGTTTTAGAATGCTGCTTACATATAAATTTATTGCAAATGTCGCAAACTAAACCTGTTTTATTATCTGTTTTTTGACATAATTGACATCGACTTCTTTTGGTTGCTTTCTTTCCCGTACTGTTTTCCGACTGAGTTGATGAAGAAGATTGTGGATCGTTTTCAGATGCACCTCGTATTTTATTGGCGATTTCAAGTGAAAAAGGTGCTCGAGGTAGTGTTGGCCGTTTTTTTATGTAGGGAGTAACAAGCTGCATACCTAGATTTTCCAAAAAGTAGCGGCGCTTAGCAAGACAGTTTTCTTTCCAGGCATTGTTAGCCGATTTGAAAAGCTGATATATCGACCATATTATTGAACACCACTTGAGGCCATCGTTTAGTCTTTCTTTTGCAAGTGTAGCAACTTACTGCTTTGTCCAATGTGTCTACACCACCTTTACATTTGTTGTAGTCAAGTATTATTTCTGGCTTTTTATCTGCGCGATCACTCACTTTCGAGTTATGATGAAATGTACTTAGAAGATTCACGGATTTATTTTTCTTCGGAATATAAGACACGATAGTTGTATTTTTGGTAAAGGCAAAATTTGATGACAAAATTGGTCTTCCTTTTATATTTATTGTTTCTGGTGGTAATTCGGGCTTATTTTTGCGTATTGTTCCAACTAGTGTAATCTGTTTCTCCAATAATTTTTGTCCCAGTTGATAAGATGTAAAAAAGTTATCCGTCGTAAGATTATGCCCCCTTAGCCCCACAACCAAATCAAGAACTACACGCATACCTTGATTTCTTTCAGGTGTACTTCCAAATTCCTTGCCTGTATAAGGTTGAATATTCCAAACATAGCTCGTTGCAGAATCACAAAGTACCCAAAACTTGATGCCGTACTTCGCAGGCTTTGATGGAATGTACTGTCGGAAAGGACATCTTCCTCTGAATGCTACTAGTTGTTCATCTATTGTTACATTTTCAGATGGGTTGTAAAGTCTCGGTAATATCTCAACCCAATGGTTCCACAATTCAGATATAGGAGCAAATTTGTCTAACAAACGCCGTTCACTTCGAGTGTCTCTGTTATCAAACCTGATAACTCTAGATATTTTTTTGAAAGTCTTGAGTGACATAGTTGCTGCAAATATTGGCCTTCCTTTTTGAGAGTCCCATAAACTTTCAGAGCTTTCGTTATTGGATCGAAAAACACCAGCTAATAAAAGAAGTCCAATGAATGCAAACAGTTCAGTTTTATCAATGTCATTCCATTCTTCATCAAATATACGTTTACCCTCAATGTTTGTATAAGCTAAAATAGTACGTACCAAAGGAGGTGGAAAAAATAGTTCGAAGCTGGAGATTTCTTCTGCTGTGATCCTTGTGGACGAGTAACGTGTCAATCCTGGCAACAAGTTTATAATGTTTTCCCTTGAGGTTCTTCCGGCGCTATTTTCAAGAGGTTTTTTAGAAAAAGTTATTAGCCCATTTTTTGACATCAACATTTCAGCAGGAACAGATTCATTTTCACTCTCACTAAAACTGCTATCCGATGAATCAGCTTCCTCAACATGATCTTCGAACTCAGAACACGATTCTTCCTCATCAGACACTCTCAAAGAAAAATTACTTTCACTATCACTCATTTTTGAATAGGAACTAATTAGTCCAACTTGCAAAAAAAGGCACGTGCTAGTCACTAAATGTCAATATATTCTATAAAAGCACTGTAAGTAAAATAATGCAGTCGCACAACAAATACCGAGTAACCTGTAAACAAATAATAATACAATTGACGTTCCGTTTACGATATGGTCAATTTTGACCCGAGGTCCGCGAAAGTAAAAAAATGTGTACGTCGAAAAATAAAAAATATTTTTATAAAATTATACGCTAAATACATTAAGTTCAACACTTTAGAAAAAGTCATGAAACATCAAGTCCCTAAAAAATTTAGTTTTCGAGAAAACGTAATTTCTTTCCCAAAAAGGGTCAAAAATGACCCGAGGACCACATAATGGTTAAACTATTTTTCTGAAATTTTTTTTATAAAATGGTTGCCTTTTTGTAAAAAAAAGTATTTAATTTTTTTTATGTTGTGGGCACGTTTTTGAGAAAAACAAAATTTTCATTTTTTGCTAAAAAAAATTGTACGGCAGGTACCGTTATTTTTGGTCTAAAAAAAAATGAAAAAAATGTATATGCCCAAAAAACGGTAAGTACCAACTTTGAAGTAAATCGACCGACCCGTTTAGGCTGCAGCCGAAAGGACAGACAGACGGACAGAATTGCGAGACCCACTTTTTTCCGACTCGAGTTCTTTTTTTTTTAATGAATCCATAACTTGCCATATACACATGTACATAGTACCTACATACATATACATATATCGTAAGTATAAAAATTGGGGTCAAAACAGTCTTATCAATTTATCAACAAAAATAAAGAAATTGTTGAGTGTTATCAGTCTTAAAATAATATAATGTTATTAAATTCTGTTTAATTGAAACAAACTATGTTTATAAAATGCAGGCATTCTTTTTCACTTGTAGTAGGTAGGTATAGCTACAACGTACGAGTATTAATGTCGTGCTTTATTATCCTCTCCCTGTGAACCTATAGAGTTGGTTGTTAAAAAATACATGAGAAAAAAAAAATTTTTGCAACAAACCGGAAAACTGTAGGTACCTACTCCACTATATGTAATTTTTTTTACCCACTCACAAAAAAAAAAAAAAAAACAATCCTAACACATGATGCAGATGCAGATGTGCAAAGCAAAAAACTTTCGTAAAAGAGATGAAAACCCGTAAACTACAACGAGAGTGAAGCGCTATACTAAAAAAAAAAAAAACACAGAAAGCAAAAAAATATAAAACCACAGCAATTAAGAATCCTTAACGCCACATTATAAATCCTGCTTAAGAGTGTTTGGTAGCTAGTTAACTATACTATATATGTACTTGTTTTTTTTATATATTTCTCAAAAACTCTATACACACTCACAATCACACACACTCACTCAAGCTTGCTCTTGTTCTCGTTCTCTTTTGCAAGCAAGGATGTGAAAAATTACGTCTAGACGCTTGAAATGGTAGGTTACTTGGGCTTTTGTATTTCATGTCGGTTTAAATAAAAAACAAACAAAAAATTATTTTACCAACAGCATCAGGGGAAAAAAATATTTAAAAAATGCCAACTACTTCTGTTTAAGGATTCGTAAATAGTTGAAGTGGGTAATAACAATTACACGTGGGACCTCTTTTAAGCCAAAGACAGATAATATTAATGGCAATCATAAACAAAAATTAAAGGTGTAGGTAATACATTTTTTATTTGTTTGGTAAATAATTTTTCATAAATTAATAAGAAGATTTTATTTCATTAAGAGAAAGTGACATTTTTGAAAAACTATACGATTCATAATGGTTATCGTCTTCAGCCCTATAGTTAAGTTTAAACTTTAATAAATCTGTTATTAGTGGGGTCTAAAATTTATATAATTATAGTCTTAATTGGTCATTTACAAGGTCATGTTTTGCATCTTTCTTTTTGAGGAAAAAAAATTAATTTGTGATTTTGTCTAGTCACTGCAGACGACATACAAAATTTCAAAAATTAAAAAAAATGTTTTTTTTAATTTCAAATTTTTTTAACTTCAGTTCAGTTGATTGTTTTTATTTTATGAACTTTGACAGAATTTTTTTTAAATTCGTATAAATTCATAGTTTTCATTTTCCCTTCAACTCAATTCAGGTTTTTAGGCCCAAAATTCATAGTTTTGTAAAAATACGGGAACAGGCATTAAATGTATAATAGGTACTTGACTCGTTAACAATTGATTCAATCTAGAGATTTTATCCATCAATTTGAAAGAGGAGGAGGTAGAAATCTGATTAAGATTTATGTGCAAGAACAATTACATCTTTTATTTTTAAATGGGGATTTTTTCTGGGGAATTGCGTTCAGATTTCTGAGATTTTCAAATCACGAAATCTGAACTGACTGGCCTTTTGGTATTATTGCCTTATTGGATAAAACTACAAACTATGGTTTGCTTCTTCTTTTAAGGAGGAGTAAATGTCCAATAATTGGAAATGGCCATCAAACTCGGTCAAACGCACACACAGAGATAAAAAAGCAGTAAAATTCAATAAAAACTGTAATAAAATTCACTGTAAAAGTAAAGAAATTTCAATCCACTATACAATTACATAAACAGTGAAATTCCAAAAACGCACTAACCAATTTAGTACAAAAAGTATCTAATGATATGAAAATAGAAAAAAAATTACGTTTTTTGAACCAAAGTTAAAGATTTTTCTTGAATACTAAAATCATAAATTTAAAAAAATTTAAACAAGTCAACCATCTTGAACTTCAGTATTGAACAAAATGTTCCACATACGCCACCCCACACTTTAAATAAGTTTTGATTCAAGTGAATGGTGATTGCATAATTTGAAGTCTCAATATATGAAATCAATGAATTCCATATTATGTTATTGAAGTCATTAACGATTGCATTCACAAAAGATTGCATTCTTTTACAATCCAGCGCCATATCGTCGGCTAAATACATATGTTAAGCTGCTAAGTCCACTTTTGGGCGAAATTGAGATATTGATGCCATTATCTTAAGAAACACATTCTGCACAAAATGGTTTAATCACTTTTGTCCAATGTATCGTAGTTGTTGCCGAATCCTAAAGAGAAAATCAGTTTTTATATGGAACCTTATGCAATTTTTTTGTTGTTTTTTTTCTCTCTTGTAAAATTTGCAAAAGTTCAAATTCAAATATGATTTCTTAAAAAAATTTTACTTTATGAGAAAATACATTCAAAAATCGTTGGAGCGATTTTTCAAAAATTATTTTGTATACCTATATAAAATTTTGTAAATATTTTTTAGAAAATAAAATGATAGATATGTGATTTTTTAGCGTTTATTAATGGGGAGTTAAAAAATTGATCTGAAAAAAAATCACTTACAGATTTTTGAAATTTCGAATTTTCAAAAAATTATTTTTTTTTTTAAATCCATAAATTTGTTTTTTTTTTAATATTTTGGTTTGCAGTCTTTATGAGAGATATCGTTGCTAAAATTTTGTCCAATTAGATCGTAGATCCAAGCTGACTTAAAAATTTGAATCCAAATCGTATAGGAGTCGTTTTAAAGAAAAATGATATTTTCCTTCCCGGTTTTTAAACACTTGCATGGGGAGTACAGTAGTTTTTGCAATTATAATAATAATTTTTCATTTAAAATCTGCTAGATAATATTAAAAACCTTGTGGGTTCTAAGTTTAATAAAACTCGATCAAGTTGTTTTCGAATTATTAAATTCTCAAAAAAAAAAGTTTTGAAACTTTTTAAAAATTAAAAATCTTTAATTTTTTTGAAACATTCTCCACAAAAATTGATAAAAATCAATTGAACCGTTTTTAAGAAAATAAAAAAAAAATATTCTATGTGAGGTATACCATTTATAACCATTTTTAGGAAATTTTGTTATTATAAAATGAATATTTATGCTGCAGTCGTAATAAACAGACAGACTTCCCTTTTTTCGACTTCACTTTCGTCGTTATTTTTATATAGTACTTACTATACTTTAGCGCGCAGTTACAGAATTTTTGAGCTATATAAAGTAGGTGGACCATATTTACGTGTTTTTGTCCCAAAATGTTTTGAATAATTAAATAAGAATAGAAATATAAGAAAACATTTTTTTTCATTTTTTGTATAAATTATGTAAACAAAATTATGACATTTAAAAACAAAAAGAAAGACTAACGTGTACAAACGATTATAATTGTCTATCAAACTACATTTGCAGATTTTTCGAGCGATAATTTAGATGGGCCAAAATCAGAGCTAATTGTTAATTTGGCCCCAAAAAGTGTCCGATTTTTTTGATTTTTTTGTAAAAGATAACCAATTAAATGACCATTTTTGACCACCCATTAACTTTTTTTGACCACCCCTAGAAATATTTTTTTTTTTTGATTTTTGAAAAAAAAATTAATAATTTTTTTAATTTTTTCTCTTCATCAAATATTTTTTTTTCGAATTTTGAAAGATGACCATTTTGAAAAACACAATTATCTCAAATGACCATCCATCTCAGAAAGCTTAAATATGAAACACGTTGTTGTATTTGGGAATCCTCTAACTGCCACGCCTACTTTTATTGCGTTTTTGTTCTTCGGTCCTTTTTATGTCCTTGGGTATACGTAGAGTGTTTTGAATAAAATACGCTAAAAGGCTAGAACAAGAAAAACAAAATCGTAAGGGTTGGGGTCAATTTCCTTCCGTTTAGGAAGGAAGTGAAATTTGGTAAAAAAAAAAAATAGGTTTGACATAAAATAGAAACAAAAAAAAAAAATATAAAAAAAAACGTTTTCAAATGTTTTCAAAAATGACTCCAACGATTTCAACCAAACTTCGAAAAACTTATGTCAAAAAGCATATTAGATTTATTCCAAAAAAAATTCACAGACCTATAACCTTACTATCTCTGTTATAGGTATATGTGACTTTTTTTGGAATAAATCTGAAATTGAGAATATTTTTTAGGAAATTTCCGTATTTTTGGGTTGCAATCCATGCCTGCATTTCATTTTGTAACATACACATCATTTAAACTTTTTAAAAGAAGTCTGTATAAGAAAAACTTATTAAAATAAATGAAGCCGATAAAGTCGAACATTAAAATAAAATAGAATTTTGCCGTAAATACATTTTTTTTAAATTAAACAATTTGTTTATCAAAAGCTTAAATATAACTAAAAAATAAACACATTGACAAATTGGTATATTAAATATTTTCGAATCAAAATAAATCTAAAAATAGATTTTAAATAAATATATCAGGCTAGAAACTATACCCATACATGTATACTTTAAAGTTATTATTAAATTATTTTCAAATCTATTTATAGAATTTCAGTCAAGAACCAGAAAATTTCTCTATTAATTGTTTGCAATTATTCCTTATACAACTTATAACAACATCCCATTAAATAAGTCTGAAAATCTACTGCTCTTTTCTTAGCATAGTATTTGTATGTATACGTAAATAGACCTATATATCGATATCAAAGGACTTGCTTCCACCAATTTTCTACTAATATAATTCAATTTAACACTCTTTTCCTCTTTGTTTTTGTATAAACTTCGTCTAATAAACTATAAGAAAAACAAACCTTCAGAGTCTATTAATTTGCCATAAATTAGCACACACAAGGACATTTATACAAAAGCTATACCAAAGCTAAAAACACTTTGCAGAGGTTCTTCAGAGGTGCGAGAATGTTGGGCAAAATTTAATTAAAAGTTAGTGTTAGTAGTCGTTCGTCGCATAACCCGCACCCGACAACACAGACACTATATACACATTTATATAGGAACAGCAAAATATTCATTGTTATGGAAAGAACCCCGGAACTGATGTTCCTTTATAATATACTCAGCCTCAAAAAATTGGTAAACTCTTTACCTAACCTTTAACATCGTGACAAAAAGAGGAAATTAATCGCACTTTAAGAGGACGTTGGTTTAGGGTAAAAGAACGAAAAAATTTCTCTCGAACGGAAGTGCATGTACGTACCTGCCACGCGGGAAAACTTTAACGGTTGGGTTCATAATGGTTATCCTTCTTGCTAAAGGGGCATGATAGACTGAATACTTAAGAATGGTTGCAGTTTTTCTAAGAATGAAAGGCAATCGCTCTTATTTTCTATATACACCCATGGAGTGGCAGAGTTTATAGTATTTTCTTTTCAAGTTCAGCTATATTCCTACCGGCGAATCCTTGAAGACGACAACGATTTCTTAGAACTACCCGATTCGACATAATAATGAATTAACTTTCTGACAGATGATCAACTCTGACAGCAGCCGACACGACGACGATGGAGACGACGACGCGACGTTGGCAAACAATAGCCTTGAAACGGGTGCCCATGCCCAATCCTGACTTTGACACTCTGGTGGCATGGCGGAAAAATCATATTGACATATTTTCAATTTGTGTGCGAAAGTTTGTGTTTTGTTTTGGGGTTCTTCGTTCCTTTTGCGTCGGGTAACCCAGTCGGCTGTAAGGGATTTACTTTTCAGCATAAAAATTGAGTTTTTTTGCTCCCGAACTCACCGCCCGCACCGTCACGTAGTGTTCCAATAGAAGTGACAACACTATTCACGCATCTAATTCCCCACACTCTCTCTTTTATGTCGTTGGTCCTTTCATGCTGAGTCTGTGTGTCTGCACCATACGTCAAATAATTGGCAAAATGTCCTCCGATGCTGGTGCAAAAAAAACCCGGCAAAAGAAGTCACAAAAATAAAATCGATTTCTATATCTATAAAATAACACATCAGAGCAGCGCCTCTGCTATCCGGGGAAGAACTGCTGATGCTCCTGCTGTTTTAGTGATGATGAGAAACTCACATAATAACCCTCACCGTGGTGTTGTCGTCGTCCTCGTCATTTTTGTCGAGACAATTGACAGACAAAAGCACACAGCATCACACGGAAGACGGTTTCTTATGCTGCAGACAATACACATACAATATATATACCCATGCTATATAAAGCTGCTAAGATAAAGCCTGTGGGGAAGGCAAAAGCCATGATGAAATAATTCATTTTGTCGCTTCCGTTATTTGTTAAGAGAGATTTTTTCTTCTTCGTCTTTTTCTTCGTTGGCAGATACATGTATATAGGCACACTGTATAGGCAGTCAAGCAAAGCCGGACGTCTTGGTCGAATAGATCCTCCCTTATATTCAGTGCTTTTTCCGGTCTTCACATTTTATATTATATAAGATATCTATATATCTCATTTTTGTGGTCAGATTTTGTTTTGATGTTATAAGAGTGAGACAAATCATAAAAGGACATTGAGAAATATCCCCGACACATTACTTTAATTATCGTAAATGGATTTCTTCCTTAATTTTTTTCACCATCATAGGACATCCATAGGATATGCGTTGAATTGTATGGCATTTTCTTTTGATTTAGTTGAGGTTTTTTTTTTTTATTTCTATCAAATCGTGATTTAGGGTTGGATTTTTGTTTGTTGTTTTGTATAAAAGAACTTTTATGTTCTTATGTTGTATCATGTGATCAAGGAAATTCTATTATTCTGATTGATTTTTTTTTTGTACAAAAAAACAAAAAAAAAGGAGGCAATGCGATTTATATTTTAACAAGATTCTTTTAGTTAATTTGTAAATTTTTTGTGTCAAAAAATTGCTCGCGCAAAATAAATTTGAACAATTTGCAAATGTTTCTGAATTGACTATTTAGCTTCTATTTATGATGAATTACCAAACAAAAATAAAAATATCCTAGAAATGTGAAATCGGCTGTCACAGAAAAGAGTGTTGCCGATTTAAAGTCCTTTGCGCACTTTATACACTCTGTATAAAGTGTGTTTTGAAAATTAAACGAAAATATAAAGGCTAGAGCGTGTAGGTTGGGTGGAAAAGACAAGAAAATAATCGTATGGGAGAGGAGGGTGTCTATTTCCTTCCATTTAGGTGGGGGGTCAATTTACTTATAAAAATTGACTTGAACTATAAAAAATTTTTACAAAAAAAAAATCAGAGGAAACACTTACAATGTCATCTTATACGATTTTTTTTAAACCAGAAATTCATTAATTATTATTATTTCTTTTTTAAATTCATTTAAGTGAATAGGTACTTTTGGAAAAATTAAATTTAAAATTAAAAATTAGTTCAATGTTTTACGTTGTTAAGACAATATTTTTGTTTTTAAATACTCTTATTAGTTTTTAGTCGAACACTAAAGATCAGATTAAAATGTCTTCTAGTTTTTGAGAAAATTGAAAATAACAAAAAATAAGTTTCCCTTAATTTGGGTCTTATCTGTTGTTTAAGTTGCTTTTAAAGATACTATTTCACTAAGAAACTAGTGAAGTAGGTAGATTTAGTTATTTTCAATGTCCCTTCTCAACTCTGGGTGGAGTATTTTCGGTAAAAACAAAATGCACGACTGGGTAACACGAACTTTTTTTTATGTCCAATCAAACTGTGGTTTTAAAGTCTGACAGCCGAATTTATAAACGCATTATAGCGAATGCATAAACTTATACACTTCTTATAATGCCTCTAAACACGAAAATCGTATTTATAAAACTTTGCAACGTTGAATAGTGGCATTATAAGCTAAACGCGTTTGAGGGTTAAATAGTGTCTGTATAAGAATATTTTAGTATCGAAATGTCACTTTCACTCACACACAACAATACATAGATATTAGGGTAGCGCTTATATTTAAGCAATGTTTGAATTTATTTTTTGTCCTCCCCTAAAAATGATTATTATGTACCTGTACAATGTACATACAAACACGTTGTGCATTTTTTTTAAAGCGGCTAGCTTAGTAACACCGAAAAATAATTATAATAATGTGCCAAATTTGGAGATTATTGATCACTTTCAGGAAAGGACGGACAAAAGAGCCACCCTAATAGATATATTTTTTTTATTTCAATAAAAACACCACCGTGTTGAGTGAAGAAAACACAAATCTTCTAATGAATCAATAAAAAATATTTTTTTATTCCAAAATATATTACTTTATTGAAAAACAACACAAAAACCACACAAATAACAATAATCTGAATAATAATATTAGGAAAAAATAAAAGAATCCATTCGGCTGCGCAACAGCCTGATTGGTTGGTCAGTTTTGGAAGTAAAACGTAATAGATTTCCTCTTTTTGGTACTTTATTTGACACAAGCGTATTATAACTACACAGGGTAGGAAAATCTTTTATAAATAATAATTTATGTTGCGTTGAATAGTGGCTACATAAATGCTTATGCATTACATAACTATTCAGGCGTTTAGAGGTGTTTAGCGAATTCTAATAAATAAGGCTGTGAATTATTAAGATCAACTATTAAGGTGCGGGCAGTCCATTTGAGAGTTCTTTCGCTAGTATAAACTCTCGAGAGTGACTCTCGGGTGCCTGTCCATTTAAAGGTGCGTTTCCATTTGAGAGTTCTCTGGCTAGTAAACTCTTGAAAATTACTCTCGGGATATGCCTGTCCATTTGAGTTTTATTTTTTTAAGATTTTAATATCGCGGCTCGCGATATTTAACCAATTGTTTAGTTTTGAGAGATGATTTCCTGATAGTACTTTCATAGCGGTGTCCATTTGATATATTTTTCCTGCTAGTTGGAAGTAGAAAGTAGTTTAAGTGACATGTATTCGAAGTTTATTGAATTTTTTTTTCACACTGTTATATATTTAATAAAAATTCGGCGCATGGTTTGCCCTTGGAATTATTATCTTATACCTGTTCTCTCAAGTTATGAAATTTTTGTTTAAGTTAACTTTTAGAGCTCAAGAATGGCGTCATTAATAAATTTTTTTTAACATTTTAACAAAAATGTATTTTTACCTCCAATCGTTAAATTATTGATCATATCAATAATATGTTTTAAAAAAAATAAGTGTTCCAAAATCAAGAAATAAAATCGGGATAATTTAGATCCTTTCACTTTAACTGGATTTTAAATTAAAATTTATTATAAAACCACTATTGATTGATTTGCTTCCTCTTGAAAACCACAGTTTCATAATGTTAACTCTCGACAGTTACTCGCAAAATACGAACAATGTTGGAATTCTGCGATCATATCTCCGATAGTTATCAAAACATGTGTCCAATTGCGAGTAACTATATCAAAAAGTTCGAATGTCGAGAGTAAAAATTAACCTCTCCGCGAGCTATTCTCAAGCCTGTGTCCGCATCTTGGGAGTTTCCTCTCGAGAGTGGCCTGAGAGCTACTCTCAATGGTTTTACTCTCAAATGTACACGCACCTTTAGAGGAAATTGAAAATAACAAAACCATATTTCCTTTAATTTGTCTTTAGAGATTCTATTTCACTAAGAATATGCATCGCAGATTTGGACACCTTTTTACGAGGTTCATAAGAATATAGGATAGAAGCGGTACAGCGTAATTTTATTCGTTTCGCGTTGAAAGGGTTTCAATGGTCTGATCGTTATAATCTTCCTCCGTATGAACATAGGATTAAACTTCTCCAGATTCAAACTTTGTCACAGAGAAGGCTTAATAATGATATTGTATTTATTCACCAGCTATTACAACTGGTGTTATTGATGCACCTGAATTATTAAATTGTATGAATTTCAATTATCGTGGAGGAACTCACAACCTTTGTGGTTTTGATCTGATGAATCTACCCCGCCACAGAACTAACTATGGATTGCATGAACCTCTAACTCGTATGTGCAAACTATTAAATTTGAATGATAATCTCTTTGATTTCAATATTAATAAAATTAAACTTTAAACTGTATTGAAGACTAGTGTACCCCGCTTTTAATTGTTTGTACTTTATTTGTATTAGTTTATTTATTCTTGTTTGTATTCTTTTGTTTTCATATTTTGATTATAATTATTTATTTAGAGTGCGATTGTTGTAGTTATTTGCTTACTAACTACACTGCACTAAGTGATGAGTGTTGGCAAATCTTTGGTCGCTAGTTGTATAGCTTGCCTTAAGCTCTCTTCGACAAAGATCTGATAGCTTAAAAAAAAAAGAAACTATAGGTATAGTTACGTAGAATTAGTTATTTTTTAATGTAGGTACATACTAAACAAATTGGGAGCGATATTTTCGTTAGGGGTCAGTTATAGCATTCATTAAAACTCATTATTGAAAATTTAAATTTTAAGTTTTGAGGCACTCAAAAAACGAAATCAATGATAATTTTGATGCTAATATAAAGCTTTTGTTTTAATATTAATTGTTGCCTAAAAAATTTCATTTTGGCCTAAATTAACACATAAAATGAATTCCTTTATTTCATTGAATGAACTACCTTACCATTATTCATTGAAATCTTAGAAGTCATTTTATATGAAAGGTTGGGCCAAAATGAAATGTTTTTTTGACTAAAAATAATTAATTTAGTCATCAGTTTTTTATTGGCATCAAAATATTCACTGATTTTGCTTTCAAAGTGTCTCAAAGTGAGAAGATAAATTTTTCAATGATGAGTTTCAGTGAAAGCTATAACTGGAATCTTAAAAAAAGAGTAAATAAATAAAAACTTCTTTCCGGCCTAAAAGTATGCTAACAAAAATCAAAAAAATATTAAACCTTCAATCTTTCAAAGACTTAACTTGAAACGTCCATCCAACCAACCCAAGTATAAGGATCTCTTCTTATATTTGTTAATCTTCCTTATTTATTCAATTTCCATTGTTCATCCTTCTATTGCAATCTCTACAAATCAAATATTGATGAGTGAAAATGTATTCCCACAGTACCTAGCTGGCTCTTGGTTTTCTGTGTTTTTTTTTTTTTTATTGTAGAAGAAATATTTGTTTAATTTCCGGACACCGTAAAAGACATATCCCATATAGACAAGAAGTACCTTTGCACTACCACTTAAGTGTCTGGAGTACCAAAACACTTATCAGTATCTGTCAAATACCAATGTTCCCATTCTATAGGTATATATAGATGTACACAAGGACCATCGTCGTTATCTAAAACTGCGCAATGAAGAGTGCAATTCTCTATTCTGTTAACATTCCACTTTCAATCTGTCACCAACATGCACCAACAACAACAACAACAACAGCAATATATAACTTCCGAAGGATATCCGAACATCACACGCTTGCTTTTCATCTTACTTTTACCCAAAAAAGTTCTACCTAAAAAGGTATAAGGTACATATAGGTACCTCTGATGTGCAAATGGAAGCCCAAGTGGCGATCAACACATTGCATTGGTATTTGAAAAGTAAATAAATATTATTGAGTGGTATTGTTCTTCTTGTTGGTAAGGCCAACAAAAAATAATCCTTCTAGGAGAAGTCCTCACTGTATATAAGAGAAGTGAGGAAGGGCACATGTTTTTGCAATGCAATGACAAATGACAGTTTTGCTATTCTGTTGATTCTGGACTAAGAGATCCAACAGATTGTTTGGGGAGAAAAAAAAGGGAAATCATCACAAAACAAAAATAAAAAAATAAATCTAGGATCTAATGCTAGACATGCATTCAAATTTTGAGGAATAAAAAATAAAAAAAAACAAGTTGGACATCTGCATCCTTTATTCACTTGAGCTGGCCAGACCTTGCAGACAATCCCCCATAAAATTGGTTGTTGGTAATTTAGCGAGCCCCAATGCATATGGGAATGGCATGGAGCAAGGATATACATACATACATACACGGCACGGCAGGATGTGTGTTTCAGTTTCAGGAGAAAATAAAACAATTGAAATGGATTTTCAAGATGAGAGTGAATAAACACACCGGCTAAGCAAATATTGAGGGAAAATAAATTAAAAGCAAATAAGAGTCGCTTCACTCTTTCCATTACGACAAAGACTACGACAAGGTGTATATCCTGGCGCATAGAGAATGCCCCCAACAAGAGTTTTTTCTCGAGCGGAATATACATAGATACACGGCCGAAAACAAGGAGGTAAATCTGCACTGGCCGTTGCCAACGATCATGGCGGTGACTGACTCGTCTGTGGTCCTCTTTTTTCTGCTCAGCTCTTTCCATATGTAAACCTTCTATACGATGATGATGTTGATGATGTCAGTCGGTTTCACTTTCCGTGCGGTTGCTGTTTTTATTTGTAAGGATATCATCAAAGTTATTTCAACCCAACAGCGCATATAACACAGCACCTTTCCGCTCCTTCAAATCAGAATCCTCTTTATTAATGTATAATTAAAACATCAAGTTAACGATTCTTCCAGAGAAGGAAATATAAACAAAAACATGTCCTGTCCATCCATATAATGTTATATATGTTCATCCTTCAAGTTTGGAAGTTTACCATACAGTAAACCTATATACGACATAACAGATCTCCCACTTTGTTTGCCAACAACTTTTTAAGTGAATCCCAGGATGTGAGGTCGTTATATGTGTGATGATGTGTCCTTCTCCTATGGATGTTTACTGTCAGAGAACGATTTGTTATTTAAATTTACCGCTTTGCTTTAATTGAGTTTTAAATTAATTTTCTTTAAGGACACGTGTCATGCATCGTCGGTGAGAGATTGGTTGTATCTTTTTTTTATGACGAATTGGTATGTTGGTACCTATATAATTTTTATCTCAAAAGAAAAAGCAAACAAAAACAAGAGATTTTTCTTCTTGGGTTTATTTTAATTATTTTAAGTAGATTTGTGATTTCTTGATGAGTATCTGTAAATTAAATGATTTTCTTCAAGAATGGGATGCTTTTGTATGATATTAGGTATATTATATCGTTATCTTAAAATTTCAAAATTTTGGGGTCCGACCATCAAGCATGTATTCACTTCAGCTGAATCATTATGTAGAGCAGATACAATACAACTAACGTTTTTAAGACCCACTGCAATTGAAAATTTGGACAGCAAACATTATAGTAACGGTGGCTGTACAGAGCAGAGAATACTCTGGTTTACAAATTAGAAAGGTAGATGGGTATAAATAATAAATTACAGTCACAAACCAACTAGGGGGGAGGGGCCCATGTTTGGAAACACCATTACTCGTTTGAACCTGAGTGATTTTAAGGTGCGTGTCCATTTTAGAATGAAAACATTGAGAGTAACTCTCAGGCCACTATCGAGAGCAAACTCGCAAGTGGACAGAGGCTTTAGTGTAGCTCGCGGAGAGTTGACTTTTTCCTCTCGACATTCGAACTTTTTGATAATAAATTTACTCGCAAGTCGACACATGTTTTGATCACTATCGCGAGTTTAGATCGCAGAATTCCAACACTGTTTGTATTTTGCGAGTAGCTGTAAAGAGTTTAGCATTGCGAAACTGTGGTCTTCAGAGTCAGCAAATCCATCAGTAGAGAAAATAGTCGTGAGAAATGCCGTCAAAAAATCGTTTTATGGTTTTTAGAGGCTAGTAATTTTTTTATCGTGTATAGTAATTGCCACCAATTTTGAAGAAAAAAGTCCTGTATTGTGTTTTCCATAAATATTTTTTTGAGAATTTCGCAAATTTGCAAATTTTGAGGACGAATTTTTTACCAAAATTAACTTTTTTAAAAACTTAAAGTTGTGCTGTTTTGTGCTAAAAAAATGATACTAATAAGCGAAGAGATGAAAAAATCCCATACTTGCAACTTTTTCGACCGAACGCAAATGTTGCGAAGGACCTTAGCGTGAAGTGAGCATCATCATTTTCGATTTCAAAAAAGTTGTGCTGCATTGTACTTAACTGGTGTTAATATTGTTTTTAAATTCGTATAAATTTCCAAATTTTACGGATGAATAATTTTGTAAAATTACGATTTTTAAAAACATCAGGTATAGTGCTGAATATTGTTCAAAAAATGATACTAAGAACCGAAGGGATAAAAAAAAATTCGTATACATATTTACAGCTTTTAGGACCAAAAATAAATTTTGCGAAGCTTGAAGTTAGCAATGCCATTCTCAATATTCAAAAAAAAATTGTTCTGTAGTGTGCTCAACTTTTGCTACCGCATTGTGCCGTAACTATTTTTTTTTTAATTCGCAAATTTGGATTTTTTTTTTCAAAATTACGATTTTTCAAAAAGAAAGACTTGCGCTGTTTTAAGCTCAGTTTGTACTTGTTTGATTTTTTCTTTGAAAAACAAAAATGGCGGTGCTAACTTCATGCACATAAATAATACAGCACAAAGCCTACGCAAGTTTTATTTATCTTTAAGCTTTCTATTTGTAGTTCGACAACCCCCCCCCCCCCCCCCATATGACCAAATTCTGGATCCGCCACTGATTCAAAGGGCAAACTATACGTCCAATTTGCTTCTATCATCTATATACTCGTGGTATAACCACATCAATTCTAATTTTTTTTTTTAAACAGTGCCAATAAAAGATTTGACAACCTTTGCGCTTTAAAGAATAAATGTTACTTTCACTACTTCCAACTTCCAACTAGAAAGAAAAAAATATCAAGTTGACATGGGTATTGGGTATGAAAGTACTCTCAGAAAATTAACTCTCAAAATTTTACAAGTGGAATCGCGATATTAAAATCGCAAAAAAAAAATACTCTCAAATTGACAGAGACCCGAGCAGGGTTCGAACTTTACTTCGATCGAAGTAGATCTACTTCGATTTTGAGAAAAAAATTTAATCTACTTCTCTACTCCTCTTTTTTAGGATTTGCTTCTCTTTGAAAAAATTCTTAAGCAACAAATTTAAGGACAGAGCTGGTCAACAAAATATTTTGAAATATTATATTGCTTTGTGTACTCAAAACAAATCAAGATTTGAATTTTAAGACAGTAAACTTTGCTTAATACAATATTTAAACCCAACTAAAATTCAAGGTGCTGATTTAATATCTATGTTTAATTTGTTTCTATTGAAGTCTGAAGTTTGTGTTATAGTTATATTTTTTTTTATTTTAAGTTTGACTTTCTTGTACCTTACAGTTACTTGTTCGCAATTAATTATTTATTTATTAATGAAAAATAAGCAAATAATACTGAATAAACTTTTGTTAAGAATTTATTTCGAAAATTTTTTTTTTAATCTCCTAAAACTACTTCGAAAATTTTGGATCTACTTCAGTTTTTTTCCGTATTTACTTCGAAAATTCAAAACCTAAGTCCGAACCCTGCCCGAGAGTAACTTTCAAAAGTTAACTAGCAAAAGAACTCTCAAATGGACACGCACGTTTATAGGTATTTGGTGAGAGTTAGGTGCACATAACTTCGAAAGAGAATCATAGCTGTAGTCAGACATAATTCCAAAACTGAAATTCAGAAAATTCAAAATTTGTTTGTCTAATTTTCTTGGGCTATTCAAGACAAATTTATTCATTGCTTACAGTTAAACATTATTTTATGTTTGCACTTGATGTGAATTATAATGAGACAAAGTTCAAAGTTCAAAATTTCTTGCATAAAGGTAGAACTAGAATAGGCGGTAGCTGTCGGAAGCTAGTGTCAAAACCGAACGAAAAGTTGCTTTCCAAAACGTCAAATTCATAAGTCACGCATATAATGCACTTGAGTGGTTGGAAATGATTTTTTTGATTTTGAAGCTAGCTGTCAGTCCACTTACGAAAGAGCGGTCGGTAAGCGCTCTCACGTCCGACGGCAAAACTTAACGAAAACTAAACGAAAAGTTCCACATCGCAATTATGTGCGCGTCATATGAATTTCTTGTTTTCGCTCGGTTTCGTACGACCACGTACGTTGGCTTCCGCCTATTCTAGTTCTACCTTAATTCTGGGTCAAGCCAAAAGTGGCAAAAAGAAGTAAATGGACCAAAAATTTTATTAACAGCGATGGTGAAGAAAATTAGAAAACTACAGCTTATGTTTAGGTGGAGCGATTGAATATATGTACCTAATTCAAATTATAAGTTCAAATGACCTTAACTCCAAAAGTGCGACAGTATACGGTACGACAGTTGGGCTCATTAGTTAGATGCTGTCGTATAGCTTTCTTAAACGCAAATTATGGTCGATGATTACCGACTCTTATAAAACTCACAGCGAAACGCACTTTTGGAGTTAAGGTCATTTGAACTTATAATTTCAAAAATTTTAAATTTTAATTTATGAAAAACCGAATTTCCTGGAAAATTCCAACTGAGCTATTTTCTATTATAATTCAGTCAATTCTTGAGAGTATCGGTGATTTTAGTTCAGTTCTGACATGCATTAATAAAGAAACTAGTTTTATATATGATGCGGCTACCAGCATAGATGAATATGTATTTATATTCATTCTGCTGAATCCTTAAAACGATGAATGTATCTATATTTTTTGTAGTCTTTATTTTTTTTATTTTATTTCCGTCTGCGATAATTCTCCGATTTGCAGCGACATCCACCATATATCAAGTCTCATCTCCTCAAGATATTTCTTTTTAGATACTCCAACTATTGCCTATATCTGGGTTGAACTTTAAAAGTAAGGCCAGTTAAACAAAGGGCTTTGAAGTAGCACTGGTGATTTTTAATATTTAATTAACAATATTAATACCAACATAATACTTTTATTTTCTATTTGGATTACTTAAGTTAAAAAATAAAATAAATTCCGTTACGTGAATTAAGTGAATTCGTATGTGGATATTTAACAAAATCAATTCCACCATGTTTGTCAATTGCAAACCTTTAACATTTTTATACTCATTAAATGTCCTTTGATCCAATTAATTGTCAATTAAAGCTTTGTTCCATGAATTTAATAACTTCTCACGCATTATACTCATGTATATACCTATATGTATATACTTCAATGGTTCAGTCATCATTGACAATTAAACAAAGAATTAAAAAAAAAAAAAAAAAAAAAAAAACAACAACAAAACATAAAAATTATTATGCAATAAAATTATAATGAATGACAGTTCCGGTAAAAATTAAAACGATTATTTCATAAAATATTAAAAATCAACAAAAGGATGCTGATTGTGCAGGTCTCTGACTGCATGATGCAATTTTTTTGTAATAATATAAATACCCAAAAGCAGCCTGAAACATATATATATGTATATTGTGTATGTAAGTATACACCTATATGTACATATATCCACATATTGATATGTTTTAATTGTTAATTCAACAAAATGTAATTTTTTTTTATTTTTATTTAATTTATTAAATTTAAATAATATAATGTGGTTGAACATTTGCACACATCACAACAACATTTTTTTTTTTTTAAACAAAAGGTATAGGTATATATGAACCGATGCGATGTGCTGTCCATCACAGTAGATATGTACCTATAGATTTATACAGAGTTCCAGTGAATAAATTTCACAAGTAAAAATAATGCCTATCACTGAGTCGCATTAAGACTTAAGAGTCTCTATAATATGGGAAGCGTTAAGCTCATTTTAAAATTGAGCATCTACCAAAATTATAAATTAATTAACTTATGAAATTTTTATCTTCAAAGTGTCACCCTATCGGAAGATGATATAAATTTTGGAAATGGCGGCTAATGTCAATTTTACTTCATATTTGCAAATGGCCGCAAACGTCAAATTTGTGTAATAAATGAAAATGGTGGAAAATTTCAATTTTAACTAATTTTTGCAATTTGCGGCAAATGTCAATTTTACCTTATTTTTGCAAATGGCGTCAAATGTCAATTTTACTTTGACATTTTTTATGAAGTAAACAGATAAAAAATACACGTCACCAAGACATAAAACAATATGTATAGGTATTCCTCAAAAACACGGAAATAATTGTTTCAATTTTCTTGCGGAATAATTTTTAAAAATTATGGTATCCTCCGATAGGGTGGAGACTTTTGCGGTGCCAGATGGGGAGGGACCATTTAAGTTTATAGAAGTGGAAATAATCATCACTTTTCGAAAGATTTATTAAAAAGGTGATAAATATAAGGGCAACACAGTCAATACAGGGCAATATAGTCTATAGCTTAAAAAAAAAACCGAGAAGAACATGATTTTCAAAAATGATATACCCATATCAAGATCTTCGTTTTTTTCATTTTCAAGTCTGCCAGTGTTTATGATTTTGTATTCAATAAAATTTATTTTTTTTTTTTTATGAATACATAACCTGACCTTAAAGTAACTATATAAAATCGTATGTAGGAAGTAAATGTTATACCAGTAAACAATCCTTGCTGTTGGGACTTTCTGAAGCATGAATCACGAACACGTAGCCACACACAATAATTTACACAATTAACAAATTAATAAAAATGTTTTTTTTTTTTTTGCTGTTGTTCTTGTTGTTGTGCATAATGTCCTTTATTGTACTTTTAACGTGAAATGAATTTAATTTTAATTACTATCTTCATTCGCGGAGAGCAACACCATCATTATGTGTGTTCACAGCCGTGTGTGTGATATAAATTCGTTTGTACGTGCTTTACGCACTGAATATAATTATAAAAAAAATTGAAGTGTCTCCAAAATTTACCTCGGAATGGGGGAAGGATTATTACATATATATGTAGGTATGGTTTACACAAAAAGAGCGCAACTATGACAATAAGAGCTGAAGGTATTCCTCAAAATAATGTCAGCAAATGCCAATGGACATTTACAATTTTTTTTTATATCTTTGTAAATGCTATTTTTTTTCACTTTAAATGTTTTTTTTTTTTTTAATTTATTTATTTATATTTTCAACCAAGAGTATATATTTTTGACAAAAAGAAAAGGAAAGAATGCAATCCCATCAACCTACATCAGCACACAGCAGTGTCTCGCATGTTATTTCATTAAAAAGTAATGTTTAATGAGTGTTAAGTATAATTGGCAGGCGAGAGTGAAAGGATTCTTTTTTTATAATACTCGTCCAGCTTCGGCTTATCTTCATATAACATGTATATTGTATTGTATGGATATAGTCGTGACAGAGTTGAGAGGTGGTTAACATTTTGTTTGTCTTTTTTTTTTAAAGGGTAGATTGTATGATGATATCCAAGGAGATTAATATAATGATGGGATCTTTTTTTTAATTAAATTATGCATAAGGATATACCAAGCAGTGTTGTTCAAATTTATATAAAAAACTATTTTTTAAATTTTCTACGTAAAAGTAGGTACAAAACGCGTAAATAAGTGCAAAAAAGGTAAAAATCCCGTAAAAAACGTAAAAAAAACTCGTAAAAATGGTAAAGAACAGGCAAAAATTAAATAACTGAGAAAAAAGAAAAAATAAGAGGCATCTGTCAAAATTTAGGTAAATAAAGAAAATTTGGCAAACGTTCAAAAATATCGAAAGAACAAATAAATAATTGATGCATTTTATATTGAGAAACTTTTAATGAACGGGTTCATTGATTTTAATGATTGGGTTCATTAATTTTAATGAATCCGTTCAAATTAAATCGTTATTATTTAAATTATATTTTAAACACCTTTCAGTTATTCAAAAACATCAAAAGAAAATTCTTCCGACTTTAAAAATACATCGTGTGATTTGGAACGAGGTCCCGGTTTGGGGTCATTATTCTGTAAGTGCCAAAATTCAGTTTCCAAAATTCTGTATTTCAAAATTCTGTAAATTATAAAAGAAAAATTTTGAAAAAGTGCGCACTTTTTTTCATTAACAAAACAATTTTTCTTTTATAATTTACAGAATTTTGAAATTCAGCATTTTGGAGTTCAGAATATTAAACAGTATTTATAATTTTCCAGAATTTTTATATTTACAGAATTTTGATATACAGAATTCTAGATTTACAGAATTTTGATATACAGAATTCTGGATGTACAGAATTTCGGAATACAGAATTAAAGATTTACAGAATAATGAAATACAGAATTATGATCATACAGAATTTTCAATCCATTTCCAGAATTTTGGTCATATAGAATTTTGTAATACAGAATAACGACCCGTTCCCACGAAGTCCCCTTACATTTTAATTGTAAAAGGGACAAGAATTTTAGTTTTTTGAAGCTGCGTTTTCAAGTAATTGTTGGGATCTTGTGCATTACAGGCAGTGTTGTAAAAAAGCATTTTTTTAATGCATTTCTGATTAAAAATAAAATCTAAATGCAATGTAAAACTAATTTTGGACATTGGAAAAAAAAAATTATTGCAAGTTGAACATTTTCTGCACTATCGACTCAAAGACAAAACAGGTCGGGATTAAATCCTTATATCCTTATTAGAATCGGGGTGCGGTTGTGGGTATAGGATTAGAACCTTATAGCTTTAGTGCAAGGTTAAGGCAAAAACAGAGGATAAAATGGACAAAATAAGACGTTTTCTTTTAGCTTCCACCTGAGGTAGGTTAGCGAGATCAGGTTTAGACCGAAGAAAGCAAAGTAAAACTCGGTATTATAGAAAGTTCGCAGCTCCACAGTTAAAGTTTGTATTCAATTTTCTTAAGTCTAAGCTGACAATGTTTTTCATAATATGCATAAAATCAAAATCAAATTGTTTCTCTTAAATAAATAACATGTTTTTTTGTATACGGTTTTGACGGTGGCCCCACTAACACTCAATTACCACATTTAATAAAAAAAATTATTATCTATTATGTTTTAAAAATTTGTTTTTAACATTTTGAGTTTGAAAAGAATTTGTGTAGAAAACTATTCCTCAAAATACATAAATTAAATTAAAAATAAATATTAAAACGGATTTTTATCTTTTTAAAAACGGTTTTAAGTTTTTTCGTTGATTTTTAATAAATTATCCGTTTTAAGTAATTTTTTTTAAAACAGCCGTGGCCCTCCCGGTAATCAGGGGGAAATACTCATACCCTCTCATACAATTTTTTTCTTGTCTGGATGCAACCTGCCATGACCGATATTTTTGTGAGATTCTGCTGGAATACCCTGTATTCAATTTAAATATTGCTAAATTAATTAACCACTAACAGCGCCAATACGGAATGAAAATAAAAATCTGAAAAAAAATAGGGAATTATTTTTTTTTTCATTTGAAACTTATTTAGACCCCCCAAGATGAACTTTTTTTCTACGCCTACCATAAGGACCACCCTAATGTCACATAATACTACCTTAAACTTGATACGTTTTTATCAAGTGGCTTAAAATATAGGCTTTCATAGGTAATTTAATTACAATAAAATAGGTTTACATGAATAGGTTTACAATATATCTAGAAATCAGAATATAATACCACGATGTAATTGTGCATGACAGCAAATTCGTACCTGGGTGTGAATTAAAATAATTTTTTTTTAATGCAAAAAATTGTCGAAATAAATTTAATTTTAATGCAAAATGTTTTGAATTGAATTTACATTTTTTTAATGCAAAAGCTTTGAATTAAATTTGCAGTTCGAATTAAATTTGCAATGCAAAATATTTTCAACTTGCTTTAAACTTTATTTTGTTTTTTTTTGTTAACCATTTACAACTTGCATTAACATTTTATTTTTGATTCCAAAAAATTCCAACTTGCTTAAATATTTTTTTTTCAATGCAAAAATTTTGTATGCCGCATTAAAAAGTGTTTTTAATGCAAAATGCATTTTTTGCATTGAAATTCTTATAAACTTGATTACGGGTAACAAATTCCTGAAAAAAGTATTCGCAGGGTTTTATAAATTAAACACTGGCTCAGGAATTGAAATTTTAAAAGATGGGACTCTACCCATTAGATCTATTAATGTTTTTATATTTAATTAAATTTTTCTCATACTTAGATATGTATGTGGGGATGTGATGTATTTTAAGCATATTTTTATTTATTTATTTAAAGAAATGTAATTAATCTCAGATTGATTTCTGATAATTATAAGAAATTACTTTTTTTGAATTTTGTATCGTCCAATATATTTGTGCCGAGATATTTACCATCAGTATAGTGTTTTTTTTCTCTCATTTTGACCCCTTTTTTGTCTCGTGTGACCAAGAGACGATTTTTTAAAAAAAACTGACTCTTAAACTCTTTTAGAAATATTGCGGCTTTTCTGACCCCATGTCTAGAAAATTGCATGAACTTAGATGAAGTGTTTTCTTTTTTGTAGAAAACAAATTTCAACCTTCCATTAAAATGTCTATTTTAATTCATAACAGCTAGAAATGGTGTTGCACATTCTCACACAGTAACACTCGGTCAATATGGTCACATTATGCAACTTTTTTGTGCGACTTTTTCAAATTCCCCAGAGTAAAAATTATTTGCAACACGAAGTGCTCATCTCTTGTTAGACGCAAAGGGATATATTTTTTTTGTATGTATAAAATTAAGATTTTAATAAATAAATCAGATGGTGAAGTAACCTACATCACGTTGGTGTGAATACCTACATTATGAAACACAAACCAACGAGCCAGAAATAGCACTTTAGTAAACTTCTCCATCAAACGAGTATATATAGTTAGGTTAGGCTTTGTTTGAATCCTCACCAAAAGTGGTTTCTACGCACGAAACCAATTATCCATTCCCGCAAGTTAACTCCTATCAGATTTATAATATTCCATTGGAATTTACTTACAAAATTTAAAACCACGTTTTTTGGAAACGTGCAGCACGTTTCCTTTATAATTTAATCATCACATCTCCCATAAGCTTTTTATCTGAAATTTATTTTAATGAACAACCTACAATAATACAACACACCAAATGAATGCCAACCCCAGAATTCATGGATCCTTCAACTCATATTATAATCTAACCTATACCATACACTACAACCCAATGCCATAATTTTCATTGCAGTTATTTGCGACAGAGAAAATTAAAACAAAAAAACAAACAAAAAAAATAAGAAAATCTGATTACGCTCATTCGCATATACACGAGCTGTATTGTCATGATAATAATTATAATTATTATTTGTTATTTCTGCATTGCATTTTTATTTTAAATGCGCGCTCACACTTGCACAATATATGCACTCTTATATATCATTGTCAACAAACCTATAACAATTGTTCCGTTTATATGGCAGAGCTCTCTCTATTCAGATAAACCACACAATCGCAGAGAAATTCCATTTTAATATTGCACATATTTTAATTGGCGCAATTCGCCAAGGATAATGCACTCACTTGGTTCGCATAATCCAATGAATTAACATTGTGTATAATACCTACAGGAATGTATGTGAATGTATATAATTCTGAGTGTATAGCAACACAATGTAATGCAACAAAGTCATAAGCAATGAACCACATCATTTTACTACAATAACAACAATGAAAGTAATTATAACCAAGTTTCTATTTTTTATAAAAATTATATTCAGAACAGAAAATATCTTTGTGCATTGTTTTAATATTCTACATAGATATAAATTTATTTTTTTTAATTTTGTCTACTTTTATACTATCCCAAATCTTCAGGATACAGCCTTAGCGAGAGACAGAGGTTTAGGAAATTTTCTTAAAATTTTGAACTTAAGGTATTTTAATGATGTAAAAAAAAACGAGGACGCGGCTAAACAATTTAGGAAGTAGTTAAATACAATTATAACAAATACTTCCCTATGATTATTTAACACGCCAAGAAAATAAATTGAAATTAGAAATTAGAGGCATCAGCGGGATTAGAAAGATATCATCATCCTGAAGAAACACTTTCACTAACAAAACCTTTAACAATGTTACCACCCCCCCCCCCCCGCACAGTGGTCCAAAAAACCAAAAGTTGCGGCAAAAATAAAAAATCCGATGTTTTTTTTTTATTTTTTTTATTTTAAGGCTTAAAAAAATATAAACAGAGCTTCAAAAACAAAACACAATATTTTTTTTAAACTGTTATGGTTTATAAGACTCTTCAAAGTTGGGCAATTTTGTTCTATAGAATAAAAAAAAATGACAAAAAACGAATTTATTTATTTTCTTTATTTGCAATTCTGGCATACTCAATGAAAATCTTACTTTTCTTCAATTTTACTTTATCGATTTATTCGTAATTAAATTTAAATTTCAAATTAAACACAAAATTTTTTTTTTAATATTTGTAATAAATAAAACAAAAAAAAAAACCTTTTTTTATAAGTTTTTGAAGTTTGAATAGAGCTACAAAAAATTCTCGCTAGATTTCGCTGAAAAATTAACAGAATATTTTATCCTGATTATTTGTTAAACCATATGCAAAATTACAGCTGGAACTTTTTGCAATGTTTTCAGAAAATGTAATTTGTTTAAAAAAAGCATATTCTCTGTTTCTCGGTGCTAACATTTTAGTCTTAAAAACAAATGTATGAGTTATTCCTTTTTCAAAAAAGCTGAAAACGTGAAATTTTCTCCTTATTTCAATAACAATATAAGTTTTGTTGTTATCTTGATCATACAAAAATACGCCCACTTTCACGACCATTTTTATTTAAATGGCAATTGTTTAAAAAAATAAACTTACAATCTTTTGAACAAACTATTTATTGTTATATTGAACATTACATTTTTGTAATCTACCCACTTTTACGCCCTTTTTGAATAAATTCCTCCTAAACTAAAAAAGTTTTTGAAACTAAAGTAGGTAAATAAGAATAAACGTTTACAATAAAGAAAATTGTAATCCTAAATCCTTTTTTGAAACCTGCCAAAAGTAGGAGATTAATTTTTTGAATGCCTTAACAAAGACTACAAGCGTTATCGATACCTGCAAGGCTTCACAGAAACGTCAAAATGAAGATTTATATAAAATGCTAGCTATATCATTGTATCCATTTAAAACATCTTTAAGGCACGTGAGATCTCAAAAAAGAACTGAAAAAATCAAGTGACCCCAACTCCAAAAATTGCGTTTCCCCAGGTAGTTGGGCTCATGCTGAAAATGATGACGATGTCAAATGCCAATGATCTGATTTTTTAACTGAAAATTGAAATCTATAATTATTTAAAAAAAGACCTAGGTATTATGAATTCTCTTTGATTTTATTTTATTTTGTTTTATTTTATTTTATTTTATTTTATTTTATTTTATTTTATTTTATTTTATTTTATTTTATTTTATTTTATTTTATTTTATTTTATTTTATTTTATTTTATTTTATTTTATTTTATAAAAAAATAAAAAAAAATATTTGTTAAAATTTTTGGTCCGTTTACTTTTTTCCTACACTGTTTCATAAAAAGTTGGTCACTTAAACAGTTTATAAGCTATTTCGATGAGCCAAAAAATGAAAAAAAATACTGTTTAAATACTTTCTAAAAACATTAAAATTGGTTCGTTAATTTTATGCATCCACTGTTGTAAAAAAAAATTATTTTTTAACACCCTATGTGATCAATTGAATAGCCGCAGACTTCTTTTCATAAACTTCGTAAAATTTTAACTGTTTTTACAGTTTTTCTTTTATTCCTTTCTCTGTAAATTGCCTTTTCAAAAAATCTTAACAGTCTAAGATTTAGAAACACACTTTGAAGACATTTTTTTTAAAAACACTGGCGCAAGATTTTAAACGATTTAGTAAAATGTTAAAGCCATTTTAGTAATTTACTAAGTTAAAAAGAAGATTGTGGTAATTTTAAACGATTTTAGCAATTTACTAACTCTTAACATTTTACTAAAGTTAAAATCAGAAAATGGCTACTTTAAATTTTAGTAATTTTCTAAATTCATATGAAATCTGTCATTGTTCTCGAAAATAATTTCTTGGCAATTTTATTTGAAAGATTTAAATTGTGTTTTTTTTTCGTGTGCTATAATTCTTTTCAAAGTGAATTTCCATCTGTATTCACATATTTAAACAACTTTTCCAAACTGTTTTGAACTAAAGATCTCCATGTTGGCAGCTTTAAATGGTTAGCTGAATGGTTATAGTGAACCTATTAAATTTTTAAGTTATATTAAATGATTTATTTGGTTTGACTATGACAACTTTACAATATCTTACTTTATCATTATCACTTGCAGAATCGATTGCTGTGGCCAAAACTCAAACTAATAAAAACTATTAAATCTGCTTAACGATTGGAAAAGCACATAAACAAAATAAAATAAGAAAATAGTTTTCACAAATAAAAAAATAACAAAATAAATTGTAGGTTGTCACTTTGACTGCTGACATTCCAAATATTAGGTCCGTTCCCTAAGTTTAGGTTTGTTTGCTTTGTTTTTCTTTATGAACTGTCATTGTTTGGTCGTTTTTAGATGCACCTATTTTAATAAAAGGGAATTAGTAATTTACTAGTTAGTAAAACGAAAAAAAGGATTAAAATTGTGGAAGAGCTAGTAAATTACTAAATAATTTAGCAATTTTCTAACTAATAATATGTTAAGCCCTTAACAATAGGTTGTTTAAAATTTTGCGCCACTATTTTTATAACCTTGGGAATTTGCTTTAAAAAAACAAAACATTATAGCAATATATATTAATGCGTTCAAAAGTTATAATTTTTGCAACCAAAAAATTCATTTTGGACCACAGTGCACCGGTAAAGTCTGCCTCAATAAAAAAAGTCGCATTAATATTAGTTAATACAAATCATTTCAATAATAAAGTCATTTGCTATTATAATTAATTAATAAAGTTGTGTAATAGAAGATTAGTGCTGTAATTTTTTTACAATTTTAAATACTACAATTGGACAGATAAATTAAAATTTTGAATAACGATAAATGCATTAATTATATTTCTTTAAAAAAAATCATCCTATAGTTTAGTCTAATTAATCTTCTTTTTTAATTTAAATCAATAAATTGTACCTAAGCTCCACATTAAAATCACAGTATAAAAGCTTGCGTGTTGCTTGTTTTAAAATTGAGTCAATATCATTGTTTTAAACACTGCAGAAGCATACATTTTTAAATTAGTTATACTCTCCTGGTGTTATTACATTTTATTTATTATAAGCATGACGAAGATACTAACAGCAATTTTACTAGCTTTAATTATTCAGGTGAGATCATTTTTTAAATTGATACACATTTTAAGATAATAATTTTACAGTACATATCGCACCCTTAGAATGAAAGTGACCTAACTCAAAATTTTCGTAACTTCTTATTTTTCAATAAACTGACCTTAAAAAGCAAAATGAATTCTAAAACCAGGTTGTAAAAAAGATGCCGAATTTTTTAGTTAGGTGACTTTCATTCTAAGGGTGCGATATATAGATTTCGACAGAGAGTTAACTGAATGTTTTTTAATTAATAAAATTGAACAGTTGGCCTGTTTTCGTTTAAACAATTTTTTTTAGCTAGTTTTTGAAAAAAATGTTCGTTCACAACACCGTTTTTGTTTTTCTTTCCTTGCAGGCAAATGCAGCTCCTAATGATCCAGACGAAATTTGTCTTAAAATCGAGAATATAAGCTCCGAAGAAGCTTCAAATTTTTTAAATACAAAATTACCCGACATCGAGGATCAAACAAATCAGAAATTAAAATGTTATGCAGCTTGTATGTTGGAAGAATCCAATATTTTGGATGGTTGTTCTTATCAATTGGAATTAGGTAAACAGCATGCGATTGAACATGGAGTTTTTAAACTACTGGAAGCACTGGATGAATGTAAGGATAGTTCGAAAGGAAGTGAACGTTGTGATTGTGGTTACAATGTTTTTAAGTGTATAACTGATAGTTTGGCTTTGTCGGAATATTAGAATTTTTTGATTTTATTGCTTGAATTTTTATTTTCTATTTTTGAAATCTTTAATTTTCTAAATATGTATTATAAATTCAAATTCATTCATATTATAAATTCATATTAATACGATTACGATCTAAGTTATAAATAAATATAAACGTTATTTCACTTTATGTGTTCACAGAGTTAGAGCTTTAATGGTCTTGACTCTCTCATGAATTAGGATAAGTAACTTTTTGTAGCATAATTAAAATTTTTTACTGATTTATATTGTGGAATTTTAAGAGACCTTTTACCTTAATGAATTCTTACGCCCATATTATTCACTAAAACTAAAATATTTCTACAAAAGTGAAAATTTTTATTCTGGTTGCTATACAAAAATTAACGATTTATTATTAAAAAAAAGTGTAAGTGCCGGGACTAACGGTTAAGATGTGTAAACATCTCACTACCCACCATGAATTGAGGTCGTAGGGAATTCCGAGATATCGCCACGTGCGTCGGCTTGCCCAATGCTTAAGGTAAACTCATGTAAAATATTGACAGTCGAAAGTTACGTCCCTTAAGGCTCCCCCAAACACAAGCGAAACATTCGGAATGACGATGAAACTTTAGACTGTCAAAATATTTTATATAAGATTCGTTTAGTCGCATCACTGCGTTCCTATTTCATAGTATGTACCTATAACCTTTAAAATTTATAGTATGTATAATTGTATATTTTCCTAGATGCGAAAATAAAAAAAAATTAAACCTATAGATGTAAAAACTAAAGAGTTCTGAGGTGATAAACAAAGCAACAGAAATATTATGTCAATATCTCGGTTGAAAAAGTTTCGAAAAATATAAAATTTTAACAAAATATGTATATAGATCAACAATATCTATCACCTGCATAATTTTAAGATTTTTTTAAACCATCCCTTAAAAAGATAAAAATCAAAAAGTGGTAAAAGTTCACAAAAAAAATGTCTGTTTTTTAAACATCAAAAATAATGTCAAAAAAAATTAAAATCATAATTTCCTGAAACATAGATAACTTTCTTTTAAAATACCTATCCTAGGGTATAAAATTTATTTCAATCGGACTTTACCCTGATTTATAGGAATTTTCTAATTTTTCAATTTTAAACTTTTAAAAATTTATATCTCGCTTTGTAGATTTTATAGCATTTTTTTTTTCAAATTAGTAAACTTCTGGAATTTTAAATATCTATTAAATAAAAAATAAATGAATACTTAACGACTTTCTGTTTAGAGTTTTTGCACACTTGACCAGTTTTATCCTATTTTACCCGAATTAGAATACGAATTTCGAAAAATCTCTTCTTAGTGAATTCATGAATACCTAAAATTTTTAATTTAAAAAAAATTATTATATATTTTTAACACTTATAGTATATAAGCTGTGCGATGATGAGTCAAATGAATCAAGCAGTGAGTCAGTGACCGACCCAGTGTTGAACGTACCCAATATACGTAAACGTAATGTAAGGGTTACCTACATGCACAGCTGTCAGAGTTACAAGAAATCGCCGCACGTTTTTTTTCACTCTACACATCAAAAAGGTTGGAACGACTCTCCGCGTTGTGTGGGGTATTGGCGAAACCGCGTTTTTCGCGCCACATGCGCCCTCGCGGAGATTTTTTGCGTGATTTGATATTACCTAAGAACCTGAAACAAGCATTTTCAAATATTTTTCTGATGTCACTTGAAGAATTGGTATCATTCAACAGCACCACAGGTGCTGTCCAAAATATATGTCAAATTAAATAAAAGAACAAATTCTCTGCAAGGCGTTATAACATTTCTAAATTTAGGAGTTATGACATTGAAAGTAGATTTGGGTGATATGGCATTCTATTTTGGGTTTTGCTTTGGTTTCTTTCTGTATCTCTCGTTCGTGAGAAATCGAAAAAATAAAATTCAGGAAGAATAATGGTTCTTTCGCGAGAAGGATCCTTAAAACAAATCATTAAAACAAATATCCATTTAGCTTGGTTATAAAATTTTGAAAAAAGTCAACAAATTTGAAAAAAATCAAAAATAAAAAATAAAAAAAAAAAAAATGGAAAAAGTAAAAAAAAATATCAAATAACCATTATTTTTGAAAAAAGTAAATAATTTTGAAAAAAAGTAAAAAAAAATGAAAAAAGTACCTAAAATTTAAAAAAAAAAATTGAAAATAGTCAAAAATTTTTGAAAAAAATCAAAAATTTCCAAAAAAGTAAAAAAAAAAGTCAAAAATTTTTAAAAAGGAAAAAAAAATTGAAAAGGTGAAAAATTTTGAAAAAATCATATTGATAATTGTTTTATCTTATTTTAACGGTTCGCGTATGGATCTTCAATAGTTCCCATGTAATAAATTCGGGAACGAACCATAACAGATCCCAATAGATTGATTGATGAAAACGAATTTTATTTCAAAGGAACCAAAATCTAAGATTCACGATCATATCGAAGTCAAAAGAACAACATATAGAAATGCTAAAAAAATGTGTTTGATAGTAAATTGCGGGAAAACCGTTATCCACACAGAAATAAGTTGTATGGTAGATACTAATCTCTAGCTGTTTTTGTTTAAATAAAAAAAAATTCAGTTAGGCAAAGTTAGAGCCAGTCAAAAAAACCGTAATAAGTCGAAAACGAAACGAAACGAAAACGAGAAAATTACCTCTTAATTGTTTTTTTTGACTTGAAATGACCTCAGGAACTTATGGTTTTCTTCTGAGGCGGTGATTTCATGACACCATGTATAATATATTTATTATAATTAACTATAGCGGGTCCTTCCGGCTTCGAACGGAATTTTTCATTAATTAAAGCAAGTGAAAATAAAATGTATAGGAACTTTAAAAAAACCCTTTACAAATGCATTTTTTTACAAACTCTAATAACTGTTTTTACAAAAATGTAGCTGTCTGAGAACGTAAAGCCATCAACTATTGGAGATGCTATTTTCGTGAGGGACAAAATAAGCCGATACAGTAAAACCCGCTTAAGAGAAACCCGCTTAAGAGAAAAACCCGCTTATATAAAACACTTTTTTCATCCACGAGTATTTGTCGACCAATTACCTTTATAACAATCCGCTTAAGCGAAACTCGCTTAAGTGAAGAACCCGGATACCCAAAACATATTTTCAGTTAAATTTAATATTTTTCGTTGGAAAAAACTCTCTTAAGTGAAATAAAAATTTAATATAACAGAACAAAAAATTAGCTGAACACTTTTATTTTTTTTTTATTTTTCACCTCCACCAAATTTTCATCACGAAAATGACATGTGGATTTCTGATATGTCCAGAACCGTTTTTGGAATTTTTAAATCCGCTTAGGTACAATTTTTTTTCACTTATCCGGAATCTGCTTAAGTGAACTTTTTTTTTCACTTAAGCTGGGTTCGTTTAAATGAAAAACCTGCTGAAGTGAAAGAAAGACTATGACATTTTGCAATTTCTCTTAAGCGGGTTTTACTGTAATTGTAAATTGAAAATTCTGTATTGTTTGTCATTCTTCATAGAATTAAATATTTCATCCCTCCCTTACAAAAGGGAATACATAATACATATTCAGATATCGCCACTATTCACTCCTGAAAGTATGCAATATCTAGGTTTCACGGTTTTACGACTTTTCTAGTCGGAAATGCAACAAAAAAATCTCCATGCAAATCGGATGATGTACGAACAAAAACCCAATTTGTATATATTTAGGTTAAATTAAATATATACAATTCAGATTTGGCCTTACGTAATATTTTCATAGAAACTGCAATCTCCTAAACTTTTAAAGTTTTCGACTTACCTATATGGTTCTAAACGATCGCAACTACAAGAAAAAATTAATTTAACTAAAAATAAAATAAAATTTTTAAGCCCCATAGGTATAGTTTGAACTAGAACACAAATGTAAAAAATAATAATAATTAGATCTTGGTATCTAAATTATACTTATCTATCCATTTCTATTATTATTAAATTTATCACGGAACTGTGGAAAGTATATTTGTTTACAGGTATTTAATTACATATAGCAAATAATAATATAAATTGATTCAAATAATCACAAGCACAAAATCTAGCTAAAAATATTCATTATAAGAATATACAATACCTTTATTCAAGTCACTTTCTGTTTTTCTATCAAATCAAATTGTTTTAAACTCGTATATAAACTCTAACCCGCTCATAAACTGATTATTTGTTAGGTTTCGCATTTTTAGTAAAAACATGTTAGTCATCTTATTTTATGTTTTTGCTGTGGTAAATATTATTTCGAATATCATTTTACTTAATTTGTTAAAAAAAAATCAGCTCACTGTAAAACACCGCGTATGTGTATAGTTTTTTCAGCCTAATTTCAATGATGCCGCCATCGAAGACGACTACCTTGATCCAGCTGTGGAATGCTTGAGTACTGAAAATGTTACAGCCGATAATGCATTTGAATTTTTCACCAAAAACCTTACACTTGCCGAAGTAATACCGAATTTAAAGTGCTATGCTGCCTGTTGCCTTGAGGGTATGAATGCATTAGTTAACAACTGCACTTTTCAACCTGAGTTAGCCAAAAAGTATGTCACCGATAATGGATTGAGGAAGGATATGTTATCGGCATATGATGCATGTCATAATAGTTCGATAAGCATCATGGATCGCTGTGAATGTGGATATGAAATTTATAAGTGTGTTATAGAATATATGCAATTTCAACGAAATTAAAAGAATGTAGCTATGTATATGTTAAATAAAGTTCAGTTTGCTCAGAAAATACGGGATACGATATTCCTCCATATTCAAACCACCTTTTCGTTTATTTTTATATTTTCGTTAAAATCAAAGAAATTTTGAGAAAAATGTATGAGAAACATACAAAAAAGTAGGTATAGGACTTCGTAAGTCGAAAATTTTCAAAAAAATATTATTAATGTAAACAAATCTGCAGAATCTAATTCTGCAGAATGCCACCTTTTCGCAATTTCAGCGTAACAATTTTACAGAAAAAAAAAACAGAATTCAAACCACTTACCATAGATAGCCATTTTTTTTTTATTTCTGAAAAACATGCAAAAACGACTTAAGAGGTTCTTGACTTTAACCGTATATGTAATCTTGAAACCTTGATTTTTGTTCGGAATTTTATCATTACGAGTATTTACCCCATGAAATTAAACGCTTGAAAAAAAATCGATTACGCCACATTGATTGATGCAGCGCAATATTACTTACTCAAAAATATACAAAAGCTACATTTTATCTGCAATTTAACTGTATTCTCCTTGAGAACTTTTAACCTCATGCAAAAACGACAAGTAGTGGAGACTGGGGCAGATTCAACATATTTTTTTTTATTAATTATAAGCAACATTTTTTTTTTTTTTTTTTTTTCAAATAACGTGAATAGCATGTTTTATGTATTTATTTATTAAATAATAACGAAGGTGAAGAAATTTAGAAAACTAATTCTGTTTTAGTGGAGCGATTGAATATAATTCAATTAATAAGTTCAAGTGACCTCAACTCCTAAGATTGCGTTTCGCCCAGGTACGACTGTTGGGCTCATCAGTTAGATGCTGAGTGTGTTTATAAGAGTCGGTAATCATCGACCATAATTTGCGTCTTAGAAGGGTATGACAGCATCTAACTGATGAGCCGAACTGTCGTACCTGGGCGAAACGCAGTCTTAGGAGTTGAGGTCACTTGACTTATTAATTGAATTTATTTATTAAATATTTATTTTTTCGCCATTTTTGTTTTCTGTATCTACCATTTCACTTGTATATAATAACCACTTGAAGAAAAATCATCGTCTTCTCCTTAGTCCTTCCTGGTTAAATTTGAAAACTCTATATACGAATCTATCAGATCGAATATATTAAATTTTTACAAGAATTAAATCATCATTTAAAAATTAACAGCCTTATTTATTAGATTTCGCTAATACTCGTTTCAACCTCGGAATAGTTAAAACGGAGTCGAAGTACTTACTCCGTCTTTACGCCACGTCAAACAAATTCTTATTTATTAAGTCGTTTTAGCGACGGAGTAAATTTACTCCGACTTTACTTCGCCTCTTATCCTGAAAAACTTATTTATAAAATAATAAACGATGATTAGAGGCGGAGTAAGCTAAAACTGGTGATTAAAGCCGTAGCAAAGACGTTTTAGTATCTAATAAATGACATGACATTTAGTAACTAAAGAGGAGTGTAGAAGCAGTTTTTTTTGTCCGTTTGTTACTAATTGTAAGGCAAAAATGGATAGTAATTTTGCATTTATAAATGATTTAAATTATTTAAACGGTTTAGTTGGAGTACAAAACTCGTTTAATCCCATATTATAATAACCAGAGAGATTGGTTTTTTTTGTTAATATATTTGACATAAGGAGGGTGTAGCTAAAACCGTTTGACGTGGGGTTATGATGGAGTAAGTCCTTCGACTCGGTTTAACTATTCCGAGGTTGAAACGAGTATTAGTGAAATCTAATAAATAAGGCTGTAAATGTTTAAATGTTCAATATTGCCGAAAATATCCCATTCTCTCTTATAATTAAAAACTCTTTTCTTTTTCAAAGTGTATAAAGAAAGTTTAAATCATAAAGTCATAACGACTTAAGCAGTCTGTATAAATGGAGGAGTAACGATAAAAATCTTGCGCTCGCATATACTCCCAACCCAAAATAGAGATTTCCGTTTCGGAAGTGCAACAAAAGAAGTTAACACTCCATAAGAAAGGATAAACATAAACGAACATGAAGTTAAAATGAAATATTTTTTTTTTTGTTTCTTCATCGAACTTTTGAACTTGTGAAATGATTGATAGTTGAAGTAGTTTTTTTTTTTTTTGCTGCGCATATACAAATTAGCTTGGATTTGTAAGTAAGCTTTCATTAAAATTGAACTATGATACAAGAGAAAAAGTTGTGTATATGGTACTGCTCGTAAAAGTGTTAGTGTCGAGAAGGGTAAAAAAGTATTGCAAATTACAACGCATTATGTATGTTGAAGAATGGAGTTAAATATGTAAATCTAAGTAAAACATCATTTAAAAATTGTGTAAGAAAATAAAGATTTTCATACGATTGCAATGAACTTTCAAAATAATGAAAAAAAAAATATACTTAATAACGTGTTTTTGTGAAAAAATCATATCAAAGTCAAAAAAGCAACCTAAAAATGCTTAAAAAATGTGCTTGAAAATAATTTTCGGGAAAACCGTTATCCACACAAAAAAAATTGTATGGTAGATATAAATTTCTAACTGTTTTTGTTTAAATAAAAAAAATTTCAAAAATCGGTTGTAGTTTGGAAAAGTTAGAGACAGTCAAAGGAAAAAATAATAAAAACGAGAAAATTACCTCCTAAGTTTTTCGACTTGAAATGACCTCAGGAACTCATGGTTTTCTTCTGAGGCGGTGATTTCGGGACACCCTGTATACAAGAATAATTCCTTTTAAGTAATAAGATAAAATGTCTGGCTTTAAAAAAAAATAATGACACAATATTGTAAATTGAAAGATCAAAACCATAAATCTCAAAATCGAGAAAATGCGACATACCAATAAAGAACCAAAAATCTCGAAAACCAAAGTCCACGAGAAAACCTTAAATCCTGTTATACCAAAATCCAGAAAACCCAAAATCCTAAAATCCTTTAATTCCAGGTGCAGAAAATCCAAAATCAATAAAACCCAAAATCACAGAAAACTCAAAATCTAAAAAATGCAGCGCATATTATAAACCTTATTTACCTTTGTGCTATAAATATTTTCAGAAATAGTTATTCTATGTATTTTCACCACTCAACTCTGTTTTGAAAAGGGTCAATACAGTCGGAAAATATGCAGGCAAGGCATGGGCACAGCACATAGGCACTAGGCACTAGGCACTAGGCACTAGGCACTAGGCACTAGGCACTAGGCACTAGGCACTAGGCACTAGGCACTAGGCACTAGGCACTAGGCACTAGGCACTAGGCACTAGGCACTAGGCACTAGGCACTAGGCACTAGGCACTAGGCACTAGGCACTAGGCACTAGGCACTAGGCACTAGGCACTAGGCACTAGGCACTAGGCACTAGGCACTAGGCACTAGGCACTAGGCACTAGGCACTAGGCACTAGGCACTAGGCACTAGGCACTAGGCACTAGGCACTAGGCACTAGGCACTAGGCACTAGGCACTAGGCACTAGGCACTAGGCACTAGGCACTAGGCACTAGGCACTAGGCACTAGGCACTAGGCACTAGGCACTAGGCACTAGGCACTAGGCACTAGGCACTAGGCACTAGGCACTAGGCACTAGGCACTAGGCACTAGGCACTAGGCACTAGGCACTAGGCACTAGGCACTAGGCACTAGGCACTAGGCACTAGGCACTAGGCACTAGGCACTAGGCACTAGGCACTAGGCACTAGGCACTAGGCACTAGGCACTAGGCACTAGGCACTAGGCACTAGGCACTAGGCACTAGGCACTAGGCACTAGGCACTAGGCACTAGGCACTAGGCACTAGGCACTAGGCACTAGGCACTAGGCACTAGGCACTAGGCACTAGGCACTAGGCACTAGGCACTAGGCACTAGGCACTAGGCACTAGGCACTAGGCACTAGGCACTAGGCACTAGGCACTAGGCACTAGGCACTAGGCACTAGGCACTAGGCACTAGGCACTAGGCACTAGGCACTAGGCACTAGGCACTAGGCACTAGGCACTAGGCACTAGGCACTAGGCAGTAGGCACTAGGCAGTAGGCACTAGGCAGTAGGCACTAGGCACTAGGCACTAGGCACTAGGCACTAGGCACTAGGCACTAGGCACTAGGCACTAGGCACTAGGCACTAGGCACTAGGCACTAGGCACTAGGCACTCTTGTTCACATAATCCCAAAAATTATTTAAACACAGAATTAATGGATTGATTCCTGGGTTTAAAAAAGGTTATGACATGACATTGTATAAGTGTTGCCGTTGATTACGATTTTTATCTTGTCTCAACCTAACCTAAATGCCCTAGACTTTTTATGCATCGTATCCAAAACACCCTTATCTTTTTTATTTGTTTAATTTTTGTCCAATGTTTGACTTTCAATCTATCACTTCTGGTTCTTTTTTTCCACTATTCGACAGTAAAATATTTTATTAGTACACTCTTTTATGTAAGATTTAAATATACACTAATTATTAAACAAAAAATAAAAATAATATTTAAAAAAAATGGTTTATTTTCTATTTCCCCCACTGTGTGGCTCATATTGGTTTATTTTGTTTTTCCCTTCTGTTTCACTAAAATAAGATTCAAAAGACTGCTATTACTCTAAATCTTAACCTTAGACCTTTGTACGGTGAAATACAAATTATGTCTATCGCTTAAATTGTAATAAATATTTTTTAAACAGAACACTCTGAAACACCCTGTACAGATATTTTTTTTTTTTTGAAACTCACCAGCTTGATAGCTTTAAAAATTTCCTTTATCTAAGTTTAAACAAAAATTGTTACGATATCGTTATTGGTTAAATGTAGTTATGATTTTAGCAACCAAAAAAGTCGAAACGGGCCACTGTGTGACCGACCGCGACGGCCGTATGATTTATGAATACTGCGTAAATCAGCTATTTTTAACAGAAATAAAAATGTGCAACTTATTCAATAGAAGTATTTTTTTTTAATATTTACTAAGACTGCCTACGTTCTGTAAGTCTCGCAGCAGCAAAAGTAGTCGAAAAACGACGAAAATTGAAACAAAAGGTTTAGAACTTTTTTAAAAAAAAAAAACACAAAAAATTCGAAAAAATGAATGAAATATTTATTTGAATCGATAGTTTGAACCTTGCAATTTAATGTTTAAAGATAATTTCATGCAAATGTTGACCGCGGCTGCGTCTCAGGTAGCCCATCCGCTGAGTCCAATTTTGGCATACTCTTTCACACATATCGGCCGGTATCTCACGAATGAATGCATGGATGTTGGCTTCCAGTGCGTCAATCGAAGCGGGCTTGTCCCTATAGACATTAGCCTTGACATACCCCCACAAAAAATAGTCTAATGGTGTCAAATCGCACGATCTAGGCGGCCAATTGACCGGCCCGAAACGTGAAATTAACTGTTCACCAAACTCGCCTCGCAATTGCGCCATTGTTTCGCGTGCTGTGTGGCATGTGGCACCGTCTTGTTGAAACCACATATCATGCAAGTCAAGAACTTCCATTTCGGGCAAAAAAAAGTTTGTTATCATCGCTCGGTAGCGTTCACCATTGACAGTAACGGCGCCGAATCGACATTTCGCGGTCTTCTGTCACACTAGCTGATACGGCCGCAATATTTTCTTCACTACGCACAGTACGTAAACGTGTTGGTGGTTTAATGTCCAACAAAGTAAATTTGGTGCGAAATTTGGTCACAATCTTCCGAATAGACTGCTCAGAAGGTCGAGAATGCCGACCATAAAATGGAAGCAGCGCGCGATGAACATTTCGAACTGAGCACGAATTTTGATAGTAAAATTCAATAATTTTCAAGCGTTGTTCATTTGTAAGACGATCCATGGTTAAATTGCAAACCAAACTGAAGCTGTTTGACAGTGACACAAGGTACTAAACACACGTCAGCTGTCAAAACCAGTGTTGCCAAAACCAAACCAGCTAAAAAATCACCCGTTATTTTCCAACGTTTATCGACCAATTTTATCGATGCGAGAGTTACATACAGAACGTATAGGCACAGATCAGAATTGAAACATGCATTGCAACAACAACACAAAATTCTCTCTATATGGGGATCAAGTTTCAAAAAATTTGATTTTATTATGGCTATTGGCTTTGTTTTCAGTTTTTCAATTTATTTTAATAATTTTTAGAAAAGATTCAACATATGCATTTAAAATAAACAAGAACAACGGACATGGGTATTATAACGAATTGTTGTCACTCTAACCCATTTTTTTTTTTTAATTTTCATGGGATGCTTTTTATGGACCATTAGCGATGGTAAAAAACAGATCCTGCTAAAAACGTATACAACTTATCCTAAGTATGACCCTTTCATTAATTTTCTCAACATTTAATTCTTCTGACACTTCATTCTATATCTCAGATTCCAAAAAACAAATTACCTACGTATTTGCATTTTTTTGAAAATGAAGTCTAAAAAAAAAACAAAACATTAAATCCTGTTGCTTTTCTGTCTGAAGCAACCATCACCCTCATGAAAATGTGTTACTAATAATAAAATCAAACAAAATATATTATTACACTCAGGTCTCCCCCTAAAAAAATAAAACAAAAAGAATAGAACCATTGCATGGCTTACTAAACTCCAGACAAATTACTTAATGAAAAATTACTTATGCAACTCTTAACACTTAATCATTTAATTTTCTCGCCCTACCGTGTGTCTCGGTATATAGTATAGTCGATTTAGTCTTACGGGAATCCCCTTTTTTCGTATAGCCACATCACTATATCAACCGATACTCATTTCTTACTCACTACATCATCATCATACTCCCCATGCCCCACCCCGCATCGTAGTCACTCGTCGACTGATGGCAAAAACGCTGCCAACATTGCCACAGCAGCAGTAGCAACACACGCTCCATGATGTTTCAAATGATTTCGTTTCATAAAACAACAGACTTTAAAATGGCGTATGATTAAAAATGGCACAAAGAATTAACTTGCTCACAATGTAATTAATCATATACCCCCACAGCCTACACCTTATACCCTATATATTTTCCCACTGGCACACAAAACACCCAGAAGCACATAAAAACACGAAAAAGCTTTTCGTGTCATTAATCAAAGTTTTGAAAACCCCAAAAACTGGGGCGAACCAAACGTTGCTTCCGCCCGCGCCACCATCAACCAAGCGATGCTGCAACAATAAAGTTCTCATGTCCTGATTTTCAGGGACGTTTAGCTTGGATGTTTTATTTTTTTGTTTGTTTTGTTTTTTTTTCAGCAGGGGGGTTTGGAACTTCAAGAAAGTTTTCGTTTCTTTTCAAAAAAAAAACTGCCTCATTTAACCCTTTTTTGTGGGGTTTGGGAAACCTTGTCTTGATGTCTTGTAAAAGCTGTCTCTTGAATTATGTCACGATATACCGCTTGCTACCTTTACTTTTCTTTGGCTGCCACATTCATGTTTCTTACCTTGTGACACATGGGTGACAGTTATTTATGGACTTGGTCGCGCGAGTTAAACCCTCTCTGTTAAAATCACTACGTATGGATCAGCAAAAAACAAGGAATACAAACAAAAAAAGGACTAAAAAAAATCCAACAAGGATAACAAAGCCAAATACAATATCAGTCACGTTATATGTCTAACATATACTGCTGCATTAAGCCCAAGACGATGTTTGAGACTATGCAGACTTCCTGTTGACATGATGCGGTTGTAATCGGTAGGATGTGGGAGGTAGGTCATTTTTACCACCATATTCCAATCTGAATACAAAATACACAAGTAACTACCTATAGTTTCTATATATACCTACAAATATACAAGCCCCTTGAAGTAAATCAACTCAAAGGATTATAAATTCAACAAATGCTGAAATAAATAATCCCCAAGCGATAGATGACATGGTGTGTCCTTCCTGGAGTGTGTGTTTTGTGTATATAGGTCTTTTGTCGCGTCGTTGACTAACTTCCGGTCTATATGGTGGTGTATAAAAATATTCATATACACACACACTTATATGAAGATATTATATGGATTACAAATTTCATGGTTGCCGACGCCGACGACGACGGGACGCGTCTTTCTTTAGGTATGCCTTGGATATCCAATCTTTTTGTAATTTTTTTTCCAAAATCTTCTCAAAACCTATGTGTAGAGATTTATGTTTAAATTTGTGAATTTTAAATTAAATTGAATTTTGAAGGTCCTGCAGCAAAGGACCACCCACCGTGGAAGATTTGCCGTTTTTTTCGTTTTTCGTTTTTGGACTTTGGATTCTGATTCTTTCTTTCATCTGCATTAGAGCATAATAAATTTTAGTCTTTTTTGGCTTAGGGCTAGACAATATTGCAATAACTTATCCACTTTGTTTATATTTTTAAGGAGGAAGATGATACTCATAGAATACCTATTCAATACAGAGCAGCTTGTCTTTTATTTTTTATTATATTTCAGTGCATGACAAATCTTATGCCCAAATAATGGTTGTTGTCTGGAGATCATAACCAAGATCTTATGACAAAACAAATCAACGCCTGGAAATGAGTAACATACATTGTACCAACTCATATGAAGGTGTTATTGGCAAATATTATGATAATCCTTTTTTTGAGCAAGTATTGGTTTGAGTAAAAAAAGGTTCCAGGCTGTAATAAAAATTAACACTATACGATGGTCGAGAAGTCCAAGAAATTGGGATTTTTCATATCGTCCATTGGTCTGTGCGTTCAATGTTATTTGAGCTAGAATCGAACGGTTAGACCAATTTGCTTCAAATTTAGTACAAAGCTTTTTTTTTGGGATTTCTTAGAATCAAGAAAAGTCTAATGTTTTGCTTTGGCTTATTTAAAGTGCAGGTACCCACTGCGATATGTACAACGATTTCGGTTTTTCAAATTTTCTCGAAAATTGAACTAACGATTTTGATTAAACATTGTACTTGTAATGATCTTTGTGATTTTAAGAAAATGGCGTTTCAGGTTTTTTCCAAAAAAAACTTGCATTACGAAATTATGATTTTGACGTTTTTTGAAAAAAAAAATTCATAGTAATTTTAAATATTATACGCAATGCTGTAGGTTTAATTTTAAAATTTTGAAAATAAAAATTTTTAACAAAAAATAAAAATGAACTGCACAAATCTATTTTATAGTACCTACTTTTGACTTTTCTTAACATTTTCTGCTAAAGACTTAATATGCAGCTAAAGTTAAAGTTCGTGGGATCCAATGCTGATAATTCTTATATTACATCAGCTGCTATACCTACTATGCTAAATTCATGATCGACTATATCCTGATTGTTTTAATCTTATCATATTATTGGATATTCGAACAAATTATTCCTTTTAGCCTTTTGGACATCCACATAAAAAATAGTGTCGCAGATTTTTTTTTTTAATTTTTTTTTTCATATGGATCATCAATAATTATACAGAAAAACTAGTGGACTTTTTATGATCAATTATTCTGGCTTTTTGGATGGAATACTTTATACCTTTAAGTTATGGGGTCAATTTGGACCCCAGAGCATGTTTAAACATTCATAACTTTTTTGTTTTTAATTTTGTCGCCTTGGGATTAATATACTAAGTGAACAAAATTCAATTTTCTATTAATTTTTTATATTTTAATAGTCACTGAAATTTTACAGAACTTTCTTCGATTTTTATTCTAGAAATAGTCCATACATCTGACATGGGGTCCATTTGGACCCCACTATTGAAAATCTAATAAAAATCAAATAATTAGGTATTTTATTTCAATTAGAACATAATACATAATACTAATTTAGCTTGAAGTTATTTGCAGTTCCGGAAAACATTTGACGCATACGGTGTTTGTCTGACGAAGGCAACAATATCTACCATAATAATCGCAGATGGTTCTTCTTTTCTAGTCTGCTGCTCTTGGGCAATGGTGACATGGGCCCCTTTTACAAAAAAAAAGCCTCTAGGCAGAGTTCAGTCGGTCTTACGAATACCGGCTGCACTCCCCTCATAGTGCGGAGGGCATTCAAAGCAGTTTTTTCTAAAGCGTTTTGTGATGCAGGTTGTGAACGACCATTCAGTTCCAACTCCATCATGATTCGGCTCCTCCACCAGTTAGATAAGCTTATCGTTTCTGAACAAATTTTTGTTACTTCTATAGTTAGATTGAAGCTTCGAAAAATGATGACGGTTGGAATGGTTCTCCATTCAGTTTATATTTGAAACTAAAAAGTAGTACACGGAAATCTCTATCGAAGTCAAAAAAATTTTTGATGACCTGGGTCCTATTTCACCAAGTACTTTTCACTTTTCCTTTAAAGTAAAGTAAAAGTGCAAATTGTTTCTCAAAGGAATATTCATTTTTTCAGACTATTTTTGAAAAGTGAAAAGTAAAAGTGTTTAACCAATTTTCAATAGATCTCTGCATTTGAATTTGTATTTTGCAAAGTTCCAAAGTAAAACTTGGATTGTATCAATTTAGATCAATTAAGCTAGGATAAGGCGGTCAACGTTCATACGTTGACTCCTTAAAGTCACCAAAAATATCATACCTAAATATATTGTCGACGTTGCTGTCTCAACGCATGAAATGTTGACGATCACATGAGTGACACCAGTCGTTCAATAATGTCCCAAAATGGATTGACGTCTTATATGTGCCAACGCGTTTTGTTTTCAGTCCTTTGTCGTCCCGTGGACATGTTAAAATATGACGATTATATGACTTGACCATATTTGAACACAAAATTAACCATTTTTAGCGTTGACAATCAGAAGGTGTAAAAAAATTAATTGATCAAGCTATAAATGTACTCTCAAATTCCGCTAAAGGATGCCTATACAATATTATTAAATATATATTAAAAAAACATTTAAAAAAAATCGAAATTTTAAGATTACATTTTATGCTCCGGAAATTGTTTTTTTTTTTGTTTTTTTTTTTGTTTAATGACATTTGGACCGAAATGTTTAATACAATATGTCAAGATATAGTTTATTGCCTATCTGTCAAACTATAAACTGCCAAATTCTATTGCAGGATGGCTACGATGTCGATGGATTAAAAAAACCTCTAAAAAATAATAAAAATAATTAAATTTTATTTTGTACATCTGAAAATGCGATTTTAATCTTTCGGGTGACATTTGAAACGAAATATTCGATTTACCACAAAATATAACTTTTTATCTATCTGTCAAGCTATAAAATGTCCAATTCGATTGAGCGATGGCTACGATGGCGATAGATTAAAAACACAAAAAAATTTTGAAATTGAGATGAAGCCTAGGTTGACCCAAAAAAATTCAGTTGTGTCACACAAAATCACAAATTTTTGTTACTTCTAGGTGAATCAACGCGTTGACCCTAAAATTCATGTTCTTTGGTAAACTCCGTCAAAATTAAAAAAAAAAAATATCCGAATATCCATTGTTTCTTCCTCATTTTTAAAATGATTAATTTTTTTATTTTTTTTCGACAACTTTTCAGAACAAAAACTTATTTGCAAATGAAAACTTCTCTTTACACATTAGGTACTGAAAAGCTTTTCAAAATTCTTAATATAATTTGCAAAGTTTATTTGTTTGATGAAACAAAAAGAACAAATACTTTGCAAATTTACAAAACTTTGCAAATCTGCGTTTGATGGAACGTATTTTGAAAGGAGGAATACTTTTCAATTCAAAATTGTCCTCTTTGCAAATTTGTGTTTAGTGACACGAAATTTGAAAAGTAAAAGTGCAAAGTTCCAAAGTGAAAAGTGTTTGATGAAATAGGTCCCTGATATATGACTTTTTTAGTTAAATTTCAACTTCACTGCTTTGGAAAATGTTTGCAAATCAAATTCATATAGGTATGTACATAAGTTAGAAAAAATATAATTGAATATATCTTGGATATGAAAAAAATTTCATAGAAAATATTGTGTGGTCCAAATGGACCCCTTGTCCGATTGTACCGACTTTTTCCGGGTTAATATTAATTTGAGGTACTAAGATTCCAGAAGCAAAACCAGGCTACGACATTTACTAGATTTATTAATAGGTACGTTTTAATTAAGATTCATGAGGGAAAAGTTTTATTTTTTATATGTATAGCAATTGTCCTATTCTCTACTACTTATTTTAATAATTGTCAATAATGTATTTAATTTGTTTCAAAATTCACAAATTTTAATGTAAAATGTGCATTGGAAGCAATTTTTTAATTTTCTATTTTTCAATGATTCTATGAAAGGTTAACATTTTTTTTTCTTTGACAGATTCAAGGAACTGATTCCACCAGGTGTTCAATATTCATCATTCCAGAAGACCTATTATAAAGATTTTTTATTTTAAAATAAGAATCTACAAGTTGCCATTCAATCAAACACAACCATTTATTGACCTCAATTTCCTTTACTGACTTGCAGTAGGTTTGCCCTTCATAATACCTTCATAGCAACATCATATCAAAAATGTTCAAGTGAAAACAAAATAAAACTTCTTCTTTTTCGTCGATGTATATATAACTTCTGACTTTGTTTCTTTATTTGTTTTGATTTGATTTCCATCTCTGAAGAATAAAATTTCCATCAAAAAAACCCTTCTATTTATTTCAGTGTTATACTCCTTGAGCATGCCATTGGTTTTTTTTTTTTTTTTTTTTTTTTTTTTTTTTTTTTTTTTTTTTTTTTTTTTTTTGAAAACTCTTGCAAGCCCAGAGAAACAATTCCGATTGCAAAAACAACAAGTTTTCCTCAACTTACCCAACATGTATATACGAAACACACACGGAACCGTTTTATTATTAAAATTGAATTGAATCATCAAAAGGATTCTATCCGTTGATTTGATTGACTGCTCTTATACATTGTTCTTTTTTTTTACTTTTCTAAAATACTGGAACTTTGTATACGAAGATCCTTCGGAGAGAAGAAAAATAAAAAGAACATTTCAATGTGAAAAAAACGATGTACAGTGCATGTTGGCTTACAATGTGTTCTTCTTTGGAAAATGCAGAAATGAAAGTTATAGTTATTCCACGAAACAAACTCTCTTCAGGCGGTGAATTGATGCTGTTTTTTTTTTGTTTATAAAATTCAAAGAATTTCACGAAGGAATAGATTGTACCTTTTCATCGGTGGATAAATATTTTTTTTTTCACATGAAATAACAACTACATCAAAGAATTTGAACTCCATACCAGAAACTTATAATTATAGAAATAGCCGAGGAAATAAGACAAAAAATCTGAATTTTGGTGTAATGCTTTGTTTTTCCGTCAAAACTAGTTTTTAGTACCTGAGTTAGCTCAAAGTTAAACTAGAGTTATTTTATCCTGCAAATAAATTAAACCCAGGTTAGTTCCAGAAGAAGTTTTTCAGTGTCAAGTTTTTAACTTTTTACTATCAAAATTCTATTGAAATCAGAGAGAAATCAGGTACAGTAGAATCTCAAAAAGATGAACAGATAAAAAACAGGGCCCGTTCATCTTTTCAAATTGTTCATCGTTTCGAGCATCAACGTTTTGTTGAGGAAGACCATATGGCTATAAATAAAAATATTAAAAATTATTTACATAACAAGTTAAAATAAGCCATAAAACACTGTTCAGGAGGAACTAAATGCAAAGAAAAAGAACATTATTAAGTTTGGAATAAAGTTTTCATCTTTTCGATTACAAAATTTAAACCTGTTCATCTTTTTGAAGACTCAAAAGTGGATATATTTCGTTCATCTTTCCGAGCTGTTCATCTTATAGAAACGTTCATCTTTCCGAGATTCTACTGTATTTGGAAATACCTTTTCATTATCGAAATAGAGAGGGCGATGTTATAGATAGGGTGATTTCCATAATTTTCCATAATTTTCCCTATCGATTTCGATAGGGTTTCGTCACATTTCTGTCAGAAATTTAATTAATCCAGAGTTAACTCTCCAAATTCGACGAAATAACTCGGAACGAATTTGGAATTTAAATTAACTGACATTTTATTTCAGGATTTAATTTGGGGTCTCGAATCGAAAAAATGTTCCCATAAGTAATTTTACCTTTGCTTTTGATTTTGATAGGTCAAACGGGGATATATTTGTGAACATTTCGAAATTTTTAGTTATTTTTAAACGACATAGCTTATAAAATTCTACACACAAAATACACATTTAAGCACTTTTTTATACATAACATCATTTGATTCTGAGGTTGACGTGCATAAACATTACACAGTTTAATGGACTCATTTTCACGTCACGCATTGTATTTTTGCCAAACTTCAAACTATGTTTTTCTCAAAATATTATATTGATCTTAAGAAAAAAATGTAATTATTTTTGGGTGAAAAATTCGACTGAATCTTCGAGATACTCTTGGAGGGTTTGTCAATTCCAGTACGATCCAAACGATCCCAAGACCTTTGGCGTGACAGTCCTACTTTTGGCTTTATTTTTAAGTTCTTAAGCGATTTGTTTTAAATGTACTTATTTTTACTAAAAGTATAGATACTTCTTGAAATTATATCATCAGAAAAAGAACACTTGTAGATAGATAATTTTCCTGACCAATTACCTTATACAAGCATCTACTCTCACATAAATCACTTCTATATTATTTCCAATTGGAAAAACGCATAAAATTCACATTACTATCCAATTTACAAACAACCGTATGCACAACCCTCATCACTCTACAAGGATAATTTATTGAGAATAACCTAGTAAACACACAAGCACACACCATTCCATTTCCACTTACTCCTATATAGCACCAAACCAACTAGTATTAGACAGACCGACAGAGAGGAACAAATATTTTATTTATTACTTCTTGAGAAAATTATTCAAACGACCACAAAAAAAAAAAAAAACCACACCACAGAATAGGTTATATAGGTATACAGGAAGTATAAATTCTATCTGTATATGTAAATATTATGGAGCTACGACTTGGCAAAAAAAAAAAAAATGCGAAAAACGTTTAAATGCAATAATTCTATAGGATTTTTTTTGTACCCACCCACACACCACACATGCTGGAACAGGGCATCTTACCACTTTCGACAGAAAATCACAAATCTTTTTATAGTTTTGATTACATTTATCTTTTGCTCCTGGGGTATATCCTTCTTCAATGCGTTATATACATCCTTAACATCCTGATGGTGCACCCAAACACTATAACATGATGCCAGACTTGGCATAGTTTAAAGACAATTTGTTCGCACTCGACTATCTCTCTCTCTCTCTGTATCTTTCTGGGAATTGAAAGAGGAGGATTGGGTATTTTTCTAGCTTGGGAGGAGGCTTTTGCTATATCCTTTTTACTTTCAATCGGTTATCGATATATAAGTTATAAGGATATCAATTGAGTTTTGCTTATTCCACATATTTGACTTGGCGTCTCGAAGCTCCCGTTGTCGTCGTTATATCCTATCACTTGCCGAACATAGCCCCTGAAGCAGTGTTTCATTCTCTGTTGGGCGCCATTTTAAGGGATATATGATTGTTATTTTTTTTTTTTTTTTTAATTTTATTTTTCAGCCCCTCGACTGCCATTCTTTATTTTTATTTCTCACCAAGCGCATTTCAGACAAATAAATTTCAAGAATTTTTCATTTTATTGAAAACGATCCTTTGGAGAGAGAGGGAGTAAGTATAGAGCAGAGCCTGTCAGAAAAGTGGGTTTCGAAAAATTCCAAACGCATTATGGCAAAAGGCACCTACATATATAAGAGTTTGTGTATATGTGTCGAGAGAATTGAAAGCGTATAATATAATTGTGAAATCCGGCAAGTTTGACTTGGGGAAAAATGGCAAAACCTTTAAATGGTATTACCTATAGGTGCTGCCACCGCGCCGCCCGTCGACGATGCCGCATCATTCGTTGATGGAGCGGTGCGGGGGTCGGGGCCGTAGATTTACCATTATCTCCAGTTCTTCTAGACTCGGAAACTATACCATAAGCGTGTAATAATTGTATACGAGTGTCTGTCTGACTGTGTTCATCGCTTACGCTTACACAATCGAGAAAATATATCTGCAACTATACAACAACAACTGTATTTATCTGCAGCAGTCCTTTTGCAGAACATTTTGGAAAAGTATACTCATCGTGTGTTTATTGTATATGTAGGTAGCATAGTATTCATGACGGAGATTGTAATAAAAAGGATTCCGCTGAGTGTGCCGTTATTTTGCATTCAATGGCAGGATTGCTTTCAATTCGACATAAATAAAATTATTTTTGTAAGTCCTGAGAGTCTTGTTTTTTTTTTTTTTTTTTTTTATTTCTTTTTTTTTATATTTTCTTGCTATTTAATGTTTTATATCATCGTAGCAGACATTCACATTGTGAGTGGTGTTTTTTTTGGAGTACCTACCTACATACTCGTATAATATCTAGGTAGGTAGGTTATACTTGAGTTTTTGAGTTTATTTATGTTTTCTTCCTTTTTGTATTTTAAATCATTTTTAAATTATTTATGTCGATTTGGGCTTGTTTTCTTGTTGTTCAGTTTTGGAGTGTCTGGACTGAAATTTGTTTTATTTTTTTGTTGTTTTTATATCTTCATTAAGAAGTGAGACCAAAAAAAGTACCTATACCTATACCAATGGAAACAAAAAACATTGAAAGAATGATACTCACCTTAAAAATGAGACTTTGAATTTTAAATATCCCACAGATTAACCTATGCAGACAAGGTGATTTGCATAAGAAGTATGAAAAGGCTACAATAAGTAAGTTCGACGAGGTCAGTAAAGAGTAAATTTTAAGGATTGGCGTACACTAGGAAATTTAGTTGGGGTAACTTTTACTTGCTTGGTTCTATGAGACATACCATTTTTAAACAATAGATAATTTTTTTTTTTCAAATAATACGGTACATCGTACAGCTATAAGTTCACACACAAAATTTAGTCAAAATCGTAGACGCGGTTTTTGAGAAAAATGAGATTTATACTGGTTTTTAAATATTTGTATGGGAGGTACCGTTATAACTATTTAGCTATAAGAATAATTTTCATTTAAAATCTGCTAGATAATGTTAAAAAACTGCTCGGTGCCAAGTTTAATAAAAATTGACCAAGTCGTTTTCGAATTATAAAGTTCTCAAAAAAAATTTTGAAACTTTTTTAAAAATCCAAACAAAATTTTTTTGAAAATTTTGGTAAACAAAACTTGTAAAACTTTTTCAAACATTTTCATTGATCAATGTCAGTTGCACTGTTTTTGAGAAAATCGAAAATCAAAAAAAAAATTGTTATATGCGAGGAACCATTTTTAACGAGTTTTCTGAAATGTTTTTTTTATAAAATGGTTGCCTTTTTGTAAAAAAATAACTGATTTTTTTTTTTAAAGTTGTAGGCACGTTTTTGAGAAAAATAAAATTTTAATTTTTGATAAAAAAATTTTTACGGCCGGTACCGTTATTTTTGGTCTTATAAAAAATGAAACAATGTGTGGGGGGAATGCCCAAAAAACCCTAGGTACCAACTTTGAAGAAAATCGGCCAACCCGTTTAGGCTGCAGCCGAAAGGACAGACAGACAGAGATAGAAAACAGATTTGAATTTATTTAAAAGTCTAAAACATATTTTCTTTAACATTTTGATATGCAATATTATTGAAACTTATTAGAATTTTTTGTATTTATAAACAAAAAAAAAAGCCAAAAAATAAAAAAAAAAATCTATGAGGTACGGTTAGTAACCTTATTATGTAAATTTAATTTATTAAATGTTCAAATGATCGTAAATAAATATTAACAGTACCTCACAGAATTTTGTATATAAAAATCGTATATAGGAGTCATTTTCGAGAAAATTTGACCTTGGATATAGTCCACACTAGATATTCGTCGCGAAATTTATGTATGATGAACTGAACATAACAAAAAATTGCGTATATTGACAAAGGCCCTTACTAGTCAACTGATGAGCCCAATTGAGATCGCCGGGACGAAACGCCAATTTTTTGTAGGACTAAAGGCCGTTGAAAGCTATTTTAAACTTTCCTTTATAAAAATATTTTTTGTTTGAAATCTCCAAAAGATAAAGTGTGAAAACCGCTTCGTGCCAAGTCGACAAAGTCGTTTTTAAAAAAATGAAACCCAAAAAAAAAAATCTAAAATTGTTTTGACATCAACATGATGTACACCATTACCATCTGATTTCTTTAACAAATCTTAATTTATGAGACAAAAATTTTAAAAATCTTTGAAGCGGATTAAAAAAAAAAATTTATATGTAGGTAAATAAATTTTGAAAACATTTTTAAAGGGTATGGTATGTTTCGCAAAAATTGTCTGGCAAACTAACGTTTCGCGGGGATTCATTTCGCCGTTTCTCGTTCCGCAATTTTCATTTAGTTTTTAGTTCGATTGGATTTTTGAATTTCCGCAACTTTTTATTTGGCATTTTGTTGTTTTGCTTTTTTTATTTAGCAATTTATTATTTCGCTTTTTTTTATTTGGCATTTTGTTGTTTCGCTTGTTTTTATTTGGTATTCAATTGTTTTGCAATTTTTGGGGATGTATAACAGTCAAATTCGGCCTTATTTCGTTTTCGAAATGAAATAAAGCCAATTTGTCCTTATTTCCATTTTCAATACGAAATAAGGATAAATTCTTTTGTTGGGCCTTATTCCACGTCACCGTAAAATACTCAAAAATGAACGATTTTCCATTTAAATAATTACTTCTCAAAACAACATTAATATTAATTATCAAAACAGATAAACGGCGAAATAATCTATTAGCGACTTAATAAAACGGCGAAATAATGAAACGGCGAAACGTTATTTTGCGAAAAAAAACAATTGGCCAAATATCAAACAACGTAACAAAAAAAAAACGAAACAACAAATTGCTAAATGATTTTTGCCAAATGATTGAAAATATTTTTGAAAAAAAGCAAAGAAAAACGCCGAATGTTAATTGCGTAATGATTGAAAAACGTAATGAATAAACAACCAAACGTAAATTGCCAATTGTGGATTGCGAATTAAACGAAATATTTATAACGATTAAAGCGAAACAAAGAAATGCCAAATGAATTTTGCCAAACAATGGTAACCCATTTTTAAGAAACAAAATCGGTATGCCATTTTTTAGTTTTTATTAATGCGGTGTTAAAACATTAATTTTGAAGAAAAATCATTCATCCATTTTCGAAATATCGGATTTTCAAAAAATAATTTTGAAATTTGCTTAAAAAATCTAAAATTTATGTTTTTTGAAATTGTTGATATGAAATATCACTAGACACCATAGACAATTCTATGGTAGGTACGTACCATTTACTGTTTTTTTTGTCTTAAGAATATTTTTTATTTAGAGTTGATATAGGTATCTGCTAGATAATGTTAAAAACTTGCTGGGTGCCAAGTCTAATAAAAATCGAGTGAGTCAAATTATTAAATTTTCAAAAATAAATTTAAAAATCAACAAAAATAAATGTATGGTCATCAATGCTTTTAAAACTGTTAAAAATTGATCAAAAACAGTTCAACCATTTTTGAAAAAATGTTTCTATGGGAAGAGCAATTTTTTTCACAAAAAGCTAGCCATTTTGTATAAACAATTACAGAATGATTTTTTTTTTAAATTGTGGACAAGTTTTTGAGAAAAACCATTTTCATTAATTGGTACAAAAAGTTTTACTTAAGTCCCGTTATTTTAAGTCCTTAAAAAAAATGAAAAAAAGGTCCCGTTATTTTTAGTCCTTAAAAAAATGAAGAAAAAAAAATATGTGATCTCTATAGTACCAAGTTTAAAGAAAATTGAATCTCGAGTTCGATAATATCCAAATTAAAATAGGAAAATATAGGAGCACCCATTATAGTTCCTTCTGAAAGTTAAATAATCGTACCTTTTAATTGACCCAACGGCTTAGAAAGTCTGCTCCTTCCAAGCAACGAATTTACATTGATATTTATCTCTTCCTTTTAAATAAAAATTCTACAGAAATTGATCACTACTTAAGAACACCTCCCTATATATACTCTCAAATCATTTATCAATTTCCAGAAGAATAACCACATCCCTACCATTCATATACCAAGTCAGTATAATACTCGACTCATAGCTTGTTGAATTTCTATACAAAAGTTTGAAAAACAAAAATTACAAAAAAAAAATATCAACTCACAGCTGACTACTTTTAGTTTTTTTTTTTCTCATATCGGTCAATGAATACATCTTGTTCCCTTGCCGACTATTTCTAACCCCTGCTTTTCACTTTTAACTTTTTCCAAGAAGAAGCAGCAGTCAAAACTTTGAACATTTTTATCAAGTTTTCATTTGGAGGATTGTTTCACTCACTGGTTGCAGCTAGCAGTAGTGATGGCAGGCCAAAAACATAGAAGCAAGACAAAAAAAATTCACTCAAACAAGGACAAAAACACAAGCAACAGCGAGACCAACCAAACCAGCCAGCAGTCAAGGAAAAACAGATGGACAAAGTAAAGGAACACGGACACACACAACAAAAAAAAAAAAAAACAAAATAATAATAATAATAATAATAATAAAAAAAAAAACACATTATAAGGACACCATCAGGACCAAACTTGAAAATTACTTTTGCTGGTGAAAAGTTTTTGTTTTTGTATTTGTCCTTCTGTCTTGCACTATAGAGATTTCTCACTCTATATTTTGACCATCATGACTCCTCGACATAAGGGGAGAGGCTAAAGGACATTTTCCAGTATAAATTTGTTTCAAATTCTTTCGGTCACCAAATACTAGGGCTGACGACGATGACAACGACGACTACACTGGTGGTACCTATTATAACTGGTTCTCTATTCCTTATAGCTTCAGTTGTTGCCTCTTGTACTTGTCATATATATACCTACAGAGTTATGTCTAACTAGTTTTATCTTGGTGTTGCTGTTGCTTCCTGAATTTATGCAAATATCTCTGTTATCCTTGTTGTCGGAGATGTCATGCTGTCATGAATTAAATTTTTCCAAATTTCTTTTTCCAAGTGTCCTCTTCTTGCCTTGCCACTCTTTCTTCATTTTTTAGAGTCATCATCATCAGTTTTGTTGTTGTAGGGACAATGGACGACTTCCGGTATAGAAGATGCAAAGGATGAAGAACTCCAAAACGATGAATTTTTGTTAACTTCTTAACAAAGCGCAGTCCCTGGACTGGATATATACACCAACACGAAAGCAAACATTGCTGGTGAATTTCAAGCTCTGCTTTTCCATCGACCAATATGATGTCAAGTTGATTTTGTGATATTGAAATGAAAGTCCTTATTAGCGATTCTCGAGTTTCATTGGCAAAAGCAGCAAAAACTGGTAATTAATCTTTATTCTCTTATCGCTGGATGGTTAAGTGAGATGGAATCTGTGTTGTGTTTTTCTCTCCATTTATAAGTAAAGGTATGTATGTTGTATATATACAGCTGTCCATTATTGTGTAGACAAAGAAATTGCCCAGGACAAAGTGGATCAGATCGGGAATTTTTCCTGAGAGTCTATAGAAACGAAAAATAACTCTAGTGTCATGATGAGGCGATTATGAGCTGAGATATGAAAATGTAGATAAATTGAGTCTTACCTAATTGTTTTTTTTAATCCTTCCTCAAAGGATGTAGATTTTGTGTAAGTATAGCTTTTTGTTTGTTTATGAACTTTGAGTAGATTTGAATTGATGGAAGAGTTTTAATTTTCACGAGATAATTAGTTCATTTTTTCAATTCCCTTTTTTTTACAAAATATTAAATAAAAATATATGTATTAGGTATTTTTTTTTAAATTTTTTTTATATTTTAAAATATTAATTTAATTTTGATATTTTAATTTATATTCTTCTGTCTTGAAACTTTTACTTTATCTCATCCATATTTTCAATGTATATTAAATGCCTTTCTCTATTTTACGTAACGAAGAACTCCATAAAGGAGTAAGACGCCATATAATGATAAACATGGAAGAGAATTAATTATTGAAGCTTTGCTTTCTACTCCAATATCTTCGTACTCATAATATGGAGTGGTGGTGTATCCTTCTGAACTTGCCTGAATAAAAAAAAAACAATACACAAATTTATAATGCCAAAAAATATTGAACAAAGCATTTATTATAAAACTCAACCTGGACTAACAATAAAGTTAGTGCTAAAGTAAATATTAACCAAGTCATAATGCCACTCCGCGCCGCGCCGTCAGGTTGGTCGTCGTCGATTGTTGGAAATCAATGTTTTAATGCAATCATGTGACAGGTACAATAATTTCTTGTCAATCAGTTTATATAGACGCTTCTGGTTCGTGTCAGTAAGTTATTATAGCTTTTGTTCGTAGAAACAAAAAAAAAAAAAAATAATAATTGTATTTGATTTGATAACCATAATTGATTTGAGTCCAACTAATTATTTTTACATCGACAGCGCTATCATAATATCATGTTTGCTTATACATACTTATAATTGTATAGCTAATTTTTGCTATTAATTATTTGTATTGCTCACATTTTGATTTGAAATATAAAAATTATTCTTTTTATGATTCAAAATAAATTACTTATAATATGTATGTGTAATGTTATTGTTTTCTTTTGAAATATTTTTATTCAAATCAATTTCTATAATGGATTCATATAAAATACATAGTAATATACGCCGCGCCGCTTTGAAGTGTTATCTTAAAAAGCTATCAAACTATATTTTCTTCTTTTCAAAAGCTTTTTAACAAAATAAACAAAAAGCTATAATATGAGCGACTGAATCGTACGAGCCTAATCTTGTGGTTTAAAACTAAAAGATGCGTAGAGAGAAAAAATATAAAAATTTAAAAAAATTTAAATTTGTGGCAATAAGACAGAGTAGGTATCTTAATGTTAAAAAACAGGTTTCGAGAAAAACGCACTTTTGTCTTCAATTTGTAATAAGAATTAATGTAAATTGGTTTTCAGAATTACAAGATAACTTTTCAACGGGTAATGATATCAAGATGGCGTTTGGGCAGAAAAGTAGCTCTTTAACTGTCAAACTGTAGACTACTGACAATCGAAAAACCGAAAAAACGCTTATGTCGACATATGCTATACTCTGTCTTATTGCCACAGAAATGTTATATTATTTTTTTTACTTAGGAAAAACAGATTTCAAAATTGTAACAAAATCAGTTCAGACATTAACGAGATATATAGACTAAAGATATAATGTAAAAACTAAAAAAATAATCTCATTTCTGTAGAAAAACTATAAAACCCTATTTCCGTAATGTGATTTTTTTACGTAAATTTTGAATACAGTTTTATTACAATTAATTAAAATATGGGTAGTATATTTGGACAAATGTTAAACGAAAATCTATGAAGCTGTTTTCGATAAAACATAAAAAAAACTTAAATCTTTGTTATCCGTTGTATAGATACTAATTCTATTATATTGTTCAAACTAATTTTTTGTCAAAATTTTATGTTATTAAATATTAAATTTGTTTTGCTTTTATCAATTTTTAATAAAATAATTAACAACTTAATATTAAAATATCTTCAAGTTTTTGAGAAAATTGAATAGAATAAATTGATTAATATCCTCGAAATTGTTTTGATCCCTAACGCCATTATCTGATTTCTTTAAAAAAAATTTATTCAGGAGAATAAAAATATAAAAATATAAAAATCGTTGGAGCGGTTTAAAAAAAAAAAATAATTTCTTGTATGTACATATAAGTAATTAAATAATTTTTAATACTTTAAATTTTGTAAACTTTTTTAACAAAAAAAAGTTATTACCTACATCATTTTTAGTATTTATTTATGCGGAATTAAAAACTCAATTTTGAAAAATAATCGTCAACTCATTTTCGAAATATTGAAAAATATTTTAGAAACTATTTTAAAAATTGTTTGTTGTTTTTTTAATGTAATGTTTTTAATGGGTGTTTTTTTCAAATCCCGGAGGGAACTAGTTTAAAACTGTATTGGGGATTAGCGACTCACGCCACTACAGAAAAAAATGGAGTTTCCATACAAGTATGTATGTAATTCTCGCCGGTAATACAGTTTTTCTCCGTGCTTAAGTCAAGATCCGAAAATTATATGGGTTTAGCTGTTGTTGCATTATGCATGTAAATTATTTAGTAATAAATCGTTTTTTTCATCCAATTTCCTTCGGGCTTGGGAAAAAACACGCCTATTATTAAAACTTATTAGAATCTTTTCTGTAAAAAGTTTCATTAATATCGGTTCAACTCTCTGTTGAGTCAAAAAGCAAAAAACTTAATAATAAACTTATTTTAAAAATACAGCAGGAGTTACTGACATTAGCTTATATAAAAAATTTATTCAAAATCATACGAGTGGTTTTTGAGAAAAATGAGATTTTCCTTGATGGTTTTTTAAAATTTTATATGATACGTGCCGTTATTTTTGGTTACAAGAACAATTTTTGTTTAAAATCAGCTAGATAATGTTAAAAAACTGTTAAATGCCAATTAAAAAAAAAATCGACGGAGTCGTTTCGAAAAAAAAAAAAAAAAAAAAATAAAGTTTTTAAAACTTTTTTAAATATAAAAAAATTAACAACAAAAAAAAATTTATCGAAATCGTGTTGAGAAAATCGAAAATTAAAAAAAAATGGTTTTATGGAAGGTATATACTATTTCTTAAAATTTCTTTTACAAACAATTCGAACAAACAGACAAACGAATTCACTTTTTTCGGCTTCGCTATCATCGCTATGTCAAGTTTGATCAAAATATCGATATTTTTTTTTACGAATCCATAACTCGATGGTTAAAGTGCGGAACCTCGTAAGTCATTTTTGCATTTTTTTCAGAAATCAATACAAAACCTGCTGACATTTGTTTTGCGATCTATATAGTAAGTGGTTTTGAAATCTGTCTTTTTCTGTAAATTTTTCAGAACAACATTGTTTCGCTAAAATTGCAAAAAGGTGGCAAAGGTGGCAATTTACATACATCAGCATTTATACGGCGGTTTTATTTTCAAAAATTCATATTGTAAATGTAAGTATTGAGTTTTATTAAATTATTTGGGCGTTATTTCCTAAGATTAGGTCCTTATTTCCTTTTTCTGGATTACTTTTGGGCGATATTTCCAACTTTGGGCGTTATTTCACATTTGACTTTTAAATTTTTTATTTTGGGCGTCCTTTAATTAAAAAAAAAATAAAAATTGGAAATAATGCCAATCTAAACAATAATTGTTCAGATTTTTTTTTGGGCGATATTTCGAAATCGATTTGGGCGTTATTGCCTAACCCCTTTAAAATAATTTCTTTTTGATGTTTTGAATTAAAAAACATGACTTGAGTGAGCTACCACCAAGTTCTTATAGGCTGGTGTTATAGCTATTGCACGACTGCTACGCAAATCATCAGATTCCGTTCCATGGCGCTTGGTAATTTTTTTTTTTCAATTTTATTTCGAAAAAAAACTCTTGCCATCACTGAGAGTCGGACCAGACCAAGCTTCTTTCAGAGCCTGCATATATGCACTACGCACTGCGCTACCGAAGTTTACGTGATCGGTCTATCTCAATTTAAGTTTTATTGTTTTGACAAATGCATTTGAATCAACCATCATTCTTACTAGCCACACACACAAGTTGTTGTTGTACATTCGGTTTCTTTCTTATTTTCATCCGTACTCCGTTTATAAGTCAACAATTCGTTGAACATATACGAAGGGAGATTTGTATGAAAGATTTGACGAAGGTTATTTCATACAAACCTTCAATATTAATATGATGGTAAGAAAGCTTGGCAGCCTAACTGCGAGTGTGTTATCACACAAAAACCCCTTATATATTTTTTTAATTTTATTTTTAGATCAAGTAAAAATAGTTTTCAAACCCAAAAATTTGAAAAAAAAGAAGATTTTAAAAGATATGCTTAAATGTCTTCTTAATATTAAAGTGCTTTAATTTTCAAAAATTTATAATAATTTTAATAAATTAAAACATTTAAACTTAGTTCACATTTATTGAAAAAAAAAAAAATGTTCCACATACGCCACCTCACACCTTCAATAGAAGAATCATAAAAACTATTATTATTATTTATGGGAAACTCAAAAGTACGAATATTTTTTATTTGTTTTCAACGCATTCATTTGGCAATTTTTGGGTTTGCGTATTTTATTGTATTGCACTTTCAAAAACATGGAAAATGCATTTTTAAGTCAATAAATTCTTGAAGTTAACATAAAGGAATTAATTTGACATTTAGTCGATTCTTTTTGAAAATCTTACAAAAGTTCACATGAATTAAATGTTAATTTCTTTCTTTGGATTAGCTGCATATTTAATTTGTACTTTAAAGGGCCTGTTGTAGAAAAGTAATTCACCCAGATACACGTGTTCTTATAATATCCGGATTTGAATCCGTGTATTTCGTGTATCCGTGCGTCCGTGTGTCCGGGTATCCGTGTATCCGAAGATGCGTATATTTTAAATAATCCAATCATCACTGGAGAGGGCCAAATTTATGGGATTTTTTTGATAAAAATACGACAACGATTTGGTAGTCGAATTTCTGTCAGTGGATTTAAATTTAGAATTATATTTTCTTTTTTCTTTTTCTTTTTGAAAAATAACTAAAAATAAAAATCTTTAATATCCATTATCCCTCAAACTTTTGAGCTCGTAAGCCAACCCCTTGAAAAGATAAAAATCAAAAACCATTCCGTGTAATAAAGATCCGTGTATGCTTAATATCCGGATACACGGATATTAAGCAAATAAATACAAATGTTTTAAGAGGACGGATTTTTATTTGCGTGTAAAAATTCACGGAGTCCGTTTACCCGTGTTTTTCAAATACACGGACTGAATCGTAGACTCCAGTACTTACCTAAGACAAAAATTAAAATTTCCAAAAATGTTTAACTTTGACATGATTTGTTTCAACATTTTGCTAGAAATCGAGATTTTCGAGCAAACATACTCAGAAAATTGATAATTTTCGAACAAATCACATTTTTTGATCCAAAAAATCAAAAGTTCTGATCCAAATTTAAAATAAAAACCTTTTCGGAAATCGGAATATTTTAAAAAATGAAAGTCTAATTTTCTAATGGATGTAATTTTTGTGTACTGTTAAATGAAATGGTTTTATATACCACACAACTTCCCTTTTCTCCTTCCCTTCCCCCCTTAAAAATTATATCATCAAACTGTCAAATTCAAATTGCAACCCTCTTGTCAGTATAATTTCTTTTGGTATCCAAAATTATTTTTAATTTAATCTAAAGAAAATTATCTAACGTCTTGATCTAAGTATAAATATAACATAAAAACACTTTTATTTCTTTAGCAGTTAATTATCCGAAAATAAATTCTCGCCCACTTAATGTTTTTTTCGCTGCCGCGCGCCGTCGTTGCTGTCGTGTGAAAAGAATAACGCTATTAATAATCCATTTTGAAAGCTTCTAAAACCTCTAGTGTCTATATTATAGTAGATACTCCATCATATAATAATAACAAATATGTTGAAACGAACTTAATCCTTTTAAAATTTTTAAACAGATGTCGCCACCGCCACGCAGCAAACGATTAGCAAAAAAAGGATATCAATTTTTATTTTTGTTGCTGTGTGATGTTGTTTGCTTAAATTTCCTTAAACTTCATCATTATGTTGGCAAGATAATCGCAAAACCAAACCACAAATGACGCACATCAAAAATCCCTTTTTTCACCACTAATATCAGTGTAGATATATACAATATACATATATAGAAAAAAGGATATGGGTTGGTGCGCGCTAAATAAATTTAAATATTATATTTCGCCGTTTTGTTGAATGAATGTGTTCAACATTCAGTGACTCTTATATATTTATATCTCCATTTCAATAGTGAAGTCACTCTAAAGGACTATACCACACATTTTTAATGTCCTCCAACAAACAAAAAAAAAATCTATTGATATAAGAAATAAAAGAGGACCATATAACAACAACAATATCACAAAAAAAAAAAAACAGGAACAGGAACAAAGTACTGAACGTAAGGAAAGAAAGTTATTTATCATTCCCGAAGGGATGTCCTTCTGCCTGGCTATATGTCTCTTTGTAGGTATATATCATGGATATAGCATTCCAAATACACACCGTGCATACATTTGTTTCGATTTTTCTTTACCGCGTCGCCACCGTTTGGGGCTAACGAGAATTTGATGATGCCGCGAGGACTTTCGCTTCTTCCCGAACAAAAACATTATGGTGCACCGCATTGTGGTGATAGTATATGGCCGGGCAGAGGAATTATACTTTGCCGAGTAGTATCTATCTGTGCACTCAACCGAAAAAGGGTTCAATGTTGCAATACCTATAAATACACATACATACATAGGTAGTGTCCCCATTGTGTGGTGCCCGCATAAGCATGAAAATATGGGATACGGAAAGTTGTTTTGGTGTTATCCTTTTTGTCGCATATGGCGTTGAAAAAGCTATTTGTATATAGATAGAAAAAAAAATCCCAAGAAACTTACTATATGCCCTCGCTTAACCCCCCTCCCCCCCCCCCCCCAAGAGAGTTACTATAAAAATAGAACGGAAATAGCGGCAATCTTGTGCGAGTAAGATTAATCTAATGCTAATACGTTTTCTTGAATTTATTACCCATAAGGCGCCGCCGCCGTCACTGGGTGGCTGGTCAGGCTCAAGAGCCCATATATCTGAACAATCTCTACACATATACGCAGATTGTCTTTTTATATTCAGGTTTTTATACAGTTTCTTTCTGCTTATTTATTCTATTATCCTCTGCGAAGCGTGAATTATTTCACTTCATTGAACCTCAATTGGTTTTTAGATGTCACACAAATTATGCGCAAATAAGAGCAAACTAATCCTTGCAATTGAATTTACATATTTAATCCTTATTGTATCGACGGCAGCATCGAGATCATTTCGATTGAAATCAAATCAAATAAAAAAAAAATAAAAGCGTGATATGTGATTTTATATAAATTTTATTTAGGTTTTTTTTTTCGGTGAGGCGAGTGTAATGGTGGTGATGATGGGTGGGTGGGTTAATCCTATATTGTGATTTATTGGAATTGAAATATTGATTTGATGTCAAAATTTTTGTCGAAGTTGACATTTAGAAAAAAAGGCGAGACAGCATGCTGGCTGGCTGGTATAGGTTGGGTACCTACTATATATACCCGCGTAAGTTATAGGTACCAATAAAAATAAATGCAATCAGAATTATTTGAGGCGTTAGAAAATCGAATAATATGTATAGGGAATTTTATTTTATGTTCTTCAAGGACAAAAGACAAGACATCTTGATCGTAGAGTCACGCAAAGTGTCTAGACAATTTTTACATTAAAGTTTCTTCGTTTTTTTTTTTTTGTTCTTTGTTTGTTGTTTTACATGCAGCTGTGTTATATAAGGTCAAAACCTTTTATAATGAAAATGACAACCTATATCAAGTTAAACTTTTTTATTATTTGTTTATTTTGTCTTTTATAGTAGGAATAAGAATATTACTTTTTTGAAAGCAATTTGTTTATGAAATGATGTGAGCTAATTATTTTTTTTTTTTTTTTTAAAGCATAAATAGGTTTTTATTAATTTTTTATTTCGACGCTGATGTCTAAGGATTTTGATTCAAGGTGGATGTATGTAAATATGTACTTCTAAATATGATTTATATACTGGGTCATTTTTCCTCATTTCTCTTTAAACATGTCCCTAAAATTTTACTTTTATTCTCGTAATTTTATATAAAATTTTTTGCTAACTTCCAATAATATTCTTCTTATAGAAATTAGAAAGACAAGTTGAATTTTGTACTTTCGTGATATTATGTATTCATACTTACTTAAGGGTGAATTATCATGGATTCGAAATATAAAAACAGATCTTGAGATATAACCAAATCTTCATATAGTCAGATTAAGAGAACACGAACCAATTTCCTCTTTCTGTCTGATATGTCTGTACCTATACCTGTATATACATATATGTCTGTATTTTTGTGTGTCTAAAGCTTGAACTATAGTCGAAACCAGTGACGTAGCGTGTCAGGGGAAAGGAGGGCACAGGCTTTAGGCGGCACTTTGCTTTGGGGTGGCAATTTTCCAAAATATTGGGGCGGCAAATTTTAAATATATCCGGTATAGGTAATTTGCAAGGGGCGGCAATTTTTCAAAATATTAATCAAAACATAGGTTAGTGTAAAAGATTTTTGTATATGTTCTGTTTTTATATTTTTTGTTTGTCATTTGGATCCATTTTAGGGACGCCAAATTTCTAAAAATTTCCGGGAGAAAGTTTGCCAGAGTGGCCCAACCAAAATATAAAAGTAAATGACAGCACTGGGTTATTTTATTTTCCATATAACTCAGACTCTGAGGGTCAGTTGTACATAATATTTAAACCGTGGTTCAGCAATTTTTACCCACCGATTTCGGCGGATTATTTGAATTTTAGCAGTGGTTTACTGTTCAAGTGTGGTGATAATAACCAATAACATACTTGAACCCATCGTTGAACGTTAGTTAATCCGTCGAAATCGGTGAGTTAAAATCTTGAACCGAGACTGAACCACTATTGTACAACTAGCCATGAAATTCTATTCTGTTCTGTTCTGAAATGAATAAATTTTATTTGATGTGTTTTAAAATAATATATTTTTTTTTAAAAACTTGAAATTTTCCTTAATTTAAAAACCTACTTGGGAAATTTTCGATTGAGTTTATACTTTTTTTTACAATTCTGTTCCGAAATTTTAGTACTGCGATTCGAATCCTGCTATGTGAGTCGTGAGAGTGAGACTACGAAAAATATTTGGTTTGTTTCGACTGATTCGATGTGAGTTGGCTCATTTAAACTCACTTTTACTACTGAAAAAATTTAAATTTTACGGTGGCTTTTAAATTTTTTTTCGGTGTAGATGGCTAATCAATAAATTTTGCAATTCAGAAGAAACTGACGATTGCTGGAGTTATAGCTCGGTTAATTATGCGCCTTTTTTCATTTTGGAGATGGGGCAATCGGCAAGAGTGTGTCAAGTTTTATTCACAACTTTCAAATTTGCAGGTTGATTTTTTTTTAAACAACAAAACAAAAATAAAGGCATCAGAGAAAAAGTTGCTAGGGGTGGCAAAAACCCACGCTACGCCACTGGTCGAAACCTTCCACGACAATACTCTTCGCATGAAAATTTATTGCACTTGGTGGTAATTATTAACTTGAGTCTTTTAGAATTCAGTTAAATTCATAAAAGACGTTTAAACATTATAAAGTTCGAACCATAACGGAAACTGCAGTGTTCCCAAATCGGTGTTATTCCCAACTAAAATGGCCGGAAAAAGTCCATGGTTTTAAGCGATTTTCGTTCGATTCGATCGAATTAAAAAACAGCGATCACAAAAACACGATTTTTAAATTGAAAGCATATACTAGGTATATTATATTCATCTTGTAATGAGAATGCCAGTATATTTGCTACAAATTGCTCAAATACTCAATCGTAAAAATTTAAATCGCAAGAGTGCACAAACGTATAACTGGATTTTTTTCATTTTAACTTGCGACATTAGCATTGGTCGTCACCAGCAAAAATGAAATAAATTTCAATCTTTTAAGCGTCGTTATTTTTTGTTATATAATTTTCGGTAATTTAAATTTCAACTCATATTTGTCTCATTTTTTGCGACTGAAATCGAAGTGCGTTCTTAAAAAAATAAATAAATTGAGTGACGCGACAGCTCGTTTAGCCTGTAGGACCTAATGACTTACAACTCTTAACCATTCATGTGTTCCTACGATTGGCAGGAAGGAAGGAGACCTACAATTTTCTGCCAAATCCGAACGGCCCAGGTGATTAACACTTTTTCATGACAGGAGATAATCTTGGAGGATTTGTGTGAGTCCCAAGAGGCAGTAACCCGCGTGAAAAACATTTTCTATTTTAGGTGGCATAGGCTGGGAATCAAACCCAATACCTTCGACGTAACTATAGTTCTACAAAAGCGCTGTTAATATTAGTATATCACATTAATTCTCACTTTTCATAAAAGTTTATTGTTTTTTTTTTTATTGGGAATTTTTTTCGAATCCGGTGGGATTTTAAAAATCTCATCTGTCATCACTGACGGAAATATTTTCGTCTCCCTTGGACTGCGCGACATATCTTTATGCAGTGAAAAAGCTTTGAAAATCCTGGCACATATATTTTTCATTGACTCAAAATTTATTTTAAATATTCACTGTTTCATCTTGATGACGATGTCACTGTCTTAATTTCGTTCATATGTTTGGTGCAGTACAATAAGACCTGCGGAAATAAAGCTCACTGGGTCATTTTTTCCAAAAATAACCGCGGGCTGTTCTTCCTTTTTGGAGTGGCAATAAGACCCACCCCAAAAAAAAACAAAAAAAAACATTAAAACCCGCAGTAGTTTTCGCCTTTCTTAATGGCATTAAGTCCCACATTTAAAGTAATCATATTTTTCTTTAAAATATTTTTCAATTGATGATTTTAAAACGAACAAATTTAAGTCTTTGTCAATAGTTTTACAAATAACAGTAGGTATACCTTAAGTGGCCCGCTGCTCGGGTTCCAAGAACTTTAACTTCATTTTCGGGGGGCTTTATACCGCTCACGCAACTCCGTTGCTCCGCTAAGGGGATGTTCAGTCATTAGGGAGGCGCCTATGTCAATACTTTTCTTGCACAATAGAATAATTTGTCCTTTTTATTCTTTAAATTCAAACCCATCAGAAAGAGGAATTAAAACCCACAGCTTTTGTTTCTATTTCTAAAAGGAAAAAAAGCCGAACGGGTGTTATTTCCCTTTATTTTGGGAAATAAAACCCGATGGGCTTTACTTTCGCAGGTCTTATTGCACTATACCAATATGTTTGATTTCTGATTACTTTTCAATTATTATTATTATTATTTATTACAATATAAAATAAATTTACATTATAATATAAAGATATTTACAGCACTAGCTACCAGAGACTTGCGGCTGGGATTACTTTTCAATATTTTCGTTTTTCTGAAAAACTGAATTGAATTTCCGAATTAAAATTTAAAGACTTTTTAAAGGAAATAATATTTCCTATCAAATGGATACTTTGAAAAATTTTAAAAAGAATAAAATTAGCAGGAAAAAAATAACAACGAACCAAACTATTAAACAATATAAAATTCATTTAAATTTTTTATTCGTTACTGAAATGTTTTTTTAAAACATAGAAAAAAAAATTCATAAATAAATAAATATCGATATAAATCTCATTAATCTCCTCAAAGGGAATGCTCATTTCACTATGGAGCTTTGGCCAAGAGTGTTCAGAAACGAATTTGGTATCAAATGAAAGGTGCGTCGTTGAGCCAGTTACATGGGTGAAATTTTTTTCAAATTCGTTCATGATATGTATTTGAGCAGTTGCCTATTACAAAATAATTATTTCAGTTTTTTTTCCAATTAATTGTTCGTAACGTGCAAAATAAATGACGTAGAAAAATGATATTGAAATAAATATCAAAGGTTTCACGTTGATTTGAGATTTAATTAGATTTAATTATGTAGTTTCATTTATTCAACGTTTTTTTATTTAATCTATTATCAGAAATTTTGGTTTTTTCTGTTCATAATTTATTTATCAGTTATCACCCTTTAACTTTCGTTAATTCATTAAAGTTTAACTGAATAATCACTGGGTGTCAAACATCGTCTGAATTTTATTTAAAAAAATTTCGAATAAATGAAATTTCTCATTAAAAAAATTTCAATATGGATTTGGCTCTGTAAGTTCGTGGGAAATTTTCAGGGCTATGTTTTTATTTTAAATAAAATCATCTTAAACTATGGCTTTGGAGATTTGTATTTAGAGATTTATTCCAATTTAAAAGGCAAACAATCTGCTAGTTTATCCATTGTATTTAAATTACATATTTTATCTAAAGATTTTTTTCATTAAAGACTCAAGGATGGAGCCACATATTATATATATTTTTTAAATTAAAAAAACTAAAAACTGAACCACCTACTTTTCTTGCCACTTCCAAGCTGCTCCCAGCTTAATGTATCAATATTTCTACTCTTAGACATACACCAAGCCCAATGTCATATCAAAAAAAAAAAAATACCTACCAAGGTTATACCTTAACTAACCTTAATCTATATCCAAATAATCAAGGAGTTCATTGACCAATTTTTCTTATCTCTATCATTCATCATTATATATGTTCGTATAATTCGCCTATACACACCTACAATCGTTCAATTATCCCCAAAGCTGTAAAACCTTTTTTTTTGTATTTTTCTTATCTCAATCAACATCGTCGCTCCTTCAATTTATTTAGCCAAATGAAACAACAAATAAAAAAAAAGCGTTTTACAAAAATAAAACACATGTCACTATTTGACACTAGCCTTACATAAAATAAAATAAAAAAAACATCACTCAAATACCCGCGCATTACCTACATATTCACCTTGAAATGAATGAACAATCAATATTCTAACCCCTAGCCCGATTCCAAAAACTATAGTCAACTCCCAAAAGTCCAATATGGGAACCATCATTGACTTTTAATGGTAGACTAATTAGAAATAAATGCGACTAGAGAGACCAATTGACACACACACACACACCAGGTATGTATAAATATGTATGTACCTAGATTGTCTATAAGCACTTCTATACTCAAGCTCTATACATTATTTTGCTACTGACAATATAAGAAAAGGACTTTTACAAACACTGTCCGAGCAATTTTCTATAATAAAGACGACACTCACAATTCTTCACGCCCAAGTAAAATTAAAAAAATTATTCACTAAAACAACAAAAACAACTCATATTCTATATCAAAGGTAAATTATATTTTGTCCACTAGGTCAATTGACAAACATAAAATAAATTAAGCCAAGACATAATTTAATAAATTATTACGCGGCTCCTTGAGTTCTATAATATGTATGAGCAAAGGTACCGACATGAATACAAAACTGATGGAGCACAACAACATGAAACATATACATAAATAAATAAATAAAATAGCTATAGGTATAGTATGTCGTTAGGAGCCTACAAACAACCAAAAAAAAAAAAGGATGAAATAAGAAAATCAATACATCGAGGCAGCAACAATAAAACCAACAACAACAACAAGAAAAGTGTAATCTTCTTTTCGTACAAGGACGAATTGAAAAAATCCATTTTCCTGGTCATCTGTGCATGATTAATGGAACCAATCTATTCCTCTTTTTTCAACGTCCTTCCTTAGAATCCGTTATATACGCGTGTGTTGTGTATATGTAGATATACCTATGCCTAACAAAAGGCACTTATTATGTGAACGAAAGAAGAACAAAAGAAGACAAATAACACACATAAAAAAAAGGATAATTAATTTAAACCTAATGCAGTGTAATTGCGTCATGTCTAAGAAAGGATAGATATAGATATAGATATCGCGGCCTCCATCAGCTAGACTTGCCCTTAAAAGCCTTTATATAAATACAGTGAAATATCCTTGCTGAGGGCAGAAAAACGACTGAGAAGTTGATTGAGTCAGCAGTTTTTCCAAAACCCATTTTCCGGTGGGAGTCCGGTGTACTCTCTCCTCTCTCTGATAAGGGGGAGCAGCTTACATTGGATTCTCCGGGAGAAAATAGTTCCAATTCCCACCGCCAAGGATATTTATGGAGCTGTGGTTAGGCGTCGCTCTCTCTCTCTCTCTGGGAATATGCGTGATGGAAAACCGGAACTCTCTGCCTCTCACCACCCACCCAAAAATTATTTTTTCCGTAGAGAGCATTATCCTTATTAATACTCTCACAAAAGTGCTCCTGTTCACATGAAATGAATTATTGAGTTTAAATTTTGACTTGAACTTGGAATGTGCAGCCTGACAAGGATATTCGTCTTTTTTCTTTTTTTCGTTCGTCTAGTTGTTGTTCGTCCTACTATTTGGTTTTTTTTTGTTCGTCCTGTATGTATATAATGTGGTATTTTTTCTACTTCCTGGAAATATGAGAGTATTGTTTTTTTTTTTATTTTTTTTACTCTCTTGTATTTAATTTTGTGTTCATACTTTTTCGGTAAATTCTTTCTTATATTCCCTTAACTGTGCCTTGTTTTAAAGGAATGGGCGAGGTAGTTTACGCAAAAAAAAGAAAACACCCTCTGACATATACTCGTACCTATACCTACCCAGGAAAAGTGGACAAGTTGGATTTTTTTTTCTTTTGTTGAGAAAACAAAAATTGTTGTGTTGTCCTCTTTTATTACATTTAAAGGTGATAGGAAATTTATGTGAACGAACCTCTTTAATATTTTTTTATTTTTTTTGTTCGACCATAAATACCGTTTCGGAAATTTATTTGGCAAATTTTTATGGCACACCTTTATTTTTATTTTTATATTCATTTTTATTTTATTTTTTTTTGAAATAAAAATATCGGTTTGGTTGATTTATATTTTATTTTCATTGATTTAGCTTCAATCACCCTGTATATATTGAATGGTCAAATAAATATTGCATACTTTTAGACTAATCGTAGTCTTTTTTGTTGTATAATATTGTGGGCAAATACACTTGACTGTTGCATATTTTAATGCAGAGAGGACGATTCGTTTGAATGCTTATTTTTTGCTACATAATTTAGGGATGTAATTTTAATTTTAAAATAAATATAGAATACTTCTAGGAATTTATTTATATTGATCTTGACATCAAGTGTTATGTTTTTGTTTTAGTATTTTTATTGGTGTATTTAAATAATTTATTAGTTAAACAAAGTTTAATAAAATGTGCAACCAAAAGCATAGCACTCAATCGATTGGTTTGGGTGTATAATTACATATTGACGGTGTAATTATTGTCTATATGGAAATCGGAATTGTAGTGGTTTTAATTAGCATACTTGTAGGAGCAGTGTTTAATGGAAAATTGTGAATATTCCCACACCTAGTATAATATTGTTCAATAATGGTGATTTTACAGGAATAATTATTATCCATACAGAAGGGAATTGAATTTTTTGTTTGATTTGAACGATAACAATTAAAAAAAAAAAAAAAAAATAGTAAACAAAATGGTCGTTTAATTTGTATGTTGATGGCGGTCGTCAGGCGGTAGTTCGTATGTTTATAAGTATGTACGACAAGAGTAGTTAGTGAATTGTTTACATTGATTGGTTGAATGGTTATGTTGACAATGTTGATGATGGTTATTAACAACTAAGTCAACGTCAGCATTTTAGTAAATTAAAATAATTATAAGTTGATCTAGGTCGCTAGAGCTGATGGTATACTATATAGGTATGTATGTATAGAGTAGGTCATTTGGTTAATTAGAATATTGATTCCAAACGTTTCTTTGTCATGTTATAGCTATAGCTGGTGTTTTGAAAAAGGATTAAGTGGTTAAATTGGATTTATTTTGTTCTTCTAAATGAAGACTCAATTAAGTAGACGTATAGTTCCTGGGAAAAAAAAACAATGCTTTTATGATTTTCAGAAGTTCCTCGATTTAAACACTTTAAAAAGTTTAAGTAGCATTTAAAGACTAAAGGAAATGTGAAATGTTTATTCAAAAAGTGAAGATTTTTCAAATTGAAATGAAATACAAAACTATAGAAAAGTATAATAATTTGTCCATTAGAGGTGTTCATAATAAGGGTGAAGCGTGGCAGAAGCATTGGACTTTTATTGGGATGAAACTGGAATCAATTGAAACAGAACAGTTTTTTTTTTGTTTTTTTCCTTCGTATGAAACAATATTGAAAATCATCAGTTCATCATACCTGTTTCATGTTGCAAAAATTGAGTGGTCCCTTTATGAGCAGTGCACTTTTCCTTTTAAATCACAGTTTGCGTTACCTTGAAAAAAATTTCGTTTTTTTTCTTTGACGAGGGTTAAGCTAAGTACAGACGATTGTCAGATCTTACAATATTGTCAGATCGTTCAGTGAAAAAACTGTTCCAAATGTCTTACAATCGTCTGAACACACAATTTTGCCTGACAGTATTGTCAGAAATGTCATTGTCAAACGACAATCTGACAAAAAATTGTCAGGTATCTTACAATCGTATGAACACACAATTTTTATCATTGTCAGTCGATTAGGACATTGTCAGACTCCTTGGTTATTGTCATATGTTTTAATTGCTGACAATTTCTTCATTGTTCGAAATGTCAATGAGTTGTTTAAAGAGAGATACAAAAATAGCTGACTGTCAAATTGGGAAGAAATCTACCAACCGTGTAGATTTTTCATTATAAGGAATATGTCAATTGTCAGCTAATTGTTAGCTATTGTCAGACCATTGACAGTTCTGACAATATTGTAAGATCTGACAATCGTCTGTACTTAGTTTTATTTTCACTACAGTGATTGTTTAGTTATCTATAGATATTCATATATTTGTAATAGACATATGGACCTTTATGACTGTAGAAATATTGTATTGTATAAATAGTTTGAGATCAAAATGGATGGCGACGCTGTGTCGCGTTGAACCTTGTCATATAACAGTAAATGATCTCGCAGATTGTGTTTTATGACTCACATCTGTTAGTATTATGTTATGAACAAAGGATGCGTCGCACTGCATCGTCGTTATCCATTTTACAATTTGTAACTAGGTATAGAAATTGTAATGTAGAAATAGTTTAAGAAAAATAAATGAGTTCATTTTTAGTCTCTAAAGAAAGAGGACGTCTTTTTTTGCCTTCTTTCGGCTCTTGTAAATGGGTGTTTGAGATTCTTCAGTGATTGTGTTAACAAAATAACAGATTAAACGTTATTACCAATGAAACTAATCCCATTAGAGAACTTCTCACCCCTACACTTAGGTTGACATTATGGTGTGTTGCCATAAGGTATAAGAGAGGATTCCCTTAAATCTCAAAGAAAAACCATAAATCCGGGAAACCCATAATTCAGAAAACCCAACTTCTATTTTAGAAAACTTATTTATTTCATAATTTGAAGAATTTTTTTTCATTTCTAATAAAGTATTTTAGTTTTTCCGGACTTTTCTGATTTTACGGGAATTTCTAGTTTTTGCGATTTTGGATTTTTTGGATTATGGATTTCGGAATTCTATCTAAATGCCAAGAAAATTATTTAGCGCTCAGGGTAACTTAAGTACCTACATTACTTAACCATTATATATTACATTTTTTTTCTTGTCATGCATTTGCAGAAATGGAGGTTAAGGACTTTTGGTTCCAACAAGATGACGCAATAGCCCTCTACAATGAGATAGATATGGATTAAACTTTTTGACTCAAAGATTTTACTGACTTGGGGGTGGAATCGGCTTAGGTGATAAATGATTGTCACATCAACCGTGGTCAAATGTGATTGTCATTTAGTTTTCCGTCTGGGTAAGGTGATTCAACTCAATTCAATACAATTGAATACTTTCCAATGGCATTTGTCAAAAACATGGTTGCCACAATGAATGTTTCAAATGTAGAAAATATAGAACGAAAATGACGTCTTTGTGACATAATTCTTATTTTTCTACATATTCCGGAATGTAGTAAACTTTTTTGGTCACAAGAATGTTCATTTTTGTCTGTATGAACGGTAAAAAAAAAGAACTCTGAAAAATTCATACAATTTTTGTAGGCTGCTGGTAACTCTAGTCGTACTCAGGCAGAAATTATCATCAGAGGAAACGTCAAATTTGTTGGAAAATGACAATCATATTTTTGATGTGATAGCTCTTTAGCTATCAAATGTGATATCATCTTACACAGAATGAATTGCTTGATTGTGACTCTCACTTATCGCAAATCACCTTACTCGATTCCACCCGTGTATTCCGGACTTTTCCGAATTTTAGATTTTCGGTTTTTTTTTGAGATTTTGGGTTTCCTGGATTATTGGTTTCAATATTTCAGCACGTGACTTTTAAAGAACATGGATTAAACGTTTTGGTTCAATAATGTTTAACTCGTCTCATCTAAACTGGCCCTCATGTTGTATTGATGTGACCCCGTGCAATTTTTCCCGTTTTGCTACCTGAAATTCATTGTTTTTTTTTAAATCATCAGAGGACCCTGGAATCCCTAGATAAAAATCGACCAAATTTCGGCCATAATTCTGAAAAAAGAATACGAAAACTTCGACAAAAAGGTTCGGTAGCTTATAGATCTTTGCTGGGTGCCATTTGATTTGAAACAAATAAAAAAAAACCTTATTCCATCGTAATGAGTTCCATTCCCATTGCTTCATCCTGTATATAAACAAAATTTTAAAAAATGTGCACTACACACTCTTTTTTAATATTTTAAAAATAATATTTTTCCGTTATTAGTAAAAGTTTACGAAAAAAAAAATAAAGAAAATGTATTTCAGTATATAGAATTTGTTTTATTAAAAAAAACCTTCTTATAAAATCTAGTCTTTTTGATTCTTTTTATAAAATTTTCAAAAAATAGTTTTGAAGCATTAAGTTCAGTCACTTTTACCGAAATTTAATAAAAGAAGATAAAAGAAAAGATAAAAAAATAAGAGAAAAGAAAAGAAAAGTAATAGAAATTTCGGTATTTCAATTTGCGCATAGTTTGCCTGGAGAAATATGGTCAAGGCATAGCGTTTGGTTTCCACGCTGTAAAGGTCGGTTTTTTCGGTTTTTCAATTATCTGACCCAGCTCAAATGGTAGGTTTTAATGATAAAAAAAAAAAAATTATGTGGAAGGAAACTTTATTTAAGATTCGTGATGTTTTTAAATTCCAAATTTCAGTATGGTGAATTAGGGTAAAGTAAACCAAGAGAAAGGTCTAGATTCTAGTTTCTAAACAAAAAGTTTTAGAGAGTTTTTTGTTTCTTTAATCAATAGATCTTATATAAATAGAAGAAATTCATATACATAATATAACATAAAATTCTAGAAAATATAAAACTTGAGATAAAGATAAAGATTCATATTTAAAATTGACCACCACATTGATGTTTCTGCATTTTATTCGAAAGGAATATTAGTAGGTGTTTAAATGATGTCAAAATTTTGCAGAATTAGTTTGGATTAAAGATGACCGAATTAACTACACGCCTTATTTAATACAATTTTTCACGCCTGCTAAATAGCTACATAGTTAATACAGAAAAATAGTAGATTTTTAATAAAAAAAACTGAACATTGAAACTTAATTTTAAAAGTGAGAGCTGCCAAATCATTTGGCATTTGAAACTATACGTGATATGTCTGGTACAGTTTGTTTCATTTACTACTTGGAATATTTAATTATAAAATTATAATAAAAATTAAAACTAAAAAACATTTTATTTTTATTTTAGTTGAAAAAAGTAATTTAACATTTTTTTTATTTAAAATTTTAGTTAACTTTGCAAAGCGTTTCGTATTGTCAACGTTATCCTCGGGCGATACATTTTTTTCAAAATAAAAAGAAAATAGTGGCATATAGTTTACTAAAAAGACCATGGGCAACTTTGTATGGAGTTTGGGCCCACTTTCTACATTGCTCAACAGTGATGAAACTTATGTCATATGACAGCGTATAATGGAGAGCACTTTATTTCATTATATGGCAGCTAAATTGAAATCGAGTGCAAACGTTGTGTTTTAGCACATTTTATAAAAAAAAGTATTTAAAATGCAAAAAAAAATATTAAAAAAAATGGCAACACTTACTAAAAAGTGTTTGAAAGTAATTTCTTCGAAAACTATTTATACAAATAAGTTGATTTAAAAACAAAATGAAAGAACAGACTTCAGACTTTCAAAAAAGGTGAAAAACTTTTAAGTAAGTGTTGCCATTTTTTTTAAATATTTTGTTTGCATTTTAAATATTTTTTTTATAAAATGTGCAAAAACACAACTTTTGCGCTCGATTTCAATTTAGCTGCCATATAATGAAATAAAGTGTTCTCCATACGCTTTCATATGACTTAAGTTTCATCACTGTTGAGCAAAGTTAAAAGTGGGCCCAAAATGCCCATGGCCCTTTAAAATAAAAAAATTGTGAAATTAAGTTTTTTTTGTAAATAACTAAAATAAATTTTTTTTAGTTTTAATTTTTACTATTATTTTATAATGTTCCAAAATGTAATTCCTCTAGCTATTCTAAAATGTTAAAGTTAAGCCAACCTCGCCGACAATATCCGCTACATACGAGAAATGGTAAGTCATTTTTGGAAATGATTTTTTCCTTCCTATATGAACTAAAATTAAAATTAGCAAATAAAAGTAAAAACATTTAAATTAGAGAAAATATTAACTTTTAAAATTAAATGAATAGCGAAAGGTCCTTGTAGCTAGCACTATATTTATTTAATTATTTTTATTTATGCTTTTTAAACTTTTAATAATAATAATAAAAAATGTCCAAATTGCTCCCGGTGTTCCCCTACTATCCATATTATAATAGTTAAATTTTTGTATACCTACATATTTTCGATTTCCTCGTTTGCAGTTTAAGCCATTTTAAATATATTCCTACTTAGATTTTTGTTTACTACAGAATCTTCTATCTGCAAGTGCTTAAATAATATTAATTGATGAAAGTGTTAAAAAAATTTTTTGTTTGCAGAAATTGATAATTTAAAAAAAATTTTTAATATTTTTTTTAAATTGAATTTTTAAGAGTTAATTTATTAATGCCAACTTAAAAAAAAAATTATATGCTTCTCACATAAAAATATTTTCAAAAATTCGGTTTATCGATTTTTGAAATATTGTTTTCGTAAGTTCGAAATCATTTGAAATTGAAATACCTTGCACCAGTTTCAAAATGAAAATAGGTATATCCTGTTTGACTTAAGTTATGTAAGGAATATTAACTCAAAAGGATTCAAAATCATTTTAAGAACCCAATATGGTTATATAATTTAAACAGAAAACAACTACATATTTTTTTTTTCAATCGTGAGACATACTAAATGTTGGCCTTTTTACACTTCTTTAACTCCTTAATTCATTCCACCTTTAAGTAATGAAAAAAAAATATAGTAAGTATTTGAAAACTCTGCTTCCACTTCATTATCCTCATATAATCCTATTCTAAGAGTTTCTCACAGGAAATCTTCTTTGCACGATGGCAAACAAGCACATTTTATACGAGAAATCCAAACAACACGAAAAGGCGAATCGTCCAATGGGAGAGGGGGAGAGGGGAGGGGATGAGGATAAATAGGTTCCTGTCCCGTTTGTATACACTTTACTATATATTCTCATGGTAGTAAACCAAAATGGCATGCAATTTGATTGACATGGTTTTCTTTTGCTCTCGTGATTCAATGTTTGCCTCTGCTTTTCATCGAAGCTTTTTTTATATTCTCGAGAAATATACAACAACAACAAAAAAAAAACAGCAAAACAGCAAAACATAGATTTCATCAAAATAGCCAAATGGAAAAAAATGAATTCTGCTAACGTATTGCAACAACAACAACAGAAAAAAAATTCCTGGTGCTCACGGAATCCTTCTTTACAGCACACTTGGCTAAATCCCCATGTGACCCTATCGTGTGCTTCATAATCCCGTGCAAAATGTAAGCAAACCCCGTCGTAGTCATCGTCATCGTTCTTGTCGTCGTCATTGGCCGAACTGTATGAAAGGTCGGAAAAAATATATCCTTAAGCTAAAAACAGCCGAATACACAAATCTCTGGAAATGGAAATTGGCATAATACCTATACCCCACCTGTGCAATGTGAGAGTGTCCTTTTTTTTTTTGTTTTTTTTTTTTGCCCATGTTTTATTTTTCTGCAAAAAGCTCCTCATTAAAAGTCAATTCGGAGGCGCATTAAACGTCCGGACTTCGAATTAAAACTGTTTGCTATGTGATGGCTTATGTATACCAATTGGCATCAGACTCAGCCTCAGTCCATAGGCAAGACGTGTATTATGTATAACCCTTTTTCGCTGGAAATATATAAATGAAAATGGATGAGGCATCAGAATATTTTGTTTTCTCTTCTATTTTTTTTTTTTTTTGGTTCCTGCTGCCGTTGCCATTTCTGTGAATTATCATTGCGCTACAATACCCCTATCGTATTGCATAAAGGACGAACTCAAGTGGGCACTCATTGTTTTTGTTTTTTCCATTTATTTGCTAAGGACTTTGCTTCTTGGGGAGCAAAAAAAAAAAAGAATTATTTTATTGCTGAAGAGGCAGGAATGAGGGTCCTTTTCATTTGCTATTTGGTTCTTTCATCAAATAAAATCACGAATTGGTATTAGAGAAGTATGGAAGCCGCAGCAGCAGATGAACCTTTGTTTATTTACAAAAACTGGAATCTTTCGTAAAAATTCTGGCTTTCGACGAAGCCAAGCCGGGGTCGATCAAAGGCCTGTGTTGCGTGTGCCTGTGCATTACATATAGATAGAAATATCCTTACATTGCACAAAGAAAAGGGGGTGGTTAAAATCAGTAGTGTGGCAATGATGCAGCACGATCCGGTTTTTTTTTTTGTTGTAACTGTTATAAGTATTTTCATTTAAATTACCATAGACCTTACACCCATACCGCTAGGGCTGACTGTTTAAGTCATGTGTCTGTTACCTATAGTTGGCATAGTAGTTGCATATACGCTTGTGGGTATAAATTTGAACACCACCCCCTTGACAATCCACAATAAGGATGCAGTACGTATAATATACAACCCTTTGTGAGTCACGTCGTTCGGTCGTCGTTACGATAGGATATTACCTACGGAACAAAAACTAATTAATTAGTGTTTTAAAATTTTTGTCGAATGCATGTGGCTTTTTCGAATACAAGTGGTCGACTTCAAACAAAACCTATATATAAGGGAAGGAAGAAGCTCGAACATAGGATACAGGTACATTATGTTTGTTTAAATGAAATATGTATACTTAATGGAAGCGTTAACCAATACCTCTGGGAAGAGAAATTGAAGTCTTTTGGGACTTATTAATTGCAAATAGTAAAAGAGGGGTGGCAGAATGGATGGGGAGAGATTTCTGTTAGCAAAAAAAAAATTAAGTAATTTATAGTTAGCTTCCTTACTAACGAGTTATTTTATGGATGGAAATTTAAAAACAAAAATTTCTTTGATCTTTTTAAAAAAAGAAAATAGGTATTTTTGATTTAAAGGGCAAATAGTGCAGAGGCACTTACTAACTTAAAAAAAATACATTTTCAATAATTTTATCAAACCAGATTGTCGGTTAAAATAAGGGCCAGCAGTTTCTATGTACCACAAAATTTGTATAAATAGACAATAAGTAACATATTTAATTGAATAGTTAAAAATTTACACCAACAGCATAGATACTCTTACTTTTTTTATGAAGAGAAATTGAAACTTTCAAAAGAGTCGTTTCGATACAAATATTTTTAGGAGCATTTTAATAAACTAACAAAGAGGCTATTTCTGTTAGGTCACTTAAGAAAGCCAATCATGTCGATTATGGAATACGCAACACTGGATCTCTACTCCTCAGCAGTGTTGCCGCTGAAAAAATTTAAAGAGTGTCCCAAAAAGGGTCCCGAGACAATTAAAAAGGGTCCCATATAGAAAAATGCCACAATGTATGAAATAAAATAGACTAAAGACATTTCATAATTTATTCAAAATTTCAATCAAAAATTATTTTCTTCTGATTATACATAAAACATAAAAAAAACTATTCGAAAAACTGAAAATTTAAACTGACTTTCAAACAAGACAATAAACAAAAACTGATTATTAAAAATTAATAAATAAATCAAGATAAATAATAAGTCTTTGTTCATCGTTCAGTAAAAAATTTGTGGAACTGAATTTTTTTCTGAGAAATATTGAATTGATAAAAAAGTGGTGGCCACGGGTCCCGAACGCAAAATAGTGGCCATTTCAAACGGCAACGCTGCTCCTCAGTGATTCTCAGTACAGTGTTCTCTTTTCTTTAAATGACAATTAATGGGTAAATAGAAAAGAGAGCACTGCATTACAGATTCCATAATCGAAATGTTCTTGCAGGTTACCTATATACAGAGTGACCCGAAATCACAGCCTCAGAAGAAAACCATTAGTTCCTGAGGTTATTTCAAGTCGAAAAACTTAAGAGGTAATTTTCTCGTCTTTGCTTTGTTTTCGACTTAGGTATGACGGTTTTTATGATTTTTATTCTTTTTTCCTTTGACTGGCTCTAACTTTGGGCATTCTACAACATTATCATGAGCGTGTTATTTGAGGCACTATATTATGCTGTTTTTCCATAGATTTTTCAGGAAACAGAAAATTTCAATCTCATTTATCTCGAAACAGCATTTTTGGAGTTATGACGGTGTTCTTTCTAATAAGCGATATACCTATCTTTAAAAATTAAAACTGTTTAAATAAACATTTCCCTATAAAGCGAAAATAAAATGATTTTTATTATTTTTTAAGTCAATCTATAATTTAAAAAAAATTCACTAAATCAAAGGAAATTGACTGCATTCAATTATTTTAAATATTTTAAAAATTATATAGGATTTTGCTCTTTTACTCGGTTTCATGTTAATTTTTTTAGCCTATAGATAACTTCACATAATGTATACATATATGTATGTATCGCTATCGTTTAAAAATAAAAAATGTATTTAATATGTTTCTTCTACATATACTGTTTTTATTTTTTTTTATTTGGTCAGAAAAAACTTTAAAATTGGTCAGGGAAAGTCAGAGAAATTTATTTTTAAAAATAGAGGCAACCATGAATTGGACTCATCATTTTTTTTTATAGTAAGGGCCTTTTAAATATGTACGCAATTTTTGTTAATTTCAGTTAATCTTACACATGATGGCAAATATCTAGTGTTGTGTGACCTTCGTATATAAAGAGTTTTTTTTTTTAGACGTGTGGTTTTCAATCTGGCAATACTTTTTTCGGAGTTGGTCTTTTTGACAGCTGTCACTAGATTTATGTTCAGTTTGCAAATCGTGCAAATTTATTACCAAAATAATGGTTCAGTTCGCGTGACGTATTGCGCGCTGCGTCCAATATCTGGTCGACATATTCGCTCAGCAGGGTAATTCGAGCAACCATGGATCGGTTTCGCACCACGTTTACTCTAGTGGACAATGCGCATCCTCATGGCTCAGAGATGCCGTAAAGTGAGCACCGAAGACGCTATTGCTGCTATGGAGCAGAGTATCGAAGAAGACCCGAATGAGTCCAACCGCCATCGCGCGCAACAATTGAAGCTGGTGCCTCTTGGGCCTCTCAGCTGGAATTTATTCGAGCCAACCGCGGCGGCCACTTGCCCGAAATCATTTTTAAAAAATAATGGCAAACCCTTATCTTTATAATAAAACTAAATTCTTGGCCATAACATTAAATTATATGCGTTTTATTTCTTCTTGAAAACCACACGTCTAATAAAAACACCCTTTATAAACATTGCCAGGATACGTGCAAAAAAACTTCCGGCTTCAGTGATTAGGAATTCTAGTCTAGTTATAATATATCTTGGATATAGTTCAAACAATTTTCTCAAAATCCCTATTTTCAATTGTGCGAATTTTCTTAGAGAAGTTTTCGAGTAAATTTAAAAAAACCGAAATCGGTGTATATGGCAGCTATATCCATTTTAGATGAAATTCCGTCAAGATGGCACTGCCACAAACGAAATATAAAAATATAATGATGTAGGCATTAGGTGCCTATTTTTCAATCTTATAGATTTCAGAATTCCTTTTATGGTGGTGCTATATTGACATCAATTTTAAGCATTACCAGAATTTCCAAAAAGTTCAACAAGGATCCACAAGCACATTTGGACGTAAAGTCAAAGACGCGAGTCAAAATCGGATTTGCACCTTTTTGAAGAGGATTTGGCTAGCCCTTTTATTAGATTCAAAAGAATGTAATTAAAGTTATTTTTAAACTTTTGAGGCGCTTTTCATAAATCAAATCGTATATCACTTAATTTGATACTTATTTCTGCTTCATTCGATTTTCGAATTTCGTTAATAATTTTGGTGCCATCTTGAAGGACCTTGATGAGCTTAAACGAAAATAAGAATTTTATTTTCAATAAAAAAATCAATTTAAAGCGCTTTATATTAAATTGAAAGCAAATCCATTAATCATTTTAGGCTCTATTTTAAAGAATACGAACAAATGCACGGACGAGCGGACGTATCAGATGAATTGCACGCAATGACGCGACGCCCTGACGCACGGACAAAAAACTGCATGTCGAAAACTACTTTTTTGGACTTCTTCATCATTAATGGAATGTTAGTTTTTATTAAAACCTCGAATTCTTTTTTGACACGAAACTAATATTTTTTTTTGTAAGGAGCAAGTATTCACAACCCACATTCAATATTTCGAACATTAATCATGATTAATCAATTTCTAAAAAATCCCTTTAGTTGCAGGATTCAAGACAGACTATATAACTGACATATTTACCAGACAATAACTAATGCCTGACAGTCATTTCATCATCTACTTTCACAAAATCCAGAAAACCACGGTATATAAGTAACAATCAAAACATATGACTTCTTATGTTCCATTGACCAATTTAACTATAAAATTTACTTCTTTTTTTTTCAAATAAAGCCTGAAGCATTATTCTCTGAAACAAACTTAAAACATTTAATTAAAATCTTATCTTGGTACTTTATTTTAGAATTGGACTAATTTATCCCGAACATCTGGCACACACATATATACGACATAGAAACATGTCACTATTCATCCTAGTTACCTTCCTATAACAAGATGCTCCTTCAGCTTTCACATAAATTTCTATATTCTTGCTCCTTGCAGTGCAGTCATTTAATCAAGAAATTAAAAAAAAAAAAAAAAAATACCATGGCAGTATACTACTAGTTCGTTAGAAAATTTTCTTATCCCCAGTTCAAATTAATAACCTCCCACGTTTAAGCACGGGACAAAAAAGAACGTGTGTGTGATCTTTGAGTTCAAAGGACCTATGCACTCTCGCTCACAAAACCGCCTACTTATAGTCAAGCCAAAATAACCCCCCATATCTTTCTCTATATGCTTAAATTCATTCCTCACTATAATACCTATACTCGTATCAGCAGCACGAGGGAATGCAATGTGTGTGGAGGAGCTTATATGAAAAAAAAAAAAAAAAAAAAAACATACCGTCACGTTCTAACTATAAATGTGACACACTTGTACAGTTTCCTAATTAAAGTTTAATTATCCTTCCATTCGCTAGGATACATCATATGAATAGAATATATACGAGTCCTTTGCTCTCAAACACTCTCAGTCATCCATACATTCGTTGACAGGATAAATAATGAGTTCCCGGAAAATTTATGTGATTCTCTCTCAAAAACCGCTATGAGCTCTGGAGGAGTCAACTCTATATGTAGGTATATTGAGTAGAATGGAGTGGGATAGAGATTCATAACCATAGTCATAATATGATGTATGAAAGTGACACATTCATCGGCACACTCGGGTATTGAAAGATAGATGAACAGGAACGAAACGAAACGAACACCACAATATGGAGCACTAGGTGGATGACAGGACGATGTTACTTGCTGCAGGCAAAATGAAAGCGACCCATATATTCCGTTATATGTTATATATTCATGTTATATGTCGTTTTATGGCAGCAGTTTTTTGATGGATTCCATATCACATATACCCCACCTAGGTACGTATATAGGTTTTAGGTACCAGACTGAATAAGGGGGGGCTGCCATCATAGCATCGAGTATATATAGTCTAAAGGAGTGCCATGATGCTGTGATTCAATGCGTTGCTAAAGTGATGAAAACTAATAGAATAAAAATAACATAAATCGAGCATCGCGGAAGCTCCTCAGAAAAAAAGGAACGTTTTGTATTTATCTGAAGCGTTAGTGCCGTATACCTACTCGTATGCTTGTGTCTCTCTATCCATTGAAAATAATTGAGGATGAAGTTTTATGTCGATCCAGTCTTTGAAGTTTTTGAGTTAAATATATTCAGTTCGAAGGATATTCTATGCGGTAATTGGAATCCAGATGAGTTATTTATTGTAAGTGTATGCGTCAGTACCTATACCTACCTCTCTTCCCTATACTAGCTTCTGCTTTTAACAATATGTTTTCCACACAAAAATTCTTCTCAAACAACTTTAAATCATAAAATTTATTCATGCATTGAAAAATATTAATCTAAAAATCTCAAAAAAAAAACAATTTGACGCATTAAGGGATTTTGGGTTTTCATGTTTTCGAGATTTTTGGTTTTCGGGATTTTGGATTTACAAGATTTTGGATTTAAAGATTTCTGCAGCCTTTGTGGATTTTGAGTTTTCGGGTTTTCGAGATTTCAGGTTTTGGTGATTTTAGGTTTTTGGATTTTCGGGATTTTCGTTATCGGAATTCTGATTCCAGCCTTTAAAACTTTTTAGTACAAACCAAAACATTGTTATAGTTGAAACAAAGCCCTGAGGTTGACTTCTAACAAAAACAGTTGACCAATGATCAATTTGAAGCACTTTTTTAGTTTCAATAACGAGAATTTGGCCATTCGGGATTTTGAGTTTTCGGGTTTTAGAGATTTTTGGGTTTTCTGAATTTTGGGTTAAATAGACTTTTGTTTTATAGGGATTCTGTCCCCCTCCCTTAAAACCCTTTATCAAAATACAAAACGTTGCTGCAGTTGAAACAAAACCCACAGGTTATTTTCCATCAAATATATACTTGAACAATTAACAATTTAAAGGACGTTTTCATTTTTAATTACGGGATTTTGGTCTTTCCAGATTTTGGGTTTTCGGCTTTTCGGAGATTTGATGTTTTCGAGGTTTTCATTTTTAATAACGTGATTTTGGCCTTTCGAGATTTTGGGTTTTCGACTTTTCGAGATTTGAGGTTTTCAAGATTTAAGGTTTTCGGGATGTTGGATTTTTTGGAATTTCGGATTTGAGTATTTTTATTTCGGGATTCTAACCCCAACCCTTAGAACTCTTAGTTAAAAATAAAAATGTTGCTACAGTCGGAACGAAGCCCTCAGGTTATTTTATAACAAAAACAGTTGAACAATAAATAATTCGAAGCTATTTTTCTGTTTTGTTTACGGGATTTTGAGATTTAAGTGATTCAAGTTTTTGGATTTGTGGGATTTTGGGTTTTCTGAATTTTGGAATTTTTAATTTTCGGGATTCTAACCCCAACCCCAAAAATCCTTAAAAAAACGTTGCTACAGTTGAAATAAAGCCCTCAGGTTCGTTTCCAATAAAAGCAGTTAACAATTTTAAGCACTTTTCATTTTATTTTATACGAGATTTTGGTTTTCAAGATTTTAGGTTTTAAGATTTTAGGGATTGAGGAATTTTAGGATTTTGGATTATCAGATTTTTTTTTTTTTTTTTTTTAATACACTATCAGATATTTGCCGAAGAGAGCTTAATACAAGCGACATCTTGCGATTCTGACCCCAACTCAAAAAAAACTTTTTAAGGTTTTTTTTTAACAAAAACAAACAAAAAGAGCAAAAACAATAATTTGAAGCACTTTTTCATTCTTACTTACGGGAATTTTGTTTTCGGGATTTTGGGTTTTCAGATTTTTAAGATTTTAGGTTTTTGGAATTTGGTAATATCGGGATTTTGGGTTTTCTGAATTTTGGGTTATTAGGATTCTGACCGCAAAACTTAAAAAACCCTAAATTTATTTTGAATATTTTGTTCAGTTTTAATTACGAGTTTCTGGATTTGGAGTTTTCGGATTTGTGAGATTTTACATTTTCAGGATTTCGGATTTTTGAAATTTTCTATTTTTCTGGATTTTGGAATTTTGAGTCTTCGAGATTCTGACCCAAACCAATTTCTGACCCAAACATTTATATTAGATACTTATTTTAATTTTATAGAAATCGCTTGAGTATAGTTCGCAGGGTTTATTGAATTATAGACCACGACTCTCCATACAACCTAAACATCCCGGTCTCGTTTGGAATCTTAGGTAAACTGCTTTACCCTCTCATATCCTTCTTTTAAAAGCCTTATATAAAATAAAAATCGCAATATTTAAAAACATTTAAGTTCGAAGCATAAAAAAATTCATATCAACTTCCAAAATATCTAAAAACTTTTTCCCAAAATCACCATCACTCTTTCCTTTAAAATCCTTAACTTCCATTAAAATTGAAGAAAGTATAGCTATATCGATTTCAATATAAAAAAATCATCAGCCATTAAAACATTTCAGCGAAAGTTCTCTAGTATACTCGTAGTCACTGTCATTCAAATTTCGAATAAATTATCCTTGAAACTGTCATGACCTTTAGAGAACTGTGGTTGGCTTGCCCTGGCCCAGCTTTGCATAACCATTTTTTTTTTTTTTTTACTTCACGAATATAATTGCCTCATTCGATTTTATACTTTCACTTTAATCAAAAGTTTCTTTTTTATTTTATCTCCCGTTCTCATTCGACGACTATCTGATTTTTTGAATTTTTTTCTTTTTTTATATTTTGTTGAAGTCAAGTTAGAAAACGTAATGCTGACAGTTATGTAATTACTTTCCAGAATACTTGACAGAAATAAAAATTATTACCTCAAATTGGTTTTGCTTTTTATTGGACATTGTACCTATATATGTATATAGAGAACGCCATAGAATTTATCAAAACTTAACAATATTGGGGTTTTCCATGAAATGTCCTTGAAGAGTGGTGGATATAGAGGAAAAATACAAAAATGAAAAAAAAAAAAAATGGAAATACCCCCAAGAGAAATGCGTGCAAATGCAACCACAAACAATTGTAACGTAAGTGGATTGAAAATTATGATTAGGATTTTCAATTAAAGCTCACGCCATCCTTTCCAAAGGGTTTTTCTCTCTGTACCTATATATATTTATCCACCACTATAAACGCTAAGCCATTGGGTATAGGAATATTTTGTGTGCATTTCACACCTGATGATGAAAGTCTTTCGAGTTCTGGTTTATATTTTTTTTTAAATTTTCTGTGTAGCATGACTCATTTATATAGAGTTGATGTGCCATTTATTTTGCAGGTAACATTTTATTGGTTATATTAGTTCAAGTGGTTTTTCATGTTTTTCACATTTCATTATACCTATACCTAATATGACTGTGTGTTTGTTTTTAACCAACATATCGTGGTTATACATTTTATATGGGTTGATGGGAAGGAACTTCAAAAACTGGATTTGTAGAACGTCATTTTCTTATAGGTACAGGCCTACTATTGGAATAGTAAGTTGCAAGTTCTTATCGTTAATAACACAGTTTCGAGAAAGAAAGAAAAACAGTAAGGTACGAAATGAATTTGGCTGTTTATTTGTTTTTACTAAAACAGTTTAAGTAGAATAAGAAAGCGGTTCTTGAATTATAAAGATGAAGAAATGTAAAAAAAAGCTTATACATGATGCAATGGAACAAACAAAAATTTAGTTTGGGGGATTTCACTTGGGTACCTGCATAAAAATAAAACTCACAGCCCCGCCGCGCCGTGTTGCACATACAAAACCAACAAGTATGAACCTTGCAGTTTGAATTGAAGAATTGTACAAAAAAAAATAAATAAAGGTAATTAAAAATAAATGAATTTAACAAATTCAGAATTTTTTTGACATCAAGTGCCATCTGATCTCTTTAACAAATATTATTTTATGAGAAACAAAAATATAAAAATCGTTGGAGCGCTTTTTTTAAATAAACAATTTTTTAAACATAAATTTTTAAGTAAAAAAATTAATACGCAATTTTTTTAGTATTTATTAATTCGGAACTAAAAAATTAATTTTGAAAAAAAAATCATCTCGATATATCGAATTTTTTAAATAGAAATTTGAAGTTTAAAAAAAAGGTATATTCTTTCTCGACATTTCATTGGTTTTTTCCAACGTTTTCAAAGATAATTGCATTTATTTAGACTTATTAATATTAATTTTTATTTGAAAATTTGGATATTATATAAATTTATAGAAAGGTCTTGTATACAAAATTTATTTAAAATCGATTGAACATGGATAACTAAACAAAATTTTTCTATGTTCTTATTTTATATTCATTTATAAATAATAATGAATGAATACAAAATTTCAATAATATGGTGGACCGTGCTGATATTAGCTCACAAAAAAAATTTTTAATCAAAATCTTCGTACTCGTTTTCGAGAAAAATACGATTTTCATTAACGGTTTTTGAACATTTGTACCGTTATTTTCGACCATAAGAATAATTATTGTTTAAAATCTGCTCGATAAGTGCTGAGTGCGAAATTTAATAAAAAATTATTTAATTTTCGACAAAAAATGTTGAAACTTTAAAAAATCAACAAAAAAAAAATAATATTTGAAAATTTTGGTATATAACGGGTGATTTTTTAAGAGGTTTAGAACTTTTTTTAAAAAAAAAACACAAAAAATTCGAAAAAATGAATGAAATATTTATTTGAATCGATAGTTTGAACCTTGCAATTTAATGTTTAAAGATAATTTCATGCAAATGTTGACCGCGGCTGCGTCTCAGGTAGCCCATCCGCTGAGTCCAATTTCGGCATACTCTTTCACACATATCGGCCGGTATCTCACGAATGAATGCATGGATGTTGGCTTCCAGTGCGCCAATCGAAGCGGGCTTGTCCCTATAGACATTAGCCTTGACATACCCCCACAAAAAATAGTCTAATGGTGTCAAATCGCGAGATCTAGGCGGCCAATTGACCGGCCCGAAACGTGAAATTAACTGTTCACCAAACTCGCCTCGCAATTGCGCCATTGTTTCGCGTGCTGTGTGGCATGTGGCACCGTCTTGTTGAAACCACATATCATGCAAGTTAAGAACTTCCATTTCGGGCAAAAAAAAGTTTGTTATCATCGCTCGGTAGCGTTCACCATTGACAGTAACGCTGCGATTCGCATCATCTTTGAAGAAATATGGCCCAATAATGCCGCCGGCCCATAAACCGCACCAAACAGTGGCTTTTTCGGGATGCATTGGTAGCTGTTGCAATGCTTCTGGCTGATCTTCACTCCAAATGCGGCAATTGTGCTTATTTACGTACCCATTCAACCAAAAATGAGCCTCATCGCTGAACACAATTTTTCGATAAAAAAGCGGATCCTCGGCCAGCTTTCCAAGAGCCCATTCACCAAAAATTCGGCGTTGTGGTAGGTCGGCTGGCTTTAGTTCTTGCACCAGGTGTATCTTAAAAGGCCTTACGCCCAAATTCTTCCGCAAAATTTTCCACGTAGTGCTGTAACAAAGGCCTAACTGCTGGGAACGGCGCCGAATCGACATTTCGCGGTCTTCTGTCACACTAGCTGATACGGCCGCAATATTTTCTTCACTACGCACAGTACGTAAACGTGTTGGTGGTTTAATGTCCAACAAAGTAAATTTGGTGCGAAATTTGGTCACAATCTTCCGAATAGACTGCTCAGAAGGTCGAGAATGCCGACCATAAAATGGAAGCAGCGCGCGATGAACATTTCGAACCGGACACGAATTTTGATAGTAAAATTCAATAATTTGCAAGCGTTGTTCATTTGTAAGACGATTCATGGTTAAATTGCAAACCAAACTGAAGCTGTTTGACAGTGACACAAGGTACTAAACACACGTCAGCTGTCAAAACCAAACCAGCTAAAAAATCACCCGTTATTTTACTTAAAAAATTAATACAACGTGTATGCAAAATAGCATTTAGCCATTTTTGAAAATTTGAACTTATATGAGTTGGCTCATGGTAAAGGTTATTATTTAATTTTAATATTTTGTCTAATTTTTCTTATACAAATAAAATCTAAATATTTGACTGATTCACTATGGCACATGGTCCACTGTAGAACAATTATTTACCCTAGTTAAATTAAGTTGTTTCTTTTTTAGATTTATTTGATAGGAATATGCGTTGTTCTGGAAGTTTGAAATAGTTTGATTTAATTTGTCAACCGATCATAATATTTAAGACCCCTCTGTAGAAGTATAACGTCTCTAAAACCTTAAACAAACAGTTCAGCATAGCTATAATCAGAAATTCAATATAGGTACTAAAAGTTAATCACGCCTTTCTCTCCTCTAAACTAAACAAAAATCAACCATTTCTATATAAGTACGTCTATACTCGTATAACACACAAACTGTGACTACTTCAATTTATTTTTTCCACTAAGAAGGTAGAAAGTAAATAATCTTAAATGCATTTGATATCACCATTTTCTTAGCTTTGAAATACTAAAATTCACGCCACCACCACCACCGCCACATCGGGCACATGTTTGGTCTCCTCCGTTAAGGTCCAAGTCAACCAGGTCGATCCACCCTCCTCGTTTAGACCATTCCACATATTATATTCTTTTCTTCTCTTGGCTTTCTTGTCCTATCCACATTCACATCCGTAAAAGAAAATCCCATCTACGTCCTATAATATAACCATCGTCGAATGTCCTTGTTAGGCAATATGCTTTATGAACAATTGACATGCGATCCTCAACGAGCAGGCCAGTGTGTCGACCTGTGTATACGAGAACAAGTTTACCTATATATGGTTGGGTCACAATCACAATAAAATAAAAGTCAAAGAGAACGGACGGGCAACTTTGTATGAATAACGGTCTGGATTGGCTATTTCATGCGACAAAGGTGCTCTCAGACAAATCATAAAAAGGAAGAAAATTAATTTTTTACCTTCCCTCATTCCATATGTGTGTGATGTGATGTGAAACGTGAAGAAGAGGAAGAATTCTATTCTCCCATATTTAAGTACCTACCTAACCTACGCTTGATAATACATATAGAATAGGGATATAGGTATATACTACCCTTATGTATGTTTGGTGATTTTGTGGGTAGGTGGCGCGCTAAAATGAACGATGGATTCCGGAAATACATGAGGGTGGTGGGGTTTATTTGCCAGCTGCTAGGACTTAAGGCAGCCCTTTTTCTGAAAACATACTTTGGGAAAGTAAAACAAAGTTAATCCTACATTGTACTAGGTGCCTAAGAACCACTCACAGGTCTCCATTGTTTTATTAAGCTTTTGAGGTTTTGTTTTCCTTCATTTTTTTTTTTTTTCATTCATTGTGCTTTCTTTCCTCTTACGCTTTCATTGTTTTACAACGTGGTAATTCGCTACCGACTCCCTCTACCGGCGGCGCCGTCGTCGTTTGCCTTCTTCAGTAGCTTGGCTTGGCTTGAGTGCTACGACCTAAATTCAATATCAACGCGTGTAAGAGTATAAATGTTTCCTCGCAAGAGTATTTGTGATGATTTTTTTTCCGTGTGTTACGAGCAAAAATTATTATGGAAAGCGTTTTAGCGCTTTTCACTTATATTCTCATTTTTAAATGACCAAATGCCTACCTATAGACCTGTAACAAAAAAAAAAAAAAAAAAACAAAAGGTGAGTCTATGGTTTTGCCAAAACAACGCTAAGACGCGTTAAATGCCTGCTTTTATATTCAGTAAGCTTAAGTGGTGGGCGGGAGAGAGAACGAACGTGTGTGCGTATAAATAGGCGACGGTTTTGGAGTGATGATAAAAGTAAAAATCATATATAGCTGCGTAGTTTTTTTTATGGGCTCGATGACTGATGGAATTAGGTGACTATAATTCAAAAGACCAGCCTTTTTAGGATTTAGGTATATTGCAAGTTGCCTTGGTTTTTCTTTTTTTTTTCTCTTTAGCTATAGGTAAGCATGTGTGTATATATATTTTTAGCAAAAAGCAAATTGGTGATAAAGTTATAGAGGTGTATGTTTGGCCGTTGATTAATTGCACGCATGGACGAAAGTGGAGTTTTTATTACTGAACCAAGTGATAAGAAGAAGGTTAACGGCTATAAACTCAGATAAGGTGAACATAAAAAAAAGTCATAAAGAAAATAAAGCTCAGTTGGTTATGTTATGAAAAATAAAAAAAAAAAAAAACAAAAACGAAAAGATATCACACAACACAAATCAAATCAAGTTATTTAGGTGAATATAGAGGTAGGTAGCTATAAGTTTTGAGTATAATATCATTTATATGGAAATTTAGCTTCCTAGCTATGTACATATCAGATGGGGATACATTTTATGTAACTTCATAAAATTTTAAACGATTTTTGACACATAAAGTATACAGGGATGATATTATTCGACTGGGTACCATATACATAGTTGGAATTCAGGTGGGAATTGGAGACACATTATATGCTTGACTATAGTAATAATATACCTAGATAAGGTGGTTTTTTAATAATATAAAACAAAATTCCCATGATATTAAAACGGATGTAAAAATAAATAAAATCAAAATTAGGTAAATTTTAAATTTAATACAAAAAGGGGCTAAGTTTGCCTAGAATCTAAGGGTATTGAAATTTTAATGTATAAAATTAAAAAAAAAATGTATTCACAAATGGTGAAGACAACTATCTCGGTAAATATTCGTTTTAAAAAACACCAGGCTACGACTTTTAACCTTGTTACGTCATGCAAAGTTTGTATTTTTTTACAGCTTAATTTGATGTACTGATTACAAAAATGAGCATGATAAAATTAAATAAGTTTACAATTTTAAGAAATGTATTTTATTTAGTTTTTCATTCACAGAAATAATAAAAAAGAGGTTAAAATTTTAATCCGCGAGCAATTTTAGTAATTTTCAGTTTTTTAAAAATCTCAAACATCATCAGTTGGTTTTCAACATTTGATTAAGAATAAAAAAGCAAAGAATATTAAAAAGTTAAACTAGTATCTTATAACGAAAATTTTTGGCTTCAAAAATTGTTTTTTCGTTTTTTTTTCTTCAAAATTTCTAGTTTAAAAATAAATTTTACAAAACTTGGTATAACTAAGTGCATACAAAATTTGATTAGCTTAATAGCTGCAGCATGATATTGCATACATATTTGAATTTCTGCTGTTTTATTAAATATTTTATTTCTATTTTTAGTAATGGCTTTTAGAAAATTGCCTGTTCCGTCTCAACGGGGGAAAAAAGACCATCCGTTCCTTTACCTTCTAAATTAAATCTAATAGTTCTAGCATTTCGATGCTCCAAATTTAAATTTTAAAGCCTCCATCTTTTAAAATACACGCTTTTTAACACTTAAAGGAAAGGATTTGTTGACTTTTATTTATGGTTTTATATTATTTTTTTTTATTGTTTTTTTTTTAAGAGCTGTTCCTCTGTTACAATTCGTCTAATTGAGACGAAATAAAAATTATTCTAAATTTTATAGTTTTGAGAATTTTTAGATAATTTTTAATTCAGTAGGTATCGTTTTTTCATAATAATATAAAACATGGTTAGGTTAGGTTTATGTGGTTGTCAAGCAGAACGCTGGACACACTTAGACCATTGGTTGGCCCATTATAAAACATAAAATGTTCCAATTTTTTGGAGGAGTTCATGGAGGTGGGAAAAATGTATATATGGTTTCAAATTGATTACACCATTCTTAACAAAGAAAATTTTGGACAGATATCTTGAATTATTTTTTTCGCGCTCCAATTTCAATTATGTATTGCAAAATATGTACCTATTTTCTTAAAAAAAAATCTCACAAATACCAAAAGAAAAACTTACAATTTTAGAATCCTTTTTATTTCATCTCGATTAGACCATTTTAAACAAATATAAAGCTTTTAAAAACCCAAAAACAAACATTTTAAAAATTTTTCCTTTAAATTTACCCAACAGACTTTTACGAAGCATGCATTCAAAGGACTATTTTTTTTATTTTCACTCACGAAATTGGTTAATTGAGATTTTACCCAACGAAAAATCAATTTTCACATTGCAAATTGACATCACACACCCATAATTGAATTTCCTTTTGGCACATTTTGGTCGCATTAAGCTTTGCCTAAGTTTTATATATCTGTACATGTGTACAATGTACATATATATAAATAAATAAATACAAATAAATAAAAAAGCAAGAAATTAATAAAAAGTACGTATACGCCTAAGTGTACCATTGAACAGAGTTTCTTTTGTACAGGTATTTATTTAAAAAAAATCTATATTCTACGGATCTAAAGTTTCTATAGCATTAAGTGAGAATGCATCATTAGAAGTCAATTTCCTGATTTCATCAATTAAGACAAGATGGCGCTAAGAGCTGTGACTTTCCTTTCTATTTGCATTACAGAATTATTTTTTTTTCTTTCACAGTTAGATAAAATACTAATAATAAGATCATTCTTTAAAATTGGAACAAATCATTTTGTATTATATTCTTTACACAAAAACATTGTCCTTCATATTATAAGCTGTGCAAAAGACTTTTAATAAAATAAATCAAAAATCTACAGTTTTTCTTTAAATGGTAAATTATATCTATAAATAGCTTTGCTCCTATCTCCTATCATAAACTTTATTTGCAAAACTGCTGATTTTGACAATTTGTACATGGGCAAGCTAGAAAAAATGCAACCGATCGTATTTGGAGTCAAAAGCAAAGAACTGACCATTCACCAACCAGTTAATTAAATTGTAAGCCAGTTTTTATAATCGTCTAAAAATAAAAAAACAAAAATCTCGATGTTCCCCAAAGTAATTTAATTTTTTTAGACCATAAATAAACGTACCTGCCGTACAATTTTGTTCAACAAATAATGAAAATCTTATTTTTCTCAAAAACGTGCCCATAGATTAAAAAACAAAAAATTAGGAATTTTCTTCACGAAATGTCTTCAATTTTATAAAATAAAATCAGAAAAATGCTTACAAATTAACCGTTTTTTTGTTTTTTGAATTGCTCAAAAACGGTTTAACTATTGATCAATTTTTTTACAGAGAATATTTCAAAAGTATGTATTTTATACCAAAATTTAAAAAAAAAATGTTAAAAGGGGTTTTTGTGTGAAAACACACTTTCAGTTAGGCTGTCAAGCTTTTGCACTATCATATTATTATAAATATTGAAGGTTCGAATGGAACAACAACTATTGGATGAGCTACCACCAAGTTTTTATAGGCTGGAGTTATATGTACTTTCATATTTTTGTTTTTTGGATTTCTAAAGAAAGTTTCAAAAATTGTTTTTTTGAGAATTCTTAATATTTCGAAAATGAAATGGTCGATTTTTATTAAACTTGGTACCCAGCAGTTTTTTACCATTATTTGGTAGATTTTTAATAAGAAATTATTTCTAAAAACAATAATAACGGTATACCTCCCATACGAGTGTTTAAAAACCGGTAAGAAAAATTCCATTTTCCTCAAAAACGACCCCTATGATGTTGATTGAAAATTTTCTATGAGCTTATATCAGTCCGATATATCATATTATTTGAAAAATTTGTTTATCTTTCAATTTACGGTATATCTCATAGGTCCATTTGTGGTTTTCGTTTATATCATTATCAGTTAAATCGATATTAATGAATTTTTTTACACAAAATTCTAATAACTTTGATACTGCATATCAAAATTTAAAAAAATCAAGATATTTCTTTTTCAAAATTCGATATTTCGAAATGGGTATAGATTTTTTTCAAAATCATTTTTTTTTTAAATTCGAATCCAACACCTTAAGCGTAACAGTCATACGCAGTAACCATTACAAGGGCTGCTACTTTTGTTTTTTTCAAACAAAATCTTTAAAATTCTAAGTAATTTGATTTATTGGAGGAAGCACGTGCGATACAGTCGTGCATTATATTTTATTTTAATTTTACTTTATTTTATTTTATTTTATTTTATTTTATTTTATTTAACTTTACTTTACTTTACTTTATTTAATTTTATTTTATTAAATTTTGTTACATTTGCTCTTATGTAATTCAAGAAATTTCTAACCACATCAATGCAAAAGAAGACTTGTAGGACTTGTTATCTTAGAGTGAAAGTGAAACAACATATACAAACTATTTAATTCATGTATTATTCACGACACAACTCATTTATAAAAAACAAAATTGATTGAAAACGGATAACGTTTGTGTTTAAATAACAATTTCAACTTAACTGCTCCATCTAAGCGAGACATAACAAAATATCATTCTTCACCATAATTATTATCTTTTATCGTCCCCCCTATTATTGCCCCCCTATATAAAATATAACAAAAATATTTGCAAATGCATAACAGGGTTGTTAAGACCCAGGAAATGAATATTTCTTGAATTTCATGAAGTCATTTATATGGAGTGCCAAACGGCAAAGAAGACTTTAGCAAAACTTCAACTATACATACATATGGAGTATAAACAACCCTCGATTTAATAATAATATCAAAAATAGGGTGAGTATACCACCACTCCCCCATGTCCCCAGGACTCTTATCATACTCGTATACTATATGTATATATTTTTCCTCGAACACTATATGTGCTTCGTAAAGAAGGAAATTGCTTGGAAAATATCCAAATGCATTTGCTGGTCACAAATTGAAAGCAATTTCTTATGCATATGTCTTTTCAAAAGAAAATACCAGCGCCACCCCGTATCAAAGGCTTTACTCGTTGCATATATATATAAAAACAAGGACTTAAGAAAAGTGAGTGTGTGTTATAATGTGGGTGAAATGCAAGAACTGTTAAATAACAATTAATAAAAAGGATATAAAATTTCTTTACTGAAATATATATAATGTACATATGAGTAAGAGTATCATTGTAAAACAGGAGTCGTATAAATAAAATAAAGACATGATGTGGTGGTTAAATGAAAATCTTTATAAGAAACCATAATGAGGACGTTCCCATCTACGTATCTATATAGGTACCTCTTTATGGTGGTGGACAGGATGTCTTGCTCCTGCTGTCCCCCTTTTGTATGTTTATATGTATCATTTTTAATTTTGTTTTATGTATATATCCTTGTTCTATGTTATGAAAAAATTCCTGAACTGAAAATGAAATTGCAAGGATTCTACGGATGACATCCATATACAGGATAATGGAATTTTGTTTTTTTCCTTTAATATTTTTGCAGGACATTTTCCTTCATATATTTTCTCCTATAAATTATATACTTTATTTTTCTTTTAGAATAAAAAAAATAAATATTTAAACAATGAAGAAAAAATTTGTTATGAAATAGAATATATTTTGTTTGATTGGACTTAATTTAACGACATACCTATACACAGAGAACAGCTACTGTATGATGTTTAGGGTTTGCTTGTATATATGTATATCCCTCTGAAGAATTCCTTATTAAAAAAAAATTATTTTTTGTATTTTTTTTTTTTTTTTTCGTTTGGTATAGTTGATGGGATGACCATAAAAATATTTAATGCTCCTTACTTCATATACATATATGCAAAATGAAAATATCCTGTACAACGAACTCACATCCTGACTTTAATGCTGCTGTTCGTGCAGGGACAAAAATGATAGAGAATATATATATCTAAATGACACTCAGTCAACCGTCATCATCCAGGATCGATAATAGGTTAAAAAAAAGGACACATTCCATAGCTGTGCAAAAATGAAAAGGATTTATAAGATATTCTCTCTCCCATATAATATGAACTTTCTATTTACAGGACTGTGTAAAAAAATAAAAAAAAATTTTATTTATTTTATTTTTATTTGAATAAATTTCTAAACGGGTTTGGTAGGGTAAATGTGGGTGAGATGGCATACATTTTTTATTTTGTCAATATCTTCCAAAATAAAAAAACATTTTATTTTTTTAATTTCATATAAATATTCCTTATTATATTACATAAGTAATACATATTAACATTACAATGTTTTATAAATGTAATTCCTATTTTTAATATAAAAAATTAAAAAGTATTAAGGAAAACCATCTCCCCCTATAGGGTGGGGGAGATGGTATACCCAGGTGGGTGGGATGGCGCATATATGATAAACAAGGGCAAACGAAGTTAAGCACATGACCACTAGCGAAATAATGATAATAACTATAAGTAAACGTTTGATACGTCCATTTAAACTTCTTCACTTGTGCCAAAAAAAATTTCAGAAAAACCACGCTTCATATTTTGAAATATTTGAAATAATAATAAGTAATTTATGGGGTGAGATGGTATGCGGCCATAGTACACAAAAATGAAAATGCGTGAAGTGGAATGCGCCAACTCACCCTAAAAAAACTGCACCATCTCCCCCTCTTTGTCATATTACATTATTCTAAAGCACAAAATAACACCCGTTGCTACTTTTACAAAATTCTAATAGAGAGTTCATAGACAATACTTTTTTGTATGTATTGATATATCATAGACATCCAAGCAACAATCTTACAAAAAAAACCGAAGCTAAAAAGAGTGCAAAAAAACTTTTCGAAAAAAATACCTACCTGATTTTAATTTCAGATTTTTTTCTTTTTATGCAATACAAACAAATCGGCAAATACTAGCTACTTCGATTTAAAATCATAAAATGCATAGAAAAAAGGTTTAAAAGTTTTGATTGAATATTAAATGTACGAGATATTTAAGGTGCGCCATCTCACCCGCTTTTACCCTAGGTATCTGTGAAATCAAAGGGTAGAATAGGGCCTTGGTCAATTTCTGAAGATTTTCGTATTTGTCTTAAAAAAATGACAAAGCAAAAATTTTACATTATTATTTTGATAAAAACGGTAATACCAAAACTTTAACCTAGGACCCATTGGCAGTGCTGGAAAATAAAAATGTTTGTGCACGTTTTTCTAAAAATCCGTTGCTCTAACAAAAAAAATATTGAAACCTTTACTGTGAGGAAATTTTTAAGCTTCGATTTCATATCAATATTTCATCAAAAAAACTTATAATTTTCTAAATATTTCTACAAAATCCAAAACTCGTACAAAGCAAAAGTAGGTGTTTAAATTTAGTGTACTTTGTTAGCGTGAAAATAAAGATCTATAGACAAATTCAGCTACGTTGAAATTTTTTTTGAAATGTGTCCTTTTCATAACGCATCATATTAAGTTGCACCCTTATACAGAGAATGTTCTAAATATGGTTATAGGAGTATATGTTCCCATCGTTATTTAAATATTTTTTTCACAGCACTGTTTATGGTAAAGTTTTGATAAAAATTCAAATTCTCACTCTCATCTCTCGCTGTCCCTGTCCCTGTGTTTTGTCATAAATTTAAGGATAATCGTATTGCGTGCTTACAAAACGATTCACAGTTATTGTGTCATTTCCGGCGAAAAATGATGGTTGAACGACACATATACATTTATTTATTATTTGAGTGGGCGAGCGGCTATATACATGCATATATTGAGGGCCAAAATTTATTGCTAAAAATTGAGAGCATCCTTAGGATTATTATTCTATACTATATATGGGCATACCGTTATGTGTATGATGATTTTCGTCCTTTTTTTTTATTTTTGCACATTGTTGTTGCAATTCTATATATTATATTGCTTATATGAACATACATTTACACGATGAGCATTAAATGCAAATTTAAATAGACATTTTATAAGAATGATATGAGATTTTGGTTTATTTTATTTATTTCTTTTTTTTGTTAGAGCAAAGGACGTATAAGGATATCATCATCAACCAATAAAAAGCATAATATGCATGAGTGTATAGGTATGTAGATGAAAGTTATTTGACGATGAAATTGAATTCGTGCATGTTGAAAGAAAAAAAAAAGTGAGTAGACAAATAAAATGAAAGAACAACAACAACAAAAGGCTCAAAAAAAAAACCTATTTGGTTGGACGAATGCATCTAGATAACATTGAAATCAGCCTTTTTCTATTAAAAATATTTTAACCATGTTCCGTTCGCATAAATAATTTTTTTTTTATATTTTGTAAAGGACAATGGGCGCGTTGTTGCAGGATATCACTGAGTTCCATATATTCTTTATATAACTGAAATAGAATGGAATTTTGATTGAATTTTTATAATGGGAAGTATGTAAAATTGTTTATATTATAAGCGACAACAGACGGACAATGGGGGATATACATATATGTAGGAATTCAAGAGTTTTATTTGATTTATAAACCATTATGTTATTACATTGGACGTTTATTAGCATGATAATTGAAAAAGGGGAAGTCAATTGACAGATTTTATATATTTTACGATGAAAATTTAATTTCAATAAAACAGTGAATGAGTTTAAGACATCCATACCATATTGACCTTGGAAAAGAATTTATCATTTTATCTGAATTCAGATAATAAAGCAAAACAAATGTGTTTTCATTAAAAATAAAAAAAAAATTAATCAATGAATTTTGTGCAGAAATTTGCCTATTTTAGTGGATCTATTATAGTGCACTAAGCAACGAAATTTTAAACTTGGTAATCGTACATAAAGTTTGCGATTGCAGAGTTCCGAAAATATATCTTTTTACGTGAGAAGATAATAATCTCGGACTTGCCTATATTCTCAGTTTTTTGAAAGGAGACCAAAAGATGATACAGTAAAACCCGCTTAAGAGAAACCCGCTTAACTGAAACACTTTTTTCATCCCCGAGTATTTGTCGAACAATTACCTTTAGAACTCTTCGCTTAAGCGAAACTTGCTTAAGACCGTGTCCGAATTGAGTTAATATGTTGGTTAAAACTTGACGTTTGGTTAAATTTTGACACTAGCGTGGTGAATAAAATGGGTTAAAAATTACCCAGCTCCAGAGCAGGTTAAAATTTGACACTAGTGGTTAAATTTTGAAGTTTCTCAAGAAAGAGAGAAAATTGAATTTGCAATCATCATCATCATCATCATCAATCATCAATCATCATCATCATCAATATAATAAAACGACAATCACGAATTTTGGGGTACCATTTACGCGGTCTACAAAAGCCGAAAGTATATAAATAATATGTCGATGGAAAGGTTTTTTTGCATAGAAGTGCACAAAGCAAACATTTATTAAATAATTTTACCACAAAGACTAAAAAACAATAAAGTAAAATTGCATTATAAGTGCGAGAAGAGCGAGAACCATAGCAAGAGCCAGAGCGAGACCGAGTATTTGTTCACAAACTTATTATATTTTCGTTAAATGCAATGGTTCGTGCATTTAATATATTCGTTAAGATGGTTAGTGAATTCGAGTGAGGGATTTTTGTGGAAAGAATTTTATTTCTGAGGATTTTTTTCTGTTGTGTTGGATTTTCGGCCATTGGTCGATTTAATGCAAGGAAGCATAAATTATGTATAGTTGTAGGTATATTGGTTTTGCATGGAAATATTCTGCAATCTATTGTGTCTCTCGCTCATTGGGTGTTGTTTTTTAAATTGAAATAAAATGTGAGCAAAAAAAGGAAGAATGCTTTCAATTTGTAGATGTAGTGTGAGGGATGTTCAAGCTGAGGCGTGGAACAATAACTTTTTATTCACTAACCATCTTAACGAATATATTAAATACACGAATCAATACATTCGACGAGTATTATTTTCGATATAAATTTAATTGATCTTTATTGACTACTTCAGGGATGGTCTTGGGACCAGTGGTTCTGGGATCGGCTAAACCTAACCTGGCAGCGCGGCGCGCGTTCAGTGCTGCAGGAAATAATAAAAAGTAGCTTATATAATAATAATTAGCTCAGTTTTTCTCCACGCTCAAGACTGCTTTTAAACGATGATATTGTTCTTGCGATTTTTTATCAGTTTGGAGTATCCACCTCCAAAAATCGTATGCATCGAAAAATAAAGTTTTCTAGAATTTCATGTGAATTACAATATACTTTCTAGAAGTTGTTTTTCAATTAGACGATAATGTTATTAGCACTCGAGTTTCGGGGGCTGGACGTACTAGTTATTTTTAAAAGTGCAACAATGGACAATGGAAATATGTAATCAATGTTATGAATTTTGAATTTTCATGTGCATGTACATTGTACACATACCTCGCGTAGTAGTTGCTGTGATATTGTAGTCCTCGTAATAAAAATCTGATATTTAAAAAAAAATATAAAAGAATTTTACACACACACATTGTTATTCATCTTGCAAAATTAATTCCAATTGGTTGTTTTGTTTTATTTTGTTTTTTTTTAGTTTGTTGACAGCTGTGAACTAGTTTCCGCAGACTGCATAATCAAGCCATACACAATAGGATTTTTTCCGTAATGTTTGGGGATATAATCGATACAAAACCTTTAAAAGTAAATCAAATTAAGAAATTTGTACTTTATTCGCCTCGAATTTTTATTTTGATACATTTCAACCTGGATTTTGTATACAATATTTATCCCATTTTAACCAAACGTCAAAATTTAACCAGTGGTAGAAAATTTAAACGCAATTCGGACACGGCCTAAGTAAAAAACCCGGATACCTGAAACATATTTTTCGTCAAATTTTATATTTTTCATTAAAAAAAACTCCCTTAAGTGAAACAAAATTTAATCGAACAGAACAAAAAATTTGCTGTATGCTTTCACATCTTTTTTATTTTTCACCTCCACCAAATTTTCACCACAAAATTACATTTGAATTTCTGATATGTCACAATCGTTTTTGGAATTTTTAGATCCGCTTAAGTGAAATTTCTTTTTATTTATCCGGACTCCGCTTAAGTGAAATTTTTGTTCACTTAAGTGGGGTTCGTTTAAGTGAAAAACCTGCTTAATTGAAAGGAACACTGTCACATTTTGCCGTTTTTCTTAAACTATACTAATGCAAAGATGATAGACTTGACTACGACGAAACCGCATAACTTTATGACTGAAATTTACTTGTTGAGCTCGCAAAAAAAATTCTTTTACATGAATTATTAAATTCATTGTCAATATTTCTTAATCAAAAATAAAAAAAATAAAGCGATGGACCAAGAGATATTGAAATGATGTTCAGTTAAACGCGAACAAGACTCCTTTCATAACGATATTAAAATTTTCAATTTTAGCGATGCAGAGACAAATTTTATGTCTTGGCTAGTCTCGTTTGCTGCCGCTAGTTTTTACAATCTGTGTCGAAAGTAGCATATTATCGAAAAACGAAACGGGATTAACTCCTCCAGACTTTTTTTTTGGAATAACACTCTTTTTGCTTGTTCAATTACGATGAGTGATTCACAATGCAAAGAGAAAACAAAACGTCGATCGTCAGCAAAATTTTGAAACTTTTTTTAAGAATCCTAAAATTTTTTTTTTGAAAATTTTGGTATACAAAACTTTAAAAACTTTTTCAAACATTCTCCTTAAAAAAATTGATTAATATCAGTTGAACTCTTTTTGAGAAAATCGAAAATCAAAAAATGGTTTAATGGGAGGAACCATTTTTCTGAAATTTTTTTTTACAAAATGGTGGCGTTTTCGTAAAAAAAATTGCTGAATTTTTTTTTTAAGTTGTGGGCACGTTTTTGAGAAAAATAAGATTTTAATTTTTTCCTATAAAAATTTGTACTGCAGGTACCGTTATTTTTGGTCTTCAAAACAAATGTGTGGGGGGAATTCCCAAAAAACGCTAGGTACCAACTTTGAAAAAAAACCGATTAACCCGTTTAGGCTGCAGAGTGCAGCAGAAAGGACAGACAGACGGACAGAATTGCGAGACACACTTTTTCGACTTTGCTATCATCGTAATGTCAGCTTTAATCAAAATCCCGAGTTCCATTTTTTACAAATCCATAACTTGTCATATATAGTACCTGGTATATATCGGAAGTAAAAAATAATACAAAAATACAATTTACTCAGACTTTGACATGTGTATTAAGATTTTATTAGCCATGTAACATGTTCAAAAGTGCCCCCCTCTCCCCTACTAATTAATTTGAAGTTAAAACTTAATTTTTTTTTAAATTATCACATAACATAATTTAAAAATATAGGAGTTGAAGGTTTTCTATAATTAATTCTGAGGGTATCTTTGTTAAGGTCCTTCGAAGAAACTCCATTATTGGAAATAATCGAAAATATATTTGAAGCTAAAATTCTAAAGGAATAATTATGGATACTTATAAGTTAAATTTAAAAATAAAATGTAAAGCCCGAGAAATTTGATTTAAAAATACAGCAATAAAACGGAGTTGATGTAGGGATACCTTATATCTACTCTTATATATGGCGGAGCTATATCAAGTGTTAAAATTCCTTTAAAGCAAACAATCCGCTTTTTTTCTTTTCTATAAGTATAACCAAAGATATTCACATATTTCTCTTCAGCTCCACGTCATAAAATTCCAAGGCTTACAGCAAAATACCTATAAGCAAACTTACCTTCCTATGTCCTATACAAATAAAAGAAGCGAAAAACAAGATTATTTCACCCAACATACGCTTTTACGCTACAAAATCAAACAGACGCTAGACGATATAGGCTTATAATTAAACCATGCATATTACATGATATTTGCCTTTCATTAACGTGGCACGACGCCATAAGGACACGTAATGTAACCACTTTCGCATTGCAACAACCCTCCTAGATGTGCAAGTAGGTATAGGTATAGGTATAGGTATACGTATATACACTTAGTCAAGTGGGGCTTTAAATAATAACGACTTTCCTTTATTTTCCCCAAAACATACAATATTTTAGCTTCGCACATCATCTTTCAAGTTGTTTATTTCCTTTTTCGATATAAATACACGTAGGTACATAGAGAAACGAACATTTTATACAATATAACTAGATTTCTTTAAGATTTCACTTGAAAATTCCTTATACCTACCCTTAAAGCATTTCAAGATGAATGAATGGTTGTTAACCTTTTGATGAACAACCTTACTGCTGTATAAAACAATTTCAAAACCGTCAAACGATACTCATGAGGATCTCTCCTTAACTCTCAAAGGTAAATATGCTTCTTCGAGTCTTATGGCTATTCCCATGAGTCATGACGAAAATTCCATGTCAAGCTATTTGCAATTAACGGTTGCCTCCGTCAAAAAATTGACGGCAAATATTCAGCATATTTTTTTTTTCTATATAGAAATATATTTTTGACATTTTAAGTTAACCCGGCGAGAGTATATAGGAGGAGGAGTAGGTTTGGGGGGTTTCTTGGAGCAGCTTCAAATTCCTAAAGGAATTTTCCAGAAAAAATGTTTCATATCTTGAATGACTGACATGGGAAGCGGGGATCTCCGGTTAAACCTTTTTTGTTTTTTTTTTGTTGTTGGTCCTCTCTGGCTCAGGAGGGCATTCATTCGACAAGCTCAAGAAGAATATCCCTTTGCTTCTAATATAATATTCTACCTACCCCCATGCCATACAACAAAAGGACATTTAAAAATTTATGAAAAAGCTGTTTGTGTTTGTTTTTATTTCATTGAAGTTTCGTTTCCGTTTTTTTTTTTTTTTTGTGTTCGACTTTTCATTTTTTTGTATTGTATTCTCCCAAGTTGACAAGAATTTGAGTGAATAAAACAGAGACGGGGAATGCCCCAGTTTAAGGGACAAAAATGCTGGCCTTATTAATAATGTAAGTGTGCGTGTGAAGCTTATGTAATGTTTTTTGTTCATTTTTTTTTTTTTATTTTTTTTTCTACTGCATTATACTTTTACATTGTTCCTATTTTGTTGCTTTATTTTTTATTTAAAAAAAAAATGTGTTCCCTTATAACACAAAGGAACTCTAGACACGGATCTGGGTTATGTTTGGCTCCAATTTCGATTGAGTGCTTCGCGCGTATGAGGTTTTTTTTTTGTAGCCGTTAAATAGCGTTAAAACTCAGGGCAGAAGCAACTCCCTGGGGTTAGATTAAAATTTAATTCATAATATGGAAACAAAAATCCAGCACGTTTATATAGATATACATGATTTGGTTATACAAGTTATGTGACACTGATGATGTGAGCTTGATGCGGAATATTTTCATGATTTTAAGCTTAAATATGAATTGAAATCGTATTTGATAAATTTAATTTACACAAATTGACATCACGCATTAATATTTTGCAAATAGTTTTTTCATTCTTTCGAATAGGTGCTCCTATGACTGGTGAAACAAATTGCTGCCGAGCCGCATTGTGGTCCAAAAAGCCAAAAGTCGAGACAAAAATACAAAATCTGAAGTTTTTTTTAACATTTTTGTTTTTTATTTCAAATAGAAATATATAGAGAAAGCTTTAAAAACAGCAAATAAAATTTTTTTTTTAATTGTTTTTGCTTTATAAAGCTTTTCAAAATTAGCCAATTTTGTTCTATGAGTAAAAGAAAATAACAAAAAACATAATTATTTATTTTTGTAGGACTAAAGGTCGTTAAAAGCTATTTTGAATCAATAATTCAACATGTTCAAATAAAATAGTGCTAAGTCTTCTACTTGGCTGATGTATTTCAGTAGATAGTATATAGAATTTGTATTATTAAAAAAAAACTTTCTTAAAATTATTTATTTTCTTTATTGAAATTATGGCAAATTCTATGAAAATCTTTCTTTTCTTCAATGTTTCGTGGATGTTTTATTTTTAAGTAAATACATGTTTGAAATTAAAAAACTCAATATTTTTAATGAATAAAACAAAAAAAAAACACTTTTTATGAGTTTTTGAGGTTTGAATAGAGCTACAAAAAAATCTCACTAGATCCCGCCGAAAAATTAACAGATCAGGATACAAATTTTCAATGTTTATGATTTCACTCAGAAAAATCCAATTTCTTATCCACAAGATTTATTTTTAAGAGAAAATATTAATGGAATGTTTGGAATTCTCCAAGGAAAATAATTTTATAAGATTTTTAATGTTTTCTTGATTTTTACGACATATCAATCTTTGTCTTAGTACCTATGTACATCGCACATATATTTTTTTATTTAAAATATTAATTTAAAACGAAAGTCAAAACTATAATTCACTCTTCCTAACTCGTTCTAATTAATTGTTTTTTTTGGTTGGTTTTATAGTTACATATTTAGGAATACTTAAATTAAAACTAAAAGTAAACGGACAATTATATATTAGTTTATTTTTTTATTTAATTTCAAAATTTTTTATGTTTTTTTATTTTTTTATTAAGGCCTTGTTTCACAATGTCTGAGTAAGGTTCAGAGAAGTTACTTGACACATAAATATCGGAACAGGGTCATAGTCTACAAACCAACAAAATTTACTTTTCCATTTATAACCAAAAGCCTAAAAGACAAGGACAAAAGACAATTTATTTACAATTTATTTGTGAATTTATGTCCATGTGTCAATATTTAATGTGCAGTGTTGTTCAAATCTATGTAAAAAACTATTTTTTACCTTTTCTACGTAAAAGTAGGTAAAAAACGCATAAATAAGTTTAAAAAACGTAAAAATTCCGTAAAAAACTTTAAAAAAACTCGTATAAAAATGGTAAGAGGTAAAAAAACTAAATAACTGAGAAAATGAGAGGCATCTGCCAAAATTTAAGTAAATAAAGAAAATTTGGCAAACGTTCAAAAATATCGCAAGAACAAATAAATAATTGAAGCATTTTATATTGAAAAACTTGGACTGAAATATATTAGAGAATCTATTTTTCTAATCTAATTTTGTCGAAAAAAAAAAAAACCCAATAGTTTGTTCATCCAAGAGTCGTCTTCAATCTTGAAGGTAAAATTTTTATTAATTTTAGCGTTTTTGTTTTTTTTTACTTTTTAACCTTTTTTACGTTTTTTACATAAGCATAATTAAAATTCAGAAAGTAAAAAACTAATGTAAAAAACGTAAAAAAACTATGTTAAAAACTTAAAGAAAAAAAGTCGAACAACACTATAAGTGTCGAGTAACTAATCAGAACTTACTCAGGCATTGTGAAAAAGACCTTTAATTATGTTTATTCCATTTTTACTTTGCGACACGTTTTTTTCCTCTTTTTTTGGGACCAAAAATAACGGTACTTATAAAGGGTGATTTTTTAAGAGGTTTAGAACTTTTTAAAAAAAAAAACACAAAAAATTCGAAAAAATGAATGAAATATTTATTTGAATCGATAGTTTGAACCTTGCAATTTAATGTTTAAAGATAATTTCATGCAAATGTTGACCGCGGCTGCGTCTCAGGTAGCCCATCCGCTGAGTCCAATTTTGGCATACTCTTTCACACATATCGGCCGGTATCTCACGAATGAATGCATGGATGTTGGCTTCCAGTGCGTCAATCGAAGCGGGCTTGTCCCTATAGACATTAGCCTTGACATACCCCCACAAAAAATAGTCTAATGGTGTCAAATCGCACGATCTAGGCGGCCAATTGACCGGCCCGAAACGTGAAATTAACTGTTCACCAAACTCGCCTCGCAATTGCGCCATTGTTTCGCGTGCTGTGTGGCATGTGGCACCGTCTTGTTGAAACCACATATCATGCAAGTCAAGAACTTCCATTTCGGGCAAAAAAAAGTTTGTTATCATCGCTCGGTAGCGTTCACCATTGACAGTAACGCTGCGATTCGCATCATCTTTGAAGAAATATGGCCCAATAATGCCGCCGGCCCATAAACCGCACCAAACAGTGGCTTTTTCGGGATGCATTGGTAGCTGTTGCAATGCTTCTGGCTGATCTTCACTCCAAATGCGGCAATTGTGCTTATTTACGTACCCATTCAACCAAAAATGAGCCTCATCGCTGAACACAATTTTTCGATAAAAAAGCGGATCCTCGGCCAGCTTTCCAAGAGCCCATTCACCAAAAATTCGGCGTTGTGGTAGGTCGGCTGGCTGACGATCCATGGTTAAATTGCAAACCAAACTGAAGCTGTTTGACCAGTGTTGCCAAAACCAAACCAGCTAAAAAATCACCCGTTACCATAAAAGTTTTTAGGAACCGTTCATTACAATCTCATTTTTAAGTTAAAATATTTTTGCATATCAAAATTTTAAAAATAAAAATTTTGGGATTTTAGTTAAATTTTCAAAATTATTTTTTACAAAGTGTCGTCCTAACTTGACTTGCGCTCATTAATTACAGTTAATATTCATATTTCTCGATACGGGGAACAAATTTCCATTAACAAAATATCATATGCAAATATTGGGTGAATTTTGGAATTTAAAATAGCTCCTCAATGTTCTTTGTTCTTAGTTTAATCAGAATTCAAGAACTTAAGGTTCATTTATACTTATTGAATAAAACCTCTGCAAATCATTATATTGACTCACTAAAATACATTTTCTTTATTCTAAATCTTCATATTTTTCATTATATTATTAGAACCATTAACTTATTTGACTGCCTTTCATTTAGCTCCTTCACATCAGCTTACATCTCACAAAAGCCATTCAGGAAAAGCCCATTCAGAAAATGCGTATAATTACTCTTAAAACTGCACGAACATCTGTAACAACATCACGCACTAAATTGCATGCATTTCATTATTCATCATCACGCCAACTCTCATTATTTTCAAAAATATATGTAAAGGTACATGAAAACATAAATGAAATCTACAAAATCCTTAAGCAGAACTAGGATTTGGCAACCAACAACTCCCTCCTTCATCAATTTAATATGGCTCTGATGTAAAACAAACAATACAAGAACATTACATACAAAAAATATCCTTTTGTTGAATATGTATAATAATAATTCTCAATCCTACTCAGGATATGCAATTAACAGTCACCACATGTGTTCGAAATGCACTTCGCATGCACATAACAAAATAAATAATTAAAAATGTTGAGCAATGTCCTTGTTTAAAATGAGAATTATATTAATTATGTAGTATTAAACTGAGAACATCCTTAAGTTGTAGTTGTAGGTTCACAGGTGCTCATTGACGCACAATGCGTGTTTTAGAAACTAAAAAACTATAGTGATGATCTTATCATGGCAAGATGTTGACATTTTATGGGTTATTTTTCAAAAATAAAAATAAAAAACAAAACGTGTGCAGGTACAAGTGTCCTTTTTAATGAGAGCAAATTTTCCAATGAAATGATATTTATATGCGGTGGCAGAAATAAAACTCGAACCTTCTGTCAGTCTGTCTGCCACTGCATACCTGCATGCATTTTGATTATAACGTAAACACATAGTAATAAAACATCTTCCATCGCTTAGCAGTCGGATGGATTTATGACCAACAGAAGCGTCTGCACGATAAGGTAAGGTATAGTCCGAATCCGACGAAGGTATTTCTGACTAAATGATATGTATCTTCTTGGAGGAAGGTGAACTCTGGAGTGTAAAGTGAGTGTTGTAGGGGATCCTATGGAATTATATAGCAAAATCAGCTTGCATTTGAATTTAGTTTATTGGCTTTGCTTATCACAACAACAAGAAGAACTATAAATTCTTTTATTTTCAAAAGGAGTGTCGTCCTGTTTGCTTAAGACGATGGCGACATTTTTAAAATAAGCAATAAAAATTGTTAGACGAACATTTTTTTTTAAATAAAACATTTTTATATTTCGGTTGGCCATTTCCCAATTTTTAGGTATGCGGGTAGGAATTTTTTTTTTGCATGTGGGTCCCCACTTTGAATCACAATCTTGGGAGTGTTGGTTGATTTAATAAAGACAATAAGTTAAGATACAAATTACAGACAAAGAGAATAGGAATTCTTAAAATTTGTTAGCTAGGGTCAAATGGTTCCCAGCGAATTAATAACTGACACCAAGTCTGTGACAGGGCTGATCTGTGATATTGGGTTTCAGCACACATCAAATTATTTTGGATATTTTTTTATGTTTTTAGCAAGTAGACTACAGAAATTTTATGTTAAAATTTTATAAGATTTTTTCATATAAGTAAATATTGGAAGCACTGTGAATATTTTGAGATTGCATAGAGGTATTATAGTTCAGCCGCAAATCGACTTAACAGATTTGCGCTTGCCGCAAAGATGTGACTTCTTTACGAACCTAAATCGGATTTTTTTAAAGGTTTGTAATAATACAGGTTCATTCATTCAAATATATTAAATTTTGAAAATTATTTTAGAATAGTTTTTATAACTTTTAGAGTTTATGAAGGAGAATTAGGGTTATCAAGTTTAGTATCAATAAAATTCGAATATATGAAAATGATTATTTTCAATCTTTTAATATTTTACAATGTTAAAAATATTTTCTATATTAATTATTATATTCAGTTACCATTTGAAGTGTCATAAATCGTAATATTTGTTGAATGTTAGGGTTGGGGTAGAAGTAACTACACTACATTTTCTACATCATTAACTATACGCGTAGTTAATTTAATAAACTACACGTCTTAATTACTACAAATTGTTATGTTTTTCATATACATACATAATATGTACATAGTAAATTTAAAGAAATAATAAAATTTCAATACAAATTTGAACATTTTAACTCAAAATTCAAACTTCAAAGTTACAACTGACAGATAATTTGACATTTGAAACTACGTTTGTTACAATTTATTTCATTAACTACATTTAACTACGTTCAACTACATAAACTACATAAACTACAAAAAGTGACAGTTCAGCCATCCCTTTCACTTTATCTTGATGGAAAGGTCTTAAAATCATCGCTCTGCAATTTTTAAGTCGCTTGACGCTTTATTTAGTTAGTAGTTAAGTCGCTTTTGAAGGGAAAAAAAAGCGATTTTCAAGTTGATTTTTTGTATTGTCCCATACGTCAAAGTTTTTTATTTTTTTAAGATGTATCAAATTTTTAATATTGGCCGCAAGTCCTATTTACATATTTTCTAATCAGTACTGAAAACTGCAACCTCTTAGCAGGCTTTGTCGCGGAAAAATCGCCACCCAAATACTTTTAAGGCTTGGATCGAAATAATATTTCGAAAACTATAAGACCTCGCAGAATTTTTTAATTTTCATTTTTAGAAAGATCTTGAGAAGTTAATCAGCAGATTTGAAAACCGAAACCTCAGTTAAAATAACGCGCTTTTATATTATGGGATATGAAGGTACTATGTACAATGTACATATACATAATATGGGAAGTTAATACGGATTCGTAAAAAAATCGAACTCGAAATATTGATCAAACTTGACATTACGATAATAGCGAAGTTGAAAAACTGAGTTTCGCAATTCTGTCCGTCTGTCCGTTCTATTCTTTGGGCTGCAGCTTGCAGCCTAAATTGGTGGGTCGATTTTTTTTTAACTTGATAAATGGCGTTTTTGGGCACTCCCTCAATACGGTTTTTTCATTTTTGTAGGTCCAAAAATAACAGTACCTGCCGTACATTTTTTTTAAGCAAATAATTAAAACCTTATATTTCTCAAATCGGCTAGCAATTTATAAAAAAAATTTCCGAAAAATGGTTATAAATGGTAAATCCCATAGAACCATTTTTTATTCTGATTTTCACAAAAACAGTTCAACTTATTTTGGAGAATGTTTCAAGTTTTTTTAAAGGAATTGTATACCTACCAGAATTTTCAAAAAGAATTTTTTTGAATTTTCAAAAAAGTTTCAAAATTTTTAATATTTCGAAAACGACTTGGTCGATTTTTATTAAACTTTACACCCACAGTAGTTTGTTTAATATTATCTAGCAGATTTTAAATAAAAATTATTCTTATAAACAAAAATAACGGTAACTCCCAAACAAGTGTTTAAAAACTGGCAAAGAAAATCCCATTTTTCTCAAAACCGGCTCCTACAGTTTTCATTAAAATTTTTATGTGACCTAATATCAGTAGGATCTACCGCATGCTATATTGGAAAAAATTTGTATCTATCTTTTAAAAACCGGTATCTCTCATAGAACTGTTAAACCACTCTATACTCTTAAACCAATTTCAATGAAATTTTTTACACGCGAGCTTCCAATAAGTTTGAAAAATATTGCGAATCAAAATTTTCAAAAACTCAAATTTTGATAATTAATAATAATAAATAATAATTTTTTGAAAATTCGATATTTCGAAAATGGATATTCGATTTTATATTTCAAAATTAATTTTTTAACTCCGCATTAACTAACTCTTAATATTGAAAAATGTTTTCCAAAATTTTATATTTTAAAAAAACATTTTTTTTAAACCGGTACCTACTACGATTTTCAAAATTTTTATCTCATAAATTGAAATTTGTTTAAGAAATCAGATGGTGCGTACATCGTGTTGGTGTCAAAACAATTTTAATTATATTTAATTATTTTAATTATATTGGTTTATTAACAATTTTCAGTTTGAACTATAAGTTCCATGCATGTCAACACCGGTGTTCATATAATATATGTAGGTACTCACATAATACTACCTTAAACTTAAATACGTTTTTGGCAGGCGGCATAAATTAAAGGCTCACATACCTAATTTATTTTTTTTTAAGTAATATGTAGTAGAGTAAATAGATCTAAATTATTCAGTTCAGACTTTAAAACTTCTGCAGTATGGACGCACATAGGAGCAAGTTCGTCCGACCCAGTCGCGCATTTTATTTTTTTTAACAATTTTTAAATTAAATGGGTCGAAATAAAGGGAATTCATTTTGGTTGAAAATATTTCGAAAACAAGTTCTCGTAGAATTTTTTGAAAATATTTTTTTAATTTCTTAAAAAGCCGCAAATCGAGTCACAAGATTCTCGCTTGCCGCAAACATGCGACTTCTTAATACATTTGCATTTTCGATATAAAGTAACGCAGACTCCAACGCAGATATGTTAATAAATTTAACAAGGCAAAATTGGATTTACACTTGAACCCCGCATTTCGAACGAATTGTTAAGAAAAGAGAATATTTCTTTCTTATGTACTACACTAATTTCGATATCTTTTTCTAGCTTAAAATTTACCTCATATGATTGTTGTAATCTTCAGAAGTGAAAGTCTTCTTCTTTTTCGAATAACTTCTACTAGGTATGTAATTTATTTTAAGAAAAGTTATTTATATGCCTCCTTGAGTGGATACAAAAATTAATTGTAGAGAATTTTGTGCAGCTTACAAAAATCATTTATATAAATTTTTTTAATCATAATTACTTACTTATATATCTTATTAAACCTTTATTATTCAGTCTGATGAAAATTCTTCTAAAAGCCAGATATTTTTTGCACTCCCTTATATTCAAATATTTATATTTACTATAATCAAATGAGACATATACAGGTGTTCCAGACATCCATCACCCTTCAAAACAAATATTCAATCGATTTTTTTGTTTCTTACTATATATAAAGGACCATCGACCGATATAGCACAGCTAATTTAAATATTGTCACGAATTTAATCTGAGAACAGATTACACAATTTTCACATGCTTTGGATTTTCCCTTTTTTCGCCTTAAAATAAGATAACAGTAACAACAACACAAAATAATAGAAAAAAACACAAACCATTTGAGTGGCAGTCAGTGATTTTTGTTTGCCATCCTTCATCCCTGTCTGATAATTCTTTTTCAAATTTTATCAAAAAAAAAAAATTCGCCAAAAAAAATCCATCATCATCCAACCGATCTTTGACAAAGAGAGAGAGAGAAAGACAGGACTGCACAACAGTACAGAGATTGGCATGTGATAGATGGCACGTGTTACTTGGATTATGCGTGCCAATTGCTTTAAAAGTATCAGAGTATATCATTTGGTAAGGGTGTTTTTTTTTTTTTTTCTGTGTAGACCAAATTTGATTTGTCCGATAAAATAAGCAACAAAATGCTTTTATTATAAATTTAACCAAATTAAAAAAAAAAAAAAACAACCCCTTCATTATTTGTAAATTGTATTGAGGTGAATAATTTAATTGCATATCATTATAAGAATTTAAATAGAGGCTTTAGGAAACAATCTTTGGTACAGTCAAGGACAAGTGCATAATATATGCAAAGACGATTAGTCTTTCAATAAAATGGGAACAGTCATTAAGAATTGTCAGGAGGAAAGAAATTATGTGTAAGATTATAGCAGACTTAAGCCCCATACTTCGAATAAAGGTTACGATTTTCGTCTCGTAACCATCCAGGAATTGCATACTCACAACTAACAGCTCAATTAATGGTCAGTTGTTGCTTGAACTTGTCGCTCTACAACTTTGTTGCTTGTAGCTCACTGCATGGCTGAGTCCTTTTTAATGTACAAATTTAGTTTGTATATTTAATTCATTAAGCTATGAATAATTATGCAGGCTTTTTTGGTCGATTTGAAATTAAATGCAAATAAAACAAACTTTATTTCATCTTTTTCCCAACGTTTCGTCGTTATTCACAACTTCTTCAGGGGTATTTTATTAGATATTTAATATAATATGAAATTATTATTTTTAAAACAATTTTTTTATTTTTTAAACTAAAAAAACTTACTTTTTCGAATTTTGCCGGATTTACATTTTTTTATAATTTTAAAATGGTGTCTTGAATTTTGTATATTTGATAATTAAATAAATTAACACTGAAAACAATTTATAAACAAACAGAAATATAATATATGAAGACTAATAAATTAAAAGACAAACAAGCTATAATTTTTAAAGTATGGACCGTTAACGAGGTATTCACTTTAAATCATTTTTGGAGACTTATTCCACGTGCATTTTTTTTTTAACTGAATCTTTTGGAACACGCATCACTTTCTATAGAAGTTTACGGTTCCATTTATTGCGAACAAAAGTTTCGTCATCGCTCTATTTTTCTTTAAATACTTATATCTTGTCCGACATCATACATACAGTTTTTGTATGAGCAACAAACAGTGGCGCAAAATTTCAAACGATTAAGTAAAATGTTAAAGCCAATTTAGTAATTTACTAAGTTAAAAAGAATATTTTGGTAATTTTAAACGATTTTAGCAATTTACTAACTCTTAACATTTTACTAAAGTTAAAATCAGAAAATGGCTACTTTAAATTTTAGTAACTTGCTAAATCCATATGAAATCTGTCATTGTCCTCGAAAATGATTTCTTGGCAATTTTATTTGAAAGATTTAAATTGTATTTTTTTTCGTGTGCTAATTCTTTTCAAAGTAAATAAAAAAAATATTTTCGGAATATGAAGATTTCGATATGTTCGAAGACTCAGCTTTGTGCAGAAAAGTGCGATGTCTTAAGTCCCGAGCAAATCCCTTTGAATAGCTGGACGATGGAGAATTTTACTCCAGGTATAGATTCTAATCTTTAATAAGTTGTACCTAAAATTGATTCTGCAACAAAAACTCAATTTTCACGTAAGGATGGGAAAAGCACATAAACTGCTAAAGCCCTGACTGCGGCTGCTCGTACTGTGTTTTCTTCATTGCAACCTTTAATAAGGAACAGCAACAACACAAAATAAAATAACAATTTTTTAATTTCACTTTATTGAAACTTTTCTTTTACAATAATAAAATAACAAACTAAATATAACAAACAAAAATAACAAAATAAATTGTAGGTTGTCACTTTAACTTCTGACATTGCAAATTATTAGGTCCGTTCCCTTGGTTTAGGTTTGTTTGCTTTGTTTTTCTTTCCGAACTGTCATTGTTTGGACGTGTTCAGCTGCACCGTTTTTAATAAAAGGGAATTAGTATTTTACTAGTTAGTAAAACGAAAAAAAGGATTAAAATTTTGCAACAGCTAGTAAATTACTAAATGTTTCAGCAAATTGCTAACTAGTAATATGCTAAGCCCTTAACAATAGGTTGTTTAAAATTTTGCGCCAGTATCTTTAAATAAAAACCAGAAGAGATCATTGACCTTAAATAATCCCTCAATTCAAACTAGAACTCAATTGGGAAAACGAATAAGGTCAATAACTCTTATGAACCCCATTTTGCAAGTTCATTTCCAAATATACCTTCACCTTCTCCGCAGCTATATGATATCTGTTTAAAAAATACCAAACCTAGACCCTGAAGACTGAAGAGTTTCTAAATAATATAAACGTCTGCAACAAATTAAAATAAATGCTCTCACATAGCTAACCAAAATTAAAAATGAAAAATTAAATGAATACATCAAAAATTAGACCAGAACATCAAGAAGGGGAATTTTAACAACCCCCAGTGGTTTCTATACCCTCAGAACATACCTCCATATATATATACCTATGGAGTATGGACCATTTTTAACCTGATATAGCCTTGGGGGCGCGCATAATGAAATCCACGTAACATTTTTTAAGCTTCTAAAAAATGTTTACCTCAGCATAGCTGCGATAATTTCAAGTTATTGCGGCTTCATACCGCAGACATTTTTTTCTTCCTTGTTTTTTTTTTTTTTTTTTGTTAAAGGATCATTGCATTTGTTTGATGAACGAAGAAAAAAAAAATTTAAAACAACACCACCCCAAATATATATGGAACGTCGTCGTCGGTATGGTCGTTCGGTTCCGTTGGTTGTGGGATTTTATGTCTGAACAAGAAATTCCCTTTGATCCTGTTAATAATTAGAGTACGTGATTCTATTTAAAAAGGAATTCAGTGTTAATTCTCGGCTCGAATATCAAATAGTTTATTTCCCTTTCTCTTTTTTCGTCAAAAACAAGGGTGAATGCGAGATGGAATACAAAAAAATTAAGGTGGCAACGACAACGAACACGGTGAAAAAGTTTTTTATAATTTTGAAAAAAAAAAACTTTTCAAAACACTCCACGTGTTCAGACTTCTCAGACACTTCTTCTAATGGAGTTTGGAAAAAGTCGGGGATAATAACCTTTCTTCAATTTTTCTTTTTTTCTTTTGCAAATTAAAGTCGACATTGACTTTTAATAAATTCAAAGAACGTTCAGTTTGATAAAAAAAAAAATAAGTCTTATGACGATGTGATAAAGGGTTGAAAAAATGAAGTTTAAAAAAAAAAAAAATGGCGCCCAACAGGTCTGGGATGAAAAAAAAAATTCTTCGATGGAATAAACTTTTTTATAAGGAACTGTTTCTGAATACAAATCATTAAGGTTTGATGTATGAAATTCTGTATTAATTAATTCTGTGCGTTTATGAAAGACTGCCTAAATAATAAATGCGTGTATGTCGGAAGAGTTGTAAGCCAAATCCAAAACACTAAACTATAAACCCTCATATATCATTTATTGTTACGCACTTGTTAAGGAGTAGGATTATAAGGGGATTGCCTCATGCGAAATGTTTTATTTTTTGTTCCTTCTTTTGAAATACATTTTATGCAGTCGCATAATGCATTTTCAAGACCCCTAGGGTTCATGATCTCATGAGGGTTGAGCGGCTTTTAGCGCATGCATATATATGGTTTCAGTGATTTTTTTTTGTTTTTACATGTATAAAGTTGTTATACAAGTTGTATTGCATTAGTCACAGACGAATGATATGCGCGAGAACTGATGCACTTGCATCAACAAGGACATTCAGCCCCAGAGAGTATTATGTGTGGTTGTGTAGTTATTAATATGATGTATAGAGGGGGGTTGTAAAAACAATAGATGCGCGTTTTACCCTAAAGACACACATATTTGCCTTGGTTATGTGTATAAAATATAGATATTCCTATATATGGATCATTTGTAAATGTGGGTGCAATCGATTTTGTCATGATGCATTTTTAAATATGGACTCGCATATAAGTCAAAAAGTCCTTAGAATTTAACATGATGATGCCGGCTGTCGGAAACAAAGGATCACATGCCATCAACATTGCATTTGTGGATGATGATGATGATGGTTGAGTATACAGTGACGTGATACTTTTGTATTTTTTAATTTCTTATAGTGATTCACATTTATGCATATAATGAATTCACGCAACAGGACACGTGTCCTGTTTTTTTCTATTCTTCTTTCTAGAAGTGCATTGTAAACGGAGCGGTGTAGAAAAAGTGTTGTAACAATGCACTTTTTAGTATATAGGCGCATATACCTACTTGATTTTTTTTTTCTTTTTTAAGAATACTAAAAGCTGAATTCAGAAAAAAGTCTTTGATATAGTGAAACAGCCGACAAGAACTGCCTACGCACTTTCGAAGCATGGTACATACATCATAGATGATGAATGCATATGGGTACTTCATGGATTTCTTTTTTTTTTCAAGAATAAAAGAAAAGGCAGGAGAGCCTCATATAACATACAAAAGTAAAGTAAGACAAATCCGAAAAGAATAAATATAAAATGTATGTGCGTATACTTCAGGTTTTTGTTAATAAATGTATAATGTAAGGACAACTTTTTATTTTATAAGAATGTTATGAATTAAAGCTAAACTTTTTGAAAAGAAAAATATATTTTTTTTTTGAAATTTATTGAGACTTTTTTTTGTTAATTCTTTGGGGTACCAAATATATAGGCAGCTTATATAAGCTCTTGACGGTTTGCAGGGTTATTTAACATTTTTTTTTTATTTACATCAAAATTCTATTTCGACTTAATTCAATTAAAATTGTTAAAATTGTTCGATTGTGATGTTAGTATAATACAGAAAATAATAATGATAATTTTAAAATCGGCATTTCAGTGGTTAACTTATAGGGTAAACAAAGAAAAAGGTCTAGATTCTAGGTTCTTATTTTCTAAACCACTTAAATTCATATATTAAAAACAAGAAATGGTGCGCTGTCACTTTCCCTAAGCTTAAAGACCTCAATCTTGGTCCGCACAATGATTCTATTGTTTTGTACCTACCTTGTGTATGGCAATTGCATCGTCCGTTTAATGCTCCTGCCATGTTTTTAAACTCAGTTATCGTCGAGCAATGATTTTGATTAAAAAATAAATTATTTTCTAATTATAAATGTTGTATGATTTATTGGTATGAACGAGTAGAAAATAACATAAACCCCAATGACCACATTCTGTACCTCTCGCATCGATAAAATTGGTCGAGAAACAGTGGAAAATGGAACGAAACTCATAATATGATTTGTTTCAAATTTCATCGTTTCTTGACTGATTTTATCGATGCGAGAGATACAGAACGTAGGCACAGGCGTTAATATGTGGAACAAAAAAAAACAATTTTTTCGTAAAATTTAATAAATTAATAGCTGTGTTTTATTTTCCCCAAGATCCGAACCAGATTGGATTTGCTTACAAAAATACATGTATTACAAAAAAAACACAAGACCCAACTTTGTTTTGAATTTGGATTTCCAAATCCATTTTGAACACACACCCTTAATTTGTAAATGTCGTCAGTAGTGTAAAGAAAAAAGACAAAGGGTGTATACGAATAAAAAAAAACAAAGGAAAAAAAGAGTTGGGTATACAACGTATGTCTCAGAGATCCTGGGTTGTTTTATTTTCCTGATCTGATCTGGATTGGATCTGGGGGAAAATAAAACGCAGCTAATATTACACTGGCATATTGACTAAAAATTAACCGATAATGTACTGGTTAATGTTGTATTTATTAGTTTACATAACTTTAAGTAACGAAACACAAAATATTAAAGGAAATTAATGAAAACAGAGATTTGGAAAAGTGAAACTCAATTTACTAAAAATTAAGTAACTTCGGCAACATAGCGAATTTAGGGAAACGGTTAACTGATAAATAATGTTTGAATACGTATACCTATATATGATATATAAAGGTCATTCTTATTGTGCTGGGCCTACATTTCAGCTCATTGTTTTTTGCTCTCCACATATGAAATACGTTAAGATGTTAACATCAAATAGGCTTTAAATTGCTATCGAAACTGTATAACTTTTTTTTTTTTAATTAAAAGTGCATAAAAAGTGCTTTTGTTCCTCTGTGCCCCATCGTTGGGGTGGTAATAAATGTCCAGCTTGACTTCTTCTTAATATAGTTCCATACCATCTACAACAACAACAAAAAAAATCAAAAATGGATCAGGTTCGTATTCTATAGAGGGCACAGAGGACCACAGACATCCACTGTGCCCCAATACGAATGTATTGTAAAAAGTATTTTCGACATGTTTATACACACTAAATATTTTACAAACTTAAAACTGAACAAAACACCACTTAATTCATTGTCTTCGATATTAAAACTTGAAATTGGCTCTGGAAAATTACGCCAGAATTTTGTTGTTTTTTTTGGAAAAAACGGCAGAATTTTTATCTGGCTAAATTGGAAAAAAGCCAGATTTTTTTTTTGGAAAAAAAGCCAGATACCTATGGAAATAGAGGTAGAAAGTGAAATAGAAATAAAGCCAAACAAAAAATAAATTCTGTCCTAATTTCCAAACTTCATTTTGGAAAAAAGACCAGAAAATGTGTTGTTTGTATATTCAAACAAAAAACCTAAAAAGTGAAGCAAAGAAACAACTAAAAACTATAACCTAAAGAGAAGAAGCCGCACGTTGATTCAAAAAGTCTGAAACAGATGTAAATGTAAAATTATAAATGTTTTCTATTACTTCATCTTTTTATTTGTATATCTAACCATACGAAAATTAACAATATAAATATGTTTGAAACACCAGAAATGTTTTCTAGCTCTTTTTTCAAAACAAAAAAAGGAAAAAACACCAGAAATTTTGTTTCTGGCTTTTTTCCAATTTTTGATCAGGCTTTTTTTCCATTTCTTAAAATGGAACAACAATGCATTCATTAAAATGCATTTCTTAAAATGGAAAAAAGGCCTGATAAGAAATTGGAAAAAAGCCAGAAACAAAATTTCTGGTGTTTTTTCCTTTTAAGAATAAGATAGTCCGGAAAATCTCCCAGAAATTTGTACTGAAATGCGTTTGGCGTTTTTTTTTTTTTTTCAATTCTGGCGTTATTTCTTCTGGTCTAATTTCCGGGAGCCTTTGAAATTCTTATAATACTAAACAAGCACAAGTTTTTATATTTTTTTATAAACTTACCTTAAAAAACAAAAAAATTAAAATTTTTCAACGAGCGCTCAGCTCGATATATAATAACAAACTGAAAGCACTTTGTGCCCCGGTGGTCCTTTGTGCCCCGGTGGTCCTTTGTGCCCCGTTGTCCCCTACCTACCTACTCTTTTGTTGACATTTTCCATGACTGTTATGGCAGTGATGTGTCTGAATATCTTTGATATAGCGCTCAATTTCCTCCTTCCTCACCGAACGAAACTTTGTGAATGCATTTGTTTATTAAAAATCACTAGTGTAGATTTTCTAAATCAGAAATGCGTTTATTTGGAATATTATAACGAAGCCATCAGATGAAAATGAACCTCATCGCTGAAAATGACTGTTTTTTAACTGTATGTTTAACAATAAAAACGCGTTATTCTTTTGTGTAACACTCCATTTTTTATAGCTCTGAACTGTCAGTTGTCAACCTGTTTTTTTTTTGTTGGCAACACCAAATCTTAAATGAATTTTAGGACATAATTTACTATAATCGTATATGTGTAATTGTATAATTAAAGCGATGAGATGTGAAAAAACAATTTTATAATACACATATAATATACATCCGTTGGACAAGATGAAAGTTCCAACGCTAATAATATGAACTTAATTTTATAAAAACATTTTAGTTTAGGCCATCACAACTGTCAAACCATAGCTCATAGGTGAATATCAGTCGTAATCCTATTCCACTGTCCGCATCCATGAATTAATCTTCGACCTTTGAATAAATTTTTTTTTTTATAATTTTTAAATTATAATTAAAATTCCTCCTATGAGCTATTAAGTGAAATATAAAAGCATAACACAAAAATGATTTTATTGTCAATTGTACACAACTGTGTTAGTAATAATTAATAAAAAAGTTCCATAAAAATTAAATTTCATCATTGTTATCCTTTTATCATACACATACCAACTGTTGTTAAAAAAAAATAAAAAAAACAAAACAAAAAAAACTATCCGAACTCTAAAATACAAAAAATTCCTCACCTCGAAACCATTTAAGCGGAAATATTTTGTGCATAATCTCAATGCATTTTGTAATTAATATCAATGCGAAACAAAAACTATAATACATATATAACCTGTTGTATGAAGTGAAATGTGAAAATTGGATGAATGTGCGTGATATTTCCATGTCCCAGAAGTAGTTGCCATCATCCCCTTTAATCCACAGTGATTAATTGCAATCAAAAGATTATAATTCGAAAATATCCGCATTGCTATATAATATTATGTCGAAAAAAAACCAAATCCCTTATAAAAACAACTAAAAAAAAAAACTAGTTAATGGAAAAAAAAACAATAAAATTTTGTAAAATATGCACATAGTTTCCAATTTATATATATATAGTCCAGGGTTACCACAGTATCATGGAAAAAAAAATAATAACCTCAACAGGATATATGTTTATCACAAGGGAGGTGTTTATCAATTTCACACAATATGAAACATATGTATGTGTACTCAAATATGTATATACGTAATATGCATTTTTCCTAACACTTAAATTATGTGTACATATACTTTAAAGTAATGAAATTTTAATGGAAATATAATTAAGAGATTTATTGACTGCTTTTTGTTCAAAAATTATTTAGGTTAAAATTAATTATGTTTGATGAAAATTATTTAGGTTAAAACTAATGACCTTTGCTGCATGCATGCAGAAATATTTGTTTTTTAATTAAAGTTATAAATATACCTACCTATCCTCAACGATGTGATGATGACTAAAATGAATGGGTTTATAAATTAAATAGTTCATACAACATTTCAAACTTAAAATGGTATAGTGATTTAATTTTTGAGATTATCAAAATTAATTTTAATATTGAGATTATACAACAGTAACCTACTTTTGGACATTGATTTAAGCATTTCGGCCAAGCAAATCGAAAATAAGATATAAAAGATTATATCATTAAAACTAATTAAGGGCAATATTCAATTTTAAAAGACTGACATATCAAAAAATAAACTGCAATGTTTAATCGTAAAATGTCAAAAAGAATGAATTTATTTGAAATGGCCAGTACTGCATGCAGTGACGCAAGCATATTTCTTCCATGTAAGTTTCAGGCTATGAAGAAAGGAATAGAAATTATTGATTGATTTTGTTTAGTTCTTATATTGATCTTGTTTTTACTGGCCACAAATATTCTGGAAGTTACATCGCCAATAACTCGAGTCGAGGGTAACAAAAAGTTTCTGGCAACATTTTGCTCATGTAAGTGCCCGATGGACTTAGAATTTGATTAAATTTGGATAGAAGGATAAAATCATAATCGATAAATTTAAAAAAAAAATGATAAAAAATTGGTATAAAACCAAAGAACACATCCGTATCAGTCAAATTATAGACAAATGTTTTTAATTTGAACCGAAATAGCTTTGATTTTCGATTCAATAGGGTTGATGTGGGTACATATAACAATAATATGACTATAATGACGTGTCTAAGTTCCAATAGATAAGCGATTTTTGTCCCCAATTCATTTCATTTCTAAGCCCAATACCCATTTTAGAAAAAAAAAAAAAAAAAACGCCATCATTTCCACCACCATATTTGCCCACCAATTAAGATTTATTGCTCTCGAGCCCAAAACATAAAAAGCCGTTGACCATCAAAAGGCTAACAACCTTCTCCATATCAACCACATACACATATATATGTATCTATGTACCTATAGCTTAAGTTCTGCATTAATTTCGGGAAAAAAAAAAATATGTATAAAAAAAAAACTCACATTTGAGGGGGTGTTATATGTAATTTAATGCCTTTTTGCACAATTCCCCTTTTTTTTGTGTGCCATGGCCATGCATTCATCCGCAGCTTCTTTCCTCTCAATGAATGTTGATTATATATATTTGAGTCCCTCGCCCCACATCAGCTTTATATTGAAGCGGTTGAGAGAGAGATGGGTCGGCTTAAAGCCAACTGGACTAAAAAAAAAAAAATCGCTATCATAACAACCTCATGTTTCCATAATGGGATCGAGTCCAGCAACAGCGAAACCATTCATACCTCGCATATATACATCACTGCAATTTTTCCAAACACATACACACCCTATCACTGGCAACACAGACCAAACAACAAGCCAAAAGTCGGACGACGAGGTAATAATTTACGTTATTTCTGACCATTTTTTTTTTTTTGTTTTTTCTTTATTTAAGGGTTCCGCCCCATCACCCATATCCAACCCCATTCTATATCGACCAACCCAACAAACAAAAAAAAAAATCCCCAAATGGCACGGCTATAATAATTTGTCAAAACACGTTAAGCAAACACATTCTGTATTTGCTGGCTGCGAATTCTGCACATTCTGCCCTTTTTCTGTCAATTTTGCTATCGTATAGGTCCATAATATAGGTATAGAGGTATATTTGTACAAAGACGACTTACACAGTACAGGATATTTGTTTTTGTATATGAGTGGACCAAAATAGAAACCTCGAATAACAAACTAAAGAAAGGGAAGTCGCGGCGGCCGAGGCGGTGGCGTGGGCCAAAAACAAAATTGGCATTTGATTTTGTTTGATTATGATTCTCTCTATCGGTCATATTAAGCCATAGAGAATGAGACGTCATATCTACGCTATTTCCTATTTATTTAGTCCTTAAAATGGAACGAGCGCAAAAGGACCTTCTTATACCACAAAGCTTCGGCCGGGTTGGGCATCATATAATAGGGACTTGATACTATTTTCGATGTGTTTATTTTTGGCAATATATATGTAGGTTTAGCTTTTGGAGAGGGTCGCCATATCGCAGACTCCCGTTTTTCTGATTGTATTTGATTGTTTGTTTTGGTAAGCATATACATACTCCAAACGAGGAAGTAGATATAAGAAGGTAGAGAAACGTCAAAATCATATTTTTATTAAAATGTCATTTGCAGAGTTTTAAGTAAATGCAGAGAATGATGGGGGGTATAGTATCTCATGAAAAGGTCCTTATCGCAAGTTTAGCAAACATTATGGACTTATAAGAGATTTCCCCAGACATCTGCAGGGTTTTTATAGAGAATGGCCGAAAATAAACCAAGGAGATCTTAAAATTTTCCTCAAATATTTGTAAACATTATTTACATTATTTTAAATTTTTGACAGTTTCTAGAAAAAAAAACTCACTCAGAAGGAAAGACCTACCATTAAAATTACGTCATACCAGGCTTCTAACATTAAAATATAAAAAATAGGAAAATTTAAAATAGAAATTGAAAAAAAAAATGAGCTGCTTTTGTTTAATTCAGTTTCAATTGTGAAATCCCGGGTAATTATGCAAAATATTCGAAAACATTCGAATCCTATATTCTTATTTATATAAAGAGTGTTCCACAATTCACGTAAAATTTGAATTTCACGTCATTTGTGCGGTAAGGTGTTGACAACGGAAAAAAATATTGACAGTTGATGGTTGAGGGTTATTATAAATGAAGCGCTTCACGAAAGAATAAAGCGTTTTAATTGTTAATCAACAGTTTGAAAAAATAATGAAGGTTATAGGCGGTGATTTTTGAACAAAATCATTTTCAGCAATGAGGCTAATTTATATCTTGATGGCTTTGTTTGTCTCAATCAAAATTTTTGCATTTTGGATTCAGAAAATATAAACACGAGTGATTATTGAGAAACAAACGCATCCACAACGTGTTACTGTTTGGTGCGGATGAAGATATTTAGCGCTGTTTCAACGATATTCAGCATCATTTATGCCAAACAGTAAATTTTGGGAAATATTTTGTATTAGTTAAATGCAATACTTTTACATCTCATACCTACGGCTCCGCGAAATAAGGCCTCAGGAAATAAGACCCCAAAAGTTTAAATGGAATAAGGCTTCATAATTGGACCCATTTTTCATAGTGAAATTATGCCTTATGCAACAAGGCCCCCAACGAAATGAAAAAGAACCCCAAATATAAAAGAAACAAAACCCCAATTTGATTTGTCCCTATTTATTTTTTTTTTTAATGAAATAATACCCAATTTTGTTTGTGTATTAAAGTTTATTTTCGATAAAGAGATACTAAACATATATTAAGTCCAGTCGCTATGTAGAAAAAAAAGCCTAACCTGGAAAAATTTAATTGTATACATTTCTTTCTTAATTCGTTAGAGGGCGTTAATAAATATATATGTGCATATGTGTAGTTTTTCGGGAAAATCGGACTGAAGCTTAAGCCGCCATCCCTCTGGAATTTTCTAAAAAAATTATTTAAAATAGAAAAAAAAAATGCTAAAAAAAACGGCAACACCTACAATGTAATGTTATATCTTTTTTAAAATTCATAAATCCATTCTTCAATTCTGTTTTTAAATCAAATTATTTAAGTAAATACTTTTTTGAAAATTAATTTTCAAACTAAAAATTTCTAATAAAAATTTGAAAACCAATTTTTTCAAAATTATTCATTATTAAGTAGTATTTTTGTTTTTAGTATTTAATGTTCATATCAATTTTAAATTAAACGCTAAAAAGCAGATGCTAAAATTTTTATATTTTTTTAAGAAATATCAGAAATAATTTTCTATTAATTTAGCTTCAATCCTTAGTTTAAATTGTTCTAAAAATCTTATATCCACTAAAAAAATTGTAAATTACAGTTTCGTATTTTCAATTTTTTCAAAACCTAAAAGACATTTCAGCATCTGCATTAGACTTAAATACTACTTAATAATGAAAATATTTAAAAAAAAAAAGATTTAATTTTGATTTTGATTTTGATTTTAAAAATTAATTCTTCAAAAAGTGTTCACACCAATAATATTATTTTAAAACAGAAATAAAGAATTGATTTCTGGCTTTGAAAAAAGATATAACGTGACAAATGTAAAATATTTATTCCGACTGGGCTAATACCCCTCGTCGCGTCGTCGCCATAGTAAAAATATTTACACTGTACCTGGCTGAACACAATGCCCTGCTGCAACTGGAATCGGAGCTGCAGCTGCAACTGCTTTAAAAAATGTCGTACGTCGTTTTTTTTATCTGCCCACAATGAGCTGTACAGCTTTTTATATATTTTAAAGGAAAAAAAAACAACCACGAGTTTATTATTCACTTTTTTTATTTCCAATATTTTTCTTTTAATTAATATTTTTTTTCGCGACACAAATGAACACTAAAAACTTCAATATTTTTTTCCGGCTCTTTTTTCCTTCATATAAATTGAAACGTCTGAAGTGCTGCACGTGAAAAAGTTGAAAGTTGGTGAACCTTTGCAGCACCGTCTGTAGCACCGACTGCAGTTGCGTTGCGTTGTGTTCGTAACATTGAATTTGTGTGTATTCAATATTTTGACAGCTATTCAGTTGCAGCTTCCAGTTGCAGCTCCGTATCCATTGTGTTCAGCCAGTAAGTCGAATACAATTTGTCTAGAGCAAGGACACTTTTAGTTCTCCTTATCTTCAGCATTCGGTTCCGCTGGAATTTTCATGTTGCATTCAGCACAAATTGTTTAATGCTTACAATTAGATAAGAGAATAGCTGACAAAATTCGTGCCATTTTTTCAGCTGTTCTGTTACTCGCCCGCTCGCTTATGGTTTTAACATCGATCCTTTCATTGAACCATAATTACGGGGCGGGTCCTCAATAAGTGGTACATTTTGAAAGCTCTGAATCCTCAATTATAGTGCATTTTAATAATATTTTTTGAAAAAACGGCGTATGGCAATAACGACCAAATTGATTTGGAAATATCACCCATACAAATTCTGATCAAATGTTGTTGTTTTTCTTTTCTCGATTTCCAATTTTTTAAAGGAAAGAACGCCCAAAATAAAAATTTTAAAAGTCAAATGTGAAATAACGCCCAAAATTAGAAATATCGACCAAACGAAGCCCAAATAATAATAAAATTCAGTACTTACATTTACATTGGAAAATTAAAACGGCGTATAAACAGTGAGGTAGGTATGTATATGCAACCCACCTGCTAGGGCACATTATATAGGATTTGGGGTAGGTATACGCAAAGTTTCTTTAAATTTATATTCTTTAAATGCAAGAGAGACTTTGCATACACCCAGCCTTGCACCAACCCCAAATCCTATAATGTGCCCAAGCAAGGGGGTTGCAGGGGGGAAGCATGCCCCCCCATACATACCGCACTGTTTATGCTCCGCGATTTTTTTTAAGATTATCTTATGAATGAAATTTCACTTTGGAAATATCGCCCAAAATTGAGAAAATAACGTCCAAATTTTCCTAAAACAATTTACATTGAAAATATTTGGGCGATATTTCCAATTTTTTTTTTTTGGGGCGATACAAAATTTGGGCGATGTATCCAAATCGATTTGGGCGTTATTGCCATACGCAGAGAAAAACATTAATGTTTTAGCAAGATGAAATAAGGCCAAAAAATATTTTCCAAATAAAAATGAAAATAAATTACAAAATTAACAAATTTTATTGCAGCTTAATTTCCATTTGAAATAAACCCCAAACAAATTTAAATGAAACCCCAAAAAATTTAGTAACCCCCAAAAATTTGAGAATTTTCTGTTATTTATTAATAATATTATTTCGACATTATATTATTAAACATAGAATTAATTAAATAAGGCCCCAATTATTTAATTAATTCTATGTGAGGCCTTATTTCCAGGGCCCTTATTTCGCTGATCAATGTTATATACAATATCTTACAAAAATTATAGATCTTATTTTGTAAGAAAAATATTCTTGAGATCACATTTTTTCTTGTTTTCTTTTGTTGCAATTTCTTGTAGTTTATAGTCTATAGAATTTTAGAATTATAATATATTAAAACAGAAACATCGACAAAATTCATCCACAATTATTTTTCTACTAATGTTTCATTTCCTGTTGTCTCGGTTTAATGTTGTCTACACCTTTGCAAAATAATTAACATTTCCTTATTCATAGAAAATGGATAAACATCCTGTAATCACACGTAGGTACAGGGTGGCTCATATGATAAAGTCCAAATTTGTAGTATTTAAAGATTTAATATAATTTTATGTTTACCTTTATAGTATTTTTAAAAATTTATAAGCAATTTTATTTAAGGTATAGCTACATTTTTGAAGAACCAACCGTTTTGAGAAGGTAGGCACACAGTAATTGATTGACCACCATCAGAGTCTCCAAATTTAATTCCATTTTTTTTTGGCATAATCTGAATAATAATCGAAAAATTAAAAAAAAAAAAAGCTATTGGAAACGATTAATATCGAAATTGGAATATTTCAACAATCGACATTATTTTAAAGGCCATTATCGAACACCCCATAAGATAAGAACCTGTCTTTCGAAGATATGGAAGTAAATTAAAATTTGCTATTTTTTATAGGTATATAGCCCTCATATATAATTCCTACTGAAAAATAAACAAATATTAGAAATAAATTAGAAAAATATAATTATCAACTCCACAAAGTCCCATCATATCGTGACTTAAGAACTACCCTGTAGATACCAAACACAAAAAAAAACTTTATTGCTCCTTTAACCGTGTCGGCCAAACATCCTGTCATCCCGTCAAGTTAACAACTGAAAATAAAAACTAACAATAGTAAAATAACAAAATGCCTGTGAAGGTATATGTTTTATTTATTTGTTCTAGACTCTCACCTTCATATCCTATCACCCGTCCCGCGCAGCACTATACCACCACCGCACCGGACGCACCCGACAAAGGAAAACATCAAGGATTCATCAATTATTTGTGACCCATGAATGTGTTTTTGCGTAAAGGATGACGACAACGACTACGTAGAAATCTAATGCCGAAGATCGGGTTTTGTTATATGTTCTTTGGAAACGTTACACGTATCCTAGAAATGTTATGTACCTACATATACATACATTTATAAAAAATGGCATAGCCTGACGTTGGGTGATGGGTGAAATATTTTACTATTCCTGAAAAAGGACGACAGCAAAATGAGGAGCAATTTCGCAGACAATATACGAATACCCTTGTAAATGATATCCTTAAGAAACAGCATATAACCTCCGGTGACGGCACAGCAGCAGCGATGGGTCTCTCTGAATCTATTTCAAACCCACTTTATATAGGGGTATACCTACTGTCACCCAAGCCTCCGTTGTTGGCCCAAGATATAGAAAGTGACTCCTTATAGAATCGCCACTGTGACATGTAGTGTCCTTATTCCAGTCGATATATTTCATTTTGTATATGTTTGTCGTCTTCGTAGTCGTCCTTTCCTTTCTTGCTTTATGCTGTTGTAGTTATAAGTAGGAGTTGGAGCAGATATCTTTTCGGTTCTGTAACCCTTGGGCTGAGCGGTGTATATATAGGAGTAGTCACGAAGACATTGTATTCTTTTTGTGTGCAAATGTTACGATGTCTTAAATGGATTTGGCCTCGACAGGATATGTGAGGAGTTGAATTGTGTAACTGGGAATCAATGCACGTACCTACCTACGTAGGGAGTTGATACAGATGAAGAAACTGTCCTTGGGGATATTTTAATGAAGTTTTCCAAACTATTGAGCAGACATATACTACATTGTAAACACACAAAACATATACACACACACACATGCATGTTCTTTATATCACGGCAGCAATATAAGGTACCTTTTATGGAAATCGCTTGCTGGGTCAATTGTTATTGTGACTTCTGTTAGAAGCAATTTATCTATGATGTTTGATTTACTTTATTAAAGAGACACAAAATAAATTCGGATTAAAAGTTCAAGGTTCTTATAAATTCGTTTGTCTATAAATATATAAGTTGATAATATAAGAGATCCTTTATAATAATAATTAATAGGAATATATCTTAACAAAGAACTGGTTTTGTTGGTTTTGCAATAAAGTGGTTATTTGTTTGGATGGAAGTAGTTTTCTTAATAAAAATCCCATCGCAGTTTAACAGTTTATAAGTTTAAACTCTTTATTATGTTATATTGTGAATGGGGTACCTAATAATTCTATGCTAAGGCCCATTTTTTTTTTATTTTTTTTTTTGTTGGAATGAACACTTATTAATGAATGACAAAGTTATAGCAAACGCCTTAACCTTAGATGTTCTTGTAGGCATACAATTTGCTTTGATGATGATTTGATGATGGAAACAAACTAAACGAAGAAAAAATCTAAAAAAAATAACTATACTAATCGAAAAATAATGACATGTGAAAGTCAAAAATTAAAAATTCACCATACATTTTATTGAAATAAATTAGAAAAGAAGCAAAGAGACAATTTACCCATTTTACCATATTTTAGGAATTTTTTTGATTTGATTGATTTTTCGGCCCATAAATTTTTCAAAAAAAAAATATAAATATGATTTTGTCAAAGCTTTGCATTTCAACTGCAAACAAAAATCCCAAAAATAGGTAAGTGTCTTGAGGTATTTTTTTTATTTTTTTTTTTTCATTTGAATTGGTCATAAGTTCCAAAAAGATGGGTAGATAGATACAACGATAGAATTGTACAATGATTAGCATATATTCAATTTCATAGTATTTAGGACATGACTGCCATGCCGTCAATCCGAGTATAATTCAGGACTTTTGTCCCAACGGCAAGGGAAATATGCCCGGAAAAAAACTTTGGTACCAAAATTTGGTTCATTTAAAATGTTCATTTATGCTTTAGGACCTATGTCATAACTTCGATCAAAAAAATAGGACGTATGTCCATTTTAAGTGGGACAAAAGTCTCGAAATAGATTTGGGACTTATGTCCTACTCAAATGTGAAATGTTCCACTCAAATGGGACTTATATCCCAGTCAAATGGGACTCATGTTCCACTCAAATAGGCAAATAGGACTTTTGTCAAACTCAAATGCTACTGATGTCCCATATAAATAAAACTTATGTCCTTTTTAAATGGGAATTATATCCCACTGAAATGGGATTTATACTCCACTCAAATAGGGCTTATGTCTTACTTAAATGGGAGTTATTTCCCCACTCAAATGGATCTCAAATATAGGTGAATAAATAATAAATAAGCTTTATGTCCTTTTAAAATGGGACTTATGTCCCACTTACATACATCCCACTCAAAAGAGACTTGTGTCCCATTTAGGTGGGATATAAGTCTAAATGAGACAAAAATATTTTTGTGACCTATGTCTTACGGACTTATGTCCCTGCACTGCAATTATTGCTCTAAATACATATCACTTGACTGGCCATTTTTTTTCCTACGAAAACGCGTCTCGAGATCAACTTTCTATACCGATTAACTGTAAATCGAATATATTAGGTACCAATACCAAAAAGATTTATTTAATTAACACAAGGTGTGTTTTATTCATTGCTGCATAGCCAGCGCAGCAAAATTTCCCTTGGCAAACAAAAACAATTTGATTGCTGGCGAAAAAGAATTCAGTAAAAATAAAGATGGCTGTGCTGGCGATAGAGCTTTCAATTATTGAAATTAACGTATAGAGTGAGCTTTCGTTTTTTTCAGACTTGTGCTGCGCTGGCTATGCAGCAATGAATAAAACACCTATGGAAACTCGTCCTAAAAAGTTGTCATAATCGAAAAATAATTTTCAAAATTCTAACTTCTTCGCCTGAATTTGGGAACAAAAAATCTACAACAGATTTATGATATTGGTTTTGGAGCGATAAGTTAAGAAAAATGAGTGGTAGATATGAATAAAATGGAACTACATTTTTTCGGAGCAAGGTCTTCATTTGTTATGAATAAAATTCTTAAATACTTAAATACATTTCCATATAGCACCTACTCAGTTTTTTGTATTGAGCATTTGCTTTGGAGCACATGCTTCATTTTATCCATATCACCCAATGTCCCGCTAAAGCAATCGCCTTTAGTTTTTCTTAGAAAGGTAAAAGTTAACACAATTGATATAGTGTGGTATGAACAAAAAGGAGCATATGCTTAAAACTCCACTTTTTGAAGAAAATTCTCCATTTGGCATGAATTAAATTATTATAAATATTGCAGCATTTTCATAGCACTTATTCAGCTTTATTGTATGTTGAGAACTTACTCTGGAGCATATGCTTCGTTTTATCCATATAATCCAATGCCTTGCTTGAGCAGCCATCTGTTGTTTTGTTTCGAAAGTTAAAAAATATCGGAATAGATAATAGGATGGTATTAATAAAACGAAGCATATGCTCAAAACTCTACTTTTTGAAGCAGGGTATCCGATTGGTATGAATAAAATTCTTAAAACAACAACACCACAAACATATATATGCCAGTAAGACCTAGGGTCTTATAAATTAGGCAAATGTTAGAAGGAATAGAATACTGTAGCATTTTCTTAGCACAAGCACCTACTCAGCTTTTGAGTACATGCTCTGGAGTACATGCTCCATTTTATTCATATCTCCCAATGTCCCACTTTAGCAGCCACCTTGAATTTTCCTTTAAAAAAAAAATTGAAAGTTAACGCAATTAATTTAGGGTGGTACAAATAAAACAGAGTATATGCTCAAAACTCCACTTTTTAAATCATGTTTTCCATTTGGTATGAACAAAATTCTTATAAATAGGTAGATTATACTTAAGCGTTTCATAGAACCTACTGAACTTTTTATCTTGAGCACTTGCTCTGGAGCACATACTTCGTAATATCCATATCACACAATGTCCCACTTGGACAGCCACCTTAAGTTTTGCTTAGGAGGTTGAAAATTAACACTATATTGATATAGAGTGGTATATGATGACATGCCAAAACTCTATACTTTTCTTCTGAAATATTTTCATTCCCATAGCATCTTTTCAGCTTTCTATATTGGTCACCTGTTCAGAAGTACATACTCCATTTTATTCATATCATCCCATAGTAACAATGAAATAAGGCGTTTGCTAATTAATAAACAGCTTTGGAACGCCTTATAGCGTCCCACACTCTATAAATTTGGTTAGCATTTAATCATAAAAATCAACAGATTTAATGAAGAAAAACTAAAAATAATTTATTTGAGTAGCACACAAAATTCCAAAAGGGCACATTGGCTTCCAAAATAACAAAAATCACGAAAAAACAGTTTAAATTATGACCGTCATTGATCTTAAAAATTTATGAAAATGTTAAAGTTTTTCTAAAGCCCTAAAATTTGATAGTATATGGTTTAAAAAACATATAATTAAGTTTTCTTATAATTAAGGTATGGACGAACAAAAAGGAGGTCTGTTATTTCCACCATCAGGGAGTATGACCTATTCCTTATCATAGCCCCAGAACTTCTAAATAATTGCATATACTTTTGAAACTTACTTCCAAGAACCTGTTTGAATAATCATGGTATAATGTAGAGTACAGAAATAATTATTATTGTCCTTTAATAGCGCAGTTAAAAAACTTTTAAACAATTTCCAGAGATAAAACAATTTTTTTTTTAATTTAAAGAAAAAAACCTTTAACCTTTTTAAATTTTTCAATGTTCAAATTCCATTAAAGAATTTTTGTCGACGAATTGAAAGTTCTATAACATTCGCCCTCCTATATTATAGTTCAAAAGTAAATCATCATCCCCTATATCAACACAAAAAATGAACAAAAACAACAAAACATAACACAAAAGAATTCACATTCCAAATGAAATTGTGACCAAAACAACACACAAAGACACATTTAGCAACCACTTAAAGTCCTTTTAATAGGTAAGATAATTTAAAATCATTAAAGCAGAAACTTTAATTAGTTTTCCATGCCTGAGGGATTTTTTGAGATAGAGCAGAGTTCTTTGTCGAGCCCTCTCTCTATCTCTCTTTCTCTGTGCATCAGCTCATTCCAATTGGAAAAATAGTCTCTTTTCTGATGATGATGCTGTGCCTGTGGGGTTGTAGGTAGGTATTGGTATACTCCTATCTTTTAAGCTAGATAGATATATATACAAGGAAATAATACGTACAAAGAAAGATGTTCCAAGGGAATGTCCTGACATATTTCACTGTCGATTCATATACTATAAACAGAAGAATACAAAAAAAGGAACAACTTACGCAAGGGGTCTTCGTTGGTATACCTAAAAAACTTAAAGTCAAAATTAAACTGGGAAATCATTGAAACACAAACGCCACTTATTGCCGACTGGGGGTTTTGGGCATTTTTCATTTCAATTTTTTTTTTTTGCTAAGGGAAAACTAAGGCAGGCGGTGTAAGGGTGTTGGACAGACAAAAAAAAAATACAAGGGTAGACAGAGGTGAGTTTAATTTAAAACAAAAACCAAAACAAAAAAATTACATCGAGACGAAGATATGAAAATGGTGCTGACATTTAAAAATGACTTCACTGATGCATTGGGTTTTTGTTTTTTTGTTGTAGGTATGGCTTGTCTTAGATCGCTAATCTACGGTCTCTGAGTGAGTGACAGTTTGTCTTTCCATCCTGTCTGAATATTTACGCTATATATCTATCTACTTTTGAAAGCGGTTTCGGTTTATTTTTTAAATTAACACATTTTTTGGTTTAGTTATATCTATACCAACTGGGGAGAGTTCTACAGGGTATGAAATTGTTGTTGCTGTTTTTTTTTGATATACACGTTTTGTTTAAGGTTGATTATTTGTGTAAGTTAAAAAGTGATTAACACAAGATTTTTGACGGGAATTTTAGAAAGAAAGGCAAACCCTTTTATAAAACCTGATGTTATATATCTGACAAGTTACTGAGATAGCACGTGTGTATTTTGTAATACATTTTATGTATAGGTAGAAAAAAGGCTTGCAAAATTAATGGTTTGAATTTAATATGGGTTTTAAAGGTTTCATTTGTTATAAGGCTTTAAATTGTGGGTGGAAAGTTTTTTGGATGAAAAAGTATAAAGCTGAACAAAATATGTTCTGTTTGTGTTTTAACTATGCCAATTATTTCGACCTGTTCAACAATCAATATAGATAATATTAGTTATATCCATTTAAAATATATTAAATATTTTGTTGGAAAATAGCCACATGTGGTTCACTTTGAAAAGAACAACAACAACAATTTAAATAAGGAGTTTATGTTTTAATTTAATTTTATCAAAACAAAAAATAAAGAAATCATTGTTGTTACAAAAATAAGTAAAAAGTATTGTTTTGTTATTACTCCATAAATATTAATTTAATAATTAAAAATAAAACAACAATATTTGTGGTTCTAAACAAAAATCAAATAGAATTTCAAACCTTATAATAAGTGTATTTAAGTTGAAGACTTCGCTAATTTCATATTTGGAACTTGCAACCTAGACAAGACAAGACGAAACTTCTGTAAGTGTGGTCTCAGTCTCGTTCAGCCTAGTATGCAGATTGCGCAAAATTTTAGCTTCCATAAAAATTCCCTCCAAAATTTGGCCAAGTTGAAATTTAGCCGAGAATTTTAGCTTACGTATTTTAAAAGTCAAATTCATTTGTTTGTTACATGAACCGACCTATTACAATTCGTTTGTGCATTTTTCCGTTTGTCACTACATTTTTATTTAGGCTTCAGTTATGTTGGTACTCTGAGAAAAATAAAAATTGAGGTCATATTGGAATTTACGGAGAAGTAAAGTCTTGTTTCGGCACCGAAAACAGGTGTCAACCTGCGTAATACAATACCAAAATTGAAAGCAGTGTGCAACTTATGTTGGAAAAAAGGACAGAGACTCTTGAACAACTGCAGTGTTGCCCAACCATATAATAATTATGCTACATATGTATGTACGATAATTTCTCATCTGGTATGATGTATATGATTGGAAACCATTATCATATATGCAAAATGTATGGTAATTCCCTATTTTCGTGAAATAAATAAATAAACAAAAATCTATCCTATCCTTATCTTCCTTCTAACATTTGCCTAATTTATAAGACCCTATATAAGGTCTTACTGGCATACATATGTTTGTGTTGTTGTTTGTTGTTTAAACTTTACAAAAAATTTGAATGAGAGTGAAATTTTGTATTAATAATATACAGGTTTTAAAGCTTAAGCCCTCACTTATAGAATCACAAGTCAATAATGGAAACGTGAATTGAAAAATATTTAATTCACAAGATTTTTGGTATTTGCAAAAACAATTATTTAACGCAATCTCTGTTGGATTTTTGAATTATTAGAAGCTCTTTATAAAAAAAAATTTCATTAAAATCGGTTGAACAGATAATGAGATAGACAAAAATTTTAAAAATCATTCTATGAGAGGTATAGCTTTCTGTTAATAATGGTTTCATTTAATTTTTTTTGTAAGATGGTATATCGTACATATACTAATATAAGTTCACATAGAAATTTTAATCAATCAATCTTTAAAATCTTATCAACCGTTTTCGAGAAAAATAACACATATTTTATTAAACAATTGTATATGGAAGTTACTGTTAATTTTGTTTTTGTTATAAAAGTATTATAGTTTATGTTAAAAACCTGCTTGTTCCTAAATTTCAAATCGAAAAGTCGTTTTCGAAATATTAATTTTCAAAAAAAAAATTGAAAATTTATTTAAAGACCCAAAAAATATTTTTTTCGAAAATTTGTTTATATAGGAACAACAGCTATTAAAACTTTTTGAAAATTTTTCGATAAAAATTATCAAAGTCAGTCGAAACCTTTTCGAGCAAATTTAAAATTTATTGTTTTTTTTTTTTTTTGAAAAATCTGTGCTTAGTTTGAAAAAAATAAGGATATTCAAAAATGGTAAAGAAAAAATATTTAAAATGTGAAAAAAGATTATTTTTGGTCGTAAAAAAAACTTAAAAAACGTGTCGGAGGAATGTCAAAAAATGCTGCGTATATAAACAAGTTTCAAAAATATCGACCCATCCGTCTACGCCTGTAGACAAACAGACGAGAAAATCGACCCATCAGTTTATAGACTGTTGTCGAATAGACAGATAGACGGACAAGATTGCGAAACCCACGATTTCCCTATATAAATACATATGCATATCGAAATATCAAATTTTTACAAATCCAAAACTTGTTCTTTTTTTATGTTTAGTTAAAATGTTAAGTGAAGACCTCGGTATTTCTGTTCAGTTCTTCTTTCGAAAGCCAATAAAACTGAGGAGATTTTTTTTTTAAATTAACAAGCTAATTTCTCAAGATATGTATAGCAAAATTAAAAAAAAAAACATTAAAATTTTCAAAATGGTTAAAAACAGTTTTCGGTTTTCATTCAATAAAAAAACCCTTTTTTTTTTGTTTTGCGTATATGATAATTTTCCTTCTGGTATGATTGAAATTAGTGCATTGTATGCAGTATGATAATTAATTTTCAAGAATATTTTATGAAAAACCGTGCCAATTTCGTACCATATATGACAAAAAAATTATCCTTCTATTTTGTTAAACAAAAACAATAATTCATAATTTTTACGAGGTGTAAGTACAACAAAAAGTTAAGAGACGTAATTTGTTAAAAAAAAAAAAAAACAGGAGTTTCTAACAATTTTTACTTCAGTTAGAGAAATGTTCATCAAACTTCGTGAAAATTCGCTTTATTTGAAATAAAATAATATAGGAATAAGAAAAACACGTGTCATATTAAATTTGTTCGTGCCACCGTGCCACGAAGAAATTATCGTGTTAAAAAAGCCAGATCGTGCCACATATAGGCAACGCAGCTATACTATTTTTATGTTTTTTAATATTTATAGCATAAGATTTTTTTTCATTAAAAAATGGTTTTTATTATTTTTTTGTGTAGAGTTTTGGATATTTAACTAAAAACGTTAAACATATTGTGTAATATTATGTAGGAACTAAAAATGCAATAAAATACTTTAGCATGTGGCAATCATCATTATCCATCTATACTGCATGTCACATCTCCGCAGTCCATTCTGAACCCCATCCCATAAACATCGCATGATATAGGTAAGTACACTCTTATAAGTTTTGCTGGCCCATTAAACCATACGCCTATCTAATTTAACAAATTAAAAATTCAAAAAAAAAAAAATCTTCATACAATAATGTAATAATGTTCATAAAAATAAATGTCAAAATTTCCATAAAACAGTCGTTTTCGATGGCACATCTAAGATTAGTTTTAATGAAGACATCCAAACATCAAATAGCCCATAAAACATTCAAAACGCGAATGTTATAATGTTATTCTCTACAAAACAAGAATCACCCCCAATTTTGTTATTTTATTAGGTACGAGTAGGTATACAAAACGGAACAGGGGCTTTAAGTTGCTTATCAAGGTTTTGCAGGCTATATATGCATAGATATCAAAAATGATGTATCTAAATATAAAGTCTGTCAAAATGGTTACATATTATTCAAATTTTATTTTTTAACCTAATTAAGTTATAAAACCGTAACGTGGTTATAACTATATTTTGTATACATTCATACCTACTTATATTAATTCTGGAAGGCATTGTTTTAATTGGTGACACATAGAAGTTGGGGATGAGCATTGAGCAAGGAATATATACATACAATCGCTCAGAGACTGTATTTTGTCATTAATTAAGACCACTTAACGAGCTGTACGTTATATAGAAGGTACACGAAGGAAGCCAATGGGCAACCAGCTAATAGACTCATTAACTATTAAGAGCACCCTGATGGTGCTGAAAACCCAGAAGCGGAAATTATTGCCATTGCAAATGGCAAATGCACTCAACTGTGTCTCGGTCCCGTATCTGAAATCGTAAATTTCAATAAAAACAAAAAAAACATCATAAAAACCTTTAAAAAAAATACATACATAATATGAATTTCTAGGAAATGTCTCGGAACTCAGAGTCTTGTGCAGTTTTTTTCCTTCCATAGGTTTATAAATACGTGGAATAATGAGTCCATTAGCGGGACTCCGAAGTCAATCTAATGGCACGACAGTGTTAAGTCATTTTTTTGTCCATTGATGTTGATGTCCCTCTCCTGCTCCTGCTCCTCCTCCTGTGATGACACGTGTGCATACTGTTATAGCAACCCTCGATGTCATCCGGTGAGTGGTATTATATTTTTAGGGTGACTTTTGACGACTTCTCCGGCGCGCGATGTCTTCAACATCAGTACTATTTTTGGTAAATTAACGGACCTAGGTATAACAAATAGCTCGTCGGTTGTTGTAGCAATCATGGTAATGCATCTCATTAATTTTATTATCATCAATAGAACGAATGCTATATTCGAGGGTCCAATTCTAATTCCAATTCCATCAGGTCTTGAAATATTGGACTCAAACAGCGTTTGGTATTGTTCGGGGTGTCATCGGAGGTAATGAGGGTATTTATTGCGGGATTTTTTGTGCAAGTCTTATATAAGTTTAGTGTCCCGTGAGGACAATGAAATGGAAACCTAAGCCATCAAACAAAAGGTAGACAATTATTATTGTCCAAATTGCATGTGGTAGGTCGAAATCTGGGATTGTAACAATTTAGCTATCCGAATGGATAAATGGTGGGCCGTTATTTTCACCGCAGGCAATTTTCGTACATAGATCGGTTGTTACATCTAAAATTATAACCGAATAACATTCGAGATGCGAATGCGATTGATAATATATGGATGTAGTATAAGGGGATTTATTTTATAAAAGTTGATAGGTAGATGCTTTGAATTATTGATTGGAGGGTTTTGTTATTGCGGTAGGTAGATTTATAGTAAACTGGACAATAAAGTTGTTTTTGACATTTGAATACATTTTTTGGTCAAAAGAGAAGAAGAAGTTTTATATAGTTCTATTTCGACATGAATATAAAATCCCAAATAGGTATTTATTTTATATTGTTTCGTCTTCTCTATCCGCTTATGTTCTGTTCTTTACGTTTCAAAATAGACAGGCTTGTCAGATTGTCCGATTTATAGGCGATTTTAAATTTCATTGGGCGACAAGAAAATTGATTTAGCAATCTACCACCAATATAAGGCGATATTTTTATATTTCCTTGCGATTGAAATTTTGATATGAAAAAGACCAAATTGACAACAATTAATATACATACATTGAATTTATTGAAGAAGCCTAGATAAATAAAGCTAAATTGGTTTCTTTAATTTCTAAGTTTTTGAATTGTTTTAGTTTTTTTTTTTAATGAAGGGTTTTTGATGTAAAAACTATACAAATTGTATTTTTGGCGATGTAAATTTACGCTTGGTGTTTCCGCTTTTTCAAACCTGACAACCCTGGTTATAGGTACTTTTTGAAAGGCTAAACTATTCCTTTTGTAGACTAGGTACAACAATCTACATATAGAAACTTGATTTAGTGCTCAATGTTTATCAAATTTTACTTCCTGCGCTGTATGATGTCAAATTTTTAATTATAGACTTTGAATTTTTTTTCACAGATTTTTAAATATTTAGTCTTTGATGCTATTACAAAGTTTTAAAGCTTTATTAATGTTGAGATAATTAAAAAATTATTATGAACTTAACCTTTCCATGTGATTCACATGTGCATTATGGGTGTACACATAAGTGGCCTTTTTTCGTACATTTAAGGAACTAAGGGTTTTAATTCCTTTTTCTTGTGAGTTTCAATTCAAAGAATAAGGGGCCAGTTATAGCTTTCATTGAAACTCATCATTGAAAATTTTAATTGTTAATTTTGAGGCACTTAAAAAGTGAAATCAGTGATTATTTTAATGCAAATAAAAAGCTGATTACTCAATTATTATTTCTAGTCAAAAACATATTTCTTTTTGGCCCAGCCTATCGCAGGAAATTAATTTCTTTATTGATTGAACTACCTTATCATTGATCATTGAAATCTTAGAAATCGTTTTATGTGAAAGGTAGGGCCAAAATAAAATATTTTTTGACTAGAAATAATAATCGAGTCATCAGCTTTTTACTGGCATCAAAATATTTACTGATTTTTCTTTAAAAGTGTCTCAAAATAAGAAAATAAAATTTTCAATGATGAGTTTCAATGAAAGCTAAAACTGGCCCCTAAAGGACAAGTTACTGTTGTTCAAGAAAAGCGGAGCAACGATGTTGCGTGAGTGGGACTGAGGACCCAAAAAGAGAGTTAAAATCTTTGGTACCTATTTACGAAGAGGGCCACCCAAAGTACTGTACCCAAAGTAATTGTTATCCATGAAACAAAGTCCGAAATCGTTTCCTTTTAAAATCATATTGTAAAGTGCAAAGATATATGAATATTTTAATAATTCTCTTAGTATGGGTCTTAATGCCAATTCAGAAGCGCAAAACTCCCGCGGGTCTTAATACTTTTTTGTGGTGGGTCTTATTGCCACTTGAAAAAAAAAAAATAAACCCCGTGGGTGATATTTCTCTTTTTTTGGGAAATATTATTTTCCGCGGGACTCATTGCACAGCACCAAAGATTTCACATAATTTATTTATGTCATTTATCTAAAATCCAAAAAGATTTTCAAATTTGAACACTATTTAGGTACAGTCCAGATAATTATTTTGTTTGCTCATTTGACGTTTGATAGAATAGTATAGGTACGTGCCATCAATTTTTCTGAAGAAGATGTAAATAAAATAACTGAGGTTAAAAAAATTTCAGAATCCAATAAGGGACTGTTTTTTCAGTGGTCGAGTGTTGTTTCAATTTGTTAATCACTACATAGTTAATTTGAGCATATATAAAAGTGCAGATAAATGATTTTCACTTGCAAGTTGCACATAGCGTTTAAAAGCACATTTATGCAATCGAAATAATATAATCAAAAGAGGAACAAAGATCAAAAACATCGCTTCGTTTAAAAGCAAAATCTCCGAAAACTATCGTAAAACGGTTGCTAAACGAAACAAATATTTTGAATTCTCATATGTATATAAACGGTTCTTCAAGGTCAAGGTTAAAGATGATTTCTAACTTTCAATCCTCTGTGGTGTTATTAGTAGGAATTGATTTAATAATTTAAAACGGTATAAAAATTAAAAAATCAAACAAAAAAAACTTTGTACAAAGTTTTCAAAGCCATTCATATATAAGATATTGGTTAACCCGCAGGGGTATTTTGACAAAAATCCATCATCAGGAACTTCATATCAGTTAATATACTTACTTACGGGATATAAGTTCCTTTTTCAAATCCTTCAAATAAAATTCAATCGGATTCAAAGACAATAAAGACATAATTGACAGAGAGTGAAAGACTAATAAACCCTTTAAGACTCTCTCTCTGAATATAATCCTACGAGAAATTTTGTGTAACCCTACCCTTTATAACATACAAAAACTCTTCTCAAATGTGATGAAACTAGAGAACCTAATCTTGACTGAACACACATGTTTACAAAAGGATCATCTGGGTCAAAGTATATTTTCAAAAGACTCTTTTTACATATATATTCCTTCAGAATCACACACACATACACACATAGCTATAAAACTTGTTTTTCGTCGTGTCCCTCTATAATATGTCTCTTCGAAGTATATGTAATACGAATCCCCCAAAAACAAATGTCCTGCCCATCAATCTCACTCACTCTATATATAGTCTTTGTGGTGTTCAATGGGATATATCCCAATATACTAGATATATTCCCATGAACTGAACACAAACTGAGCGAGGAATTCATATAGGGATAGGAAAATTAAATCGAAAGTGAAAATTTTACGTTCACTCAATCAGGCTAGGCTATATATGAACATACATATATGCGTTGACCCTTTCAATCCTTTTTTGCCATATCAATCAGAAAATGACCACAAATTAAGGGTGTGAGGGTGTCATGATTCATTATGTTTTGAAGTTTAAAAGGATTTTATTTTTATTTTTTTTTGCTTTTGAAACAATAGAATGAAAAAATATATACTCAACGTACATAAAACGAGTAGGTATACGTATGAAGATAGATGACGATGAAAAATTTGTAGTATGCCTTTGCTTTGTTTGTCCAAACTTATAGACGTACGCTCATATAATCTTGACAGAATAGGGAGATTTTGTACAGTGGAAGTTAAAAGTTTGTCTGTTTTATGGAAAAATTCAATAAATCACATACATTATTTAAGTACAAATTCAATAAAGGGGGTCAGAACACCCCAAAAATGTTTGAATGTTGATATCTCGGTTATGCTATGGTCACTGAAGAACAATCTTAGGTTTAATTTGTAGCTGAGACAATTTCCCACAAAAAATAACTTGACACTCTTCTTCCTCTGAGCGATCGTTTCAGAGATATTGGATTTAAAAAGTTCTTTGGCATAGTTAAGCTTCAGAAACACAATGGATGTTCGCAAATGTATCTTATTTTTTTTTTTTTTTTAAACTAGTTGATCCGCCAGTTTCACGTGAAGTTTTTCATCATTTTTAGAATTTAAAAAAAAGGGAAATTAAAACCTACAAGGACTTTAAATAACCCTTTACAATGAATTCTTTGCCAAGCTGCAATAAATCTTATACACAAATGTAGTAGACTGAGAGCGTAACGCCATCTGTCGGCGCTTCCATTAAATCGAGCGATTAGATTCGCTTATTGTAAATTTTCCGTAGCATTTTTTATTCCTTAGAATATTTTCCCATACCTTCAATATCGAATATTTTCCCATATTCCCATACAAAATAAAATTTTCAAATACCTTCAATATCGACCCCTAAATGTATGCAATTTCAGGTTTTTATGATTTTCCAACTTTTCCAGTCGAAATTTTCAATTTTCGGCTCTGTTTTGTTCAGTATGGTTCAATATGAATATAAAAAAAAATGATGTTCAGCCGAGTTATGCGGACATCCGAACTTTGACAGTTACTAGCGGGAGCGGGCATATTGTTGAAACTACATTCTGTCAAATTGACTGTTATTTTAGTCAGTGTGTTTCGCACAATCACCATGGTCGGATATAGCGTTCAAAGACACGTACAAATGATAAAATTATTTTATCAAAATGAATGTTCTGTTCGCGCAACGTTCCACGCGCTTCGTCTATTTTACGGTCGCCATAATCGTCCCACCGAGAGGACTATTCCTAGTGTGGTGGATATATTTCAGTCTACTGCTTCATTAAACGATCAATCAATACCCGTACGTCAACGAAACGTAAGATCTTCCGACAACATCGCCGCTTTCTGTGAGAGTCTGAAGAAGAATCCGAGGCAGTCGATTTCGCGTGAGCGCTCAAGAACTCGGCCTTTCATAAGCAACAACTTGGCGAATTTTACGTCGTGACCCGTATAAAATTCAATTGACCCAGGAGCTGAAGGTTAATGAGCATATAGACCCTGTTTAGATTGTGACTGCTCACTACGTAGTGAATAGTCATGTCATGTCCTACACCACTCGAAATTTTTCAGTCATATGTATCGCTGTTTATCTGATAGAATATCTATGAATTGAAACATTTCATTCTGAGCACCATGAAGAGTTTATATATTAAATAAATAAGCAGTTGCAAAAAATGGCAAAATCTAAACATGGTCATAGACAACGACCGCTAAGCCCTTGTTCGCTAAATGGGCTCTGAAGCAATTGAAAACTGATCCTTATTTTCTTCGAAAAATCATCTTCAGCGATGAGGCCCATTTCTGGATTATGCCAATCCACATGAGACCCAAAGGTGTCCAATGCATCACGAAAAAGTTACAGTTTGGTGTGGATTTTGGGCTGGTGGTGACATCGGTTCATATTCCTTTGAGAACGACGTGCGGCCAGGCCATCACACCGTTAACGGCGAGCACTACAGGTCAATGATTACCAACTAATTTTGGTCTGAATTAGATGATATGGACACCAACGACATGTGGTTCCAATATGATGGCGCTGCGTGTCACACGGTGTGGTGCAGGGTCATAATTCTAAAGGCCAAAAGTGGGTTACAAGTCCATCAAATCAATTGTGATCTTATAACCCACCCTCATGAGCCAGAAGTCGGTATTGCGTGAGTGGTACAGAGAACAGAAAAATGGAGTTAAAATCCTTTGAACCGACTTGATATACTGGTTGTCCAAGAGAACGCGTATTTTTCCTATGGAACCCCTAAAACTGAATATTTTTAAAATCACTATAAAGTGAGTCAAAATTCCACAATCCACAAGAATTTCCTGTGGACTTCAGACCCACCTAGGTGGGTTACAAAATTTTAACGAAAAAAGTGTATTATGAGGTGTTTTTTCGAGACCTTTTGACAAAAACTTAAATTAATTAACATTTACTCAAATAGGTAAATACTTTACATCGCAACTGTAGCAAATCCATCAATTTTATCCCATAGGGAAACATTTTCGATTCGTGCAATTATGAAAAGGGTTAATGGATTGCGCGCATTAAAAACACTATACTATAGCCCTCTCTTCATTTTGCTTTAATCTTTCCTCTCAAATTTTGACCACCGATGATTAACACACCCTCCATTGCATTAGTGCAGAATTTTCGATAATTAAAGTGTATATTATTTATATAATTCTCATATTGCAAAATAAAGAATACAGAAGGGCTGGAAGTTGAGATGCATTGAAAAAACGCAATGTTGTCAATTGCAGATGCACACTGCACAAAATACCATCAAAAATCTGGATTTTAAGACTGAATTCTGTTATACACTCAGTCAAAAGACACGTGACCACTTGGTATATTATAATTGCACTTTGAGGAGGGTTAGTTTTAATATCCATCCTTCGACCGACATTTTTTTTTAATTGCAATCACACAAGCATTTATGAGTGTTAGAGGATCTCTGAGTAAGCGCATACCGAAATCTATTTTATTTTGTATAATATTGTTGGATTCTATACAGAAAATGCTTGGGGAACAAACTTTCCCAAACCTTCCTAACCACTGACAAAATAATATATCAAACCAACAAAATTTCATAAAAATGTTCAAAAAATGTTCGTTCTGCACAGATAAAATATGTAGAACCCCAGTAGTGCAGGTATTCCTATATACAGTAACAATTTTCCAGAATATAGTTTTCAGAATTCCTTCTACTTTGTGTTTTGTTTTATTTTTGGGAAGGTGAGAGAGGGAAAAAGATAGGATGAAGTTTTTGACTAGAAAGTGTTTTCTATCTAGAGGTGTTCCAGTTTTTGTGTTTTTTTTTTTTAGAAAAGTCAGTCTCTGTGCCAGGATTAAGTTTTTTGTTTTAAATTTTATTCCAACAAACTGACACATTTTTGGTGGCTAGCCAGGTAGGTATTTACATATATACGTTGGTCCAAAGGAAGATAGTTGGTGTATATATACATAGGTAAGTTAAGTTCACTTGAATATATCTCTCTATATTTATGAAGAGGTAGATTAAAGTTTTAACAAATGAGGACAACACACATTCATTTAGACATAATTAATGTGGTTATATATTGTGTTATATGTGAGATTGCATTATTGTATATGAGTAGAGTTAAGAGTATGTTTCACATTTAAAATGAAAAGGATTTTCCCCAAAAACGAATTCATTAGATGAGTTTTAAATGAGTCACATGACCATTGTTTTATTTTATGAAACTTAATTAAAGCAATTTGTTTGAAAGTTTTATTTTATATTTGTTATTTTAAATTGATAAAAATGTTTACAAAAAAGAAAATAAAATAGATTAATTATGTTGATTGGAAAATATGTTTTCCTTCGGCTGTTTTGGTCACAATAATTTTAGCAATGAAACAAGATTTGTTACATTTCAACATAATACAAATCAAATTGGTCAATAAATCTACATCTTAAAATAGATTAAGACATTGGCGCAACATTTTAGACGATTTAATAAATAGATACCATGTAAAAGCAAGTTTATATAATGCTAGGTTAAAAATTGGACTATACAAATTTTAAACGAGCTGGCATCTTATTATCTTTTTAACAAATGCCAAATGTAACATTCTAATTCATATCGACTGTTAAAGTGCAGAACCTCGTAAATCCTTTTAAAATTTTTTTTTTCAGAAATCAAGGAAAAATCCTGCCACATTTTATAAAGCGATCTATGGTAATAGGTCTTCAATTCTGTACCTATATTTGTATGTAAAATGGTCCTAACAACATTGTTACGCTGAAATTGCCAAACAGTGTCTCTAATTCTGGTGATTTTTATGAATTTATAGTATTTTTTTTGGAATTTTTCACTTACGAGGTCCTGTACACTTTAACCGTCAATAAGTCAGTTTGACATTTACAAATGTGAAAATGGTATGTTTGATTCCTTTTTTCCATGAACTATCTTATACAATTATGATATTGTATACTCCAAGTTTGTTGATTTCATCGGCATTGGTTCTCCACTGGAAAACTACTTATTAAGTTAAATCGAGTTTAATTTATATCTATAGAATTAGCTAACTCTTGTTTTAACTCACCACTGAACATCTGACTTGAATGTCGTCTGCATACAAGACGTGTAGATCAATATGAATGTATATTACACTATATACCTACCATTTATTTATATGCGGGGTATCCCGAAGTCACCGCCTCAGAAGAAAACCATGAGTTCCTAAGGTCATTTCAAGTCAAAAAACTTAAGAATTTTGTTGTTTTCGCTTCGTTTTCAACTATAACGGTTTTTATGATTTTGATTTTTTTTTCCTTTGGCTAGCTCTAACTGTGCCAACCTATAACCGATTTTTGAAAAAAAAAAATTATTTAAACAAAAACAGTTAGAAATTTTAATCTGCTATACTTTCTTGATTTTCCTTTATTTCTTGTTTTCTATTTTTTTAATAATATTTTTAGGTAAAAAATGTTAAGTATTTTTAAGAATACATATATATATACTTTCATATACTTTCATAATAAAAAGAAAAAAATTATTCTTAAGGACGTTTTTTTTGAGAAAAAAATCATATCGAAGTCAAAAAAACAACCTTAAAATCCTTAAAAAAAAATGTTTGATAATAAATTCCGGGAAAACCGTTATCCACACAGAAAAAATTTGTATAGCAGATACAAATTTCTAACTGTTTCTATTTAAATACAAAATTTTCAAAAATCGGTTGAAGTTTGGCATAGTTAGAGCCAGTCAAAGGAAAAAATAATAAAAATCATAAAAACCGTTTAAAGTTGAAAACGAAGCGACAACGCCAAAATTACCTCTTAAGTTTTTGACTTGAAATGATTTCGGGAAGTGGGAACTCATGGTTTTCTTCTGAGGCGGTGATTTCGGGACATCCTGTATATACAAGTTGGTTCAAAATTAATCACCTTATCGGAAGATATTATAATTTTTGCGATAAAACGGACACAAATGTGTATCAACACTGGCGGCAGCCACTTGACGGATTTCATCTTTTTCACTTAACAGGAAAAATTGTAAAGGTCCAAATAAAGATTTCCATCAATCAAAATCATGTTTTTTTGTATTTAGTAAAAAAGTAATTCAAAAACAAAATGGATGATTAATTTTCCGCCACCTTGTACCTTATACAAGGAAAAGAGAATAGGACAAATCATGGACCCTTGCAAGACTCCATTTTATATTGTTACAAGCTATATCGTTAGAGAGAAAGTTTGAAAAATCAAAAGTACCTACATATTTAAATAAATAATTTTTTTTTGTTTTTATTTAAAAAAAAATATAAAATTTGTCTCAATTGTTAAGGAGCACCGGATTGCTTCAAAATTACAATCGAATCGGTTCAGTTTTTAAAAAGTTATGACGAACCCCACTTTTTCTAACTTCTCGATCGTTGTTTTGTTAATTTTAATTATTATCTCGACATTTTTTTTTTGCACAAAACTAATACTTTGGAAACAAAATTTTAGCACCTCACAAATAGGACATTCGCATAGCAATCATGGTATCGAACAAATTTGTACCTAATTGATCAAAAAAGGTCAACTATACTTTCAGAAATCGAATGTTTGGAGATTTTAAGTTATCATTTGTGGGATATTCGCAAAAAAAAAAAGTATCCCATTTGAAAGTCCACCAAATCGTCATAAAAGTTAATCTAGATTCAGTAACGAGTCAGCCATAAGTTTTTTTATGAGTGAAAAAGGTCACAATATGTTTTGTTAACACGTAAAATTATGGGATATAAACAAAAAATTTTTTTAAGGTCGTAGAGATAGCATATCACTTGAAAAGTAACCAAATCCTAATAAAAGTTTAAGTGCAGTTTTAGTAATTGGTCAGAAATATATATTTTTTCTCGAATATCCTAAAAATGAATTGCTATAGTTCAATCGGCCTTGAAAAAACAAAAAAAAAATCTTTAAAAAGACCTACATGAGAATGACTGATCATCTTTGGATGAAAATATTTTGAGGACTAGACCTTCTATCATATTTTGGTTTTCAGTTTTGAAAAGGCCTTACAAAACTAATGCTGGTTTTACACGAATGACAAATTGTCAGTATTTTTGTCATTTTACTGCCAAAATACTGTACACATTATTTCATTAATGACATGCGTTTACACGGAATTTAAATAATGACTGGTTGAAACTGACAGTATTTTTTTTTTAATTTTAATGACAAGGATGGAAACGAATGCATTTACACGACTGCCAAATATTAAAGATTTAACTGGACTTTTTAAAATAAAAAGAGGAAGAAACTAAGTCCGCAATCTGTGATTGAAATCAAAAAACATAACAAACATTTAAGTTAAAATGCAATTTCACATCAGTTCTGGCCAGAAATTTAAGGGCTTCGAACAAAGCGCATGTTGGCTTGTATAAAAATCCACCCTGTTCGCTTTTGGTGACCATCATTTTTCTCTGTTCGGCCTTTGAAAAATAAAAGAATTGTATAATTGTTATAAAACGCGGAAATGTAAAACAAATTTACATACATATATACCTACATTGAATCTGGACCTAATTGTGTTCCAATGAACTTTAATATCTTCGATTTTGTGGTTTATTTTTTCGCTATATGGGCCTAGTTTTAGCTCTTCAGATCACTGTTTTTGTATTCTGGAGAACAGAAGTTCCAAAGAGCTTCTCGGGTTTCCACCATCTTGACCAAAATTCGGTAGTCTTCTGGCCACCACTTTTTTTCATTTCTCCGCTTCCGATCAATATTTTTCTAGTTGCTGATGTTGTCCATTTTCCTAATTTTTGGTTCAAAGTTAATTCATTGTTATAATTTATAAAAATTAGATGTTAGATTTTTTTTTTATTTGATATTTGATTAAAAATACTGCCAAATTGGCAGAAAGAATGAGCAAGTTCATTCTTTTTCGTGAATGCTCATTATTTCCAGCATAATAAAAAATTGTGAATTGCAACCGCACTTACGAGTCTTAACTGCAGAAGTATCGCCATCCAAACAAGTTTTTTGGGCTGCTGATTTTCTAAATCAGTCCAAAATATAACTTTGGATGTAAATATTTTGAGAACCAAACCATGAAGAAGATTTTAGCTTCCAGTTACGGATACAGTTTTTATAAAGACCTTTCTTTTGATATTTATTTCTATGAGTTTTGGAAACATTTTGAAAAAAAATTACTTTTTGGAGCAAAAATATAGCAAAGGGGTTACCCATGCTTCTCAAAAATTTTGTCATGATGTGCAAAAATTTTAACACTGACGGAAAGGTCTGTGAATTTCCAATTCAGAACTGAAAACCAAAACCATTTACGAGTCTCGATTACAAAAATATCGCCATCCAAACATTTTTTTTTTTGAACAAACTTAATTCCAGAATTGGGCAGAAATAAAGTAATAATTATCACTTTGGGTGAAAATATTTTGAGAACTAGACCTATTAAAATTTTTCGGTTTGCAGTTTTAGAAAGATCTTAAAAACCAATGAACAATTTTGAAATCTAAAAATAAAAATCTCTAATGATTGTGAGAAGTTGCGAGTAAAACAAGGAACGTAGCGTACCGAACGTAGATTGTAGCGTACCATATTGTGTAATGTAGATCTGTCTCACTCTTATTTACGGCAAACAGTGTCTGATTATAGTGCCTCTGTTAATGTTACATACACCTTGGTAAAATGGATTTTTTAGTACAAAAAAGCATTATTCTGGTAAAAGTGATTGAAGTGAACTAAGGTGTTTTTTGCAAATAAAAAATGAAAAATACTTTTTACGAATGAATAAGTAGCAAGTGTTGTACCATTTTGAAATCTTGATGAAGCGCGCCAATTTTTTAAAAAACTTGCCAAGGTAGTGTAGTACATTTTTTTTTAAAATATGAAGTGTCAAAGTTAGCTCAAAAAATTTTTTTGAAACATGACTCAGTCAAACTTTATTTTTCTTACGAAACTTACAATATTTATTTTTAAATTTGTGATTGCAATCAATAGCATGGTTGTTTAAGATTACGTAAAAAAAATAAACACGTCAAAATTCGGAAATTTGTGACCACAGTACCTAAAAATGTGGTCTAGGGTATCGATTTTCACTATTTTTCTAAATATTGCTATTATTACTTAACCAAGCGAGATGGATTTTTTTCTTATTTTTTCCAGAACAGGTACAACATACCCTATCACCCGTTACCCGCTTGACTTTGAGTTACGGGACACCCTGTATACAGGAAGTCAAAATTTAGAGTGGTTATATCTATGGTTAAAGATCTTAAATAACCTCACACCTATATTACCATTGAAGAAATGTAAACAAATTAATTGTTAATTCAATTATTTTCCCCAAACAAATAACAATTAATTATATACTATTCCTCATCAATCTGTAGTGTGATAAAATAAAATTAATGATAGAACAATAATCAAATAATTATATATCTGAGAATATCGATAAAGAAAAAAGTCAAATCTTAATCGGTCAATAATTGTCTTTGTATAAAAGCTAATGTGGTACCATGCGGTGTATCAAATGATGTTGAAAAATGTGCCACATTAGTGCTTTATATTGCAAAAACCCCAATGCCACAACCAAAATTATATTCAACAATCATATACACAAACCTATATACCACCCCTCAATGGCTTTGCAAATACGAGAGTATAAAACAAAAAAATCATTAATTTTAATCACATTTCCTATGATCTACCTACCACCGGTGAAAAATCACCCCAAAACCTTTGCAATCAATCTTCCTTTTTCCAAGCTCGATTTTATTATTTTATCAAAAATGCACGCACACACCATCACCAACCACCACCAACACCACAACCACCTTAACTTGACCATAAATCTACCTACAGTAAAAGCCTCTCCAACTAACTGAATAAATAATTAAAACAACTTACCTGCCAAAATAACTGATATATTATTTGTGGTTAGGTTTATATAAGGTTCTTTTCTTTTTGCAATGCAAACACCAACCTGCAAAACCACCCTCTCGTTTTCAACTATAGAGAATATAACCATTTTTATTTTAGCCCAGCTATATAGCAACCATGAGCATTGAGCAACCCCAAAATGCCAATGGCTCGTAAATCACCTTGATGAGTCCATAAAATAATTTTTATTACTTTAACCCGACGTAAGTCTTCATTAAAGTTGGTCCAATTCGAAAATAACAAACTTCACTATTTTCTCTTAAGACATACATATCAGCTTTCTCCCACGTCTCACCTGACTACCATATACATACATATAAACTGTAAAAGATGAACTCAGAAGCAAGCTCGCAGCGCCTAGCCACCACATTGACCACATTCCAATTATATACCCAACGTGCCAACTAAATGGAAAAGTAATAAAATGTTGCTCTCTCCAATATCCCCAAACCGCACTCAAATGTTGCCCAACAGGCTTCGAGTTCCTATCTATAGATATCCATACAGTCGGCTAGGCAGTCCCCAAAACATAACTCTATCTCGAAAACGGAAAAGGTTCATTCACATTCGATTTTGATTTAATTTGCCGGACGGTCCATTAAATAGATCCGATGATAGAGGATGAGGTCGTAAAAAATGACTTTACTCTCCAAGGCAAGCAACTACTCCCAGGACTATCACATGCGGCTATATGTTGGTCTATAGCTCTAGAAGAATTGAGTTTATATAAGGAAGACTTCGATTTCGATTCTATATCAATTCCATTTGTGAAAATGCCAAATAAGATAGGATACTGGTTAACTCATCAGAAATTTATTACAAAATACCCATCAATAAGGTAACAATACTGATGGGGGGGGGGGGGATTCCTTCGGGACGTGGTTTATTGAAGAACTTTTTTAATGACTTTTCAAGGGTCAACGAAATAGTAATATGTATATAGGAAGATGAGATGAATTTTACTAATTTGATAGAATTTGAACTTTTTTTTAACTTCCTGAAGTTTTTTTTACTTTAAAAAGATGATTTGAAATCTTGGATTTTTTTTGGAAATATTTTATATTTTTGTTGAGTCGTTTTCCTTCCGAATCGATATGATTTATCTCAAGTGAAAAACTAATTTTTGTAAACTGTTTTTCTTGATAAAAAAAAATCCATAGGACTGTTCACATGAGAGCGACCCAATGACCGACGAATAAAAGAACAAATGGGATTTAAAATATTTAAAAAGCCTTAATTCTTAACAAAAACTAAACAAAATGGTAGAAAACTTATTTAAATTAATGTTAAGATACTAAAGTTTGCGTTTTAATTAGTAAAATAAGAGAAATTTGAAAAAAAAATAAATTGGTGGTCACAAATTGCAATCTGTTCGCGACAGCCAATTACTTATTTTCACAAATTTCTCTTATCTTACTAATTAAAACGCAAATTTTAGTATCTAAACATTAATTTAAATTAGTTTTTTACCATTTTGTCTTGTTTTTTTGAAGAATTTAGGCTTTTAAAATATTTTAAATCCCATTTGTTCTTTTATTCGTTGGTCGTTGGTCGCTCTAATGTAAACAGTCCTTTAGTCGTGTTGCTTAACTTTTTCTCCAAAACCTTTAAATAACCAGGAAACTTGGAAGTATAGTTTTAACTCTTCCTTTTCAATAAAAATAATGGCCGCCATCTTGAATGATTTGAATTATGTTATTATTATAATTTTATTTTTTTTTTTAAATTGGGGGATTGAAACATTTTTTGATTTTATGTCCATGAGCAACCCCAAAATGCAAAAATTAGCAGTACTTATGTATATCATAGAGTACCCATATTATCTAGAGAACCGACTTCACAACTACGACTACAAGCTCTCGCACTGAGAGATTTCCTCCAAAAGGGTGAGCATGTGTTAGTTGCCCAATGCATTTTAAATGGAACCGAGCCAAAACAATTACACTGTTATGGATGTTGTGTTTTTAGTATGAAATTTTGAACGGTTTTGAAAATTTTTCTGTAGCTTTTACAAGCCTTTTATTCTGGCTTTAATTTAAATTTAGAAAATCCGAACATTGAATCTAAAGATGGAAGCATTTAAAACAACGCAAATTGTATCAACAATTCATATATACGTATTCACGGACAGGGAATTTAAGAGAGTTTTCTTTTACTGTTAAAGAAAACATTTGCGGGTGTTTTATTCAAGGGGGTACGAGTTGGTTCTCTAGATAAAATAGGTACTCTATGACCTATATAGTAATTATCACTCTTACAGTAACTGGCTCAACACAATGCCCTGCTGCAACTGGAATCGTAGCCGGAGCTGCAACTGCTTTCAAAAAATGTCGTACGTCGTTTTTTTTATCTGACCACAATGAGCTGTACAGCTTTTTTTGTATTTAAAAAAAAAAAAAAAAACAGTCACGAGTTTATTATTCACTGTTCTTATTTCCAATAGTTTTCTTTTAATTAATAATTTGTTCCGCGACACAAATAAGCACTAAAAACTTCAATACATTTTTCCGGCTTCTTTTTTCTTCATATAAATTGAAACGTCAAAAATGCTGCACGCGAAAAGTTAAAAGTTGGCGAACCTTACCGGCTCTGACTGCAGCTCCGTCTGTAGTTGCGTTCCATTCTGCTCGTAGCGTTGATTTTGTATGGTATTTAATATTTTGACAGATGTTCCAGCTCCGACTCCGGCTGCGGCTCCGCCGCATTGAGTTCAACCAGTAAAATTGCGTTAGTAAAATAAATTGACTATTTATTAACAATAAATAAATACTGCCTCTTTCAAACAGTACCACATATACAAATGTAATCAAACTAATAACAAATTGTCGGTTCAGCGGGAAATCTTTCGAATTCAAAAATGAAATAAAATCCGGGGACACCATTCAATTATTATTATTTAATTCGACAGCAAATATTTTTTTACTTGATATTGTCAAAATTTAATCAAGCAATCTATGTATTTCAGTATTGCCGCTATGCGACATTAGTCGTATTTTGACCCTTTTTTGCCTCATGCGACAATGATATTTTTAAAAAGGGGCATTTTTTATCCTTTTTTAAGAATCTTGCGACTTTTCTGCCCCATCTCATAGAAAAATTTATGGAAAAGATAAGATCTCTTTTTTTGTTGCAAAAATCTTTCCAACCTTTCATATAGAAACAACCATTTTCATTTAACTATAACAACAATCAATTGGTCAGTTTATATTTCAGAGTCCTCACTTATTTTTTGTTTTAACTTTAAAGGACGAGTAAATACTAAATATCACATAGATCATCTTTTATAAATGGACTGAACACTGGGGCCCTATTCTGTATTTTGTTCCAAAACTCAATCCTCTTCGGAAATGCTTTTCGTTCTGCTTTTGAATTGGATTATTTTCTTTTTCGAGTCTCGAACTAATTTTTTTTTTAAGATTTGTCAAATCAAGAAAACAAAAATATAAACAAGGCGGAAAAGGTGAAATTTTTGTTTTAAAAGAAAAAATTAAATATAAATCAAACGAAAATGGATTCAGTTACGGAAAATTTTACGGGACAAATCTAATATTGTGGAAATGTGTGATAATAGGTAAAATTCGATTGAAGACAAAGATTCATTTCATTGTTTAACAATTGTTTACACCATTTTAGTTTTGTACAGAATTTTGCCTCTCGAAAAATGCTTTTTTGTATGTTTTAAATTCTATACAAGATGAACTTTCTGCTCCCATAAGTTCAATTTCAGCTGTAGCTATCTTAAAATGAGCTATTACTCTAAAGTCTTTACAGGAAAGAAGCCTATCAGCATCAAATAGTACATGACTTCAGCATTGGCATGACGTCTCAACAAACAACATCAAATTCTATTGCGGAAGTCTGCAGTGCTATAGAAAAAAATATTGTGTTCAAAATACATAAATTTCAAAATGAATGAAATAAAACGGCGAGAATCTAAAAAAAATATTTCTTTTTGAAGTAAGTTATTTTAAGAGTTATAGGTGTGTTATTTTGCTTGAATATTCTCTGTATAAATAAATTTTATTTACTTAAATTGTTACTAGCACTGAGATTTTCTTAAATTTAAAGATCGTTCTTGTTCGTTTCGTTATCACATTTGTTAGAGACAATTTTTTTTTCGCATTTGACATTCTGAAACGAGTTGCCAGGTACGAAAATTTCACTTTCGGAATTATCAATCCGTAGGTAGTAGATGTCATTCCGCCTAGAAATAGGTAGGACAAAATATTTGTTTTCATTTTCGGATCCTGATCTCTTTGTTTTATCTTTATATATTAGTTATTATTTACAACTTAATTGAACTTATTTATTTAAACAAAAAACTTGTGATAATAAAATGCAATAACTCTACAATAAGAAGGTATACAAATACATTACATATATTCAATTAAATAATTATTCGAATATAAATATTTGATTTTGCTATCTATTAAAAAAAAATTTCAAAATGCGACTTTTTTTCTCATGACCCCTTTTTTTGCGACCTTTTCAAATTTCTCAGCGGCAACACTGACTATTGTACTGAAACTTCTCTGAGAACAACATTTTTATTCAATAATGTATTTTAATAGAAAATAGAAGATTTAATTGGAAAAACAAGGATGGGACATGCCACGGTACTGACATTTTTCGTTTACTTTTTCAAGTCATGGGGAAAGGGTATCAAATTTTTAAACAATATGTAATGTAAATGTAGTACAAACTTATTTCCACAATTCAAACCAGAAATTCATAAGAAAATTTTATATGAAGTTAAAAATAAAGCACTGGACATAAAGAATCACTGCTGGCAGAGAATCACCCATATTATATAAAAAATCCAAAGATTACCAAAACGTTTTCTCAGAAATAAAAATTAATTGTTAACGAAATGAGAAAATGTTGATGCGTTGGTGTCAAAATAATTTCAGAAGCTGTTTGATCAATTTTATGTTGATTTTTAACAATTTTTTTTTTGCACTCTTTTTTAACTTTAAAGACATAGTTTCACATAATTCTATACCTTTTCAATTTATTAAATTAAATATTATTATTTGCTAGCTTTAAAGTATTATATTTCAATCTTCAAACCTTAAACTAACGATTTTCACAGCAAGTTAATAAACCCCAGCAAAAAAAAAAAAAAACACTACCAATTAAGACGCACAAAACTATATATATCCGAGGAAATACACCCCCAAAAATAAATACCACATCATCCAGCAGGTCCCCATAGACGCACCCCTTATTTTCTACTCAATATTTGAAATAGAATCTTTATAATATAACACAACACAACAAAAACCAAACAAACTAACCAACTAACCATCTTTCTTCTTTTATATACCCGCAGCCCGCACTCTGAAAACAAAACCCCCAACATTGGCTGGCAAATTAACTTGTCGCACGTCGTCTATATATAGAAGTCATAATTATTAGCTACGCTCCTAGAAAGTCCTAATTAACCACAAAAGGGCACTAATAACCCCCGAAAAGAAAAACATACATATACATATATACAACACAACACCAAGGAGCAGAGTTTCTTCTGTCAGGATAAAGAAACAAAGTCATTTTGGCATGAAAAACCTAAATTAGCTATACAACATTACTGTGCAATTCTTGCAGAGAAAAGCTAGCGCGGAAGGGGTTTAGAGTTTAAGACTTGGAAGATGGGGGGAATATACATATATATAGCCTCAAAAAAGGATAACATTGTGATGTGCGGTGTAACATCCCATTTTAATGGCAAAAAAGGACACCATATCCTTAATAGTATGTGCAGTCTCTTGCCAAAAACTTCGAGAGCGTATATTTAAAGTTGACAAAAAGTATAGTCCCATCCCTGCCGTCCCCTTCCTTATCGGATATGGCACGTTATGTATATATAGTGAAATAGGACGTATGTCCTTTTTTAAAGGAGAATTATGCGTCTTCAAAGTAATAACTATAAGGATGGAAAGGATATAATGACAAATGGCGTAATGTGAGTATAGCATTAGTGTGGAGAGATGGGCTTGTCCAGTATTCGTCTAGGTATAAGTATAAAACGGGGGTTTAATCCTGAAAGCCCGTAACACAACACATTTTCAAAAGGGGTCCTTTTCGTCCTTATCTCATGCCAAACAATGATTATTATTGGTGTTTGCTGCAATAACAACCTTGGCCAGTCGGAGTAATTTATGATCCTGCTGTTATCAGTGCTGCTGCTGTGTGAAGTGTTATGTTGGGTTGGATATTGTTGTCGTCCATGATGATGTTCGTTCATCCTGGACAACATTACATAACTACATAAATAAATATAAGTGCCACACACGTCCAATCTTGTTTTGCAATTTTATTTCACATTTTTTTGTCGAAGGATATTTTTGTGAATTTATTTTTTTATTGCTGTGGTGCATGTCGTTTTTTTTTTTTTCATAAACGTGTCATAAAAATGTCCTGCTGAGGGTGTTGCAACATAATGGCATTCTCATGTGCTGTTCAGTCAGTCAACATAAATATATATCTGAATTCGGTGTAACAACAATTTTCTCCATTAGGTACATCACAACTTGACATTATTCACTCTATGGATGCGATGGGGGCATAGAAAGGGCGAAAAGCCAAGAGTCCTTTAAAAGGTGGAACTAATGCATGGACGACGACGCGACGCACGGTGCATGAAGAAACGACTTGGGTCTTCAATTCTATTTCTTTTCTTTTTTTCATATCCATTAATAAGGATTTCCATTTCCACTTATACCGTTGTTTAAGTGTAAGGGAAATTACCTTTTTTTTTTTCTTATTATGTCCCCCTGATGTCCTTTTCGGGGTGAATTAAGTTCCTTTAATTCCAATTTCAGGGCAAATTGAGCGGATTTGTGATGATTTTTCTTCGTCCGCTATAGAATAAATGCTGCATTTGTGTGTTGTCTTGTAAGTATGGATGTGCAAGTAACGTCTGGCGCAGATAGAAAATAAGAAAACACATACATACCACCGTGGCGCGGCGGCGGCGGTGGCGAGTAGAAAACAAATCTGTAGGAAACGACACTTTTGAGATGGAAAATAAGGACTATTATGTGAGATTTTGCACTTAAGTTATTAGTTATATACACTAAGGAGGATAAAACAATGCTCATGAAGGTAAAGATAGGGATGTCTAATAGCTCTCGAACTACCTAACTATAGAAGGTGGGTGACCTGGATGGATAGGTTTTTAAACCTTTTAATTTAAAGAAAACAAATAGGACATTATTTCCTTTGGGGGAGAGAAAGATGCGTATAAATAAAAAAGAAAATTTGTTTAGTGAATTAACTTTTTTACATAGAAAGGAAATGTTTTTTTTTATTTGTGCGAAGTCAATTTATTTATACTTTTTACTTTCAAGGTAGGTAGGTAGGTAAAATGGGAGAGGAAACAAGTGAATAATATAAGGTGTATCTATTCCTTTAAAAGGTAGATTGCCACATATATTTAATAGAAAACTGACATTTAGGGCTATTTAGCAGTTTTTTTGTGAAATATTTTGTAAAGTTGCAAGAAGGTAGGTAATAGCTTTAAGAGAAAACGTCAGCTGTTACAGATCTGGAAATTTAATAAAATAACTAAATAAGATTAGTCCTTGAGAAACACCTGCGAAAATCTCTTGTTCTAATGAAACAAAATGGTAATAAGACAGAATTTCGTAACTTTTTCAGTCAATACATAAAAAATCTTATGATAATAATAGTCCTGTCAATAAAGCATTTGATTCAGAAAAAATTGCCGGAAAGCTGGATTTTGGCTCCTCATGGTGTTCTTAAGAAACTGTCAAAAGTCCATATCGAAATGAGTACCGCTAACAATTTTAAAGGGGTAAAAAACAGGGGGTCGATATCTTTAAATCATGCTCATATAACTTACCGACAAAAAAAATGTATGCATTTATCACAAAATGCACAATTTTGTAACTAAGCCGCCCATCTATATATAGAAAAGTAAGACCCTTAAATCTTCAAATTGGTTTATTTCGGAAACGGTTATTTTTATGAAAAAAAGTATGTTAATGTTTTTTGTAGGAAATTTTTCAAGCTACAAATTAGTCTTTGACATTTTTTGTGTACAACTTGCCATTTGGGAGTTATTCCAAAAATCATTTTGGGGGGCCTTCAGCCCCCATAAAATTGTTAGCGGCGCTCATATTGATGAACACTTTTAACGGTTTCTTAAGAACACCATGAGGGGGCTATTTACCAAAATTCAGCTTGCCGGCGATTATTTCCTAATTGTGCTGTTTTGTTGGCTTTATTGGACTAGACTATAATTTAAGACGCGAAAAACGCAAAAGCTACCGTGCAAGAATATACGATCATTTTATCTGAAGGGATATTTGGAAACTCAGTTGAATATTTCGGAGTGTAGCCATGTATCTAATTGTGTTTTTTTTTTTTTTTTTCTTACTAGCTTTCCATATTCCAAATTAATCCGTCTTTTGTATTGTATAATTCTCTCACCCACCATATCCTAAGACCTTTCAAAAAGCAACCATTATTTTTGCAGAATTGCAAGTTAGGAAGAAAATGCACCAAATTAGGATAACGCACATGGACAATTCCTCTGTAGCTAGTCCTCCATAAGGAATTTTATTCCTCGAATGTCAGAAAGGGTTTTCGATAGTAACGAGACCAAATACACTGGTCCTGTGAGTTTATTTATAAGGCAAGCTTCGGAGAAGTCTCCCATCTGATAGAAGGTATGTTCTAAATCTCCGAAACAGCTTCCTCGTTATACCTATACTTTTTCCATTACAACTATCTTGTTATCCAGAGTTTGAATTGAAGACTAGTGAAGTCGTGGTAACATGGACATCCTTCTAATTAGTATATATTGGCTGGCTGTCAAAGTTTCCTACATAATTCTTTGAATCGAAGAAATATGTGTAGCTGATATTGTAGAACCCCATCAAGGGGTTTCAAAACTAAGTAATTTACTGTTGTGATTTGCTTTTGCTTCTACCCATAGAGAGTCTGCTGAAGTAGACAGGTTCCCATTTGGAGGTGTTAATTAGTATAACCGATTTCTTGTAGAATTCAAAGAATCTGTAGAGCCCAAACTTTCGAAACAGCTATTGATGGTGACTCTGACTTGAGGCAAGTGAAAAAGTTGTCTGAAAAATGAAGTGGTGGGAGGAGTTTATAGTCACATTTCAGTTGGCATTAAGGGCACGAGCTTTGGGTGAGTCCGAATCAGCTTCGGTCCCTGCAATGTTTTTAATTGGTGATTTTAAGTTATCAAACTATAATTGGTATAAAAAACTTTCTAGAAGAAAAAGACATTTTTATGAACGATGATGATGGTGTTTATGGATAAGAACATCTATACATATTTTGTCGAATACTTTCTCAAACATCAAAACAGAAAAAGCATCCGATGAAGATGTGTCGAGTGTTTTTTTTTTTTCAGAAAGCCGAACATGAAGTTCTGGATGTTTGCATTTTTTTCTGTGAAACCTAACATCCAAAAAGAGAAGCGTTCGACTAAGTTCCGAAAGTTGAATTCCGTGTTCTGGATATTTGTATTTTCTCTACAATACCTCTTGAACCGCCGTGCCGCGCCTGTACTGAGTCCTGATTATAACTTCTTCCAATATTTTCAACATTTTGGTGATTTTTTTTAAGAGAGATATATATAGGATCAGTGGCGAGGCCTCATATTGTTCATTGCTTCCAAGAACGCCTAACTTTCCTAAACAAATATTAAAATTTTCTCGTTATCCTAACAACCCACAAAATTATATTATTTATCTGCTAATTTGAGTGAATTTCTCACTCTGTTTCCCAGTTTCCGACTCGTGCAACACTTTCATGCACCCAATTTAAATAAAAACAAACACCACTAGCAACAATAACGTCTCTCTCTTTTGACTTTCAACATCAACTCGTTCACATGATTTGAGAACGAAATGTATCCACTGAAAGTATAAACACAAACAAAAAAGTATAGCTCTCATCGTATCAGCCGATTCGTTCAAATTAGCTGTGAACGAATCCAAGCAAATTTTGCTCAAAGTTCACACTCAGATATGTGTATGGAAAAAGTGTAGGCACAATGTGTAGGTACATAATATATTTCGATGGGATAGTTGTTGTATGTTGACATTGTCCTATTCGTATTTCGTGCTGGAAGATTATGAACGAAATGGGAATTTTGCCAATGAAATGAGTTTTTTTTAATGAAGGTAAGAAAACGATTTTTGTTTAAACTGTAGATTAAATTGTGGAACTTTTTTAAGTAATGATGTTATAATTTGGGTAAAATTTATTTAAAAAAATGATATCAAGTAGGTAGTGAAAAAGTTCTTACGTATGCGATTGTATAATTGAAAAACTTTGGAAGAGTCAACAATTTTTTTGTGAAACTTTAAGTGACTTATATGAATTAATTTTTTAAATTTAAACGTTAAGCAATTTCTTGGAAAAATTCTAAATGATGATGACGGGTCAGTTTTTCCAGAAATATTTAAACTTTGTGAGATAAGTATTAGAACTTTCAATGATTACCATTTTGTGACAGAAACAGTTGGAAGATTCTTTTCATTAAAATGTATTACAAATATTTTTGAAGTAATAAAGAAGATTTGAATTAGAATTTATGTAATACCAACATATGTACCTGTTAATTGTAAACATACAAAAAATTTAAATAAATGAAGTGCACGACCGCATTTTTAATTCACGCTGCGCCACTGTATAGGTTGGTTGTTGGAAACCTAGTTAGCACTTAGCAGACCGTTTTTTTTTTTTGCAATTGCCATGATCTTTGCTATTTCCACTTCTGGGGCAGTAGCAGTTGTTATTGATGGAGTTGTGTAAAAATATGGTGAAAAGAATTATCAAAATTTCAATGATTGTCTATAAATAAAGTTGGACAATCCATTTGCTCCTGCTGAATTTCCGATGATATATCGACTATCACCTACAGATTGCATTGTTTTGGGATTTTTAATGGATAATTTGCTGAATTATTTTCTTCGAATTTGACTACTTTCATGTTCAGCTTCAGAGTCTGCTGAATTCAAGTTATTCTATAGTAGATGGATTTTATGAAAATACGGTCGAATGCTTTCTCTACATCCAAAAAGAAAATCATCCAAAAAAAATTCCGAAAGCGGAACTTTTGAGTTTTCTCTGTGGAACCTCTTGGTAGCCTTCTAAGTCCTTATTATCACTTCTTCTAACATTTTTTTGATTTTATTGGGGAGAAATATATGTTAGTTTGTTGTTGGAAACTAAGTTAATAGTTCCTTTTTTCGGAATTCCCATGCTGCTAGCTGTTTCCACTGATGCAGTAGCATAGTAGTTGTTGATGCAGTTGCTTATAATTTGATAGTGAGAAGAAGGATTATCACTATCACTGCTTGGGGAAATAAATTTGGAAACTCTATCTGGACCAGCTGATTTTTTTGGCTTGAATTTGCCAGACCAGATTACATATATGTCATTTGCTGAAATAATTTCTTCGAATTTCATCTATTGTTAATTTTTAATTGAAAATCTTTTTTTTCAACTTTCGGTCAAGGTTCACGTCAAATGGTTCTGACCTATAAATTTCTGCTTGAAATTTCATTAAGGCAAGGATAACGATAACGGATAAGACCGTGCATATTTTCGACCAATATTTTATTTTTGTAAACGTAATGTCCTGAGTCCTGACCAATGCTTCTGATATGCATTTATATACATTTATCAAACAATCTTAAGGTAACTCTTCGACAACGTTACCAATAAACTGCATAAGGTGCAATATTGTTCTACCGAAGAATTTTTAAATATCAGAAACCTTATTTTTCTGATATCATAAGGATTCTTCAATACATTACAGCTCATACCGTCACCACAACTAGATTTTGAAAATCTTTTTTCTGAAAACAAAAATAAAATAAAATTATACAACTTCCCCATTATTTGTTTGTATATACGAAATGTCTCCCCTTCAACTGCTTTGTAAAATCTAAATTGCATGTCAGTTGCATATGTGCAAACATTAAATTCATTTAAAATCCTTATAACCATTGTCAATTTAAGCCAATTGTCGAATCCACTTGTAGCGCATTCAAAGCTAAATATAACAGCTAGCTATATAGCAAAGCTCCATTTGGGTTGTTTGTTTGAAAATGAGAAACGTTTGCGATTTATTGCACTCAATCACGTTATAAAAGCAAAGTGTCTCAAGTGAGTTTATATATATTTATGTATATGTATTTTTTTATTATATATTTTTTTTTATTGTAGGTGGGTATACTAAAAATATTTTCCTTGGTGGCTTCCTGTTGAAATGAATTTATATTATCCGCAACCCTTTTTTCTAGCTTTCACACTTATTCATATCATACGAGTATAATAACCATATTCATGCTCGTCATAAAGGATTCTTCTATTTATAGGTACAATATATGTATATGAATATGATGTAGATTTGTATGTTTGAATGCAGGAATTATTATCTTTACAATTATCAACTTTTGCGAAGCGTTTCTTCGCTCTCCAATGTGAGAATACTCGTATATAATCCTGCCTATTCAATTTGACAATCATCATACATATTTTTAACAACAACAACCAAAACAACAAGAAAAAAAAAAAGAAAAAAAATCAACCACAGGATTCATGATGGTTGTTTTCAACAGAGACGACGACGACGATGACGACGAAATCGCACAAAAGGACTTTTTCTTCTTTTCTTAAGGGTTAACAATATTTTGACTTTAAGTCGATTTTTCATAGCGTTCCAGTTTTTTTTTTTTTTTTTTTTTTGGATTCAGGATATTCGCACAAAGGCTTCCACATTTCACATCATTATCCTTTCTTTCATTTTTTTGTGTCATTGTTTGCCATGAAATTCTAAGAAAATGAAGAAAAAAAAAATACATTTCACTCAAGAAGGAAGTAAGCAGCGTACAGGTTACTTAAAGGCGCCCCATTTTTATTCTGATGCTATCATTTAGGGATATTATTAAAAGGAACAGATAAACTCTTACACACATATATACATACCTACACAAACTCATTCAAAGGGGATATAAAATAGACCAAAGAAAAAAAAATAAAAGGAAAGAATAACATTGCAATTATTTATTATTACAGTGTGCGTCGCTGCTGTATAAAAGTACATACCTAAGCTTTAGTATCTTATCTCATTTATGTTGAACAATTGGAGCATTATATCCTTCGTTAGAAAAAAAAAATAAAATAAATGCTTAGATAGAAGAAGATAATTTAAAAAGATTCACGTCATCTTTTACAAAAAGATTAGCTCTGCCCAAAAAAAAATTATATTAAAAGTATCTACGGAAGATTTTTAAAAGTCCACATCTGCAGAAATAGCTAGTAGGAAAGCGAATGTTGATGCTTATTTTAACTAACTGCAGTTTTAATTATATAACACTAAAGTTTTTTTTTTAAGTGACTAGGAATATGCAAATTTTTCAATTTTTGTAGTTAGCAGAGGAAAATTGTATAAAACACACCCATATTTTCGAAGGAAATATATAGGATGTCTGAACGCGCCATGCCCTTAGCAAAATCCGCCATTTTGGAAAACGCGAATTGATTTATATCTTCGAAACTGTTGGAAAGTTGGTGGAATCAAAATTTTAGGTAAAAACACTTGAAGATAAACAAGTATGTATTATGTTTCGCTCTATTTCTAGATGTTTCTCAAGCCTTTGACAAGGTTGGTAATTGAGACTTAAGTAAAAACTGCTTAGGGATCTTCTAAGGCAGTTCTACGAAATACTGAAATCCTTGTATGTTACCCATCGACTCTTTAGAGCATTTTCATAAAATTGAATCCGGCGTAACACGAGGAAGTGTCCTAGGACCAATACTATATTTGATATTTTTAGTGCCTGATTAATGCGAATTACAAAATGCCACTGATAAAGCAAGATATTGGACGTATATAAAAATGACGTATCAACGTGAAACAAAATTTTCACATATAAACTTTACAAATAAAAGAATTATTATAACAGTAAGCTGTATCTTACGCCAATACTACCATACACACAATCAGTTACTACAAAGTTGTTCTTACACCGAAATAGAAAATGTATTAAATTTTCGCGACAATATTCGGAAAATAAGAAGAACCAAGCTCAGCGTATATAAATAAATCTACCCCGCCACTTCTCTTTTTTTTTCTTCGTTTTCAAAACTACTCCAGGAATTTTCGATTTACTCCACTTTTTTTTACAAATCTGCTCCGAATTGTACGACCGCGGTTCTAACTCTGATCAAGCCTAATGAATTGATGATCTAAAAGCGATGGGATAGTATAAACACTTGAAACTTCCCCCAATGCAATTTTGTATAACGAGTATTTTCAATCTGGCAATACTTTTTTCGGAGTTGGCCTTTTTGACAGCTGCTGTCACTTGATTTATCCTCAATTCGGTTTGCCATTTCATAATGAATAGACTTACTCCTGAACAACGTTTGCAAATTGTGCAAATTTATTACCAAAATAATGGTTCGGTTCGCGCGACGCATCTTGATTTTCACAAGAAAATTTTGTTTAGCTATGAAGGCACTTTCGGTTGAATGGGTACGTTAATAAGCAAAATGATCGTATTTGGAGTGATCTTAATCCACAAGCCATTGTTGAGACGCCGCGCCGTTGCCCGTTACATCCTCAAAAAGTCACTGTTTGGTGTGCTATATGGGCAGAGGGAATCATTAGTCCATTCTTCTTCAAAAATGAAGCCGGCCATAATGTTACAGTCAATGGAGAACGCTATAGAGCCATGATTAATGACTTTTTCGTGCCTGAATTGGAGGATGTTGATGTGGACGACCTTTGGTTCCAACAAGACGATGCTACATGCCATAAAGCCAACGAAACAATCAATTTATTGAAGGAAATTTTTGGTGAGCGCATTTTCTCGCGTCATGGGCCTGTGGCGTGGCCTCCAAGATCGTGCGATTTCACACCGCTGAACTATTTTTTGTGGGGTTATGTGAAGTCGCTTGTCTACGCAAATAAGCCCGAGACGATTGACGCCTTGGAAGAGAATTTTCGGCGCGTTATTCCTGACATACGGCCCCAATTGCTGCAAAAAGTGGTCGAAAATTGGGCCTCTCGGCTGGAAATTTATTCGAGCCAGCCGCGGCGGCCTCTTGCCCGAAATCATTTTTAAAACATAATGGCAAACCCCACAAATTTTTCAATCGTGTCAAAAACTATTGAGACTTCTATGTCTAAATCCAATGAAATGACAGCTTTCCTGGTCTCAATTTATTTCTATTTACATATAATTCCAAAATGTTCAAAACTTTTAAAAATGATCGGTGAATTTTGACACGATTGAGGTATTTGTCGGTATGTACAGTAAAAACGCAGTAAAAAATCATCAAGGTATGATAAGTTCTCCAAAATCAACCATAATATCAACACAATTGTCTACCGCAATTATTATAGGATTTAGGGGCGGACTGGGTCACCGGGAAACTGGGACTTTTGCCAATTGGCCCCTGGGTGAACAAAAAGTTCCCCTACAGTACTTTCTGTTCTTTTAAAAGAAAAATGTCTCATAAAATTGAATTTCTAAGGACCTCACAGTAAATATAAAGCTTTGTGGGCCCAAAGGAATCTCATGAAAGCCCACACAACTCTGTTGAGGATAAAGCTGTTGTGTCCTTTAAAGATTGTTTTAACGAAAACTATAGCTTAGCTGATGGGGCTCTATACTAGTTATTCTTGAGCCGTTGTAAGCTAAAGGGGCTCCCACAATACTCTCAGATTAAACGGATGTATAGTTGAGGCTCCCACACTAAATATTGAGCTATTGTGGCCATATTGGTATAACCCCCAAATTAGTCTTGGTAGACTTTTTCATTCTTTAGATTTAATTTTATGGCCGCAGAAATAGAATAGAAAAGAACAAAAATGACATTTCGATTGCTGTGAATATTTTCGAATTTTTTTTATCGCTGTATTCGAAGCTGATTTTTCACTTTTTTTCACTCCTACTCATTTTACAATTCTGTGGCTTTTTTTCTTAAAGTCCCGGGAGGCCCTTTAACTCTCAGTCCGCCCCTGATAGGAGTTATAAATTTGAAAATCACATATCATTCCGAAACATATCAAAATATTGACAATAATGTGTTGATAACAATTCACTTAAACTTCTAAGAGAAAGAGAAAAATGTGAAAAATTAAAAAAAATATCAAAATCACGTAAAATCAAACATTTTTAGTGATGCGGAAAACAAATTTTGCATTTGCAAATAAAAAGATGATTCCAGTGCTTGTATAGTCTTAACAACTGTTCCATTAAAAACCAACAACAAGGAAGACAAATCAACGAACTTTTATCCAAAATGGTGAATTTCGACAGACTCATTGATGTCGTCTTAAGCTTTGCTCTATTTCATCTATGAGAAAGTCTAAGTAAATCTATAAAAAAACCTTCTCATATAAACTAGCCAGGCCCTGGTCTAAAAATAAAAACAAAAACTTCCAATTTAATTATGAGGAATTCTAGTCTTGTTGGATATAGTTCACACAAGGTATTCGTCACGAAATCTATCTAAAATGAACTGAACTTAGCCAACTTAGTCAACTGATGAGTCCAAGTGAGATCGCTGGGACGAAACGTCAATTTTTGTAAGACTTCAAGGCCGTTAAAAGCTATTTTGAATCAATAATTCAACAAAGTCCATTAAAATAGTGCTAAATCTTCTACTTGGCTAATGTATTTCAGTAGTATAGAATTTATATTATTAAAAAAACCTTCTGACATCTTTAACATTATTTAATAAGTTTGTTTATATATAAAACTGTTATACCTAATTATTAATTAACTATGAAAAACTATCATTTTCTTTAAACAAAATATGACATTAAAGGCATCCACATTTTTGGAACTATGAAGAACTGGAGAGGAGGAAGGAATGTTGATTTCTTAAATACCTAACTCAAATTTGCAATATATATTAAAAGTCTTTCCAAATTGAATACCACTTAAAAATTCTTCCGCGTATAAATCACAATTCTATCTATACTTGAAGTCGTCATAAATCTGCACGTCAATTCGACATACAGCCCATCAATTGCCTTGAAATTATCGATATGCACATTTACTCTTTATAATATCGAAGGTTTTTCATGTTAAACGCGAAATCTATTTTCGTAAATCCTTATAAATCCATTAAAATATAACTTCAACTATGTTTGTCCACTATATACCTTCTATATAGTATAGACTTGAGTATATGCGCCTGGCGTCATACTTCCCCCCATATTTACCGACAAAAGCGCAAATATTTCCTTTCTGCCATTCAGCCGAGACAGCCTTAAAATAGGTATACCTTATAACTATTCCTATATAAACTGTGTGCTACATCAACTGTCATTCATCAAATAGCAAAAATATCAGCAAATAAATGTAAAATGCTTAATCAAGTATTCAACACTTGCTACATTGCGTGTGTCCAAAACAAAAAGGATTCAACTCAACAAGTGACAGTGAAAAACAGCAAAACTCTCCACATATAGCCATTGCCATAGTCAATGCCACTGCGTGGCACCATCATACCGACCATCATCATCATCATCGTCGTCGTCGTCGTCATCATCATCATCATCATCAACGGCATCGTATAGGTATATAGTCGTGCAAATGCTAATGAGTCCCAAGTTCCACTCTGTTGTTCAAGGCAGCACAGCACATCACATCACATCACCCATCACCAGCATTATCCTATACTCCGTTGGAATATTAATTCCACTAGGAATACTTCACTACTACCGGACTGTGTGACGCCTTGCCACACCGGTAACCCAGGTAACCACAAACCCAAGCTCTTCCACTCGGAATCGCGCAACGTTTATTAATTGAGATGTTCTCTTGGAATCGAATAAATTACGCCTAAATCCTTCGACTAAAAAAAAGTCCACATCTAAACAACACACGAAATTTAATACACAGTGTACCTACTATACCTATATTAGGTTAGGTACCTACAATAAGTCGCTTCTGCATGAGTATACATTTTAATGATCAACGTTGCTGACTGGCTGAATGCACTCACGCATGCTAGGTTAGGTCGCTGTGGAAATAAGCTTAATTTTTCTTCTTTTTTTTTTTTGTTAACCAACAAAAACGTGCGTTTATTCGACTAAACTGGAAACAAGCAAAAGGACACGCACAAAAACCCACATAAGAATGTATTTTAAATATAAATGCACACAATTTATACGAAAATTCCAAAATGGTGTGCACACTTGAGAGGCGAAGGGGGTTATTCTCGTGGTGGTATATAGTACACATATATGTAGGTGGGGTATGGGTTGGATGGAATGGAATGGAACGATTCCATCAGCATTTGAACGCAAAACCAAAGCACTCTCGGAATGGAATTCGATTCAATGAATCCCCTAGCCCAAAACTCAACCAAACCACATCACGAGGACGACTCTCTTCGCCCTTCGCACAATGTGCATTCGAACTTCAGAAGTCTCAAATCAGTATGGTGGTTCCTCTTTTGATGGTATTGGAATACAGGAAGTATATGTGTTCTACAAAGGGATAAGGACGATCAGGAGAATTCCGCCAATTATTTTACTTTTCAATCTCAAGGTATAGCAAAGAGCTTCGGTAGCATCCCCCCATTGTACCCGAGATTATACGATCGAAAAATTTAAAAAAAGCAAATTGGTTGCTCATGCTCGAATTAAAAGGAAATGAGAGCTATCAGATGGCATGTTTCAATTCAACGCGTTACTTTCAAAATGGCGATTGCAGCTTATTTTTTTATTTGATTTAATGATATTTCTGGTGTTAATTATTACTTTTTTGTTTTCAATTTCTTGGTAAAAAATATTTTAACCAAAATTGAAGAAAATTAAATTCTATACAAAAATGTGGTGGAATTATGTTTGTGAGACTTATGGTTCTCACGATATGGCTTAAACTCTTTTAAACTCTCTTTTTCAACATGGTGGCCAAATGGAGAGAGGGCGCTACTGTCCCAAAACAAATTTAATTACTTAAGGTATGGTATGACTAAATGGTCAACGTAAAGGGTCACTACGTTGACTGCTTGACGTCACCAAAAATATTATCATTTTACTGTTGACGTAGACCGTGTCAATGCATGAAAATTTGACGTTCACAAGACCGACAAGAGCAAAAATCAACCATTTTTGCGGTGACGATCACATAAGTTAAAATGCTAAATCATAGTACATCAAGCTATAGCCATATATAAACTGTCAAATTCTATTGTAGAATGGCTACGATGTCGATGTCCGATGGATTAAAAAACCTCTACAAAATCAATAATTTTATAAATTGAGATGGAGATTAACGCAGGCTACGTTGACCTGGTAAAAAATTCTGCTTTGTCAACGTTGAAATACAGTTGACATGGCGATTGCACGGTCACACAAAATAGTCAATGCGTTGACATGTCATCGCGAGTGTCAAAGCAGCCGTCAACAAATTGACAGTGTTCTGCACGTTGACGATCTTCACGCTTTGGTAACTTTGGGACCAAATTTGACGTCAAAGAATCAACGCGTTGACCATTTGTGGTGACTTGTTCTGTTCAAAATGCAAGGACAATTTGACATTGGCTATAAATAAAATGAAAATTTTAGAAGCTGCGTCGTTCATTTCAATTGCGTTATAAGTTGTGTACCCTAAAAGAGCTGGTAATTTGGGAATGTAAAAAATTTGAATACATAATTCTTTTTCAAATATATTTACCTCAAAATGTACATATTTGCATTGGCAAAATAGAAAAAAGTAAAACAAACGATAAGAAAGTGTGTAAAATTGTAGTTTTAAATTGTTACGAAAATGACAAGTTTATGTTACGTATGTGACATAATATGATTTTTTCCCTTTAGCAAAATATATCTAATAAACAAAATTCTTATCGGAAATTATTATTATGATTATAAGAGCATCTATTCCATTAACAGACGAAGATGTTAATATAATATATGACTCCTGGAAGGAGTCTACCACTGAAGGTAGATTCAATTCCCTTATAAAGGATTTTTTTCTTAATATTATATTTCATCTTTGAATGGCTAATTACATCAATTTAGAAACATCAAAATCATAAAAAAAGAGCTGACAATGAGAAAGATTAAGTTTTAAATTGTTACGGTTGTGACACAACCTTTAAACTATAAACCTCACTTGCGATTCTCAATGTATTTGTACATATGACAGAAATAATGGATGGTTATTAAACATTTATACGATCAGTTCATTAATGGCAAGAAAATGGAAGAATTGATAGAAATTTGAATTCCCTTACTTTTGTGGACAATTTTTGGCGGAGTCGAAATAATTGTATGCTAAGTTTGTAAATAAAATTACATTAATGTTAATTTTTTGCACAAGCCAAAAATGTTCAGCTCGCGTAGTTTCTGAATATTTAAAGCTTCCGCTAAAATAAGTCTGAAGTTAACAAACGAAAATATACGAAAAAATATTTGTCTTGCTGTCCAAAATTGTAGCTTTATATTAATGAAATTTAGAATTTTTTGTACAAAAAAAAAGGTTGGATTTTCTAATTTGATTTAGATTTTGGCAGCTTCGTTTGGAGCTAACATACATGAATAAAAAAAATCGTTAGAGCTACAAATTTCTACTTGGTGTAGAAAAATAGCATTTGAAAATATAAAATTTGTGACAAACATTTTTTTTTTGAAAATCTTATTTTTTTTTGGATTTTGTCCACCAACTTCCGTTTTATTTGAACATGATCCTGAACTTTGCAGACAATACGTCTGCTGAAGTTTGAACAACCACCAAAGTCGTAATATTTACTTGTTCGATTTTAAAAAAACTAAACGGCAATCGCTTCGTCTCGGCAAGATCTAGTTTTTAGTTTTTTTTTTATTTTTCTTAAAAAAAAAGTTATGGCCAAAAGATTAACTAAAAAAAAACTTATTGTCTTCGTCTTTTCGTTTGCTAACTTCATACTTATTTTAGCGGACACTATAATAACTCAGAAACTATGCGAGCTACAAATTTTTGGTTTGTGCAACAACAATCTTTCAATTCCGCCAAAAAGTGTCCGCCAAAGTATAAGAGACGTGAAAATTTGTCACTCGTAGAAATGCACCATTATAGTTGGATAAATCTTTTTAATTTCAACGAGGAGTTAAAAAATTCAAATTTGTCCAAAACCTAATATTGGTTTTTTTTTTTACAAAAATAATTAAGGCTTTTCATTTAAACCTTGCTAATGAAATTCACTTTATATAGTATAAATATATGCTCATACCAGAAAGATAGATCCATGGCTAGAAGTAAAGGATGCGATGGCAACTGAATGAACGCAAGCATGCATGCATTCCATACCCAATTGCTGATATTCATCTCTGTATTTACTCAGCAGCAGCAGCGCCGTTATATATGTATATAGAATGTGGAACATTGGTGGGGATATATTGTTATATGGTGGGGCCAGATTCAATGGGTAGAAAATTCCTTTGGCCCAAAATTGCTAGCTATTAAACAATAATAGTCAAAAACTGTACCGCAAGTATAGAGTATGGCCAAGGGAATGATGTTCTTTGTTTTTTAACTCTCAAATATACAACCTACCATATGTACCAGTGCCAGTGTGCCAGGACCAGATATGCGTGAATTTTCCTCTTTTATTGTTTGCTCTATTGACCAAAAAGACGATATGGGTATACCTACATGTTATGAGAAGTGGGATATAGGAGGACTGAAGCGGTTAGGGTTACCAACAAAATAAATGCATTTTTGGTCGATCTTTTGGGAAATATAATCAGTGCATCTTGGCAGCTGTCAGTTTTCCAATATTGTTGTTAGTTTTGTTGTTTTTGTTTGTCCCTGTTTCACATATGTATAGCTGTATGATGGTTACAGGAAAACAAAATCAGAAATGAAAAAAAAACAACAAAATTCAAATGAGTTTTGGACGGAAACAGGAAAACATACATATATCTATGTAGATGTCTTGTTTTCTTACCACACGGAACACACACATCCTTTAAAATCCATTTTCATAAAAAAATATCCTTTTGCTGATAAATTGATGAAATATTCATGTCACATGCAGTGCTCTTGTGACTTTAATAGCACATAATATTCTTGGTTTCTTTTTTGTTGTTGTTAAGATATTTGTTCATTTTTCATTTATATGTTGATGATGTATGTACATAATACAATATATACATATCTACATATAGCTTTGTATTAAAAAAAAGAAAGGATATGCGGGAATATTTTCGTGTTTTTAAAATGAAGAAAGAAAGCCGAGTATAATGATGGTTGGAAATTTTTGTTTTTGTTTTGTTTCTATCGTTAAGTAAAATGCAATTTGCAATTTTCTTATTCTGTGACACACACTCTCTTTTACGACTCTGATTTTCGTTAAAAAATCCCTTTTTTATGTTTCGTCATTAAAAATGGAATATTGATATGATCTGGGCTTGTATGGTTGGTTGTGTTTGTGGTATTTTTGATCTTGGTTTATGAAAAGATGGGATTAGCTGCGGATGATTTTTTTTTTTTATTTTGGCTTTATTAACGTTGTAAAATTTGTGCTTAAATAGAATTGTATACGTATAGGTAAGCCACAGGAAAGTTTTTTGGGGATTTATTTTTTATATTGATTTTTATGCGTTGACGAATTGGTAAAGATTTATTGCCAACGAACAAAGATTATATATTATTTTTTTTATCAATGAAATAATGGAAAATTTATTATTATCGAATACGTGTTCTTGAATTTTTAAAAGAAGAATATAACTTCTAAGGCAGGTCAAAAAGTAGACAATAGGTACTTATATGTATTTTTTAGAAGACAAAAATAAATTTGAGTATTTTAATAATTTAATATTAAATTGATTTTATTTTTAACAATATGTACATACCTACTACTCCAAATTTTTTTTTTATTGGATATACTACCTCTTCTGAAGAATTAATATTTTGAACTCTTAATAGAACTTCGAATGTGTAACAAATTTGGAGATTTTTGATCACTTTCAGGAGAGGACTTAGAATAATTTTAGACCTTAATATAGATATATTTTATTTTCAATAAAAACACCACCGTGTAGAGTGAATGAAATACACAATTCATCATTTTTAAACAAGAGAAATTTTGTTACCAATAATAGATCGTACTAATATCTATTAGCTCACATAAAAATTTTAATAAAAATCGTAGGAGCCATTTTTGAGAAAAATGAATTTTTCCTTGGCGGTTTTGAAACACTTGTATATGGGAGGTACCTACCGTTTAAATTTGCTAGATAATGTTAAACCAACTGCTGGGTGCCAAGTTTTATAAAAATCCACCAAGTCGTTTTTGAATTACTATCTCCTTAAAAAAAAAAAACGATCTACCATATTTGGAACAAATTTTGTTTTCGTATATCTCATAACAGCTGTTGAAAAGGTTTTAATGACATTTTTTACACAAGAGCTTCTAATCGGTTTGAATAATATTGCATATTATGAAAAAACTAATTTTGGATTTAAAAAAAAATCTAAATAATTTTTTTGAAAATTCGATATTTCGAAAATGTGTAAATGATTTTTTTTTTTCAAATTTTATTTTTAACTCCGCATTAATAAACACTAAAAAATTGCGTACCAATTTTTTTTTTCTTAAAAATGCTTTTAAAATTTTTGAAATTTTGTTCTCATAAATTAAGATTTATTTAAAAAATAAGATGGCGTATGGCCAAATTTTGTTTAATTAATTTATTTCTGTAAATATACATATACAGTCGACTTTCCCTAAGTCGAATTTTCACTGGATAACAAGATTTGTTCGAGTTAGTGAGAGTTTTAGAGAGAAACATTTTTTTATTTTTAAAGGTTTATTTAATAAATAAAGGTTAATATATGCATATAAAGTAGCCAACAACACAAAGAACTTTTTAAAGAGGTACTTTTTATAGAGGTACCAGGGTTATGAATAGAAAGAAACGCGAAGAGCTGACGATGATGATACACGCGATGCATACGCACATATAGAGTTAGAGAGAGTATACGACTTAGGGAGAGTCTACTGTATCTATATGTATTAATTTTTTACCAATTCTTAACAAAAACTGTAAGTTTCATGCATCCTTAATTTGTGTTAGTTTTTATAATCTCACATAATACTTCCTTATACTGAACTACGTTTTTAGCACATGGCATAAAATATAGGTTCTCATAACTAATTTATTTCTTTTAAAATCAAACTAACAAATCTTAAACAGACAAAAAGACAGAATTGAGTCAGAAAATTTACATAGAGTACCTACATGGCTACATACATACATATAGTATAGCAAGTAAAAATCATTGAATATTTTTTGAAATATCGAACAAAAAGTGTTTAAATATTTTTAAAAATCTGAAAAATATATTAAAAATTAAATACAGATTTAAAAATGTTTGTTTTTTTAATGTAAGATTATTTGGCCTTATCACAGATCCCTTCGTATAATAGATTCGTACTAAGAATCACGAAAAAAAATATTATAGCTGCCGTCCTAAAAGAATTATTTCCAAACGAATTCCGAATTTGTGAAAAGTGATATCGATAGCCTACAAATTCATGTCTATATTTTTTGTAGGATGACGGTGCCATGATACTATTTTTGAGATTCTTATTAGGTACAAATCCATTACGACAGGACCTGTGATAAGGCCGAATATAATTTTAACCCAACAACAAAAATTGTTCAACATTTTTTTCAATATTGCTCATGTAGTACAAAAGTGTCACCACTCAAAAAAAAACACATTTTTTGACTTTTAGATGCAAAAAATATTTGAAATTTTCCGGGACCTTTCAATGTAATTGCCATATTGATTTAAGTTAGATAGTTTTTTTTTCAAAAGGTAAAATGTCGTTTAGATGTTTAAGTTAAAATGGAAGTTGCTTTTACAACAATGACATATATTTTGAGTTGTGATGTGATTCTTGTTGGAAACAGTTGTGAAATAAATATCAAAAGTATCTTAATTTGAATAGTGTCGTTTTAGTGGTTGCATTTAAAAAAAAAAATAAGTCTTGTATTTTGAGTTAAAACATTTCTGTCTTTTCTGTGGAAAATATTTGTTTCCTTTTGAGTTGTGTTGTGTAAATTGATTGGTGTAATTATAAAACCTTTGTATTATTTTTAGTTTCTATACCTTAGAAAAATGAAAAGTTGAAATTTAGAACTAAGAGAGTTTTGTTGTTTCAATAAAGATTTAAATTTTTAAAGCTCAATTAAAAACCAAATATTTCCAATTTTATATAAAACACTAAGCTTGTTATGGCAGATATTTTACAAACACTTTAATTGGAAACGAAGCTTACATTTTTTCAAGTTATGACACTTTAGATGAATAAAATACACTAGTTAAGAAAAACTATAATTTTGGTAGGCTGAATTCGAATCCGAAGTGAGACATTTTCTACCACGTTTTCTAAACGTTTTTTTTTATGTTTTCCAACCAATATTTTGATGTGAGGTAGGTAATTTTTTTAACGTTATTGAGTTAGTTTTTTTTGTTTTGAATTAAGTATATAAATCTTCTTAATGTACCCTTTTTTCTCCAAGAAATCTAAAGTTGAATCTTATGTATTTGGCATAAATATCTTGACTTAACTGGTTAATTATTTTAATCTTAAAATTTACAAGAAATTTGGAAAGAAAAATAATTTCTATATTATTTCGAGGTTTACGTGTAATCAAAAACTATGATTTATTTTACAAAAGTGTTCTTGATTGAGTTCCTACTTTTTTTTGTCATATTTATTTTAATAATCTACCTTTTGTCAAATAATAATAATAATAATTTTTTTACCAATAAATAAAAACAACCTGAATGAATTTTTCCTTTTGTATGACTTTATAAGGTTAATTTGCTTAAGTTTTAAGCTTTGAGAAAAGTAAGGCTCGGAGAAAGGCGTGGTGAATAAACAAATATTAAGAAACAAATACATCAAAACTGTCACAACTCAAAATTTTGTTTAACTAAAGTGGCTGAACTCAAAATATTATACATACCTGCATTATTTTTTATGAAAAATTACGAAAAATGTCATAACTCTAAAAACGTGAATTTTCAAGGTTTAAGATGTAAAATTGTTGCTGGGTTGTTATGTGTGGTTGGTAAGTAGTGTATATCCTTTTGTAAACATTAATTATTTCATAAATTTATTGTTTCTATTCTCGTAAAATGGCTTTTCGTCTCTATTGAAAAACGAAGATTTTTGAGTTGTGACACTTTTGTGATATGACAAATCACAACATGCAATATTTTGTTACTTTCATTCAATAAAAATCATTCTATAAATGTCCGTAACTATATGTTGATACAAGATAGTTTTTTCTTCGTTCAAAAAATTCTATTGAAATTTTACTTTTAATGCAAAAAGCTATTTTAAAATTAACTTGAAATTTTTGTTTTAAATGGAAACAAATTTTCAAATTTCATCATAATTCTGTTTCAAGGGGGGGGGGGGGGGTCTAACGCTACATTATTTATGTGCATGAAGTCAGCACCACCATTTTCGTTTAAAAAAGCAAAAGAGCACAATATGAGCTTAATTAAAAAAAAATGCAAATTTAAAAAAAATGCGCAATGGCAGCATAAGTTGAGCATAATACAGTGCAACTTTATTTTTTTTTTTAAATCAAAAATGGCGGTGCTAACTTAACGCTTCCCAAAATTCATTTTTGGCTTTAAAAGCTGGAAATATGCGAATAATTTTTTGAGCAAAATGCAGTACAACTTTGATGTTTTTGAAAATAGTAATTTTGCAAAAAAATGTATCCCTAAAATTTCCAAATTTGAGAATTAAAAAAAAAATATTTACGGCACATGGAGACACAAGTTGAGCACAACATAGCCCAAATTTTTTTTTTGGAAAATCGGAAAGGATGGTGCTAATTTCACTCTAAGTTCCTTCGCAACATTTGCGTTCAGTCTTAAAAGTAGCAAATATGCGATTTTTTTTATCTCCTCTCTAGAATAACTTATTTTTGTTAAAAATTTGCGACATTTTCAAAAATACTTACGGCACATCGCAGCACAAGTTGAGCACAATACAGTAATTTTTTTTTCAAATTCGGATATGGCGTCACTAACTTTACGCTAAAAATATGGCTAGTCTCTAAAAACCATATGCTTAGTACGCTTTTTTACGGCACATGGCAGCATAAGTTGGGCACATAGCAGCACAACATATATGATAAATTGACTAAGTTTTCAAAATTTAAAACACCTTAAGCTCTTGAACTAAGTTTCCCTCATAAAACTGTTACGCAATCTAATGTAAGATATAATCTTTTTTACTCGAAGATACATTTGAAGTTTTGGAGGTAGCTATACCTATTCATTATACTTGAATAAATTTTTAGTCGAAATTTTATAAAAAGATGGGCTTTCTGGATTTAAGTCGGTAAAATGTAGACAAAATTTAGGTCGAAGAGAAATAAATATTTAATAAATAAATAAAGTAATATAAAAATATTTGGTTTAAATGCTCATGGGGGGGGGGTCCGGACCCGAACCCCCCCCCCCCCCCCCCGTGGATCCGCCACTGTTTTGTGTTAAAATTTACTTTTTAACGCAAATTATTTTCACATTGTAAAATGTTTTTGTTTTCTTACAAAAATAGTATTATAAAAAAAAGAATTTTTACAATGCAGCTCTGATGCACCCTATATATTTACAGTAGGCTTTAGAATTTACATCCACATAAAATAACTAGGCATCTAAATTGTATAATAAAAATAATGAAAACATCTTTTGGAATTTGGTTTCAATTTTACCTCTAAAAAAATATGTAAAATTCTCGCGGGTTTCATAAAAACAAAAATTGCAAAAATAAACTATGTATGTACTTACCGAACAAATTTAAAATGCAAATTACTTCCTAAATCCTAATTAAAACATTAATTCACTTCCACATCATCTAAACATAATCTGTGTGAGTGTGTTATAAATTGAGATTTTCTCTCATTTAAACTTAATTGCCTCATAAAGTTTATTCCATTCCACCTCATAATCATCATCAAGACCGAGGATATAATAAAAATTATATAAATCTATCTACATAATATATATAGGTTTGTGCAAAGTTGACATTTAGAGTCATTAAAACCGCAACATCTATATAGTCCACTAAAAATGTAAATAAAATAAAAATAATAATTACCACCAGAGAGAAACCATACCCCATCATATTAACTCCATAGGACATATTTACAATTATTTACAAATCAGTCTGCATGCAGAAAATCGTCAAAATTTTGCTGCTTATATATATTTTATTAAATATTAAAATTAATCCACTCTTGTTGTTTTGAAGCGAGGTGCCATGGCATAGCAAATTTGATTACAAAAACCTTATCTCACAGAATTATACTGCATCAGTGTTTTGCTTCAGCTTGTGATGCTCTCATCCTCCCACAGTTCTCATAATAAGCCATGAAATTTATTAAAGAAAATCCCACATTTAATTTGTTGAATTCTCGTGTTATTTCTCGTAAAAACCAAACAAGGATCCAGGAGCTGGAAGATACACCTTGGAGGATCATAATAATTCAGTTTTATCTTTGTTATCCTATGCCACGGTCGGTCGTCGGTGGAAGAATGTATAGGTATGCCGTATAAGGTATATGAAATTCGTCCTTGCCAAGATATCCTTATACACCAAATTAACCGCTAGGATATGGTTATTACATGATGGTGTTAGCTGGAATCTGCCGAGATTCATAAAAAAATAAACAAAATTATCTTCAAGGCAAGGTGAAGCATATAGAACTGCGACTCATCCTGACACAAAATGGCCGTGGGATAGGTCTGCCATACCATAATGTGCCAGATGGAAGGTTAAAAAAGAAACCATAACTCCTTCTGCATCTCATATAATGTCAAACTGAATTGGATACACTCCAATTATCCTGTTCTGCCGTCCGCCACATCACCTCCGCCGCCCGCCGCTGCCGTGTACAATATTAATACCTACAATGTCCACACTCGTGTAATAAATAATTGAACACTATTTGACAGGATGTTATGCATGTTGGCTGCTGGTTTTGCATTTGTGGCTTCTATGCCGCCCCCTGCTTAGATCGGCTTATAGTATACTTGTTGTGGGGTGTAATTAAGTCTTAGCCGGGACATAAATCGTTATTAATCCGAAATGCAAAACCTTAATTTACAAGTCACCATGTTAGCATTTAACAAACTAAATAGATTTATTATGGCCAACATTTGTGTTCGGGGTGTGAATTTGAATATGTTGTGTATGTGTGTGTGTGTGTGTGAATGCTCCTTCTGCTAAATAGAATATGTTTTGTCTGAGAATCTGTTCGTATAGGTATATTCAAATTAGAGTAAGACAAACAAAATGTACGTACATTTGGTAACAATGACTTTGCATATGTACTGACTTGTGTCGAAGGAAGACCAGAAGGACCTTCTTAATAAGTCAGAATGTCGAATTTACAAAATACCTTATACCTACCAAACTACATTACATTAGCAAGTTTGCAAGAAAACGAGGATTATTTCAAATTTGAGAGAAATGTATGCAAATGCATTAAAATACAGTAAACTAGGTTAGGTATTGGTATAGTGTTTTAATGTTGATGATGAAGATAGAAGAATATTTTATCCAAGAAGGGTTGATGATAGCTTTTATATCTACGAGTATACAGCAGATGATATGGATGTAAGAGTTCATAATTTAGTTTTTGAGAATTTAATATATGATTTCGAAAACAAGAATTGGTTTGCTACAATAGTACATCAGAGGTATTGAAATATTCAAATTTAAATTTTATTGTTATTTATCAATGCCAGAAGTCAATTCCTTAGGCAGAACAAAATAAACGTTATATAGTATAATTGAAGTGAATAAATTGATAGAATAAGAGAATTCCATATATGAAAACACATAATCTATTTGAAAATCGATTTTGAAAATTTTCATTTCTTAGAAAAATATTTTAAGGGAACATAATTGCATTTAATAAATTCTCGGAAAATATTTTTATTGCAAAAAAGTAGCTATATATATGATAGGTTGCTATACCAATTTGAAAATATTGTGATAGAAAAGTTTGCAAAACTTAAATAAATTTCATACAATAAACATCAATCTGCATATTTTGAAATATCGAATTTTCAAAAAATAATTAAGATTTTTTTGTTGAAATCCATAGCATGATTTTTATATATTTTAATATGCAATCTTATTAAGACCATCCAGTGGCGTAACGTGGGTATTTGCCGCCCGGGGCAGAGACAATTTTTGCCGCCCCTCGCATTTTTTTTCTGACACCATTAAATTTTGTTTGCTGTTTTAAAAAATTCAAAGATAAACAGCTGCTTAACTAAGATTTTCCGATTGCCATTTTTCTTGAATTAAATTGAAGAATCAGAAATGTTGGTCACAGCTTTTTTAACGAAAACATATTTTAAAGCAACTCATACAAATTTAAGTATTCTAAACAGAATATTTTAACACTAATGTCTGTTTTGATAAATATTTTAAAAAAGGCGTCGCCTCCTAGCAATCTGACTTCTGGATATTTTGGAAATTTGCTGCACCTGAAATGGATTCAAATGAAACAGGAAATATAAAAATTGAACAGAATTCTAACGTCTGTTTTGATTAATATTTTGAAAAATTACCGCACCGAGCAAATTTTGCCGCCCGTATATTCTGGAAAATTGCCAACCGGGGCCTGTGCCACGGCCACCCTTGCCCCTGCCACGCAACGCCCGGAAACCATCTTTTTAATAAATCTTTATTTCTAAGAAAAAAATTGTAAAAATCGTTGAGCGCTTAAAAAAGTAATATTTTTAGAAAACTTTTATTTAGACATTTTTCAAAAAATGTTAATGTGGGGGTAAAAATTGAATTTAGAAAAAAAATCATTTACCTACTCCTTTTTGAAATATTGAATTTTAAAAATATAATTTTGATTTTTTTTTAAATCCAAAATTAGTTTTTTTTTCTTTGTAAATTTTGATATGCAATATTATTTGAACTTATTAGAAGCACTTGAATAGAAAATTTAATATGAATCAGTTAAACAGATAATGATATAGCAAATAAAAAAATGGTAGACCGTATAAGCATACACAGGCAATTATCTGAGAAAAGTTTTGAAGTGGTTTAAATTTGAATGCAGTATTGTAGGGGGGTTGATTTTGAGTACAAATCTCAATTTACGGAAAATTCGGGTTTGTGGGTGTCCCGTTATCTTGGAAATAAGATTTTTTTGTTTTTTGCCGTTTTTCTCCGCTACTTTTTTTTATACGTTTTTGTTGCAATTTACATTTACATACAATTCATACACAACATTTATATATAGAGCAAGTAACTTAGAAGTTATTAACGATAAACGAGTAAAAATTTGGGCTTGATCACCCTTATTTTCGAATTTCTCGCAAACCGTTACATTTTCAAAAAAAAAATTAAATATTTCTTTTTAGAAAATATTTTAACAGACAAAATTTTACATTTTTTAATAATTTCTGACAATTTTTAACATAATCTATGAATATTTGAAGTCCACCAAAAAGGCTATTTATTTTATTGCAAAGTCGAGATATTTCAGATGGAATATTTTTACTGAAAATAAATATGTACATGGTAATTAAAAAAACTTTTTGAAAATTTTAGTACACAAAACTGTTTATACTTTTAGAAATATTCAAATACATATTACAAAAATACAGAAAATTGATAAAATGAGTTAAATCGTTTTCAATAAAATATAAAATCAAAAAACTGGTTCTATGGGAGAAACCGAGAAAAAATCTCGGTGGTATGTCCAAAATATAAACGCTATATATAGCTAGTTTCAAGAAAATCGACACATCATTTTGGGTTGTAGTTGAACAAACGGACAGAATTGGTAGACTCACTTGTTTCGTCTTCCCTATCATCGTTATGTCAAGTTTGATCAAAATATTGAGTTCGATTTTAGAACCTTTATAACGCAAAACTCTTGAAACTATTTCTAAAACAGTTTCCGTGCAAAATTTATAAAAAAAGAACATTAAGCTGTTTTCGAAAAAAACGCAAATAAAAAAATTGTTCTTTTGGAAGTGCCATTAAATTAATTACCAATTTCCAGAATTTTTGTATAACTTAATTATTTAATTAATTTATAGATAATTAAAAACCTGATTTTTTTTGGCACGTTTTTCAGAAAAATATCATTTTAATTTTTGTATGACATGTGTCGATATTTTGGCCCTAAAATGTGTCAAGAAAATGCTGCTAGCTATATGAAGAAAATCGAGTTATCTGTTATGGATGCAAATAAACAGACAAACATAAATGTGTGACCAAAGTCAGCTCCCGGAAATAACATCAGAAATAATTTTTGGAAAAAAGGCAGTTTTTTTCTCAAAATTGGAAAAAAACCATAACAAGTTTTGAAAAATAAGTCAATGGAAAATTTCTGGTCTAGCTTATAAAATTCTGCTCAATGCGCATTTTAAGTGTTCATTAGGGAATATTTGGGTGACACACATCTTAAATCATACGTTTTAAATTTCTCTATAACTAAAAAACATTTAAGCATTTGACTAAAAATTCATTAGAGCATTTAATACTGAAAACAAAAATACAACTTAATAATGAAAAATTTTGGAAACAAATTTTTCTAACTTTTTTTTATTTTTTCAAAATTTTGAATTTGAAAATTAATTTTTCAAAAAGTATTCAATCAAATACATAATTTTATTTAAAAACAAATTTAAAAACTCGATATCTGGCTTTAAAATAAGATATAATACGATACTGTAAGTGTTGCCGTTGTCTTTAAATATTTGTGTTTCTATTTCAAAGCAATTTTTTTAAGAAAATGGCAACTTAAGCTCCAGCCCGATTTTCCCGAAAAACTATAACACATTATGCTCCTAATAACCCCCTCTAACGTATTGTACAAGAAAAGTGTATATAATAGAATTTTTTTTTCCATGAGGTGAAATGTTTATTCTGACTCGGCTACGAACTTATCAGTTTGATGGTGTTCGCTTTGTTTTGGGCTTTCTGATCGCTAATTTTCTTGCATTTTGCATCAGAATTTATGAATGAAGTATAACGATTGTACGGTCAAGTGTATAGGCGTATAATTGGGTACCTTTGCCTTTGTTTAATTTTTTTTTTTTTTTTACTTTTATTTTTAGATTAGAATTTTTATTTATTTCTCATAATACAATTAAGTTAATTTCACAATTTATCATATATAAATACAAAATAGATTATGGTGACAAAAATTTGTTCTCATGGAAATTTTTGACGAAATTAATACAATTTAGTACACTTTATGGTTTGTAGGTAGTGAAAACATAATAACAAAATTCAGTCTTATAGCCTTTTCACACCAAGCCCAAAACGCGGTTTTCGCGAAATTATCGGTTTTGGCGTTAAAACCTAATCGCAAACCCAAGTTTTACCATACATTTTTAGTAAACCACAGATTTTCGTAAACCACAAGTTTTATATAAAACCTCACGAAAACTAGTTGAAATTCAAAGTTGAACTAAACAAACAAACCTTACGAAACATCCAGCGCTCAATTAAATGTAAAAAAAAACTCCTGAATTCTGCTGACAAAAGAAATTGTGAGTGTGTTATGTAAATGAGATGTTTTGTTATTGTTTTTTTTTGTAGGAGATGAGTTGGTGTTTGTGAAATGTCAAACGAAAACTTGTAAATGTTCAGTGTGAACGCTTTTCGGGTTTTTGAAAACTTTTTGCCGAAAACCCGGTTTTGGGTTTGGTGTGAAAAGCCTATTAAAAATCAAAACTTTTGTCAGAAAATGTGAAATAGGCCAAAAGTAATACCTGATAAAACAAATTTTACATATCTGAATATAAAATCAACCAAACATTCATTTCATCTAATTTATCTGATTTTTTTTGAATTCATATAAGGCAACACCAAAAACAATACAAGAACCTTCAATAAAAGTTTATCAATTTCTCAAAGCTGTTAAACAATTTTGGCCATCATAGTAAATTCCTTTTGATTAAATATTTAATAGACACTCAACCTAGACAAAGAGACGCCATTTTATATATATGTATATATTGTGCTTGGGAATATATAAATCTGATTTATCCCAAGGCATCTGTTACTTTAGATTATAATTTTTATTTATTGTTGTTTTCTTCTTTTTTTCCGCACAAAAAAAAAATACAAACAATTTTTTACAAAAAAAAAACTTATAAAAAAAAATAACAACGAAAATATTATTTGCAACACATTTTGTTTATAGAATCTCAGCAATATGAAAGAATATAATTAAATAATTGAATACATAATTTATCATCACTTCACATCAGAGAAACAGCAATCGGGTATAAGAAGAGTATAAGAGTAGCTCTGGTGAATAAAAGGTGGCTAGCAGTGCGGTATGGCACCCTTTTACGTTTATATATACAGCTGCCGCTACCACCATTCACCATTGTGCCATCAAACAGAAAATTCACAACCCCAGTTTGGGGGCACCTCGCCTCCAGCGAGCCTATTTAACCTTTAATTTCGCCTTATTAAATTTGCATAAGTAATCTTTGCTGACTTTGCATAAAAGTTACGCAACAGCAGCAGAAGTATAAACAAGCGGAACAGCAGCAAAATTGCGCAAAGTAAAAAAAAGGAAAGAGAATAATGGCATAAAATAAAAGGAGCAGCCAGGATAAAAATACAAAATTCGCAGGATTTTCTGCTTTCGTATTTTTTTTTTTTTTGTATTTATTTATTTTTTTTTTTACAAAAAAAAAATGAATAGGTACCTACAACCCACAGGCAATATTGTTGTTTGCTTCTGATTATTATCCTAGGTGTGTTTCCCTCCACATCTTATCCAACAAAACACCTCTTATACCCTAACCCGCCACTGTGCCACAACACTATGGTGTGCTGAAGCTACTCTTGTAAAAGTTGTTTTCATCACCTGGGAATGGGAATGTTGGAAATCCTGATGACTTTTCACCTTTCTCCATGCTCTCTTATCTGAAAACATGATGATGATGACGATGGTAGTGGGTCCTGATGATGGAGCGCGATGGCTCGCTATGGGAAGGCTGGGCTGCTTTTTAACACATTGGGAGGGTTGTGATGCGCGAGAGGGAATAATAAAAATCATGAAATCAGCATTTCACGAATGCTTAAAATTCCATTAATAAAAATACTGAAATGCTCGCAAGATAAATGATAAAGGAATTAGGAGGAGCAGGATTTTCTAGAAATTTATATATATTTCTATGTAATATAATATTTAGGTACAGTGGGAAAGGGGACTCTAATGAAAACCTCTTGGCTATGTCTGGAGACAACTTAATCCAAAGACTGATGAAACATTTGAGAAAAATGATGTGTGTGTTTTTTTTTTTGTTCATGATTTTAGGACCATCAGTTTTATAAAGCAAACACTATATACAATATTTATGACTTTAATTGAATAAAATAAGTACCAACATATTTAAGAGAGATTCTGTATACCTACTGATGAAGGAATATGAGTTAACCGAAAATCTTCATCAAAGCCCAAAAATTGAAGTCTTGAAGGAAGATGAATGAAGTATTGTGAATAGGACCACCAGTTGATGCAGAAATCTCCAGTATCCTTAGAAAACCTAGGCCCACCTCACTTTTCACTTTCCAACTTTGTACTTTTAATTTGCAAATTTTATTTCTCCAAACGCAAATTTGCAAAGTGAAATGTTTTGTTAGTTTCCAAAGTATTTTGTTCTTTTTGTTTCACCAAATTATATTTGGAATTTTGAAAAGCTTTTCAGTAGTATGCAAAGAAAAATTTTCATTTGCAAACAAGCGTTAGTTGTTAAAAGCTGTCGAAAAATAATTTAAAAAAATTAACCGTTTTGAAGAATTTGTTTGGAAGTGAAGAAGTAAATAATAGTTTACATGGCGATAGACGTAGGCAATTTTTTTTTTTAAATTGTGACGAGTTATTGTGCTGATTATTTTTGTGTGACCGTGTAATCACCCTGTCAACTCAGTTCGGACACATTGACAGAATGCTCGTCAGAGCGCGTTGACTGTATCTCGTCTTTGACACAACAGAATTTTTTTTTTGTTTTTGGGTCAACGTAACCTATATGTACGTTGATGTTCATATCAATTTAAAAAATGTCTGATTTTGTGTTTTTAATCCATCGTCATCGTAGCCATCCTTTAATGGAATTAAATTTAATTTTATAGCTTGACAGACAAACTATATTTTGGCGTATATTGAATATTTGGATCCAAATGTCATCCAAACCTCCTAAAAACGTCTTTTTCAGGAGCATAAAATGTAATCTAAAAATTTAGAATTTTTTAAAGGTTTTTTAATCAAAGGGCACGGTAGTTTTGGCACTAACCCCTTTTTACAGGAACATACTCAGGAGATTTTCGACCCCCCCCCCCCCCCCCCCCTCTAACTTCAGTACCAATAAAGTCAGAAACTTTAAATTCTGAATCTTTGTTAGGCTGACCAACCACAGGCGCCTCATCAAGTTTCAACCCCCTAGCATAACTGGTTCTAGAGATATAAGCCTTCAAAAATCGCAAAAGCCGTAACTGACTGATTGACAGACCATCAAAATTATGAAGCACTCCCGATATCCCAGAATCTTGTAATTTCGCACAGCAGTAGGTTTTGTGGTGCAACCAAAGGAAAGAAATCGAAAATTTCAGATTTTCCATTCAGGAGGTGTGGTATCCGCCCACTTTCCCAGAATTATTCAAAATTATATGGAGCAAGTCTGATTGCCGAAGAATGATGAAATAGTAGAGTGGTAGGGCTGGAAGTCCATTATAAAGAAAAAAAATATAAAATTTGAAGTTTTTCATTTAGGGAGCGTGGTATCCGCCCACTTTCTCAAAAATGGTGTTTATTATATGGAGCACTATACCGATTCCTTTAGAATGATGAAATTTATTAGAGCAGTAGGGCCTGAGGTGGAGTGCGTGAAGTTAGCCGCCCTTTTTTGGAATTTGCTATTTTTGAAAGTTGTTCCAGGTTGTTCCCGATTTGTTCCGCATTGTTCCAAGTTTTTTTTGATAAATATTCACAAATGGGGGTTTTAGAGCCAAAAAAACGTTTTTGACCTAGCCCCCCCTTTTTTCGAAAATCAAATTTTTGAAAGTTGTTCCAGATTGTTCTAGTTGTTCTGAACATTGTTCCAAGTTTTTGGACCCCTATATTCAAAATTTCAAAAGTTATGGGCAAAATTCGAAAAAATTCGAAATTTTTAATTTTGAAATTTTTTTCGGGTTTCAAAAAGTGTTCTAAACATTGTTCCAAAAACTCAAAGAGAAAACTCAAAGATAAAACCTTCCGAACATTTTTTCAAAAATCCAAAAAAACGGCTCTCTAGTATTTTTTTTTTTTAATGCATTGACTTTTGAAACCTTATGATAAATGCATGTATTGAAAAAAAGTTCTGACCTTACATTCTTACTATCAGCTTAAAAACAAACTTTAAAAAAACATCTCCGATTTGTTTAACTTTTCAAAAACACCCCTGCCCCCCACCCCCTTTTCCAAAAATCCAAAATCTACAACTTGTTTCAAGTGCAGAATCCCTCAAATCCAATTGTTCCAAATAATCATCAAAAAATATTGAAAACTGAAGATTTTAAGCCCAAAAAACACTTTAAATGAAAATATCTTATTATCCTTGCTCTGGCCCCCCTTTTTAGAAATCCAAAATTAAAAAATTTGTTCCAGGTTGTTCTAGGGCTCTTCTAAATTGTTCCAGACTATCGTTTCTTAAAATTGATTTTTAGAATGCAAAATTTCATTAAAGTGCATTAAAAAGCATTTTTGTGAAAAACGGGATTTTGGCTCTAAAACCCCCATTTTTGAATATTTTTCAAAAAAAACTTGGAACAATGCGGAACAAATCGGGAACAACCTGGAACAACTTTCAAAAATTGCAAATTCCAAAAAAGGGGGGCTAACTTCACGCACTCCCTGAGGTGCATACAAAGGAAAACAAAAAATCCGCCTACTTTTTTTCAGATTTGCGATTAATTAATTTGCGCACTTCCAATTGCTGTAGAATGATAAAATTTAGTAGATATAAAAATATATTAATCCCTCTAACCCTCATTTTTCCGAAAATCCCTTTAGCTCGAAATAATTTTGATATCCCGTGAAAATTCGACTTATCGCCGTTAAAAAAATGAAAATTCTTCAGCTATAAAAGAATTTGCGGTCTGTTTTTGTTTTATTTCAAGAATTCTCAATTCAGTTGTCGATATAATAATTTAATGTTAATCACGTCTATCACAGAATACATGCATCGTGGAAAATACCCGAATGGATTATTCCACTACGAACCCCGAATAAAAGGGTTCACAAAATCCAAATGGAATCGAAAAAGGCAATGCCTCATTAAAAGAATTAATTCTGCATTTCGAAATCAGCTGTCCTATGTCATCAGCAATACTTGGAGCTTTTAAAAACAAAATTCCCTTAAACTTTTTAAAAAGTCCCATCTTTTTTTCCTTTTTATTTTACACAAAAAAGCTGAACATTAATTGTGTTCTTTTTTGCAAATTGTTTCTCACTAGCGTGGCATTGAATTATTTTAAGAGTTTAAGAATTTTTAACAAAATAAAAATTGATTAATTTGCCTCTGCAACCATTGAAAATTTTAGAATTAAAAAAAAAAAAACTATTTTTTTAATGAAACACAATCGTTTACCACTTGGCTACGACCAGAATCAGTTGTTTTAGAAAAGGACGTTACATTTCCGTTTCATTCGGAATTTGTGATAACAATTTTTTTTCAAACTTCAGAATTTCGAAATTCTTAATTGATTTTCCAGTACGAATTCACTACGAATGGATTCTGCAATACATTTTTCGTGATTCGTAGCAAATTTTCGATTTATACGATGGAATTTGTGATAGGGCTGAATACCATTTTTTTTTATGGAATTTTTGTATCGCTAATATATCAGCATAGCCGTTAGAATACTCTAATTGTCAAGTATTATAACCACATATCATTTTGGCACTTTTGATCTCTATATTATTACTCGTGACTCACCGAGTTGAACGTTCGATATTTCAAAAATATAAAAACTGCGACTTTGTTAAAAGTGACTAAGATTAAAGTTCGACATCGACCGATGTTAACAAACAAAGGCGAACGTTTGCAAAACGTATACCTACCAATAGAGCGACATTTCAATTTTCCAATTTTTGGTGACATTTCCACGTTAACTTTATTTAGTCGAGTCGCAAACGCGTATATATATGTCAAAATGTCACATTCAATAAATTCTTCTTACGAGTTGTGATAAATTAGTGTCCTTAATCCTTATATCTTCTATCATTTCTTATTGATTTATACATATATACATTTTGTACAGATAATTTAAATTTTGATCTTTAATAAAAGAATTTGTTCTACTGACTTTTTTTTAATTTTGTGAAGATTCAGTTACAAATGTATAAGTTTTTAATGATGCGTTATAAATAAAACTCACGTCAAGGTGCCAATTTCCACCAATCACCAAAAAACCAAATCAAAACAAAAATACATATACTCCATTTCCACCATTTAATCTTAAATCTCTTGACTTCCATTAAATCTCGTCGTCGTCCTTATATAAAAACATGAACATCACATCCTCTTTCCGGTTAATAAATCGTATATAAACTTAAATACAAATAAGCTAAAAGAAGATCCTCAAACCACATTAAACGCCAATAGAGCAAGTGCAAACTAATGATGATAATGATGATGCTCATCATTCGAGAGATGAGTATGATTTAGCAAAATTTTTCAAAAGGATATATACACTCCATGATTCCATATAAATTTATACTGTGCTTAACCCTAGTTTACGGCACGCAAAATAATGCAATAACCAAACTTGGGGTTCGCGCGAACCCCAAAGCTTTTATGCACCTCTAATTGTTCATTATCAACAATTTGATGCATTGTCTCTTTCTGTTATTGATTAAGGTGACAGTTGCGGTGTCTTTTTATGATAACACGTGTTTGGTTTTGCCAAAATATAATAAAAATTGTTAAAAATAGTGAAACAAAATTTTAAGTTACCAAAAAGTAAGTTGTAAAATTTTGTATTATTAATAATTGTAAAACTTATATATTGTTTGTATATTTCAGTGTCTAATTTAGATAGATTATTGAGAAATTATAATAGAGGTGATGAAAAAGAAAGAGCAATTGCATTGAGAGCAATGTTAGACCTTGATGTTTGGTTAAAATATTTTTTTTTTGTCCATTTTAAGTCTTGGGGTTCGCATGAACCCCAAGTTTGGTTTGTGACTTTTTTTCAGAAAAAAATTCCAGAAAATTATATAAAACCGCTTTTATGGAAAAAAGACAAAAAACGTAAACAAAAATGAATTTCGTTCACTGAGTTTTCATCCCAGGTCGAAAAAACGATTTAGAAAAAAGTTATAAACATTTAAACATGCGTTGGGGTTCGCACGAACCCCAATCCGTAAACTAGGGTTAACAAATAACATCCATTTGCCATAGATGACGGATGGACATGGACACTAGACTTCCTTCGAAGACCCTTCGAATTTCGAACTCATTCTTAGTCTCGCCGCCGACTCTTAAGTCGAACTATATGTACTCGACTCGTATAAGAGGATGAGAGAAGAAAATTCAGCTAAGATGATGTATGTGCTTTGCTTAACTTTGTCGATGTCCTTATCCTTTTTGGCCATAAGCTATACGGCAGCGTGGTAGGTATATCCTTCTATGAAATCTACTCCCTGATGATGATGATGGTAAAGAAAGATTTTTGGCTCTATTAGTGATGCAGTTTGCTTAGGGAGTACATATTATAGCTCCTTCGGTGGCGAACGCAAAAAAAAAAAAGTGTTTCCCAAGCACTGCTTGCTTAATTCAATGAAAGATTTCGCAAGCAATGGAATTTCATTAGGGGCCGCTTGGAGTGAAGTGAAATTGAAGTCATTAATCATGTTGACTTGTCACTTCGGTACACAATTCCTTAGATTTTTCGTGTTTTTTTTTCACTCACCCTCCCTCTCTCTCTCTCTTTAAAGTGAAGATGTTATTTAGCTCCAATAAGTTTTTTAGGGTATAGAAATGATGTCATTTTGATCAGATCAACTATAATATAGGGTGCAAAGAGAGAGTGAGACGAATTTTATGTTATATTATACGGATTGAATTTGAATTTAGAAATTCACATCACAACATGACAGCAATGTTTTGCTGTATATCTATATCTATCTTTAGCCATTATCATTCATTATTTTGTCCTTGTTTAGAGGCGGTAAGCCGCAAAAACTTTTTGATTTCCGCCATTTTCCATTTGAAAACGAGCTAGAGCAACAACAACGACAACAAAAAAATAATTAAAATAATGAAATCAAACATTACGACTCGGATTTAGATTGCCTTGATGGTTAATCGCATTATAGTCTTCGCAGACGAATGACAAGGGAACATCAACCGCACCCCACTCTGAATTTCTATATAAATATACAAGTCCAACCACATCTCCCACTCGGGGATGTGAATCATTCCAAAATAAAGTGTGACCATTCTGGGTTTTTTTTTTGCTGAAAGCTTAAAGTGTTCAGAATAAACATTTGACCGGGAAGAAAATTTAACTGTACAATTTTTCTCCACTATTCGTAAGAGGCGGTTATTGCAAGCATATAGGTGTAGTTTTTCGGGTAAATCGGGAATTTTCAAAAAAAAATTCTTAAAATAAAAAAAATATTTAAAACAACGGCAACACTTAAAATGTCATATTATTTCTTTTTTTTTAAGCCATAAATCCATACTTCAATTCTGTTTTTAAATCAAATTATTTATGTGAATACTTTTTGAAAAACTAATTTTCAAACTTAAAATTAAAAAAAAAAGGAAAACAAATTTAAACTAATTTTTTTTAAATTTTACGTTTTTAAGGAATATTTTTGTTTTATTCAATGCTCCTGTCAATTTCAAGTAAAATGTTAAGAACTAGATGCTTAATTATATTAAAAACAAAAATAGTACTTAATAGTGTAAAATTTTGATAAAAAAAAAGGTTCAAAATGTTTGTTGTTCAATTTTTTTTTTATTAAGACCTCGAAAAATAATTTTGCAAAAAGTTGTCAATCAAATAGGTAATTTGATTTAAAAACAGAATTTAAGAGTGGATTTCTGGATTTAAAAAAAAAGATATTATATGACATTATAAGTGTTGCCGTTGTTTTAATTTTTTAGAAAATCCAAGAAGGTCTGGCTAAAGCTCCACCTCGATTTTCCCGAAAAAATCACAGAAATGCGTCTTATAACCCCATGTAATGAATTGTAAAAGAGAAGTGAGGTACGTTTCCAATAATGTGGCTTCAATCTTTAGTTTAAATTGCTCTAAAAATCCTATTTCCACTAAATAAGTAGTAAACTACATTTGGTTATTTTCAATTTTCTCAAAAACTAGAAGACATTTTAGCATCTGGTTTCTTAAATTTGACTTAAAATTGATAAAAGCATCAATTTTTATAAAATTTTGAAAAATAAAATATTTTAAAATTTTATTTTGTCACAATTTAAAATTTAAAAATTGATTTTTGAAAAAGTACTCACTTATATAATTTTATAAGAATGAATTTCTTGTTTTTAAAAAATATATAATATGACTTTGTAAGTGTTGCCGTGGTTTTTTAATATTTTCTTTTTTTTCTTTTTAAGTAAATTTTTTCTTTAAATTCAAGATGGCGGCTTAAGCTGCATCTCGATTTTCCCGAAAAACTACACATATGCTCCTAATAACCTCCAAATTGTGAAAGAAAAGTGTACAGTTAAATTTTTTCCCGCAGTTAGGCCTTTTTTTGTAATGGACTAAGAGAGCTTTGGATCATCATTGCTGAGGCCCTGGAAGTATAAGTAAACAGGTAGCCTACCATCTTTCTGAGAAAGCGTGGTGATCACTCTAATATCATTCGCCTGAGAAGCTTTTATATTCTAAGGGCCAGTTTCACAGTGCACACTAAATAAAATAAGTGGAACTTAATTTTCCCATTTTGGCACTTTAGCCGGAGTTTTGCTGCCTGAGTAAGTGGAACTTAAGATGGCCAACATTGGAGACTTAAGTGTCTCACTTATTCCTATAAGTGTACACTGCATAATTGGGAATTAGTTTTCCATATTTGGCACTCAGGTGACTCTTACTTCACTGTGAAACTGGCCTTAAAGTTCACACTTAAATAAGTTTAGCAGTTCTATCAATGTTTATGTTGCTACTCCTTAAAGTTCTGCTGAGAAACAGTCAAGTCCTCATGCTTTGTTGAACTTATGTAATTTTGAATAAATACCAAAATAAATTTCAAAATTGTAGAAATTTTATGAAAACTGTTCCAGCAGTTGTAGAAAGCTTTTCTTGTACATAAACACAGTATAACACCTGACACTTTGGACAGAGAAACATGAAAAGCTACATATCAAAATGTTACAGAAATTTAAAAGCTCCTCTAATTATTGGCTTTTTTTTAAATAATTTTCTAATAAAATATTTTTGCAACACAATATGGTCACACTCTATAATTCTAACTTCTGAATGAATAAAGTTCTATTTGGTTTCCTGAGAGAGAATAATGAATTGGCTTCTAGTATATCTAAATTAAATCTTCAGAAGATTAGATACTTTTTGTATGTCACAATGACAAGGAGTGTGGGGGGGAGGGGGATGTATCCTTATCACCCACTACGAAACGGTGTGGTATATATACGACATACCCTGTGTCACCCTACTTGGCTGGATATTTTCCGACCATTGTATTCTTTGTTTCATGAATTTCCGTTCCCGTCCATCAGTGATGGCTTTTCTAAACCCGGAAAGTTGTATTTCAGCGTATCTAACTATATTGTATATTGTACGCCAGTGCCACCGCCGCGCCCGCACCGCCATCCACCACGCCATCATCCATCGAAGAAAATTAATGTAAAAACGTTTGATTGACATGCGGATGATTGAATGACTAGCTTCAGATAAACTGGCTGTTGTTGTCCTTAGAGCTTTCTTTATGCTGAGGGGTTTGTCAAAAAAAAATAAAAATAACGAAGTAACTACATATATATAGGTACTCGTACTGATGTAATACAAGTCACCCTCTTGCAAGTTTCTTTTAATAAATCATCGCGTTTGGCAAATCCTTCAACTTGTATGGCGACCACGTATGCATCCTTATGTTGGTGGCCAGACTATGCCTGCCTGTGCCTGACATATTCTATATACTCGTATAGTTTGCGCGATTTTTCCGCAACCCTTTCGAAAGATATCATTTCTGCTAACGCTTATTATATAGAGAGAGACCTATACATACATACCTACGATGGCAACGACTTGTGCGGAATATTTTATATTTTCCGCTATAGTTTTTGAAGGACTTTTCCATATACTATGAAACTCTTTTTTCTTTAAGAGTATATATGTATATATAAACGTAGTTATAAGGACCTTGCCAGACCTTTTACGAGGCAGTTTATTTTTTTTTTCCTCTATTTTCTTTAATCATATATAACCAACCGAATGACGACTAAGCCTTGTGTTGCATATTTGATTGATGAGTCATTTGCGTGTGGTAATTTAAGTTTTGCTATTGCATTGCCATTTTTCTCTTGGCATTCCAGACGTTATGTCTGGTCTGGAAGTTTTTGAGGGTCAAATATTATATACCAGTTGAACCTGTCGCGGGTGCGATGAACATTTATTTATTTTTCCACATACCTAAAATAGAAAAAACTGCCAAAACGGAGAATGACAACGCCTTGGTACTCGACGCGACGGCTACGTGAGTTTTAAACTTGTTCTTCGTTCTTGATTTCAGTATCAAGGTTTCTTTTTTTTTGTTTAAATTATATAGGGGTAGAAAAAGAACAAGTTTTGAGAGGAAAATCTAATAAATTATATTTTATAAGTACATTATAGGTATCGATTTCAATTTTGAGTTTTTTTTTTGCAACAGAAATCGATGATTTAAATGTTATGACAGACTTTTTACTTGATGCTCTATAGAGGGGAAGTATATTGGTGTGCTTGAAGTTAGCTCCACAGTATGTGATTTTCTTTAAAAAAAAGAACACAAGTTGTGCCATTTGTGTTGCCATGTCCCGTAGAAACAAAATTCGTAATTTTGTATACGAACGAATCACTTTTTTTTTTATTATTGATAGATAGGGGTCATCTAGCAGATTGTTTTTTGGTGTTTTTCATTTCGCAATGATCATTGCTCAATTTCTTGTCTTGCACCGCATTAAATTGTGTATTCCATGTACCTACGATAGAGATTCTCAAATTAATTAAATTAATTTTAAATGGATAGGCGGCATGAGGAAAAATTTTGTAGGCTGCTTTTCATTTCGCATTTTTGTTTTTGTGTTGCAAAATATTCATTTCGCATAAGTAGGGATTTAAAAAATCGAAACTTTTAACGAACCATTGTTGTTTTTTTTTATGGGACTTCTTCTAGTAAAATTTTGTGTGCTGTTTTTCATTTCGCAAGTTTTTATATTGCAATATTTTCATTTCGCTTTAGTAGAGATAAAAAAATTGTAACCTTAAATGGACCCTTGTTGTTTATCTTTGATGGGGGTTCTTATAGCAAAATTGTATTAGCTGTTTTTCATTTCTCAATTTTTGGTAGGTATAAGGTAGGTACTGTAATATTTTCATTTCGCTTTAGCAGAGATTTAAAAAAATGCAACTATTAACGAACCACTATTATTTATTTATGATTAGGATTCATCTAGGAAAATTTTGTTGTCTGTTTTTCATTTCGCAATTTTTCGAATTGCTATATTTTCATTTAGCTTTAGTAGATATCATAAAATATTGCATTTTTTAATGAACTCTTGGTGTTTATCTTTGATGGGGTTCATATAGCAAAATTGTATTAGTTGTTTTTCATTTTGCAATTTTTTGTATATTCATTATGGCGTTCGAAGAGATTTAAAAAAATTACAAGTTGTAACGAAGCTTTGTTGAAAACTGTTGGGGGTTCATCTAGCAAAATTTTGTTAGCAATTTTTCATTTCGCAGTTTTTTGTATTGATATACATATTTTTAAATCGCTTCGGTAAAGTTTAAAAAAAAATTGCAATTCGCACCCTTGTTGTTTATCTGTGATGGGTCCAAGCCAAAATTTTTTTGGCTGGTTTTCATTTCGCAGTTTTTGTTTTACCATAAAGGTAGGTATTAAGTTCGCATAAGTAGAAATTTAAAACAAGTCGCAACTTTTAACGAACCACTGTTGTTTGTTTTATAGGGATGCAGATCTTGCTAAATTTTGGTAGGTATAGTTTTTCATTTCGCAAGTAGTTTTTGTATTGCAATATATTCAATTCGCAATAGGTAGATAGATTTAAAAAATCGCAACTTTTACTGAACCACTTCTGTTTATTTTTTATGGAAAAAAAATTTGTTAAGTAGCTGTTTTCCATTTCGCAGTTTATTCATATTGCAGTTTGGTCATTTCGTAATTGATTGTTTTGCTTATTTGTATTACGATACTTTATTGTTTTGCAGAATCATTATTTCGCATGTGAATTTTTTTTCTCAAATTAAATTATTTCGCATTAAATTACATACTTCGCTAATTATTATTTCACAAACTTTACACTCTCTTGTGAAATGTGCAACATGCTTTAGCACATAACAGCAAAAGTTGCGAACATTACAGACCAATTTGCTTTTTTTAGAAAATTGGAAATGGTGGTGCTATAAAATCATTTCATAAAAATGGCTATACCTACAGCTCATACAGCAAGGCAAACAATGACGGCGCTCTTGCGAGACATTTTCCGCGAAACCAATTTTTGAAAAAAGACCAATTTCAATTGGTGCTGACTGCCGAGTTCTTCCGATTTCTTTCTTTGAGGATTTTTGAAAGAAAGAGTTTAAGTCAATAGGATGGAGACTATTACTTCAACTAAAACACAAACCAAAGAAAACCGAGTGATACCACTTGGAATTTTGAGTAAAGTCATGGAGAAAGTCAAGATCGCAACTTTGCGAAGCTGTAAATAAACGCCAACTAGGCAACCTTATTTAACAGGTTTTAATTAAACAAAATCATTAAAATAGTCCATTTTAAAAAATTTAAAAAAAGGACATTGAAATACAGAAATCGATGATGGCATCCTTTCACTCCATTTAAATCACCCGTCGGCTGTCTTATAAGATATAAAAATAAAAAAGAATGTTTGCCTGGTATAAGGCTTATAAACTCGAAAACAAACCAATTTACCTGAAATTTTGTTTGTTTTTATTAGCAGCGCGATGGAGTAGAAAGTAGTTTGAGTAAAAATCCGCAAACTGCTACTCCCAATTTTCTTACATAAATCTGAGATTCGTCTTTACTTTGGATGATCTCTTAAAAGTTGAGTTTTTTTTTTACAATCTTATAAAGTTTTCTTTGAAAGTTGAAATTTTGTAGTTTGACATATTATGTATATTATGTTCAATAGATGGCACTGCGAAGCGTTATAGCAGGGTTCAACTAATTTCTAATAAAAATTCTTGATTGTCAAAAATCTTAAATGGATTTTTCCAAGCAAATGTTTGATATAAATTGTCAAAATTGTAAATTTCTTTTTCAGTTTTTAACCAATTAAACAATTTGTAGTTTTGTTCCCAAAATCCCAATTGTTGGTTTGGAGATATTTTGAATTATAAATAATTTCATGGAGCCAATAAAAACCTCATGAAATAAAAAAACATTTTCCGCTGAAAAAATCTCTCCATTTTTATTTTCAAAGCCATTCATATTTCCAAGAAAAAAAAAAAACGTAGAAAATTAAATCGAATTACATGGGCATCGATGATCAATATTTTCTATTGTTAATCTTGTTCGAGGTTGAAGGACATAATACGAGTATACATCTGTTTTGATTTCTCAACCCTATAAAAGAGAGGAAACCCAAAAACCGCAACATCAATGACATGACAATATATGAAGCAAAATATTGAAACCCACTCAGTTGTTAATCTGATTATATCAATTGATTTATAAGGATTCACATATTATATATGTTATTTTGTCGTTATAAATGTCTATATGTGTGTGTGTGTGTATATAACTCACCCATTCTACAAAGATATTTTATTATATGTATGTAGCAGCAGTTGCTGTCCTGATGCCCACAAAGACTACAAGTCATATAAGAAAAGGATAAAAGAATCAATTAATTTATTGCATCCTCACTACTCTATAATGGACGGATTGTGTTTAAATGAATCCTTTTTCTTTTCCAATTATTTGACAAGTTTGACAGGTTGATGAACATTTTATGATAACAATATAACAAGAGAGGATATCTTCACTTTGTGAAAGGTTATACAAAAAAAAAAACGGAAGAAATCAAAGAAAAATTCTGTCAGCTGGACTTCAATAATAATTCGCTCTAAAAAACATGAAAATCCTTTTTTCCTTTATTTTTCAAAAAAAAAAAGTAGAAAAGGACAATTTCTGTTTTTTTTTATGGCAACAGGTAGCACGCTGTTTTTGTGCCAAGGGATGTTTAACAGGTGCTGGTCATGAGTTTTTATCACCTAAAATCAGGCGGTTCCATTTTCTTTTAAGTAGTTTAAAAAAAATTCAACATGATAACAACACTAATTTTTAAAATAAACCTTCTGTTTTATTTATTATTTGTTCTATTTAGGTAGGTACAGGTAGTTAGTTCTTCAGTGGCGCCAAAATTTGATAGCTAAATACAAGAACCTATAAAATAATATTTAGGGTCAGCGGTCTGGAAAAACCTCATAAGTATAAAAAATTAAAATATCAATGATTCGTAACTATACAAGTTCCTATATACCTATACATATTATAGTTATAATGTCCGTGTTTTAGAGAGAATGTTAAGCAACAGTGAAATATTTTATAAACAAAAATTGATAATAAATATTTTGTTATTGTTTCACGATGAAAACCGTTGTTGTAAAAATTTTCCTGAGTTGTTATACAATATACACTTTCACCCAAACAAGGCTTATGATTAGAACTTGGTTTTGTAAGTTTTTAAATCGGTTTTTTATTTGTGTCTCCTGAGCAATTTTTAATTTTTTACTTACGAGGTTTTTACAGATCACCGACGATTAATCGTGTCTAGTCTACAAACTACAATATTTCATACCAAAAAGATATTCTTCAACCTTAAACTTTGTCTAAATGCGGCGAGAAAAAATTTCAATCAAGGCTTTTTTCTATTTATGGAGAGGTATTGCAAGATCGTAAAACCATTGCTATGCGTATAAACGTATACCAGAAACCTACATATTCTTGAATGCAGATGATTTTTGATAAGAAAATCAAATGAACATTGGAACCAATTATGAAGATAAAATTATTTGTTTAACCTAATTGTTCACTTGAAGTTTATAAGGTACCTGGGCGAAATGCAATTTTCGGATTTGAGTTCATTTGAATTTATAAATTGAAATACATTAATTAGTTTTAGAATTAGTTTTCTAATTATCTTCATCTACGTTATTGTTCACTTTAAGTATAGGTACAAACTTTTGCTATTAGTACAAGAAATATTTTTTTTTGGAACGTATGATAAGACGTTACAATACATAGGTAGGTACTATAGTTTTGGATTCACAAAAAAATTAGCTTTTGATTTTAAACACACCTCACATCAAGATGATTTAAAAGACGAAATGAATTTCTTAAAATTTGCATCTAAAGCTTTTTAAGTGCTTTCCTAGATGCTCCAAAAATAATGGTATCTTCCTGCAATAAACAATCGTTATATCTATCTCAGAAGTGTTTTTTAACGACACGATCGCGATAAAAATGTGTTTGTACTGTTTCATAAGTATGGTCTTCATTTTTTAGTAGACAAAAAATTACCAAAAATTCTTATCTATGGTGTCTACCTGTCATTGAACCGTTTTTTTTTTATGTTCTACTTTCTCGACAATTTTTTTTAAATATAATCCAACAGTATCATAAAATCTGTGGGTTTTTCCTCGATCTTGTCGTTGATTTTTATTTTTATTATAATAACATTCACAAGATAAAAATAAATAAAAGATATTATTTTAAATAACTTAAAAACACTTATTTTATTCATTTATTTACTTAAATGCATTTCGGAAGCTATGCTTCCATCGTCAGTAAGTTTTATATATAAAATAATATTTTTAATATCTTTAAAATAATATCTTTTATTTATTTCATGAAAAACACGTTAAAAATCTCCAATATCAAATCAAAATAAAAATATTTAAAAAATATGTTTATTACGCATTTCTCGAGAAAACCGATCTCAAAGTCAAAAAATTAGTATATGGACAGGAAAAATTGAATAGGCTAGAAACTGGATATCTTTAGATTTAGACAAGATATCAACTTTATTTAAACGTAATTTTAAATGCTAGTGTTTCTGTTGAAAATACATTCTATATCAACTCACTTTATTATTTAATGTTTGTATTTTTCGTACTAAGCTTTGAATCTATAATAAGTTTGTTATTATTATTCTAACTAAATCGTTCTCAAATAAAGACGTATTGCTATTTCTTTATTAATTAAAGACTTATAAATACAGGAATTTCATTAGGTTATGGGCCCAGACACCCAAACCATTTTTAAATAAAGAGAGAAATTTAATAAAAGAAAAAATGGCAGATACAAAATTCTCAATTGCGAAGCATACATTCTATATCAACTCACTTTATTATTTAATGTTTGTATTTTTCGTACTAAGCTTTGAATCTATAATAAGTTTGTTATTATTATTCTAACTAAATCGTTCTCAAATAAAGACGTATTGCTATTTCTTTATTAATTAAAGACTTATAAATACAGGAATTTCATTAGTTTCTTCTTCTTAAAATAAAGTCCTAAACTAAGTTTCTACCACTAAAATTAGCATTTAAAATTTACAATTTTTTCTGTTAAGTATTTGTATACTGCAGCTGCCTAGTTAACAAACGTTAAATATGATTGACGTATACGACGTCATTTGCAAAAATTATAACATCTTCCGATAGGGAGATTAATTTTGGCCCAACTTGTATAGGTTAGGTACCTTAATTTATTTTAGGGAGCTCTAATCTGTACCTACTCATTAAGTCTCCTCTTTCATTGGCATATATCGAGATAGAAAAAAAATTACTGAAACCACCATATTCGATATTTTTAAAACAAGAAGAATGATGTGTTGTTATGAGCCCCGTAACTTATGCTGCCATTTTCCGCACCTATATTTTTAAAAAATCTTCGCATATTTTTAGATGTTATACACAATTCGAAAATTTGTACATTTTTGGAGGCAAAACCATTTTTTGTATTTTCGATTTTCGCAAAAACTCTTAGCTGTGCAATGTGCAGTATGGTGCTTAACCTGCGCTGCCATGTGCCCAAGAGTACAAGTAAAAGAAATTTTGAAAATAGTATCACCGACATTTTCGATTTAAAAAAAGAACATAGTTTAACTTTAATTTCGATTTTTTCCTAAAAACTCAAGCTGTGTTTATTCTCAAAAAGTGTTGCTGAGAGATTAAAAATAATTCGCAATTTAAAAACTTTAAATTTTTTTGCGATGAAAAATAGAAAAATTATTTTCTTAATGTGATTTCTTGTCTGCATTTTATGCGAGGTATATACGAGCAGGGGCGGACTGGGCCACCGGGCAACCGGGATTTTGCCTGGTGGGCCACTCGCTGGGCCAGCAAAATATGCACAAAGGACCTTGTAGTACTTTCTGTACTTTTAAGAGAAAATTGTTTCATAAAATTTGATTTCTTAGGGGCTTTACAGTAAATATACAGCTTTTGTGGCCCCAATGGAATCTCAAGAGGCCCTCACAACTCTGTTAAGGGCCTCCACAATGAGTATAAAGCTGTTGGTTCCTCACAACTCTATTGTTGGCCCGTGAAATAAATATTGAGGATGTTGTAGCGAAAAACTACAAATCTTTCGTGGAAATGTTTAATATCAGCGAAAGAACTCAAACGGCAGTTAATACATATTTCAGGGCCACAGAAAATAAATAAAAAAGAACAATAAGAATATTTCGATTGTTATGACTTATGAGTATTTTCGAAGTTTCTGTAAAAGAAGAAAATATTAATTATGACATTTGCATTATTGCAGCAATGTTTTCAAAAATCAAGTTAAATTTCTCTTTACTGCATACGAAGCTAAATATGAATTTTTATATCTAAGTCATTTTTTCCTAAGACAGATACGGAAATTGAAAAAGTGTATACCCCAATTCCCAAACTGTAAGCCAAATTTTGAATGATTTTTAGTTAAATTAGTTAGAAAAATAGTAGGTAGTAGCCCGTGGTGTAATCGTTAGTTCGATTCGCAGCCTATTCTAATAAAACAGAAATTGCGAGGAATTGACAAATCCGAAATTTTTATCGTCGTTTTCGAAGAAAATCTTTTTTCATTACTTCTAATCATTTTATTATTTTGTGGCCCTTTTTCTTAAAGTCCCGGGAGGCCCTTTGACTCCCAGTCCGCCTCTGTTAATACGAGTATATCACTTTAGAACTTTTAACTTGTAATTTCATTTTTTTTTAATTTGTTCCTACAACCTTAGTTTTTTAGACATATTATACCTACTGAAAAATTCCTCATCTAAAATCTATTGGATTGTTTTAATCTTATGGTTGGAACTTTGGAATTTTTTACAAAATTACCTCCTTTTAATTCTTAAAAAATTATTTTTTAGGTTAGATATAGTAAATGTTATTTAAATTTTAAAAGAATTTTAAACCATTATTCTTTCAAATTTATGAAGATCCAATGATCCATTTTATTAATTTTAAGCTTGTAATCGTCGAATGTATGTTTGCAAAAAAATTCTCTGACTTTTTGGCAAAATCAAAAAATTTGTATACCTATCTAAATTTGTAGCTTATTAAATGCTCATTTTTTGTGCAAACCAAAAAATTGTAGGTCGTATATAGTTTCTGGGTTTCTTGATTTGCGAAAACCTCGATTGTGTAACACATATAGTTTATTTTAAAATATGTAAGACTAAAGTTACCGTAAAAAAAATTGATTTTCAAAAATTTTAAATTTCAAACTTTTTAATTAAGTTCAAATTCTTCAAATTCGTGCAAAAAAAATTCATTTTCTGATTTTCTTAGATTTTGGCATGTCTTGAAAACTTAAATATAAAAATTGTTAGAGCTATAAATTTCTACTTGGTGTAGACAAATAGCAAAGCTATACCATTTCTAGTAAAAAAAAATTGAAAATTTCCCTTTGGATAAAAATTGTCACAACGAAAGAAATTTGTTGAGTTTTGTTTTCAACATAACCATTTTTGGTTACAAAAACTTTTTCTGTCATTTTGTTTGTTAATATTTACTAACATCTTCAATGATTTGAATATAAATAGAAAAACAACAAATTATATGTAATACCACAAAATTTATTGGATGGAATAAAAAAATACATATATATGTTTTTCAACATTATGTAAAAGACATGTTTCACTGTGATGTAAATAAAACAATATCAACTCAAGCCATAAGGTCAAAATGATGTTAATGTAAACAGTCACATTTGTGCCCAAATTAATGCTTATAAATAGCATCAATTGAGAAGAACTGAATTTCAAAATTAATTCCAATATTATAAAGGTCATAAAGGAAAACGAAAACAAACACTCAATGTGACACACGACCCGTTTTGGAATAAATATACGTATAGTATACCTACTTCAATTTGTGCTTTAAATCCCACAAAAGGACAATCACATTAATACAGGACTAAAATGTCAAATTCATATAAATATATATCGTTCTTTCGCATATGCGTTCATCCTTTAATTGCCTATAATCCACATCATCATACCCTCCTTCCCTCGATGCAATTTGAACGACGAATGCAGCATACGCATTTGTTTTTGTGGTATATTTAACAATGTTTACTGCTGAATTATTTAACAGGGTACTAAAAATTACATTCATATCTATACATTTTGGAATGAGAAGAGAAACGAAGAAGGACAAACACAAGCCCATCTAATAACGTCACATATATGTACATATATGGGGTGTGTTTACAATCCAAAAAGGACTCACTGTCATCGTTTCATATACAATTTTTCTATTTTTTTTTTTTTTTTTCTTCGAAATGAAAATCGAACATTTGTGCAAACATGAAGTTCATTGCAAATGAGTGGGCCATTGTTGATTGAACTCACATAAAGTGACACATACAAAGCCCCGTTTGGGTAGATTTCAATTTGAATCTCATATTATCCACTTTTTTGCTAACAGATGCGAAAATTGCATGACAATATTCGTCGTCCTATTTAATAATTTCGCCTAATGTTAATGTTTGCAATGGAGACTTAATTATATTTGAAATATCCTCAATTTGTTGCATGTTGATGGGACAAAACAAAAATAATTTGCCAAAATAAAAATAAAATAGAAGAAAAGTTATCGACAAAAAACCGTTTATTCATATATTTTTTTTTATTTCATATTTTCAATATGATGGAATTTTCAATCTTTTACATTAATTTCTATAGAAAAAAATATGAAATACAACTCATGTAATAGGTATATCATTTAGGAAACAAAATTCAAAACCATCGATTCATAAAATTCATGGAATTTATAATATACAAATATTTTTGATGAACTTTGGCTATTGACACTGTTTTTATTTGTTTGACCCCGTTAACGATTTATTCTCATTCAACACTGGACCTGAAATCTAATGCGATCAAACAATAAAATTCTCATTCAAATTTTAAAAAAAATTATTTACAATTAAAAAAACAAAAAATGTGCCGGGTTAGGTTGGAATTAGGCCTGTCAAAATTCGTTGTTACAAAGAACAGTAATATTGAAGAAAAATGAAGTAGGTACACGACTAATTTTAAAGCCTGAGCTATTAAACTTTCCTAATTTAATTTTTCACTGTCTAAATTTGAGCATTGAACATTTATTGATTTTAATATTTTAATCTTAAACTAAAGTTATAAACAAAATTTGAAAAAAGGAAAAACCTTTTTTTGAAATGTTATACATATAGGTGCGAATTCTTTTACTTAGAAACTCTGTGATTTTCTGTCCAAAACTGTGATTTCTACACATTTTATTTTTTTTTGTATATGAAAATTTACAGTTTTGATTAAAATACGTAGAAAATCGCAGTTTTGGACATGTAAACGGGAACAGACATGTTTTTTTTTTACTTTAAAATAGTGTTCATATCAATGTTCTAATATAAAAAAATGTATAAGTTGAAAAATGTTTGTTTTAAAATATATTTTAATAGCAAAAATGTAAGTAGTTTACCGTGGAGTGATGATTATTGCGTAGGTATGTCTTGTCGTCTTGCGTCGGATCGAATAGCGTCTGTCACTTAAAAACAAAAAAAGTTGACCTTTATAGTTTATTGGTTCCCCTTTTTCAAAAGTTTTTAAATATTTTAATTAACATAATCTATATCTGTGTGTCAATTTTATATTTTCTAATCAAATGTTCACAGACTATTTGTACAATGTTTATTTTATACATTCTATTTTTTGCAAGAAAAATCCCGATTAATAGAGTGCCGCTTTTAAAAGAATCCCATAATCGAATACATAAAAGACACCATTTTCTTGCTCCCTGTGGAGTCCTCTTTTTAAAATTTCAAAAATTAAAATCTTGATGTTGATTATTTTATAAAAATTTATTTTTATTCCTTTTCCTTGATTTTTTTTAAATAACATAAAATTTCAGATTTACCAAAATTAAAATATCCTCCTTTCCAAAATTGAAAATTCCAATTGTGCTGTAAATGCAAAATTTCGTTTAAAAAAACATAAGAAGATTTTTAAACCTCAAAAAAAAAAAAAAAAATTGGTATACGAAATTATATGAAAATCCTTATAATACATATAATATATTCACATCCAGATTTAAATAGAATTGCTATAAAAAAAGAATTAGACATAGATTCGAAACTAAATGCAATATTCAAAGAAAAGCAACAATGGTGGTTAAAGTTGACATAGGATTTTCTTTAGTGGTCTTAACCAATCAAATTTAAAATTTTAACAAAATAATTTTTTTAAATCCTATACTCACCCGGCTACACGTAATAAGGCCTCCAGAAAATAAGGCTCCAAAAGAACAAATTAAATAAGGCTCCAAAATTGGGTTAATTTTTCATTATACCATTATTCTTTATGGGGCATAAGCAGGCCCTAATAAAATATATTAAAAAAAGATACAAAAAGACCCTACTTCTGTTTGCGATATAAATACAATAGGAAAAATTATGGCTTCTTAAAAAAATCTAACTCGAAAACATTTCAATAAAACATGTTTTTTACTATACAAATTTGTTTACCTATACTTTTCAAAGTAATGACGTTTTTACATTTTGGTACGACAAAGTTGAAGACTGTTCTTATGACCGGTACCGCATGCCATAGAATTTTTTTTTTATTTTCGGATTTGCTCATAACGACTCAACCGATTTCGATCAAATTTTTGTAGATGTTGTGTTCTAAGTCAAAATTATCATCATATATTATTTCTATAATTATAATTTTATTATAAAAATGTTAATAATTTGTTCAAAAACTTCATTTGTTTATTTTCGTGCGTCTTTTATTTTTATATGTAATTGCGAGAATAAAAAACTACCTTGCAGGCATTACTACTTCCCGAATGTTTTTTTTTTTTAAATTTACTACTACTACTACTACTACTTTCTGCCCTCCCCATTTCTAAAATCTAAAACTTGTTCCAAAGATTCATACAAAAATATTGATAGTTAAAGATTTTAAGCTTATACAAATCAACTATCTATTATCCTTGTTACGCCTCCCCCGCCCCTTTTTTTTTAAAAGTTGTTCAATAGGTTAATTTAAAACTTAATAAACAGTTTCAGATTTCGCTTTATAAAATTGATTGATTAATGAAATTGAAAAAAAAATTGAGAAAATCCGAAACAAACCAAAAAAAACCTGGAACAACTTTCAAAAATAATAAAATCCAAAAAAGGGACTAACTTCACACACATTTTTAAAATTTTCTTACTTCTGTAAAGTTTAAGTGATATCATGTTAACAAGGAAAATCCGTATATGTAACTTTTTTTGACAAAAAAAAATAGACCCAATTTTCGACAAAATTTCAAAGCTGAATTTTTAGGTAAAGATTGTTTTTTCTTTCTTTAATAATAATAAGGACCTAACAGTTCCTATAGATTTTGATTTGTTGGTTGAAAGTTTGAAAGGTTTTTTTTTTTTTAATGTGTGTAAAACTTTACACTATCAGTTGGATTAAAAATCCAAAAATTTTTTGGGTTTTAAAGATAGACCGTTGAAATTTTGCAAAAATAAATAGGAGCGTATAAAATTTCCATTGAAATTCTTTCAATAAGAATAATAATAAATATTAAAAAAAAAACTAATACAGGGAGATTTGCATAAGATGTGACAAAAGGCTAAAACGTTAGGTTGGGTTAAGGTTAGAAAAAAATCGAATGAAAGGGAGGGTCTTTTTCCCCCCGTTTAGGTGGAAGGGGAAAATTAATAAAAAAAATTAAAACAGACAAAAATATATTTAAAAGCAATGGCAACACTTACAATGTAATGCTTTTATTTTATTGAAAGCCAGAAGTCCATTCTTTAATTTCCTTTTTAATTCAAATTATATGAGAAAATAGTTTTTGGTAATTAATTTTCAAACTCAAAACATTGAAAAAAAAACTTAAATTTTTTGTTCAAACTGATTTTTTTTCAAAATTTAAAATTTACTGTTTTTAATTTAATATTCAATGCTCTTATGAATATAAAGTTAAATAATGAAAACCAAAAGGTTCTAGAACTTATATTTTTATAGATATGTATATAAGCATAATATCTAAAACAATTTCGTTATAAAAAAAAAAGAAAAAACTGAACTGACCTCATTCATATCAGTAGGGTAGTTCAAATCATCATATGAATTGGTTTTTGAATCTCCATAAAATAAGCTTTTCAGAAACATATAATACTTTATACCTTTTCCACATAAAGTCTTATAGAAAATTAACTTCCAAATGGACTTAAACTGAAAATCAAAGAAAAAAACAGTAATGCTTCAAAAAAATTGTTCTTACACATATTATCTAAAATTCTTGTATTATCGTTAAGAATATTGAAATGTAATTTCAATATCGACTTTAGTAAAAACCATTAATGATCTGCTATTGTTCTACCATTTCCCACTGTGCGCTGTAAGGTACTGAGTTTGCATACGCTTTTATCAAAATCTATACTCTTATAATATTTTTTGTGTAGAATTGTATAAGCTATAGTTTGTTTTTAAAAACTGGCAGTTTTTGAATAATTTCTAGAACAACATTTTTTCCCACAAAATTAAAAGCTCTTTTCCAAAATTAGAATACATTTTAGGAAATTTTTAACATGAATCATTGTATTTATTAATAAGTAAATACCTTAGAACCTTCTTATAGATTTAAATCATAAGTATAATTTATCGATATTCTTATTGTTATATCGACCAATTTTTGTATTGATCAAAAGCCGCCAAAATCTTTTTCGAAATCAATCTTGACCTTGAAAAATCATTATTTTGTTTTGTTTTCTTCAATTTAAAATTTTTAAATGAAATTTAAAATAGATTTTTCGCTTTTATTATTTTTCATAAAATTTTTCTCATAAAATTTGTTGCATGGGAAATACTTCTTTGAATTCGATATTGCTGCTTAATCCCTTATACCTAAATAATTATATATTCATTATAGTGAAATAAATGTGAAAATATCAATAAATATGTAATATAAATCAACCATTACAACAATACATCACTTATAAATATTTTAGATACAAAAATGATGGTAAAATGCTTCCTTCTATCTATCTAAATAGAAAACCGAACATAATCGACATTATATGATTTCCATGATTCCAATATAAGATTCATATATTAAAACAAGAAAAACTTCCTTTAAGGATTTGTATATTGCATTACAAAAAAAAATCCTTAATTCATTGCAATTGGCACTGCGTGTGGCAGGCAGAATGTCTTAAACGCATGAAAAAATTTTATACCTTAGGGGGGATTGAAGTTTTGATTAAGCTCATCACCCTTACGGCTATACTCTATTCCTCTTCATATATATCCATATCCTTATCGGTTACGTTCCATATAGACAGAAAAAACATCAGGATTCGAAGAAAAAAACGAAAGAATTTATACGAAAAGCGGTACACATATATATTTTCTTTTTACTTAAATTATACCCTGGAGGGCTGATGAATGCGGCTTGAATGAATTTCTCTTCTGTGATGTAGAAATTCCCAAAGCGAAGGGGATAGAGCATTTTTTTTCAACCCCCCCAAAAGTCTTATATAAGCCGTATTCAACTTAAGCAACTAATATAACTTAGTATAACTGGATGGCGTCAGTCGCCTGCATGTGACGTCCGTCTTATCGAAAAAAGGATATATGGTCTGCTCAGCTCACAGTATGTTTCGACTTTGATATTAAATTTGAAACCAAACACCAAATGGGCCGACAGGATTGCATAAGAGTATACATAAAGATATACCCAATTTAGCGCAAGGAGTGTAAGGAAGAACTTTTATTGCGTTTAATGAAATCGCACCCCTAAAACCCGGCAAACTTCCCCACTAAACATTGACACTCTTGTATCGATCGATTGCTATACTTGACCATATATATGAGATATGTATTTAATTTCTGTTTTTTCTTGGACCATCTTGTAAATGATACAAGAGTAGGGTGCGCCTGTTAATTGGAGCAACTTCTGGTGTTGGCTTCTCACTCACTTTGTGACAGCTCCTTGAGAAGATAATCCCCACCCATCATGATCCTGAATTGAAGTTTTTGTAATTGTCCTTGCACGCAACATCGATTGACGTTAATGGCTGGCAGATTAGATGACGCACAGCAGCAGCAGCAGCAAAGACGGATGTGGTGCGGCCAGATCTTTGTGTCTTATAACATTTATATATATCTAGTGCAGGGCGCACACAATTAAAACCCGGTTCAGCCCAATTATTTCAAAGAGAATTGGGAATTTTATCGAAAGACATTGATCATGATTGACTTGGAAGATTTTCGGGTGATTATTTTGTATTGTTTGACCTCCTCTATACAATACAAATACATATATATGTATAAGGACTTATAAGGCGATGATGATGAAGATGTTATACAGTTTCCTTAGAGACAAATCTAAGAGGATACTTGTGTTTGACCATCAAGACAAAAGGAACTCTCTTCAATTGAATCCTTATATAGGTATTGGTAGATATGTAATAATTTAATGCTGAATTTAATATTATACGTTCAAGGAAGACATTTTTATCTTAGGGCCAGAAGTTACGATTATTCTATAATACATACATATTTGAAATTAATTTAGTAAAGGAAATTGGTCAACAGAAATTTGTCAATTATATAGAAATTTAAATATCATCATGAAACTCAATGAACATAAATGCAAGCAAGCACATGCATAAAATGTCCTTTGAAATTAAAATTTAGTTTAATACATTTATAGATAGTTTAAAATTTATATAGCTATAGGGAAATACTGCTGAATTGTAGCCTATAAATCAAGTAAGGGTATTATGAATAAAGCAAAAGATCCAATAAACAAATGCTCTTTGTAAAATTAGTGTAAAATTTGGAAACCAGAAATTCATTTATGTAGATAAATACATATTATATAAATCAGGAAAATGCTAAATCTATTTATAGATTATAACAAAAGTACAATTTTCACTTCACCCAGGACAAATATTTGGTTCGTGTAAAAAAAAATTCTAACAATTCCAACCTTACATCCAAATTCGTCAAATCGTCATATTGTCCGTTGGTCTATGTACCCTCAATAATGCATCAAACTAGACCCTAAATGAAAGCATAAATTTTCTTTAAATTTAGTAATATATAGTACCCTGTTTTTGCACTACAGGAATAAATTATTACTAGAAATGTTTCTTTTACATTTTTTTAAAATGAATTGTGAAGAACTTTTATGCCTTTACAATTTTATACTTTCAGCTGACATTATTTTTTTAATTTATGCCTTGTAGAAAAAAAAACAACCAAAATAAAGTAAAAAATAAATTTTGACTTTCCTTTCCAATAGTAATAATTATTGGTTATTTTGTTTTCTATTTTTTAGTTTTTCACTTTTCATTATTATTTTCCAAGTTTTTTAACGAAAAATTAATATCCGTTATTTGTTCGGCAACATTATATGGTTGCAAACCAAATTTCATGATGTTATTTGACCTCCCAATCAGGGTTGCAAAAGGCTTAATCTCTTTTTTAGCTTAAGCCCTCGTTCAATTCACAAGTCAGTAATGGACTCGTGAATTGAAAAACATTCAATTCATAAGCTAGTTGGGATTTGTGAATTGAAAAAAATTCCATTCATAAGCTGGGACTTGTGAATTAAAAAAAAATCAATTCATAAGTAAATTGAAAATTTTTCGATTAATAAGCTAGCTTAGGAGAATTTTCAATTCATAAGCTAGCTTAAGCTAGATTAAGCTAGCCTATGAATTTAAATTTTTTTCTATTCATAAATCACCAACTAGCTTATAAATTAAATTTTTTTCAATTCACAAATCCCAATTAGCTTATGCATTGAATTTTTTTCAATTCATACATAAATCCCAACTATCTTATGAATAAATTTTTTTTCGATTCAGAAATCCCAATAAGCTTATGAATTCAATATTTTTCAATTAATACAGTAAAGTCAAACACACGAAAGAAAATTCTAGAAAATCTAAAACTCCAGATAAAAACGTTTGAGAGCAAAAAAATAAAAAATTGAGGTTGGTGAAAAAAATCACATAAAATGAGGATGATGATTTCTAGTAATAAAATTTATAGTTTCGAGAAGCAGATAAGAAATTAAAAGACCCTTGTTTCCAAAATTTTCGATTTAAGTTTTTTTCTTGGCTAGGTGAATTTTTGAACAATATATATTTGTTTCATCAATTTTCGTTGGTTTTTGATTTTTTTTTCCTTTTTACTCTCTTTGGTATTTTTATTTAAAAGTCCACTTTTAAAATAACAAAATGTTGTTTTAAATGAATAAACCAAAAAGAGTAAAAAGGAGAAAATCAAAAACCAACGAAAATTGATGAAACAATTACATATTGTTCAAAAATTAAAAAAAAAGTCACTGAAATTAACTCATTTTAGAAGTCATTAACCCTAAATTTGCTAGACAACAACATAAGCGTTTAGTTTCTCTTGGATACCTATATTTATTTAGCGGTGATTTTGCGGTATTATGATAAATCATAACTTTTCAGTTCAGTTGTCAATTCAAATTCTAAAGTTAAAGTTCGCTGAACTCACCCAAGAGGAACTAAAAGCCGCGCAGCACATTGTGTGTGCCGCATAATATAAGTTCGTCCGATCAAACATAATGGCCGCGTTCGGAGATCAAACGAAAACTATCCGGATAGGTTTGTGTTGTTGTAATCCCTTGTAACAAAACAGCTGATGCGACATAATCCAACGTATCTGAAAATATTTGGGATAGGTGGATAGCCTATCTGATAGTCCCCTTTCACACAAGGAAACTCAGTTTCCACAACTTTCAGTTTTTAGGAGAGAAGGGCACCAAGTAAGAGGAATTAACGGTTTACGATTGGTGGGAATTGGAAATTAAATCGTCGAAAAATCTCCAGCAACTTGTTTCCTTGTGTGAAAGAGGACATAGTGTACCGAACGCAAGGAATTTGTTTTCGAAATTATTTCTTATTTGTTTCAGTTCCTCCCGGTTAGGGTGACCAGATCTAACCTCAATGAAAGGAGGACATCCGAAAAAATCTTTTCTTCCAAGGACTATTGCACCATTTTAGCTTTGATTGTAAAATCTGTACCAAAATTCACGCAAGGTGTTGCCAATAAAAAAAAAACAGATTGACAATTGAGGGTTTTTAAAAATGGAGCGCTACACGAAGGAATAATGCATTTCCATTATTAAACATCATTTTTAAAAAAAAATTCAGGTTTGTCGGTGATTTTTCGAAAAAAAAAATCATTTTCAGCGATAAAGCTCATTTTCGTCTTGATGGCTTCGTTAACCTTCAAAGTTGTCACATTTGGCGTTCAGAAAATACACAAGTGATTGTTGAGAAACAAATGCATCCACAACCTTTCAGTGTTTGGTTCAGATTTTGAAAATTGAGCGCTGTCTCAACTATATTCAATCATATTTATGCGGAATGATCATGAAAAATTTAAACAAAAGATAGAAGGTACATGTGCCAGCAAAGCCAAGGAGGGCACTGTTCCAGTTTTCTATTCCAGAAGCATAATTCTATATCGTATGTTTAATGAATCAATACAAAGTATAAAAGCCCATGTTTTTTATCAATGTTTTTTTTGTGTGTGCATTTTTGGGAGACGTTCTATTAGGTCTTATTTTCATTAAAATGTTTATTATACCCTTTAAATTTTAACTCTATAAAAAACATATTTTGTTTTGATAATTGATTTAGGAATGAATGAATTTAAAGTTTACTTATTAGTTCTTAAAATACTTTTAAGCCCCTATTCACACGAAAATAAATTTTTTTATTGTGTGAAACAAAACAACCAAAAATTTAAAAAATTTAAAACCCTAAAAAAAGGACAAATTGATAATTTTTTCAAAAAGATACCGGACAAAATTTTATTAGGTCATAAGAGAACATGTCCTCTTAAAAGAGAACGTCTGGTCAGCCTACTCTCGGTCCAAATGCATTCATCCATTTTCTTTTGTCATTATTCCTCATTCTTATAAGTCGACCACGCCGCCGCGCGCCGGCCGCCGCGCCGCCGCCGGCCGCCGCCAGCTTCAAACACCAGCCCCACCACCATTACGTGACAAAATTAAAGAAGGAAATTACAAGTAATAAGACGTGTAATCTAAAATTATTAAAAGAATTTAAATGAAAGAAAATAAATAAAAGGAAAACAGTTGTTTAAATTACAAGAAAATAAAAGGAATAAACAGCGACGCGAACAAACACTTTATGATGTAAGTCACTTACAGTAAGTGGTCATCGCTTTCTGAGTTTTTAACCTGAGCTTGACCCCGAGTTTCTTTTTGTTCAATTAATATTTATCTGTGCCTACGTTCTGTAACTCTCACATCGACAAAATCAGTGGAGAAACGATACAAAATGAAACAAATCCTATGAGTTTTGTTCCATTTTTCACCGTTTCTCGACCAATTATATCGATGCGAGAATTACAGAATGTAGGCACTCCGCACTGCTCTGTCAAATACATACCACGTTTCATTGTATAATAAATTGTACTATATACCCCATCCTACTATTAGATGATTTCTCATTCCAAATCCAACTTTTATTAGCCATATCCATTTTAGTGACTCTTCCATTTAAATGGTTTCATAACATTAATTAATGCAATTATCCATCAAATTGTACATAAATATATGTACGATTTGTATCTGTTTGATATTTTCTAACATTTCACAGTGAATGCACTTAATATTGGCATCATATACTGCATTCCGCGTCACTTAACAAATCTCTCGAGCTTTGTTTAAATCACCAGAGTATAAGTCATAATCAAAATGCCTTGACAAAACTATATGTTGTAGATAAATATATAGACCCCATTATATTCATCCAAGCATATATATATATATTAATCTGTGTGTATATGATGCTCAATGGTTTAGAAACGCCGTCGTCAAAGTCCCCCAAAATCCATAAACGAAATTAATTCCTCTCGGTCCATCACAATTTCCGCCTCGTATCACAGAGCACTGCCTTCTGAACCCAATTTTACTCATCCAAGTGAACGTGGCATCATTCAGACGCCGAATTTCTTCTCGGGCAGGGCAGGTCGTCCTGGACATCGCACAAGTGTCCTTCTTTTCAAGTTCCATATATGACGAATCACAGGGAATACTATAACTACAGAAAAAAAAAAAAAACAAAATGAAACGAAATGACTTGTCCTTTGACCATAAATTAGTTACTGGTCAGCCATTCAATTAATTAATTAGCTCACCCATTTGTAGGTTTGTCTGTTTGTGTCCTTTTGCTTGATCTTCCATGTGGAACTTTTCTTTCATCCCATCTCATATTTTCATCACACAAAAACTATGCAGAAAAACAAAAGTGGACAAAAAAAAAACTTTATAGCAACTGACAACATTGGCGACAAGGACATACACAACCCTCTTTAATGCTAGTAAAAGTCCTTGTAATTGCATATTGCATATATACCTACATGTAGTATCCTTTTTGTCCTTATTCTCTTTGCACATCAAGTGGTTATAAGAGACTGCTTAATGTCCTGAAAAATTGCATACGTTTGAGTGATTTGGTGAAAGGACCTTCCGGGACATTTTGCCCCAAAATTAGCATAAGGGTGAAAAGTTGTATCCTTTTTTTTTTGTGTGTGATCTATTCGATATATCCTGTGAAGTACTCTCGAGTGGCTGCGTGACACTGACAAATTTTCACTCTTCCTATATTATAACACCATCATCCGCCATATCGAACAGCAGCAGCAGCGGCTTCATGATGAGGTTTGAAGGATATCAAAGTGGCCCATCGTTGCCACGTCCTAACTCACACATTTAATTAATTTAATTACGTACGTGATTCGATTTGATTGAATTTTCAAGTACTTACCATTCCATTCCACCTCTGCACCTGAAGGTGTACGATGATGATGATGATCCGGGTGGCAGGACATACGGCTATCCCTTTGCCACTTCAATGCGCTCCCATTCGCTAAATCATCACGACAATAACAAAACGTGATGGTAACGCTTCGGAACGCAGCGCAGGCAGCAGGAGAAAGGAATGCAAGCACTGCACCATCAGATAACTGAAATTGGAAATTTTTTGAGTGTGTGTTCCGTGTTCACTGTTCACTGTCTATCGAAATGAAATCAACCGCAATCTACACATCGAACGCATTTGCCCACATTCCTTTCATATGTGTGTCGAATCTAAACCCCCATCACCTGAGGGCCTCCTCTCGACAATCGACAGAGCCTCTTGAGTTTTGTTACAGTTCATCGGCGAAAGCAAAACCCATCGGAACTTGGAACCCGAACTCGAACTCGAGAGAGAGCTAGAACTCTTAAATCGAAAATGTTGCTGGTAGGAATTCTGTGGTAGAAATTTCAGATGATGGTCAACATCAGGAGCGCTTAACCCTCGTCGATATATATGGACCAGTGGAAGTGGTCACTGGCCGATACGATGGATGCATATTTGAGCCTCGAAGCTTCAAGAGTTTCTGCGGATGGATGGATCCGGTTTAAAATGGGGCAAGACAATGTGCTTATACTAAATGTGTGCTTTGGAGAAAATTTCGGAAGCGTGAAGTACTCTAAGTGTGGTCGAATGCTGACGCACACATTTTATATAGTACCATACCTACAACATGCATTCGTTTCGTGTGATGCGTGCATTGAGTAGGTATAGTTATATATGATTTTGAAAGTGGTTGCAGATGGACGAAGTGATTACATTGGATTTTGAAATTTCCACAGTAACAGCATAGTGATGCACTCAGGACATCTTTTACCTTATGTATCTTCACTGATGGAGTACCTATATCTACACTATAACACATACATATATATACCTACACTCTACCACCGGTATTAGGTTTTGTGTCGATGTAAAACGAATCAGAATATTGAAAATGTTGGGAATATCTGTTTGGTTGATGATGCTGCTGCGGGGAAGTGCAATAGGTTATAGTTTGAATAGAATAACCCCAGAGGCAACTGCATTCTTGACATGGTTTTTGAAGAATGCTTGAATTTAAAATGGATTTTTGGAGAGTTCAAACTGAAAGATCAAGTAATTATTGCTGTTATGGTGAAATAACCATATTGGTATATATCTTCTGAGTATCGAAAATCATTTTAAATTTAAGGGTTTATTTGGAGAATCTTATAAGCCTTAAAAGTATTTTCAGTTTGAATTTATGATTTTTGATAAAATAGATACGCATTGTTTTAACAGTTTAGCTATTTTCTCTATAACGATAAAATAATTTTGAAGTGAAGCTTTTTATGTATAAGATTGGTGGAATGGGGAGTTAACGCATAATACAGCAGATCCTACCAGACGTTACGCACCAAATAATGCCTGTTTGTTTACTTGTCCAAAACTGTAGACAGTTTTTTTTTGGTATAAATTTCAATCTAAAAATGGTAGAAATGGGCAGTTTTGGAATATCCGAACAAGGTTATAGCGAATCGAAAAAAAAAATTTCCTTGGTCGTTTCCAAATGGTGATCTTCAATTGAGAAAGTCCCGTTATTTTATGCACTTTTTAAAAACTTGTAAAATTAATTTATATATAAAAGGTATAAGAATCGTACTCAGAAATAAATTGGTTGGCGCAACAGCTCGTATAGAATCAGGGCCTAGTGACTATAACAACTCTCAACCATTCTTGTGTGCATGGTCTCCTATGACCACATTTACGGAAACCGCAAGACAAATTTGTGATGTACCTTGGGTTCTAGGCTCGTCGGATCCAGGACCCATGTTCTGTAACTCGGCGATAACTTTTCGAGGCGATAAACGGCGAAAAATGGAACAAAACCCATAGGATTCCTATGAGTTTTGTTTCATTTTTGTTCCATTTTTCGCCGTTTCTCGCCACGAAAAGTTATCGCCGAGTTACAGAACATGGGTCCTGGGTGGAGGTCTTTTGACAAGGCCCAGTTTCACACTCGATTAAGTGTCACTTAAATGCCAAATATGGAAAACTAATACACAATTTCACAGTGAAAACTTATAGGATAAATTATGTATAGTTGTAGGTATATTGGTTTTGCATTGAAATATTCTGCAATCTATTGTGTCTCTCGCTCATTGGGTGTTGTTTTTTAAATTGAAATAAAATGTGAGCAAAAAAGGAAGAATGCTTTCAATTTGTAGATGTAGTGTGAGGGATCTTTAAGCTGAGGAGTGGAACAATAACTTTTTATTTATATTCCTCGCTCCAATTCACTAACCATCTTAACGAATAGATATATTAAATACACGAATCAATGTATTCGACGAGTTTTATTTTCGATATAAATTTAATTGGTCTTTATGACTACTTCTGGGATGGTCTTGGGACCAGTGGTTCTGGGATCGGCTAAACCCAACCCGGCAGCGTTCAGTGCTGCAGGAAATAATAATAAGTAGCTCATATAAAATAACTAGCTCAGTTTTTCTCCACGCTCAAGACTGCTTTAAACGATGGAATTATTCTTGCGATTTTTTACTTAATGTTGGAGTATCCTCATCCAAAAATCGTATGCATCGAAAAATAAAGTTTTCTAGAATTTAATGTGAATTACAATATATTTTCTAGAAGTTGTTTTTCAATTAGACGATAATGTTATTAGCACTCGAGTTTCGGGGTCTGGACGTACTAGTAAAGAATTAACGACATTAAACCGGTTTATCAACGGCTTTTAACCGACATATTAACGGCTCTTAATCGGCTTATCAACGGCTTTTAACCAACATATCGATGGCTTTTAACCGGATTATCAACGGCTTTGAACCGGATGATAAACTGCTCTTAACCAGCTTACCAACGGCTCTTAATCGGCTTATCAACGGCTTTTAACCGGATTATCAACGGCTTTTAACCGGCTGAACAAGAGCTCTTAACCAGCTTATCATGGGCTTTTAACCGGCTAATCAGCTGGATCCTTTAACCCCATTCCTAGTTCTGTTCCTGCTTATCATAATTAAATTTGAAATCTATAGTATATTTTTTGACCAAACAAAATCAATGTTCTGAGTTATTCAGGATTGACAAAATCCCCATATTTGTTCCCATTTATTCATATAAAAATATTACCTTACTTATTGGTTTACAAATCAAATAAAATTACGTTTTACGAACCTACAAATTTGTGTCAAAGTGCGCTAAGATACATTGAACCCTCACTTTTTTCACCATTTTTCCATACACAAATAGAACATCACCCTTGTGAGTGACATAAATCTCTTTGTAGATCCTTTTAGTCTTTTACATCAAACTAAAATCTTTGTCATCCAAATGTAATCAAACGATAAAATGAAATTAATTTATTAGTAGCTTAGAATAGAGCAGTATACCTACCTATCCTACAAACAGAAGTATAGATGTCGATTCATGAAGTGTATAAAGCAGTACCTATACCTAGCTAGATCCCGTATCCAAAGCATCATCACACCGTCTCAAGATGCACTTATAGCCTGTTAATTTTGCAAAAGACTGTGGCATACCATTAAAATCCTCACGATTATAAACCGAGGTGTGAGCACACCATTAAGTATTTTCTTTATATGCGGTATAGCGGTATTATAAAGCAAAGCAAAGAGTGATACTCGATATGTATATTATTAATAATTAATCCTTGAAACACTATAATATATCACGGATATATGCTTTATAAGCTATTAGCTTCATAGAGAGTCGAGCAGTGTTACACAGCTTATATTCTTGTTGTCAAATTCATCTTCTTATACATGGGTTTATTATGCAAATAAGTTTCTAACGGTATATCGTCAAATTATATAATAGGAGATGCAGATTCTATACCGCTCTGCCGCATGTACTTAACTTACTCGTATAATTCAGCAGCTACTCAGCTATTGACAAAGCTTCCTTATATATGTATATATGTATAAATGAACGTGTAAAATGAGAAACTAACGAACCGCAATGCTCTTGCTTTATTAAGCACCTTTCTCTTTCACACTGATTTTAAAACCGCAATGCTCTTGCTTTATTAAGCACCTTTCTCTTTCACACTGATTTAAGCTGTCTTTCAACAGAAACAGAGAAGCAATATACTGCATAATATAGGAATATATAGATGGCGTTGCTGGCTGCTGCTAATGTTGGCATTAATTTTCATAACTACTATTTTTCATCATCACCTCGAAGCGAAGATACAAAAGGTAGGTATTGTCTACAGTGTGGTTCATATAGTTAAAGATTTTGGTACAAAATTTTGAACAGCCTGATGTTAAAATATTACCATGATAACATGACATTGCAAGTGTTGCCGTGCGTCGTGTTGTATTATTAGATTTTTTTTTGTCTATATTTTAAGTCATTTTTTTTAAGAAAATTCAAGATGGCGGTTTAAAATTCAGCCCGAAAAACCTAACATTAAGGTCTTAATAATCTCCTGTAACAAATTGTGAAAGAAAAATGTACAATTAAATTTTTGTCCCTGCCAGGCCTTTTTTAGTACTGATGTGCTAAATCTCTTGAATAACAAATCGATTTTCCATTTTGTACCCAATGTTTGTCATAAGGTGTGTTTTATTCATTGCTGCATAGCCAGCGCAGCACAAGTCTAAATAAAACTTTCATTTCAATAATTGAAAGCATAATTTTTACTGAAATTTTGCTGCGCTGGCTATGCAGCAATGAATAAAACACAACTATAATAATAATTTAAATAAAAATGTCTAGGAATAATAACATTTTGTCACATTTTAAGAGTTGTTTTTACTTAAAATTGTATTTTATCAAAGGATTAATACCAGGGAACACCCTGTTTGTAACTGTATACTATTTCCCTATATTGAGTGTCGCTATAGTGCCATTAATGGTGGTTTAGCTTATTCATACTCTAGCATTAGAGATTCTTTGTGTGTGATATCTTGATTATTATAGTAAAGATGGCAGAGGTTTTGAGAATATGAGTTAGAAGGATTTTGAATTCATCTTGAGGATAATGTGTTCATTTAAGGTTTTTGTTTCGTTTATAGTGCGGCAGCGACACACTATTATACTACTTGTTTAGTATATGCGGTGTTCGTTTCTGTATGCAAGATGCGACTACCTATAAATATTATGATGATAATGATGATGATGGTGTTGATGAAAGGTGCCATTAGATTTCTACTTAATAGAGCAAAATGTGTCATGAATATGAGATTTATATGCATTATTATATAAGAGAATCTCCTTCATAATCAAAAATCTAAGCAAAATTAAATAATTGAGGGGCTTATTTACAAATGGTTTTAATAATTGTTTTCAAATTTATTAAAAGGGTTTTTTTTTTATTAAAGAAAATAAACTAAAAATTAAACTTTGAATATACAAACTCGAGTTATAGGTAACAAATGGAAGTACAATTTTAGACGATTAATTATGATGTTAAAGAAATTTTAGTATAATGCTATATTTTCCAAGTTTTAAACAAGTCATCGTACTACATTATCTTCTTAACATTTTATCTACAAATTATATGAAGTTAAAACCATCAAAGACGCTGATTACCCTAGTCTTTTTTTCATTCGTTTCGTCTTTCGTCTTTTTGAATTATCGGAATGTATGCTTCCGTTTCTTCATTCCCCCTACATTTCTATACACCCCTCACCAAAGCTGTCAAAAAACGAACGACGAAACGAACCAAAAAAAAAGACTTATGTAATCAGCGTCAAATATGCCTCTTTTATCTTTTTAGTAGTATAAAGATTCACCTACACCAACGCGAATCTGACGAAAACAATAATATCAACGTGTTGTTTTCATTTGACAAACCACGTGTTGTTATTATTGTTTTTGTCGTCGCCACGAACAATTCGCGTAGGTGTGGGGGACCCTTAATACCTACTAACTGCAAAATCAAATGTAACTTACACAACTAATCTAAGTACAGACGATTGTCAGATCTTACAATATTGTCAGAACTGTCAATGGTCTGACAATAGCTAACAATTAGCCGACAATTGACATACATATTTCTTACAATGAAAAATTGTCCGTTCACACGGTTGGTTTATTTCTTTCCAAAGTCTGACAATTTGATTGTCAGCCCTTTATTTATCTCTCTTTAAACAACTCATTGACATTTCGGACAATGAAGAAATTGTCAGCAATTGTAAGATGTTTTCAATGAAAACATATCTGACAATAACCAATGAGTCTGACAATGTCCTAATCGACAGACAATGATAAAAAGTTGTGTGTTCAGACGATTGTAGGATACCTGGATTGTCGTTTGACAATGACGTTTCTGACAATATTGTCAGACAAAATTGTGTGTTCAGACGATTGTAAGACATTTGGAACAGTTTTGTCACTGACACATCTGACAATATTGTAAGATCTGACCATCGTCTGTACTTAGCTTTACAAATATGAAAATTGTATGTTTGATTACTTTTTAGCATGAACTGTCACTGAATTAGGCGTGTTCATCTGGAGTTAATTTCTGTTCAATAGGTTTTAATTTTGAGTAAACCTCGATTCCAAAGCCAAGAAATAATCTTTCGACATCGAATTTTTAAAAGTAAAGAGCCAGATCTATTAACGAACATAATATCTATCTTATTATCAAATAATCAAGGGTTGGTTTTGAACTCTGCAAATAAAGAACTTAATTTCTAATATGTATTTCGTATGGACCAAAAAAAACTATTCACTCAGCAGATATGCTCTATATACTATTAAGCAACGCTTTCTTCCTCTTTGCAAACAATATTTTTAAGGTGGTTTCGTGATTTCAGGTTGGTAGCGCTGGCATTTGACACCTGTCAAACTCAGCTGTCATTTGAAGTGTCATAATATTAGTTGAATGTTTGCCATTTACTATAATGGATCGCTTAACAATCGAACGACGCGTTAAAATTATTAAAACTTACTAAAAAAGTGGTGACTCAAACGTAGCCAATTTTTGCGCATTTTTCGAACAACAATTTCTACAGCGATGAGGCACATTTCACACTCGGTGGTATATGTTAACAAACAAAATTGCCGCATATGGAGCTCAGAATACCCAAAAGTGATCGAAGAGGTCCCGTTGCATCCAGACAAAGCGACTGTTTGGTGCGCTGTATGGTCGAAAGGTGTCATTGGTCCGTATGTCTTCGAAGATGCCATTAGGCAGACGAATACAGTCAATTTGGAGCGATATGGTCGATTGATAACCGATTTCTTTTGGCCAGCGATTGAAGATCATGACTTGGACGATATGTGGTTTCAACAAAACGGAGCAACAAGCCGCACAACACGACCAATTATGGCTTTATTGCTTAGACGTTTCATGGTTGCGTAATTTCACGTTTTTGCGACGTCAATTGTCCAACAAATTCATGCGATTTGACACCGTCAGATTTTTTTCTGTGCGGGCTACGCAAAATACGATGTCTACGCGAATAATCCCCGAACTCAAGACGCATTAAAAACCAACATTTCGCAAGTTGTGGCCAAGATATCGCCCGAAATGGGCGAAAAAGTTAAAAATTACCTCAAAAGAAACGCTTGCTGCGAATCTTCCCGAGGCGGCCATTTGAATGATATTGTTTTTCACACTTAATGGCAAAGTCTAAAATTTATAATGAAATACAATTTCATCAAAAATGTATCGCTGTGTATGTGTTTTATTTAGCTTTACTTTCGAAACCGTCAAATGAATGACCCTTTATTTTACAAATCGACTGTTTGACTCCAAAAACTTTAGAAACGGTCCTAAGTATAATTGAGACTTCCTATATAGGACATCCCTTTTTTATCCAATATCAATACAACATTGTCACTACCTATATATATATAGATACTATTTCTGTCAACTTTTAAATTATACATTATTTGAATATGCAATTAATTAATCTGCCACCATGGCACCTTTGAAAAAGGATAAAAATAACCCCCAAAGCAAAAATGTCTCCTTTGGGACTGTCGTTCCTTTTTATAAACTAAACAAAGTATTCAAGTGTTGTTCGTTCATTTGTATCATCATATAGCTAATTACTCCGAAAAATGACAGAATACAAACAGTTGACAAATATCCCTTCTCTTAAAATTCCCCATAGCCCCCATACATTTGATGGCTATACACCCAACCCCAGTTCTTACCGCGCCGGCGGCGTTGCCTGATAGCCTGCTCCAAGGGGAATACAAAATACAAATTCAAATTTGACATCGGTTGTCAAAAACCATTTTTATCCCAGCTTTTTGTTTACGTATTCTCTCTCTATATAACTTTGACAAGCGAACTGAACAACACAAAAAAAATATACTATTTTTCAGGCACTTATCGAGTGAGTCTAAAAATAGCGCACCTGTTGGTAATATACAAACACGTGTTAACCTTTGACAGCAACGACGACGAAGAAGAAGCATAAACCTAAACAAAATGAGAAAAGTCTCTAACTTTTGCTTTCAATATTATTTCCACCCAACATAGATAGTCAGTCCTCTGGGTGGTTCTTGTTTATTCGTTCGTCGTTTTTGACTATCCCCATAAGGGGGAGCAGCGTGCAAGAAAACGGCAAAACATGAGATTTTAATGCTACTAACGATTGTAATATGTCACGATGGCTAAATGTCAAATTCATTGACTTAAGGTAATCCACTAATTTTCTTTCACTCTGCTCCGACTTGCTTTGCTTCGCTTTAGCCAAGTGCGACATGTTGTAATTATGGGTATAGACTCATTGTCGTCCTGGAGCTTTTTCCTATTTTTTTTTTTTTTTTTTTTTTTTGACGTCTATTTTAGGACACTTGAATATTAATTCATGTCATTTTATATTTTCACTCACAGAGTCTTCTAAATGTTAAGAGGTTGTATAATATGTAGGAGAATTTTTCAGGGGGTCGTGTCGGTTCGGTATACATAGATAGGTAGTCGGGTGTGTTGCTTTGGTATAAGAAATTAAATTCATTAGCCTGGAGCCTAGAATCACTGCGCTGCCAGTTCAACACCTCAGTTTCATTTATCATCGAAGGTTGTAATTAATCATGAAGCTCATACAGAAGGCAGGTTTTTTTTTTCTTCTGTAGTTAATATAGCCGGATTTCTAGAATTAAGAGAAGAGAAAAAAGAAAAGTCAAAAATATGGCTCAAAAGTTGACAGGAAGTATTTCGTCTTCGGGTGGAGTCGAAGTGGTATATTGGTGGGGTGGTGGTTTGGCTATGGCATGGGTAACCATAAGCATCTTAAAAATTGTTTACATGAAAAGACTATTTTTTATTTCAATATTATGATATTTTAGGTAGGTGGTACGGTACCTTCCTTCCTTCCTTTATTTTTAGATATTTTTCAATGGCTTCTTTTTGTTGGTAGGTATGTATATGTATATGTGATGCCTATGCTTTAGTCTAATGGTTTATAAAATTTGAAGCAAATTCTGTTTGGAATGTCAAATTAATGTTAATTTTGATGGAATTCAGTTGTAAGACATTAAACACGCGACGGACATAATATGATGAATTATTCAAAAGAAATGCTTCTTGCATCATCATTGATGTTAGAACTTATTTTAAGAGATCATAATTTGTTTGTATAGGTATGGCAGCTTGTTTCAATTATAAAGGTTGGATTAGGGAAGATTTTAAGAATTTTACATAAATGTATAAGAAGAAAGCAAGTAGGTATGGTTTAATAATTAATTGTCACTTATATAGTGACAACATTATTATGAATAAAAATGGAAGAATTTTATTTATAAAAAGTTTAGTACCTACTTTAGCTTAAACAGCCTAAAATAATAGTATTTGCATACAATGATTTGATATTAACTAACTTTAAAGCTCTTTACTAAATTTTCTTAAACATTTTTTATAACTTTAATATCGTACTAAACCTACACTTTAATAATAAATTCCAGCTTAACACGCCCTAAAGAGTGACAGTTGACACAAAACAGTAAACAAACATACCATTTTCGCAATTCAAATTGCCAGAGTGACATTCGGAGTTGGTATGCTTCTAAAAAATTTAAATAATTTTAATTAAATGTTCACATAAAGGGTAATGCATTTTTCGGTTTCAAAAGTAAAGTTAAATAGAATACACAGCGATACATTTTTTGATGAAAATTTTATTTCATTATAAAGTTTGGACTTGGCCATTAAGTGTGTGAGAAACAAAATCACTCAAATGGTCGCCTCGGGAAGATTTGCAGCATGCGATTCTTTTGAGGTAATTTTTAACCACTTTTCCGCACATTTCGGGCGGCATCGGTATCTCGGTCATAACTTGAGTAATGTTGATTTTTAAAGCGTCTAGAGTTCGGGGATTATTCGCGTGAACCTGGTCTTTTACGTAGCTCCACAGAAAAAAAATCTAACGGTGTCAAATCACATGATCTTGGTAGCCAATTGACGTCGTCAAAACGTGATATTACGCGACCAGGAAACTTCTCACGCCAAAAACGGTATCTATGGCGTTATGAATGGTCAGCAGGATTCAATTGTTGCGTAATTTGAACTTTATAAGGATGGAGTGGCAAATCCAAATGCAAAATACGCCATAGTGAGGTAGGTTTGCGACACGTTCAATTGCTTCGATGCGAACGCCGAGAAATCTATGAATTCGGATCATCAGCAACATTTACACTTGCAGCAGCAATGTTTTCAACTGAGAGTGCATTATGATGTTGCACAGGCATTACGACATCAGTAACACTTCCACTTTCTTCAAATTTCTTCACAATTTTACCGATTGCTTGCGTAGTCGGTCGATTATGATCAGCGTTGCCGCGAAAAAAGAAGCAGTGAGGGCCAATTCGAAATTTTTTACGATAACCTATGTATTTCGACTATCAGTTTTTAAATTGTTCAGAGATGAAAAAACCCGCGCAGCAAATGTACTGCTATGTGGAACACTCAATAAGTTAATTGCAAAAGAAGAAATATTTTTCAATAAATGTTCACCAGCACATGAACCCACCACTTAACAGCGTCAATATCATGATCTTCTTTACTTATTTCTTCTAAACAGTTTTGGGCTCTTTAGCCATTATATTTTCAGTACAACTGATGGCCAGTTGTACAATAGTGGTTCAGCCTCGGTTCAAGATTTTAATTCACCGATTTCGGCGGATTAACTAACGTTCAACGCTGGTTCAAGTATGTAATTGGTTATTATCACACATTTGAACAGTAACCCACTGTTGAAACTCGATTAATCCGCCGAAATCGGTGGATAAAAATTGCTGAACCACGGTTTAAATATTTGTACAACTGGCCCTGAATAAGTTTGGAATTTTATTAACCAGAGTTTACAAATGATCTAAAATTGTCACTTTTTTGCTTCAAATAATTAACATCTAAAATTTGAAAGGCTGTTAACAAATTGTCACACAAATTTAATTTACTTTTTAACTTCTTAAATAAAGATTTGGGGCCATTTCTAATTGGCCCGGGCAAAGGGCCAAAATGTAAAACAGGGGGACAAAAGACCCGAATGGGCAATTTGTATGGCAACGCTGATTATGACGACCATTATCATCCCGTAATGCCCGAAAACTGGCTACGTTTGAATCACCATTTTTGTAGAAAGAGTAGATAATTTTAACGCGTTTTTCTATTGTTAAGCGATCCATTATCGTAAATGACAAACATTCAACTAATATTATGACACTTCAAATGAGAGCTGAATTTGACAGGTATCAAATGCCAGCGCTACCAACTTGAAACCACTAAATGAATGACCCTTTATGACAATTACTCCTGTACTTGCTTTTCACGAATCGATTTTTGTTTCCCAGGCAGTTTCTTCCTCACACAACCACATCATTTACACAGGTGACTGAATCCTAAAAATTCAGTTCACTTCCAAATTTCGATACACTCACACACTCTGGTTCGCGTGGGTTACATAAATATAATTCTTTTCAAATCTGCAATCTCAAAATTTGACAATATTAGCCTATAGTTCCTTTACTTTGAAACTTTGTGCATTTTGTGTGAATTTCTACGCAAGTCTTCATACAAAAAAATTAAAACACAGACTTTCAAAGTAAAGGAACACACCTATTATTTTAGTTCGTTATTTTATTTTGACAGACTTAACCACAAATAAATAAAAAAAAAATCATTGTCGCACGGCAAACGTCGTCTAGTGACTTCCTTGGGGTTTGCGATTTTGGGCACCTGCGGCTCGCAAATTAACATTTTCACGAGTCGATTTACGCCGCACCACGACAAATATCGACTCGTGAAAAGCCGGCAAGGGATCACATAAAAATGTTTCTGAATCAACTTTCAAACAAATCGATTCATCCGCTTATACCCTTTTTGGACGCCGAAAACCGCCGTTTTGATTTAAACCAATTTTTGACACGAAAAAATTTTCCGATACGTTGAGTTGTTGGTGTATCAGCTGTTTCGTCACAAGGTATTAAAACAACACAACCTATATCCAGATAGCTTTGTATACTTCCTCGATTTTTGCCAATTTTAATCAAAAAATTTATATAATTTTTGGAAAAAGGAATACGTATGCTTTGAAAAGTTTTCAATGCTACTTTTTTGCAGATATACCTCCAGTCTACACCATCCATATCAACATAAAATCTGAACTTGAATAGAAATCCAAACGGAAATCTATCGGAAGAAAAAATAAATAATATTCTACAACAACTCTTTGATATAATGGTTAAAGGGTTGATCTTCAAAGATTCGCATCATAAGAACAATTCTTTGTGCTGATTATATTTTTTTTTTTTTTTAAACATTTCTCTTACAGAAAATATTAAATTTAAATGATTGGGGAAATTTGAAATGTTGTGAGATGAAATATCCTTCTGTGGTATTTTTTTTCATAAATATTCAAGGTTTTATGGTGCACAGCTTTGTCGTGTTTTTTGGTATACAATGCCACGATTTCCCGTCTTCTTTAAGTTAATTTTACGTTAAATTCTAAATTATTGGTTCACTATATGATAAATGAAACACTTATACCAAGTTTAATAAAAGCCAAAAGAACCAATATTTGCAAAGGGTTTTCAGAAAAATTTTAAATCGCAACGTCTTGGTTTAAGTTTCGTTAGATCTAACATTCAAAAATACATACTTTAAAATCACGTGCCATACTCGTATGTCCAGTTTGTCCTGAAATAATTTGTCTCGACCTTAAACAACCCACACTACCCCATTTCCCCCTTATAAAAAAATACTTTTCCCCGTAATTATTTCATATCACAATTTCCATTGAGTGAAAGCATCACAAAATTAATTCCACATACAATGAATGAATGTAAAACATAAAATACATTACAACTTTATAATCACGACAAATCCTTCCCAACAATCCGCATCATCAAGCCTATTTTAAGTTCTTCTCACTTTCATGTTTTTTTTTTCGAACAAAACAAAAAGTTTTTCCTTGAAACGGAAATTAGAAAAGTTCGAGTGCAACGTCCAATGCACACACACAGTCGTCCTTTTATATTTCCCATTGTCCATCCAAACTATTCTGCTTCTCAAACAGACCTTTTAAATTAACACACGCTTAAGGACAGGTACTAATACGAAAATATCTGCTTCGAACGTCAAAGTAAAATTCTATTTGGGACAAAACTAGCACGACAAGAGATTCTAGTGTAACATGAGAACAGGGATTCCTAGGTAAAGATTATGTGACACTAACCATTACAAGAACGGTCAGATGAACACCATTTTTTTTGTATGTCCACTTCTATAGATATATGTATATAGTTTCGCTGCATTGGGAACTTTATATATCGAAAAAGTGTTGAAACAATTTAAGTCCTGCGGTTAGTGGACAATGGTATTAAGGAAGAACTTTCCAACTGCAATGTGTCCGAAGGATTTTAGAAGCTTATCTCCTTTTTGTAACTATAACCTAGTTTTGTCTTCAAGTTCCTTCCAAGGAGATCACATAATGGAATTTATTTTTGAGAACAATTTGTATAAATCTGTGTCTGTGTGTGTGTTTTTTTTTTGTTCGAAATAACGCTTGGGATAGATAATGGACAGATTGATGAGAAATTAAACACACACAAAAAAAAATAAAATCATCAGGAGGTTGTTCAATTGGATATTAATGTAACCGGAAAGTCCCTTTTTCAAATTATTCCGCACGCTTAATTAAATATCCTTTTGACTTTGATTGCACATTTTTTTACCTCTCTCGGACTCGGATGCTTGTTATATCCTTTTTTATCCGTCGACACCGCCTCCTTGTTTCTTTATGATGAATGATGACTTTAGAATTGGTGATGGAGAATAAAATTATGATGATGGCGAAACAAGTGGCGGATAGGCTTTTCTACATCAATGCATTCGAAATGGCAACTCATTTACATTTCACTTGATTTCGGGGGCGAAATTAGATGGAAATGATGATAATGATGATGTTGAATGACAGCAGCTATATGTATAAAGGAGCCTTACTCATTCCAAAAATGTATTTTTCAGTGGAAGGATTAGCCCCTCCTAAAGAAAGTGAATTTCATTTTTGGGTGTTCTCATCCTTATAACAAATAAAATAAATACCTATACCTGGACTACCGGTTTAATTTTATTTTGAAAGTCCTGCGATATAACTTTGAGTTTTTTTTCGCTTGGAAGAATTTCTCTCTTCTTTTATAAAGCTGCGATTATTTTGTTTACAAGTTCTTCTTTTGTTTGTCTGAGCTTGTAAAATTGAAGGGAAAAGAGATTAAAAAAATATACTAAATAAGCTTTTTATAAAAAGAGGTTTTATCTTAATCAAAAAATGAATATAATATTTCGACAAAGGGATAGGTACCAATGCTTTGAATGGTTTTCAGTGCTGCTTGTCTGCTGATATCTACACCATATCAACATAAAATCTGAACGTGAATAGAAAGCCAAACGGAAATCTATCGGAAGAAAAATTTAACAATATTTTACAAAAACTCTCTGCCTTAAAGTGTATTTATGTAAAATCAAAGATTCGCATTATCAGAATAATCCTTTTTACTTTTTCAATTTTTTTTTTTTAACATTCGTCTTACAGGAAATATTTAATTTAAATGATTGTGGAAATTGGAAATTTTAAGTGAGACGAAAATCTTTCTATGGTTTTATTTTCATAAGTAAGTAGGTATGTATATGCATATACATAAAATATTCAAAGTTTAATGACAAACAGTTTTTGGAGAGTTTTATAAAAAACATGTATTTTGAGATTTTATATGGTTCATGGAGTATTACAATATTTCCGGAAACAAAGCGCCGGAAATATTTAATGCAAACAGGAAGTTTATTTTAATTTTTATATAAGGTTAGATATTATTGAACAAATTATAATCAAAAGTTAGAATGAACGTAAAATATCGTGATAAACAGGATGCAGATATCAGAAGCATGATGGTTAATAACGCAATATTTCAGGTGTACCTTACCTGCGTATATTTAAAAAAAGCTGAAAAATAAGCTGCTGGATCGATTAGTACCTTAGAATAAGAAGATTTCTTCTTCTAAGATTATATTAGTACCTATAAACTTGGTATCAATATAGTTGGCTTAGAACCAGAATAATTGTTGTAAATGAGCTTAATTTTTAAATAATATTATAATATTTTGGACCAAATGATAAAAAAGTAAGTTTTTTTTACTTATCCGTTAGGTACCAAGGAATTCAAAATAAAAATGCGGTTATATGATGATTTGATTTGATTTGATTAAAATGAGGGTATTCACGGAAAAGATGTAAAAAAAACTGCATATGTAGTTAACTTTACCATTTGGTTCAGTTTACATTTGGTCAATGAACTGTCAAAATTTTCTATGAGAATTATGATTTAAAAAATTTGGTAAAAATTCCTCAAGGATTTTGGTGCGAATAACTAACCAATTTTTTTTTTGATAAACTTAACCACACTTCATTGTATGACTTTGGATCTTTGAATTAGCCTCGTAAGAGGTTGCGGTTTTCAATTCCTAACTGACAATAAACAGACCTTTCCATCGATGTACACCACTTTACAAAATTCGAGAAAAAAAATTTTAGTGAAAAATTGAAAAAACTTATGATGCCGGCATCATTTAAAAGTTTAAAAATCAGATTTCTTTCGAAACCCGATTTCTCCGCAACTAAGCCTCGTAAGAGGTTGCGGTTTTCAATTCCTAACTGACAATAAACAGACCTTTCCATCGATGTACACCACTTTACAATATTCGATAAAAAATTTTTAGTGAAAAATTGAAAAAACTTATGATGCCGGCATCATTTAAAAGTTTAAAAATCAGATTTCTTTCGAAACCCGATTTCTCCGCAACTAAGCCTCGTAAGAGGTTGCGGTTTTCAATTCCTAACTGACAATAAACAGACCTTTTCATCGATGTACACCACTTTACAAAATTCGAGAAAAAAATTTTTAGTAAAAAATTGAAAAAACTTATGATGCCGGCATCATTTAAAAGTTTAAAAATCAGATTTCTTTCGAAACCCGATTTCTCCGCAACTAAGCCTCGTAAATGGTTGTGGTTTGCAAATGCTAACTGACAATAAACAGACCTTTCCATCGATGTACACCACTTTACAAAATTCGAGAAAAAAATTTTTAGTGAAAAATTGAAAAAACTTATGATGTCGGCATCATTTAAAAGTTTAAAAATCAGATTTCTTTCGAAACCCGATTTCTCCGCAACTAAGCCTCGTAAGAGGTTGCGGTTTTCAATTCCTAACTGACAATAAACAGACCTTTCCATCGATGTTCACCACTTTACAAAATTCGAGAAAAAAATTTTTAGTGAAAAATTGAAAAAACTTATGATGCCGGCATCATTTAAAAGTTTAAAAATCAGATTTCTTTCGAAACCCGATTTCTTCGCAACTAAGCCTCGTAAGAGGTTGCGGTTTTCAATTCCTAACTGACAATAAACAGACCTTTCCATCGATGTACACCACTTTACAAAATTCGAGAAAAAAATTTTTAGTGAAAAATTGAAAAAACTTATGATGCCGGCATCATTTAAAAGTTTAAAAATCAGATTTCTTTCGAAACCCGATTTCTCCGCAACTAAGCCTCGTAAGAGGTTGCGGTTTTCAATTCCTGACTGACAATAAACAGACCTTTCCATCGATGTACACCACTTTACAAAATTCGAGAAAAAAATTTTTAGTGAAAAATTGAAAAAACTTATGATGCCGGCATCATTTAAAAGTTTAAAAATCAGATTTCTTTCGAAACCCGATTTCTCCGCAACTAAGCCTCGTAAGAGGTTGCGGTTTTCAATTCCTAACTGACAATAAACAGACCTTTCCATCGATGTACACCACTTTACAAAATTCGAGAAAAAAATTTTTAGTGAAAAATTGAAAAAACTTATGATGCCGGCATCATTTAAAAGTTTAAAAATCAGATTTCTTTCGAAACCCGATTTCTCCGCAACTAAGCCTCGTAAGAGGTTGCGGTTTTCAATTCCTGACTGACAATAAACAGACCTTTCCATCGATGTACACCACTTTACAAAATTCGAGAAAAAAATTTTTAGTGAAAAATTGAAAAAACTTATGATGCCGGCATCATTTAAAAGTTTAAAAATCAGATTTCTTTCGAAACCCGATTTCTCCGCAACTAAGCCTCGTAAGAGGTTGCGGTTTTCAATTCCTAACTGACAATAAACAGACCTTTCCATCGATGTACACCACTTTACAAAATTCGAGAACAAAATTTTTAGTGAAAAATTGAAAAAACTTATGATGCCGGCATCATTTAAAAGTTTAAAAATCAGATTTCTTTCGAAACTTGATTTCTCCGCAACTAAGCCTCGTAAGAGGTTGCGGTTTTCAATTCCTGACTGACAATAAACAGACCTTTCCATCGATGTACACCACTTTACAAAATTCGAGAAAAAAATTTTTAGTGAAAAATTGAAAAAACTTATGATCCGGCATCATTTAAAAGTTTAAAAATCAGATTTCTTTCGAAACCCGATTTCTCCGCAACTAAGCCTCGTAAGAGGTTGCGGTTTTCAATTCCTAACTGACAATAAACAGACCTTTCCATCGATGTACACCACTTTACAAAATTCGAGAAAAAAATTTTTAGTGAAAAATTGAAAAAACTTATGATGCCGGCATCATTTAAAAGTTTAAAAATCAGATTTCTTTCGAAACCCGATTTCTCCGCAACTAAGCCTCGTAAGAGGTTGCGGTTTTCAATTCCTGACTGACAATAAACAGACCTTTCCATCGATGTACACCACTTTACAAAATTCGAGAAAAAAAATTTTAGTGAAAAATTGAAAAAACTTATGATGCCGGCATCATTTAAAAGTTTAAAAATCAGATTTCTTTCGAAACCCGATTTCTCCGCAACTAAGCCTCGTAAGAGGTTGCGGTTTTCAATTCCTAACTGACAATAAACAGACCTTTCCATCGATGTACACCACTTTACAAAATTCGAGAAAAAAATTTTTAGTGAAAAATTGAAAAAACTTATGATGCCGGCATCATTTAAAAGTTTAAAAATCAGATTTCTTTCGAAACCCGATTTCTCCGCAACTAAGCCTCGTAAGAGGTTGCGGTTTTCAATTCCTGACTGACAATAAACAGACCTTTCCATCGATGTACACCACTTTACAAAATTCGAGAAAAAAATTTTTAGTGAAAAATTGAAAAAACTTATGATGCCGGCATCATTTAAAAGTTTAAAAATCAGATTTCTTTCGAAACCCGATTTCTCCGCAACTAAGCCTCGTAAGAGGTTGCGGTTTTCAATTCCTAACTGACAATAAACAGACCTTTCCATCGATGTACACCACTTTACAAAATTCGAGAAAAAAATTTTTAGTGAAAAATTGAAAAAACTTATGATGCCGGCATCATTTAAAAGTTTAAAAATCAGATTTCTTTCGAAACTTGATTTCTCCGCAACTAAGCCTCGTAAGAGGTTGTGGTTTTATATTCCTAACTGACAAGTACACCACTTTACAAAATTCGAGAAAAAAATTTTTAGTGAAAAATTGAAAAAACTTATGATGCCGGCATCATTTAAAAGTTTAAAAATCAGATTTCTTTCGAAACCCGATTTCTCCGCAACTAAGCCTCGTAAGAGGTTGCGGTTTTCAATTCCTGACTGACAATAAACAGACCTTTCCATCGATGTACACCACTGTCCACTTTACAAAATTCGAGAAAAAAATTTTTAGTGAAAAATTGAAAAAACTTATGATGCCGGCATCATTTTAAAGTTTAAAAATCAGATTTCTTTCGAAACCCGATTTCTCCGCAACTAAGCCTCGTAAGAGGTTGTGGTTTTATATTCCTAACTGACAAGTACACCACTTTACAAAATTCGAGAAAAAAATTTTTAGTGAAAAATTGAAAAAACTTATGATGCCGGCATCATTTAAAAGTTTAAAAATCAGATTTCTTTCGAAAATTGATTTCTCCGCAACTAAGCCTCGTAAGAGGTTGCGGTTTTCAATTCCTAACTGACAATAAACAGACCTTTCCATCGATGTACACCACTTTACAAAATTCGAGAAAAAAATTTTTAGTGAAAAATTGAAAAAACTTATGATGCCGGCATCATTTAAAAGTTTAAAAATCAGATTTCTTTCGAAACTTGATTTCTCCGCAACTAAGCCTCGTAAGAGGTTGCGGTTTTCAATTCCTGACTGACAATAAACAGACCTTTCCATCGATGTACACCACTTTACAAAATTCGAGAAAAAAATTTTTAGTGAAAAATTGAAAAAACTTATGATGCCGGCATCATTTAAAAGTTTAAAAATCAGATTTCTTTCGAAACCCGATTTCTCCGCAACTAAGCCTCGTAAGAGGTTGCGGTTTTCAATTCCTGACTGACAATAAACAGACCTTTCCATCGATGTACACCACTGTCCACTTTACAAAATTCGAGAAAAAAATTTTTAGTGAAAAATTGAAAAAACTTATGATGCCGGCATCATTTTAAAGTTTAAAAATCAGATTTCTTTCGAAACCCGATTTCTCCGCAACTAAGCCTCGTAAGAGGTTGTGGTTTTATATTCCTAACTGACAAGTACACCACTTTACAAAATTCGAGAAAAAAATTTTTAGTGAAAAATTGAAAAAACTTATGATGCCGGCATCATTTAAAAGTTTAAAAATCAGATTTCTTTCGAAACCCGATTTCTCCGCAACTAAGCCTCGTAAGAGGTTGCGGTTTTCAATTCCTGACTGACAATAAACAGACCTTTCCATCGATGTACACCACTGTCCACTTTACAAAATTCGAGAAAAAAATTTTTAGTGAAAAATTGAAAAAACTTATGATGCCGGCATCATTTTAAAGTTTAAAAATCAGATTTCTTTCGAAACCCGATTTCTCCGCAACTAAGCCTCGTAAGAGGTTGTGGTTTTATATTCCTAACTGACAAGTACACCACTTTACAAAATTCGAGAAAAAAATTTTTAGTGAAAAATTGAAAAAACTTATGATGCCGGCATCATTTAAAAGTTTAAAAATCAGATTTCTTTCGAAACCCGATTTCTCCGCAACTAAGCCTCGTAAGAGGTTGTGGTTTTATATTCCTAACTGACAAGTACACCACTTTACAAAATTCGAGAAAAAAATTTTTAGTGAAAAATTGAAAAAACTTATGATGCCGGCATCATTTAAAAGTTTAAAAATCAGATTTCTTTCGAAACCCGATTTCTCCGCAACTAAGCCTCGTAAGAGGTTGCGGTTTTCAATTCCTAACTGACAATAAACAGACCTTTCCATCGATGTACACCACTTTACAAAATTCGAGAAAAAAATTTTTAGTGAAAAATTGAAAAAACTTATGATGCCGGCATCATTTAAAAGTTTAAAAATCAGATTTCTTTCGAAACCCGATTTCTTCGCAACTAAGCCTCGTAAGAGGTTGCGGTTTTCAATTCCTAACTGACAATAAACAGACCTTTCCATCGATGTACACCACTTTACAAAATTCGAGAAAAAAATTTTTAGTGAAAAATTGAAAAAACTTATGATGCCGGCATCATTTAAAAGTTTAAAAATCAGATTTCTTTCGAAACCCGATTTCTCCGCAACTAAGCCTCGTAAGAGGTTGCGGTTTTCAATTCCTGACTGACAATAAACAGACCTTTCCATCGATGTACACCACTTTACAAAATTCGAGAAAAAAATTTTTAGTGAAAAATTGAAAAAACTTATGATGCCGGCATCATTTAAAAGTTTAAAAATCAGATTTCTTTCGAAACCCGATTTCTCCGCAACTAAGCCTCGTAAGAGGTTGCGGTTTTCAATTCCTAACTGACAATAAACAGACCTTTCCATCGATTGACACCACTTTACAAAATTCGAGAAAAAAATTTTTAGTGAAAAATTGAAAAAACTTATGATGCCGGCATCATTTAAAAGTTTAAAAATCAGATTTCTTACGAAACTTGATTTCTCCGCAACTAAGCCTCGTAAGAGGTTGCGGTTTTCAATTCCTAACTGACAATAAACAGACCTTTCCATAGATGTACACCACTTTACAAAATTCGAGAAAACATTTTTTAGTGAAAAATTGAAAAAACTTATGATGCCGGCATCATTTAAAAGTTTAAAAATCAGATTTCTTTCGAAACCCGATTTCTCCGCAACTAAGCCTCGTAAGAGGTTGCGGTTTTCAATTCCTGACTGACAATAAACAGACCTTTCCATCGATGTACACCACTTTACAAAATTCGAGAAAAAAAATTTTAGTGAAAAATTGAAAAAACTTATGATGCCGGCATCATTTTAAAGTTTAAAAATCAGATTTCTTTCGAAACCCGATTTCTCCGCAACTAAGCCTCGTAAGAGGTTGTGGTTTTATATTCCTAACTGACAAGTACACCACTTTACAAAATTCGAGAAAAAAATTTTTAGTGAAAAATTGAAAAAACTTATGATGCCGGCATCATTTAAAAGTTTAAAAATCAGATTTCTTTCGAAACCCGATTTCTCCGCAACTAAGCCTCGTAAGTGGTTTCGGTTTTCAAATTGTAACTGACAATAAACAGACCTCTCCATCGATGTATACCACTTTACAAAATTTGAGAAAAAAATTTTTCACTAAAAAAATCTTTTTTTTGGGTATTCTTCCAAGAGGTTTTTTAAATTTTTTAAGGGCCAAAAATAACGGTAGTTAGGTACATGCCGTACAAGTTTTTAATTTTTTTAGCTATCGTATTTTTGTTCTCTTAAAAACGTTTTCACCTTTTTTTTAATTCAGTTTTTTTTTTACAAAACGGCTAACATTTTATACAATTATTTTTTCGAGGACTGGTTTAAAATTTTCCATACAAAAATTAATATTTTTGTCCATTTCAAATTCATCCTCTAAATATAAGCTTTAAAATACAAATAAATGGGATGCTATTGTTTTGTTTTTTCCAAAAAACCCTCTAAAAATATCCTCGAAGTCCAGTGGATTTTTTAAAATCGGATACAATTTTTGTTTTTGGTTTTGTTTGCTCTAATTCACCCTATTACAAGAGTGAGATGTGATGTGTAGGCTTCCTGAGATTCCTTTGGGACCACAAAAGCTGTATACTTACTGTAAGGCCCTTAGAAATCCAATTTTATAAGAAAGTTTTCTTTTAAACGAACAGAAAGTACTGCAGAGACTTTCATACACTTATTATTCTCCAAGACGCACACCGGGCAAAATCCCGGTTGCCCGGTGGCCCAATGCGCCCCAGTATTGACGGTATTTTTAGTTTTACCCAATTTAACCATTGGGTAAAAGCTAAAATTTAAAAATATGTATATGAAATTTTTTTAATATCGAATTCTAATTTTCGTTTTTATTATCCCATTTCATCCTATAAATGCTAAATTCTAACCATTATGTTCTGAGATGTTCTGGAAACCCTACGATTACATATAAAGCTTTTTGTAAAGGCAGAAATCCATTTTATTTTTTTTTTTTTATAAATCAATTGTTTTAGTTAATAATTTTTGAAAAATTAATTATCAAACTCAAAATTTAAAAAAATATGAAAACGAATGTTTTCAAACTGATTTTTTTCAAAATTCTACATTATGTATTTTGAAATATTTTTGTTTCTAACATATAATGCTCATAGATATTAATTTTGAGTCAAAACTAGAAACTTGATGCCCAATTAATCTCCCCGCTTTTACCATAGTAAGGTACCTAATTAAAATTTTAATTAAAAAAAAAATCTGACTAATTGGGCACCTATGGACGTATGTATATACATACATACATTACATACATACATAATGGTCATAAAATTTTATATTAAAATTTCAGTTTTTATTTTATTTTATACCTACAAACCTGCACACTGATGACAATGAGTACGTACTATTTTTATAAAATTTGTGGTAATACCAACCAAAACTTCGCGAATTAACTTCTGTATACCGCAGCTGATGTTCACTATTTGAGGACATTTTTTTTTTCATAAGATTGTTGGTAACTCCATATTTTTTGTCAAAATGACCCTATACCTAAACATCTTTAATGTAATAACTTTAAACTAAAAGTTTTTTCGTCAGAATCTCATATCTGTTGATTATTCTCTTTGAATTCCATTTCAATTTTTATTATTATCCATTTAAAGTACGTATGAAATATTATTTGAACACACTTACGTCATACCTATGAAAAAAAAAATTTATTGAAATCGGTGAAACCGTTAAAATTAACGAATCTTTGCCAGACTTCGTTAGAGCAACAGACAACAGTAATTTTTCCATTCACTGTTTCGTTAGATTAAAAAAAAAATTATAATTAATATTTTTTTCGATTTGTCATCACGAGACCTTCTAAGTTCCACAAAGTGGGAGTTCTCCCCTGCGGCCTCATCACGTAAAAAGAAAACGATCTAATGATATCGTTTTGAAGATAGATATGTTTATTTTATTTACAGATATGAGAGATTGTAGAAACGAAAGCGTTCGGTCGTTTTCGTTTTACGTGATAAAGTTGGTGTCAGAATGACAGTTCTTGTTTTGAAAAGAGAAAATTTGGATTTAAATCCAAAATCGAAACCTCAGAGGGACTAGCACGTAACTTTGGTACACTCGAGTATATTAGTACAAATCGAAGATAGGCAGTTCCTAATTTAACTCGGTCGACTGTTTTCGTTTCGATTGAACTCGTTGTATCAAGTTACATTCTGGTACCTCTGGAGCGATCACATGTATCTACATAATTGTTTATCTACTTATGTTGTAAATCAAAACCCCCATTAGACAAAATAATTCTTGATTTGAATTTAGAATCGAAACCAATATCATCGCCCAGTTAAAATCATAACTAATTGTTTAATTTGTTTAGAGTTTATTTTTTTTTTGTATTTTCTATAAAATCTATAGTTGAACTTTTTGCAAATCCTTTACATAAAAAAAATAGTTGGTAATACCTACTTCATAGGTTTTTGAATTCATTCCGACTATACAGCATTGTTTGTCCCACTGTAGTTCACTTTCTAAGTTTTTTCCTGAAGAAGATATCAGCTACTACAACGTATATCGCCACTACCACATCTCTTTTTTACTAATAATATTTATTGTTTTGTTGAAACATCTTACCGGATACGCCTCACTTTATTTTTGTTGATGTAATCTTGTTTGTTTACTTTTTTTCCCTTTGAATTGAAAGAATATTAATGATTTTTGTTCTGTCTGGGTTTTTCAATAAATTGTTTATTCTAATAAAATGTGAACAATACAAATAGAAACAAAAAAATATTTACATTAAAATAAAATAAAAAAACTAAATAAAATTGAAGTAGAATCTTAAACAGACCTTAAATAACAAAGATAGGTAGGTACATAGCTATATTTAAAATAACTAAGTATAATTTAACATATTTTGTTTTTGAAAGAAAATAACAATAATTTTAGGACATCATAGGTATTAAATATCATGGTCACAATTAAAATTTATATTTGGTAACATTTTGACTTCACATATGTAGGTATGTATATAATCCTTATAGGTAAATAATTATATTAAATAAAATAATTTTTTTGATTAAACAAATCAGATTCTACACATAAATTATGGGATAGTTAGTGTTAGTTTTTTAGTTTTAGTAGTAGTTTAACCGGCTTTTTGGGTAAGTTTGGATTTTTGGTACGCCTCATACGCTTCTACCTCTTTCTTTTCCTTCCTTTCGTTGCGACGTTCGAAATCTAGTCTATGTGAGATTATACGTTCTACGATTCGTTCTGTCGTCATTGTATTTTCAGAATCGATAAGCATGAAGATGCCCTTGGTCTTCGGAATGGCGTATGGATCCATTATGCCACGCTCTAATGCGATTGGCGTCTGACCATGACACACCACATCGACACTGAAATGATCGATTAAATCCTCTGTCACACAGTAGGGCGCACCGATTACCACTTCATTGACGTACTTGCACGCCAAGACACTGAGCACACGCTCATGTAGATTCATAATTGGATAGTTACTACCTTTGTACTCGTTCACAACTGGGTCGGTGTGAAGTCCAACAATGATATAATCACCGTGTTGCTTCGCTTTCTCCAGGAAGTCCAAGTGTCCCACATGGAACAGGTCAAATGCACCAGCAACATAAACTATTCTGTCGTTGGGCTTCGGCGATTTGCCATCGCTGAATTGAATGATTTTCTGGGTTGTTGGCAGGAATTGGCTGCACCCGGTCCAAGGACTCGACGCTGTTGAATCTTGTCCCATATTCGATGAGCCCTCTTTCTCAATGGAGTACTCCTTCGAGCCCTGATGGAAGTGATTCTTGGTGAGTAAAAGCATTCTTCCCACCAAATCTGTCGTTGACACGCCAGCAGTGCGCTTGACTTCTTGATATCGGTTTGCTGCCTTCACCAGATGATAAGTGTCAATGCCATCAGCTGTCATAGTAAGATCGTCGCCATGTACACAGAAATCACATTCGTACTCATCGAGTGTTTCCAAGGTGGTCACATATGGGGCGCCTTCGATAACCTCGTCGACCCACTTAATACCACGTACCATTTTGTAGCGTTCTTCCTGTGTAAATACCGGAGGTCCCTTGTGTTGGGTTATTTCTTCGTCGGTATGGACGCCGACAATTAGTTTATCACCGAGGGCCTTAGCTTGCCGCAGAGAATTCGCATGACCAAAGTGGACCATATCATAACAGCCATCACACCATACACGAATTTCATTTTTTCTGCCGTCATCGTTTTCTTTTGCCCTCTCAGCACCAAGTTCACTCATTTCGAATCTGTGATTAATTTATTTAAGACACTTCTGACTACACAAAAATTTATTAAAAATAGGTATTTTAATTTTGTCTATAAAACTAGTTGCACAAATATAAAGAACTTTCAAGTATTCTGTTATCAAAAACGATTAACATACAATTGAATTAGAAAAACTTTAAAAAGTATCTGACCACTCGCACTAGAAATTCTTAAATGAATGGAAAAATATTCAATAAAAATAAAGCAAAATAATTTTTTTTTTCTATTCCCTTCGACTTGACTACTGTGATAGTATTGATCTTTTCAACTTTGCGGAACGAGATATGAAATAAAACTGAGACTGCGCAGTGTGTGTGTATTCGTTCGCCAAACTGCGATACTAGACTTCAACAAAGTGACAGCCAGAATAGGGTTGCCAGTAGTATAAAAAGTTTGTGGCGTGTTGATTGTGGAACTCATAATCAATTCCGCGTAAAAAGAAGTAGGTTCAATAAAATGTCCGTCATTTACTTTGAGTTTTGCTAAATGAGAAGTAAACAGAATGTGTCGTAATGGAAATTATGTGTTTTCACTTTCATTGGTCGTGTGGAAGTATGATTTTGTTGTTTTTTCCTTTCTGTTTCTGTCGATGTTTGTCGTTTTCAATCGATAATTCCACTAAGACGTGTTCGTAAGTTTTGCACGTAATTTCGTTCAAGTTTGGTATCTCATTTCGAAATGTAATTTTGTATGCGACATGAGATTTTCGAATCGAACTTTCAACGAAATTTCCTAATTTTCCCTAATGAAAACGTAATTTAATTTTGCCGCCGGAGGTGAGGATATTTTTTAATAGACGCAGAGCAGATGGTGACTCTTTTCGAGATTTAAGACAGCAAAATTTGTCTGACTTAACTTTGACACTGATTATAGGTTTGTTTTTTAACTTGCCCAAGGCTGCCAGATTCTACTAGTTTTTTGGACTAAAATTATTAGAAATGGGCAATTTTGTGAAGTAAACGAATAATGTTTATATCTTTTAAACGGTATTACTTTTTACTATCAAGAGATTATTAAAACCTTAAAGACTGTTAAAATCTATAACCAGCCAAAACACAAATCTAAGTCACTACGCAGAATCGAATAAATATTTAAAATTGCAAACAGATGAAACTGGCAACCCTAACACACAGCTCGCATCGTTGTATTATAGCCAGGCCTGCAACTAGAACTTTGCTTGGAAGGGGATATTGGAAACAAAAACAAAAATGATTTTTTTTTAAATGACCTTGCACCAAGGCTAAAAACTTTATTATAGGTATAATCAATCATGGCTCATGGATCAGAAAATGAGATAATAAATAAATTAATTGATTAAAACAATATGTATGATTTTAAATCTGAGTAGGTAGGTAAGTTATAAAGTAGTTTGTTGTCATAGCTACCTGCCTACTTTTTATATTTTGTAATAGAAAAATATTATAAGTAGGGAATTGCGGCCTTGAAAAGAATGTTTGTTTTGAAATTATTTACCAAATAATATTTTACTTCCTTCCAGCTTTAGGCAAAGTAATATGTTTCCGCAGACACATCTTTGGAGCATTTGAAATGCTTACGTATGGTGTTCAAAATAAAAAATCAATTAATTTTATTGTATTGGAAATATATTTATCTATGTATATCTCTTCATAAATAATTGATATTGTCGCTCTTCTAGAGTAGTTACTTCATTTATTGTGATTGTGATTTGTGAATCATTACTATTCCACAAAAACAAATCGAAAACAAACGACCTTGCATTTATAAGAACACAAAACCTTTTATTCTAGAGAGGTATGCAACCCCTTAAGAATTACATTGTGCTACGCGGCTGTTGTGGCTGAATGTGTGTGCGCAACCCAACCAACGAGATTTTTTTTCGTATTTCCGGGCAAAAAATTGATTAAAAAAAAAATACAACTGTCTGTGTTTTGTTCTTATCATCAGACCTAAGGCAAAATTGTGTAACATTTGTCTGAATTCTTGGGAAATTAAATACACACATTGGTTGTGTGTACTTGCTCATAGATGTTTATGTGATTAATAACTGCCCCGCGGGCTGCGAACATTAGTGGTTACAATATTAGGTAGGTACCTGTGTCATAATTTTATTCTTTAAATATTTTGATTGTCTGTCATAAGTCATGACTCATGAGCAGTGAGAATTGGTGCCAAGAATTAAAGGAAAGTTTTCACATTGGACTCCCAGGATTTGAAAAAAAAAAAATTAAAAAAACCTGATTCACTTGACTATCTAATATCTATCTATCTCTTTCTTATCATAAGCAAGGATTGAAAATTGAAATAAAATAAATAGACGTTAAAATGAGTCACGCGTACCTACCTACCTATAGATACGCTACTCATATAAATCGAGCATTACCTTTACACACGACAAACTGTAGATACAAGATACAAAGCAGGTAAATAATGCTCACTATGCTTTGTGAATTGTGACGTCACAATCACCTGGTTTTCTAATGAGAAACGAATAAAAGATGATTGTGACGTCACAGGAATGCCAAGATGGCAGCTTGGGAGTATTTTATGAACACATTTTATGTAACTTTTAGTTATACATATTATATATGTATGTACATACATAGCTACGGCCTACAGTGGTTTGGTTTGTATGAGAAAGCAGACAAAAGTCTGTTAAATCTGACCCATTTAGAGATTTTTATAAAATTTGGCACACGTGTTTAGATCTTAGAGCATATATTATATGGAGTGCTTGTTCCTATACCTCATGCATACCTAGTACCTAGTGCCTGAAGCCGTGGTAGGGGGCACATGTTTACTTTCAGTGACCACTTAAAGTTCAATTATCAGTCATAATTTTTTTATATTTTCTCTTGAATTTTGTATTATTTGTACCTATGAATTTTTTCTACAAATTTGCAAATTTGCTGCGCTGGCTATGCATAGCAATGAATAAAACACACCTAGAGTTGTACAAATAATTTCTACATCAAAGTAACATTAAACTAATTAAACGTTGATTTAGTTAATAAAATTAAGGTTTTATTAACAAAAGTTAAAAATATTAAATTAAAAAAAGCTTATCAAAAACCACAATTATTGGCACCCTGATACAATTATTGTCAACCCAAGACTACAATTATTGGCACCCTTCAAAACAGACCAAAAATTATGTTTAATCAATGGTTTACTGTTTTATTCATACATTTAAGAAGTTTTATTTTAAATAAAAAGTAAAAGATAAATAATGGTAATAATATAAATTAATAAATGAATGAATACAAATGTATATTTTAAGAGGAACTTTGATTTACTTAATATTGCTTTTTATTTTATATTTATTTAGTTAAAAAAATAAAGATTATCAAGCATATAGGTAGCTAGCTATAACAAATGCATAAAAACAGATGGAAAATAAACAAACAAATTATTTAATTCGTTTCAAATTATAAAAATTAAAATAATAAAAATAACGGTTGAATGATACAACTATATTGGCACTTATAAAAGTACAACTATTGGCAGTGTCAATAGTTGTAGCTGCATAGGATACAATTATTGGCACCCCCCTGCCAATAATTGAACCCTAGTTTTTTTTGGACCCAAACAAACAAATAACTTTTTTAACAAAATATATTTGAAAACAACTTATTAAATATATTATTATTGTAAATAAAAAAAGTTTTCATTAAACAATATGAAAGAAAGTAGAGAAAACAAACTTACAAAATTGTGTGTCCTTAACGAAAACAATGGAAATTTCGATGTTTTTTTTTTGTCGAACGTGTTAAACTCTTTCACTTATAAATCAAAACTGGGAACGAAATTATCCATACTTAAGACATAATAATGTGATAAAAATATGCAAGTTGGAAACAAAAAATAAATCGACCAATTCGGACAAAGGGGTATTGAGAAAATCACTATTGAATGATGGGGTGCCAATAGTTGGGTCAAAAATTTGGGGTGCCAATAGTTGTAGTCGGTACGCTTGATGTTAATTTAATTTTACAGCTATAATATACCTACCTATAATAGTCGGAAGATGTGAATTATTTAGGTACCTACTAATAAATGATTAAACATATAGGTATGTAAATAAGTTACATACATAGGTACATTGTACATATTTAGGTAGGTACCTATATTGCCAAAAACAAGAGAAAAAACAAAAACAATTAAATGTGAAACATCCCTACTTTGTTTAAAAAAGTTCTGATTTCTTAAACGTACCTACCCAATTACAACGTAATGTGTGACACGTAGCGTATTAAACATAAAGCTGTTTACACATCAAAAACTCAGTTTTGAAAAATTTGTTGAAAAAAAAAACAGTTACCAAACAGGCATACCTAGGTAGTAGGTACTATAATGGTGGTTGGCGAGAACAGAGTTCTTGTAGATGAAATTGTAATAGATTTTTTTAAAGTATTTATAGCACTAAACGTAAATACCTAGCAGTTTTGATTTTTTTTTATAAATAAGAACTTTTAATTCGTGAATCAAATTATATAAGTATCAACGTTTAAGTTCATTTGTGAATCATAAGATAACTTAGCATTTTTTAATTAACAGGGTTGTAAATATTTTGTTATTTAGTGAGTGTTAACTACACCTTTGAACCGAGGATATACCTATATAATAAATAATATACATACATATATGTATATGTTCTTATTATACATATATGTATGTACCTATGTAGATACCTATTTTTTTCTCAAGAAATCTAGCTTTTACGACAGTTTAGGTTCAGGCTGAGATAAACTAATATTACCTATGTACCAACATAGTACTTATCTACATATTATACATACATAGTATACCTACATTATAGACATTATTAAATTAAATAATTATGATTATTTATGATGATTATTTTACGATTCAAACAAATGATGTGGAAATCTATGACGAACGTTGTCATTTTTTTGTTAATGAATGAGAATACATTTTTTTTTAAATTTATAGTCTTTGTTTTGTTGTTGTTGTTGTCATTTTTTGTTAAATTTCTGCTACAAATACTAATATATGTACATATTGTGTTAATCATACATATGGAGACGATTTAATTCTTATCACTTAAACATATACTGACAATATAAAGCGAGGCAACAAGTGTACCTAACTAAATAACAATATTATGGTGGCGTGATCTCCAGCTGATGTTGGTGGAACTCATTATGAGATATGATATGAGTCAGACAGTAGACAGTTAGATATATTATAGTGTAGGTAGGTATAATAGGTATGTAGGTATATGTATTTTGTTTTGCTTTTCAAGTACCTACCTCGAGTGTCGATGACGACGTTATTTTATTGTATGGTAGGTTAGGTTAGGTAAGTATAATTCTTAAAAATATATCGTAAATTGCAAACTGGGACATCCCCTCTAATAAAAGGCATTATAAATTAATGATACAATTGTTACAAATCTATTATTTATTTTTGAGTTAAACTGTTGAAAAGGTTATACCTACGTATCTATCTATCATAGTTTAATTTTTTGACAGCAAATACTTACGTAGGTATAAGACTAATTTTTTACTCACTTTTTAGGGACAAAAGTATTAGTTTCGTGCAAAAATAATTTAATTCAAGTTGTCTTAATTAAAATTTGGTATTTTCTCACCAAACCATAAAATCGGTTTTTGGCAACAAGCATTCATTCACACTAGGTATTCGTCACGAAATTTATGTTAGATGAACTGAACTTAGCAAAAATAGCGTATTGACAAAGGCCCTCACTATAGTCAACTGATGAGTCCAAGTGAGATCGCCGGGACGAAACGCCTATTTTTGTAGGACTTAAAGGCCGTTAAAAGCTATTTTGAATAAATATTTTAACGTTTTCTTTGGACGTTCCAATGATTTTGGCAGATGAAGGCGCGGATCCTGGGCCACGGGAAACCGGGATTTTGCCCGGTGGGCTGTGTCTGCAGTAGTTTTAGGTCTTTTACAAGAAGACTTTCTTATAAAAATTGATTTCTGGGGGCCTTATAGTAAATATACAGCTTTCGTGGCCCCAAAGAATCTCAAGAAGCCTATACACAGCTCTGTTAGGGACCCCCCATAATGAGGATAAGGCTGCTGGGTTTATTTTGATGAAATTTATAGTTTAGCTTATGGGGCCTCCACACTGATTACTATTGAGCTATTGTTAGCCCAAGGGGGCCCTCACAGTAATCTCAGAAAATTTAATCAAAAATAATATAGTTGTGGTTCCTTCACTAAATATTGAGCTATTGTGGCTCCATTGCAATTGGTAACCTAATGAGGCCCCCAAATTACTCCTAGTAAACTTTATTTTCTATAATTACTACGATATTTTGATTGCTGTGAGTAATATAGTTTCAAAGTTTTGGTAGAAGTATAGGCAACACCAATTACCTATAATTATTTTTTAGCTCAAATATACATATCTTATAGAAATTTCGGGGCAGACAATTTATTGCTTCAATTACACAACGATACAATTTTTTACCGTCGTTTTCGGAGCTAATTTTTGTTCAATTCTGCTCATTTTACTATTTTGCGGCCCTTTTTCTTAAAGTCCCGGGAAGCCCTTTGACTCCCAGTCTGCCCCTTGACAGGTATAAAATTTTTGTATCAATGCAATAGGCTATTTAGGAAAATAAGATCTCTTTTTCTTAAAGTCCCGGGAGGCCCTTTGACTCCCAGTCTGCCCCTTGACAGGTATAAAATTTTTGTATCAATGCAATAGGCTATTTAGGAAAATAAGATCTCAGCAATCTCAGTAACGTGTCTGAACAGGATTCCTCAGTAAAATTTCTTAGCTTTGCTGTGGAAATTCTGAGGGACAAAATCTTGGTGATATCATTTTTCTAAACATGTTAAATATTTCAGATAATAAATTTCTGAAAGAATAATCACTTAAGCATTTAATATAGCACTTTTTTCACTTTTTTGAACAGGTGTTCGGGGCGAGCTATGAATGACTCATCAGGAACCCCTAGGTTTTTTCTCAGGACAAGAACTCAAAGCTGTTAAAATTTAATTCAGCTGTTGAAAGTTTGTCATGAAAGGGTAGCTTCAATAAGTTGGTGTAGAGAATTTTGATGACAAATTTCGATGTTTAAGCCTAGATATACTCAGTTCGAGATAAATTTTATTTCTTATACAATTTTTTTCCCAGGACAAATTATGTCTCGGATTTTCCTCAAACTGTACCTCAAAAGTCTTCACATAATTTTTCCAAGACAAATAATGTTCGAAGCATTATTTTGCTAGACAAAATGTTGACGTTTCATGAATATCACGGTTTTTATCAACCAAAAACATATTTTCGTTTTAGCATTTCCAATATTGAAAGGTATTATGTGAATGATGATCAAAGAAACAGAAAATAAAACATAAAGCAAAGTCACGGGAATATAGATTATATAAAACAGCTGTTTTCACTTAGTCATTGGCGTATAAGCTTATAGGAAAGGGTTCAAGAGTGCCAAATACTATATAAGAGCGGTAACATATTTGAAAGCATGAAAATATACTAAATGTTCATAGAAATTATTTTTCTATGAAAACATTTACTCGGAGTAAAGGCTGCAAACCCTTTTTGTACTGATTTTGTTGTTATTTTAATATTGCAGTGTAGATTTACAAAATCCAAAAAAATATTGTCAGCTACGTTACTGCCCTTTTTTAAATTTTAGTTTTATCTCTACATCTTCAAAATTTGTCTTGAGCAAACAAATGTAGAGATACAATTTAGTTTTACTCGATCTCCGACCTCCGTACTAGGCTATATGTCGTTGATAATTTTATTATTTATTTGTTTCATGTGGTTATATAGACGAAATGGCAAAGTATACAAAAAGGAAATTAAAAAAAAAAACCCGAGCATCCCTGAGTTTTTTGATAATTGATTGACATTCCCCAGGTCAATCATGGGGCAGAGAATATCGAACAAACCTTTTAAGTCCGCGTTCATATTTATTTGTAAAAATTAAATTAATTCTAATAATTTAAATAAGGTTTTTTTTTAATTAATTTATTTAAAGTTTTATTTTTGTCACTAATGAAGTTAATTTATCGAACGGAAAAGTTAAAATTTAAAACTGAATTTTATACACCAAATGAAAACTCATAAAATTATTTATCAGCTGTATATAATTCTCATAACGACTTGACTTCCCGCCTGAAGAATTATATAGGAGCTACGATGAATTATTTTAAAAATCCCTGCTTACAATTTAAAATATATACTTACCGAAAAACTTAAAAGGAAGCTTTTCATACATACATACGTATAGTTATGTACCTGTTATTCGTATCAAAATTGAAACAAATTACTTGTTCCATTAGCGTTTTATATGTACCTACCTACATACCTACCTAAAGTCATAAAAATCCAACGAAAGGTAATCAAAATTTTAAAAGTCCTCCATCATCATCTCTTGATTATTATTAAAATCCTCAGCTTCATTTTGTAAAAAGAAGAAATAAAAGAATATAACAACAAAATTCATTTCGATCTTAAAGCCACATAAGCTCCTGGTTATTCAATATTTACAGACACCATCATTGAACTCTATATAGGGCTTATAGAACAAGAAAAATAAAAAAAACATATATTTTTTAATTAAATCCCTTTCAAGACGTTCGTTCGATGGATGGAAAAACCGCCTCCAAGTACATTAGTCCAAGTGCTCCCAGAACCATAAAAGCTATATGAAGTTGAAGGAATAACAAAATAAAAAAAAAATCCTCAACTTATTACTGTGTAACTTTTGCCACGGATATTAGTAGCAGCCATTGAGACGTCTGGGAAGTTCGAGACGACCAACGATGACGACGACGAAGAAATACGGACATGCATATACATATAGTGGCTTCAGGTGCTGGACCGGATGGCAGGGCAATCCTTCCGGGTGAATTATGGGTGATTTTGGATTTTTCCAATTTTCTTTTTCCACTTCTGGTTCTTTTGTATCGATTTCCATTGGTATTTGTATCATCAATATTCCATGGAATCTGTAATTCATTGAAAGTTAAACAACCATACTCTGTGGATAACGGTCTGAAGACTGAAGCTGTAGGAGGCTCTGGACGGGGTGTTGTAGTTTTTCCTCTATTCTCTGGCGCATCGCGCCAAGGATCCATGAATATTTCCAGACGACGATGACAGCAGTATTGGGTTGAAGTTGGGGATTGGGGTGCTATGTGTAAGATGCATCAGCAAAAGGGAAGAGGAAGGACTGGAAGGACTTACACGGGATATGATGGGAGTCAGGGTAGATTCATGCAACTTGTATATAGGTACCGGTTTATCCATATATTTTATATGAATGGAATCCAATTTTCCACTGATTGATCTTACACGACCGCATATCAAGTCGGTGGCTTTTTTGTGGCCGGCATAGGTAATGGCAAAGTGAATGGGTGGCCTTGCCAGTGCAAGCTAGGCCAAGGATACGGAGGGAATCAGATATATGTACATACATATGGCAACGGATATTGGCGGAACAGTCTGTGTTGCTGCATATCGGAGCCCATCATCATCAAACTCTGCAATTCTGTTCGATTCCACACAGTGAAGTTGGCAGTCAGTCAATCTCGAGAAATGTTTGGAGTTTGGGAAGTGAATATGAAATGAGGTGCATATATATATATGTATAGTCGTCTGGCATCCATTCATGCAGCAAGGCAAATAAACACAAACATCGATGTGGACTCAAGGTATCTGGGCTGGGTTATTCGATGCCCAGATGGGGCTGAGGAGAGGCATACATATATGCACCTAATTGACTTTAACATCAGGTCGAGGGAACGATGTATAGGAGGCGATATTGAATAGTTGATTCATTCAAAACCCCTATACCCTGGATGTGAGTCCTGACATCAATGCCGGACCTAAAGTGAATAAAGTCCAGAAAATATAACGGTAAGTTTCGTTCAATATTTGCCTACGAGTTAATTTCAATTCAGCCTTCACAACATACAACTCACAAAAGTCAGTAGGGGTTCGTGTTGGTTTTTTTGTTGTTCTTGTTGTATATATTGTCCCTCCCACTATTCCATAGGGATATGTTGCTGTCCTTTATAGAGATTGGATCGCAACGTTCATAGGGAAGAAGAAAAACAAACTCTATGGTACAGACTGGCCTGTTTATGTTTGTTGGTTTAATTCATTAACAATAATTGAGGGTTTTGAATGGCTGTGAAAAAAATGAAATTTATATGCTTCACGTTGAAGTCACTTTGCACTTTAGAGATGGAGCAGATGAAGCCTTTATATATAGGAGTCGATGCCATTGTCACCGACGCATTTTTCACAATTAAAATTGCTCGCTTTATTCCACTTCGCTGCCATATTATATAACAAATCACCACATGAGAGAAGGAATGGTCGTAAATAAATAATAAAACAAAGAAAAAAAGTTCATAATAGGATAATTTTGTTTTATAAAAAAAAATAAAAAAAATTTCCCATACCGGGAATCGAACCCGGGCCTTCTGGGTGAAAGCCAGATATCCTAGCCACTAGACCATATGGGATATAAAAATTATTGTGACTAATTTGAAACAGATTGTTTAGGTACAATTGTAAGTCTCCGTAAATAATCTAAATGGCAAAATACAAAATCACTATAGCTGAAGTGATGACATACTTATTAAGTTTTTCAGATGGTTTTCGAAGTGTAAAGAAAAGAGTCAACATTTCTGAAAGAAAAATAAAAAAACACAAAGAAAAAAGAGATGAGTATATGTATTATATTATAGGGCTTGGATATTTATGTGCTAAAAAACACAAAATAAGTGCAATAGTATATTTTTAATAGTTTTTCAGGCTCTCATCTTCGTAACAGTTCAACGTCAATATACCTATGATAAAGATATTTTTCATTTTTAAGTAGGTAAGGTATACCTACCCCTGATTTTTATTTAAAACATATTGAATTTTCAGCCTAACAGTAAAAACAATTAACTTATTTGAAATGAAACAAAAAACTATTGAAATCATTTCCTACGTCTTTATATGAATCGTTACCGATAATAAAATACGACCTATGTACGTATTTGTTAAAAAAAAAAACAAGTCAATGCTCGATAACGGATCTTTGAATCCGCAGCCATAATTATGTAGGTAGGTACCTATTTGATATTATGTTTATGCATAGTTGTACTCATATATATGTATAATAATATGTAAGTACTAGGTACATACATACCTAAAAGATTTCGGCAGCGTTGCCGAAGTGTCGCGATCGAGCTTTTATGACATGAAAATTTCATTACGAAAAAGTTCAATATGACACGCTCTTCTTATTTAAAATTTTTACTTCAAATAAGGCGAAAAAGAATTTGCACGAAAATTGGTCGAAGTTTTAGTGCATAAAACTGTCTGAAACTCTTGTTTTTTTTTGACAATACAAACAAGTTATATTTCTTCCATTTTTTTTTGTATTTCACCCCACAATTAAATTATCATATCGATTATGGAACCCGCAATATTGTATCCACCAGTTATTCGCAGAGCAGTGTTTTCTTTTAACTTTACCCATTTGTCGTGAAAAGAAAAGAACACTGTACTGAGAATCACTGCGGATCCAGTAGATATTGCGTATTCCATAATCGACGTGTATATTTTTTTAATACGATACCTATAAGAATTTGTCTTAAAAAAAACAAAATAGCACGATTTTTTAGAAAATGTTAGGGCAGCAACGCTGTTTGGGGAGAATGGGAATTTTTACCAAAAAAAATTATAATTTAATTATGTGTCTGGTCTTATCAAGCTTTATTTCCTTAAAAATAAGAATTTGCAATAAAACTTTAAACTGGACTTATACGCGTCATTTTTTATTTTCTTATCATCTGTATATAGTTACTGATTAAAAATTAAGATATGTACCTATTTCATATGAATAAATTCCTCTGCAATTATAAATGAATATGAGGTTCAAGTTCAAAGACATTAAAAGTTTCAGTTTATAAGTTTTTGAAAACGTCATTTTCGTTAAAAATGAAATTGCAGTTTGTTCTTAAACAAATATAAACAAAAAGTCAATTGTTTCAAAAGTAATAATTTAAATAACTCAGTTTACTGAAGTCATAATTTGCGATAACATTATTTGCGGCGCAACTCTGCAGTAAAAATATGGAGCTAACGACAACAATATTGAAAATCCCAGTGAGAGAGTAATCGTCAAAATATATGCTTGAAAGAATATTGACTGACGTTAAATCAAACAGATTTTGTGCAAGCAGTACTATTGCACATTTGACTTTAGCATGTATATCTGCATCAAACAATGATGATCATTTGGTGTGTTTAGAAAAATGAGATCTCAGAGAATTTTCTCACTCAAAAGGTGAGCAAGCGAATCCAAGATTTTTTTTCCTAAGAGTTTTGACAGCAAAGCTGAGAAATTTTGCTGAGGAATCCTGTTCAGGTAACTGAGATTGCTGAGATTGCTGAGATCTCCGAGATCTCATTTTCTTCAACATGCCTATTTATTGACGATGAAATTGACGTTTCTTTGACGTTTTTGGTCTTAATTCTCGAGAAAAGGGCTTTAACGATTTTGATTGAATAACGTATATGTGGTAATGAATTGAATGCAATAAAAGTACCTAATTATATGTTTAAGAATTCCTGACAAAAGTTCACATGGAAATATTTTAGAAGTCTTTGCCAAAATTAAATTATATTATATAGTCTCCGCTTTCTAGCTATAGTTAAAGGCCCAACATTTGTTCTTATATTTTGCAGACGCTTTCTTAAGAATTTTAAAATTAAAGAAAAAACTATATAAATGCGAAGAATTCTACCCACTTATGAAGTTTTTCACGATCTTTTTAAATTTTCTTTGAAAATAGGACTTTTTTAAAAATGATACCTATCGATTTGTACATTCAAATATACTCCTTTCCGATCTCGATTATCATCTATGTACATATCTCAAAAACGGCTTAAAAGATTTTGATACGAATCCTTACCTTAAATGCTTTATAAGATTGCAAATTAAATCTACGTTTCATTTATTTATCGAAAAGATCGCATAACGAAAATAGAAATTTTGAGAAATTTTGCAAAAATGTCCTTAGTTTTGAATTTATCCAAAAGACTCGCTACAAGAAGGGACAATACGTCCTATACCAACTCTTGGAGTCAATACCAGATGGGCAACCCAAGATGATACATATAAAAGAGTGCAGAAGAGTGGTTCTTTGAAGTTCAAATATTTTCAATAACAATTGCCACACACTTCACACATTGTGCCAAAAACTCATTCATACTGCAACTTCCTTCCAAAAAAACTCTTGCAATAAGCCATCAAATGTATTCGGCTTCCATTCATGTTTAATCATCCGAAAATGTGGCAAAATCCGGTACGATTTTTCCTTAATAATGTCATCATCTTCCCTTGCATTCTCGTATATAACACCCACATCTTCTTATTTTGTGTTGCAGGAACAATAGAGTCCTTCTGATTCTGAAACAAGCTTCCATGGGTGGAAGGTGATGTTGACGTTGGCAGCGGATGGTGTTGGTGAATACGATGTCGATGTCACGTGCAGATATACCATTAGCCATTTTTTGGCCCTGATTCTTTGTGTATAAGAAACAAGATGGACTCGTTGTTGACCATACACCACACATGATGGGAAAATTCATTTATAATTTTTCTCTTCTCTTGTAGTAATTTATTTATGCCCCAGACATACACAACATAAAATACAGGGGGCGTTCTTTAAAGCGGGTTCGTATACCTATATAAATTTCGAGAAAACTTTAAGAGTAGGTATAAAGGACTTGCGGTCGACCTCGAGTCTAACTAACCTAATAGAAAAATCAAACTGACGATTGCATGCACATCCGCCATTAAATGGCGACTACCACTCCCCCCCATTATATATGTATAGAAAAGGAAAAAAAACCCACAATACATCATCAACCCATTGACCTACTGTCGGGTGGCACAGCGCGGTTTTTCCACTCGAACACGACCGATAAATTTATTTATTCAAAGACCGGGTATGGGTTTAGTGCTGGTTGGAAATTCCACAGCACACAGGTGAAAGAAAAAATATTTGATGGAGTATGTATATGATACGCCACATCACTGCGCCACCCGGTGAATTCCCGCCAGACTGTCTGAAGGGGGTTCTGATTAAGATCCTTTCAGTTTGTCGAAAGGTTTGGTTCTCTTTATTTTTGTTACAATTTTCTTTTTTTTTTTTTATTTTTAAGGGAAGTTCAGTTCGGTGAGTGAATTCCGTGCTGATGATGGCTTACACGCAGCCGGGTATACCTATGTATATAGGAGCTTGGTGAGGCGTGGCACGGTCACATAATGCACTCAAATCATTTTGTGATAAGTTGAAAAATCAACATGGAAAAGCACTTCACTGGGCGAAATTGGTTGAAGTATGGGTGTATAAAAGGAGGTGTTGGATGGAGTTTGTGACAGCAAAATAGTTCCTCATTATAAGTTGTGGCCAAGCTCGATAAATAAGACGCGAAATAAAAAAAAAAATAAAAAACCAAAATGTCCTGCACATGCTGAGAGTTCAGGGTGTATATATTGTATGTACTACAACTAGGTGGCAGCACAAATGTGTGATGTAATTGTGTGTTCATGCACTTTATACCTAGTTGCACTTTAAGTGGGTGCGGGTGCAAGAACATGCAATGTGGGTATGTTATTATTATTACTTTTTGTTTTTTTTTTTCATTATTTTTATTTAATCCGGAAGGCTTTTTGCTTAACTAAATGGAAATCTGGGAGCATGGAATTGGGATTTGATTTTTTTTTGTTATTTTATTTTTGTTTTTATTTACTGACACATTGAAATGCTTTTAAGTCCTAATGAGTAATGGTTTAAAAGAAGGTAAGCAAAAAGGTATAGCTGTGGTGCTGTGGGTAAGTTTTAATTTGACCAATTAGAGAGAATTTACTTAATTTTTAATTGTGGGAAAGTATAATTCAAACATAGTTAACCACTGGAAAAATAATTTATTGAGATTAAAACCAGTCATTAATTTAAAAATAAAAGTTAATTAATATCTAGGTCATATTATTTCGATTTAGAAACGATCAATATGTGTACAATTTGTCTAAGGGAATTCAAATTTGACACTATTAATAAAAGTGATGTGCTTCGAAATAATATGTACGTTAAAGAAAAATAAATATATAGGTAGGTACCTATATTTTTTTATAACGAGAGCTTCATAATATAAGGAATTATTATTTCGATGCAAGGAAAGAGGAAATCGTAGAAATACACTAACCCGTTTTTCAAATTTCAACATTTCTTTAGGAAAATATAGAGACTTCATCTACAAAACGAATACTACATGCAGAAAAATAATCGGTTAAAAACAACGTATAACTCGTTTAAGTTATATAACAAACATGAATTAGTATATGTTTAAACTGCAAACTCACCAGGTTAAACTACACGAGGCAGTTCGATTAAAAGAATAATTTAAATCTACACACTGATTCGGTTAAAGTGTACTAAATTTTTATTAAACTATACTTCTAGGTTAGTTTGTTCAGTTTAAATAACCAATTAAGTTATATTAATGAAACAAATTAAATCGCTTATAGTTACCAATCTACTCATAGATGTGTGAAATAAAGTAAATATAATTATTTTATCCAAGCAAGCTACTTATTTAACATAAACAATCTTCAAAATTAGGAATTCTAACCATAGTTTCTCCATTAATATAACCTTTTTACGTTTTTACTTGAAACAATTGTATTTTAATCGAGTTGATTACGTTAGAATTGATATATAGTTAATTATGTTATTTTTACCCTTGACTTATTAATATTTAACACATTTTTTTAACCTATCGAAAAACCCTTTCGTTTAAAAATTATTTTTCATATTTTATTACTTCTATAGGTAGGTGTACACAAAACGCATTTTCGTTCGGAAAATGTACATGCTTAACTATTTTCTAATTCATAAATTTATTAAAACATTGATAAAAAATTAATTCATGAATTTATATTTATTGATAAATAATTAACTGCTAACTGACGTTAGGTAGCAAATCTTAACTAAAATCTACTACATTCAACAAGAACTCTGGTGTAGCCAATGGTTATTATTTTTTCCGTAAACATTTACTTTCTCATAAAGTGTGAACCGCTGCACACATACTTTCTTATTTGAACTTGTAAATAACATAATATGTGTCACAAGCGTTTGTTTTCTTTTTATCTATAGTCGTTGGCAAAAGAATTTTAGATTTTTTTTTTTAATTTACTACACTGATTAAAGATAATTCATGTTTCATTTTAGTTTATTAATAAGAGTGTAAAACTCGCAATTTCGGTACATAAAAACTAAATTTCGAGTAAATTTTTTTAAAAACAGTCATTTGTCACTCAAATTTTCACTCCCATATTGTCTAGTGGTTAGGATATCTGGCTCTCACCCAGAAGGCCCGGGTTCGATTCCCGGTATGGGAAACTTTTCCTTTTTTAATTAATAATATTGTGAGATAATTTTTTTATTTTTTAACTTGAAATATTTTTTCGTATAAGCATCTGCTGGAAATTCATCAGCACAATTTTGAAGAAACTTCGAGCTATAAAAGTTTTGTATGCACGATTTTAATATTCACGAAACACACAATGTTGAACACACAGAAATCCTGTCACTGATGTTTTTTTTTAATAAATAATTTGTTCGTCATTTATTTTATATATGTTTGCTCATTTTATATGTACCGCAAACACTCACGGCACACAGCACGCACTTCTTAACTTAAGGTCCTGCTTAAGACCAACCTCTTCAGAACAATATGAATTGCTAGAACAGAGTGCGGCACCATCACACCATGCATATAACATTCTTCATGCATATATTGAACTCTCCCTGCCACCAACAGCAGCAACAACTGAAACTGATGTTTCCAACTCATCTGACAATATGTTTGCATTGGCTGTCAGGAATAACAAAGAGGTCATTGATAATAATGTTCACGATGTTGCCCCGCTCTTCGCACAAAAAAAGTTTCCTCCTTGCATGCTGGAGGCGTCCCCTGATGTGCCAGCCTGCAAATTAAGTCATGTCATTCTTGGAGCAAAATTCTAACTTCATTTCTATTCTAAACCCCATACAGATTGCATGTCAGAGCGATGTTACAAGCAGCATAAAGAACTCATGGCTGATCGATAACCTCGCTCTAGGTATATACGAGTACGAGAAGTCATTGTAGAGTACCACGCACTGCAACCCGGCACAGCATACAAAGTGTGTAAATATAAAAAGGGAGCAGCGCATCCTTCTGGCTTGTATCAAAACACACCCCAAACAAAAGGATCCATTTCAAATCTAATAAACAAGGACCAGAGGGGGAGACCACATGCCTTTTGGAATGCTCCCCCAAAAAAAAACATAAAGTCAGTGTTTGTTGTTTCTTAAAGGAGTTGGAGAAGAAGAAAAAAAAATAACATTCATCTACAGGGTTTTTTTTTATTCTAGTTTAGTGTCCTTTGGGGAGCTCTTCAAAGGATATTTAATAAAAAAAAAACACACACAAAAAATGTATAAAAAGTAAAGATGAACGCAGACATCTAGCGACCACATTTATATACTCAATCCTTGTTTTTTTCTTTATTTTTTGTAATATCCTTGCATTACCCAGGTTCTTGCTTTTGTTGTTGTTGTTGTTGTTGTTGTTTATCCTGAAGGGACAAGGAGGATAAATTGTTACATAAAAACAAGACCAACAAAAAATTTATTCCCTAAAGAATTCCTGTGCAGAGAGAGGTAATAGTTGTTGGATGGGGCCTAAATATATATCTGCCATTATATATATGAAAAAAAAAATAGTATTGCGTTCACCTGCAGCAGAATTTTTATGTTGTGCTAACGCAGGACCCTTTTTTTCATTTTCATTAGGAAAAGGATGTCCAATAGAATGTTTTACCGCGGGCAAAGTTCAATTCTTTTTTTTTTTTCTACCACACTATGCATTTTATCTTCCACTGAAGAACATTCTTCAGGCATGAAATTTAAGGCTCCTTTGGGGCTATTGCGCGAAGATTGCATCTAAGGGATCATAGCTAGATTTGTTGGTTGCGGAAATTGAAAATACTGATAATTTGGGGTTAAATTAACAAAGGTATGCGGGGAAAAAAGTATAAGACAGAAAGATTTATTAAGGGCGATTAAAAAAGAGATAATTGAATAGGCGGGGTAAAAGGATAAAATCTTTTAGTTGAGGTTTTTTGATTTTGATAATTTTTGTTTTAGGTTAAATAATGTAGAAAACTATTTTTAAGAAAGTAACTCAGGATGTTGATTCAACTTTTATAACTATTTTACCATCTTATAGGTATGGTGGCATTATGTGGGTGGGTTAATTATTGTAATGGAGATATTATAACAGCAACGCTATTAACTGAGTAAGTTTTAAAATTCTATAATTGAATCTGAAAGCCTTTGGTATTCAGCCATTTTTTATGTGAGTTACTATATACAGAGTGATTAGGAAAGAAATCCGACATAAAGAAATTATGTTGGGTCAAGACAAAAAAAAAATAATAAATAGGTACATAGGTACATAGGTATAGGTTTAATTGAGATTTCTAATTTCAATGCTATTATCAATAATTTAAGGACCAATACTTAAATCAGAATGATTTTAAGTTCCTATATCTATCATATTTTAGTTCTTGAGGAAATAGTCTAAGAGCCCGCAACAGATTTTCGGCGAGAAAAGGAAACCAAATGGTATTAATGTTATAATTAGTCCTGGTGAAGGTGACAAAGAAATACGTTCGTCTGCCAGTACGCAGTGGCTGCGTTACCAAGAAAAAGTGCATCAAAAGTACAACTTTTCTGAAAATAGAATTAGTGAGGGAAACCAGTTCACATGCATCGCATCCCAATGCCCTCGACTCCCTGATTACAAATATGGCTATACGACAGACGTCTAGGTGGCCGCAAAACCAATGACAGAATCGTCGAAAATGCTTTTTTAGCGTTTTTAGACTTTTGGGAAACCACTTGAAATTGATCGCATCCGAAAGCCCTCAACTCCCTGAGTGCGAATATGCGCATGACAGACGTTTAAGTGACCGCCAAACCCCCGACAGACGTCACCGAAAATGCAATATTTTTGGTTTTTTCGGAATTTTGGGAAACCACCTGAAATGTATCTCAAACGAAAGGTCTTGACTCCCTGAGTTCAAATATGTAAACGACAGACGTTTAAGTGGCCGCAAAACCAGCGTTTAAAATCGTGGATTTTTTTATGGAAATATAACTGATACAATAAAGTGAAATATATAACAATCGAAAGGGCTTGACTACTGCAGTATAAATATATGTAAAAGAAAGACGTTTTGGGTTCCACCCAACAGCTTTATGGACAAGTAATAGAATGCTGAAAGGTAATCGCTTGAACTTTCTTTAATTAAAATTTCAAGCAGTAGTTTTGGACATCCAGTAAGTTATTTATATATTTAGGGTCTGTTTCACAATTCCTAAATAAAATTCTGATTAGTTACTCGACACACAAATATTGGCACAGGGTCATAAGTTCACAAGAGAAAAACTTACAATTGTCTTTCACGACTTGAATAGGATACAAATGCAAAAATATTATTATTCGGTTTGTGAACTTATGACCCTAGTTCCAATATTTATGTGACAGACATTGTAAAACAAGCCCTTAAAGTGAGATATTAATTATTTTACTTTTTTGCATAAATCTGGTCGGTCAAGGGAAACTGACCAAGCTGTGCAATGTGCATGCCCCGGAAAACCTTCAAAATATGAACGACGAAAGTTTTTCCCAAAATTTGATATAGATTTCTTCCTTTATATTGATGGTAATACAAAATTACCTTCTTTTTTGATCGGCCAGCCGGTCTGACCAGGATATTGGGTGAATGACCAAGCGTTGCTGTATCACCTAGTTATTATCTAACGCCACATAAGTAAAATTCTCTTTATATCGATGGTCGGGATTTTTGTATTTCTGCCTCCCGCTCTAATAGGAGAGAAACATCAACACCAATTATTTAATACGTTATATATTTTTACTGATGGTGTTACTTTCTAGCGTAGATACAGTTCGTAAATACATTATTAAACAAAGTGCTTTGAACAATTTTAAACAAAGAGTAGAAGTATATAATTGTCTGCAGCCAGAAGTTCCTATTTGGCAGAAGATGCTACATTCCAAAGGAACACATTTAATGAAACAAACTGAACGTGTATGAACATCTTTTAACTTCACAAATGGCATAATTGATTTTTTTTTTTTATTTCACTAATGGATTAGATACTATACGATCATCAATGAGTGCATGTACTATACATACTTTCGGTTATGAATTTATTCCAACTGAAATATATTATGTTACTAATATAGTCTATATTTAAATTCAAACTTTTTCACTAACAGAAATATATCCCATATGGTCTAGTGGCTAGGATATCTGGCTTTCACCCAGAAGGCCCGGGTTCGATTCCCGGTATGGGAAATTTTTTGCAGACTTTTAAAATCTGGTTACAATATTAGATACCATACCTGTCGAAAGTATGTGCAAACTAAACACTGTTTTTCAATCAATGAACTCGTTAAGTGCAACCTGATTCTATCTCCTTTAAAAAAAAAATTCAAGCCTATACAAAAAATTTAAATATTTAATTATAACAAAAATAATATCTATCGTTCATAAATAAGCTATACACACTAGAGAAGTGAAAGTCAAAACTTCTATGCAAAACTAATATTCACAGCACATATTATCATGCCCTGTACCCCTTATATTCTCTAGCACCAAGCAATAGAGCGTTTCTTAGTATTTATTTTGAATTTAATAAATCAGCCAAGATTATTGGCGTTATTATCATACTGGTTTGGAAAATAAAAAAAAAAATTCTCACATCATTTACTCCCCGACGGGGAATTGAACCCCGGTCTCCCGCGTGACAGGCGGGGATACTGACCACTATACTATCGAGGATATTGAAAAACCTGTGGCAAATTATGTATTTATACCAGATATGATTTTTTTTAACAAGAATTTAAAATGCTAATCACTCGGGCGTATACGCAATAAATTTATTACAATAAAATTTATTCAGCAAAACCTTAAAAATCTACCAAAATAAGTGTTGGCTTAAATAGTAAGGTTATCAATCGAAAATTACTTACATATGTACATATACAATATACATACAAGAAAAACATTTAAATGTTATAGCTACTTTGTCTTTAAGAAATGTCTGATCTACTGGTTTACATAGTTCTAATTTTTAATCTAGAGCCTAGTTTATACCATCTAATATCGAAGTGAAATCTTCATTAAAAAAATCCTTTTTACTTGCTCTAGAGAGAAAACATTGGATTGGTGTAAGAAAAATGTCGAGGTTTTAATCAAAATAAACATCATGATGGAGAAGGTCGAAGAAGTGAGTATTCGTTGTTTTCGACTGTAAAATGTACTTCCACTGTTATTTGAGATAAAGCCTAACCAACCGGTGGACTGATTTCCTTAAAATTTGGTACAGTGCTTTTTTTGTGCATTTTTTTTTAATTTTCTCGATAATATGGATCTAACGATTTTGATAAAACCTCGTAAGGGTAAAGTCTAAAGCAGTTTAAATAATACCTACGGCATTTCAGGTTTCTGCCAAAATTCGAATAACCGAATTAAATAGGGTTTTGATGTTTTTTTGAGAAAATGGTTTAATTTTTGCAAAATTGCAACAAAAACCATGAGTTGAAACAAAAATTCGAATTTTTCCTCTAGGGAATCATTTAAAAATAATAACAGCTGTAACAAATTTGAATTAAATCGGTCCATCCAATGTTTTAACTTAAATTACAGTGGACACGGAAGCACAGAAATAAACAGGGATGCAGGAAAAAAGTGATTGGAAAACTGTTACTATTAAAGACCATTTTTTCTAAACTGTGATTTCTCTTCTTAAATACGCCAAAGTTAATCAATTATCAAGAGTTAAGATATATGTAAGATTCAACCTTAAAGTTATTTAATTCAAAATTAATCAAACACAGAAATGTTCGAGTTGTTGTCACTAAAGTATCCATAACTAATACAAATGTGTAAAAAAAAAAACAAAATGGACTTAGAGATAATTTTCATAGAACGACGACAATATGTACAATATATGCTCTTAATTATTTATAACAAAATCTAACTATAAAACAAACATAAACAAATTCAATTTAAAGTTAATTTGATATAAATTTTATGAAATAAAATAACTCCTTTTGAAAAAGCAACCAAATTCTTTCAAATCATTAAAACCAACAAAAGTTCTCTTTATTACCTTTTTGTCTCGATGAAGTGAATTTTGTGTTCCCCTACGGCCTTATTTTGTCCTTCTATCTACATATTACATATTACATATATACACTCAACACAAATGCAGGAAATTAAAATACTTGAAACGAAGAGAATAATATAAAAATAATAAAAAAAAAATCCTGGATCTCTGTTACAAAGTCAACTGCATCAGGCACCTGTGAGAATTGTTTACTTTTCAACCACCATGGAGCTCCCACCTTATTAAAATCCTGAACACAAGGAAAATGTTGAATAAGAACTCTTACCACCTACAGACTTTATGATCCACAACAACTCATATGGGACATTTTTAGCAGTTTACTGCAAAAGCATTTCTGAAATCTTCACGCTGCCTGCCATCTGCATGCACATGTCTGAATGTCTGTCTATCTATATACATACACATACATTACATACATATCTGTCTGGTTTGGTTTTTCTAAAAATTCTTACCATTTCTATGTGGATGTTGGTAATGTTGTTTCTATATACATATTCGGGTCGTTCATGCATGCATGCGTCATAATGAAGTTTTAATTAAACTGCTAGTGGGTATGGGTGTTGAACTTCCTGAATCCTTTATACTTCATTCGGGCTTCTGGGTTTTTGGCATTTCAAATTGTGATGACATTCACTCCGCTCTAATGAAAGAGGAGTGAGAACTATGGCAACCAACAACGGGTTAAAACAGTCAAGTCACAATTTGAATTTAATTATCAATTTTCTTAATTAAACCCCAATTACAGTGCACAAGATATATACCAAAGGACTTTTGCTCATCATCATCATTAGTCCTTCAGAAAAGGAGCATCATTGTTATCAATTTGTATGTTTCATCGCAACCATCCATTCCTCCTCGACACTCCATGATGTCATATAGTCGCATTGTCGTCGTTAGTCTTGTCTAATTACAAAACAAAGTCAAATGCAATTTACATTTTTAATTTTGTTTTTTTTTTATGCAAAACCCAAAAAGGAAGAAAAAAAAAATTCGTTTTGTAATAATTTATCAAAGAAAATCCTCACATTGCTCATTTTGATGACAAAAAACAATGTGGCCAAGTAGAGACTATTATTGGGGCCCTCGTAATTGCCCACAAATGAGCCCCTAAATGGAACAATAAAAAACAAATGTTCAAACACAAATCCAGAAAAAAAAAACATATACAGAGTTACAGTGTATTTTTATATAGAGTGTCTTTGCACAAGGACGACCTCGTTATATCCTGATTTATGAGCAACAATAACACAAATACTTGACGCACATAACTTCTTTTTTTTCACCTAACCGTGATTTACAGGGCACTAGGCCAAGAATGGGAGAGTAAAAGGAAAAATCAAATAAAAAACAGGACACTTTTAATTTGTGTCCTATGTACACAAAATATATAGTGGTGTCTCCTAGCTCTCTTAGCTCATGGTATAGTGATTTGCAGGGATCTGTTTTTTTTTTTTTTTTTTTTTTTCTGCACATATCGGCTTTGTGTAAATTTAGGAGGCAATAAAAAGACTCACGATTGTATAACAAATTACCTATGTCCTTTGATATGGTTTGGCTAAGTCGAATAAATTGCAGGGACATTGTAATGTCAGGTATACCCTACCCTACCCTACCTACTATAAGTGGCTTGGCTGTGGGTGGGTGATTGATTCTCAATTCTATTTTATTTATATATACATATTACCTCATATAAAATCTTAAAAAAATAAAAAAAAATGGCTCTTTCGGTAAAATATATAACTGAAAATTAAAAAAAAAAATGGATACAATTTTGACAGATGTCAGAATTTATACAGATGTCATTTGAAAGACGTCAAAATTTATAGTGAAATATAAACACATATTATGTATCTCCCTCGTTTTAAGTTTAAGGTTGTGTTAAATTTAACATTTTTTTAATGAATTTTTTCAATATACCGTTATCCATGCAAATTTAATGCTGTCTGTTTTAAAGTTCAATTACGTTGATAGTGAATGAAGGAACTTTGTCGAAGTTTTCATAAAGCAGACAAATTGTTTAGCTGCGTGCATTTTGGCAAAATCATATGGGGAAGGGGGGTTATACATACATTCTATTTGAATGTAAAAAAGCACTCATATAGGATATAAAAGATTTTTTTCCAATTTCGTTAATAGAAATAGCAAAAGTGCAAACGACCCAACATTGAAGGTTCAATGGCATTTATTGTATACTTATGTATGTGTATATACATGAATTGAACATACCAAACATGTATTTTTACAGAAAGTAACGTGAATTACTTTAAACACCAATTTTACGATAATGTTTCTAAGGAGTGTATATAGAATGGTATTTTCAGCTCTATAATGTTTTTTTTTTTTGTAGGTAGGTTCATCAGTACTGTGTACACACGTGGTAAGTACATATATACTTACGAGCATACCTACCTATCTAAACCAACTTATATACATGTGACTCTTTGCCAATGAAACGAATTTCATTTTATTTTGTCTATTACTGTTTTTTTTAGTTGGCAACTGTGGTATACTTATTGAGTATATTTTGTATATATTGGAAGGATATTAACCAAATTATTTCAACATTTTTACGGATCTTTTTTATAAAAGTGCCTTTTTCTCATTTCCCTTCTTTTTTTTTTCAATGAAGAGGAAGAGCTTTTTATGTTGCAATTCTAAAGGATCATTGAATTGACTTTATAGAACCTTTCAGAAAATTGAAAAAAAATGCTATAGACTTGTATAGTGTAACCTAAGGTTTGGAATAATAAAAAAGGAGTTAGAAAATGAATCGAAACTTTATATTATAGATACGTCAAATGAATTCTAAACAGTTTTATGACAAACAAATATTTAAAGTAATATTAGAATTATTTTTAAACAATTTCAATTGAAGAGATATTGGATACGTAAAGTGTTTATTTTTGTTAAATAGTTATATGGACAAAAATATATAAAACATTTGTGAAATAATCATTTTTGGGTGATAAAAGTCATTCAACATTAAATATTGATATGCTTTATTATTACGATATTTAAATTAAGTAGCAAACAATTAATTTCATAACTGGATCGCCCTATAACTTGCTCTAGGGGTTCAAATGGCTGAACATTTTAAAGACTTTATATCATAAATATTATAATAGATAAGTAATTATAGGTAGATAGGTATGTAAATATATTTTAATAAATTAGAGAAAATGGAAAAAAAAGAATTAAACTGGTTCATACAAATGTTTTTATCCCAAAATAAAAGAATGAATTCTTGAAAAAATATGCATTTATTGAAAAAAAAAAATGTTTTAAATCGTTGGAGCGGTTTTCTTAAAAAATAATTTTTGACATTTCTTGTAACATTTTAAAATATGAAATGCATGTCTGGGACGCACGAGCTTGTTCTTATGTGCGATCACAGTTTGGTTTTAAAGTTGGAATAGATCAGATCTAGCTATTCATCTGATTTTAAAAGAATTTAATTAGCTATGGGAGCCTATATTTGAATCCACCTGGTTAAAACGTATAGTTAAATTTAAGGTAGTATTATTTGAGTACATATTTATATGAACATGAAAATTATAGTTTGGTCTGAAAATTATTAAAAATCAATATAATTAAAAATAAACCGAACATACAATCTCTGCAATTGTTTTGACACCTATTTACGCCATCTCAATTTATAAAAAAAAAAACTATTGAAAATCATTGGAGCGGTTTTTCAAAAAAATAATTTTGTGTGTACACACAAATATGTATGAATGTACATTTATAAAATTTTGTAAACGTTTAAAAAAAAATGTCGCAATTTTTTATAAATTATTAATCCAGAGTAAAAGAATTAATTTTGAAAAAAATCATCTACCTATTTTCAAAATATCAAATAAATAAATAATTTATAAATTTCTTTTTAAATCCAAAATTATTTTGTTTGAAAATTTTGATATGCAATATTATTTAAACTTGTTAGAAGCTTTTATGTAAAAAAATTCACTAAAATCGATTCAACAGATAATGAAATAGTTGCAAATCGAAAAAAATGGTTCTATGAAAGATACCATTTTTAATCGATAGACACACAATGGTATATGGTACCATAAAAAATGTTTAATAAAAATTGTAGGAGCAGTTGAAAAAAATGAGATTTTCCTTACCGGTTTTAAAACACTTGTATGGGAGGTACCGTTAGTTTTGGTTAAAAGAATAATTTTTATTTAAAATCTGCTAGATAATGTTAAAAATCAATTGGGTTTTGATAAAAATTTATGAAGCCATTTTCGAATTATATAAAAAAAAATTTTTGAAACATTAAATTTCAAAATCGAAATTTTGAAAAAAAAATTTTTTTTTTAAATTTCAAACTAATTTTTTTCAAAATTTTATGTTATTAAGTATAATTTTTGTTTTCAAAAATCAATGCTCTTATTAATTTTCATTAAAAAACAGAAAACCGGATGCTTAAATGTTGGTAAGTTTTTGAGAAATAAAAAAAAATGTAGAGTACTTTTTTCCAAAAACCAGATGGTATGCAAAAATAAAAAATGGTAAAATCCGCTTGTTATTGACCTGAGCAGATCTAACTTGGGAAAACCAAAAAAAGTGTTTTTTTTTTGTAAAAAAAAGTACTTTTAATTTTTTGAATTTCTCAAAAACTAAGATACATTTTAGCATCCGGTTTTCTGTTTTTTATTAAAAATTAATAAGAGCATTGATTTTTGAAAACAAAAATTATACTTAGTATTATAAAATTTTGAAAAAAAAAAATAGTTTGAAATTTTTTTTTTCAAAATTTCGATTTTGAAATTTTATTTTTCCAAAAATATTCACTAATACAACTTAATTTAAAATGAAAATTAAAGAAGAGATTCCCAAAAAGGTATAGCATGTCATTGTTAATTTAACCGTTGTTTTAAAAAAAATTTGTTTCCGTTTTAAGTAATTTTTTTTTAGAAAATTGCGCCTCCCGCCTAAACGGGGGGAAATAGACCCCCCTCCAATACGATTTTTTTCTTGCCTTTACCCAATCTACTCGCTTATTTTCTTTGATTATTTCATATTTTTAACTAAATATTAAAATAACGAAAACATCTGCGGATTTTCATTTTGTATTTACCCAAAGAAAAAAACAAATAAATTATCAATTATAATCTTTTCATAACTCCTTGTCATATCAAAACAAAACATAAATTTCAAAAAAAAAAAAAAGTGTCATATGGCTAATCAACATCCTTTTAACAAATTATTTCTCTAATCCAAAACCCACAATAGTGCAAAGAAAGGATTCCAAATGCCTTATTTAGAAAGATAGTGTCTCCCTCGTTCTGTATGAAAAAAGGATAATCTTCTGTTTAACCATTGTTTGAATTTGTCTATTAAAACATCCCCTAGGGATTCACGGACTGTCTCATAAATAGTCGCCAAATGAGACAACCACCAGACAGAAAGACACCTCCGGTGGTGCGGTATATATGATGGTGCATTATTAGTGTAGGTACTGGGAAAACTATAACTTTACAGAGTATAGGTATATATGTATAATTTAGTAGAAAACGTTTTGTTGTGGTTTGCCAGTAAGTTGCCACACCGTGTGTCTTCTTTTGAGATAACCGTGACCAACCCCTTTTGTCATAATATAATATAGAATGGGGTGGTTATGATTTCCAATCGATCTGCGATCAATATAGAGAACATTGGTGAAGTGGTGTGTACAGGACCCATTAATAACAACGAAATAAAGCAAACAAAGAGTTGAAATAAATAAAATGTATACACGCACACTTTCGAGCATATGACAGGATTTTTTTTTGTGTGTCACCCCAAATATACTCATCTTTTACCGAATACAAAAAAATAGAAGAAACATTTCGTGTTTATTTGATTAAATTCAACGATTCTAATGAACTGTTTAGCGCACAAAAAAGAAGGAAATTTTTAGTCCTTCGAGATTCACCGCGAAATGAACAAAAAGTGTTTGGTGGGGGGGATAGTACCACGACCACCCCTTAAAAATGTTGCCAATGCCATTATGTACAATCATAATCATAAAGAGGGTGGCGTATTCAGTTCACCTCACCCTATCTCGAATTCAAGTGGTAATAAGAAAATTCAAAAATAAAATATTGATACGATGTGTTTTGGTGCATGGAAAATAAGAACAGATCAGAAAAAAAAAAACGAATCTCCTTTACAATGCATAACCTGTTATATTGGTCCTGAGTCATCAAGCAAATTGGCTTTAGCAAGGGAAAAATATTGTTTCCAATAAGAATATAATATTAGAAGGGGGATGTTAACTGAACTACAAAATACAAAATGCAAAATCTTATTATTCAACAAGCGAACTTTTTCTTCAAAGTTTTTAGAACACCATCACATCCCACTCTCTCTCTCCCACTCTATCACAAAAGAAGATAAAATAATATATAGGATTGTTAATTCAATGAACTGTAATCATATTTCGTTGGATTCGATGCAATATAACGGTAATGTGTAATGCATACATAGCGGAGCATCTATAGCTACTCTCTTTTACGTGTTACATTAGATTTTATTGAAGGTTTTTTTTTTTTTTTTTTATAAAATTATGAAGGGTGGTGAATATTTTTCATTTGTTTAATATGAAGCCAGATGTCGTCGTTTTGACATTTTACCTAATAATATGACCGTTGTTGCTACGGTTACAATTTTATTTTATAATATATTGGTTAGCCTGTTATAAACGTAATATGCATTTCTTTAAAAATTGGAAAAGGGGATGTTTTGGTAACAAATGTTTTATTAAATACGGAAACAGCCGGTGCAGCACACTATGTGGTGAATTTAGCAAGTGGTTTTGTCCTATAAAGGATATGTGGTACTTTAATGCATGGATTTGCTATTGGCATGCCAACCGATTTTGAATTATATAAGTTAAAATTTCACCCTTGGGTAGAAATTCCATATGAGAAGAACAACGATAAGTTTAAAATTATTAAGTAGGTACACAAAAAAAAACAGTTCATTTAATTTGAATTGTCACTTAGTTTAAGTTATCTGACGCAGGGCTTCAATTTATATACCTTTTCTTATGAGCTTGGCGCGATATACTTACAATAATTCCAAAAACAAAATGGAGACTGAACATATATATGTATTTATTTAGAAACATATGTATGTACCAGTAGCGTGCGCATTTTTTTTTTTTTTTGGGGGGGGAGGGGGGCGCAACCTGAATTTTGGTAGAAGTTTTTTTTTATGGTGTCACTAAAACAAAACTAGCACGAAAATGAAAAACTTTCAAATTATTAACCATCTTATATGAATAAAAAGTAAAAAAGAAAAAACACTTCCTAAGTTATGAAGTAAATTTTTGATATTTTTAATTTGAAATATTAAAGTAGGTATAATAAAATTTGGTGGCGAAGAATTAATTCCATTCTCCTTCTTTTGATTTACCATATCTTCAAGGATTACATAAATTTCGATTTCAAAGCTAATCCGTTAAGCCTTAAGGCAGTTGAATTATGGCCCACAGCCAAGTTTTTAACCGTCTCAAATTGGAAAACGAACGTCCTGGCTCTGCAGAAGTTTGTTATTTCGTTTCCATCCTTCCACATATGTTTTTAAAATATTGCTACCTCAGTCAGTTTAATTTCATTTTATTTATTAAGCCTAGTACTAAGTTCGAGTGTAAATGAAATTTTCAAACAAAAGTTACGCGTATTTCACTGGTATATGAAATTCACAACAAGAAGTGAGAACCAAAATATGAAAACTGGTTCTTCAATCAATTTTCATTTCCCAATGTACGGCAACTTAGGAAAAAAACTAAAGTTGTTGTGGAAAATTTTGACATTAATTGTCAATCAATTTGTTTTGCTCCAAACACAAATTCTGAATTATTGTCATCATGGAGGAAAAAGGAACAAAACGAATTTAAACACTCTTTTATGAACTTTTTCAAGATTTTGATGACAGCAATATATTTTTTTTAAATAAGAAGAAGAAGAAGAAAACAAAAATAGTAGCCTAGTTTCTATACTTTGAAACTCTGTGCATTTCTGTGCACCAAAGTCTGTCAAAGTTCATCTAAAAAAAAAATAAAATGACGCAGAAATTCACACAAATGCACAGAGTTTTAAAGTAAAGGAACACACCTATAGTAAGAGAAATGTTTTTTTTTTTAATTCAAAATGGGTATTAGAAATTGAAAACTGAGTATCAAGAATTCATATGAAAAATTAATCAGCCCTATCACAAATTCCATCGTAAAGGTAGAACTAGAATAGGCGGAAGCCAACGTACGTGGTCGTACGAAACCGAGCGAAAACAAGAAATTCATATGACGCGCACATAATTGCGATTTGGAACTTTTCGTTTAGTTTTCGTTAACTTTCGCCGTCGGACGTGAGAGCGCTCACCGACCGCTCTTTCGTACGCGGACTGACAGCTAGCTTCAAAAATCAAAAAAATCACTTCCAACCACTCAAGTGCATTATGGGTGACTTATGAATTTGACGTTTTGGAAAGCAACTTTTCGTTCGCTTTTGACACTAGCTTCCGACAGCTACCGCCTATTCTAGTTCTACCTTAATCCAAAATGTGCTAGGAAACACGAATTTCGAAATTCGGGGAATTTTCTATCACAAATTTCGAATGAAATGGAAATAAGACTTCCTTTTCTACGACAGCAGGCTCTTGTCTTAGCCAAGTGGAAAACGATTGTGTTTCAGTAAAAAAATAAATAAATAAAATCATTTTATTTTTCTAACTTTAATTTAGTTTTATGTTGAATTTATTTTCTTGGGAAAAAATGCTAGAACATTGAATAAATAAACAAATATCAACAACACAGTTTTTTTTACCATCTCAATCATTTGACAGCTCAGGGATTATGGGATTTTTTTGCGATATTTGTTAAAACAAAGAGTGTATAGCCGTACTTAATACAAATATGTTCAGCTTTTTTTTGTGGAAAATAAAAAGGAACAAAATGGAACTTTTTGGAAAAGTAAAAAATTTTTGTTTTTAAAACTGCAAGTATTGGTGTGGAAAAGGGCAGCTGATTTCAAAATTCTTTCTTTTAATGAGGCATTGCTTTTATCGATTCCATTTGGACTTTGTGAATCCTTTTTTCGGGATTCGTAGTGGAATAATCCATTCGGGTAATTTTTTCCGAGAAAATAGGTATAATAAGAGAGTTTATTATGTTTATGAGTGCATTTCATTTAGGTGGTGCATGGGATTTCTTTCCGTTTTATGGGTTTTTTGAAGTGGATTGGTAAGAGTTCGAGTCCCAGCTGGACATAGAAAGTTTTTTCAATTAAAATTGAACCATAACACCACTAAAAAGAGTCTGATGATCGGCCTGGCAGTCATGAAATAGCTATAACTCCAGCCTATATAAAAACTTGGTGTTAGCTCATTCAAGTGTTGTTGTTCACTCAAACCTTTAAAACGAAAAAAATAATTAAATGTGTAAAATCGGGGTTCGAGCCCCCTTAGCCCCCCCCCCCCTGCGTACGCCAGTGGTACATATTTTTTAAATTTTAAAATCGAATAATACATCAAATGGACTTCTCCGATTCATCAGAGGGCAGCTTAGATGAAAAATAATTTTTTTTTATACATACATATCCATATCGTTTTATCAGAAGCAAAATTTATTGAATTTCCTTCCTCCCTTACTTTGGCGGAATTCAAAAATGTTTATATTTGAATTTCTATCTAATTAAATGTTAATGCGCAACAAGCAAACAAATTACTCGTAGCTCGCATAATTTCTTATGGTTATTAAAGTTTAAGCTTTAAAAACTCTCAAGCTAGCGAACGGAATCTTTAAAATAATACGAATTTTTAAGTTTGATTGACACCCAAATTTGTAGCTTTTTAAATGCGAAAACCTCAATTATGTAGCTCAAATAGTTTATTTTATATTTAAGTTTTCGCTTAAATTAGCCTAAAGTTAGCGGACGAAAATACGAAAACAACAATTCTCTTGAAGTACAAAACTGTAGATTTTTAAATGAAAACATTTATTTTGTGCCTTTTATGGATAAATTTTTATTTGCATTTTAAGTGTAAAAACACATTTTCAGTCAATGAGTAATTAAACGAAAGTTGGTGGACAAAATATAAAAAAAGAGATTTTCAAAAAAAAGTTATAGTTTTTTAAAAAAATATTTTTCTGCACCAAGTCGAAATAAATAGGCATATACCTATAAGTAGTAATTTGTGGTGTAGTCTCCATGTTGTGTATATGAAGTTTAGAGAAAAAAAATAAAAAAAAGAAACATTTTTTTTAATAATTTAAATTTATTTATTTATTAAGACGATTAAAAGATCATCTTCGAGCTTTAATTTGTTGACTTGTCCCCTTTTTCTTTCAAAACTATACGTATAGTAGATTTTGTACATAACTCCTTTGTTTTTAAGCAAAAGTTGCAAACCTTAAAACCCACAATTTGGTACCAAAATCTATTCCAAGGTAGATAGAGCTGCTATTTACTTCGAATTGTTTGTGTATTCTCTGCTACTGGCGGCATATATGTATATAGTGGATCTATAGGTAGGTAAGGTATCTCTATTCTTTGTGTAACCATAAACAAGCAGTTTTAACTGCGTAAAATTAACTGGGTGTGTCCGTTTGCATAATTTGTCAGCTGCGATGCAGTCAAAGACTCGCAAACTTCGTTGTATCCGTATATATTCACCAACTATGACTGCATTGTTTTCAGAATGAAGTTCTCGAAAAAATTCCATTTATTTCGTCGTCATAAATTCTACCAGGCTCTAGCGCCGCGCTGCGCCGCCACCATATAACAACACAAAATCAGTGTCAGTGGTGGAGAATATGGACTTCAGACGGCAATATAATAGCGGCCATATATAGCCACAGGGTGAGAATTTACCAGTGACTCCTATTTGGAGTCCTTTTCCAGCTGAAATCTGACACTATCCACAGAAATAGCTATATACAGAGGTAGATAAACGTACCGCAAACACAGGCCATGTGATATGACCATGTGCCCATAGTGCTACCAGTTTTATACCAACGCCACCCACATTTGACCAATTTTCCTCCCAAAGACCGACGACTGATGAAACGGTGCGGCCGGCGCGACGGCCAGCACATGCAATTCATAAAGAAACTTTAATTAAATTTTCTGCACAGGATACTCGTCCTCTTGGGATGTTTTTAGTCAACATTACAAAATCCTCCACAAAAACCAAGCCATATACTTACTCCGTCAATTGCAACACTCGGAGTGTATACTCACAACTCATTCCTACCATAGCGTCCGTCCGTCGGTCGTCCTTGGAATTGAAACAACTATACTAGAAAAACAAAGTAGTACCACTAAACATAACATAGGAGGCGTATACACAATCCTCTTGTTGTCCGTTCGTTCCGTTGTCGTCCGGAAATTGTGCAGAAAAGTTTATCCCGCTTTCGCCCGCTGAATAATGGGTTCTGTATGTGTGCAGATTTTATATATCCTTACTGTTTTCTTTTTTTTTTTTTTGTATTTTTGTGATAATGTTTGCAGAGCACCATCAGCATCAGCTATATAACGGGAAGGACAATAGATGTGTTTTTGTTTGCAGTTTTAACAACAATTTTTTTTTTTTTTTTTTTTTTAACATTTTTGTTATGTATATATTTTTTTAGGGATGAGAACTTTTCCAGGAGACTTCACCAGAACAGGAAATCCAAACAAAAACACGCACCTAATTAGGACGTTTTGTGGACTTGTTGCGGATGTTGGACGATAGCACAAAGAGACACAACATCCGGTGGAGACAGAAAGAGAATTTGTCTGTTAAAAAAAAAAAAAAAAATGATATCTGAAGAATGGTTGGAGAAAGTTGATGGTGAACATAATGAGAAATGAAAAGCCTTCAGGACATTATTGTGTTGAATTATTTTTTTATTGCTGTTCTTTAGTGATGTCAAATGAGAAGCGGGAGTTTTGCAATATTGCAAAACCCAACAAACAAATGTACAAGAGAAAGAGATTTTTTGATGTACCCACACCTTAAAATCTTTTAGCTTATAAAATGGAAGCAAATCATAAACTTTTGTATACAAAAATTCACAAACCTCATTGTTATATAGGTATGTCGAAACATATTCTCATCGGACTTTATTATACAGAATTTAAAGCTCTGCTGTTTGCCAGTTTTAACAACATTTTTATACCTAAATGTACGTTTTCAAGAGATCTTTAAATTTTGGGGACCTGATCAAAGATTCTACATTATTTTAAGAACATTCCTGTCTTAAACGTAGAAATCAAACATCCCAATATGAATCGAATTGTTTTTCCATGACGTTTCTAAGCTAAGCTTTTTTCGAAGAATATAAATTCTACATAATATGTTAGTTTTGAAACTAAAAAATTTAATTTATCACAGAAGACTGCTTGCCTTTTTATATGTATGTATGTAAATATTATTGTTATAAAATTGAATTAATTTCACATTAAATATTTCAATTTCTATACTTAATTAGTCTACAAAAGAGTATATATTTGCTTTCAAACATCTGTTTAAGCGCATTGAGTTATACTTGACCCGGCGCGGCAGCGGCGTTAGGTTTTAATTATGGGCGGATGTTTTTGTGCAGTCATATGTATATATAGCTGTTGTCCAATAATAACAAATAAATTTCCTGTTTTATACAGTAAACGTATTTGTAAACACACTTCCTGATTCACTTATTCATTTGCTGTATAGCATCAGTCAGCTGCAACCCAAACCATAACATAAGGCAGGCTCTTTATTTATCGGTGGCTCCATTGCAAATATTTCTGTTAATGTCAATTTCAGTAGCTATGGAAATATATTGCCTAAAGGTGGGCATTTTATTTCCAAAATTTTAATCATTCAAATTTAAATTTCGAAATGAGTTAATTTCAACCAAATTTGCAAGAAATCAGGTAGGAAATAAGGTGAAAACTCTTACGAAGCTATCACAAGCTTCGTTTGAAAATAAAGGTCATCTCTTTCAGCAATTTGGAACATGGAACTAACATTTTTACTTGCGATATACTCGTATATTATGTATGTAGGTACTATTTGGCATATTATGCGATTCGTAAAAAAAAACCGAACTCGAGATTTTGACCAAACTTTACATTTACGATGATAGTGAATTCGAAAAAATTGGGTCTCGTGGTTCTGTCCGTCTGTCTGCTTGTCCTTTCGTCTGCAGCCTATAAACGTATAGGATCGATTTTCTTTAAACTTGGTACAAAGGTTGGGCATTCTCCGTGCCAATTTTTTTTTCATTTTTTTTATACGACCAAAAAATGACAGTACCTGTCGTAAAAATGAAAATATTCTTCTTTTTTTTTGAAAAACGTGACCACAACTTAGAAACAAATCAGAAATTTTTTTACAAAAAGGCAACCATTTCATAAAAAATATTTTCCGAAAAAATGGTTATAAAATGGTACCTCCCATAGAACCATGAATGATTTAACTGATTTTGATAAATTTTTTTTGGGGAGAACGTTTCAAAAAGTTTTAAAAATTTTGTATACCACAATTTTGATTTTTTTTTTTTTTTGATTTTTAAACCTTTTCGATCACTTGTGGGTTTTCTAAACCCCATATGCGGCAATTTAGTTTGTCTACATACCCACCGATTGAGAAATGTGCCTCATCGCTGAAAATGTTGTTCGAAAAGTGCGCTAAAAGTGGCTCCGTTTGAATCACCACTTTTTTAGTAAGTTTTAGTAATTTTAACGCGTTGTTCGATTGCTAAGCGATCAGCTATCGTAAATGGCAAACATTCAACTAATAATATGACACTTCAAGTCACAGCTGAGTTTGACAGGTGTCAAATGCAAGCGCTACCAACTTCAAACCACGAAATAAATAACCCATTATTATAGGCATTTTGAAAAATATTTTTTTTACATATTTTGACCCAAAACTAAAATAGTAATAGCTTCTTTATATTAGTTGGTTTTTTGATACGCAAATTTTGGCATATCAAACTCCATATTTAAAAAAAAAAGTACCTTTAACACCGTTTTGATTGTTAACGACACAATTAATTACTTCTGTGGGAAAAAATATATATTCTGCTACAATTATATCAATGAACAGCATATGTAGTATCTACTGAAGCAGAACGAAAACCAGAAAGAGAATTTTGATTTATGATTTCGTTGTGTATCATTCTTTTATGGGATTTTTTAAAAAAATTTCTCATTAAAGATATTTGTTACATTATTGAACCATTTACAAACATCTCCAATGTGTAGCTATACATTATAAAAAGTTCGTGCGATTCATCAGTCTTGACTCAGGTAATTTCAGGTAATTTACGCTTTAATTATTTTAAGTTATTTTGAAGGCTGGCACCCATCATGACCACAATATCTTAGTTGTTTTTTTTTTTTTTTTTTATTTGACTCTCTTTAATTATAGTCATTATTTTTATATAATTTTCTAAAAAATACCATTATCCCTATAACACTTTTGCAAATTAAAACCAGTTTCACACTTTTCTGATGCTACTCCCATTTTGCAAATATCGTAAATTTCCTTAGCTTTCTTTAAACCAATGCTGCTTTCAAACAATTCAATAACTTTATCTTCTTGAATAACACCATCGATAAGTGTACCTTCTTTTTCTTGGAAACAATTGAAGAAACACTTTGAGTTTTCATTAACTGCATCAAAAGTCTTTGCAGAAATCAATTGATTGAATTCTTCATCAGTAATACTCAATTCCTTTCTGCATACGGTAAGGTATTCCATGGATTGTTCTGGTGAAAGTCCGGCAAACTAAAATTGCAAAAATATGTATATTCATTTAGAAGAGTTTTGTTTTTAATTTGAAATTTTGATAAACTTACAACGTTAACAGCAGCAAATGTTGCTATTAAAGCAATTACAAAGATTGACTTCATTTTGATTATTTAAGTGTCACAGGGGGTATTTTTCAAATGAGAGAAATAATCAGACTGATAGTTTTGTTTAATTATTCTTCACTTTTATACTGATTTCATACTTTGCGAAGATATATTAATTAAATTATTTGTTATTATTATTAACGATACATATCTACACCGCATCTAGAGTAGATAGCCCACCAACTTGTTTTGCTGATATAAGCTCGAAAGCATGATAGAGTTATTGTAGTATCTATATAAGGAGATGAGTCAGCCAAAAATTATACATAGACTTCATGATGGCATATGTATGTATGTATAATATGACGGGTCCAAAATTTTTATTAATCGAAAATTATGTAGTAGATATCATTTAATAGCTCTTAAATAGGAGCAAGATGCAAGTATTGGGTTCGTTTTGCAAAATATTCATTAAAGAAATAGGTAAAGGGTGTTTTTTTAAGCCAGTACGAACGAACTCATATTTTGAACAAAACACATGAAATTTCATTAAATATGTAGCTATTAATTTCTGTTCAACTGTCAAACAGCTTCAGTTTGGTTTGCAATTTAACCATGGATCGTCTTACAAATGAACAACGCTTGCAAATTATTGAATTTTACTATCAAAATTCGTGCTCGGTTCGAAATGGTCATCGCGCGCTGCTTCCATTTTATGGTCGGCATTCTCGACCTTCTGAGCAGTCTATTCGGAAGATTGTGACCAAATTTCGCACCAAATTTACTTTGTTGGACATTAAACCACCAACACGTTTACGTACTGTGCGTAGTGAAGAAAATATTGCGGCCGTATCAGCTAGTGTGACAGAAGACCGCGAAATGTCGATTCGGCGCCGTTCCCAGCAGTTAGGCCTTTGTTACAGCACTACGTGGAAAATTTTGCGGAAGGATTTGGGCGTAAAGCCTTTTAAGATACAGCTGGTGCAAGAACTAAAGCCAGCCGACCTACCACAATGCCGAATTTTTGGTGAATGGGCTCTTGGAAAGCTGGCCGAGGATCCGCTTTTTTATCGAAAAATTGTGTTCAGCGATGAGGCTCATTTTTGGTTGAATGGGTACGTAAATAAGCACAATTGCCGCATTTGGAGTGAAGATCAGCCAGAAGCATTGCAACAGCTACCAATGCATCCCGAAAAAGCCACTGTTTGGTGCGGTTTATGGGCCGGCGGCATTATTGGGCCATATTTCTTCAAAGATGATGCAAATCGCAGCGTTACTGTCAATGGTGAACGCTACCGAGCGATGATAACAAACTTTTTTTTGCCCGAAATGGAAGTTCTTGACTTGCATGATATGTGGTTTCAACAAGACGGTGCCACATGCCACACAGCATGCGAAACAATGGCGCAATTGCGAGGCGAGTTTGGTGAACAGTTAATTTCACGTTTCGGGCCGGTCAATTGGCCGCCTAGATCGTGCGATTTGACACCATTAGACTATTTTTTGTGGGGGTATGTCAAGGCTAATGTCTATAGGGACAAGCCCGCTTCGATTGACGCACTGGAAGCCAACATCCATGCATTCATTCGTGAGATACCGGCCGATATGTGTGAAAGAGTATGCCAAAATTGGACTCAGCGGATGGGCTACCTGAGACGCAGCCGCGGTCAACATTTGCATGAAATTATCTTTAAACATTAAATTGCAAGGTTCAAATAAATATTTCATTCATTTTTTCGAATTTTTTGTGTTTTTTTTTAAAAAAAAGTTCTAAACCTCTTAAAAAAAACCGTAACAAAAACCGAGGTGTTATCGGCTGGATTCCCAAACTGGAGGCTAGGACTTACCACGTAGAGGTATAAATAAATACCAGGCTCCTAGTCCAATCTGAGAATCCGACCTCTCCTCCCTATACCACCGTTACAACCCCATGCCTACAGGAACATGAGGCTGATCCGGGCAGCAAGGAGGAGAGGGTGTCCTGGCCACGGCAGCGTGGCATGCTTGCATATGCTCAAAACTAGCTCGTCGGCGGGGGGGATTCTTGCTACCGCAGCCCTGGACTGTCGTTGCGACTTCATGCCGGAGAAAGGATAAAAAAAAAGTTGGTTCATTAATATAAATGAGACCCGAATTCGTTCCGTTAGAAGGGTGTGATTCCTATAGGGGGGGAGGGTCCATGATGTTGTTGGCCCTCCGGAGGTTTTAACCCACCCAATGTATCCTATGGATACCACCATGGTTACTGCCTCCTCCCATGTTGTGCAGTAACCCCTAACCTAATATTTCACCAGCTTACCACTTCACCATCTCCTCGTCTCTTACCTCAGTTGCGCATCACCTCCACCTCAAGCCTCAGGTTTAAGACTCCATTTTATTTAAAAGCAATCTCTGTATAAAGTAAACCCATGTAATTGAGGAACAACTTCCCATCTAAAATTAAAAGCTTCAATCATTCATAGAACTCAAAATAGCAAAAATCCTTTTGGAAAGAAAGAGTCAACCAAAGTATTCAATTTAAAAATTACAATGCGAGTTTTATTGTTGGCCAAGAATTGAGCTTTAACAAGATGGACATACCAGTTATAAGTTTTAAAAAAAAAGCAAAATTTAAAAAAATAAATTAAAAAAAAACTAGATTAAAAATAAATAAATATAATAAAATGAATTAAAAAAAACTAATGAACAATAGGGGATGGCAACCCTAATCGTAGCTAATGCTATTCAAATATTTTTTATATTACAGGTATAATTTATAAACAATTTATTAAAATATTATTTAATAAAAGAAATTTTGTAATGTTGGTTAGTTGATGTGGGAATAATTATTGTTTTCCTAGTAGTATTTTTATATCATTCTTTCATCGCTTAAATAAATATCAATCATATTATCTATTTAAAAGTATCTTAACTTTCTGGTATTTTTGTTTAGTTGTATTTTTTTTTTCTTTTTTTTTTTGTTCTAATTATTTTTTTTTTTCAGTGTACTCAGCTAGGTATGACCGTTTAAATAAATTAATTATTTGTTGGTTAAAAAAAAATTATGAATATCAAAACAAATCAAAAGGTTATAAAAAGGTAAGTATGGTATTAATAAGAAAAAACTTACTTTGTCACCCTTTATGTATACTAAAGATCCATTACGAAAAATTTTGCGTTCGTCAAAAGTTTGTTTCGTTTGCTGTATGACACGTAGCGCCATTCTGCTGGAACCACATACACAATATCTTTCACATTCATACCTGCATACTGATCGCACCAAACTTCATTTTCAGGTGTTTTAATAGTCTCAAGTAAATTGGCTTCGCTAAAAATGCATATTTACTTATCTACATTGAATTAAAAATTAGCTTCATCACTGAATACAATTTTTCGATAAAACGTACTTCTATAATAGTTAATGGACACATAGGTATTTCTTAAATTGTATCACATTAAAATTGCGAAGACTATACTCAATAAAAAATGACATTGATAGTTTGAAATCGAACAATTGGTTTTACAGATATATTTAATTTTTTGAAGTTAGTATAGATACTTTCTAAAAAAACCACCCTCTATATAAATCAATGATAGAATGGTTATCAGCAGGCGTATAAAAAGAACAAGTGGCATAGATAATATTGAACTCGTATATTTTATTACTATAAAAAGATTGTGTTATTTGTTTTTATTGCAAAAAAATGTAGAAGTAGACATCTGCAATCGTATAAGAGCTTTGTTGTGTTTAGTCACATTTTTCATATCTCATGCGCAATCATCATTATTATTTCAAATGTTTTGTGTTGTCATTTATCTTATAATTATTCCTACTTTGTCGTAGTCTTGCTAAGTCAGGTTATAAATTTGGATATCAGTCCGTAACATTTGAATAGTCTCACACTTTAAATTTCTTACATTCAACTGTTTTTGATAATTCTTTGATTTGTACATAAGAAAATTTAAGTTTGAAGACAAGGTAAGAGAACATTCTCTGAGATAAAGAGAAATTTTAAACAAATTTCTTAAAGTTAGCTAAATTTTCTGTGCTTGTTTGTTTGCAGTCACTAAAACGATAAATTTTTTTGTAACATTTGAATAGCCTCAATTGATTTGATTCCACATTTTAAGCTATAATTTGGCAGCGTAGGTCTCGAAAAGGTATCAGGAAGTGATAAAACAGTTATGTTTTGTGATTTTTTCAATTTGAAAGTTTAAATGGGCAGACAAAATTCATTAAGGACTACAGAGATTGCCAAAACAGAGGCCTATCGAAATCAATGACTGACGAAACATTCTATTCGTCAGAAAATTAATCAAAGTCACAATTTTTTTTTAAATCCGTAAATGTAGGCAAAAAACTACAAAGAACGACCTTTTTCAATTCTATCTTATCTATTAATGATGAAAATAACATGATAAGATTCAAATTGCATACCACTCTCTGAGCAAATTAAGACACGGAGCTGGGTTAGAAGTGAGCCGAATGACCTTAAGCTGGGTTATCAGAAGTGCCGAACACCTAAAGCACTTAATGCAGATGAACAAACCTCCGTTTAACAATGCGCGTAAACTATAGCAGCTTGATTTAGCAAGATGCCGAATGCCATGGAGTGCTTAAGGCAGCATCCATTCTTACAATTGGCAAAAAATGATCTTTTTAGTTGAAGAGCGTTCAACTTAAACAGACCGGATGAATATAAATACTACTTCCATGAATTAAGAAAAGAAAATTTTTGTTTTGATCGCTATATCATAGCCGTGAGGGATGAATCATGGTATGGGGATGCAGTCTCATTTTATGCCACTGTTGATGTAGATTTTGTAGATTGTAAAACGACATCGAAATGAAACAATACCTTATTGAAATCAGTCTTGCTTCAATTTCGGTGTATTTTAATACTGCTGCCGATTCTTTTTGCAGCAAGACAATGAGCCGATTCACACAGCTTTTATTAAAATGTTGCAAACCTTAAATAAACAGCAATTATTGTTACCACCCTACTCTCAATAAAAATGTGTAGAGTTGTCAAACACGCAAGGTTTAGGGAAATGGGAGGATGTACACAAGAAAAGTAATGTTCATCGAAGCTATCAAAGTGACCAGGGCCAACATTTCGTTAGATTTTTAAGGAATCGTTTGCGATTGTTTAAGAAATCGAACATTGATTTTGAATGATTTTTTAAAGGATCGTTTTTTTGAGTTAATTCAAAACAGGGGGGGGGGGGGACTCTAAAAAGTTCTAAAATATTGTGTTAACCACAGAAAATATATACAAATTATTTTCTTTAAAAAAATTAATCAATTGGTTTTTATTTCTACTAAATAAATACTGTGAGGCTATTCTAATGTTACAGAGCAAATAATACACATTTTTGTGACTGTGAACAAAACTAGTTGAGAAAATTTTTTAAGCTTTTAGAAATTAGTCAAAACTTCTCTTAATACTAGTAACCATGTTCTACCTTGATTCGAAACACAAATTTTCTAATTAGACCTCAAAGAAGTACCAAAAATAGTTAATTGTAAAATAAACTATGTGTGAGGCTATCCAAATGGTTCGGACTGTATATTGTAGTTATAGGCACTATTTTCATGCTCAGCAATTATTATCGAACTTTTTTGAGTGGTGTCTGAGCGTTCTTGTATTGTATTTTTATTAATCATTTGCAGAAGATGCATCAAAACGATCGATATATAGATCGTATTGGTTTCGGTGGGAATAAGAAATAAACAACCTCTGAACTGTTTTGACACCAACCTGATTTACACCTAATATAGTTATAACGTAAACTTACAGCATAAATCTCAATTTATGAGAAAAAAAACTTTGAAAATCGTTGGAGCGGTTTTAAAAAAAAATTAATTTTTTATATTTAAAATTTTGTAAACAATTTTAGGGAAAAAATTGGTACGAAATTTTCTAGAATTCATTTATGCTAGTTACAAAACTAATTTTGAAAAAAAATCATCTAATCATTTTCGAAATATCGAATTTCCAAAAATATTTTTTTATATTTAAAATTTTGTAAACAATTTTAAGGAAAAAATTGGTACGCAATTTTCTAGAATTTATTTAAGCTAGTTACAAAACTAATTTTGAAAAAAAAAATCCATCTAATCATTTTCGAAATATCGAATTTCCAAAAATATTTTTTTTTTTTTTTAAATCCAAATTTTTTTTTTTTTTTAATTTTGATATGCAATATTAGGTACCGTTATTTTTGATTATAAGATTAATTTGCATTTAAAATCTGCTAGATAATCTTGAAAAAACTGCTGGAGGAAAATTAGATCAAGCTGTTTTCGAATAATAAGTTCTCAAAAACAAAAATTGAAGCTTTTTTAAAAATCAACACAAAAAAAATTCAAAATTTTAGGTATACAAATCTTTACAACCCGTTTTTGGTAAAATCAAAAATCCAAAAAAAAAAAATTCTATGGGAGATACCATTTTTAACCATTTTTCAGAAATTTTTTTTTTTGTAAATTGTGGGCTCGTTTTTGAGGACAATAAGATTTTAATTATTTGCTAAAAAAAATTTGCACGGCAGGTACCGTTATTTTTGGTCCTAAAAAAACGATAGGTATCAAGTTTAAAGAAAATCTATCCATCCGTTTAGTCTGTAGCGGGAATAACAGGACAGGACAGAGAGACAGAATTGCAAGGTCCACTTTTTTCGACTTCGCTATCATCGTAATGTCAATTGTTTGATCAAAATCTGGAGTTCGATTATTTTTACGAATTCATAATTTGCAATATTTTACAGTAGTATTATTATATGTACATACATACATATATCGTAAGTAAAAAGTTAAATATAAATAAAAAAGACGAACGTTCTCAAGAAAAATATTATTTAACTTTTATTAATTGATTAAATGAAATTTTTCTTGAAAAGTTTTGTGCGAGTGTTTTCATAATTGTTGCGATTAAAAATCGCGATGTATATTAATGAGAACGCGTTTGCTCCAATTATTAGTAATAAATGTTGAAAAAAATTATTTGCTGCCGATTTCAATGTCATTAAAATAAGATCAGAACGCACCTGGGATTTCAATTTCGCGACTATTGAGTCACAAGTAATATGGCAAGACTTTTATTAAAATCGCAAGTGCACACAGTTTCATTCATTTCCATTCGATTTATGTAATTTTGCGACTAAAAAAAAACACTAGCCGCCATATTATTTATCAGTTTAATTCTAAATCCGGATGTAAATTAATATAAATTTAATGTGAACACATTCAAATTAAAGTTTCAATCTGGATTAATCGAATGAAAAATATGGCGGTAAGAAAATGTAACTTGTTTCAATTTTTAAATCGCTGCGATTTTTTCGTCGCATATGTGTGCATCACAAAAGTGAAAAGTTGGCATCGTTTATGGTCCTGCTACCCAGATGCCTTTTTTTAAATAATTTGTAAATTTATTTTGTAAATTAATTGATTAAATAAATAAATATGTGCGTCACATTTAAAACTTTGTATCTAATTTCTTGCGATTAAAAACTCACGCAAATTCATTCACGTTTATTTCTAGTTGCAACTACAATTTTTTTTAGTCATTTAATTAAAATCATAAGTGTGTATCTAATTCCATTTTATTTAATTTAACTTACAAAAACCGAGTCACCAGAAAAATGAAAAAAAAAAAATCGGTCTTGATATCGTCGCGATTTGTTGGTATCATTTGCAATCATTTACATTGAAATTCATGTGTCCCATTTTTTGCGACTGAATAATCGCATGATAAAAATAGGAAATGCGTTTTTAGCCTATATTCATTCACATTCCGCCCTTTTTTTTATATTTAGGTAATTAGGTTTATGTTATGCTATAAATGTTTTTTCTTTCTAGTACAAAAATGGTAGGAATTTTTTGCGAATCCGGTAGGATTTTAAAAATCCCATTTGGCATTTCACTGCTGTAGTTCATTACGAATTAATAGGCGTTTTTCTTTTTTAGATCAGAATAGAATTCTGAACAGAGTCCGAGCATATTGAGCATGCTCTGAACATCCTCTGAACAAAGCGTGTTCTGAGCGCTCTGAACTATTTTTGAAACACACCTGAACACTTAGCTTTTTTTCAATTTCACCTGTCAAATGCTTGTGTTCAGCATTCAACTCAGTCTGCTCAGTTATTTTATTCTGAGCTCATAGAGCACGCTCTGAGCAAGCTCAGAACATGTTCAGAACGAAAAAAGAAACACAAATTTGAAGATCTAAACGTTCAGAGGTAAAAAAAGAAACACAATTTTTTTGTTTGACAGTTCAGGCTCTGCTCTGAACTCTTTCAATCAATAGGTGTGTTTTATTCATTCCTGCGCATAGCCAGCGCAGAAAAATTTCCCTTGGCAAACAAAAACAATTTGATTGCTGGCGAAAAAGAAGTCAGTCCAAAAAAAAAATGGCTGTGCTGGCGATAGAACTTTGAATCATTGAAATGAACGTAGAGAGTGAGTAATTGTTTTATTTAGACTTGTGCTCCGCTGGCTATGCAGCAATGAATACACACCTAATAATGCAATAATTGAAACTTTGCAATTCAATAAGTCACTTACCGTTGAACTTAACATTTTCAACTATACCTACCCAACCATTTTTTCAAACCTTGTAAAACGAAAAAAAAGTTCATTCTATTTGACCCACCCTCACAAACATTAAATTACAAAAAAATGTCTCTATAGGCACTTAAGTATATGTACAGTATACCGTATATATGAACATGCATGTGCTTTATAAATATATTTACATTAACTATTTAAACGTTAAAGGCTGATGCCCTTGACATTCTGTCTGGTATTTCAATTCAAATCTAAGCTCGACTTTCATTCGTTTTAAATAGGTATATAGCTATAGAGGTATGTATTCATTTTGTTAGCAACAGGTCAATTAAAAGGAACAAAAAACCGAATTAACATTTATTTTTTTAATTAAAAGTACAAACAAAAAATAAAATAAAACTTATGTGCATTTTTTTTTGTTGAAAGTTGGCCCATACAAAACCCCTAGGTATAGGTATAGGAATACCAATGGACAAATAAAACGCGTTTGCAAATGAAAGCTACTTTTCAGAGTCGATTGGTAGGTAGGTAGGTACCTAAAGCTAGCTACTCCTGACTGAACTACCCCACACTGAGGTTCCTTTTTGCTGATGGATATGAAAGAGAGTATCAGTATACCAAAAGTACAGTATAATATGTTGTTTGGTTACCGATAAAGCGAGGGACCCTTTTCCAATTATTTCAGATGAATGAGTTTCGAGTCCTTTTTTTGTGATTTTTTTTTTAATTTTTCAAAATGAAAAAAAAATTCAACTCTATATACACAAAGAGTCCTTCGTATTTCGTATATATATGATGAAACGACGAGAATGATGATGATGATGTCCGGTATTTTCGACGACTTTCATTTGATGATTGCTGTTGCTTCTCGGCACACTTCCTCTTCCTGTGGACATGCATACAAATCTATATTATATATGACCAAAGAGATGGAACAGTTTAATAACGGCATTCCATTTCGTATATATGTGTATGTATACGTATGTATATGTTTGAGCGGTTTATATGAATGATTTTTGGTGCGCTTTTGATTTGTGATGAACGCGCTGGACGTCGTTGTATAGACAACCAAACCGGCTAGCCGTTATTTTATTGCACACAATTTCACAAAAAGGATATTTTGCTTTTCTACGAATAAACATATTATATATAGGAGAGAGGGGATCAGTCGAGTTGGTTAGGTTCGGTTTTTTTTTTTTTTTTATTAATTTTTTTCCTCAGGACTATTATTCGTCCTCTGGAATTGAATATGATCTGGCTCCCATGTATTTAATATTGGTATAGGATAGGAAGAGTCCTTCTCATCGTCGTCATATCGTCGTAGTCGTCGGCTCGTTTAGCAAAGTGGATGTTAAGTGTAATGCGATTTTTATGTAAATTGGTTGCCAAGGGGTCGATATGGCCAGTTTGTTGCTCTTGCAACAATATTTGTATGTGGATCTACATATATCTATATCTATACATAACATATATAGGTACGAGTGAATATTACTTTGAGTATAGAATTTAAACGTCAGTTGGAGATTATGTCTAAGAAGAAGGATATGGCTTGTTAAATTTCATTTTGACGGGCTTGTATAGTCAAAAAGAGCGCAATTACCGGAAATTCAAAGTGGGAACACGATGTTGGTTATAGGTATGTAATATTATTTAATTTATTTTTTCTTTATTTATCAAAGGATGTAGGTATAGGAAGTAGTTGTAGGGATTTAATTTGATTCAATGAATTTATCAAATTGTGTGTAAGTATATGTATGACTCTTAAAAGTGGGTGATTATGTAGATACATATAGGTATAAGGTTGGTTTAAGAACACAAATTTAAATATTTCTTTTTGAAAATGAAATTAAAAAATGTCAGAACCTAAAAAGTAATTTTCTCTACCAAATTGTAGGTTCCTTATACCTAGGTATAGGAATTTTAAAAACGGGTTTTAAGTTAGCAGTAGGAATAGGGTTTATCTGAGCCATTTATGAACAGGTACCTACGTGGTCTCTCGTTGATTTGATTTGATAGGTAGGTAGGGGAGAGGGGGAAACTTTTGAACTTGTCTATTAAAATCTTAACAGAAAAATATTTCAAAGCCTAAAATTAATTTTAAACATGGCAATACCGATATCTTTACACGTCAACGACTCTGTGGTGCATCTTTTATGTTCATCCGAGAGTAGCTTAATATGCAGTTTTTATGCGTACATTGTATTTTTGGAATATTTTTTTTGGAAGAGTTTAAATTTTTTGCAAGTACAATATTCATTTTTGAAAAATTATTATTAAAATTCACACCTTCATTTTAATTAACATAAAAATTTTATAAATATGTTAAAAATATAATAACTATGGCCAAATTTTATGTTACTTAACATGTTGGGGCACCTTTGAACAGGTTTAAAACTAGTTATTGAAAAGAATTTGTAATTTTTTTCTTCGTAAGACAAATGGACATTAAAATTAAAGCTTCAACGAGAGTTTAAGCTTCAAAAATTTTGTTTTAATCTAGGTATTTATTTCCAAAAGTCTACATTTTAAATAGTGAGTTACACCTTTGAAAAGTTTTAAATCCTATATTAAAGATTATCTATTCGTATACAGTTTATTGTTTTCTTCAATAGATATGCTCTTATATATTTACATTTCTTACTGTTAAAAATAATTATAAATACTTCCTTTCAAAAGTGCCTCCAGGTAAGTTCAAACCTGTCCCACATGTGGGGTACCTTTGTACACAAGGAACTAGTTTGTATTTTAATAAAAATGAAACATTATTCTTTATTAAATTAAATTAAATTTAAATTAAACTTTAAATACATTCCTTGAAGTACCGATAACTTACAGGCCATTAATTCTATCACACTGGGTTTTTGGATACTCTAAACCAAAAAGTGTTCAACGGTGCCCCCCTCTTCCCTACAACACATTCTTGAAATAAAAATTAATATGAAACTAATAACTTATATAAATTTTAAAATCAAAAATATGTTGGAATTCAAAAAAAGGAATAAGTAGGTATAATAATGTAATTTTCATTTGTACATTCGCATTTAGGTCGGTATACTAAGTACCTCCTTCTTTGCACTCGCTTCATATTCAATAAGCCTCTTTTAATCCTGAAAGTGTTTCTTTTAAAACTTTTGTTTCGAAGGTGATCAAATTACCTAGAAGATAAAATGTCGGTAAAATGTTCTTTTTATAGACTTCACAGATGTTTAAAAAAGTATTCTTTCGATAAAGTTTCCATTAGAAATACGAATTTGTCTTATAGAAACTTTATCGAAAAATTCCATTAGACATACTGATATGTCTTATGGAAATTTTATTGAAAGAATGTTTTCCTAACATCTATAAAGTCTACATAGAACATTTTACCGAAACTACTTCTTCTATAAGTAAATTCAAAGGCGAGTGTAGAGATTGCACCAGGGCCTTTCAACCCTATAATTTTTCAATCAAGTTGTTTTTTATGAATCTGGAAGTGAGTGGCACCATGAGTGGTGTCATTTTTTTGCTGCAAAATCACATATTGTGTTGACCCATTTTTGTTTTCAATTGGAAAGCCGATCAGGTGTTCTTAGTTAAGTTTTTGTCATTTAATTTTTATACAATGAGAGATTGTTAATATGTATTGTAAATTTCTATGAAAATATATTGTAGTTTGAAATGAAATAAATAAATCTAATCTAATCTAATCTAATCTAATCTAATCTAATCTAATCTAATCTAATCTAATCTAATCTAATCTAATCTAATCTAATCTAATCTAATCTAATCTAATCTAATCTAATCTAATCTAATCTAATCTAATCTAATCTAATCTAATCTAATCTAATCTAATCTAATCTAATCTAATCTAATCTAATCTAATCTAATCTAATCTAATCTAATCTAATCTAATCTAATCTAATCTAATCTAATCTAATCTAATCTAATCTAATCTAATCTAATCTAATCTAATCTAATCTAATCTAATCTAATCTAATCTAATCTAATCTAATCTAATCTAATCTAATCTAATCTAATCTAATCTAATCTAATCTAATCTAATCTAATCTAATCTAATCTAATCTAATCTAATCTAATCTAATCTAATCTAATCTAATCTAATCTAATCTAATCTAATCTAATCTAATCTAATCTAATCTAATCTAATCTAATCTAAAAAAAAATGAACTGTCCAATTTCTTAGACGCTCTATATTTTTTAAATGTTCAGAAATTCGGTTAAGGGTGAAGATCAATAGCGAGAACTTTGTTTGGACAATTTTGACAGGGTATATGTACATACATATTATGTATATCGCACATAATGTAGGCATTGAAAGCTTCATACCACTGTAAGTGTGTTTTTGAGGAAACTGTTTCAGCAGAAAAGGCTTCTGCTGAAACACTTTCCTCAAAAAAGGCATACCTAGATCATCTACATACCTACATAATATATGAAAATGATGCAATATTTCCAATGATATAATCGATAGCATACCTATAGGTTTCTTATCGTCACAAAAATGGCATTACAAATCTCAAAATTAGAAAATGAAAAAATAGATGAATTATGTAATACCTACCTACCTAGGATATTTTTGTAAAAAGCAAAACTCAAGAAGTTATTGTAGGTATTTAAAGCTGCTTAAGAAAATGGTAAAAAAATGCTAAAATCTCATGTATAATCTGTGGTCTTGAGCCAAGTACATACTTCCTCGTGAAGTGAACAACCACCAGTGGAGAAAGTAAATTTTTGACACAATTTGCTTGACTTTTGCAGCTTTTATGGTCAAATTGTCAAAGCTTCACCAAAAATCAAATAGTTGCCGTACATTTTGCGTTGAATATGGTTTACCGCTCGTGAACGCAAACCCTTCACTTTTTGTCATGGCTTCACGAGCACGCTCACGGGTGAACAAAAATGCAAATTTGTATGGATTCACGACATGATTCACAAGTATGTACTAGGCTTTAGAAGTAGGTATCGTATTTTTATTACCTCAAAATTTGACTGGTTTGGTCAAAAACTTATGTTAATCGTCTGATATATGTATGTATGTTTGCGGGTTTTGTGATTAAAAAAGAGTACTTATTGATCTTAGAGTTCATCAAAATGTCTGAAATTTCATTTTTCAAAATATTTGAAAAAATAATTCTTCAACATCCTCGATAGTATAGTGGTCAGTATCCCCGCCTGTCACGCGGGAGACCGGGGTTCAATTCCCCCTCGGGGAGATTCTGTGATGAAGTTTATTTTACTTTTTAGTAATCCAAATCCAAAAACAAAATTTGAGTTCAAAATGGTGTCGGACTAATCAATAAAGCTGAACATAATATCTTATCTTTCGCTGTATTAGTTTTCAGCATATAAGACCACACCGCATAATCTAAAACAATAAATAACAGCAATACAGCTTTCCATGCAATAAATCATGCGGCTATAGCTGACCTTGAATTATGTGTAGGACTCCTATCTCCATGCTTAACAAAGGTAAACAAATTTCCCACCAAGTCTAATAATAATCTTAATCAAAACGCAAGAAATAAAAAGTTCCTTCCGAAAATTATGACTCTCGCTTAACTTTTCGGCAATTTGTCATCATTTTATTTTTATTGACACAACCAGCCCTTCCACTATCATAACAAAAACAAAACAAAACAAAAACAACAAAAAGTGTCCTAAACTTTCTACACGTAACATAACAAATCCTAAACAATCAACTTAACAACCTTGCCGCCTAATTTGTTTTCTCCTCGCTCGCTCGCTCGCTCGCCACGTCTGTCTTTTCTTTTACTTCTATACTACTTTTACTTTTACGCAGATTGTAATTCAATTAAAGTTATTAACAAATAAAAATAATAATAACATTTTTAATGTTTCAATTTTATTTCCGGTCACAATGTATATAACTGTTACTGTTAGTAGATATATTTATTACATTTACCATTTTGTTCCCTTGTTCGCTGCTCATTCATTGCCATTCATTCCGCTTCGAATGATTTTACTGCTCTCCCGCACTTTTGTCGTCGTTTTTTGTCACTTTTTGTGGCATTATGCCGACGCCACTGTGCTGCGCCATTACCATAGAGTCAAGTCATACTAGGTAGGTTATATATTCATTTTGTTGCCGGCATAAACGCTTTTACGGACTTTTGTTTATGATTTTTCCGGAAGCACCAACAAGCAGAGCAGAGCAGAGCAGAGCAGCAGTGGTGTATAGCAGCTGTAAAATTGTGAATTATTGCTGTCATTATGGTCTTAAACTATGCGGAAATGTATTTCATTTTTAGGAGCCGAGGAGCGATGAGAACAGAAGAAGTTTTTGCCAAATAAATCCTAAATTTATTCATAGCAATTTTAATAGTTAAGCTTACAGCAAAGCTGTCAAATATTTCGAAATGATACATTTTTATGATTTCGACTATTTGCCTATGTGTTTGGCTGTGGAAGGACTTAACTGGACATAGGCGTTGTTATATGGAATCGGACAATATGACAATTTGGTGATTTGCTGCTTTTATATTTTTATTTTTTTTAACGAATGTTTAAAATCAGGAAAATTATGTTGGCACTTTGTTAAGACATGTCGTTAAATTTATATTTTGTTGTTATACCTACCTATAAAAATGTGTGCTTTGGCTGAGACTCTTTATTTTTTGCGCGTTTCGCCCAGGTATGGTACGAGGTCGCTTAAACTTTTAATTGAGGTATAGGTACATATTATATTCGATAGACCTACCTAATTTTCTTCATCTTCTTTAGAACCTAATCGATATTTTTAGATTAAATACCTAGGTATACACTAACAAAAACCACAGGTGGCACAAGATTGTTAATGTTGCTTCCATTAGAAAATGGGGAGCGTATCGGAATCCCGCTTTTTAAAATCCCGTTTTTCGAAAATCCCGAAAAAAAAGTTTTAAAATCCCGTCTACTAAAATACCGTTTTTTTTTAAATCCCGTCTTCTAAAATCCCGCTTATTCATAATCCCAATGTATTAAAATCCCGCCAAATCCCGCCAATCCCGTTTTTCGCAATTAATTTGGGTAATAAACTTGGTTAATTATGAACTCATTCCCATCATTTTAGCAACTAACTGCCAACTACCAAAATGATAAAAAGAAATTTCGCATACACCCAACCTCGCACCTACCCCAAATCCTATAGTGTGCCCAAGCAGGGGGGTTGCAGGGGGGCAGCATGCCTCCCCATACATACCTCACTGTTTATTAAAATCGTTGGGACTTATTTCATAATGAAATGAACTAACTCCCAAATTTATGAACTAAGTCCCAACGAAATTTTGGTGGGAGTTAAAACAAGTAGTTTTAATTGATAAAGCGGGATAATAAGAAACGGGATTATAAAAAACGGGATTATAAGAGGCGGGATTATAGAAAGCGGGATCTTGAAAAAGCGGGATTTTAAAAAACAGGATTATAAAAAGCGGGATTTTAAAACCGGGATTTTAAAAAACGGGATTATAAAAAGCGGGATATCGAACCCAACCCTAGAAAATGCACCTTTTGGGTGAATTTTTGACAAAATAATAATTCTATTTATTAGCTATTATCTTATTATGTATTTAAATGTTGTATGCCTTCGGAAATCAGTGGTCGAATAAAAATTTTCAACATCCTCGATAGTATAGTGGTCAGTATCCCCGCCTGTCACGCGGGAGACCGGGGTTCAATTCCCGTCGGGAAGTCAGTTGATGACTTTATTTTATGTTTATGTTAACATGATCGTTTTGTAGAACAAAAAAAAATTATAATTATTTTCAGAAGGTTTTTTTTAATAATAAAAATTCCATACATGGACTACTGAAATACAGCAGTCAAATATATGACTTAACACTATTTTAATTGGACTTGTTGAATTATTGATTCAAAACAGCTGAAAAAGACAATCGTTTAATCCGAAATAATTTTTTTTTTATTTCGTAATTTATATTTTGAGCAAAACAAATTGATTGACAAATGTCACAATTTTCCACACTGTCTCAGTTTTTTCTTAGTGGTCGTACGTTGGGAAATGAAAATTTTGCGTGAAACTGATTGAAGAACCGGTTCATATTCCACTTTCATATTTTGGTACTCACTTCGTGTTGTGAATTTCATATCAATGAACTAGGTGTCACTTTTATATGAAAATTGCATTTTCACTCGAACTGAGTACTAGGCTTAATAAGGTATTAAATTAAATTCTTGAATTTAATAAAAAAAATTTTTTTTTTTTTTAGAAAATTCAAAATCATTCAAAATTACAAAAAATCTGCATTTAATATTCAACAATAATTAAATGAGTAAGTGAAAGTCCAGAGATCAGAAATAAATCTCAACTTTTTGGGTTATTTAATAATTTTTATTTGTTCTAATTTTAAATAAAAGACACTCAATATACCTATAACCTTCATTCTAAAAAAAAATTCTTTTCGTTCACAGTCTGAGAGAAACCTTTATTTTGATTTTATTAATGTTTCGGTGGGGAGAGTACGATAAATTAGGGGCCAAAAATTGATAATGGTTTTTTGTATACGAAGGGGCCTGGTCTATCTCGCCCCGTTTAGGAGGTAGGCGCAATTTTAAAAAGACTTAAAATGAAAAAAAAAAAAATAATGTTAAAAAACGGGTTGGGTTTGATATCCCGCTTTTTATAATCCCGTTTTTTAAAATCCCGGTTTTAAAATCCCGCTTTTTATAATCCTGTTTTTTTAAATACCGCTTTTTCAAGATCCCGCTTTCTATAATCCCGTCTCTTAAAATCCCGTTTTTTATAATTCCGTTTCTTTATCCCGCTTTATCAATTAAAACTACTTGTTTTAACTCCCACCAAAATTTCGTTGGGACTTAGTTCATAAATTTGGAAGTTAGTTCATTTGGGACTTATTTCATAATGAAATAAGTCCCAACGATTTTAGTAAACAGTGAGGTATGCAACCCCCCTGCTTGGCCACACTATAAGATTTGGGGTAGGTGCGAGGTTGGGTGTATGCAAAATTTCTTTTTATCATTTTGGTAGTTGGCATTTAGTTCCTAAAATGATGGGAATGAGTTCATAATTAATCAAGTTTAATACCCAAATTAATTGCGAAAAACTGGATTGGCGGGATTTTAAAAAGCGGGATTTTAATACATTGGGATTATGAATAACGGGATTTTAGAAGACGGGATTTTAAAAAAACGGTATTTTAGTAGACGGGATTTTAAAACTTTTTTTTCGGGATGTTCGAAAAACGGGATTTTAAAAAGCCGGGTTCCGATACGCCCCCTTAAAAAACAACGCCAACTGCAATTGTAATGAAGTACTAGGTATACCGACTTTGAAAACCAGAACAGAGTAGGTATATTGGCTTTAAATATAGATATACTTAATTGAAAGTATTACCGTTATTTTTTAATATTTTTTTTCCGTTTTTAGTACTTTTTTTATGAAACTGCCCCTCCCGACCCATAACAAAAAATGTTTGTTCTTTTCGCCAGGCAACCCATGCGCAAAATGTTAGTTTAGACACTACCAAAAAAACTGTTTCCCCTTATCTGGTAATTTGATGAGGGTTGGGTGTTCTGTGGCGGAATCTTAAACTACCATATTTATTTTAGAAAAATAAAGACATTTTTGACATATTAGACATTTTCCTTTGCATATACCATATTTTATTTATTTTCAATTGATATTAAAAGTTGTAGTTTAAAATAATCTTCCTATTTATATAAATACAAATGTTCAAAATCTCATATCTCCGAAAGTTCTTTACCGATTACTGACACAACAATGCATACGAATACGCAAATGCATATACCTACCTACTTCTTTTTTTTGAAAACATCGCCATCTATTGGACGTAAAAGCAACGCACGTTATAACGGGTGGTTTTTTAGCTGTAGTAGTAGTAGTACTGTGCGTAGTGAAGAAAATATTGCGGCCGTATCAGCTAGTGTGACAGAAGACCGCGAAATGTCGATTCGGCGCCGTTCCCAGCAGTTAGGCCTTTGTTACAGCACTACGTGGAAAATTTTGCGGAAGGATTTGGGCGTAAAGCCTTTTAAGATACAGCTGGTGCAAGAACTAAAGCCAGCCGACCTACCACAACGCCGAATTTTTGGTGAATGGGCTCTTGGAAAGCTGGCCGAGGATCCGCTTTTTTATCGAAAAATTGTGTTCAGCGATGAGGCTCATTTTTGGTTGAATTGGTACGTAAATAAGCACAATTGCCGCATTTGGAGTGAAGATCAGCCAGAAGCATTGCAACAGCTACCAATGCATCCCGAAAAAGCCACTGTTTGGTGCGGTTTATGGGCCGGCGGCATTATTGGGCCATATTTCTTCAAAGATGATGCGAATCGCAGCGTTACTGTCAATGGTGAACGCTACCGAGCGATGATAACAAACTTTTTTTTGCCCGAAATGGAAGTTCTTGACTTGCATGATATGTGGTTTCAACAAGACGGTGCCACATGCCACACAGCACGCGAAACAATGGCGCAATTGCGAGGCGAGTTTGGTGAACAGTTAATTTCACGTTTCGGGCCGGTCAATTGGCCGCCTAGATCGTGCGATTTGACACCATTAGACTATTTTTTGTGGGGGTATGTCAAGGCTAATGTCTATAGGGACAAATCCGCTTCGATTGACGCACTGGAAGCCAACATCCATGCATTCATTCGTGAGATACCGGCCGATATGTGTGAAAGAGTATGCCAAAATTGGACTCAGCGGATGGGCTACCTGAGACGCAGCCGCGGTCAACATTTGCATGAAATTATCTTTAAACATTAAATTGCAAGGTTCAAACTATCGATTCAAATAAATATTTCATTCATTTTTTCGAAATTTTTGTGTTTTTTTAAAAAAAAAAGTTCTAAACCTCTTAAAAAATCACCCGTTACAAGATCTCGCAGCAATGGCATGGATTGTTTGTTTTGCTCTGTTTTAAAAATACTGAGGAAGGTTTTTTTTTTTTAATTTAGCTATCTATAGAGTGAAGCAGGGGAAAACACCAATATAGTTGCATCCGATTTCAATCATAGTGACATATCGTCGGCTAAATACGTAAAGCTGCTAAGTCCACTTTTGACCGAAATTGAGATTTTTATGCCATTTTGTTAAGAAACACATTCTGCACAAAATGGCTTAATCACTTCTGTCCAGCGTTGCCATAAATGCAGATTTGTCTGCATTTTGCAGACTTTTTTGATTTTCTCAGACTTACAAAAAGCACTGCAGATATTTGTCTACACAACAAATTGACAAACTCGTGGCATTTAAATAGAAAAAAAGAATTTAAAAACGATTTTAGTTTACGAACATAGCAGAAATTATGAATTATAAAGATACGTTTGGTACGTTCCTACCTCCAAAACCGATTTGTTAACATTCTTGTTTTGTTATTTTTATAAATAAAAATATTTATGAAGTACCTACATTAATTTTGGGTCTTAAAAATCTGCAATGCAGACTTTTTTTCATCGGATTCGCAGATTTCGTAAATATTTGCATGGCAACACTGCTTCTGTCCAATGTATATTAGTTGTTGCAGAATCCTAAAGAGAAAATCAGTTTTTATATGGAGCCGTATGTAATTTTTTTTTCGTTCTCCTGTAAAATTTGCGAAAGTGGACTTGGTAGTTTTACGTATATTTAGCCGACGATATGAACATAATTTCTCACCAAAATTCTTCAGTTTTGTTGTCAAAATGCCGAGGAAAAATATTGGATTTAAAATTAAGATATTTAAAGAGTGAATTTGACAAAAACTACTACAAAAAGTAGTAGGTATAGGTACGACTTTAAAAAACCTTTTTGTGTTTCAAAGGCAATTATTTGAGTATGTATGTAAGTAGGTAGGTACTTTGGGGATCATTTAAGGGATGGGATCACTACGTTTTCCCACGATCGTTTTCCCGTGTAACGTTTGCCTATGAAATTTTCCACGGGATTGGCGGCGGGATAGGCAATACTAATTAGTACTTTTTGACAATACTATTTTGCATTTATGCAATAAATATTTTATGTTTGTTAAAATATCTAATATTTTTTTTTCATTTAAGCGTTTTTTTATTTTTTCTTTATTTTCATAAAAAAAAATTACCAAATGATAAAAAAAACTTTTCATACACTCAACCTCGCACCTACCCCAAATGCTATAGTGTGCCAAGCAGGGGGGTTGCAGGGGGGCAGCATGCCCCCCCATACATACCTCACCTTAACACAAGAAAAGACTTTTGTACAAGAAAACTAATATTGAAATGAATTTTGTTCATGCGCTGTCGATTTGTATTAAAAAAAAGTAGGAATCGGAGGGCAAACGTTAGGAAACTGTGATTCGGGATATCGTTCTGCGGGAAAAAGTTTTGCGGGAAAATGTTATGCGGGAAAATGTACGCGGGAAAACGTGACGCGGGAAAACGTGCCGCGGGAAAACGTGCCGCGGGAAAACGTAGCCAACCCATTAGTTTTTGAAAGGATATATTTAGACGATTGACTTCACGGATCACTTTGGAGTAAAGTTTAGATATCTATGGGGTTAATTTGAGTGAAAATGATTTTATATGTTTTTAGATACTAAATTTTAAAAAGTGTTTTCTCGGAGAGGAAGAGCAAGATATTGGAAAGATTTCGATTGGAATTTAATTTCAGAAATAGTTTGTTGAAAAAACCAAACTCGCAATTATTAATCATTCAAAAAAGGAAAAAAGCTCCTAACGGATTTGAGTTCACCTTCCAAAAATATGCTGAGGAAAATTTTTGTCCGTCCGTATTAAAAAGTTACTCGGTTATCCAATATTTACCGGTTGTTACTAGCCTGATTAATTTTTTTAAAATACTTTTTCCGTCATACATTTTTGAAAAAAAAAAAACAAATATATTCGATTTTTTGTCAAAATTCTTTTATGACCATTGTACCTATATGATATCATATAAAGTTCGCGTATTCGTTTAAGCTGGCTTTACACGATTGACAAATCGCCATAAATATTTTCTGCAACAAAATTCTGCTTTTTCAAAAACTGATTAAAAAAAAAGGGAATTCGCGTTTCTAAACACCGCACAAAATGAGTTCATTGACATTTAAAGGTGGCTATATCCCAATCGTCTGAATGAAATGTCAGTGATTCCCGGTGAACAATAACCTTATACCATCCACACTATAATAAACTATTCCTATACCTACCTAACTTCAGGTTCAATAAAATTGTTTGTTATTTATGAACTTTTAACAACACCATCCCCTATGACCAAAAAATATTCAGACACATCGTGTCGGTTAGGTTACCTTTGGTGGTCGTTATAATGTCAAGGGTAGGATTTTTTCCTTTTGGTTGGTTACATTATTTCGCCACATTTATATATATTTCTATGAATTACCTGCGTGACTAAACGAATTAAATTGCCATTGTCAACTCTCCATTGGCACTGGGGGAGTATTATATAGCGCGAGGAGGGGTTTAGTAGCATTTTCCGATTTATACTCTCGACTATTATGTTTTTCCACAAATAGTTTTAATTTTTCAAAATATTTATTGTCTGTCAGTAAGTTTTTTTTTTTGGTGGATTCAGCTGCATGAGGGTTGGAGACACCATATTAATGTATAGAGAGACTCGCGCTTCTTCCCATGTCAGGGGTTAAAAATAATAATAGCCCCGAGGTGGGTTGTTATGGTGGTGATTAATAAGTTGCATTCAAACATTAAGTGAAAGTCAAATGCACATTCATTGAGGACATTAATATTCCACGGTTTTGGGTTTGTTTGTCATTTCGATGGCTCTTGTTGATTAGCGATAGAGGGCAGGGCATTAATAATATGACAGTTGTCAGTTTTTGACATTTCTAAAAAAAAAAAAAAATTAAATAATTAACAGTAAATACTTATACCTTAAATATTTTTTTACTTCTGTAGTAACTCACTCAACCCGCATGTTTAGTACAATTTTGTCATTTAACAGTTTGTTTATGCATCAAAACTTGGAAAGTTGGTTTGGTAGACGAAAAAATTATGAATTTATGGAAATTTATCCATAGCCAGAAGGGTTTAATAGACTCTATATACCATCTATACCGCATGGTTTCAAATTACCATGTTTCTGTGGTTTGATTACATCGCACACTCACGGTGCTGATATCATATTTTGGAATTTTGTAAAACATGAAGAGTTTTTTTTTGTCTGTTTTTTTTTTTTTTTTTGTTTCAATGATAATCGAGATAAAAGTCCACACTAACTGTCTAACACTTTCATGGGGTTAAGTCGTTAATCAAAATAAAAGAATATTAATGATCGTATGATAGGGGTAAATATTGACTGTGATGCCTTTTTGGAGAGGGTGTGCATTTATCACAATTAAGGCACGCGAGTGTTTGGTTTAATTAAATTTATTCTGATGTGTTCTTTGTTTTCACTCTTCATGGCAATCATGATGTTGAGAGGAACGAAATTCATTCTTCCCCTCGAATACAACTTATATATCTTAACGAGATTGGTTCGTTGCACTGCATATTCCAAAATTTGTTTAATAGAAAAATGGATGGTATGTTATATCATCATAGTTGAATGGAATGCCGCATAAGACTGGGAGTGATTAAATGAAAATTCTGTTCTAGAAATTGTAAGGTCGAATTTTCTATCTGAGCATATCCATACATTATTTTTCAGCGAGCTATCGAATCCAACTCATCTAAACTCATACATATATACACGATGCAAGAATATGCAGACCTGCAGTAATATCATGACGTGACTCTTGATATACCAGTTACCGAGCAGCGCGATGTTCTAGAGAATCACTGCAGGTTTAAAAGATGGTAAATTGGTAGAAAAATATAGAACTCTATATAAGGCTCTCCGCACGGTCTATTTCAAACAAGCACCTTGGGTTAAGGCAAGAAAATGCACAATCATGTGACTTCTTCAATCTCGTTCTGGAACTTTAAAATTTCATTAAAAATGACCTATGGCTGATCAATTACTGAATCCAACTGACCTTTTGTGACCAATTAGTGAGCTTTTCTTTTTCGAATATACCACACATGGAGTGATGCTATTTCCTATATAGAGCCGCCAAAACTCAGTGCACACCCGGCGAAGAATTATCCAAGAAAATCGTTGACACTTTAGCTCGGCGAAACTACAGGAACAAGGCAAAAAATAGACCGATACTCCTGCAGTGGGGTCTACAGATAAATATACAAAAAACGAAAATTGTCATTTTTGAGGCGCGTCAAAGAAGAAGAAATCCAGAAGAAAAGTGGTCACTTAATAATGAACGTATTGAGGTTGTTCAGGAGTTCAAGTATTTGGGAGTTTTGATGACTCACAACCTTAGCTTTGCTAAGCACTCTACCGCGAAAAGCAATGAAGCCAAACTAGCACTGAATGTGATGTGGCCGAAGTTTTTTTCTAACCCTGATATTGACCTTGCTTCTAAATACAGAGTATTCAATGCAACAGTAAATACATGTATGTCTTATGGAGTGCAAGTTTTTGGTTATATGCCTTTTGAAGCCTTTGAAAGCGTACAAAGGCATTTCTTTAAGCGCTTGTTCCGATTACCGAATCCGACACCGAATTATGCCATTTACGTGGAGTCAGGTATAACTCCTATTTATATACTAAGTTTAAAAGCTAATGCGGATTATATCACTAAAATTATGAATAGAAATAATAGCTGTCTTCATAAGTCCATAATGAAAAAACTTCTCCAAACTAACGCCTCTCCTTTTAAAGAATGGAATCAACTCGCTCTAGGCCATGGATCTGTTTTATCTCTGTCAGTGTCAAATGTGGACGAATGGCCAGCCCAGCTTGCAAATGTGATTTCCAAAGTTGATGAACAAATTTTTGCAAATAATCTTTCTAGAGCAACTTCATCCACATCAAGAAATATCTACAGACTCCTTAATCATGGTCTTGTATCTGATGCGAACTATTTTCGCAGAGAATTTTCGCCTAAAATTATTAGTATCATTTTTAGAACCAGGGTTGAAATTTTAAAATTGAACTTTATTCCGCACCGCAATGATCTTTCGCAACTTTGTAACTTATGTAACAGAAGAGACTTAGAAGATATTTATCACTTCTTGGCTATCTGCCCGATTTTACAGGAAATTCGTCGACTATATTTCCATGAAAGTATTCTTACGTTGCAACGAATGTATGAAATTTTAAACGGAGCGTCCGGATGGCTTAATCTCTATAAATATTGTCAACATGCTCTTACGTACAGAAATAGTTTTTTATAATACAGCCTTTAATTATTTCAGTTATTGCGGTTTAAACTTATCTTTTTTATGTTGCAAATCATTCAAAATTGCTTAATTTCTTTTGTGTTTCAAATCACTTAAAATTGGTACCTACTGTATTTAATAGACTTATATTATCATCTTTATGTTTCAAATCATTACACTGTAAGTGTAGTGTAATTTAACGTCAAAATTTAAATTGCCTTGGCTCGTTAAAATTGTATTGAAAACTTTTTTAAAATTGAAATTCTATGTATGTATCTTTATATTCTTTTTCTTTTTATATAGGTATACTTTTTTTTTGTAATTTTATACTTTTCTTTATATTTTATTCATTGAAGTTTATATGAAATGTCATATCAGACAGACGGCAGGATTGCCATGTCCTTATTCTTAAGAATAAAACTATTATTTTGTAAAACTTGTTGATGAAATAAAGAATTTATCTATCTATCTATCTATCTATCTACTCCTGCAGTTATGGGGACTAAGCTATCGTGGAGGCCAGAGTGCTCGGTCTGGAGAGGAAAGCGTGCCATATTAAATTATTTACAGTGGTTGTTCATTATAACGATCAATGACCAATATTACGAATACTTTTTTCAAGTCGCTAAAGTACTCAAGATCTTCGAAGATCTTATCTGGGTGTTCAATATGCAATCAAGCGAAGGCCAAACGGCCCATTTGTTCTCGAGATATTCGAGAAGAATTTTTAGAAGTTTTATTTTGTATATTTTTCGGCTTTAAAAAATTGGCAATTGAATGTTTTTACAAACTTTATCCGTTGTTATAACAACTTCATTGGGGCATATTCATAGTCACTGTTTAAGTTGTTTCTAAAAAAATACTGGGTTTATCCTATCTAATTTACATTGGATAAACTCCAGGCTAAGATAAACTGGGGTCTAAAAACGACTATGAATATGCACCATTGTGTTTAGAAGCTTTAAAATTATCGTAAAGTCGAAATCAGTTTTCATTGTCGAGATATTCGATACGAAAAACATTTCTTGGTATTTTTTTGTTTGTTTGTTTAAAAAAAAAACTGTCAATTGATTTTTTTTTATAAACCTCATCAATTCTCAGTTACGGCATCGTGCAGTGTAGAGCAAAAATTATCTTAGAGTCGATGGCATAGTTTGTTTTCGAGATATTTGACTCGAAAAACATTTTTTTGTTTTGCAATTTTGTTGCTTAAAAAAATTTTTTTTTATCAGTTATTAACTACGTCATTGTTTGTGAAATTAAATTTGTCCGGCTTCGAAATCTATTTCGAATCAGTTTGGTGGGAATAAATGGTGGCAAAAAATTCATGAAAGGAAAATATTCTAATGAAAAACATACATAATATGTTTTTTTCTTGCTTCGGCTAGGATTTTTTAGTCGTCGGAATTTAAATCTCAACTGCGTGCATAAACGTATAATTGCATTTAATTAATTAAACAAATTTCAGTTTCTTAGACGCTGATCGTTTTTTCTGTTGTTTCGTCTTTTTGCGTCTTAATCATTGAAACTCATGTGTTCCATTTTTTGCGACTGAATTTTCGCCCGAATTTTTTCTTCCGGTACAAAAATCGTGGGATTTTTCTTCGAATCCGGTTGGATTTTTAAAATCTCATGGCATATTCGTAGGTACATCATATTAATATTGTAAATTTTATTATATTACATAATTTAAACTTAAAATGAATTAAATTTTCCTAGAATTCTGCTAATCAATATCAAAAATATTCACCAAGAAAAAGCGTAAATCTAAAAGACATAAAGAATTAGGTACATATATAAATATTATTTTGAAGTCTGACAACTAAAAAATTCAGTTCTAGGTACATATTTGAAATTTCTTTTCTCAACTATTAGTTCAGTTCGTTTTTATAAATTTGAGCAGTTCCCATGGTAAGAAAAGGGAATAAATGAAGAACATTAATACAATTATACAGAAGACAATAACAGAAAATAAGGAAAAAAAAAGTGTTAAGATGTGTAAACATACGTAACGTAACGTGAATCACAATCACAGAATCACAATCAAGATCACAAGATACGTTACGGTTTTTTCATCCCTACCGCCAGTATAGATGTTTACACATCAAAAACCCATACGCATAGGCCAAAAAGTGTACATGTCCAGGAGAACCCGGAGAGAAGGTAACATATTTTTAAAAAAGTCATGAAAAAAAAAATATTCCTACTTCGATTTACTTATGCTAAGGTAGGTAGGGTAAACTTAAAGGTACATAGGTATACCAATTAACATCCTACATGGCCAAAAATTTATACATTTCCAACTTCATCTAATTTTGTTGTTTTTTGTTTATAAAATTTCATTTTAGAAAATTTCATTTCACAACAAAGTTGATAGGAATAACTTTTCAGTCAACTTAATTTCATGACCATTATTATTATATTCTAAATTCAAATGATTCAACTAAATTATTCAGAATAAAATATTTTCCCTGAAAAGTCCCATTTTCACTTTCAATCACTTATTTGCCACCGCAGCAAATTCTATAGATGTGTATGTGTATGTGTGTCGTGTATTTCACCAAGAAAAGTTGAATATCCTTCTTTGTCTCCTTTTGCGGGTGGTCTTGTCTGTCTGATTCTGGTTAAGGGCGTACAGTGGATTTGATGAGCATGATTTTATGGATAAGTATCTTCTTGGCAAATCGTCACCGTATGCCAGAACATGCCACCACAACAACGTACCTATATAGTTTCGTCCATCGTCAGTACATGCAAGATGCGAACTATAACTGCATAATCAAATTGAATTCCCCATTGAAATGCATCGAGGATATATTATAACATTCAGATTCACAGATCTCAGACTCTATGACAATAATAGGTATTTATTTGTTTGTCTACTTGTCTGCCTGTGCCAGTCTAACCATCCATACAGATACCGAACCTACATATATATTGTTATTGTTGTTTATATTTTGTTGGATATGATACTTAAAATTCCCTTAAGTGCAGCCCGACAGGCAACTTTACCCCTCAAAAACATGAATATAAATGCGTTTATCTATATAAAGGAGAGCAACAACAACAACAACATCTGCTTTAAACTATGTTTATAGGACGACAACGTTGGCGGCGGCGGCTGCACACATTATATATACAAGAAATAAGGATCCTATATAGGATACTCCGATTTTCCAAATGTACAAACGCATTTACCCTTTATTGCATTTGTAAATTATTCTCAAGGATATTAAATGCAAATTGTAAAGTAGACGAGGAAATGATGCTCAATGCAAATGCACTTTCAACAAGAAACTGCAGTATGGGGATAGTAGGTATAGGTATACCTTATATAGAGTGAAAGCACCAGATTTTAGGAAATCTCATATTCAGCATTGCCAGTCTTCATGGGATCTACAATATATGCATTCACAGGAAATAAACCTTCTTTTCAATAAAATCAAACGATTTTCGAATAGTATAGAGCTTACTCATGGAAGAGCTTTCGCATGAATTCAATAAAACACGACTATTATAAAATGTTAAAAAAAATTCATGCATTTCTGCATGTAACGAATGTGGTTTTCCTGAACTTGAGGAGGGGGTTCATGATCATTTTGATCATAAATAATACTAAAATAATACAATATACCTAATGTAATAATTTGAATTACTATAACATCATGCTTAAAAATACAAAGATTCTGCTTTAATGAAATAAAGCACTCAACCGAAGGCCCATGTTTGTTTTTCGTTGTAGCCTTAAATTGTCAAAACTTTATTTCGCAAAAAATATGCGATCTGCTTTTGATCATGAGAAAGTTCAACGATTGATTTATCTTGGCATAGGAAGGTATACACGGAAAAAATTCTTAGATCAGATCAAGAAAAATAAGCTACAAATCACGAAAAATGAATCCAGTTTTGTACCTTGGCTTTGAAATTAGTAAATTACGACTTTTGGTTTGCAATTTCATAAAATGAGCGAATTGAAGATATTGACCCTCAAAAATCATATTTCACCACTTTTGAGTATCAATTATTCGATCGAGGAAAAAAAATATTGCCTGTTTTGATACTTATTTATCTTTAAATTGCCACTTTTGAGTCGTAATTTTAAAATGGTTATTCGGCAATTTGCAAATGACAATCACAGTTTTGATACTTATTTATCCTTAAATTGCAACTTTTGAGTCGTAATTTGAAACTGATTATTCGGCAATTTGCAGCTTTTAAAGATTAATCTACTTTCCATTTTCAAGCAATCCTGTCAAGATTCAAGAACAATTTTTCTTTGAGATAACAATCTTCGTCAGTGATTTACAACTTAAAACTAGGGATTTGCTGCAAATGAAAAGCTTCAAATTAAGTGAAAATATTTTCCGACTTAGCTATACAAAGTCTGATGAGGTAGTGAAATTGCAAAATACATACCTCAATTTATAAGTTCGAGTGACCTTAACTCCAAAGATTGTGTTTTGGCCAGGTACGATAGTTGGGCTCATCATTCAGATGCTGTCGTACCCTACTAAGAAGCGAATTATGGTCGATGCTTACCGATTCTTATAAAACTCTCAGCATGAATGCACTTTGAATTCTATATTTTTAAGAGAATTTGATTAAACTCAATCACTTAGAAAAGATAGTAGATTGCGACTAAAAAGTTGTAATTTACTGTTTAGTTTTGATCTTAAATCAGCAAATAGGTATTTCATAAATTACGATCGTGTGGGCTCAATATTTATATATCGTGATTACATTTTATTGGTTTGAGCATTGAGAAAATGAAAATCACCATATACATTTCGCAAAACAAGATAAATAATTTGTAAAATTAAATTATTCCCCAGAAGTAGTAGATTGCGACTCAAAAGTTGTAATATGCTTTGAAGTCAACAAGCTCGAATTATGACTTTTGATAAAAAATACCAAATTATAAAATTTTGTATTTTACGAAGATTTGAATGCTAAATTACAATTTTTTCAATCATTTTTAAATAAAAGCGTCTTGATTTACTAAAAAAATAGTTTCGTAAATTACAACCTAAAATTTCGCAATTAGTGATTTTTCAATTCTTTCCGTGTAGTATTAAAAATTCTGGAACATGGTTGTTAAAATTCGGTACAGAATATCCTTTACCATGTTTGCAGAAAAGGTGCAGTTTTTAAAGATCGATTTTTGTTGGTTTTTTGTTTGTATGTTAAAAAAAGCTGACAATGCTGTTTTATCATCTATACATTTATTGTATAACCTTTAACATTCTATGCAACAGACAAATAGAAATTTGCAGTCAACAGACTCCAAAGGCAAGCCAGAACTGCACTGCACCACCACCCTTCAGTTGATATGAATATACGAGTATATCCAGAATCAAAATTTGCAAGCTTTAAAGAAGAGCGAGAGATTTCAAAGATGGAAAAGTGGGTGTGTACTGTATACCTACATTCATGATATACATAAGAGTGATGTAGCAGTTTTGGCAAAATTAATTGTTAAGTATTTGACATTTATTAGGGATTTTCCATTTGTCTAATATGGTTGTGTTTGTTGTTGATGTACATATAATGTATAAACGGGAATATAATAATTATGATAATGGTTTACCTACTAAATAAACATACAGAAACTTTCAGTGGAAAATGCAACTAAATACCGATGGACTGCCAAATGAGATGATAAAAATTTATATGCAGTTTGGTCTAGACCTGACTGCTTCATCAGTAAACTATATACATTCTTCTTCCCATTACCTCAAAATTAACTTAACTTGCTCTGAAGTCTGATGCATATATAGTATATACCTTTGGACACAGTGCGTTAGGTGTGTTCATGAGTACCTTATACCTATTATATGCCATTCGTTTTTTGTTTGTTCAAATTCACTAACATAAACAGAATTTCTGTGAGGAGTAATTATTACCTTGGTGGCTTGGTCCATACTCCATAGGTTGGCACAGGGGCGAACTTTACCTAGTGTAAAGAAGGCGGTGCATATAGGAATAAGAATCAAAGGGCCAACGGCGCCATTTAAAATTAAGTATTTTACAAGTATCAGAACATAGGTTTTCTGCTTTAAAAAGGTTTGGAATTTTGTTAATAACTTAAATCTTTTTTGGAACTTGACAAGTCAACAAATTTAAGCCCGAAGATGATCTTTTAGATCGAAACGCGTCGCTTTATTTTAAATAAAAATAAATAAATGTTGTGAATATATTTATCTGATAATAAAATTAATTTAAATTATTTTTAAAAAAATAAAAAATTAAAAAAAAAATAATTTTTTTTCATTTTCTTTCAAAAGTATAAATTTCTATGCGGCGGACAGCAAACCAGAAAGACCATATAACTGCAAAGGTTTTGAGAAAAATACTTTGGAGCAAATTTTGATTGTAAATATAATAATGCTAAAAGGTGGTTCATAAATTTTTGCACCAAGGCGCTGATAATTGTCATCGTGGCCTTGTAAAAAAGCAGGTACGAAAACATCAACAGAGCCCTGAGAGTCTGTATGTAACGTTTTCTCCATCTACCGCACGTCATGATGCAAATTGTATAGGTACCTATAAATTTATACCATTTCACTGAGGTGTGAGAACTATGAGAAGTTGATATAATAAAAGCTGTTTTGTTGTTTTAGTTTAATTAATTGAATTTTGTTAATTGGTTTTTGGGAAATTGCTAGACTGATGTCAAATGGGCCTAGTCCATCTATACTATATGTATAACTTTCAATTGTGTGCTGCTCTTTCAAATAAATATTTTTCAATTGAATGAAATTTAACGGGAGGTATAGGTTGTACCTATAAATATGTACATACTACATACATAGGTATATAAATGGTTTGAGATCTGTGTAATTGTAATTATGTATAATTATGATTGAATGATTTGACCAAATTGGATATAATTTGTCTGTTGGTGGATGAGATAATCCTCTTCCTTCGGCTTTTTTGGTCACTGGAATTTGCAATGAAACAAAGTTACATTGATTTGTTCCCAACGTTTCGACAGGGATTGCTGTCTTCTTCAGGGGATCTTTATTCGAAACAGTATAAAATAACAATTAAAGATAACATGTATGCAAAGAAAATTACAAAATCAATTTTAGTGGTGAATAACTTACGTTGAAATCAAATTGAATCAAATTAGTACACAAGGTCTTCACGTTGAGTGACAAACAATTTCATCCCGAAAATGAGAAAATCGTCACCAAAATTCTCAAGGAAAATGGCTATCCAGATCAACTCATTCGAAGTTTAATACTTAGACAAAAACATAAAACCTCTACGAACACAGAAGACACTGCCAACAAGGGTATCTACAAAAGTATGGTTTATGTTCCCAAACTTGCCGAAAGCTTCAAACAAAATATCGCGAAAAAAACAAAAGATGTTCAAATGGCATATAAATCACACAACACCCTCGCGCCACTTTTTACCCGTTTAAAAGTCAAACCCGATAAAGAAAAATGTACGGACGTGATTTATAAAATCAATTGTCTCGGAAACAAAGATGAGACGTGTGACCTTTGTTATGTAGGAACCACGAAACAATTTTTAAAACAAAGAATGGCGAATCACAAATCCGATTTAAACCGGGACAGCTCCGAAAAAACAGCCCTAGCCACACACAGCATTGAGAAAGGACATAAACCAGATTTCGATGGCGTGAAAGTTCTACAAAGAGAAAGCCATATTTCAAAACGCTATACTCTGGAAACCCTTCACATTTTGAACACCGCCAACACAATGAATAGAAAACAGGACACCCAAAATATATCCGCCGTATACTCCTCTCTCGCTTCCTCCAAAAACGCCAAATAACGACAATACTTCAGCAATAGAAGTGCTTTTTCTTTTCTTTTATTTTGTCTATTTATTTTTTATAAATAATAATTTATACTCATTTCTTTTTGTAGTTTACAAATATTATGTCAATTTGATTTCAACGTAAGTTATTCACCACTAAAATTGATTTTGTAATTTTCTTTGCATACATGTTATCTTTAATTGTTATTTTATACTGTTTCGAATAAAGATCCCCTGAAGAAGACAGCAATCCCTGTCGAAACGTTGGGAACAAATCAATGTAACTTTGTTTCATTGCAAATTCCAGTGACCAAAAAAGCCGAAGGAAGAGGATTATCTCATCCACCAACAGACAAATTATATCCAATTTGGTCAAATCATTCAATCATAATATCATATCGGACGGCCTGCCGTAAACAAATTTTCATCCACCATCATGAAACACTACTACCAACATATGAAATACAAATATGGAACACATGTATGTACAAACTTAAAAAACTACAGCAATACCCAAAGAAAATTAGCGTGCCAAAAAGAACAATTAACGTTTTTATTAACATGTAGAGACTACGGTCTAATACCTAAACACATCCAAACCTCAACTCAAAACACAAAAAATCTTCTTTCATCTAATGAATCACTACGTCTCTACGACAAAATTGAATCGAAATTCCACAAGAAAATTCTTAACATCGAAATCACAGAATCTTGCCACAAAATAAAACGCACACACAATGTAATCAAAACCATCGCCAAACGCATCAAAGATGAATTAACATCTGAAGAACACCAACAATTCATAACAAAACAAAAACAAGTCTTCCGAGATACGCGAACTGAGAAAAAAGCTATTTCTATCCACAAAGTGGAACAATTAAAAAATTCTCTGCGTAAAAAACTTAATATTAATGTTCATGACAAATGGTTCGTCAACAAAAGTGACATTGAATTCCCTTTGGAAATCAGATGGCTGCTGTCAATGGGCAAAAAATTCGCGCTACCTATTGATAAACACTCTTTTCCCCTTTTCCAACTTATCGCTGATGGTGAAGAAGTCATAAGAAATGTTAAAGACGAAAGAGAACAAGAAATGACACGATCCGAATTTAGTAATATGTTGCACTCCTTTCAAAGACACCAACAACAAGATCAGTTTGCAAAGTACATATCGAAGGTACACAGTGATGCGGTTTCATTTCTAAAAAGAAACAAAAACATTATCATCGTACCGGCTGATAAAGGAAATGTGACTGTAGCTATGAATAGGTCAACGTATGAAGAGGGAATGATGAAACTATTGTTAGACAGCACAACTTACAGAAGCCTACGTAATAACCCAACAACAACGCTCCAAACGAAAAACAACGAGCTGGTGAAATGGCTTTACACTAACAACATCATAGACGTCAAAAATAAGAACAAAATGACCACCTACACCGCACAGGTCCCCTCTATTTATGGTTTACCTAAAATACACAAAGAGAATATCCCACTGCGACCCATAACATCTTCGATAAAATTACCTTGTTATGAATTGGCAAAATATGTAGGCAAGATCTTACAGTCTGCGACAACAAATTCAGTCTACTCAATTAAAAATTCTTTTGAGTTTGTGAAAAAAGTTAAAAATGTCAAATTATTTGAAAATGATGTGTTAGTTTCATTTGACGTAGTATCTCTTTTCACAAACATTCCGATTCAACTCGTCACGAATATTGTTAAAAAGAGATGGGAAACTATAAAACAGAATACGGTGCTAACACTGAACAAATTTCTTGAGATTCTTGACTTCTGCCTCAAGGAAAATAATTACCTGCAGTATAAAGACACTATATACAAGCAAATTCATGGCATGCCAATGGGAAACCCACTCTCCCCGACTATTGCGGATCTGGTTTTAGATTATCTTCTCGATGAACAGCTCTCCAAAATTGAAAAACCCCGTTTTCTATCCAAGTATGTTGACGACATATTCGCGATAGTAGATCACCGCAAAATCAATGACACATTAAAAGTCCTCAATGAATTTCACCACAAAATCCAGTTTACCATCGAAAAGGAAAATAACAACTCTATAGCATTCTTAGACGTCAAAATTCACCGACAAAACAGCAGACTCCTACTGAACTGGCACCAGAAACCAACAGCATCAGGAAGACTCGTTAATTTTCGGTCTAATCAGGCCAAACACATCATCATCAACACAGCTTCGAATTTAGTACACAAGGTCTTCACGTTGAGTGACAAACAATTTCATCCCGAAAATGAGAAAATCGTCACCAAAATTCTCAAGGAAAATGGCTATCCAGATCAACTCATTCGAAGTTTAATACTTAGACAAAAACATAAAACCTCTACGAACACAGAAGACACTGCCAACAAGGGTATCTACAAAAGTATGGTTTATGTTCCCAAACTTGCCGAAAGCTTCAAACAAAATATCGCGAAAAAAACAAAAGATGTTCAAATGGCATATAAATCACACAACACCCTCGCGCCACTTTTTACCCGTTTAAAAGTCAAACCCGATAAAGAAAAATGTACGGACGTGATTTATAAAATCAATTGTCTCGGAAACAAAGATGAGACGTGTGACCTTTGTTATGTAGGAACCACGAAACAATTTTTAAAACAAAGAATGGCGAATCACAAATCCGATTTAAACCGGGACAGCTCCGAAAAAACAGCCCTAGCCACACACAGCATTGAGAAAGGACATAAACCAGATTTCGATGGCGTGAAAGTTCTACAAAGAGAAAGCCATATTTCAAAACGCTATACTCTGGAAACCCTTCACATTTTGAACACCGCCAACACAATGAATAGAAAACAGGACACCCAAAATATATCCGCCGTATACTCCTCTCTCGCTTCCTCCAAAAACGCCAAATAACGACAATACTTCAGCAATAGAAGTGCTTTTTCTTTTCTTTTATTTTGTCTATTTATTTTTTATAAATAATAATTTATACTCATTTCTTTTTGTAGTTTACAAATATTATGTCAATTTGATTTCAACGTAAGTTATTCACCACTAAAATTGATTTTGTAATTTTCTTTGCATACATGTTATCTTTAATTGTTATTTTATACTGTTTCGAATAAAGATCCCCTGAAGAAGACAGCAATCCCTGTCGAAACGTTGGGAACAAATCAATGTAACTTTGTTTCATTGCAAATTCCAGTGACCAAAAAAGCCGAAGGAAGAGGATTATCTCATCCACCAACAGACAAATTATGTATAATTGTATATAATTGAACTATCCAGTATAGTGAACACACAAAATTTTATACAGGCAACTCTAAATATAGTGAACAAAAGGAAGGAATGAACTCACAATTTTTTTTCAATATTAAACAAGATTATGCCAGAAGCAATGCGTTTACAGCATTGTGGAACTTTTTTTTAAAGATATTTATGAAATATTTACAAGAAAAAGCAGTCAAAGCAAATCGATTTAAAGTTGAGAAACAAACAAACAGAATTAGGGCCATTTTTTTCACTATTGCCCAACTTGAGGCAAACACTCAAGTTGGCCAACTTGAGAGTTGACTTTAACTCGAGAGTTAAAACGCAAGTTGAAATTTCTTTTTATTCACTAATTACATTCTCAGCTCTCCAGTTGAAGATCTAAAGTTGGCCAACTTCGAGTTTGAAAAATATCCCTGGGATATTTGTGAAATATAAAACAAAAACTGTCATTTTTTAATTTTAATTTAAATTTGTCAATCATATCTGACTGTTTTTCTGTGTAAAATTGTATCTTTTGTGTCAAATGTTGTTTTTTATGTCAAATTGTTCTAAATTGTGAAACAATAATTGAAAAATAATGGTTTAAAAAAAAGAAAATAATTACTTCGGCACATACATACATATGTAAGTATTTTTTTTGCGTTAACTGAAGCCAACACGCTTTTAAAACAAAAATAAACAAAAAAAAAACTTTTATACGTAAAACCTCAAGTTTGCTCGGTCAACTTCCACTTTTTCCAGGAGTTGACTAATCTTAAGTTAATCAACTCTAGAGTTGAAAATCGAAAGTTGAAAACGTAAACTTTGAGTGAATAAAAAGAAATTCACAAGTTTAAAATAAAAATCCTCAAGTTGTGTTCAACTTTTAGTGAATAAAATCGGCCTTAGTGATTTCAATCTTTAAAAAAAAAAAAAATTATTTGTACCGGGAGCTATGAAGTTTTTTGTTTTTGTGAAAAATAACGTTTATTGTATGTTATTTATAATATTATAAAATATTAATTATATTTTTGTTTACCCAATTGAAATAGTTTTACGCTTTAATAAATAAAAAAATTAATTTTGAATGAAAATTACACTGGAAAGCCTTTTTAGTTTCTCTCTCGAAATAGTGAACAATCTCGGCCTGGTTTTAATTACTTCACTATATCGAGCGTCTACTGTATAATAATATGTAAGTATAGGTAGGTATATCTAATATCTTTTTTTTGCATTTTAAGGGTTTTTGTTATTTAAATAGCTACCTCCCACCCACTGGGTCCATAACTTTCAAATTGAATCTTTTCGACTTACTTTATGTTGTGATAGAGGTACCGATCCCATATAGGGCTGATTCAAAGAAAGTTTCCTCCACACTCCGCACTCAGCATTCCGCGAAAAACTTTAAGTTTTTAGAAAAACTTAATTTTAAAAATTATTTAAGGAATTTGACAGGAAAATTTAAAATTTTTCTGAGGAGTCATATTTATGAAACTGATGTTGCTGAAAAAAGCGGGTGTTTTATTTATGCGCAACTGCAGATGGCGCAGTTTTCTTTTGTTTATTCAAAAAGTATACCTAAGGTGTAGGTAAAAAAACAAACTCTGAATTCAATGTTATGTCAAAATTTCAAAGAAATCGGTGAAGAACTTTCGGAGATCTTAGATTAGGAACAAACGAACATTTACATTTTAATTTTTATATAAGATGTTGTCCTGTGTGGGACTTAAAAATTGTTAAAAACAAAGGCGCAATATTTTAAACGATTTAGTACGATGTTAAAGCATTTTAAGTTTGATAAAAAAATATGGTTTAACAATTAGTCGGGCTAAAATATCCTGGTAATTTTTCAGTGGGATCGAGCGAGATTTTTTTTTGTAGCTCTGTTCAAACCTCAAAAACTCATAAAAAAGTGTTTTTTTTTACTTACAAATAAACATAACAGTTAGATTTTAATTTACTATTCCAAAATTGTAATGAAGAAAATAATTTTTTTGTTATTGCTCAACTTTAAAAAAATAAAACTTAATAAACCAAACAATTATTAATGGGGTTTTCCATTGGTAAAATAAATCAATTTATTTTTGATTTGGATCTGTCAAAAAAAAATGTCCCTTCTTTTTGCTTTCCATTGGGTAGAATAAATTGATTTATTTTTGATTTTAAATCAAAATACATATTTGCAAATCTAATTTTTTCGGCAGATTTACCCCTCATTTAACTAACACCAATACAAATTTAAGCTGTCAGTTTGACAAATGTGGTTTTTGATTTGAAATTTATTCGTTTTGGGAAAAGTTTGCTGAAATTGTTTAAATAAATACAATCCTATTGAAAAATGGAAGCAGTTTAATATAAAATTTACTGCATACACTTTTCAAGTTTGAATGAAAATGAAAATTTGACAGCTATGCCCCACAGACAAGAAAGTGCAGCAATACAGTGGCAAAAAAAATCAATTTGAATTGTGTTCCATTCGCGAAGAAAAAAATAAATTTTTTAACTGAAATCTGAATTTACCAATGGAAAACCCCATAAAAAACAAAATATTTTGCTTGCTATTTTTGGAGCTCTGTCTATTAGAAATAAAAAAAAAATTAAAAACAAACATCGGATTTTGTATCTTTGTCCCCGCCGCGCCGGAGAAAAAAGCTCCTAAAAGCACTTTTTTTTTTAATATTTTATTTATAAATCCAAATGCTGATATTTTGAAATATGTTTAAGTTAAAAATAAACTTTGACCAACATTTCAGATTCTTCATTTACTATGGGTTAATTTAAATGTATAATAACAAAAAAATAAATAATAATAATAATAATTAGGAGCAGTGCGGGTTTATTTTTTTTAAACAGGTGTTGTTTTTCGGCCATCATCTCCCGATTAGACACTCAACTATCTGATATCCATATATAAATAAAGAATCAATTTATTAATAAAAAAACTAAATTATAACAAGGTAAGTATAGTAGGTACTCCACTTGATTTAAAAAAAAAAATAAAGGCATCAGAAAAAAAGTTGATAGGGACGGCAAAAAATGACTCTGCCCCTGGCGGCAAAAACCCACGCTACGCCACTGAATAAACACATTCCTTCATTATTTAATCGTTTTGACCATTGGAAATGTAAATAAATAGAAAGCCATAATCCTAAAATTTAAAGCCCAAAGTGGAAATATTGCTAATAAAGGCACCAAAAGAAAAACTTATGGAAGGAATATGAATTATGTTTTTGGCTCATAGTTTATTTGTAATATAGCATAACAATTATATCTAAATATCATTCATTTTATTTTTGTTTTTTACTTATGTTAAAATTGCACAAATGACGAACCACTGAACGCACATTCATTTTATTTTATATTTATTCTCTTAGTTTCTTTTTTTTTTAAACTAATGCAAAAAAAAAAAATTCACACATCGGTTTCTCCCCGACGGGGAATTGAACCCCGGTCTCCCGCGTGACAGGCGGGGATACTGACCACTATACTATCGAGGATGTTAAAAATTTGGTGTCACAAACATATTTTATTATGCAGTAAGAAATGAGAGACAATTATTATGACTTATATGAGCATTGATTTTGTTGTCGAATGCTGATTAAATGCACATTTATTATTTTTTTTTAACGAGACTGTTCTGTCTGGGTGCAGAATCTTTTTAGACTTAATTGAGGAAATTTCTCTTTCTAACTGTTTTGTTCAGTGAGTACCTACCTACCTAGTCAGAATGTTCTATTACTTAGGAACCTAACTCATGTACAAAAGCACGTTTGAGTTAGATAAGGTAAACTAAAAATTAAAATTAAATTAAAAAAAAACTAACTATTTTCAGTGATTGAATAAGAAATAATTTTTTGTTTTTATGATTTTTCTTAATTATATATACATAGCTATATCTCTTATGAATATTTGATGTTTTATTATGAAATAAAGCTTAAAATAATGAGATAAGTCCGATCCAAGAGGAATTTTGGATTAAATTCCCTCTTTTGGTCTATCATATACCTACCTTTGTAGCATTAATTATAATGAAAAACGATGTCAAACCATTAAATTTATTTATTAAAGAAACAAAGTCGACTTGTTTAAAAAAAAATATTGTACCTATGCAACATAAAAAATCATATGTATATACTCTTTTCTTTTCGTATACACAGCGCCAAGCCCCCAACGACCTTTTTTCCACAGGAATTATACCTTGGTAAAAGCCAGAAGTCAATAGCTTCTACCTAAATCATCGAGCTTCAGCACACCCTTGTTCCATCACCTCAGTGCAAAAACAAAAAAACAAAAATCAAGAAAAAAAGAAGCTATTCTGCGAGGGTAAAAAAATAGAATACTGACTGACTGTGAACATGGAAGAGAACATGTTTTCACAATAATGCGTATCCACCTTCAATTTTTTTTTTATGATGCACGCACAATGGAGTATTCAAACAGGAGTATTATCCTCTACTCACCTCTCCCCCATTTCGAGCAGCTATATCAGCCCCCTATATTTTGTCCAAACGAAGCGCAAATATAAAAACCATGGCAGAGAGGGGGTATACAGGCAGAAGGTGGTAAAGGGAGTTACATTGTATAGTCTTGCTATACGTTATATGGAAAGAGGATTCAACATTCAGTTATATTCAGGATGCAGTACCTACTCTTCTCTGACTTCTTGTTTGAAATCGGGAGCCAAACCAAACGGAACGAAGTATAAGTAAATATTGTATTTTGTCACTGTATAAGTTTCGTTTGTGTTGGTCTGTGTTTGGTTTTTGTGTTGAATATAAAGGTAAGAGTGCAGGTGGAAGTGGAGATTGGAGAAGCGATGAATACACGATTTGATGGCATCAGCATCAAATGCTCGAATTGTTTAGTGCACAGAGGGACAGAGACATACCAGTTCCAACGACATGCCCGAGATGCTATTACGAATGAAACATGATTTTTATTAGTGCGCCATAAATTATGTTGTGGGTTTGACGGCTTCTTTAGCTTTTCATATACAAAGTGACTCGAGAAGTAGAGAGTTTTGCTGCTTATATACCTTACCTACCTAAGCTTTTGTGTCGGCCCGTTTCACTTGATGGAAAATCTGATACTGATGGTAGAATTTCCTGTCCACGATTCACTATAGATTTATATAAGACTGAGGTTAACTGATAGAACGGGGATGTCTGTCTTAATATTATGTTAAGATGGGTTGTATATATGAAAAATAACATTGGTTATTTGGCTTAACATACATAACTATAATAACGGGTGATTTTTTAGCTGGTTTGGTTTTGGCAACACTGGTTTTGACAGCTGACGTGTGTTTAGTACCTTGTGTCACTGTCAAACAGCTTCAGTTTGGTTTGCAATTTAACCATGGATCGTCTTACAAATGAACAACGCTTGCAAATTATTGAATTTTACTATCAAAATTCGTGCTCGGTTCGAAATGTTCATCGCGCGCTGCTTCCATTTTATGGTCGGCATTCTCGACCTTCTGAGCAGTCTATTCGGAAGATTGTGACCAAATTTCGCACCAAATTTACTTTGTTGGACATTAAACCACCAACACGTTTACGTACTGTGCGTAGTGAAGAAAATATTGCGGCCGTATCAGCTAGTGTGACAGAAGACCGCGAAATGTCGATTCGGCGCCGTTCCCAGCAGTTAGGCCTTTGTTACAGCACTACGTGGAAAATTTTGCGGAAGGATTTGGGCGTAAAGCCTTTTAAGATACAGCTGGTGTAAGAACTAAAGCCAGCCGACCTACCACAACGCCGAATTTTTGGTGAATGGGCTCTTGGAAAGCTGGCCGAGGATCCGCTTTTTTATCGAAAAATTGTGTTCAGCGATGAGGCTCATTTTAGGTTGAATGGGTACGTAAATAAGCACAATTGCCGCATTTGGAGTGAAGATCAGCCAGAAGCATTGCAACAGCTACCAATGCATCCCGAAAAAGCCACTGTTTGGTGCGGTTTATGGGCCGGCGGCATTATTGGGCCATATTTCTTCAAAGATGATGCGAATCGCAGCGTTACTGTCAATGGTGAACGCTACCGAGCGATGATAACAAACTTTTTTTTGCCCGAAATGGAAGTTCTTGACTTGCATGATATGTGGTTTCAACAAGACGGTGCCACATGCCACACAGCACGCGAAACAATGGCGCAATTGCGAGGCGAGTTTGGTGAACAGTTAATTTCACGTTTCGGGCCGGTCAATTGGCCGCCTAGATCGTGCGATTTGACACCATTAGACTATTTTTTGTGGGGGTATGTCAAGGCTTATGTCTATAGGGACAAGCCCGCTTCGATTGACGCACTGGAAGCCAACATCCATGCATTCATTCGTGAGATACCGGCCGATATGTGTGAAAGAGTATGCCAAAATTGGACTCAGCGGATGGGCTACCTGAGACGCAGCCGCGGTCAACATTTGCATGAAATTATCTTTAAACATTAAATTGCAAGGTTCAAACTATCGATTCAAATAAATATTTCATTCATTTTTTCGAATTTTTTGTGTTTTTTTTTTTTAAAAAGTTCTAAACCTCTTAAAAAATATCAATAAAGTTATAATAATAATAATAAAAAAAAATTTTTTTGCAGTGATATCAACTTTTTAACTTCATATTGGAAGTTATATTTTAATTGGTCCGATTTGTTACGTCGAAAATTTCGACATATGTCTACGTTTTGAGGTCCAAAGAATCCAAAAAGACTATTTTTAGAGAGATATTTGTATGTGTGTACTCACGTTCATGATATATTTTTTCATCCACCTAATCTCGAGAACTAACAGAGATATTGACAAATAAATTTTATTTTGCAGATAAAACGTCATTAAGTGCAGAGAGGCTTTTCAAAAAAATATTCAACTAGCGGTATTCTTTTCTACAACGATTTAAAAGAATAACTGAAAAATGTCAATCATCTCGAATATCTCGAATATATCTATATCGACTTCAGGTCAATTTTATTCAAACACATAATGACATTAAGGAGGAACTGTAAGGAATTTTAAAAGAATAACATCCAATGGGAAGTTAAAAATCAATAGACAGTTTTTTTTTTTATTTAAAAACATGGTAAAAATTGTTGAAAAACGAATTTTGGCTCGAATATCTTGAGAAAAACAATGATATTAACTTTGTACTAATTTTATTCTATACACAGTGCCATATTTGATTAATGATATATGTAGTTTGCAAAAAAATTTAATTGACAGCAACAAAAACCTACAAGAAAAATACTAAAAATAATTGTTGAAAAACATTTTTTGTCTCGAATATCTTGTGATAAAACACTGATCTCGAAGCCGGACTAATTTTATTCTATACAATGATGTATGTCAATAATTACTGACAAAGTTTGTAGAAACATTCAATTGACGGTTTTTTTTTAAACAACAAAATTGCAAAGCAAAACTACTAAGAAATTGTTCAAAAATGTGTTTCGATTCAAATATCTCGAAAATAAACAATGTTATCGGCTCTGGGATAATTTTATTTTACACACAATTCTGGAACTGAGAATTGATGGGGTCAATAAAAAAAATTCAATTGACGGTTAAAAAAAAATTGCAAAATAACACTAATAAAAATTTATCAAAAATATTTTACCACTCGGAAATTTTAGATCAAATATTGTGATATTCACTTCAGTCTAAATTTATTCTATATACGCTGCCATATTTAATTACTGATATGATTTAAACAAAATTTAATGGACAGTTTTTTTAAACAAACAAAATAAACTACAAGAAAATACTAAAAATTCTTGAAAAATAATTTTCGTCTCGAATATCTCGAAAACAAACGAAACGGGCCATTTTTGGCCTTTACTTGATTGCATATTGAACACCCTGATAAGGTCTTCGAAAATCTTAAGTTGTAAATTTTCTTATTATACAAAATAACGTAACTTAATCGAGTTTTCAAAGGTACCAATGGGTCGCACCCAGTCTCTTTTTAGTTTTCCTCAGAATGAAATTCCTCGAAATTCCATCCAGGTTTTACCTACTAAAATGATGGTTTCCTTATAATGAAGCAGTTTTAAGATCTCTATTTTATTTTTTTTTTGCCTCAAGAGAAGAAACTTAAAAAGTTTAAAATTTTAAAGATTTTATAATTTAATATAATTTTATAAAACATGAAATCCTGTTATGGATTTTCGATTTCTAATGAATACTGCCAACCTAATCACCGTTATAAAATCCCTTTATTTTATAAAAAAAACCTCCAAAAAACAATCCATATGGTTGGGTTGCGAAGGTTACCACTTGAATTGTAATAGTCAGATTTTCAAAGTTTGGATCTTAAAATAAAGTTTAAGACTACATTTCTACAGGAAATTTCGGAGCATTTTGAGACTTTCGAATTTTTCGTTTCAAAGTCTTACGCCCATATTATTCACTCGATATACATTAAGAATAAAACTAGGTATTAACATTGAATTTGTATTATTTACATTCGGATTTAAGTTTTAATCTAGATTTATAGAGTGAACAATTTGGCGGTTAAAGTTAGAAAAAAAAGTAAAAAATTTGAAATACCTATGATATTTAACAAAAGTATTTCTAAACCTTCTTCTAAACTGTTGAAGACAAAAATCTTAAACATGTTCAAATTCGTGAGCTTTATAAAAAGCTTCTAAGTTTTAATAATCGGATCTTTAAGGTGCAGATTTTCAGTGTGAATTAATATAAATTTACGAACACTTATCTCAAGAAGCAGTTTTTCTGTAGAGAATTTATGCAGAGGATACGACTTCAAGAGCATCAGATCAGTAAATCCAGAGTTAAATAAATCACCAAATTTGGGTTAAATTTTAAATTTTCGCGCACTGAAAAATGTTAATGTGTATTTTTGAATGTGGTTAAAATGTCAGGCTCGTCTCATTAGATTCTTTTAATTCTATTTCTATACATTCAAAATTTGATATAAAATGGCAGAATTTTGAAAAACAAAGAACCACACATTTTGTGTCACAAACCTCTTATCAAATAAAACAATCAAAAATAAGGCAATTTATAAATTATTTCTGAACAAAAACTCCAATCTATAGTAGATACCAAACCAATACAAAAAAATACGAAATGAAGATTAAGACTTCCTTGAAAAATGGACAAACATAATATGTCAAACATTTAAGAGCAATATCTGATGTTAAGAAACCAGCATGAGAAATTCAGAGCGCCTTAATCTTTACATCATTTATATAGGATCGCTTAAAATTAACATACCTACATTCATAAAGTTGATGGACGATGGTGAGTGACATCAATAGCTACCAGCAGGATTAATTTTGTTTCCATGATATTAAAATCAACTAAATAAATAGTGATGGATGCTAATAATGTGAATGTCAAAATGGTACCTAAAGTGTGTTTTGAACAAAATTAAGATCGTTGTTCTAAGATAAGCCAATTACAAAGTTGATTTTATGTCACATATGAATATGGACATATTGATTGAATAAATAATTGGAAGAGGATAAAGGTACTCAACTATATTGCAATTGTTTTACAAGAACTATCCCTTGACAGGAACATAAATATATAACTACAAGAATTTGTGAATGGGTAGGGGTTGTTATAGTGATGGAAATGGGCAGGGCATTGGCCATTTCATTATTTTCCCACGAGAAGAAAGTCAACATTATTACTTATTTAGATTATTATTATTGAAATTCAATTTTAGTTTTGCTAAGACATCATTCTATATAAGCTACGGGCATTTAAATTAAATTCAAAAACAAACACAACATTATTTATGAAGGTTACACTCTCAGAGTACAGACATTGATTTAGGGGTGGGAGTAAAAAAAAATGTTAGAAATCAATATTGATGAATATCTTAAGGTGGTTGAGACTTCAGCTGTATAAGATGTCATTATATTATATCATATAAAAGAATATGAAACGAAACGGTTAAGGTTTTTATTCATGGTTAGTTTTCTAAAGAAAAGACGAAAGGCAAAGAATCAAAAAATAAACGTTGAATGTGTTTTTACACGATTTAACGCAGCACTATGTATGTTGTTTTATATTTTTTTATAAATTATTGTAAGTATTCACTGTGTTTACTTTCATTTCACTTTTAAATTTAGTATTTTCACTATTTTACCGTTTTAAAATCGCAAAACACTTTTCTATAACTCGGCAAAATGACAGATTGGGTTCTTTTTTTTTTTTTTTTATTTCTGTTTGATTTATTCAGCTGTCAAAATTAGGCTTGTTTCACGTGTTTTGTTAAACGGATTCTTAACTTATAAGAGTTGTTTAAAGTGTTTTTAATAAAGAAACATTTAAACAAGAATTTTGAAATGAAATTACTACTTAAACTAGAATCGGGTTTATTGCTTAAACGAGATTTTTTTTTTTAATTTTCCGCCATTGGTGTTAACGAGTCAAGTCAAAAAATGTTCAGCTGTCTGATTATTTTTAGGTAAGTAAAGTGTCTTTCTCCGAAAAGAGACTGAAATACATATAAAGGGTGATTTTTTAAGAGGTTTAGAACTTTTTAAAAAAAAAAAACACAAAAAATTCGAAAAAATGAATGAAATATTTATTTGAATCGATAGTTTGAACCTTGCAATTTAATGTTTAAAGATAATTTCATGCAAATGTTGACCGCGGCTGCGTCTCAGGTAGCCCATCCGCTGAGTCCAATTTTGGCATACTCTTTCACACATATCGGCCGGTATCTCACGAATGAATGCATGGATGTTGGCTTCCAGTGCGTCAATCGAAGCGGGCTTGTCCCTATAGACATAAGCCTTGACATACCCCCACAAAAAATAGTCTAATGGTGTCAAATCGCACGATCTAGGCGGCCAATTGACCGGCCCGAAACGTGAAATTAACTGTTCACCAAACTCGCCTCGCAATTGCGCCATTGTTTCGCGTGCTGTGTGGCATGTGGCACCGTCTTGTTGAAACCACATATCATGCAAGTCAAGAACTTCCATTTCGGGCAAAAAAAAGTTTGTTATCATCGCTCGGTAGCGTTCACCATTGACAGTAACGCTGCGATTCGCATCATCTTTGAAGAAATATGGCCCAATAATGCCGCCGGCCCATAAACCGCACCAAACAGTGGCTTTTTCGGGATGCATTGGTAGCTGTTGCAATGCTTCTGGCTGATCTTCACTCCAAATGCAGCAATTGTGCTTATTTACGTACCCATTCAACCAAAAATGAGCCTCATCGCTGAACACAATTTTTCGATAAAAAAGCGGATCCTCGGCCAGCTTTCCAAGAGCCCATTCACCAAAAATTCGGCGTTGTGGTAGGTCGGCTGGCTTTAGTTCTTGCACCAGCTGTATCTTAAAAGGCTTTACGCCCAAATCCTTCCGCAAAATTTTCCACGTAGTGCTGTAACAAAGGCCTAACTGCTGGGAACGGCGCCGAATCGACATTTCGCGGTCTTCTGTCACACTAGCTGATACGGCCGCAATATTTTCTTCACTACGCACAGTACGTAAACGTGTTGGTGGTTTAATGTCCAACAAAGTAAATTTGGTGCGAAATTTGGTCACAATCTTCCGAATAGACTGCTCAGAAGGTCGAGAATGCCGACCATAAAATGGAAGCAGCGCGCGATGAACATTTCGAACCGAGCACGAATTTTGATAGTAAAATTCAATAATTTGCAAGCGTTGTTCATTTGTAAGACGATCCATGGTTAAATTGCAAACCAAACTGAAGCTGTTTGACAGTGACACAAGGTACTAAACACACGTCAGCTGTCAAAACCAGTGTTGCCAAAACCAAACCAGCTAAAAAATCACCCGTTATAAATAAATTGAAATATCAATAAACAAAGTTTAAGCTCTACCTACCAGGGCTTTGAGCTAACAAAAAAATTTATTTTTCATTAATAAAATATGTAGGAAGTTACCTACGTACCTAGATAAAAATATTTAACAAATTCGTACCCACTATCAAAAAAAAAAAATACAAAAGTGAACAAATATCTGGCGAATTATTTCAATCCAATATTAGCGGCGCAGAAAATCGATTCTTAGTATTCGCTTAATTTTGAGAAATATATACGTTACAAAGCTATACCTAATATTTCTCCATTAGATGTAAACGAATATATATTTTCAATGACGTCATGACCAAAACGGAAGCAAAACAATAACCGTCACCCTTATATTTCTACAGTCATCTGTGTATATCGACAATTAATTTGAGTAAGTCGTCACTTCATTATTAGGTATTGTTTATCTCATTACCTTGAAAAGCTACCACCACCTTAAATGATGATAAGAAAAAAAACGTACCTATACATAGGAAGCCCATAATGTGACTTCAAGGCTAATTGACTTGGTCACGATATATATATTATATTTTTACAAAAAAAAAAAAAAAACTAAGAACTATTTAATTTACTTATTTTAGCTGCCAGGAACTATTAACGTTTTATATACAATTTGCGTGTAATTTATATAAAAAAAAATACAACACGAATCCTTTTCATTATCCTCTGCCAGAAAAAAGTCTGAATATATATACAACAACCAACCTATACATACACTCTTTCTTTACAAAAAAAATATCACTTTTTCTCATCGATACGTCATCATTAATTCAAATGTCATCCATTGGATATCGACAGGCTTAAAATCATTAGCAAACATCACCGCATGATAGACAAGAAGATATAGGTAGGTATACTAGGTACGAGGAGCTTGCAAGGACAAATTGATTACGTGAAGGCTGATTAAATATCTGCCAAAAACTTGTCACCAAGTTTTTTTTTTTTTCTTATCCACTTCTTATATTGGCACGCCTAGCTCAAGTAGCTGAGATATTGATGTGACACGAAAGGCTGAAAGGCAAAAGCAGACACCCAATCGTCCGTCAAGTCGGTCGTCTCTCATCATCATCGATCAATCTTTGAGTTTTTTAAAGGACAGAATGAACCAGACAAAAAAAAATAAACAAACGGAACAAAAACCTCTTAAAGACTTGGTTATAGAATAAAAGCACGGTTAAAAGATTTTCATAAATCTATTATATTATTATATATCCTTGGGAGAGTGTATATTGTATATACCATTTTCAGTCGTCTAATGATGTGGACTATAAGGTATACCTATACCTATAACATACTTTCTTCAATCATGATGGTCTCGATGTCCTTCTGGAGCTCTAGACTGGAACAGATTCCCCAAGTTCATATCCCCATATCGCTTGTTTACCGTCACATTATCCACACAATTTGATAATCCACACACAATAAATCATTCCACACAGTGGGTGACCCTCTGAGCATCCTTTTATAGAAGAAACAAAAAATAAAAATAAGAAAAAGAACACTATAAGTATACAGTGCAACAAAAAAGCCTTCCCCACACAGTCTATATGGGGGTCCCTCAACCCCAGACTAATAGCTTCTTGCTTGCCTCTAGCAAACATCAATCCATTCGTCAAAAAAAATATTTTATAAAGAAAAAAGATTGAGTGTGTTTTTATTAATATTCTTTGGGTTTCGAGGATTTATGCTATACACAACCACAAATAACTAAAAGTTAAGACTCCATATATAGCGCTTATTTGTGTGCGTTATTCCGTTAACATCATATATCATTGTTATGCTGAGAGATCAACAAAAAAAAGGACATTCAAACGCCTCGTCTATACATATCTACTCACAACGAAGAGACTATTATAATAATAACTGTAAAAATGTGATGATGTTTGGTCAAAAAATTTGACAGGACAAATAGTGGATACAAAACTGGATACAATACAATATTGTTCTTCGAGATATTGGTCTCTTTTGTTATATAGAACGTGGCGACAACGCATAAGAAAAATGTATTTCAGAAAAAATAAAAAAGAAAAGAACAATAGAGACTACCTATTACCACCCAAAAAAAAAACCATTTTTTATAGAACTTGCAATATAATAATTCTATATCAAAAAAATAACGTATCAATATAAATAGTGTGTATGTAGGTATGTATGGACATTGCAATACATTTGTATGTTTAAAATTTTTTTAAAGAACAAAATTGGTAAAACAATTATTTGTTTTTAAAAAATTAATTTTGAAGAAAAAAATCATCTATACCCATTTTTGAAATATCGAATTTTCAAAACATAATTTTGAAATTTTTTTTAAAAATCCAAAATTTGTGTTTTAAGAAATTTTGATGAGCAATATGTTATTTAAACTTATTAGAAGTTCTTGTGTAAAAATTCATTAGAATCGGTTGAACAGATGAATAGTCGAAACCCCACAAAATTGGTTCTATGAGAGTTACCATTTTTAATTATAATTATTTTTGAATAATATAGTGGTTCGTAGCTATCACATGTGAGGCTGATGGGTTTATTTTTAATGCTTACACATTTTATATTTCCTGTAATTTCATATTGCATTAAATATAGTTAATAAATAAATAAATAGCTATTACATACAAATTGTAATCAAAATAATATTTTTAAAAACTTACCGCATGAATTATTGTTTAAAGAGGAAAAAAATAAAATACGCTTAAAATGACTTCTTTAGATTGTTTTAAGTATTAAAAACCAAAAAAAAAATTTTTCGTTTAAATAAAAAACTCAACCAAATATGTATATTTTCAACCCCTTACTGCATACGAAGCCAAATATGGCTTGTACACTTTTAACTCTCAAACGAGCAAGGTAATAATTTTTTTTAATAAAAATGTATTTTCATTTCAAAGAGAATTAGACACACAATCCGAAATATGTTTTTATGACCACTTAACTCACCTAACAGAAAAGTTATTATTATTTGAAATAAGAAAATTTTTCACACTTCCGTTTTCATTGACAACAAGTAACACACTGACCTGCAAACATGAATATCTTCCTTCTTGTTTGGTGCACGTGTGCAAAAGCACAGCTATTTGTTCTCAGAAATGCACAGAAGAGGATCTTGTTGCGTTTTGATCATTTTTTTTAATTGAAGTCAGGAGAAAAGAGGACATAACTGTAGAAAGCCATATTTGACTTCGTATGCGGTAAAGGGTTAAGTATGGAAGGTGTATACCGTTATTTTTGGTTATATTATAATTTTCATTTAAAATCTGCTAGATAAAGTTTAAAAACTGTAGGGTGCCAAATTTAATAAAAATTGACCGATTCGTTTTCGAATTATTAAGTTTAAAAAAAAAGTTTTGCAACATTTTTTAAAAATCAAAAAAAAAAGTAAAGTTTTGTTATAGAAGTATTCTCTTAAAAAATTTTTAAACATTCTTCATACAAACATTGATCAAAATTAGTTGAACCGTTTTTGAGAAAATCGAAAATAAAGAAATGGTTCTATGCGGGAGGTATAGGTTCAAACTGTATTTTCGGATTTTTTTTTTTATAAAATGGTAGCTTTACAATAAAGAAAAATTACAGATTTTTATTTTTAAATGTTGTGGGCACGTTTTTGAGAAAAAATTTTCATTTTTTGCCAACAAAATTTGTACGACAGGTACCGTTATTTTTGGTCCTAAACAAATAAAAAAAAACGTATTGGGGGAATGCCCAAAAACTCTAGGTACCAAGTTTGAAGAAAATCAACCCACCCTATTATATAGGGTGCAGCTGAAAGGACAGATAGACTTGCCGACTGGCAGACAGAATTGCAAGACCCGCTTTTTTCGCAAATTGAAAATAACAATATATATAGGATTTTTAGGGAAATTTAAACCAAGGATTGAAGGCAAATTAATGAAAACTTAATTTTTGATATTTCTCAAAAATTATAAGACATTAACAGCATCTGGTTTTTAGCATTTGACTATAAAAATTGATAAGAGCATTGAAATTTAAAAACAAAAATAGTAGGTATAGATAATCAATACATAATAGGTCTGTTTCTTCACTGTTTGGAAAAAAATTTGGGCTTGGACTTTTTGATGTTGTTGATGTAATTTTTGACCAGAAATGAAAAGTAAGGAAACGCATTTGGAATGTTTCTGATTTGTTTCTAGGTAAACGTCACATTTGACAACAAAATGTATCAGTGGTTTGACAAGGAAGAAAAGGCAGTAGGTAAAATGTTCGGGTAGATTTTTGCTGGAGGAGAAATTACATAAATTTAAAAAAATCAAAAGCTCACGGCTATTTCGTGTCAGAAAAAAGTAAAGAAACACATTTTGGGTATAGATTTGGGATACCACGGGATCCCGCGGGCGAGTAAAGAAACAGACCTAATGTAAAATTTAAAAAAAGTTGTTCAACTTTTTTTTTTTTTTAAATTTTGAGTTAAAAATTAATTTTTGCAAAAAGTATTCACTTAAATAAAATTAAATTTTTTCTGTTTTTAGTAAATTTTTTAGAAAATTGAAGATGTCAGCTAAAGCCCCAGCCTGATTTACCCGAAAAAAACTAATGCTCCTAATAACCCCCCCCTTAACGAATTGTGAAAGATAATTGTAAATACAATTAACTTTGTAAATACAATTAACTTTTTCCCGGTCAGGCCTTTTTTAAACATATATAGCGACTCGGCTAAACGTTAACGGACAATGATCAGTGTTAATTTTTTTAAACTGCCAATGAAACCATTGATTTACTGAGGCCCTCGATTTAATTACAACATTTATCTATACAACTTAAAATTTTTTTTTTTAAGTTTACGGTTCATTGTTTGAATAAAAAATGATAATATCACAATCGTTTACACGATGACTAAAGTTTGCTTTGGCTTTTGCTAAGCTTTGTTGTTTTCCTGAAAATATGCAACTTTTTTGCAAATATGAATAGGCTTTTTAGGGGTTAGATGAAATAAAATGAAGTAGGTATGTTTATTGAACATACCTATTATAATTTTAAAGAAGTTTTTTTTTTTATTTGTAATACATATACATATTAGAAATTATTTGTAAATTATTTGTAAATATTGAACACTTTTTTTTGTATTACAATGACTTCTCAAAAACATGAACGTCCATAAATGGAGAATGTAAATATGTCAAAAACTGATTCTGCAGTTATCGCTTTCAATTGAAGTTATGTACATACTTCATTTGAAGAACCCATGTCAAAACTTTAATTTAAATGTAATTCCTTGAATAAGAACCTCGACTTTAAATAACAAAAAGTCTTCAAAGTTTTTCTTTGTCTATGCAAAAGATTCATCTCTTTGAACGATTTTTAACGAACACCAAATACCACGCAAAGCTTAGCGACAAATCCCTCAAATATTTTCTTAGAGTAGGTAGGTATATATGTGGGTAGATACCCCCTCAAAAATCAAAAAGTTACCCTTGACTTAAAAAGAGCTTTTCTCCTTATTTTCCTCTTGTAAATCCTCTTTAAAATTCTTTTAATAATGCGAAACTGTTTCATCAGAGTACCTAAATAAAAATAATAAAAAAAAAAAACATCCTACTTGCAAAGGATAACGACACAATCAAAAGGTCAACATGACAACTTCCAATAAGGATTTGAAAAGTTTAATAACCAAATACAGGATAAGTGGGATAAGCATCAATGTCAGTTGAACTTTCGAAGGTATAAGGTACAACAACATTTACCCGCAAATAATATCTTCCCCTAAAGACATGAAATTACAAGGAAGACTATCGATACAGATATACACACGACAAATGCATAAACACACACAGGTTGTACATATACCTATAGTAAGAATAAAATGATATCCTTAGATGGTTTAATGTGGTTCTTTTACCTGTGTTATCAAGACAACGCGAACCACTAGATATAGTCTCCCCGTTTTGTTAGCCTTCCGTTTATGCAAAGAGCAAATAGGGGCGTCCTTGCCCTGCAGTCATTTCAAAATAAGGAAAAACAATATTTGCTCAGGGATATTCAAACACAGGATGATATACCTACCTAACAGAATACAGAGGTATATATTGTATCTCAAAGGAATTCCAAGCGACCAATAAAAATAATAAAAAGTGCAGCTATCCCTTGTGATGTCCTTATGGATTTTTATATCCAACGACTAACGTTTTTTTTGGAGATATATAGGTATAGATAGGTAGGTAGAAGATACTACATGAAGAAATTTCATTTCAGTATTCGGCCATGTCAAGGACCTTTTTTATTCTTGTGATGGTTTCACCCTAGAGCAAAAGGATTTAAATTGTTTTCTCGAATTTATAAACAAATAATAAAAAAATAATAAAATGTCAAGCTAAACAAAGACATTTTTGATGCGTGTCGTCCATATAGTACTTAGGTATGATGTTATTCCTCCCATCCATCCCCCCAATATATACAATGTACGTGTGTATATATATTATTTAAAATCACAAGGATATCACTTTGTTAGTCCGTTGGGAATGCTATACTGCGTTGTTGCCTGGGAATAATTTCCATACGCGCATCCATTAAGAACATTACTTAGCACTTTGGGATCATATATACCCATGGCTCTAAGGGAGCAACAAGGAAACTAATCCCAGGAACAATTCCAAAAAAAAAATATGGCCAACCAAAAAATAACAAAACAAAAAATATATAAAAGGACAAAATGAGGGGAGGTGGCGATGAATTGATGTGCGGCTAAAGGAATTTCTTCTCAGATCTTATACACTTAGCAAATCCCCTGCTGTCGTTATCGTAACTTTGGCTTCTTGTTTTGGTCCTTTTTTTAAACGCACGCGGATCTTAAGGATAATGTACTAACATTTCTGTTGATAATATACCAAAATGAGAGTATAGGAGAATTCTATACACTTGTCGCCATGGCCTTTTGTCGGAAGAGGAACCTTGAATGTAAAACTCTGTGGTTGGATGCGGGAATCACCGTCATCGTCGTGTTGTTGGAGGCGACGCACGACGACCGACAACGACGATGATGCGGTGTTGTATCCCTGTGGAGTACTTAGCCGGGGAGAGGTGTATATAATATGGTATAGGACTATTTTTTGTGATTATTTTTTGTGGTGTCCCATGTGTGTACTTTCTTTTTTGTCGGTTATGTAATATATCATCATGGCAGCTATATATGAGTTGGGTATAGATGTATAGGTATGATGGCCCATGGAACTTGTTTCCTTAATGCATTCTTTTTCATTTATGTTATGACTTTTTGGGGGCAAGATTGTGGGGTGGGAGGAATGGAATTGTGTCAAGGTATGAGGAATCACTCTATTGTATAGTAGTTTTTCTGATATTATATATTGTGTACGCTATCGAAAACGCATTTAAATGTCGTTCATATATAATGATGGGATGCCAAGGATTAACCTTAATGACAGTATATTACATATCAGGGATTAATGGCGATAACACGGATTTACCTCAATATTATAAATTTTTTTTTTATAGCAGGCACCCATAATGATGTGAGTCAAAACTACTCTCGTTTTGAGTTGTATGCTATATGAGACAATTTCGAATCTCTTAAATTCATCAAAATCATTATGTGCGATGACCTTTACTCGCAATTTTGCATACTACAAACAGAAAAATAATTATTAAACGAGAACATTTTTCGGTGTGTTAAAAAAAATGTGTTAAACATTACGTAGTCAATGGTAAAAATTACATAGTTCACTATATTAATTCTAAAGTAGTCGACTCGATTAAAATAAATTGTTTAAAATAGAAACCTAAAAAGGTTATAACTTATAGTAATGGAGGACCTTGGTTCAAATTCGCAATTTTGAAGATCGTTTATTTTAAATGAGTATACCAATTGCTTTAATCAAGTATGTAATTATATTTACCTAGTTAATAAAATCTATACATATATCTGAGTATAGATTGATTACTGTGAGCGATTTAATATGTTTCATTAGCTAACTGAATTGGTTATTGAAACCAACAAAACTAACTAACTAAAAATAGTTTAATACAATTTAGTACACTTTAACCGAATGAGTGTGTAGATTTAAATGATTTTTTTTAATCGAGTTAGCTCGTATAATTTAACCTGTTGAGTTTGCAGGTTGTATATAATGTATGTATATCTATATTAACAATGTTTTGTAATTTAACTTAACCGACGTTGTTACGTTGTTTTTAACCGATTATTTTTCTGCGAGTGATTCCAAAAAGTACTAAGTATTTTGTATATAAAGGATGAAACGAAGGTATACCACTAATGACATATTGGATAGGCTTAAATCTTCGATATGCTTGGCAAGTAGGTATACCCGTGGTTAGAAGAAGATCAAATGTGTAAGACTTCGATTTCCTGTTCGATTGAAGGTTTAAATTGCGCCCCTTGACGTAATGGTTAGTATGCATTGTTCTGTCATGTCAGAGGTCTTGGAATTGAATCGAGGTTCCCATTGCATTAAAATAGAATAATCAGGTTACAATCCTTCATATAATGACTCCAAAATCCGTTCCCATTCACAATTTTCATATAAGAAAAATTTCTAATCGAACTACAATAATAATCAAAGGCGTTCTTATTATTCAATTATTTTTCTTGGAAGCAACTGATTTACCCATATATAAAGTTCCCACACATATGTGTCTGATGTCCATCGCGCCATCACAAGCGCAATATGGGAAAATTTCCATCAGAAAATTAGCACCTCCGCACAGATCATTCTGGCCACTGCATGGAACGTCAGGTTTGCCATCATCATATAGTTCTATATATAGCTGTATCCTGTGTTGTATATTTCTTGTGCCATATCATGCGGATGGTGATTTACCAGTTTGACAATCGGCCTCCAACGATCGCACATGCGCGCTGTATAGAATGCAAAACGTATATATGTACAACATGCTGTCGACATCATTATATCATCGACTTATTACCGTCGTCGACTGCAAGATCTCACCTTTAAGTTTGTTGCGCGAGACGACTCCAATCATCATCTTCTTCGTCTCACGTCTATCCACATCATCCATCTCGGGTTATAGAATGCCTAACGAGGTACAAATCATTGCATTGCACACACTCTCGCAGTAAGTCGCGCATCCCATCATTTTGGTTCCGCATTCGGGATTCGGGAACCGTTTGATGGATGTGAACGCACCGCTTTCTTGCAACAAAGATGTGCAATGTGCATTATTCTGACTCGACGGGCCACAAGGGCAGGTAGAATAAGAATTTCGCGCCTACATCCATCGTTGTGGTTTTAAAATTCATCCATCGTTACTATATCGGAAGTTAAGATCGCGTTGCCGTCCATTTTCGCCAGAGTCCATGGTCCAGCCAGACTCAGCATCTTACCCATATACCGACAGAAGGGAAAACAACACACCACCGCATCGGACCGAACCGAAGAAGGAGAACCACCAACGAACTTGAGATGATGATTGGACCATTGGGAGTGAGTTATTTGCGCCGGCAGCTGGGACAGCAGGAGCCACTATAGCCACCATCAACAATTCCAAAACAAAAAACGCAGAAACCATCATGATGAAGGAAAAAACCACCGTTATGAGGTGATATGCTGCGAATTGGGCAAAGAATCTTGGATACTGATTTTCTTATAGAATATATACCCATACTTCTTGGCATCGCGCACCATCACGGTCATGGTCGCTTAAGTGGGATAATGATAAGTGGGTAACACTTTTTGTGGAATTTGTGAGTTGTGCTGGAAGCCAACATCATTGGGTTGATATTATATTGGATCCATCATCATGAACCCAGCCGACTAAAAATCCTTCTCTTCTTAACTGGAGATGAAGATTGAACTGTGATGTGGTATATGGTAGTAGGTGATTTGGTATGAATTTGGAGCGTGTATAATTTAGGAGTTGCATTCGACAGTCGAAACTCCACACACATAGAGGTGATGTTCTTAGAATGCAAAGTGATTGACAGTCGAGGAGTTTCCTTCACTTTTGGCGGCAACAAAAAAACATGACCTGGAGAAGAATTGTTTTGGGATTAGTTGTAAAATGATCTCGTTTTTATTAGGTTCTACCTACGGAATTAACAGTTCCTGTAATAAAATTACTTACGGTATACTTTTTTCCTTAATCGCACCATTTTTATTACGACTTATGATGTTGTCTGCCCATAGTATAATATTTAAATTGTCTACAAAGTTCAATGCCAGGCGGATACTGCTTATAGTTGAGTTTTTTTTTGTATAGAAGTCAGAATAGGGCTTTTAAAATTATTATAAGCTTCGTTAGTTGAACTTTATCCCGGTTTAAAGCAGGTTTACCTGCAAACCTAAATAATTAGGTTTTTCGATTTAAAAAAACATAATCAGAGAGGTCTGTTTCTTTACTTCCCAAAATTTCAAATTCTAGTCCAATATTTTTTTTTTTATATATGGACTGACAGAACCTTTGGGCTAAAATGATTAGAAAGTGGCAGTTTTGGGAAGTAGATAAAAAGACCTATTGTGTTGTTGACATTGAAAGCATGAAACAAGAAGTTCTGTGCTCAGTATAATTAAAACATAAAAATTGCAATAAATATAAATTTTAAAAATCAATTAAAATTACTTAATACATTTCCATTTTCTATTTCTATTTATTTTCAAATCCAGAAATAAATTTTTAAATCAAATTGTTTAAGTGAATGTTTTGAAAAATTAATTTTCAAACACAAAATTAAAAAAAAAAAAAATTGTTCAAACTAATTTTGTAAAAAATTTCACGAATGCTCTTTTAAATTTTAAGTAAAGCCTAGTACTCACTTCGAGTGGAAATGAAATTTTCATACAAAAGTGGCCCCTAGTTCATTGATATGAAATTCACAGCACGAAGTGAGTACCAAAATATGAAAGTGGAATATGAACCGGTTCTTCAATCAATTTCACGCAAAATTTTCATTTCCCAACGTACGACCACTAGGAAAAAACTGAGGTAGTGTGGAAAATTGTGACATTTGTCAATCAATCTGTTTTGCTCAAAATATAAATTACGAAATAAAAAAAAAATTATTTCGGATTAAACCATTGTCTTTTCCATCGTTTTTATTCTTATCAACGAGGAAAAAAGAACAGAACACAGAATTAAAACCCCTTTTTGGAACTTTTTCAAGATTCAAATGACAGTCATTCAGGAACTATTAGAAATTTAAAACTGTGTATCAAATATTCATGTGAAGAATTATTAGGGGTTCGTATTGAATTTTAACGTGTATTTTGAAACGATTTTGTTTTTTATTTCACGGGAGGTGAGTACTAGGCTTAAAACATTGAAATCCAATACTCTTATAATTTTTTAGTAAAACATTAAGATCCAGACGTTTAAATGTCTTCTATAGGTTTATAGAGAAAAATTGAAAATATGTAATCGAAGTAAGTTTCTCTAAATTTGACTTCAGTCTGTTGTTAAAGTTCCTCTAAAAATCATATTTCAATTTGAATAGACCTCCTGCGATACCATTTTTCTTGTCTGATTAGCTTACAAGCCCTTATGCAAAACACCTGTATATCCGCACATCACGACATTGAATGATTGAATTTCTGTCCACAAATGCAAAGAAAATCACAGAAATTCATGCAGAGTAAGTGAACGAACCAACTTTATTATTTTATCAGTTGAGAACTTCAACAATAATCATAATAATTTTTCTGACGATTATTAATGTTCTGATTTGATTATAATTAATAATTATATGTATTTCAAAAATAAATTTAAACAAAATGAAAAAAAGTAATAAAACCATTCTTATGCAAAGAAATTTCAACGGTCTTGTGGCGCAATGGATAACGCGTCTGACTACGGATCAGAAGATTCCAGGTTCGACTCCTGGCAAGATCGAATATGTTCTTTTTTTTTTTTAATATCATTGATTTTTTTCTTACATTTATTAATTATTACAGATAAAATTTCAAGTAATAATATTATGTTTGGTAAGATTTGGGTGTTTAGTATCTCATTGAAGACAGTGTTCTTTTGCCATCACATGGAGTAGGTTTTTGGTACATTATATTTCATTCTCTGTTTAACCAATCTAAATATTTTTTTAATAATTAAATAATTTAAAAGATGTTTGCAAAACTTTGTATATAAAAAATTAATTTAAAAATTCTACGAATTTCAATTTTTGTTCTCATAAATTTTGATTTCTCAAAGAAATTAGATGGTGTACTTCCAGTTGGTGTCAAAATAATTACATAACTTCTAATTTATACCTATATTCTATATTGATTTCTAACAATTTTCCATCTTCAGCTTTAAGTTCTATAATCTATACATGTTTTAAAGCCCAGTCGCAATAAACATTTGACCGGGAAAAAATTTAACTGTACACTTCTCTTTCACAATTCATTAGAGGGGAATATCGGGCTGGAGCTTAAGCCATCATGTCATGGAATTTTCTGAAGAAATTGATTTGAAATAGAAAAAAAATATTTGAAAATAACGGTCAAACTTACATGTGTCAAGTTATATTTTTACTTGCGATATATAGGTACTAAGTATATTGTATATGACAAGTTATGGATTCGTTAAAAAAATCGAACTCGGGATTTTGATCAAAGTTGACATTACGATGATAGCGAAGTCGAAAAAAGTGGGTCTCGCATTTCTGTCCGGCTGTCTGTCCTTTCGGCTGCAGCTTAAACGTCGATTTTCTTCAAAGTTTGTACCTAGCTTTTTTGGGCATTCCCCCACAGGTTTTTTAATTTTTTTTTACGACCAAAAATAACGGTAACTGCGGTGTAAATTTTTTAGCAAAAAATGAAAATCTTAATTTTCTCAGTAATTTTTTTTATAAAAAGGCAACCATTTTATAAAAAAAATGTTTCGAAAAATGGTTCAAATGATATTGATCAATTTTTTTAAGGAGAATGTTCGAAAAAGTGTTAAAAGTTTTGTATAGCAAAATTTTCAAAAAATTATTTTCTGGATTTTAAAATAAGTTTCAATATTTTTGAGAACTTAATAATTTGAAAACGGCTAAATCACTTTTGATTAAACTTGACACCCTGCTGTTTTTTAACATTATCTAGCTGATTTTAAATGAAAAATTACTCTTATAACCAAAAATAACGGTACCTCCCATTTTTCTCAAAAACGGCTACGATTTTGATTAAAATTTTTGTGTGAACTAATATCTGTACGGTCTACCACAATATTGGAACAACTAATTTTCTATCGTTCAAAAATGGTATCTCTCATAGAAAGATTTTTTTGATTTTCGACTATCTCATAAGCAGTTGAACTGATTTTAATTAATTTTTTTGCACAAAATCTTCAAATAAGTTCTAATAATATTGCACTTTAAAAACACCGTGTGATCGCATAAGAGCAAGTTCGTGCGACCCAGTCATGCACCCTTTTTTTTTTTGAAGTCAGAAATCCATTCTCTTATTCTTTTTTTAAATCAAATTATTTACATAAAAATAAATTTTCAACATAAAAATCAAGAAAAAATCGCAAAAAAAAAATTATAAAACTAATTTGTTCAATTTTTTGTATTATTTAGTAGTATTTTTGTTTTTAGTATTAAGTACTATTATCAGTTTTAAGTCAAACGGTAATAACCAGGGGCCTATTTCACAGAACATACATCACATACATTACAGAAATGTATGTGATGTAAAATAGGCCCCATATGAGTGGGCGTAAATTTTTTTTTTTTTTAAATTATGCGTTTTCTAAGTTGACGCACAGTTTTTCTAAAAATTCAAAATTTACACTGAGCCATCTTTGACGACTACTTTAAGGTACATACATTCATACAATGTATGTGATGTTTGTTCCGTGAAATAGGCCCCAGATGTTAAAAAGTTTTTAAGTTTTTGATAAAACTGAAAACAAAAAAATGTAGTTTACTATAAACTAAGTGTAAATAGGATTTAAACATAGGATTGAAGCCAAATTGATAGAAACTTATTTCTGATATTTCTTAAAAACTGTAGAAGACTTTTTACCAGTCTTAGATGCAATATAGATATAATTATTAACATATTTCTTACAAATTCAAACGTTGGTGAGACACTTAAAGATACACTAATTTTCAATTTCTAAAAAAAATTTACATTTTTGTTTTTAATGAAATATTTTTCAATTTTACTTTGCAGGAAATGAGCCAATACTTTATGTTGTTGGTTAAATTTGTCTACGTTTAAAATAAGTAAATTTTTTTACTGCATAACTATAACTGTTATCTTTTTTGCACTTAATTCGTAATTGTTGTCATTATATACCTACATTAATGAACAAAATTTCCTTATTTACACTGCTTATAACACAAAAAAAGGTTTTCGAAATAAAATAATAAAGTCCTTAAAATTAATATTTTTATTTACTATTATAAAAAAACAATTTATAGACGGAACTCATAAAAAAAGCGTCTGTATCAAAATCTAAACAAAATTGTGTGTTTCTATAATTTTAATATTATACTAATATTAAAGATCATCAACGAATCTCATTAAAAATAATGGCCTCGTAACTAATCACTCAATAGACTAACTAACTTAAAAATGATAAAAACAAATTAGAGCGCACAACAAAACATTAAACAAAGCAAAAATTATCACTTCGGATCAGTGAACGCGTTGTTCTTCAATTGTTAATGTTAAAATGTATTAGCTACTGCTAATTGTCAACGAACAATAAATTGACGAGAACTATGTAGATGTATGAGAATTATATAGTTGCTGGACAATTACCCACTCAAATTGTTCCTAAAATATTATTTTATTTTTTTTTGTCTAAAATATAACAATACAACCAATTATTGTGGAATAATTTACTGGACAAGCTAGTTGCTATAAATATGATTGACAGCTTCGTTTGATATATTATAACTCGACGATATTATCTACAGATATCATCAAATCTCTCAAATAATAAAAATATGAAGTTATTCGTTGTTGTAATCCTTTCTGTGATTTGTGGTTCAGCCATGGTAAGAAAATTTATAAATACTTTTTTAATAATTCCTTTTAAATAATTTTTTTAATTTTTTTTTAGTGCGGAAAGGAAGAATGGAAAGCACGTGCAATGGAATGTGCTCAAAAAAACAACGTCAAGGTTGAAGATATGAAAGATGCATTAATGACTGGCAAAGCTCCAGAAGCCAATGTGACACAGGATATGAAGTGTTTCAGCTTGTGTATGGCTGAAAAGGATAATTTAATCAAAGACGGTGCATTTAATCCACAAGCTTTTGCTGAAAAATTAAACAATGCTGATGACAAGGAAATTCTAACGAAAATCACATCTGAATGCAATCTTAAGGGAACCGATGACTGTGATACTGCTTTTAAAGTGGTTTCTTGCATACATAAAAATAGAAAGATGTAAATGTAAAAGTTAGTGTTTATGTCCTTTTGGCATTTTAATAAGAAACAAAAAACAATAAAGCAAAGTTTTTACTCAATCGCTGTAGTGCAAGCAAAATTTTGTTTATTGTATTTCCTACAGCGACTGATCGAAATGAAAGTTAAATAAAATTAATACATCAAATATTTTTGGTAAAGTATAATATCGAAATACAAACAACTACAAATTGGAAGTTTCACTACTCTTAAGTAATCAGAACTTTTAAAGAAGTCGAAAACAAAAGCCATAACGTGCGTAGCGTTATCGCGGTCAGTCTGATATTCGTTAGCGCGTCCGTGCGTTCACTGTAATTTGAGCTATAGCTCCAAGTTTGGTAGGGAGAATTTGTATGTGCAGTGAATTCGAATTTTTGTTTTGATCATCTTAAACGAGAGTTCTTAAATTCTTTTGAATTTTTTTGGGGGTTATTTTTATAATAATGTATTTCTTTTAAAGGCATATAAGTTAAAATTATAACGGATTTTATTTTTCTCAGAAGCTTCGCGATATAAGTTTATATTAAAGCCTAAATGTCAGTACCGTGGTAAATTTATTTATAATAAATTTAAATTAAATGATTTCAAGCAATTTTTCTAAAAATCTTGTTATTATTTTTATTAAGAATGGTACCAATACTTCGGACAAAACATATAAAAACAAAGCAATAAATGTTGAGTTATAACCTGGCATAAAAAAAAGACTCCAACCTCAAAAAAAAAAAAAAAAAAAAAAACCATTTCAAAAGCTAAAAAACATACATTGCCATCATAAAAACCGTTATAAATCGAAAACGAAGCGAAAACTACAAAATTACCTCTTAAGTTTTTCTACTTGAAATGAACTCAGGAACTCATGGTTTTACTTCGTAGGCGGTGATTTCGGGACACCCTGTAAATAGAATTTGTATTATTAAAAAACATTCGTATATGGGTGATTCTCTGCCAACTGTGATTCTTTGTGTCCAGGGCTTTATTTGTAGCTTAATGTAAAAATTTCTTATGAATTTCTGTTTTGAATTGTGGAAATAAGTTGGTACTACAATTTACATTACAGATTGTTTAAAAATTTGCTACCCTTTCCCCTTGACCTGAAAAAGTATACGCAAAGTGTCAGTACCGTGGCATGTCCCATCCTTGTTTTTCCAATTAAATCTAAATTTTCTATCAAAATACATCATTGAATAAAAATGTTGTTCTTAGAAAAGTTTGAGTACAATAGTTGCTTGATTATATTTTGAGAATATTAAGTCAAAATATTTGCTCTCTAATTAAATAATAATAATCGAATGTTGTCCACGGATTTCATTTTCTTTTTGAATTCAAAAGATTTACCGCTGAACCGCCATTTTGTTTTTAGTTTTATGGCATTTGTGTGGTGCCGTTTGAAAGAGGCACTATTTATTTATTGTTAACAAAAGTCAATTTATTTTACTTTCGTAATTTTGCTCTAAGAGTGAACTGTTTTTATTCTAAAATCGTGTGTCACAAAATTACCTGTCAGTACCGTGGTATATGGATCCAAGCGTGTTATGAAATTTGTTGGGGTGATTTTTAGAATATTGTAATTCTTTTTAAGTCATATAAGTTAAAATTATAACGGATTTTATTTTTCTCAGAAGATTTGAGATATGAGGTTATATTAAAGCCTAAATGTCAGTACCGTGGGTGTCAGTACCGTGGTATATTTATTTATGATGAACTTAAATTAAATGATTTCAAGCAATTTTGCTAAAAATCTTGTTATTTTTTTTATTAAAAATGGTACCAGTACTTCGGACAAAACATATTAAAACAAATTTGTGCAATAAATGTTGAGTTATAACCTAGCATAAAAATAAAGACTCCAACCTCAAAGAACAGATTTGAAAAACTAAAAAACATACAATTTTGAATAAAACATTGGCTTTTAAAGTTTAAAACGTCAAAATATAAGAGAGAATTTAGAAACTCAACAAAAATGTTTTCAAAAAGAGTTAGAACGTATAAAAATTCAAAAATAAAAAAATCAGTGTCAGCACCATGTCTTCGAGATTTAGTACTTTTTACCATATTTTTTGTTCCTTAAAAGTTGTAGCAAAATGCTCTTACAGTTTTAATAACATGACTATTTAAAGACAAATAAAATAAAAAAAATAATTTTCAATGACAAAATTCTTACTTAAAAAATCACAGTTGGTAGAGAATCACCCATATAACAATAACTCCAAACATATACAAGTAACTGAAGCTACAATAAAATTTTAAATAAAAGTTGTAAGTAGTCAAAAACCATTGGACAGGATCTAAGAAGTTTTTTTACTTTAGCTCTATTTTAACCCCAAAAAGTAATGAAAAAGGCGTTTTTTACAACTATTTGGCTAGCTCGGCTTCGCACAGAATTTAAATCAATTTAATCGCATCTTAAAACGTAAGAATACAATTTATAAGCGCTTCAAACAACCGTTAACAATGATTTTTTTGGCACGCTCCCATTCGGCATTTGGCCTATATTTTTGATATTCGGTATTAGGCCGAATAGTTCAGAACATTCGGCCGAATAACAAATGGAGAATAAAAATGGCTTATTATCATACAATAAATGTTTTCTTTTATTCAAAAATTTGTATTTTTGTATTGAAAATCTACTAATGGTTAGTTGTGGTGAATAAAAACTACTTTTTCGGCATTCGTTGGTAGCAAACGATCACGTCTATTTTCGTAAACAATTCCAGCTTCTTAAAATATGTCAAAAAGTCAAAAGTCACGTAGGAGATTGATACACATCGTTGGCCGAATGTTCGACTGCCGAATATTCGGTATTTGGCCAACGAGTGTGGCCGAATATTCGGTATTCGGCCGAGTCACTATTCGCGGCATCTCTAATTTTTATACACAATGTAGCAGTAAAAAGCGTAACGCCATCTGCTGGCGCGATCCCATTTTCTTGAGGGAAAGCATTAGCTGGTTGTTAATTCCTCAGTGTTTGTCATTCCTTAGAATCAATATTTTCTCCTCCCCATACAAAATGCAATTTTTTGATATCGCCACCACCCACCCCTGAAAATATGCAATTTTGTGTTTTCAGATCTTTCTAATATTTCCGGTCGAAATTTGTTATTTTAGTCTCCATAGAAAAAGAAATACAAATTATTCCATTTTGTTAAAAAAATATAGGCAATTCAATATTTTTACATGGTGTTAAAGGTACAACAACAAATGAAACTACATAATTTGCTCTATTCGTTTATTGTCAAAAAATAAGAGTTTCTGCCCATTTCCACGCCATTTGCAGAAAGGTCTATGAAATCTCGTCAAAATTCGCTTTATTTTAAGTAAAATTTTGGGAATAGGAAAAGCGTGTCACGAACAAAATTTCGTGCCAAAAAACACGACCGTCCTGCAATGGCAACGCTGCCTTTAATACTCGGTCGATATAAAAGTAAGTATACCTAACTATATAGGAATACAAAAAATTTTAAATTCCTCCAGGGAGCTAGCTATAGGTTAGGTATACATATATTAATGACCGAATTGAAGACAAAAGTCAAGTTACTCGGAATGGAAACGGTTTCGAAGTTTTCATTACCATGATGATACCTACATTATTAAGCTATTTAGGTCCTGAAAAAAAAAATAAATTTTCAAGGGACAAAGCAAAAGAATAATATATTTACAGTTATTTTTATTATTTTCGTTTTGTAAAGGTTAACAAAACAAATATAGAGAAGACCGCATGTTAATGGATTGAGAATGGATTTCCTTCCGAAATGTTTGCATGAATACTCCTTATTATTGCACACTAAAGAATTTTTTTTTATTCCTTCAACCCTTACCCTTTCTATAGGCATAGGTATAATGTTTTATAATTATTAAATATGTACCTATTTGTTTATTTTTACTACTATGTATATTTCTGTTTCCTTTTATTGTTTTATACCTACCTACGTTTGCTTCATTTCAAAATTATTTAAAAATACAAAAAACAACGTAGCCAAACTGGTGGAAAGCCTTTTTATCAACTTTTTTGTGTTGAGTCAGTGAAAAAAAAGAAGGGTTGCGATGTTGATGTAGGCGGTTCGGAAGGGTTAAAAAAAAAAAAGTAAACGTCGATGCATTTTTATTTGACTTCCCTTTTGTGCCTTTCCGTCAGTCATATCCTTGCATCGAATTGCTTTCTGAAGTTTATTCTTTTTTTTTCATTATTTTTTTTGTTTGCAATCAAACATCCCGAGGGCAGAAAATATGATAAATCCACACAATGAAACAGTAGGTTCCTATGCTAGGTATAAAGGTGAAAATTTCTACGGATCTAGGGGATATTTTTGGAGTAGCATCAGAGTTTGCAAAAGTTCCAAAACAATACACGAAGAAAAGCCTAAAAAATCATGAAGTTTTTCTTGGAAAAAATAACAGACAAATTTGTATAAACTTTTTTAAGGCATTTTGTTTAAAAAAAAAATTGGGGACAATTTTTTTGAACTTCTTTGTTTTTACGCCGGATACTGATCCATGTGTTACGTCCAACCAGAGTTGCCTTCCTAAGCTAATATAGGTGAGATTTGAACAGGAAGAAAATATGCAACTTTAAAATGGTATAATGCCAGAGGCAGTAAGTTATAAGACCCGTTGCACACTTGCGTCATCCCAGCGGTATAACTGCGCATTAAAACCAATACAAATGCGCATCAGTCTATAAGACCAAGCTTTTTAGTTGAGGTTCTCCCGGAAAGTAACTGACTTAAGACCATTTTCCGATACAAAACTAAAATAGCTATTTAAGTTCAACAAGAGCTATTATGTGTGACAGTTTACGCCGAGAAAAAAATAAAACATAAGCGTTTAAGTTGAACATAAATTTCTATTTATAAGCTTAGTTTCAGCAAACGGCTATAAGACAATTAAAGAAATGTAAAAAAAAAAATATCAAGCACATTTTAGTTTTTCCAATGTGCTCCATTGCTATTCGTTTAACAGTTTCATTCAACTTCCAAAGATCTTTACTTAACGGACACGTTACGACGTTAGCTTGTTGCAAACGATATCCTTCATCCATCAGAATTCCTTTGCTTTTGCAATATTCTTTCTTTAATGCTACCTATATTATTGCTTATACCTATAACTAGACCTACCTTCTATATATCATAACCTCTTTTCAATTTTTAATTTCAATTCAAAAAAGCCTTACTGCAAACGTGCACAGCTCGAATACAATGTGACAGCTAGAGAATGAGAAGTTATTTTAACATCATACCTTCCTATATAGGTACCTGAAGGATAAACGAGAAGAAAGAACTGTAGGTATTCCCGACTGTCCCGATCCCAACTCTTGATCCCGACTGCTGCGGCCTTCTCTCAATTTTAATAAAGCTTCAAGGTTTATATAAAAAGAGAATAACTTAACCGCACCGCACCGTATACAACCAACCGCATTGGCTTGGTTATTTTCGTATCTATATATGTGTGTATGATATAATGATGGAATGCATATAAAACAGTGTTATTTTCACGTATTTAACGGTATTTAATTTGGATCCCCTAGAGATAATATCGTGCACCACACAGAGTCAGAGTATACTCTGAGTAAGAGGTCCTTTTTGTTTGGTTCCGTTTCATGGATTTCAATTGAAAACCCCAGCACAAACAACTGAATATAAATCTGAATGAATGAATAAATGAAGGGCTGAAACTCTGAAATTAAGCATAGAACTTCCTCGAGCCTTTTTTGCGATGAGAAAAAGGATTTTACTATTTTTTTTTCTCTTCGTCTGTGTATTTGTTTTTTTATTTCAATTCCCTACTAATACATATGTAAATATTATAACTCGTCTCACAGGAATTACTGCCTTTGACAATCTTGCAATTGGAAATAATTTTCCGCACTTCGTCGACACTTTTAATATTTGCAGCCGCCTTGACAATATTCTCCTCCAAAATTTGACCATCTTTCAAAAAGCCCTTGTCCTCGACGACACAATGAATGAAACATTTGAAAGCTGCCGATGCATCTTCGGTTTTAATTTGTCCACTTGCAAAGTCAATAACATACTGATGGTTGACATTCTCCTTGGCCATGCATTTTTTGGTAGCATCATCCATAGTTTTTTCGGCTGGTGACGTTGATTGGCACTGTGAAATAAAGGATCAAACAACAAAACAACACTTCAGTATCAAACTCAATGTATTATGTTATTTTTAGTCAGAATAAGTTAACCACCTACCCATGACAGCACAAAACAGTTAGCCGCAACAAAAGCAATCAGGAGGAGGAATTTCATATTTCAAAAATAAGTCCGGTTCGTGGCTTGGTGAAGGTGGCTTTTATATAGGAGCTATAGAGTGACTGCGAATATCGAAAAGCAAAATAAAAGGGGATATTTAAATGGTGGAATCAATTAGTGATTAAATTACTGAACCAATTTTTGAAGAGGGTGGTAGCAAGCCCCATTCAATTTTATGAAATTAGTTCCACAACGATAGGTTTTTGCTTATGTATGTTATGTTGGACCATAATTCGTATATTCGATTGTGAGTGTTATATTTATGTAGATTTTATTTGATCGAGATAAACAGTGATTATATAATTCAGATTGGTTTATTTGATGCTGATTTCATGCTTGTTAAGTGTTTTAAAATGCTTTGTGATAATTTTATTAGCAACGATAAAAGCTGTTAGGTATAATTTGATGGAGAGTTTTGTTTGCGGTTGAAAATTTGATTGTCAACAAAAAAGAAGAGAATTTTCACCAAAAATTGCTTGAATTGGATAAAGCGGAAATATATATAGATTATTAAAAGTAGGTACAGTAAAACCCGGTTAAGAGAAACTGTAAAATGTCACAGTATTTCTTAATCTGTCCTCGCTTAAGTGAAAAAAAAAATTCACTTAAGCGGAGTCCGGATAAGTGAAAAAAAATTGCACTTAAGCGGATTTAAAAATTCTAAAAAGGGTTCTGACATTTTAGAAATTCAAATGTCATTTTCGTGATGAAAATTTGGTGGAAGTGAAAAATAAAAAAGAAGTAAAAGCGTTCAGCAAATTTTTTGTTCTGTTCTATTAAATTTTTTTTTCACTTAAGAGAATTTTTTTCAATGAAAAATATTAAATTTAACTGAAAATATGTTTCAGGTATCCGGGTTTTTCACTTAAGCGAGCTTCGCTTAAGCGGAGTGTTATAAAGGTAATTGGACAACAAATACTCGGGGATGAAAAAAGTGTTTCAGATAAGCGAGTTTTTCTTTTAAGCGAGTTTTTCTTTTAAGCGGGTTTCTCTTAAGCTGGTTTTGCGTATATAATAACTAGCTTTTCAGGTAGCTTATGTCAGATGGAGAAACGTCTTAAGTTCAATTTTAAATATTTTTAAGCAGAGCAGCTTGAAGTATATACTGACTAACGACTCAAAGGATCAATTTGTTCAATGCCTTAATTAAGTCTGAGTTAAATTAGAGTTAGTTAATCTTGCAATTGAACTTGTGTTAACTTGGAAGTGATTTTTCATTGTAGTATTTACTTTTACTTTCAATTATATCAAACATCTATCGAAATCAATGTGCAAAACTATAATGGAACTGCGCTTTTATTATCGAAACTAGAGAGGGTGACTCTACAAACTACAAAAACTAAGAACTCTAAGAACTACAAAAAAGGTGACTTTGATATAGTGTCGCCTTTTTAAAGTGTTTTGACATACACCTGTGAGAAATATTGTAGGAAACCCTTTATAAAATCATAATTAAAAAAAATAATGTATGGCGTATACGTACTATTTTTTTTAGGAAATAGGTTCAAGATAATTGGGCATGTTAATATTTTTTTAAACAGTTTCTGATTTAAATCTCAAAAACGTTAAAATTTCAGACTATGAGAAATGATTTTAACGGGCTATCGATCAATAGGATGATTTTCTGCGCTTAAAGTATGTGTCGGTGGATGTGACAATTTAGAGTTGAAATGAAAGTGACCTGACGACACGATGGTATACGGATCTTTGCTTTCGTATTTGTGTTTTTTTGCGGTTGTTGTCTAGATACCCTTACTCCTTGCTGCCAAGACTTACGTAATGTGCTTGAAAGCATCGCGTCATAGTGGTGGGTGTACAAGGAAGAAGTTAAGTAGATTTTAATTTTAATATACATTTTTTTTATTGAAGGATTTCTTTTTTTGAATCCCATATTAAGGCTCGGATCTTCTGCAGTTAGATAGAAGTCTCCTATAGTATATATATAATTTAACATCTTACGTTACAATATCTATTCAGTTAAACCAGAGTTAATTTGCCAAGTTCATTGTGTTAATTCGGGATCCAAATGGACTGAAAAACTGGACCCAACTATAATTTTAATAAAAACAATTCTTTATACTTTATAGGCATAGTCTAATAGTAGAAGATCCCGCCATAGAACACGATCTACCCTAGTTACCAGATAAGGAGTATATAGTTTTTTAGGTAGTATCTAAAATAACATTTTTCGTATGAGTTGCCTGGCGAAATATATGGTCAAGGCATAGGGTTGCCACGCTTTAAAGATTGATTTTTTCAATTATCTGACCCAGCTAATATGGTAGGTTTTAGTGATAAAACAAAAATATTATGTGAAAGCAAGCTTTATTTAAAAATTTTGAAATACGTAATTTTTTTTTGAATCGGAATTTCAGTAGGGTAAATTAGGGTAAACAAAGAAAAACGTTTAGATTCTATTTTCTTAACCGAAATTGATAGAGAATTGAATTCTTTTGTAATGGATAGATTTTTTTAATACAAAATATATACAAAAGAAAATTCTAGAAAATCTAAAACTCAAGATAAAAACGTTTGAAAGCAAAAACATAAAAAATAGAGTTTGGAGTAAAAATAATCACATAAAATCAGGATGCATGGTTTCTAGAAATAAATTTTACAGTTTCGATAACCAGATAAGAAAATTTAAAGACCCGTGTTTCCAAAATTTTTGATTTAAGCTTTTTTCTTGGTTATAGGTGAATTTTTGAACAGTATACATATGCATATTTTGTTTATCAACTTTCGTTGGTTTTTGATTTTTCCCTTTCTACTCTCATTAGTATTTTTATTTAAGACAACTTCAGCATAAAGAGAACTCTATTACGAGTACTATACGGTACTGTGTTGTTTCCAAAAATATTGACCACAGTAGGAGTTTCCGAACTTTTAACTATCGATATTTTGAAATTTTTCAGTGCGTTAAAAAAAACAATTCTAATAGTCTCAGCGAGGTGACAGAAAATTTGGGAATTGAAAGAATAACCAAAATGTGAATACGTGGTTAAAAGGCACAAGTGTCATGATATTAAATCCAAAGTCTGGCAATTTTTTTTCTCAGCCTGTTGTAGATGTGCGGAGATTAAATTTGTCATTTTTTCAATTATTGTGAGAGGAGTATAACCACTTATTTTCATATATCATATATATAAAATCGTATCATATGTCTAAGTTTTAAGACCTCAATCTTGGTGATCCGATCAATATAGTACTCAATTTATAAGCTTTTTACATAAAAACGATTTAATTAACTTGAGTTGGTTCAAAACGATGTTAAAATCTGATATTCTATTAAATATTTAAGACGATCAACAATGTTGAAAAATATTAAATATTATTTCTCAAAGTGTATGATAACCTTCTTATTTACATTTGAATATTTTTTTGGTAAAGCATTTTGAAGAATTTTTTGATCATGGCCTAATTGATTTATTTTGATTGACGTGTGCCAATAATTTCAAATGACATTTTATTTTAATAATTAAACTTTTAAAATTCACTTTGGTAACACTTTGTCAATATAAAAAAAATCTCAATTTTATCTTCATTTTAGTTTCACTTTGGAATTCCTTTTCATTGAGGTAAGTACCTAATACCTATCTATATATGTACCTACTTAACTCCAAATGAAATTCCACCTCCGCATTTAACGATTCCTTTTGATGTTTTAGAATATTTTAAAATCATTATCCCACTTCAACTGTAAACATCCGATATAAATATGTCTATATAGGGGATTTTCAATCCTCATTTTGTTAACTATTCCAATTTATTTGACACACATTCACTCGTTCATGTGGAATCAAGGACATAAACGTTTTTACGCTAGCACATGTCGTCATCATCCATATCAGCAGTCAAAAGGAATTTCTCACTTGAAATCTCAAAAATCGTGTCACTGATAAGAAATTGTAAGCCAAATGTACTGCTGCAGATCAGTGTAATGATTTTCGGACGAATAATCTTCCCCAACTATAACACCAATTAGTTTATTGTATAGTGCCGAACTGATTCCCTGTAAAAAGTAATCACATACAGTGGTATATAGTTGGTTTGCGTCCCCTTTCGATTCTTTTTTCTTCATTGGCATTTTGCTTGCTTTGTCATATTAATTTCTTGAAAGATATTACATTTTAACGAAAGACCAAAAATTTACTCGCACGGAAAAACACCCGGACTTCGCTTCTGAGAAGGGTGACGGTGGTTGATGGAAGTGAGCCCATACATACCTCCCAATCCCTTCATGGCTGAAAAATTTAATAAATCGAAACATGTTTTAAGGATTTCCGTTTTTCTTTACTTGCCGGCAGTTGTACCTATATTACTTGACGTATGGTATAGTTCTTTGTGCAGCTGCACTTGTCCTTCCAATTTAGGAAAAAGGAAAAAAAAAAAAAAATAGCTAAATGTGTAAGTGTCAGCTTTTTTTTTGCTTGATGTCATTTTTCCTAAGGGTTATATGTGGGGTGATTTATGTTTCTTTGACTTGCACATCAGTGAACTAGAGACCCGTAAGGCTCATTTTCCTATATTGCAAAGCTTGTATAAAGTTCTTATATTGTATCACACATATATGTACATGCATATATCACACAATGCACATATATTTTTTTTTTAACTGTGTGGAAGCTATATGAAACCCCTTACATATGTGAATTCTGTTTTTTTTTTACATTTAAGTGGAAGTTTTTATATTTAACTCGACTTGAAACCTTTCTTAGAGGACGAAAGAAAAGTTGGAATATGAAATTTATGTTGCTTTTTCTAATGAAATAGACAGTTATTAAAAATTAAATTATATATATACTTTTAAGAATCAAAATAACTGTTTATTTAAAGACTGTTTTTTTTCTGGGTTGAACCAGTTTTCATGAAGAGTGTTTTTAATTTCCATATGTCTGTAAGTCTTTCTATATCTTGAGTCTTGACATACAAACGACCACCACTCAAAGCTCCTTAAACGAAATTTTTCAACTTTATATCTAAAAAGATTTTTTCAAGGAATCTTTAGAATGATATCGGATTTTTTAACATTGTATATAAATGGTGTTTTTTTAGACGTGTGGTTTTCAAGAAGAAAACCAAATAAAAATAAGAGTTTGCCATCATGTTTTAAAAATGATTTCGGGCAAGTGGCCACCGCAGCTGGCTCGAATAAATTCCAGCCGAGAGGTCCCAGCTCCAATTGTTGTGCGCCATGGCGGATGGACTCATTCGGGTCTTCTTCGATACTTTGCTCCACAGCAGCAATAGCGTCTTCGGTGCGCACTGTACGGCGTTTCTGAGGATCCGCATTATCCACTAGAGTAAACGTGGTGCGAAACCGATCTATGGTTGCTCGAATTACTCTGCTGGGAGATTATGTCGACCGAATATTGGACGCAGCGCGCGATGCGTCGCTCGAACCGAACCATTATATTGGTAATAAATTTGCACTATTTGCAAACCTTGTTCAGGAGTAAATCTATTCATTTGAAATGGCAAACCAAACTGAGCATAAATCAAGTGCCAACTGTCAAAAAGACCAACTCCAAAAAAAGTATTGCCAGATTGAAAACCACACGTCTAAAAAAAACACCCTTTATATACATATGTATATGGAAAAATAAAAAAAATATTACTGCTCATAATTTTATTGAGCTATTATACAATTTTAATATGAACAAAAAATATTGTCAAAATTATATCGGTTAATTAAAACTGTTTTGATGATTTCTCATACCTTTAATATCAATTTTTATTGAATTAAGACCGCTTATCCATACAACCAGAATTAAATAGTTTCTATACGCGCCGTTCGTAGGAAAAAATTTAATTATCTTTGGTATTCAATCTAATTTTATATAAAGAATAAGAATTATTACATAATTCTGACTGAAATATTTCATACAAATAAAACAAGCTCACAATAAGTTTACATATATTATGGTACGAACTACCTAATTTTTGTAACATTAACAAATGAATAGTGTTACCACATAAAAAAATAATTATACCAGATTTATTTTTATTTATTTTTTAATTAATTTAGATATTTCTATATAGAAACTGCAAAATTAATAAAAAATAAAAAAAAATTACCATAAGGTTAAAAGAAATATTAACAATTAAAATGGTCTTTATTTATTCAATATTTTGCCCAGTCAGAATAACCATTTAACCGGGAAAAAAATTAATTGTACACTTTTCTTTCACTATTTGTTAAAGGAGGTTTTTGGGAAAATCCGACTGCGACTTAAATCACCATCTTGAATTTTCTAAAATGACTTAAAAAAAAAACAATATTTAAAAACGACGGCAACACATATTATGTCTTTTTTTAAAGTTTTTAGATAAAATTATTTAAATTAATAGTTTTTGAAAATTAATTTTCAAACTCAAAATTTTGAAAAAACAAAAAATTTAAAACACGAGTCTTTTAGTTTCTTATTTGCTTCTCCTATAAAATTTATTTCTAGAAAACATCATCCTGTTTTGAGGTGATTTTTTTCTCTGACGGACGTTTATTTTTCATTTTTTATTTTCAAGTGTTTTTATCTCGAGTTTTAGATTTTCCAGAATTTTCTTTTATGTGTATGACTTTCTTATATTTATAAGATCTATCGATTAAAGGAAAAAAGAAGATATCTATCATTTATTCGTTTAGAAAACAGAATCTAGGCCTTTCTCTTCGTTTACCCTCCTAAAATTTCAATTATAAAAAAATCACGTATGTTAAAATTTGGAATAAAGTTTCCTTTCACACGATATTTTTTTTATAACTAAAACCTACCATATGCGCTGAGTGAGATAATTGAAAAAACACAAAAACCGGCCTTTTGAGCGTGGCAACCCTATGCTTTGTCCATACTTCGCAAGGCGGGTTGCCTATTTTATTCACAACCTAAAAAACTGTATATACTCCTTATCTGCTAACTCGATGAGGGTAGGTTGTCCTATGGCGGGATCTTAGACTATAAGTTTTTTTCTAGAAAATTGACGGCAACTTATAATGCGGCAACACTGATCCCCACACGTTTTTGTCTTCTGGTCTCAACCCCTAGCCAAATTTGTTAGCTTTCTTCAGTATTCAAAAATCAACATCCAACATTCTTATACCGCATGTCAACCCTATAGTATATAGAAAATTACATACACCTAAGTATACAATATATACATACTTATATGCGGTATGCGTATGCAGGATGCGTATTATAAAAAAGTACTGAGACTTTGAGACTCTGCTTTTATAATGAAAAGCAAACACATCAAGTACTTTACCCCTAGAGAGCAATTAAACCCTTTTGGCGTTAAAAAAATATTTTACGACACGATAAAATGATTTAGGCTATACCTAAATAGCTTTCCTTGAATCTATATGCCTTGTTCTATGTTAAGTGAGGATGGATTATGAAAAAGATTATGCTATAGGTATGATATGGTTTCGAGTTGTTTAGGTATATGGAAATTTTATAATATGATTCCTTTAATTATATATATGGATATATTTGAAACGTGATTCAAACGTAGATAGTGGCTACAAAATAGTTAAAGATTATTTTGAATGGGGCAAAATTTTAAACAGCCTGATGTAAGGCTCTGCGAAATTAGGCCCCAGGAAATAAGACCCCAAAAAAAAAATGAAATAGGGCCCCAAAATTGGGGCTTTAGTTCATTATGAAATTAGGTCCCATGCAACAAGGCCCCAACGAAATGAAAAAACGCCCCAAAAATAAACGAAACTATACCCCAATTCGTTTTGTCCATATTTGTAAATTTTTCTCAAAAATGAAATAATACCCCAATTTGTTTTGTCCATATTTTTTCTCAAAAATGAAATTATACCCCAATTTGTTTTGTCCATGTTTTTTCTAAAAAATGAAATATAACCCCGATTTGTTTTTACTGTATTACTATTTATTAACAAAAAATGATACAATATGTAAAAATGTCAAGCAAATACTTGCATTGTATCTTGTACAATTTGTCTACAGCATGGGCATTTGTAGTTCTCCTGGCCTTCAGAAATAGATTCCGCTTGAATTTTCATATTGCATTCAGCACAAATTTTTAAATGTTTACAAGGCAATAAAACAAAATTTGCCCGCAAATCTTTACATATAACGCATATATGTTCGTCAATAGTTGGACCAATAACATCAGTGCTGTCGTCCTCATTAGTATCCTCCTCACAGGAATCCTCGAAATCAAAAATATCTTCTTGTATGCGTAAGAGCTTACGCATACAATCTTGCCAATTAATCCTGCATGAGCTGTTTAAATGGAGATGGGTATGTATAATAAAGACAAAAAAGCAAGTTGTGTCACTGTGTGTGGTATCTCATTGTAAAAGCGCTGAGAGAATTATTGAAAAGCCCATAAAAAAGCAAAAGCTCTGAGAGCGGGTCGCGATATTGGAACCCGCCATATAAACATTTTTAGTACAAAAATTTGTATGAGATCCGTCATCTTGGTAACTTTATATTCTTTGGTAATACTGATTGAACCAGAGTGATGAAAGTTTTCTCTTAAAGAATCTTCATCAACTCGGTTTTACATTGAAACATGATTGCTGGGTCCACAATTAGCGGTATTTTTCAAGCTCTGGGTCCTCGATTAGCGGATTTTCACAATACTTTTTGTGAAAAACAATGATGTTTTAGCATAAACAAGTAAATTATTCAAAATGAAATAAGGCCCCAAAATATTTTTCAAAATAAAATGAAATTAGACCCCAAAATTAATATTGGGGTCATATTTCATTGGGGTCTTATTTCATTATGAAATAAGGTCCCAAAACAAAAATGAAAAAAGGCCCCAAGAAATGAAATAACACCCCAAAATTTAAAAATTTTCGTTGTTGTTGTTTTGCATTAAATGATTTGGGGCCCTATTTCATTTTTTTTTGGGGTCTTATTTCCTGGGGCCTAATTTCGCAGAGCCCTGATGTAAAGGTATTAGTGATTAAAATGATACTACTTAAAAAATTTCTAACAATAAAGCTCTATGCTTATATCGTAGGTTCTTATAGTTTGAAATTTTTTTGTAAAAGTATCACACGCCTTAAAAATTGACAGTTCATGCAAAAAGTAATCAAACATATCATTTTTACATTTGTAATTGTCAAAGTGACATTTGGATACCTACTAAAAATATAAAATAAGCATTTAATGATTTTAACATTAATGAAATGTTAAAAGGAAAGTACGATACTAATTGCTAACTCGTTTTAAATTTAGAAAATCCTGTTTTTAACCTAGCGTCATAAAATTTTGCTAAAATTCATTTTAGGTAAAATAATTTTTTTTGGAATTTTAATTGTACTGTAGTAGACACCTACCTACCTAAAAAAATTTCAGTTAGAACCTTAAGATACCTAGAAGACTTTAAAGGGAACGGGTCGTTATTATTTATTACAAAATTCTGTATGACCAAAATTCTGTAAATGAATTAGAAATAGTGTGTGAACATAAATTTGTATTTCATTATTCTGTAAGTCTATTATTCATGACCTTCAAAATGCTGAATTTCAAAATTCTGTAAATAAAAGAAAAATTGTTTTGAAAATGAAAAAAAGTGCATCAACACAATTTTTCTTTTATAATTTACAGAATTTTGAAATGCAGAATAATGGTTTTACAAAATTTCGAAAAACAGAATTTGGAATTTTCAGAATTTTGGAATACAGGATTTTAGATTTTTACAGAATTTTAAAATACAGAATGTTGGAATCCGAATTTTAGCACTTACAGAATAATGACCCCAACCCGAGTTGAAAATTACCAAGTTTGTTTTTAAGATATCATGGAGAAGATATTTATTATTTTCTATCAGCATTATTTATTATTAAGCTTTTATTTTTAAAGCCTTTCTTTCGGTTCAATTTTTAATTGGAAATAATTTCCATTGAACTATACATATAGCAAATATGTGCATTTGGGTCATTATTCTGTAAGTGCAAAAATTCAGGTTTCCAAAATTCTGTATTCCAAAATTCTGTAATTTAAAATTCTGTCAATCTAAAAATTCTGTATTCCAAAATTCTGAAAATCTAAAATTCTGTTTTTCAAAACTCTGTAAAACCATTATTCTGCAGGTATTTCACTTTTTCATTATCAACACAATTTTTCTTTTATAATTTATAGAATTTTTGAAATTCAGCATTTTGGATTTCAGAATAATAATAATAACAGTATTTATAATTTTCTAGAATTTTGTATTTACAGAATTTTGATTTACAGAATAAAAGATTTATAGAATAATGAAATACAGAATTATGATCATACAGAATTTTCAATCCATTTACAGAATTTTGGTTATACAGAATTTTGTAATACAGAATAATGACCCGTTTCCCATTATCTTAACAACTAAAAAGTGACATAAAAGTTGTCACCGGTTGAAAACGGCGACAATTATTCTGCCATTTGCATCCCCGGTGACGACATGCGAAATATTTTATTTTTTTAGCTTCTTAATGTTTTCACAAATTACTAATAACGATACTTTCCTTTTCCTGAATCAACCCTAAATTTAACAGAATTTAACAGTTTTTTTTTTCAATTGAAACAAAAAATAATATACATAGGTCTGAGGTGTTAATTTTAAAAATATATAAACATATTATCCCCATCATCAACATCCTTCGAAAACTCCATCACATTCTTTTGTCATTTATGTATATGCAATTCTCTTTCACATTTTGTTTTGTCTTTCATATCCTTTTGCCAAAAGGGGCACGTGAACGCACTTCCGCCATAAAGTGAATATAAAATGACAAAGGAATCATTTTTTTTCGCTCAGAAAAAATGAGAATAAAATAACGCCCAACCCTTTCCGCATCAAACGAGTGATAATATAATAATCGAGTGCAGAAAAATTTGCAGATGATTACCTCCACCCACATCCGTCACTGCACATAGGTAGAATATAGACTCCCCCTCATCACAATGTATGGCATTCTTGTGAAAACAACTGGGTTGTGGGTGATAATAAAAAAAAAAAATGCATGTGGTGCCATTGCCACCGCCTATTGTTGGTCGTGCAGCAGCCCATAGCTATACAAACTGCTACACTAAACTCCGTCGGAGGTGGTGTGAATGTGTAAAATGATGTCCTGTCAGGAAGGCATTTTGATATGCGTTTGACATTGACGAATCGACGATGCAAAAATAGCAAAAATGTCACCCCATCCTGCGAGTCAGTTGTTCAGTGGCGAGGCGACTGGTTTTGCAAAAAAATATATGGCATTGTCTTGGCGTTGATTCTTCTTGCAGGACGTTGGTTTTTTTTTTTTTTTTTTTGTTAACGCGAAGAGTTTCATTCTTCATTTGTTTATTTTATTTTATTTTTTTTTTAATAATAATTTTTCTCATCACGAAAGCACTCAAGTGTATTACTCAACTCCGCTGATAGCAATTTACTGTTAATACACTTTATTTCACTTTTTCATTTCTTTCGGTTGATTGAATACACAGAACTCGCGCTATAAGGACGATATATCTATAACGACAAGCGACTTTTCCTGGCGCTTGACACATAATTGCTTGGGCGAATAAAAGGCGACCAATTTAACCTCCATTACGTAAATGCATTTCAAATAATTGCTTGTCGTCATGCCACAGGAGTCCACTTCAATTTGTATATATATGTATGTATATTTTTTTTTCTTTTTTTTAAGGCTTTGCGGTCCTTAGTCCCAGTATACACACATGTTTTTTTGGAATATTTTGGTCCCCAGGAACGAATATTGATTTTCGAAAAAAAAAACAAAAAAATATGTGACTACTCTATTTTAAGTAAAGACATCATGATGGTGTCAAATCGATAATTTTTTAAAGATTTCAACAATAAGGACCTACCTACCAACATCCTGTTTCATGTCTTGGAAAAATTACATACACACTCACTTTTGAAGCTAAAGTGTCTCACTAATTAGTCCTCTTTCATATTGTAGGAATAGGCCCCAAGAAGAAAGATAAGATGACACAAAAGGACAATAGGCAGATTGTCCCTGGAATATACCTACTCGTATATAAGACGTTTATTTATGGCATTCTTCTGGGCATATGGGTTGTGTTATGATCAGAGCCAAATTTATGAAGGATACGTATGTGTACCTTACTTAAACGGTTAAGGGTATTTATGTAATTAGCATGGGAAATTTACTTGTTTCTGGATCGTTTCATGTTCACTTATGGATAAATTTAGAATAGGTACTCATATACCCTAAAAAAATGTGTTTTAAATTATTATTTTTTTTTTATTTTCTTGGGCCAGAATTTTTTATTTATACTCGTACGAAGAGGAACTTTTATTTTTTTTATTTTTTGGAGGTGTGACTGTGTGATTTAATGAGTATGGTAACAACATCGATATTATTTCCATGAATTCTGCTATAGATACATAAAATGGGAACACTTTAAGAGAATAATTTTGTTTTTGAAGATAAGTCGATTTTCCTGCGTAAAAAAAAAACTTGACGATGTCTCTAAATTTTTCCATTATTTTCAATAAAATTAATTTGTAAGATAATCGATTATTTTTGATAAGCTGTTAATAGTTGATAAGCCTATTTTTAGAAGCACTTCAGTTAATTAACTTATTTCATATCAATCATTATAGCAACTATCTTGATTATAGGTACATATACTGTGTGAATATTGAAATTGAAAATTAAAAAAAATAAAACATCATATTTAAAGTGCGTTTTATCTTCTTCTTTTTTGGCAAATCAATTTTTTTAAGTTTTATCATTATATTAGAGTAGTTAAGGGGAGCGGAGTATCAATCCCACCTGAGCCAAAATTAAATTTGGGCTTTATGTCCCTGGGCCTTATGTCCCTGCGCCGCATACATCCCCCCTTTCATGAGTCGTCAGCTTATATCCATATAAGTTACCTAATAACAAAAGGAATAGAAACAATTCCCATAAATAGCTATTAGTCCAGCCAATAAAGCATTTGACTCGGAAAAAATCGCCGGAAAGCTGGATTTGGGTATATATGTAGGTATGTATTATAGCCTCCTCATGGCATTTTTAAGAAACTGTCAAAAGTCCCCATCGATATGAGCGCCGTTACAACAATTTTACTGAGTGTTGAATGCTTTTTCAAGAATAACTACTAAATTCATTCTTTAATGAAGTTATTTTAATGCTTAGTTTTTCAATAAATGATTTTTAAACTCAAAATCTTGAAAATAAAATTCGAAAATCTGTCTCCGTTATCTGATTTTTTTTTTAATTATCGGTCCTCTTTAAGCATACCTCATTCGATACGGACGCAAGACAGCTGATAAATTTATTAAAAATGTCGGATTATATAAAAAATTTCTTGCTGGTCTCGTCGAGTTGAAACGTGATGGAAGAGATATTTGATTGGTATAGAGGCATTATCAAATTCAATTGAAGCGCTGGATATGCACAATCATCATGAAGAAAATTTTCCGAACATCAATACCTTGCTTAGGATTTTTACTATATAGTATACACTGCCGCGGTATCAACGCCTGATGTCGAATGAATATTTTCTAGTTTGTAATGAATAAATACGATTCAAAGAAACAGGACAAAATAAATGGTCTTGTTCTCTTCAAGATCACCTGAATTTCAGTGCGGAAAATAAAATTTAAGTACCTATGTATAATGTATATGTCTTGTTTAGTTGTTATTTAGGACCGCTTGAATAGTTTGGCTGCACTGGAAATTCATCGAGAAATTTGAATGACAGCTGACAAAGTCTTAAATGAATTATCCAAAAATTCCTTATATAATTTGTACAATATTTTGTATACTTTTATGTAGGTATACTCAAAGAAGAATGTACAGCTACAAAAATGTGTATTTGTTTTTGTCACACTAAATAATATCTTAAGAAAAAAAAATGTTTGGAATGCAATCAACCAACTTCATACTTAACCAAAATCTCGAGCTAAACTGTGATTTTTCAATCCCAGATACATACAACTGTTACTATGTGATTTATGAATCACATGTGAGTTTAACATGGATTGGTAAATTTAAAATATTTTTGGAAGCCCAAAATTCTCCGTATACAGGGTGTCCCGAAATCACCGCCTCAGAAGAAAACTATGAGTTCCTGAGGATCATTTCAAGTCGAAAAACGTATGAGGTAATTTCCTCGTTTTCGCTTCGTTTTCGACTTATAACGGTTTTAATGATTTGTTTTCTTTTTTCCTTTGACTGGCTCTAACTTTGCCAAACTATGAAAGTCAAATATGTGTTCTTAAAAATTCTTAACATTTTTGTACTTAAAAATACATTTAAAATTATTAAAAAATAGAAGACGAAAAATAAAGGAAAATCAAGAAAGTATGAATATTTTATGAAAACGAATAAAATTGTATGGCAGATAAAAATTTCTAACTGTTTTTGTTTAAATAAAAATTTTTTTTCAAAAATCGGTTGTAGTTTGGCAAAGTTAGAGCCAGTCAAAGGAAAAAAGAAAACAAATCATTAAAACCGTTATAAGTCGAAAACGAAGCGAAAACGAGAAAATTATCTCATAAGTTTTTCGCTTTGAAATGACCTCAGGAACTAATGGTTTTCTTCTGAGGCGGTGATTTCGGGACACCCTGTATAGTAAAAAAGTTATTAAATAAATAAAGTTATTAATAAATATAAGAACAGCAAATAAGTCATTTAAGGTAGGTACCTCGTGGGACATAACATAACTCAAAAGTATCAAAAATGCTTTATAGACCTTCTAGCTCCCAAAATTATAATTAACCCTCAATCAATTGATTATATAACCCTATATATAGTTTACGGACTGTGTGCATGTTTGAATGCACATAATTTTTTTCTAAATCATATTTTCGACCTGAAATGAAAATTCAGTGAACGAAATTCATTTTTCTTTACGTTTTTTATCTTTTTACCATCAAAGCGATTTTAAAAAATTTCTGGAATTTTTTTCTGAAAAAAAGTCACAAGCCCCAAGGCTTAAAATAGAAAAAAAAAACAACTATTTTAACCAAATACTAATACTTTATTTGAATATGAATAACAATAGATGGTGGTTTACAAAATGAAGATGAAGAGTAATAGAGAAACACTCTTAACTAATTAATTCTTAATTAAAATGTTTCTGTCTTGTGATTTTGTTCAGTTAATCTAAATAAATCTAGACTACACTCTAATTCTAAAAAATAATTATTCCTTTTTCGTGTCATTTTTAAATTCAAGCCAATTTAAGAATAGTTGATAAAGTAATTACGACCGCAGTTCATTGTCCGATTGTCGTGATTTGTGAATCGTTTCTGTTTGTTGTGATTTTGAAACCCCTGCAGTTGTGAAGTTGTGATTTTACTATATGGTTGTGATTTTCAATTACCTACATTTAAAGCACACTCAGGATATTATTAATTGTTACAGCCTTCGGCTCGTCCAAAATCACAGGTTGTGATTTTTCGCTCATCTCTAATCTTGACTATACTGTAGCTTCGAAAATTTAATTCTATATGGCCTGCCGCGTGCCGTGCCCGCGCCCGCCGTAGACACAGATAAGGTACCTCCCTATACAAATTTTTAAAAACAAAATTTTTAAATATAATCTGCAATGAATTGATGAATTCCAAGAAATAATACAAAAATAGATCTTTTCATAAAAAAGATGCTTTGTAAAGCTTATCAGGCTCAATATATATATTTAAGAAAGTTGAGAAGGTTAGCTAATATATAAAGCACAAAATGTTTTCAGTTGATTCATTAGGTTTTGAAAACAACAAGCTTATAAAGAATGAAGTCCACTTTGGTTCTATTGATTTTAGCAGTTTTTGCATCATGTGCCTTGAGTTGCACTGATGATTCTTGGGTACAATACAAGGTGAGTTAGTGAAATATATCAACAAAAATAAAGACGTCAATTAGCAGAATTATAATTTTTTTTTTTTTTAATTCCAGTCAACTTACAATAAGAACTATCCAGATCCCTCAGAGGATCTCCGTCATCACGATATCTACTGTGACAAATTGAAGATAATTAACGAACACAACGCCAAATACGTGAAAGGAGAAACAACATTTGAAATGGGTGTTAATCGATTGACTGATTTGAGTGCACAAGAAATGACACAATGGATAGGTTAAAAATATCATTGTACATAGTTTATTGGAACCTAAATTAATGAACATAATACATACTTCTAAAAATGACAACCCATAGTTTTTTTTATTGATTTAACTTAAATATATATACACCTGTATAAGAAATGGATTTTTTTGCTTAGGCTAAACTCATACTGGAGCTGCGAGTAGAGCGGAGATGCGAGAGGTGAGCAGAGCGTTAAAAAGAAACACATGCTTTCTTATGAGAACTGATACCTCGTTGCTAGTGGCCTCAGTATGAGAGCTAACATAAGAACACATTTGTTTTTTTTCGTCGCTCTGCTCACTTCTCGCATCACCGCTCTGCTCGCAGCTCCAGTATGAGTTTGGCCTTAGTTGTACTGTACCTAGGCGTTATTTCTCAACAGTCATTTTGAAAATTATACGATTTAACCAATATTTCAAACAATTTTTTACGAAAGTTTCAAAATAGAAATTGAATTGTTCTTCCTTTTTTTGAAATATATTTTCATAAAGAATTTATGGGCTGCTTGAAGCTACAAAAATTTTTATTTTTGCAAGTTTCGCTATTAACTTAATGATGTTAGGGAATGATGTATATTGGTAAGTGGGTTCTTATCTCTTAATCTTATAGTAGGTTTGAGAAAAACAGAAAAAATATAATTGAATTGTGGCACGAGCATATAGGGGTAAAATGATAAGGCAAATGCATAGAAATTAGTTTTGGTTTGGACTATATTTTCTACTTTATAGTGAAAATGTTGATATGGAACAGTGATCATGGTGATAAGGAATTCTGACTAAAATAAAATAATAAAATAATTGTGATGGCACCTGGTCCGAAAGCTATAAGGCATAGGCTTACAAACAAGTTAGGTATAGAAGAGTATTTCTAAAAAAAAAATAAAAAAGAAAAAACAGTTATAATAACAAAACAAAAACAATTATTTTTTTAATATTGAGTTTTTAATTTTTTATGTTTTCATATATTCTTATTTTATTTTCCAGAAATAAAAATAAATATCCCTTAATTTGCCTTCCATCTCAGTACTCCTTGCCTAAAACTTCGCCTTCTTAACCTCCCTCCCTCATCGAGATCTTAGTTTAAGTTCTTAGTTTTAAAGTCAATTAGCTTGTATTAAGCCAAATAAATTTAGAAAAAAATCTAATTTAAATTTAAAAATAAAATAAAAGAAAAGATTTCTGGTTTTACAAAAAAGTATAGCGGCATTGTAAATGTTATCATTGTTTTTTAAAAATGTTGTTTGTGTTATAAGTCAATTTTATTTGAAAATAAACGGGACTCAACCAACACGCTAAATTTGTTTTGTCACACCTTATATGCGACCTTGTTTATGGCAAATTATTGATTCTTAAACAAAATTAAACTTTATATGGATTTTGATCAAACATTGGCATTGCGATGGTAGCAAAGTAAGGGCTCAAAATTCTGGCCGTCTATATGTCTGTCCATTCGCCTGCATTCTAAACGGATAGAATGATTTTCTTTAAGCTTGGTGCACAGCGTATATTTGGGCATATCCCCGACACTTTTTTTTCATTTTTTTTAGGATAATTTTATCATTATCATTATCATTATTTTCTCATTATTTTTCTCAAAAACGTGCCCGCAACTTAAAAAAAAAATAAAAAAATTTTATTACAAAACGGCTACCATTTTATAAAAAAAAATTCAGAAAAATGGTTATAATCGGTAGGGGAGGAACCATTTTTTGGTTTTTCGATTTTCTCAAAAACGGTTCAACTGATTTTTATAATTTTTTTGTTGTGCAAATGTTTCAAAAAGTTTTAAAAGTATTGTGTAGCAAAAATTTTCAAAAATTTTCGTTTTTTGATTTTTGAGTTCCAAAATTTCTTTTTTCAGAACTTAATACGACTTCATAGATTTTTAGTAAACTTAGCACTTAGAAGTTTTTTTTAATATTATCTAGCTGATTTTAAATCAGACTATTATTATAATAAAAAATAACGGTACCTCCCATTGCAAGACGTGTTTAAAAACCGCTAAGGAAAATCTGATTTTCTCAAAAACGACTTCTACGAATTTGATAAAAAATTTGATGCTAGCTAATGTCAGTAACATATTATTGGAAAACATTTTGTATCTATAAACGGTATCTCTCCTAAGACCATTTTTTTGGTTTTCAAGTATCTCTTAACCATGATGTTGAACCGATTTTAATGAATTTTGTTTAGTCCTATGAAAATATAGCAAAAGAATTGTTTAAAATTGAATAAAAAATGAGAGTTGAAATGAGATAACAAACAAAGAGTTCCTCATACTTTTTTTCAATAGTTCTGGCAAATGAAGTGTTAAAATTCGAAAAAAAATTTTTTTTACTAACTTCACGCAGCAAGGACATTTTTTAGAAAAAGAGTTCTGAGCATGTTTTTCAACTTAAAATCAAGAGTTCCTGATGGGTTTTAGAAAGAGTTCTGCAAAATTGGAAAAGTTAGGGCAAATTAAGGTGCCCATTGACTTAGAACCAAAAATTTTTAAAATCCAAAAAAATCAACAAAAAAAAAAGAAGGATTTTCTGATTACAGTTCCCGATAACAAACAAAGAGTTCTTAACATTTTCGCAATAACTTTTATTTCTAAAAATAATTTTTCAAAAGCTATTCGCAAATTTAGGTTCCCACAGTCGGTGCATTGTACCTACTTTGTTTTGATCTTTAAAATTTTTTCAATTTTTTGCATTGAAAACTTAATACATAAGTCAAAAACGGCTAAGTCTATTTTTCAATCAATTATAATTTTTATAATCAAAAATTACGGTATATATGAACCATAAAAGTGTTTAAAAACCGTTGAGAAAAATTTAATTTTTTTCGAAAACGACTTCTACGGTTTTTATTTTGCATTAATTCATTAATAACAGTATCTCTCCTAGAAACATTTTTTTGCGGTTATCTCGCATAACCTCGTGGATGGTGGCGATTTTATCTGAGAAGCAGAAAATATTGATTTACAGGAATAACAAAAAACTATACGGAATTTAAAATCGGCTAATTTTGTCCACTAACAAAAATAGGATGGCCAACAGATGGCGTTACATGCTCCGATTAAATTTGTGTATACAATTATTATTGGAGCGTGCCTAAAAAGTTATTTGAAGCCCCTAGAAAATTTATTTTCCCTTGTTAAAATGACAAAATTGATGAAAAATTCCGTGTGAAGCCGGGTAGATTTGCTACTTTTCTATAAAGAATATTTCAAAATAAATAAAATTTGGTATACGATTAACCATTCTCGATTTTAAATAATATATTTATGTAAAAACGAATTTTTCAAAATGGTAACTGACGCACAACACCAAAAAAAGTAGCGATACCATTTTCTGAATACTCAAGGTCAACTCATTTACCAATTTCAATCACAAAAAATACATTATATTTTTACCTTATGATATACCACAGTGATGGAAATCGACTTTTTTCGATTGTACTGAATGCTGAAACAAAATAGTACTGAAAAAGAACAAATAGTACTGGGGCCTAATTCCGTTAAAACGAAAATGATCGAACTATATCGTTTGACTATACCTATCTCTATCACATCCAAAGAGAAAGATAGGGACAGCTATTGCCGAAACGATATCATTCGATAGTTTTCGTTTTACGGAATAAGGCCCCTGGGCTCTTTTAAATGGATAAAAACTAGCAAACACACAAATTCAAAAATAAAATTGATTTATTAACAAGAGCAAAAAAAAATTAATTTGTTATAAATATTAAGGTAACATAGTAAAGGAACTTTATTATTATAGCGAAATAAATAACGGACGGATCCCGTATCACAGTAAGGAGCCAGTTGTAGGTTTCATTGAATATTTAAATTTTTAGTTTTGAGGTTTTTAAAATCCTAAATCATTATTAACCTGTTAGGTTTATTTTGCCATTAAAATAATCACGGATTTTGCTTCCTAAAGAGGATTGTTTGTCACGTTTTTATTCACAAGATCTCTATTTATTACAAAACTGTGACAACATTCCTTTTTTAAAAGATTTTTGGTTCCTATCAGCATTCATTTTTCAAAAACCAATTTTTTGCCCAAAATTCCGATACAGTTACATTTCTCAGTTTCTTAATATATACGCAGTCAGCTAGAGCTCTATATTCGTTGCTTATAGCTTCAATATTTTTGTGTTCATTAGGGAAAAACTTTAAAACAAATTGAACGATGGAGTTAACTTGACCATCCATTACGGTGCTTTGTGAGAAATTTTGAAGTGCGTTTAAGTAAACGTCATCGAAAACCAATCTTCTTCTAATATCTTAGCAGAAATGTTATGTAAAACATTTAAGCATGATTTTTTAAGCCCTGTATAACTTTTTCACTGAACTTTTTAAAAGTGTATAAGATTTCACATTCGGTGACGCAATATATCTCCATAACTGGTAGGTGATTTTGCAAAAGCCTATAAAGAGATTCCCTTACCATAAAATTTCTACATAATTGTTTAAATATTAATTTCATTGTTGGAAGCAAAATAATAACGTAGATGAAGATAATTAGAAAATTACTTCTGTTTAAGTGGAGCGATTGAATATATGATGAGCCCAACTGTCGTACCTGGGCGAAACGCAACTTTTGGAGTTGAGGTCACTTGATCTTAAAAATTGGAAAATAAATATGTACTCTCACATATATTCAGTTCAGTATTTAAAAGCAAATGAGCGCCTTCAGCCCAAGTGGGGATGGTTTTGATATTGGGTAATTGAGCTTTCAGTATGTTCGCATCGCACATAGATTTTTTTAATGAAGATAAGAGAAAATTATCAATTTTGTACAAACAATTCAAAATTGTACTGAAAATGGCAAAGATGTACTTACGTACTGAGAAAATCAAATTGTACTGAATTCAGTACAATAGTAAGGCTTTTTCCATCAGTGATATACCATTTTAAACTGTGATGCTAATTATATGTATGAACTTCACCAATTATATCGTTCTTTTTATAAGGGTTTAGAGTGAGTTTTGAACAGTTTACGTCTCAATGACATATCAGCCCTGAACGTCTCTACTTAATATTCTTCCTCTAAACGTTATTTTGATAAGCAGTTGGTAATTGATAAGCTATGTTCTTTTAAACACTTCAATAAATTAACTAATTTCATATCGGTCAATATCAACTATCTTGATTAGGTACATGTACCTAATCAAAATCAACTATGTTGGTATAGATATTATACCTATATATGTGAATAATTGAAATTGAAAATTAAAAAAATATAAAACATTACATTTCAAGTGCATTTTATAATCTTTTTTGTTTACAAAACAAAGCAAATAAAATCTATAAATTATTAAATTATATCTTTTAATTAGAGACAAGAAGTATGGGTAGCAGCAGACAGATAGGTAGTAATTCGATGCTTTTATTTTTGAAGAACTTTAAAAAGCTATCAGATCAAATGCAAATTTATTTTATCTTTTTATGTGTTTGTTAGTTCGGAAAAATTTTATAATTGCAGATTTTACCTGAAACTTCCCGATTATAGCTCGATACTTTTGAATTAAAAAATAGATCAGAAGTGGGATAAAAAGGCATTTATTCAAAACTTGTTAAGTCTCTTTAACTCATTTAGATGTTATTTAAGAATCGATTGCAAAATTTTTAACGAACACATAAAATATATCCAAAATTTCCCAAGGTGCAGCTTTGAATACCTACATGAAGTGTTCCACATCGTTTGCAATCAAACTCTTCATTCTTTGCAACGTGTAAAGACGTCTGTACGCAAAAGAATTTTGTTTACCACTTTTGGATAGTTTTTTATTTGCATTTAAAGTTTAAAAAGCTCAATTCTGATCAGTTCAAATAAAATGGAAGCGGAAACGAATGGCGGACAAAATCTAAAAAAAATTAGATTTAGAATTAGAATTAGAACTGACCGAAAATGAGATTTTTAAACTTAAAATGCAAATAAAAAATTATCGAAAAGAGCTAAACAAAATTTCTTTTTGCGCCACAAATTAGCATTTAAAAAGACTTCAACAATTGTTTTCGTATTTTCATTCGCTTACTTCAAACTAACTTTAGCGGAAGCTTTAATAACTCAGAAACTATGCGAGCTACAAATTTTTGGTTTGTGTAACAAATAAGAATTTAATTAGCTACAAAATCAGATATACCTTAAAATTTATTTGAATCCGCCAAAAAGTGTTTGCCCAAGTAAGGGACGTCTTATTTTTTGATGTGTAAACATCTATACTGGCGGTAGAGTGAAAAAAAAAAGTAACGCATCTTGTGATTCTGAGACTCACGTTACGTTACGTTTACACATCTTAACCATGAGTCCCTCCACTTACCCTTTTTTTGCGATGCAAAGTGTGCAGTTAACAATCTATTACACAGGCCTACAGTGTTTTTGGTGCCGCCAAAGTGAAAACTGTTTCTATGTTAACTATAGTTACCCTAGTTTTTGAGATACAACATTATGTGCAAATAATACAAATTAAGCGATTTTTTAACAATTAATTGCGTTATCCTACATGAAGAAAGCTTCTTTTTAGAGATTTTCTTACATGAGTGTCCTTAAGACATTCTCGCGGGATACACCAGCAGTAATGAGCCATCATAACATCTTCCCATCGGCCTTGATAATTATCTTTCATGAAGTCCTAGTGAAACCGTTCTCTTTGTTTCTCGCTATATGAGTCAAGATTTTTGGAAAATCTTTCCGAATGACTGAAGAGTGTAGAGGTATTGAACTTTAATACTCATTCTTTCAAAATTTTTCAGAAAGCCCAGAACTAAGTCTTGGTAATTTATGGGTTTATGATTTCCTAAAAAATTGTTCACTATACTTATTGCAGATTCTAAATCATTCATTGAATGAAAGAATTGGTCATCTTTCATCAAATATCTTATTTGTGGTCTAAGAATTAAGAATTTTTTTTTAAATATAAATAAAATAAAAGCCAGTTTTAACTAATGCTTTTACGTAACGTTCATCAAACCTAATTGTATGTGCAATGGAGGCAGAATTATTTTTTATCTCAAAACTAGAGGTGAGTTTAGGACGCTGTGTTTGCCAATAGTTAAAGATTCCTCACAGGACAACCTTGCTTGATCCAGTGGTCAATTTCGTTTTTGCCCAGCTGAAAAACATAAAACATGGAAATTTGGTTAAGCCACTTTGTTGTCCCAGTAAAAAGTTAACCATTTTTAAATCTACGTATATATAACCCACTGATGATCATGATCAAGAGACACAGACTGATACTCCTTTATTTTCGTGGAATGAACAAGTGGAACGGCACCATATTTACTTCCATTTTGTAATAGGCTTTTGCCCTTTTTTCACTGTGAATTCACCACAAATATAACAAAATGAATTTGGATCATTTAAGCATCTGCTCTTCTAAGAATCAAAAAAAAATCACATCAAAAACTTTAATTTAAATCGCTTGAAAATAGACAAAATGACCTAAATGTCAAGAAAAACATATGCGAAAAAAATGTAAGCGAGGGTTAAAAAAAAAAACTGTACGTAGCTTTAACTTGAAAATACCGTTGTTCGTATTGTGACTGTGGACAAACAAAAATGATATCATTTCTGGCGGCACGAAAAAATTTTCTTTATTTTGTAGGCCTGTGTTATTTTTGTTTGATTTTGTATGGTCTATATCGCCGCGCCATCGGTCGTCGTCGCAGATAAGATACATCCCATCAAAACTTTTAAAAACAACATTACAGACAATCTATTATTAATTATCACAAATCACAGCGCAATAACAATCACATGATGATATTTTAATATGATCTAAAACAAATCTAATTCAGAAGTGTTTTTTATCTTATCAAATTTAACTAAGGAGTTTATAGCTACTATATAAAGCGCAAAATATTTTCAGTTAATTCATTAGGTTTTGAAAATAGCAAACTTTAACAATGAAGTTCACTTTGGTTCTATTGATTGTCGCTGCATTTGTGGGATGTGCTTTGAGTTGGAGTTGCACCGATGATTCGTGGGCACAATACAAGGTAAGTGAAAAAAATAAAAAAAAAAAATAAAACATAGAAAAAGAATTAAACATATAAATTTTTTTTTAATTCCAGTCAACTTACAATAAGAATTACCCAGATCCCTCTGAAGATCTCCGTCATCACGATATCTTCTGTGGCAAATTGAAGATGATTAACGAACACAACGCCAAATTTCAGAAAGGAGAAGTAACATTTGAAATGGGTGTTAATCAATTCACAGACATGAGTTCAAAGGATATGGCTGAATGGATGGGTTAAAAATATTAATGGTATTGGAACCTATAAAATTAATAAATTATAGACAGTGTTAAAAATTACAACCGGAAACTTTTCATTTACACTTTATTATTAACACTTTAGATGTTATTTCTCAACCGCCATTTTGAAAAAAAAAACGAATTAACCAATCAATCTTGCTGGAAAGTTGCAAATTGAAAATTTAATTAAACTCCTTTCTTAGATGTTCAGTTTTTTTAAAAGATTCAATCTTTTTGCTTCAAGTCAAAAATCAGGCGTAGGGTCATAAATCTATAGGTCAAAAGTCCATAATGGATTTTTGTCCCATTCTGCGGTGGATTAAAAGTCCAAGAATCTACTGTTGATTTTTGTCCCACCACAGGAAATTCTTGTAGACTTCTGGCCCATTGATTGTGGATTTTTGACTCACTTTATTTATTTCAAAAATATTCAGTTTATTCAGTTTTAAGGGTTCCATATAGGAAAAATACTTGTTCTCTTGGACAAGCATGTATATCAAGTGGGTTGAAAGGATTTTAGCTCCCTTTTTGGGTCCTCTGTACCACTCACGCAATTCTGTTGCAGTAGGTACCTTGGAATGGGTGGCCCCAGGCTTCACCGATTCGAAGGATTTTAACTCTATTTTTGGGGGGCTTTGTACCGTTCACGCAACTCCGTTGCTCCGCTTAGGATATTTCCAGTCGCCATCAGGCAGGCGCCAATGTCAACCAGTTTTCTTAATACACAGTTCCTTGTCTAATTTTAAAAAATTCCACAAAATTTTTGTGGACTTATTACCCACTCCCTTTCAAAAATTATGGAATATTGACCCATTTTTTTGTGGACTCCATGGGCTCATGAGGGTGGGTTATAAGTTCACAATTGTTATGTGGACATGTAACCCACCCAAGTGGATCAAAAGTTCATTGTGGACTTTTGGCCTTTTGACTTATGACCCTGCACCAAATATTACATGGATGCATCTTGTATATATAAATTGAATGATATGCCTCATATTCTATTTCAAAGTAGATTATCACATATTTATGAAGTTGACTCGTTTGTATTTGCTCTCAAGGTGACAACAACATGGTTGACAATATTACTTTTATTTGTATTCTTTTTTTTTGAAAATGTTCCGCTTGCAATTCCATCTGACACGGCCAACGCCATTGACACTTGCGACATTTTCCAAAATAATATACTTATTACAGGGAATCTGAGCAGGGAAGGTGGAGGAACTAATAATATTTCTCAGTAGAATATAAGACACCAAAGACACTCTTTTTTTTTTTGTACAAAACTTTCTGGGTCCGTAAACGAGTGCTATCATCATAACCCGAGCAAAGTCTTTCAAGGAGCATAAAATATGACTTCTCTGCATCGTATATATGAAAATAGGGAATGAGGGTTTGTTCCTAGTTTTTTTTTCAGGATATTTATATACATATTTTTTTTTTCTATGCAATTTGTCTCTTGTTATGAACTTCACCAGGGCCTGGATGATGGAAAAGGGCTTATAGAAGGGACTGAGGAAAAAGCAGAGTATCATTGGTGTCGTATACTCGTTACTCGTTGTGTGGGAGTATGCGGACACCAAACAGAATGAATAACCCTTGATCAGGAAGGGTTGGGCCAATAGATGTGGTAGGAGATGGATGTGCGGGTGGCTGGCTGGCTGGTTGCTTTGCTTGGGAAACTAATCTAAAAGAAAAGATAACTTTTTCTCTGTCAAAGCAGCCGGTAAATTAAATTCTTGGGGCATAATTTATGAGGCCAAACAGGTGTTCCATTCACAATATGCATAGTGTGACTATTTTTTTTTTTTTTTTTTGTGGGTGTATCCTTACAGCACCTACAATCCTAACAAGAGGTGTTTGTCGTGAATTCTTGGAAGAATAAAAAAGAAGAAAAAAGGTGTTTACTTGTAGCAGTTGTTGTCGTCTTCTTGTTTTATATAAAATGAAAGTTTTGCTATATTTACCCATATATACCCCTTTTTATATAAGGGAGGAAAAGAAGTCCGCATTAGGATAGAAACTGTAATGTTAAAGTGAATAAATTTGACATAAAGTGTACATTTTCGTCTATTTTTTTTTTTGATAAACAAAAGGATTGTCTGAAAGGGAATTTTAATGAAAAGACAACAATTTCCCGAAATAACAAGTTTAAGATGACTTATTTAGCTCATCCATAAACTTATCAAGTGAGATTTTAGTCCGGCTTCAAAATCAGTGTTTTTACTCAAGATATATAAAAACGTTTTTCAACAATTTTTAGTATTTTTTTGGAGTTTTTTTTTTTGCTTTTTAAAAAACTAACTTGATTTTTTTTTTCAGATCATACCAGTTATAATCAAATACGGGGTTTATAAAATAAAATTAGCCCGAAGTAAATATTATTGTTTGTTCTCAAGATATTCGAAAAATGTTTTTGATAAAAAAAAACTGCCTGCTGATTTTTTTTTTAAATTCTACTACGTCATTATGAGTAGAACAGAATTAACCTGAAGTTAATGGCATTTCTTGTTCTCGAGACATTCGAGACGAATGAGATTTTTTAGTTATACTTTTAAATCGTTGGTAGTAAGAATACCGCTAGTTGAATTTTGTTGAAAAGTCTTTCTGCAATTAAAGACTTTATTATCAATAAAATAAAAAATTTATTTGAAGTTTATATTGCTGTGCGTTTTCGAGATATGGTCAACGAAAAAATGTATCCCGAACGTACCAACGTATATTCCGCACCCTTAGAATGAAAGTGACCTAACTCGAAATTTCTGTAACTTCTGATTTTTCAATAAACTGACCTTTAAAAGTGAAATGAATTCTAAAACCTGGTTGTAAAAAAGATGCCGAATTTTTTAGTTATGTCACTTTCATTCTAAGGGTGCGATACGTACAAAAACACACATACAAACATCTCTCTAAAAATAATGGATTTGTATTCTATGGGACCTCGCAGATAATATGTCAAAATTTTCTAATCGACAAATCGTACCAATTACAATAATTTCCAATGAGAAGTTAATAAAAGGTATAATCCTACAGTTTGTTTTTGATTTCACGTTAAAATACAAGCAGGTAAAAATAAAAATAGGGTGTTTTTTCTGATTTTTGTCTCAAATTTTACAAAAATGTGAGTAACTTTTTTTGTGATAATTTTTTCTTAACCAAATTTTGCCCAAATATTAATAAAAAATATTCACATGTGTGCCGAATTTCATTAAAATCCGTATAAATTCAGATTTAACAGATTTTTTTGAAATTTTTCACATCAAAACCCACAAATAAAAAAAAAAAATTATCAATTATTTTTTTTCTCATATTTTTTTTTTAACTAAATTTCGACCAAATATATGTATGTATATGTATAAAAGATTAGTCTTTACATGATTGATGAATTTCTTTAAAATCCGTTAAATAGTTCTACAACATCAAAATTTACAAAAATGTCAATAACTTATTTTTTTTTTTATCATTTTTTCTTACACACATTTTGACCAAATATGTATAAACCCAATTTAAACACGTGTGCCAAATTTTATTGAAATTCATTAAAAAGTTCAGATTTACAATGACTTTTTTCCGTTCTCCCATACAAACCAAACCACTGTACGACGTAATGTAAATGCGCTTTCAATATTGAAAAAGAGATGGCGACACTATAGGGAAACCATGATTTTCTGTTTTGGTAGTGGCAAAAATTGGTTATAGGTATATATGAATCTGTCGGAAATTAAGTATATACCTCCTCGTCAACTGAATACGCACAAACATTTTTGAATATATTTTATCCATTTTTTCCAAACAGTGATGGTTATTATGCCATCTGTTGATGGTAAAAATTTTCGTAACATATAAATAACAGAATTTCAAAGTTTTATCCAAAAACAACCGTGAGTTTTTCCTTCAACCACTTCCAAAGTGTAACTTATGCAAAGTAGAAGTTACAAAAATAGGTACAAAAATTAAAATTGGTATTGGAATGGAATGAAACAAGTTTTTGTTTAAGTTTAGTAGTGGGTACTTCCACCTTTATTTTTAATTACTTCGTAAATTCGATCCGGCATGGAATCGTATAGCTTTTTAATGTAATTTAACGAAATTTCGCTCCACGCTAATTTGATTGCAGAAATTAAGGTTTCTTTGTCTTCGAACTGACGACCACCCTCATAAACTTTGCGTACTAACCATCCCCAGACATTTTCTATGATGTTTAGATCAGGTGAGTACGGCGGCCATTGAAGCAACTGCACTTGTTGCTCCTCTATCCATGTTTTTATTATGCGCGCTGAGTGAATAGGCGCATTATCATGTTGGTAGGTCCAGTTTATGGGTCCAAAGATGTTAGAAAATTTAGGAAAATTTCTTTCCAAAATTACTTTATACCCAGCTGCTGTCATACTTGATGTTACAACCTCGAGCTCAACTGTTCCATAATAACTGACTGCTCCCCATATCATGACACCTCCTTCACGACTATGATGGCGCTTTAAAAATCTTTTTTCTTTTCTTAAGTCGTGAAAATAGAAGTTGAACCCATCAGGGCCATCGAAATTAAACTTTTTTTCATCTGAAAAAACCACGTGATACCATTCTTTTTTCCAACTCATGTGAAGTCTTGAAAAATCTAATCGCAACATTTTCCGTCTCTCGTCAAGTGGTGGTTTTTTCTTAAGTTTCATTCGTTTAAGATGGCTTGAGTTGTTACTCTTAATACTGTTGAGCAACTTGCGTTTACGCCGACTTTTTGTTTTATTTTTGCCACAGAATCAGAAGAATTTGATGCACATCTTAAAATTCTTCGTCTCTCAGCTGCTGTTGTTGCTGTTTTCTTACCTCCCTTCATGTTTTTGCCGTATGCATCTTTATTTTTCAAGTAAGAATAAACTACATTAAAACTTCGGCCAACTTTATCAGCTATTGCACGTCCAGTTAGGCCTTGGTCTCTAAGTAAATCGATTTTAGCTTTTTCAACACTGTTAAGACACGTAGATCTACCCATTTTTCTTAAAATTTGAAATCAAGAATTAAATTTTACTGAAAACACTAAAATCGTTAATTTAAACTGTCAAGCACTCCAAAAAACTTATAAACAACGAAGAAAATGGCGTTGTACCTATTCAGTTGACTAAAAAAAAACTCCTACTTTGCATATAAAACACTTTGCAAGTGGTTGAAGAAAAACTCACGGTTGTTTTTGGATAATTCTTTCGGAATTATCTGCTTAACATCTTAAGGGAATAGTTAGCATCAACAGATGGCATAATAACCATCACTGTTTGGAAAAAATGGATAAAGTATATTAAAAAATGTTTGTGCGTATTCAGTTGACGAGGAGTGTATTTTCAATTAATCCAGAGTTAACTAACCAAAATCGTCGAGTTACCACTAAATTGATCTAAATTAATTTAAAAACTATGTTCGAGGAGTTATATCGGGCTTAACTCCGAAACTGGTATGAAATCGCACTGAAAATCTAAACCTTAATTAACCAACTTATTCTGCCATATAGTAGTAGGGCTATCCAATAATTGATTAAGAGAACTATTTATATACACTTAATATCTACCACAATTCTGTTATAATAATTAAGGTAACAAGCATTGAGAAATAATCAACCAGATTACAGAATACGATGAATGTGTTGCATATAGGTATAGTCAGATTAAATTTTGACATATTTTTACTATTTTAAAAAAGTCAAAATTAAGTCTAATTCCTGCTGCAACTCATTCATCGGAGTCTGTAATTGAACAAAAATGAGGAAAATTATAAAAATAACTTTTATAGGTACCTACCCTATACCCAGTACCTTATATATATACATTCTGTAACTCTCGCAGCGTTAAAATTGGTGGAAAAACGTTTGAAAAATGAAACCAATCTCACGTGATTTGTTTCAATTTTCATCGTTTCTGGACAGAACGTATAGACACAGGGTACAGAAATGCACTCAGAAAAAAACAAAAGTTCAAGCTTAAAAAATAATGATGTCCTGATGGTCCATGTTAACTTATATCCTGGCTAAACTCGTATACCTTATAAGAAAAAAAAAAACAAAATAAAAAGCATGTATGATTGCGACAAAAATAATTATGTATATAATTGCGATTTATTAATTAATGGCTTTTGGAGCATGTGTTTGATTTCTAAAACCCATATATTTAGCCATATCCTGTTCACTCTGATCTGAGAATTTATTAATACCCATTGAATAAGAGGATTCTCCTTTCTCGAAACGCAAGTTGTGCTCTTCAACAATCTGAATTGAATCACAGAAGATATCGTGATGACGGCGATCCTCGGCAGGATCTTCGTAAATTTTATTGAAAGTGGACTGGAATAAAAAATAGAATGCTTCTAGTGACTTCTGTATGATTTGTTTATATTTGAATCTGTTTATACCTTGTATTTTGCCCAATCCTCATCAGTGCATTTCCAACTCAAGGCACATCCAACAAAAGCTGCAACAGCTAATAGAACCAAAGTGAACTTCATTGTTAAGGTTTGTTAGCTAAAAACTGAATGAATACGGTGAGAATAATTCGAACCTTATATACCTCGTCAATCAACAACTTTCTCAAATGAAAACTGGAAAATGCTATTCTGTCAAAATGACCTTTGAGCTTGATTTGTATTTAATCACCAATTAATCCCGGTCGTATCAAAATTAAAACAATCAATAATAATCATTTAATAAAATCTTAATCTGTGTTTTTTTTGTAAATTTTGTATTTAACTATTTAAATTATGTAAAAAAAAGGGTGTTTTTTTTACAAACTTTGATTTTGTACAAAACAAATGAAATTTCATTAAAAGGGCTTTTATAAAGAATATGTAGATTCTGGAATTTAAACTTGACTAACCTAATTTTTGACAAAAATTATAGTGCGATAACTCCTTTGCCGACAGACCGCATCAAAATTTGTATGTTTATCGGAATTTTACGCAATCGGGTGGCCGCTTCGAAAATCTTGTGTGGCATCTCATTTAAAGTGACAATTTAACTTATTGACAAATCTATTTCGTCAAAAATGAGAAAAATGAGCATTATTTCTGGTCACAGTTGTTTTTAAATAAAAAACGTCAGTTAATTTTGGACCCATACACAATAAAAATTTGACTTGTTGACGAGTGTGCCGTATATATTCACATATACCACCTATATACTGAATAAAAATTACAATCTGACAATTGTTTGATGCATTTAGTGCATATGGGTTATAAAAAAAAGATCCTTTATAAATTGATAGCTATTTAGTTTAATTATATTTTAAATCAATAGAGATTAGAACAGATTTAATGTTTTTTCACCTCGGGAAAACCCACATCATCGCGATCTGTTGATAAGGTGCCGCTAATTATATAGATTTAATTGAAAACGACCGATGGAAATTTTAATTATTTATTTTGAGATTTTTAGAAAGCGAAATCAGTGATCGTTATCACTGAAAACTATAACTGGCGGCTGACGCCACATTATATCAACAGATTGATGAGTTAGGTTTTTCCAAGATCGCTTCCAGGATTATTACAATGTAAAAGATAACAGAATATTATAAAACATCCAATTTGTCTATTCTCTACTTATTTCAATATACACAATTATAAATTAGCTATCAATTTATAAAGGGAACATGACGTTATTTATAGAATAACTAAAATGAACAAAATCTACAAAAAAGACAAAAAATAGAAAAAAATATAGAATGGCAAAAATCCTTAATGAACAAAAATTTTGAATTACATACATAATTTCGAATAATTAAAATAAAATCCCGAAAAAAATCTAGAAGAAAACATTTTGTTTCGATAGCTCTTTTTAGTAGTCTAAGAGCTCGCAGCAGATTTTTTGCGTGAAAGGCAACCAAACCATATGTAGTCCTGGGGAAGGTGATAACGAATACGTTCGTCTGCCAGTACATAGTGTCAGCGTTTCCGAGAAAAAGTGCATCAAAAGTGCAACTTTTCTGAAAATAGGAATACCGATCACAAATATGGTTTCGACAGACGTCTAGGTGGCCGCAAAACCACTGACAGACGTCGCGGAAAATGCATTTTTTTTTAGCGTTTTTACACTTTTGGAAAACCACTTGAAATCGATGGCATCCGAAAGTCCTCGACTCGTCGCCGAAAATGCATTTTTTTTTTGGCATTTTCAGAATTTTGGGAAACCACCTGAAATGTATCTCAAATGAAAGGTCTTGACCCCTTGAGTGCAAATATGTATACACGACAGACGTCTAAGTTGCCGCAAACACGCAACAGACACGATTAAAATCGCGGATTTTTATTGAAATTTTTATATAACTGGTAAAACACACCAAAAAGGATTGCAATTGGTAGGGATTGCCAACAGGAGCATAAATATGTAAAAAAAAAAAATGTTTTGGGTTCCACGTCTGTCGCGGCCATATTAGCACTCAGGGAGTCGAATACAAATACAAATTATAATAAAGTTAAAAGAAGATTGCAGAACAGTTTGTAGTTAAAACTTATGTGGTTATAGATGGGCTCGATAATATACAATATTAATTTACCAATGCAAATCACATTTAGTTTTTCCTGATAAGTCGAAGAGTTTTAAAGGTATAGGCCAAAATATCTAAAAAAAAAAAAACCATAATTTTGAACAAAAATGAGAAAACAAAATTTATAATTTTACCAAACAAATGAAGAAATCATAAAAATAAAAAATGTTTTGGATTGTGTACGTAGAAAAGATAGTTAAGGCGAGAATATGAGGTATAAACGAAAAGAATTTATGGCTTATAGTACCAAATGTATGGCCGGTTCATTTGCAAACCCCGGACTTTTTCACTACTTTTGAAATTTAACCTCATAAATCCAGGGTGATTTTCGTAAGATGCATCAAAACATTAGAGCGTGTAAATTTGGTCAAAACTAGAAACAAATTTTCTAAGAAGGGGGTCTACGCCCCCCCGTTTAGACAAAAAGTACAATTTTCTAAAAAAAAATACTTTAAAATAAAAAAAAAACAAAGGCAACACTAACAATATCATACTATATTTGTTTTCAAATCCAAAATTCATTTTCTTTAATTTACAGTTTAATTCAAGGTATTTTGAGTAATAGTTTTTCAAGATATAAATTTTGAAACTCGAAATTTTGAAAATAAAAAAATTTTAAAATAAGTTTCAAATTTACTTTTTTTAATGCAAATTTAACATGATTAAGTACTATTTTTGTAATATTCGATACTGTTATCAATTTTAAGTCAAACGCGAAAAACGATACGGATTCATAATGACATATAGTGTTATATTATGCTCATCTCTTTTTGTCTTAAGTTTTTTTATTTTTCATGTAGATACTGTCTTTTTTCCTTACACTATCTACAGTTTTGTACTCCCTATACCCATTGAAGAGCCGTCTACCATTCAGAGTAAGAACTAATTTCTGGTTCCATAAAACAAACCCCGAGAGAAACCTATAGTATTACGTGTACTACTTGTTAAAAGATAAACCCGACCCAGACCTGCCCGTATATTTTAAAACGCGGCTAATATACAAATACATAATTTATTTGGTTGTCTTAAAGTTTACTTGTCCTGCAGTCAACTTAAGTTGAGTTGTCATCCGTAATAGGCTGGGCACTAATTATATGAAATTTATTTACGGACTACGGAGCTATAAGGATGCTAATAAAAATGATACCCTGGAAGCCCATGTTCTTACATATTACCTGGCTATTACAGGTACTAGGAAGTGCTTTATGAGAAAAATAAATACAAAAAAGTATTGTGGGAATGTCTGATTTATTAATTAATTGATTCCATCAGAATTTGTGTTATTTTTTACACCCATAATTTTAAACAACTCCTCTTCAGTCATATCTGTGAATTTATTAACCTCCATTTTAAATGTAAATGTGGGTACACCTTTATCGACTTTAGCGTTGTTTTCTTCAATTTCCTTCAATCTTTTACAGTAGACATTGTGATGAATGAGATCGTCAGAGGGATCTGGGTAATTCTTGTTAAAAGTTGACTGAAATTTAAATGATTATATATTTATTCTGTTTCTTGGAGTCTATATGTGATATTTGAATCACTTTACCTTGTATTTTGCCCAATCCTCATCAGTGCAACTCCAACTCAAGGTACATCCAACAAAAGCTGCTACAGCTAATAGAACTAAAGTGAACTTCATTTTTAAGGTTTGCTTATTAAAAACCGAATGAATGAAGTGAAAATATTTTGCGCTTTATATAGGTATAGGTACCTCATCATTTTTAAATTGTTATTGATACTGATATATTATGATAACAGAATCACCTCTGAACTTGATTAGTTGTTTGAATAATCAACAGTTGTATCAAATGTAAAACTATCATTTTATAAAATTCTTAATCAGTTTGTATATTGTCAATTTTGTAAATACATTGAATGTCGAGTAGGGTGGAGCGTCAAATTTTTTTTCCGATTTAGCTATTCGAATAGCACTAAAAAGTTGCGTTATTACGTAAGCTACCCGTAAAAAATAAAAAAAAAAATTTGCTTTCGTTAGCCCTCTACCACAGGTCAAAGTTTTGCAAAATTGGAAAAAAAGTCGTAAATTTTTTTGCTTTGCTCTGTATTTCCGAAAGTATAAATCCTACAAAATAATATTTGTAGTAAAAAAAAAGATAATTAAATTTCCTATAAAAGATGTACAACAACTTATATTGTATGATTAGCCATTCAAGAGATATATGTTAAAAGGTGCTACATAAATTCAATTTTTTCATATATTTGCGGTATGGAAATCTTTTTTATCTGGAGCGAGTCACAAGTCACATCATCCCCTTTGTTGGTTAGACCTAGCGATCAGGATTTGGAAGAATTTCTAAAAAAAAAATCTCTTATTGGCATGTCATTTTCGGGCTTCCTTTCTCACACTCAAGCTGTTGAGCGCTGTGTGAAGATGGTGACCGAAGCTTCAATAACAGAGCTGGTGAAAAGGCCAGAGACGAGCTAATAAAAATAAGATATATTCTCGAAATATATTGCCATTTTCCACACAAAAAAAAATTACAACTTGAAAATTAAAAAGTTTAAGTGGGTTAGTCTCTGAATGGCGTATTATGAATTTTTAAGTTTTTATATTCAATTTGTGTTAATTTATTTGTCTAAATAAAGTTAATACATTATAATTTGTGTTTTCTTTGTTCATTAAATGATATCATATAATTTATTTCAAACTTTAACTTTAATTTTAACGTTTCCGAAAAAAAAAAATTTTTTTTCCAAAAAGTCGAACCTTTGAGCTAAGGTAGAGGGCTAAAGACTTAATCCAAACTTTTTTTTTTTAATGTCAAATTATTCTACTCATCGAAACGCAAAAAAATGGAGGTATTCGAAATTGATACAACAACATTTATTTTTCTCCATACATCGACACTCCACCCTAATGACGAGTATATATAATAAATAACCTATGGTACAGGGTTGCTCAATTTACTTCGATACATGGAATATTGAAAAGGTCGATGTTTTTTTATTCGATGTATCAGATACTGTCGATGTTTAACGATGCATCGCTGTATTTTAATTTGAAATATACCTATTACCCACGCTTCAATTAATTTGTGATTGAAAAAATTTTCGTCTATCTCGATCGTGTTCGCACGGTAAAGTTGAGTCGTAATCTTGTTATCCCTTTCTTCAACTTAAATAACGAACTCCTATATTTACAGATTATCAAAATAGAATTTTTTTTCCAAAAGAATCGAAAGTTTTCTGTCAAAACGAATCTTGTTAAGCTAGCAAGCATGCAAGATTTGTTTTGACAGAAAAAATTCGTTTATTTTTTGGAAAAAAATTCGATTAATTTTTTAAAGGGAATTCGACACAATATAACTAATAAAATAACATCAAATCTATAAGAGCCAGAGTCAACGATTTGTTGGAGAAATTTTTTTTTTAATTATTGCTAAACTCGAATTTTATTTTTAATAAATATAAAAATTAGTAAAATGTATTAAAATTCTATCGATGTTACGAACATTATAGATATTTATTAAGATTTGTATCATGGGTGTTATAGTTTTATTAATCTATAAGGAAAAAGTAATTTTTGGCGCGTTTTGTCAACTATGTATGTGTATGATATTTTTTGACAAAGTATTTAATTTTATTGAGATATTTTTTAATTATTCTTAGCCAATCAGAAGAAAACGCATTTTAAGCTGGAATTTTTTTTTTTTAATTCTAACACAATATGTTTTAACTTATAATTCTTAGGGCCAGTTTTTTCACAGTGGGTTAAATCTGACCGATGACTTTCAAAGTTTCTAACTAAATGGCGCTAATCAACCAAAATTGGCTGATTAGCGATTTCCATGATTAACAACTTCAATTATGGATTCTTTGAAAAAAAATTTGATTAGCATGCTCATTCGATGATTTACCAGTTGCAATAATCCTTGATTAAAGATGATCAGCTGTGAACAAACTGGTCCTTAATAATAAACGTGTTTTAGCCTTAAATGACATTTGACAATGATAACTTATCTCACTACTTTTGGTGTTCAACGAGCGGATAACTTTAACGTTCACAATTCAATTCAAAGCTGACTTATATGACAGATAGCTTTCAAAAATGAAAGAAGTACTTGAATATTTAGTACGATTGAGGGAAGTGCTGCCTACTTTTCGGTGTTATTCAGTGAATAGATAAAATGAAGACAGAATGAGTTTATTAATATTTTATTTTATCAAACGGATAAGTCCACTATCCAAGTGTTACATAAAATGTGTATTTACGATCGGATGGAATATTTTTATTAAAAGGGCTGTTAATGTAGGTATACAAAAATTTGAATGAAATTCATTTTTAGAGGAAAAATATTGATTTTTTTGAAAATATTTTTGACCAATTGGGCGGGGCCACGGAACAAATGACAAAACGCTAAAAAGGCATTTTAAGCAAGAAATAATTCTGGAAAATGCTCAAGTCTCCTTAAAAAGTTAAGAACAAAAAAATTGCGCATTTTAAGCGTTTTTTGCGAATTTTCAATTATTTTTGGAATTTTGACTAAATTATGCAAGCATTTACAATTATTTGCTTAAAAAGCACGAAAAAAAGCTTTAATGGTATTTAAGAGTAAAATGCGAAAATTCCCTATACGCTTAACACCACTGAAAGCGTTCTCTCACCGACAAAATGAGAAAAAGGTGAAATATATCCAATTGAATTATTTATTGAGGAGATCTTGCCTACTTGAGTGCAGAGTGCGGAGTGCGGATTGCAGAGCGCGGAGTGCAGAGTGCGGAGTGCGCACTTTGCACTTTGAATAGTGCGCAGTATCAATGAAATAATTATTTTAATATAATGAATAAAATTTTGTATACGCTTTTGCAAAAATTGATGCAGATTTCTAGCTTGTCATTTTAGCTTCAATTATCAGCAGCAGAACTCAAGTTCTCTGAAATGAACTTTATCAAATACGAAACTACAAACAAACTCCTCTGCGGATTTGTGGAAAGCTCTATGCTCTATAAATGCTCTGCAAAGAATTCATTAAACAAGAAAACGTTTCAAAAAAACGAAATATTATATAAGCTCACGGAAAAAATAATTGGCTTTTGTATTTTCAAAAATATAAGTTATAGTTTTGTCTATAAAGTCATAAAAAATAAACCCAATTAGAATATAATCGCGGGAAATCTGGATTTTGGTATATAGCCTCTGTTTAACGTCGAAACCTCTTTTGGATTCGACCCGAAAAAAATTGATAGATATGCAATTTTTTAGTCATTATTAATGCAAAGTTAAAAAAATAATTTTGAAAAAAAAAATCATCTAAGTTTTCATTTTGAAATACCTACCAAATTTCAAAAAATAATTACCAAATTTTTTTTAAAAATCTAATATTTGTTTTATTAAAAATTTTGATATGCAATGTCTTTCAAACTTATTAGAAGTTCCTGCGTAAAAATTTTTATCAAAATCGGTTCAGCACATAATGTAATAGTCGAAAACCAAAAAAATGTTTCTATGAAGAGCTACCATTTTTATTTGATAGATGAATTTTTTTTTCAATAATATGGTAGATAGTACCTACTAATATTAGTTCACTTAAAAATTTTAATTAAAGTCGTAATAGCTGTTTTTGAGAAAAATGAGATTTTCCTTACAGGGTTTTAAACACAATTGTTTGGGAGGTATCGTTATTTTTGATCATAAGAATAATATTCATTTTAAATCTCTTAGGCCGAATTTATTCACTCGAAGTTGAACACAACTTGAGGATTTTTATTTTCAACTTGTGAATTTCTTTTAATTCACTCAAAGCTTGCGTTTTCAACTTTCGATTTTAAACTCTAGAGTTGATCAATTTGAGATTTGTCAACACCTGGAAATAGTAGAAGTTGACCGAGCAAACTTGAGATTTTACGTAGGTACACAAATTTTATTGTTTATATTTGTTAAAAAAAACACGTTCGCTTCTACTTATGTTCCAAAGTAATCATTTTTCTTCGGGCACATGAAAGTTTTTTTTGTCTGCCATTAATTATTTGTATTCACACTTTAGCACAATTTGACACAATTGTATTGTATTGACACAAAAAAAAAACACAATTTAACACAAAAAACACAATTAAACACATGAAAACAGTCAAATATGATTGACAAATACAAATTAATTTTAAAAATGACAGTTTCTGTTTTATATTTCACAAATATCCCAGGGATATTTTTCAAACGTGAAGTTGGCCAACTTTACATCTTCAACTGGAGAGTTGAGAAAATAATTAGTGAATAAAAAGAAATTTAAACTTGCGTTTCAACTCTCGAGTTATAGTCAACTCTCAAGTTGGCCAACTCGAGAGTTTGCCTCAAGTTGAGCAATAGTGAAAAAAATGGCCCTTACATATCTAATCTTAAAAAAACTACTGAAAGCTTAGTTTAATAAAAATCGATCAAGTCGTTTTCGAATTATTAAGTTATAAAAAAAAAATTTTTGAAACTTTTTTTAAAAATCCAACAAAAATTTTTACACATTTCTTTCAAAACTTTTTGAGACATTCTCCATAAAAAATTTGATCAAAATCAGTAGAAATGTTTTCGAGAAAATTCAAAAAATGGTTCTATGGGAGGTATACCATTTATAAACAATTTTCAGAATTTTTTTTTATAAAAAAATTTTTATTTTGTAAAAAGAAATACTGATTTTTTTTTAAAGTTCTTGAACAAGAGGAAAGACCCTGTGTCTGAGAGTAGATAGTGAGAGTCTGTAAATGGATTATGGTACATTTTCATTAAATTTGCATTAATTTAAAATAATTGCTCCCAATGTTGAGCATATACTGAGCATACCTACATAAATACGTAAATATGTTAAAATATTTTAGATTAACTCGCACGAAAAGTTATACATTTTCCGTTGTCCCTAAACAAACTATTTTATCCACTTTATTTAAAATTTCTTTTTTTTTGAAAAATTACAGTATTTTTGCTCTCAGTCTCTATAGAACTCTTCAATTCCATTGTTTCCTTCACCCTCCCCCCACAAAAAAAAACAGAGCAAAATAGAACAGAACCTAATGCCCTTGCAATCATAGCATATCGAATCAAGACTAATTACAAAACATTCCGGAAACGAACAACAGAGCTTTTAATACTCTTAATGCATCTATACCCAACCCATATACAATCATCAGAACCAAACAAAGACCCAAAAAAAAACTTATTCTTCCTCCCCTTTGAAAATCTAACCCCAATATTAAACTTAAGCCCTGGTATTATACACGCATTGAAATGAAACAAAACTTTTAAAACAAATTTTAGCGCTCCATAAATTTGTCGCAAAAAAAAAAAAATAAACCAACAACAGAAGTATAGAGGGATGATTAGATCCACAACACCACTATAACATCCCACCAGCCCCCCTGCTGTCACAGGGTGCGATATTAATTTGCAGTAAAATTCATATGGCCTAAGGAAAAATAGCATTTCTGCCATCGAAAAAATTTGTTGCTGAAAATCCATTCCAAGCTTGAGTCACGTGTTCTATAACCACAATCGTTTCAAAATTTTAGGTCTGATGTTTCAGCATGATGAGAACTCATCGAGGGTGGTAGCGAACACATGCCTATACCATCATGATGAAGGGGTGAGTTGAGTTCTCTTGTTATATTTATATAAACGCAATGCATTCCCGCAACCCACTACAGAATTCAAAAAAATATACATACGATGCCGTGTACGGAACTTGTATCTACGGATTCGTTGATAATTCTAGGGATGTTCGGTAGGATTTGGTTAGCTTTCGACAAATAGCTGCAACAAAAAAAAAAAAATGTCCCACAGCCTGCCACTGCTGTCGTATATATTTATATATATTAGTGGGTTGGTGGTGGCACAGGATTTTACTCATTAATTTTATGGCCCACAACAATCTAAGTTCGGGTATTTTGTTTTTTGTTCCTAAAGACTTTGCTTATTATTTTCAAAATCGCTTCCACCCCATCCGGTTTGACTTTTTCTATTTTTTTTTTTTAAATTAGCATTTGCTATGTATGCCAAAGTCCTGCAATTTTTTATCGTCAACCCTTAAAGCCCGCCGCAACGCGCCGGGCCGTGCAGGAAACAATGCAAGGATAAATAACTAAAAAAAATATAAAACATTTTTTCCAATATCAAACTTTAGATGAAATATGCTTTTTTCCAAATTTGATGCGCTTCATCTTTTATTTTCTGTCACAACGGATATCGCACCCAAAGAAGTACCTAACAGACGTTCACACATAAATAAAAAAGAGACAAAAAAAAAAAACTATAGGACTCTGTCGAAAATGTCCTTAAAGAGTTTTATTTTGTCAAATTCAGTAAGAGGGGTGATGATAGGAATCTTTATTCTTTGAATGGAAATTGGAAAACGTGCACGGTGTGCGCCCAGGCTGATGCCCACTTTTCGGTTGATTCTCCTCGACTTGGATATTATCATCACACCCATATTCGATTCGACATCGACAACAGAGAGAGGCACAGAGATGACATCGCTGACTGCCACCGCCATTGCTGGTTTTAAGATTCCTTATCCTGATAATTCTGTAAATTGGTTTTTCATATACCTCTCTCTCTCCTTGAATGAGAATTGAATATAGGGAAGGGGGATGAATCATCTCCATCTATATCGTCTCGAAACACCCCCCCCCCCCCGCCATTTTCTGTTTTCCTCAATTGAGAGAAATAGTCGGTTATTTTTTTCAGTTTCTTATCAGTTTGTGGTGAAATTTCGATTTTGATTTTATGGTCCAATGTGCCAAAGTCTAGACGAGCTTCTCTAACTGTGTGGCCGGCGTTTCCTGGTTGGCAGAGCGTCGGCAATGCTTATTCTGTTCCTGCTCGCGCTGGATGCTCCTTCATCTGTCTCCTCCTCCTCCTTGGTTTTGATGATATTTAAAACGCAACGCAAGATAGAAAAGATGTTATGGTAAATTGAACGGCTGTTTTGGTAACGCTATCAAGATGGCGGAAGGTAATTTTAAAGGAACACCATTTTGAGTCTGTTATTCTTTTGCTGAGATTCTTGTTTCATTTTTTTTGTAGGTATAAGTCGCTTCCTCCTCTGTCTTCTTGTGACGTTGTTGGCAAAAGGCCTCCGTTTTTTTTTTTTTTGCATTTCTACAGTTATTTTGAGGTAATTTTTTTTTAGAAAATGATAATTTGCTGTTGAGTGAGGAAATTTGTATATTTTTTTTCTTCGTTTTTGTGTTGGTTGGCGTAGTGAAATGTTTGTGGTAATAAAATCGTATACTTTTAGTGGGTACTTACACGGGTGTCGAAGGATCCCTTATATAAAAATTCGTATATAAGTATGGGTTAAGTAGGTATATATATTTTTTTTGGTTAAAAAATTGATGACATGATCGTTTGATTTTACAGTTATTTTTTTAAATTGAAGCATAAAATGAAAAGGGATTTTTTTTTTGGATACATAATATTATGAAAGGCATGATGCCATGGTGCCAAATTGAATGGGATCCAATATTTTACGATTCGACGTGATGATAATTTTGTTTGGTAGGTAGGTAGGTACCTACCTACAAAAGAAGCATGTGTGTGGGATTTTAGGGAAATTATTTCTCAGGGCTCTGGTTTATGGTTATGTTTTGGGTTCTTAAATTCCGCAAGATGTTCGAATATGTTATGATTTGAATTTTGGCTCATTTGGATCCAGGTTTACACGTTTTTACACTGATTATACAGATAAAAATAGGGAGGTATATATGTACCTACTATAGGTAGGTATAACTACCTTAAGGTATAAGATTTTATGCAAGATTCTTTTTCTCTGGCTTTATGTATTGGAGTTATTGTAAAAAAACATTGAAACATACATTTTAGCGCAATAGATATACCTACATACCTACGCAAGAGTTTTAGGATTTTTTCATTAATTTTTCAATTTGAATTTATGATCCTTTCAGCTAAAGCTTTATAAAAAATTCTCAGACGTATTGTGACGTTGCATCAAAATCCCTCCTAAAGGCTTAACTACATAAGCCAAAAAGTACTGAAGTACAAAAGTAAAAATATTTTTTTTACCGCTAGCGCCGTTGTTTTGTGAAAAAGAATACACAAATTTGTTTTTAAACCAAAATTTAAGCTTTCTGCATCATTTTTATAAGTTTTTTAGTCAGAAAAACTATCACAAAATCAATTTAAAAATTTTCACTTTTGCACTTTTTCACTTTTTTGGCTTATGTAGTTGAGGCTTAAGGCGCCAGTTATAGCTTTCATTAAAACTCATCATTGAAAATTTTAATTGTTATTTTTGAGGCACTTAAAAAGTGAAATCAGTGATTACCTATTTTAATGCTAAAAAAGCTGATAACTCAATTATTATTTCTAGTCAAAAAAATATTTCATTTTGGCCCAACTTTTCACATAAAACAATTTCTAGGATTTCAATGTTCAATGATAAGGTAGTTCAATCATTGAAATAAAGAAATTCATTTCCTGCGATAGGCTGGGCCAAAATGAAATATTTTTTTAACTAGAAATAATAATTGAGTCATCAGCTTTTTATTGGCATCAAAATAATCATCTAATATCGCTTATTTAGGGCCTCAAAAATGAAAATTAAAATTTTCAATGATGAGTTTCAATGAAAGCTATAACTGGCCCCTAAAGATAAAGAAAACATTTAATTAGGTTGGTAGGGTATATACAATTGAAAAAGGAAGTTGCTACCTCCAAAATATAGGCTGAGTTCTAAAACGTCAAATAAAAAGTTTTGATGCCGCATGCGCATTTGGAACGCATCCCGGATGCGTTAAATTTTAATTTGCATTGACATTTCAGAACGCGTTTTATGCAGCTTAAATAGCTATTGAAGAACGGTTAGATGTCGTTTTAGTAAAACCATAATTTACGAAACAATAGAAAAATAAACTTACCTACTTCGATCGAGACTCCATACTTTTGTTTCACTTTCAGGTCAAACTTCAAATTGTCAAATGAACACATCCAAACGATTGCTCGGTTCCAAACAAGTCTGGCACAAAATCTTGGTTAAATGTCAAATTAGATTAGTGGGGATGAAATGCTCTCAAAGACGCTGATGTCCACAGCCCTGGAGAAATAAATTATTAGAAGTCTTTTTTTCAGTCTTTTTGATAGCTTGTAGAAATGTATGCTTTTGTTACTTCATTTCCCCTTAATTTTTATACAACCCTCCCTCAAGCTGTCAAAAAGACTAAAGAAATAAAGACCGAAACAACGAGTGGTGTATAATCAGCGTCAAAGAGAAAGAAAACTGACAAAATGTCTGGAATGGTTTTTGCAATAATTCGTAACGTCAAAAAATATATATGCACATTTGAACATACCTTTATTCATTATGAATTATCTTTTATCAAACTAAATTATCCTAAAAAAAACCGGGAACTGTCAAATCAGTTGTCACAGAAAACAGTGTTGCCAACTTAAAGCTCTTCACCGTTGCATCATTGCATTTATTAACTATAAGCTGAACCCCTTTTGACATTTTCTTTCAATAAACAAAATTTTAATTACATATACATATGTAGATAAGTTTCTGTAGGAGTTTTCAAACATAAAAACAAAACTTAATTAAATCAACATAATGTAGATACTACGTATCATAAATCATAAATGCTCGTCCTTCAAATTCATTTATTTTATGCAAATATGGAGGTATAAGCAGTTATAATAACCAAAATCAAATGCTGCGCAGTTTAAACTTAAGTCGTTATTTAACTATACAATCAAACAATAACAATTCACTATGACACTCTTCGTTATCTCATCCTATGTCCTCTCGCACTCAATATTTATTTTTATTCTTCTTCGAAATAATACAGCTAATATCCCTAACAAAAGGCTTGAAATATGCGGAATCCATATGGAAAAAAAAGAAGCAATTCCACAATCCGTGTGTCCCTTTTATGACAGCTCATTATAAATTCACCAAAATTACAATATAAGGCACACCACACACAATAGGCCTAATGAAAAGTGTAAAGGAAAGGGGGTAAAATATTATGTTCTGTTCATCTATCCTACATAACTATATAATATACCAAAATCGTGGTATGTATTCCTTATTAAGGATATAATAATGGGAAACCAAAAATTAAAAAAAAGCAAAATCAGTAAAAAAGTAATGCAGTACGGCTACTGTTGCTCCTGTCAAAAATGTTGGTTTTTGAATTTTTTTTTCTATTTTTGTTCATCGTTCTATGACATTACAATAGCATCAGAACGAGTGTCTGCTAAGCTTCATTCATAAGATCATCATAATTCTCACACTTTAAAAAGGAAAGGATAATAATGAAAAAGTCTTATACCTATGTAGTATAAAAAAAAATTATGTTTTAAACAAACAGTGTGGCCGTGTGCCTTGGGGTAGAATAGAAAAAAAAGAACGCAGATCCTTTTTCTATAGATTACTATAACGTTGCCTACACCTATATCACAGTTAGACTTTACTACGACGAGCGACGTGACGTGTGGATTCTGTTGGATTTTATGAATGGGTTGCATTGTGTTTAGAGCGGTTTTTTATCTATATGAATTTAAGTGCACTGTACTGTGGTGTTGTAAATCACCACAATGAATTAAATAAAAATAAATATTAAATGTTTTAAAAGACTTACAGTGGATCATTTTGAAAAAAAAAAAATAATTTTCATTCCCTTAAAAAACTATAGGTAAATAGGAATGTACTTTAAATGTTGAGTGACCATAGAAGATGACCTACAAATATTGTTGCACTTAAAACTGGGCCCACGCTTGCCGATGTATTCTTATCGTTATACACTCGAGCTACCATTCCTTGGTAAATGCTTACTACGAAAGTTATGATATACAGTGAAACCTCCTATTGCGGACAACTCCCTTACTGGCTGAACACAATGCCCTGCTGCAACTGGAATCCGGAGCTGCAGCTGCAACTGCTTTAAAAAAATGTCGACGTAGTTTTTTTTATCTGCCCACAATGAGCTGTACAGCTTTTTGTATATTTTAAAGAAAAAAAAATAGCCACGAGCTTATTATTCACTTTTTTTATTTCCAATATTTTTCTTTTAATTAATAATTTTTTTCGCGACACAAATAAGCACTAAAACTTCAATATTTTTTCCGGCTCTTTTTTTCTTCACATAAATTGCAACGTCAAAAGTGCTGCACGTGAAAAAGTTAAAAGTTGGTGAACCTTTGCAGCACCATCTGCAGCACCGACTCCAGTTGCGTTGCGTTGTGTTCCTAGCATTGAATTTCTGTGTATTCAATATTTGAAAGCTATTCCAGTTGCAGCTTCCAGTTGAATCTTGAATTTAATTTCCATACGTTTTATGATCCCTTAAGCGGAGACTCCTTTAACCGGACGGACGCGGACAAGAATATCAGACGCAATTTGATAAATTTATTTCTCTTATAGGCGGGCAAAAACATCATAATTTGTAAATTTCAACCCTTATTTTCAGCAATACTTTCCATTAAAAACGTTCACAACGGCTATAGATGCGAACGATAAAGACAAACGAACTATATAACAAAATTAACGAAAACAACAAAATTGGTTGCATATATTGTGTACAGTGTGGTGCATGCCACCAAATCACCAGTCTGTGAGGAAATGCATAACGGATTTAATTTCTGCATCTGTGAACTATTTTTGTATCTTGTGTCTTGTATGTAAATATTTTTTTTTATTCTTTTTTTATTTGTTCCCTTGGACGGACAACTCCCATAGACGGACACAAATGTTGCGACCGTGCTCGTCGCTGTCCGTAATATTTCACTGTAATATCATAAACTTGGTAAAAAATAACATTTTGCTGCAGTCAGCAACGTCCCAATTTTGTATTTACAGGAAATTTGTATTGAAATGAAATGGCATCTTCTTAAATCAACATACATATCATAATGCTATAATAAGAAAAATAGTGTCATGTTAATTTAATCATACATTGGGTGATTAACATAGGGTGTGACAAAAAGCTAGAGGGCGTCGGTTGAGTCGAGAAATAAAAAAAATTCGTATGGGATGGGGAGGGGGTTTATTCCTCCCGGATTAGCCGGAGGAGAAATTTTCAAAATTTTCAAACTTAAAATGTTGAAAAAAATAATTTTTGTTCGAAATAAAATTTATAAAAATTTTACGTTATTAAGTCTCGACTGAATAGGTAAACTATCTTAAGTCCACTTAAGATGATTTGCTTTTTTTTTAATGAACCCTATTACCAACACAGAGGCGCACACCGAATTCTTCTATCTCATTCCGTTTCCTTTTTATAAAGGAAAAAAATCATCTTATGTTCGAAAATAGCATATTGACACAAGGTAAAATACCTTAAGTCTACATAAGATTTTATGTTGAAGCGAATTAAGAAATTTAAAATATGCTTAAGATTATTTTATCATAAGAGTTTGTAATAATTGTGAAAAGGTAAAACATCTTAAGTGGACTTAAGATACCTTACCGCGTGCAAACCCAAAAAAGAAATTATCCTTAAGTCGACTTAAGATTTTTGAAATCAATAATTTAAAACAAATAAAAAAAGGCAAATTATCTTAAGTCATATTTTGCCCTATAACACAATTAATATTGACAATATCTTTTAACAATAAATTAAAAAATAAAGTTCATAAAATTTGACCTCTAGAAGTCTATGTTTAAAAGGTTTTTTGGGTTTCGACAATTTTTTTGCTCTCCTGAAAAATGTTAAAAATTTACTTAATATAGTTTACCTTTTCAGTCGAGAAGTATGTACCTAGAATTTTTGTTTTTAATATTCAATGCTCTTATCAATTTTTATTAAAACATTAAAAACTAAATTCTAAAATAGTTTTTGAGAAAATTGCAAATAACAAAAATAACCTTCCCTTAATTTGACTGTAATTCGTTGTTTAAGTTTCCTTAAAGATCCATTTCACTAAGAAACTAGTTAAGTTAGATTTAGTTAATTTCAATTTTCTCAAAAACTAGAAGACATTTTAGCATTTGGTTTTTAGCGTTTAACTAAAAATTGATAAGAGCATTGAATATTAAAAACAAAAATAATACTTAATAATGCTAAATTTTGAACACAAAATTTGAATTTAAACAAAATTTTATTTTGAAAATCATGAGTTTAAAAATTATTTTTTCAAAAACTGTTGACTTAAACAATTTAATTTATTTTTATAAACCTCATACCCTTAAAAACACATTAATTTAAGGTTAATGTATAAGTTCATTCGAGATCTTTATTCGATGCAGAATTATATTTTTTATATATCAAAAGACCAAAACGATCCACTGTTGACTTGTGTGAAATTAAAAAAACATTTTTTTGATCACTTACAGTAGAAAAAGTGATCCTATCTATACCTAGGTTGCAAATGTTTGAGGGTATATTCTTATTTATTTATTATTTCAATGGCACGCCTTTTATAAGACATCACCAACCATCTGAAGCACGTTTCTTGGTTCCTTAAAAAAAATGCAATTTACCGATACAGAGAGGGTGTTTTATATGGTTCAATATCCTTTTGACTTGATTTATGCATTAAAGTCATCGTCATCGAACAAGGATTACATCTTTCAAAATATATGTATAAATATAAACATATACCTACGCCTCAAGGGTATAATTCTTGGCAAAAACAAAAAAAAATGATTGCCATTTCGCACTCGCATTTGCACTCTATACGACTCGACTACGAGTCGTGTCATTCATTACTATTATCTTTGTGACAGGCGAATTCCTAATAGCGCATCACACTATAGGCGTGAAATAATGGATCTCCCATTGGGAATTTATTTGTCTGTGGTTTTTGCCAGGAATTCGAATTCTATATAAACGAGTACCTATAGCCGGAGGATCAAAATTCGTTTATCTATTTATGTTTCTTTGTATTTATAGATAAATCTACTTAGTCCAGGATGAGATGTCACAACATAAATCGAACAAGGACACACACATGGTCATTTAGTTATTTGATGGATAAAAGGGGTGCATCAAGAACCATATAGAACATCTGCTACGTGTGGTTTAATTTATCTAGGTATAAGTATATCCTTTGAAACTATACATATACGGTGTAGACTGTATAGGTAGTTTCTATAACAATTTTGTTTTGCATATTTTATAATAATAATTCCTTCAAATATTTTACAACATTTTGTTTTTTATTCTTTTAGCGGTTAACCGCACAGAAATATTTTATATTTTAACTTATATTACATTTTTAAAGATAAAAACTCTTATTTGTAAATTATTTTTTAATCTGAAATTCAAATTGAATAAATAGAAATGTTATGATTGCGTTTGATTTGTGTGTGTATGTGTCGGCGGTGATGTGTGTAAAGAGATAGAATTTTATTTCTGTTCACTTTGGTGTGGTTTTGTTTGTATATTAATAATTTCATTTTATTGTAAATAAATTCGAAATATTTATTCAACCATAAAAAATTCCAGTATATACATTTCATATGGACGATGCAAGTGAAGTTATGTTCTTTTTTGTCTCTGGTTTCTGAATATCAATGAAATGAGTTATACCTACTTAATATGGTGACCAGATTTTCCAAAAAAAGTGAACTTAGACATGACAATTTATAACAACTTTGTTTATAAAAATAAGTACAGTTAAAGATGGTTATGTTTGTCTTTATACTATAACTTTCATCTTCATCGCTCGAGTTTCCTATAATTTGCATTCATGAAGATCTCTACCATTTTGGTCTTCTCTCTCTACTCATCAAATGTAAATTTTATATCTTACATCTCTTTTATTTGCGGAACTCCGCATGAAGATGAATGTAATTCCACCATTATATGTGGCGAGGGCCTTCTGCTGCTGAAGTACTTTTTTCCAAGAAAAAAACACTTTTTTTTGGTTTTCCCAAGTTTGATCTGCTCAGGTCAATTGTTAAATAAGCGGATATCCCTTTTTATTAAAAAAAATAAAACTGGATTAACTAGATTTCACCTTTACTGCTTTTCATTTCTTTTTAATTTCTCAAAAAACTAAGGCACATTTTATAGCATTCGGTTTTCTTTTTTTATTGAAAACTAATAAGAGTATTGGATTTTGAAAACAAAAATTGTACTTAATTACAAGAAATTAAAAAAAAAAATATAGTTTGAAATTTTTTTTTTTTTTCAAAATTTCGAATTTGAAAATGAATTTTTCAAAAACTATTCTCTAACACAACCTAATTTAAAATGAATATTAAAGAAGAGATTTCTGGCTTCTCAAAAAAGGTATAGCATGGCATTGTGGGTTTTACCTTTGTTTTTAAATATTTTTTTTTATTTTTAAAGTCAATTTTTTAGAAAATTGTTCCTCTGGCCTAAACGGGGGGAAATAGACCACCCCTCCTATACGATTTTTTTCTTGTCTTAACCCAACCTACTCGCTCTAGCTTTTTGGTGCACCTTATACCGATCACCCTGTATTAAACAGCTGTTTTAACTAAGTCAGTGGTGTGGCTTATATAGGAAAGGGTTCAAGAGCGCAAATATTAGTGCGAAAACATTTTTTTTAAATGACAACATAATATACTCGCATGTAACGGTGGCAAACCCTTTTTATACCGATTTTTTGGTTATTTTAATATTACAGTGTAGATCTACAAAATCCAAATAAAAATATTTTTAGCAACGTTAATGTCCTCATTCGAATTTTATTATCTTTTTATTAATATCAAAATTTGTCTTGAAAAAAAAAATGTAGAGAAAAATATAGTTTTGCTCGATCTATAATGCGTACATAGGCTCTAATGACGAAAAACTGTTTTAAATTGGCATTTCTCTAGCTTCGTCCTTTTTCAAAAATCCATTTTTTTATTTTTTTAAATTTAGTTGTCAGTGAGCGGAATTAGGTATAAATTGTATGCGGTCACAAAGGGCCCAGGGCTTAGGGCCGCCCTCCCGCACCACCGCGTCGGTGATGGGTGCTTCGGACACCCATATTTTTCAAAATGGCGTAAAACTTACTAGAATATTTTATTTTCACAATAAAAGCTTCGGGAAAGAATTATCCTTAAAAAAAGACAGTTGGTCACCAAAACTATTAAATATTAAACCTTTTTTTTTTAATTTTGATATCAAAAAGGTATATGAATTTGTTTGATTATCAATGATGGGACCATTGGGATGCCAAATATTTATAAAAATTGTTGAATTGCTCAATATAAATATACACAAAAGGTATAGGAGTAGGTACGTTTTAATTGAAGATAAATTTTATTGTTGTATGGTATATATATAGAAGAAATTAAGTTGTATGGAAAAAAAATCGGAATTGAACTGTAAGTCCATGGAAAAAGAGCCAGTGTGTTCTTAAATTTTGTTTCATATAAAATATTTTAAATTGATATTTATATGTAGTTTAAAGCAAAATTATCATTTGACCAACCCTTGCTGCTCATTGGAAATCATTATAACCTCCTTTTTTTTTATTTTTATAAAATCACATTAAAATAAATTATTTAAAGTTGAATTTTTGTACATCATTTGGTATCGTGTATAATTCAACAGAAATACTATATTATACCATCATAATCAGATATTTGTACTGACTCAATATATTATATAGAACAAGTATTTGGTTCGTTTGAAATTCAAAAAAGTGGTTTTGGTTATACCATCCATATGGTTGGTCCATGCGAGTAGTAGGGATTAGAGGGTTCTGGCCAACCGCTATAGCGGCTCTATGGCGGCTTTAGCGGCTCAGCGCCCTGGCGGCTCATTATTTTGGTGGTCTAGCGGCTTGGCGGCTCAGAGGCTTGGCGGCTCATCGTTTTTGGCGACCTAGCGGCTCGGCGGCTCAGAGGCTTTGCGGCTCAGCTGCTCAGCGGCTCAGAGAACACAAACAAAAGAAGAACAACAAAAAGAAGGCGCTGATATGACAAAGAAAAAAGAAAAAAAAAAACAAAGAAGAACAACAAAACAAGGCGCGGATATGAGAAAGAAAAAACAAAACAGCTAACAATTTAAATAAAAATTTTTTTTTATTATTAATATTTTTTTTTTTTTTTTTTTAAATTATAGAACATTTTCTATAAAAAATTTAAAAATGCTTGGGATGGGGGCAACATCAAACCCCCCTGCAGTTGCCTTGATTTGCAGGGCTTCAAGCAAATATGCCAAGGCTTTTATTTGCTCCGTCGACTTCCTCCTTGGTTCAGCCAGCGTCGAAAGTTCCTCCCATATTAAGTTCCAGAACGCGAAAGGATTCGATGATGAAACACTTCCGAAAAGAGCATATCAACAACGCTCATAACAATCTTATAATTAATATGCAAGATGAAACTAAGGATGACTCCTCAACTCCATCAAATGCCTCGAAAAAACGTAGTTTCGAAATGGGTGTTAGTACTTCTCAATGTTCACCTCACATGGTAAGAAATAAGCATAAGAGAAAGCAGTATTTTGAAGGTAGAGTGGAAACCTATTCATTACAAAATAGAGATGAGGGTGTTATAGATATTCATACATTTCTGCAAAATTGTAAAACTGATATAATACAACTAATTGAAAACTCTTTTAAAACTAAAAAAAGTGTGAAGTTTAGCATTGAACTATTCACAGAGTTTATAAAGTATATACCAGTTCAAGAAGAAGATGCTGAAAAAACTGATATAAAATTAAAATCGTTCAAATGTCCAATGCAGATAGCTCTCGCTAGTGATGACTTGGAAGACATACTTGAAAATATGTGTAAATCTATTGAGATAAAAAGCGAAGAGTTTCAGGATAGAAATTCTGGATGGGCGCTTCTTTGTTTAAAACATATTGAAATAAATATTGATGAGTATAATAATAAAAGAATACTGGAAGAAACTAGCAACGCATCATCATCTCCATCAAATATTTCAAAAAAACGTAGATGTGAGAGTTGCGAAATGTATGTGTGTACTTCTGAATGGTCACATCACATAAGAACCAATGAGCATAAGAGAAAAAACAAAGTTCCAGTTATTAATACTCCGTTTAACAAAATAAGACAGTGTTTCGGAGGTAAAGTGAAAACCTATTCATTAGAAAATATAGATGAAGGGGTCATAGATATTTAAGCATTTCTACAAAATTGTAAAACTTCTATAATACAATTAATTGAAAAGTGTATTGAAACCAAAGGAAGTGTAAAATTTAGTATTGAACTATTCGCAGAGTTTATAAAATATGTAGCAGCTCAAGAAGAAGATGGCGAAAAAACTGATATAAAATCTTTTAAATGTCCAATGCAGATAGCTCTCCAAAGTGATAACTTGGAAGAAATTTTTGAAAATATTAGTAAATGTATTGAGATCAAAAGCGAAGAGTTTCAGGATAGAGATTCTGGATGGACACTTTTTTGTATAAAACATGTTGAAATAAATATTAATGAGTATAAGCCTTTAAGGGGGTCAAGCTATTTGAGCCTACCAAAAAATATTGACTTAAAAAAAGCATGCGTTAACGTACAAAATAATGATGAATTCTGTTTCAAATGGGCGATTATATCAGCTCTTTACCCCATAGCTAAAAATGCACATCTTCCAATCAATTATATCAGATTGAAAATATTCAGAACGAAGTGATTACTTTAAATAATGGAACTATAGTTAACTTCACAGATTTACTTTTCCCCTTAAAACTCAGAGATATATCGATTTTTGAAACTCACAATCCTTCAATAAGTGTAAATGTTTTCGGGGTTGAAAAACATGGATCTGGAGAAAATCATAGAGTTGTGGGTCCTTACTATAGTTCTAAGGGTAAACGCATGAGAGAACAACATATAAATTTGCTGCTCATACAAAAAGAAGCTTACAATCATTATGTTTGGATAAAAAATATGTCCAGATTAATGGGGGGTCAAATTAATCATGGTAAGCGAGCAGTAAGAATGTGTAATTTATGTTTGCAGACGTTTAACACGGATAAAGGATTTGAGAAGCATGAAACTGAATGCAACAGAATTGTCACAACCCTTCCAAATGAATCCAATAATATTCTGGAGTTTGAACACCAATCGAGATCGCTTGAAGTACCCTTCACCATATATGCAGATTTTGAATGCATGCTGGTGAATATTATAAGCTGTCAACCAGATCCCTCAAATTCGTCAACTACATCGATTAAAAAACATGTCCCGATAGCCGTTTCTTACTTTATCAAATGTTCATTTGATCCATCTCTAAATAAACTATACAAATACACAGGTTTGTTTATTTTATTTCATATTGCAATATTTATAGGTTATTATAATAATCTTATTTATTTTATAGGTGAAGATTGTACCAAAGTTTTTATAACAAACTTGTATGAGGACTGCATGCGAATTCATAAACAGCATTTAAGTAGGAAGATCAACATGATTATGACACCCGATGATGAAAAAAAGTATCAGGAAGAAACATTCTGTCATATTTGTAACAAACATGTGTGGGGTAGTGTAAAAGTACGAGATCATGATCACTTAACTGGAAAATTCAGAGGAGCAGCACACTCAAATTGTAACTTAAACTATAAGGTACCTAAATTCATACCCATTTTTTTCCATAACTTAACTGGATATGATTCTCATCTATTCATAAAAGAGCTGAGCAATATCAAAGGGGATATAAATATTATCCCTCTCAACAAAGAAAAATATATATCTATATCAAAAAAAATATTAGTTAATAGGGAACAAGGGGAGTTTCTAGAATTACGTTTCTTAGACTCATTCAGATTTTTACCATCGAGTATTGATAAAATAGCAAAAACACTTGATGAAAATAACGATTTTAAAATATTGTCAACATTTTTTAAAGATGCTGAATCTATTAAACTTATGACCCGTAAGGGTGTTTTCTGCTATGATTATCTAGATTCTATAGAAAAACTATTTGAAACGCAGCTTCCTACAATAGCATCATTTAGAAATTCTCTGCTTGAAGAGGACTGTTGTCAAGAGGATTATAACCATGCTAAAAAAGTCTGGTCATATTTTAAATGTGAAAATTTAAGACAATATCTGGAACACTATTTGATCACAGATGTCTTAATTTTAGCGGATATTTTCGAAAAATTCAGATTTGATTCTAGAGAAATTTATGGTTTAGACCCATCTCACTACTATACACTACCAGGTTTTTCGTGGGATGCCATGTTGAAAAAAACAGAAGTCAAGCTTGAACTTTTGACGGATATTAATATGTACAACTTTTTCGCCAAGGGGATAAGAGGAGGTTTGACACAGTGTAGCTTAAGACATTGTGAGGCAAATAATAAATATATGGATGATTATGATTCAAATAAACCTTCCGATTATTTAATGTACTTGGATGCTAATAACCTATATGGTTGGGCTATGTCTGACTACCTTCCACATTCAGGTTTTGAATGGATTGAACCCCCAACTAATTTAGATGGAATTAAAGAATGGTTAATTTCAAATATAAACATTGGGTATGTTTTAGAAGTTGATCTCGAGTATCCTAAAGAAATACATAATGATCATAATGATCTTCCATTCTGCCCCTCAAACATATTATTGTCTGGCAAAACACAGAAAAAATTAATTGCCGATTTAAGAAATAAAATAAATTATATTATTCACTATAAAACTTTAATTCAGTGTCTCGATTATGGTTTGGTGCTTAAGAAAATTCATAGAATGATGCAATTCAAACAATCTCCATGGTTGAAAAAATACATTGATTTAAACAATGAGCTTAGAAAAAAAGCCACCACAAAGTTTGAGAAAGATCAGCGCAAACTTTGCAATAATGCTGTATTCGGAAAAACTATGGAGAATGTTGACAAACGAAAAGATGTTCGAATTGTGGATTCAGTAGAAAGTAATGGGAGACACCTCGGTAGTCGCGCTCTTATCGCTAAACCTTATTTTCACAGCATATTAGAATTTACCGAAACCATGGCTGCTGTTCAGTTAAATCGAATTTATACTGTTTATAATAAGCCTGTATACTTAGGGTTTTGCATTTTAGAAATTTCAAAGTATAAAATGTATGACTTTCATTACACTTACATGAAACCTAAATTTACTGATAACCTGCATCTAGCTTATATGGATACCGATTCATTTATTTATAAAATTAGAACAGATGATTTTTATAATGATATAAAAAATGATATTGCGGATAAATTTGATACTTCTGACTACCCCGCCAATAACCCGTATGGTATTGCTAGGCTCAATATAAAAAAATTAGGATTTATGAAAGATGAGAATAATGGAAAAATAATGAAGGAATTTATAGGTTTAAGAGCAAAAATGTATAGCATAGACATAGAAGATTCCGCTCTGATAAAAAAAGCTAAGGGTGTTAAATCAGCAGCTGTAAAAAAGTTAACTCTACAAAATTATAGAGACTGTTTGCTACACAAAAAAAATTTCTATAGTAAAATGCTGAATTTTAGATCTAAACAACACACTATATATACAGAATGCATAAACAAATTAAGTCTAAGTTGTTCCGATGATAAAAGATTTATATGTAGCAATAATATTAATACACTGGCGTGGGGTCATTATAAAATAGGATCTGAAATGGAAATGTAAACCAGATTGAATAAAGAAAAATATATAAAAAAAACTACCAATGTCTTTTTATTGAAGGATTCCTTGAGCCGCTTTTCTCAAACGGTTTTTGAACGTAGTAATCTAATCGTGAATTTTGGGTTCTAAACGTAAACTTTGCGTTCTGAACGTGATTTTTTGCGTTCTAATCGTGATGTTTTTGCGTTTTGAACGTGATTGTTTTGCGTTCTAAACGTGAATTTTACGTTCTGAACGTGATTTTTTGCGTTTTAAACGTGAATTTTACGTTCTGAACGTGATTTTTTGCGTTCCAAGCGTGAATTTTACGTTCGGAACGTGATTTTTTGCGTTCTAAACGTGATGTTTTTGCGTTTTGAACGTAATTTTTTGCGTTCTAAACGTGAATTTTGCGTTTTAAACGTGAATTTTGCGTTCTGAACGTGATTTTCGCGTTCTAAACGTGTGTTCTCTGGGCCGCTCAGCTCCTGAGCCGCACTGAGCCGCTGAGCTGCTGAGCCGCCGAGCCGCTAGGTCGCCAAAAACGATGAGCCGCCAAGCCTCTGAGCCGCCAAGCCGCTAGGCCACTGCCTCTGAGCCGCCAAGCCGCTAGACCACTAAAATAATGAGCCGCCAGGGCGCTGAGCCGCTAAAGCCGCCATAGAGCCGCTATAGCGGTTGGCCAGAACCCTCTAATCCCTACTACTCATGCGTCGATTTGTTTAAAACGAATATGGACGGATTTTCTTAAAAATTGACTTGCAGAGCATTTTCATGCTCAAGATAAATTGTGAATTTTTAATTTGGAAGTAATTTTAAAAACATGTTTAATGCCAGGGCCCTCTGCCGAAGGTGAGGCATACTTCGGGCATGATTAGATTACTCATGTCATATTATATGCCTCTTTATAGCTAATTTTCACTTTTTCCAATATTTTGATTTGTTTTAAATTAATATCGATTTTTTTGTTGTTAAAAATCAATTAAAATGAAACGTCTGTAAAGTGACCGCACTGGATATTTTTGAAGAGAAGGGTCGAGGTCTGTTTAGATCTATAAAAAAGCTAAACTTGGAAAAAATGAAGGTATATCAAGATAAATTACCTAAATTCATGGAAAATCGCTTTAATTTGAAAAAAAAAAAAATAATAATAATTTTGTTAGAAAAAGCGTTAGAAACGGGAACTCTTGCAATTATATTGTAAACACATTAGATCTATCTGTTTAGAATGATAAATGAGTTGGAACCCGTAAAAAATTACCTGCATATCGAGGTTATTGACAAAATTTGTGCAAATGTTATTTAACAATTTAAAAAATATCATAATATACGTTAGAAAACTATTAAAAACGAAAAGTTATTACATTATATTTTTAACAAATAAGGTGCATGTCTTATTATTATTGATATTGGAACTTCTTAAATCCGTGAAATTGAGTTAATTTTTTTGCACATTTTATTTTTTAGTATAAGAATTATTTTTTTTTTTTTTGGTCGGAATATAACGGAACAATTTTTTTAGATATGAAGAACTCTTAAGTAATGTTTTTCATATCAAAAAAAAAAAACAAATTATTTAAGGTACATTTCAATAATTGATATTACGCTACGGAAGAAAAAAATAATTTGAAAAAGTGTCAGGAATTATAGAACTAAGCCGCATGCGATAAGAACTTCAACAGACAATCTATATATGCTAACACTTTATATTGTAGCGACCTATATGCAAAAAATGAAAAACCAAACAAAAGAAACAAGTACGAATTAGATTCTGGTTCCCGATAGGATTTATTTTTATTTCGATGTTATAGGTAGCTTTCTTTTATTTTTTGTTTACTTTTTCTTAATTTTAGACTTGCTTCTGTGACTGATTACGTGCAAACTCGCCTTAGTTGCTCCTGGACCTCCTTTTTATAGCAAGTTGAAGGATTTCCACATTGTTCCAGTCAGCGGCGACGCGTGCCTAAAAAATGTAGTCGTTCAGTTTCAAAATTCTTATTTGCGATGCCAAGAAGTCAAACAAGTCTTTTTTTATATAAAGGTACATTATAATTTTTTTATTTTTATGTTAATAATAAATAGGTATGTGTTGATTAAATACATTTGAAAGTTTAGTTTTTTTTTAAGGTTAATAACAATAGACATTTTACGTTAGTACTTTTAGTTGTTTATTTACATTGTTACTTAAACTCTAAATCAATTCGCCTCGATTTTTGCAAAAATAATTTTATAATAGTGTCATAAAATGATTCTTCAGATTGTTTTTCTTTCAAAAGTTTTTTTTCAATTGTAAGCATTAAAAGATTTGATAACCTATTTTGGCCCATAGTTGTTCTAGAACAGGTTTTTATTCTTTTAAGGGTTGAAAACGACCTTTCAACAGATGAGGTTGTTAAAGGGAATGTAAGTACAAGTTCACATAATTTGTATATCTCAGGGAAAACTGAAACCAGATCATCGTTACGAAGTTTTTCAAAATATTGTTTTAAATTTACATTACAAAAGTCTTTTTGTTTATACATTACAATAAATTAATTTTTGAGAGACAAAGTATCAAAGAAGTGTCCATATGCTACATTTAAATCAGTTATGAGAGGAGTGGGAAACTTTTTAGAATATTCTTCAAACTTTTTTGTATCAAGCAAACCAACAAATTTAAGATCTTTTAGATCTGAAAACCTTGTAATTATTTGCGTAGTTACTGTGTCAATTATTTCAAAAAACATTCTCCTACATTCTGTTTTTTCATCAATTTCATAACGAATTCGGTATGATGATTGAATATTGTCAAGTTCTTTGGTTTCACATAAATATTGGTCAAATTGTTCTCTTAATGAACTTATGTTTTCATTAGTTTGATTTATAAAATCTAAACAATAAATTATATCTAGGGATTTTGTTTCTAAGACATTATATAAAATATCAGTAAAACTGAACATTGAATTAAATACTTTTAAAAAAAATTGCGATTCAAAGTCAAAAAAAAATTGTAAATAACCTTGCGCCAAATTGACGGTGTTGCAGTCCCAAGACATATCATCGCCGTCTGCATCATCATTGTCCAAAATTGTTTGAAAATATTCGATAAAACTTTCTCTGCACTCCTTAGCCACAGACACAAGCTTTGAATTATATCTCCACCTTGTTGGTGCAGCTTTTGGAAAGCTTTTTTTAACAATTGTATCCAGTAATGCACACCTTTTTGTCGATTGTGAACAAAAATTCGACAAACTTGTAAGTCTTTCGAAAAACCGTCTGCATTTCGAATTTTGTTTTAGAACATCCTGAAGGCATAAGGTCAGCCTGTGTGCCGCACAATGAATAAATCTGGCATTCGGAAAAATATTCTTTACCCGGGATTGGGTACCTGATAAATGCCCCGCCATGACTGCTGCTCCATCATAAGTTTGACAAATTAACTTTTGGCCGCAATTCAAATAATTTATTTGACTTATGATATGTTCAGAGAGACTTTCCGCAGACTTGTTAGCGCTTACATCTGAAAAGCCCAAGAATCGTTCTTCAATAATTCCATTTTTCGAAACAAATCGCACCATTGTAGACAGTTGTGACTTCTTACTGTTATCAGTTGTTTCGTCCATTAAAACAGAAATAAAACTGCATTCCTTTATTTCTTTTTTAATTTCAGTTGAAAGAAAAGTGCTTACTGCATTAATAACATCATTCTGTATATAGCTTGACGTTCCACGAAAAACAGTCGCCTCTTGTAAATGGTTACCTAGAATGGGGTCATACCTAGCAAGATAATTTAAACATTCCTTAAAATTTCCTTGATTAAGCGACTCTTCTGTCTCATCGTGTCCTCGAAATGGTAGCTCTAACTGTCCCAGTAAACACGTTGTATCAATCAGACGCTTCATTATCTCACGATTTTTTTTGATTTTTTCATTGTGTTTACTAACACTTATTTGCTTGGATTTGTTTAAAAGCAAATCTACCCTTACTTTTCCAAACGTCTTGAATGCATACAGAGAATCAATGTGAGAACACGATTTTAAATGCTTACCATAGCTATCGCTTAAATGATTTAAATCCGAAACCCAAAAAAATTCCAATGGTTTTTGTCCTTTTCGCTTCTAAAAAGTAAACATGGCCAACAGAACAGCTTGTTTATTTTCTTGCAACCGGTAATGTATATATATCTTTTATAAGTTTCTACGTGAAAACTTCGAACAGTTTCCTTTGGTCCGGTTTTTTTTTAATTACACATTTTTGTTGTTAGTTCTGGAAACAAGGGAGTTGGTCTTTCTGATAGTACAATTTCTTTTTTTTCAGTTAAATTTAACTTATATAATGGCTTGTTTATTAGTTTTTCTATAACACAATCACACGCGGAACCACTTTCACTATGAGATGCCATTTTCTATCAAATATAATGCCGCACAACTTATACTGAACAAAATTTTCATTGACCTAATCTTAGATACGCATGAAAACAAAACTCTGCGCAATGCACCTACACATCTTTCATAATCGAAAAACTATGCCCCAGCTAGCCGCTTTCCTCATTTCCTTCATTCCACAGTAAAAAAAAATTGATTTGAACGAAATCGTCCCTATGAACGACGCGTCTCATTTCTCATATTCGAAAAAATAAAAAAATAAAATGTTGGAATATGTACCTAAATAAATAAATAAACTACTTACCTACGCCCTAGCTATCCGTTTTCCTCATTTCCATCATTCTATACAGGGTGTCCCGTAACTCAAAGTCAAGCGGGTAACGGGTGATAGGGTAGGTTGTACCTGTTCTGGAAAAAATAAGAAAAAAAAAGTGTGAGTGCCGGGACTCACGGTTAAGATGTGTAAACATCAACATTCGTCCGAATGCCTCATAGACCAAGAGCCTACACCAAATTTTGGGTGTGGATGATAGCAAAAATTTACTGGTATTTTTATATAGATCTTAACTTTTCATAAACAAATTTGAAAATCGGTATGATGCATGGAAAATGCATTTTTAGCATTTTTAGTTTACCGACAAAGGCCCCAACCACGCTTATAAAAAGTTAAGATCTATCTAAACATACCAGTGAATTTTTGCGATCACTCACACCCACAAACAGCAGTGGTCTCTTAGCCAATCATTAAAATTATATTTAAAAATATTTTCCAGTCAATGACCTTATTTCGTCTAATTTGCCAAAAAAGGCGGCCTTCTATGTTAAAACCCTGCAGCCATAATGAAAGCGCAGTCCATGTACTATATGGTCTAAGCAACCAACCACATTTCAACCCAAACTGAACTCGACTTTTTGATTTCGTATATAAACACTCAGCGTTTAGTTACTGAGCGTACATAGCGTTGAACGCACTCAATTTTCGTGAAGCTCAGAACAGAGATTATGGATAATTCATAAGTCTGCTATTACACGATGTATCTAATTGCATGCGCCTTCTGCGAATTCTTCTTTGTTATTTCGTCCGCTGTTTCAAGCGCTATTACACGTTGAAACCAAAGTCATGAATCTAATTTGACAGTTCTCTTTATTTTTCATTTTCGTGTTGGGCTGGGCTCAAGCAATAAAAAAACTTTTTCTGTTTTTATTTTTGTTTTCATTATTTGATACATTGAAGAAAGAAAGGTTTGTGTGCCTTTAAATGAATATCAGTCAAGAAAAGCAATAATTTATTTTATTTATGTTGTTTTTGAAGATGAATTTCTCATTTCTGGAAAGCCTATAAGGCTATCAATAACAGTGCGTTGCATCGAAATTTACTCTTTGAACAACAAAACCATATAAAGAAGAATAGTAAAAAACAAACAAGACAAGAGAAACTTCAAATAGTTGCATCGAAAATTTTACTCACGCGACACCGGTCACTTTTTTTCCGTCTCATCTTTTCGATATTTTTTCTCTTTTGCACTTACGTAGTTCGAAAAGTCGCATGCGTCTAGATGCATCGTGTAATAGCAAACTAATCTCTGGCTCAGAATCGAAATCACGACCACGGCTACAAGATAAGAATGACGACTACCAGATGAGTGGGCGTAAATTTTAATTTTTTTTTAAATTATGCGTTTTCTAAGTTGACGCAAAGTTTTTCAAAAAATTCAAAATTTACACTGAGCCATCTTTGGCGTCTACTTTAAGGTACATACATTCATACAATGTATGTGATGTATGTTCCGTGAAATAGGCCCCTGGTCTCAAAGCAGTCATGTAATTGAAAAAAAGTAATGCAAAGAATAGAAAATACGGATAAAGGTAACTGCAAACAAACGCGATAGCGGTGGCGATCACGATAAAATTGTGGATGCCATACACATAAATCAAAGAAAAGGCACACATCTACACGATTGAAGTGTGCTTTGATTTTTATATGAGGCATCCACATTTTTATCGTGATCGCCACGGCCATCGTGTTGGTTTGCGCGTAGCCTAATGCTAAAGAAGCGTTAAAAAGAGTCTCGTAAAACTTGGCCCACGACTCACAGGGCAACTGGTCTTGCATCTTATTTTTTTTCTCTTTCGCACTCATTATGTTCGAATAGAGTCAGACGCAAAGAATCATCGTGTAATAGGGGCTTAATATATCCTCTAAGCAGCCAAACAAATTTCAACCCGAACTGAACTCGACCTTTCGATTTCGTATATAAATTTTCAACGTTTAGTTACTGAACGTACATGTTGTTGAACGCACTCAATTTTCGTAAAGCTCAGAATCACGATCACGACCACGATCACGATTACAACGTTACGTTACGTTTTCTTTTCACCCTACCGCCAGTATAGATGTTTACACATCAAAAATCTATCTCGCTTGCTTAAGTAATAATAGCAATATTTAGAAAAATAGTGAAAATCGACACCCTAGACCGCATTTTTAGGTACTGTGGTCACAAATTTCCGAATTTTGACGTGTTTATTTTTTGTACGTAATTCTAAATAACCATGCTATTGATTTCAATCACAAATTTAAAAATAAATATTGTAAGTTTCGAAAGAAAAATAAAGTTTGACTGAGTCATGTTTCAAAAAAAATTTTTAAGCTAACTTTGACACTTCATAATTAAAAAAAAAAGTACTACACTACCTTGGCAAGTTTTTTAAAAAATTGGCGCGTTTCATCAGGATTTCAAAATGGTACAACACTTGCTACTTATTAATTCGTAAAAAATATTTTTCATTTTTTATTTGCAAAAAGGACCTCAGTTCACTTCAATCACTTTTACGAGAATAATGCTTTTTTGTACTCAAAAATCAATTTTACCAAGGTGTACGTAACATAAATAGAGGCACTAGAATCAGACACTGTTTGCCATAAATAAGAGTGAGACAGATCTACATTACGTAATATGGTACGCTACGATCTACGTTCGGTACGCTACGTTTCTGGTTTTACTCGCAACATCTCACAATCGTGCGCTTTTGTGATACCCTGGACTCGATTATTGTTGTAAAAATTGTGTCAGTTATTATCTAGTAATAGGAACTAAAAACTTCCATATTTTCCCCAACATTGTTCTGCAAATATCGACTCTGGGAGCGTTTAGTCACGAGGTAGCAAACTTTGTACACGTTGCAGATGGTACGGGTGGAAGTAGTTTTGTTTTAAAATTCGATGAGCAATGCTTTTCGGTATTCCAGTGGATCGAAAGGTACCCAATTGTGGGGCGTCACTCATGACCACCGGGTGTTCATCTATGGACACCTATCATACTCGCAAGGACGATTGCCTTTAGTACTCGTATGGCGGCGCTGCAGATGGGAGACCCCAACGACATAACGACGAAGGAGTTTAAAATTAAATTGAATTGAATGTGATCCCAGCTCTTGATCAGTGCGATTGAAAGATCCACTGGAATACCGAAAAGCATTGCTCATCGAATTTTAAATCAAAACAACTACCACCCGTGACCCGTATATCATATGCAACGTGTATACAAAGTTTGCTCCCTCGTAACTATACGCTCTCAGAGTTGATATGTTGGTAAAAATTTGTGAAGTTTTTAGTACCTATTAATAGATAATAACTAACATAATTTCCACAACACTTTTCGAGTCCAGGGTAACAAAAGCGCACGATTGTGAGATGTTGCGAGTAAAACCAGAAACGTAGCGTACCGAACGTAGATCGTAGCGTACCATATTACGTAATGTAGATCTGTCTCACTCTTATTTATGGCAAACAGTGTCTGATTCTAGTGCCTCTATTTATGTTACGTACACCTTGGTAAAATTGATTTTTGAGTACAAAAAAGCATTATTCTCGTAAAAGTGATTGAAGTGAACTGAGGTCCTTTTTGCAAATAAAAAATGAAAAATATTTTTTACGAATTAATAAGTAGCAAGTGTTGTACCATTTTGAAATCCTGATGAAACGCGCCAATTTTTTAAAAAACTTGCCAAGGTAGTGTTGTACATTTTTTTTTAATTATGAAGTGTCAAAGTTAGCTTAAAAATTTTTTTTGAAACATGACTCAGTCAAACTTTATTTTTCTTTCGAAACTTACAATATTTATTTTTAAATTTGTGATTGAAATCAATAGCATGGTTATTTAGAATTACGTAAAAAAAATAAACACGTCAAAATTCGGAAATTTGTGACCACAGTACCTAAAAATGCGGTCTAGGGTATCGATTTTCACTATTTTTCTAAATATTGCTATTATTACTTAAGCAAGCGAGATAGATTTTTTTTCTTATTTTTTCCAGAACAGGTACAACCTACCCTATCACCCGTTACCCGCTTGACTTTGAGTTACGGGACACCCTGTATATTAAAAAAAAGCTCTACTCGTTCAAAACAGATTTGCACGAAATGCTCCCTACAACGAGCGAATTGTTTTTTTTTTTTTCTTGTATGCTTTCTATGGGCTCATTTCGTTGCCAAATCGTATGAACGACTTGGGTAGATACACTATACAGATCGGTTGAGTAAAACAAAACAGTAGCAGGTAGCTAGTTCGTTTTGTTTTATTTGGGTAGTTCACAGAAGGAATGCGCGAGTTGGAAAATGGAAAATATGTACGTATACATTAGATATAACTATAAGGAATGAACGAACAGTATGAGTATGAGGTGTGGGTTAATTAGATAGAAATTAAAATAATGTCGCCTGTAAGCTAGTCGTTCATGCACGACTTGAACAATATGACGCCTCGCCACTGGTTCCAGTCTCCACAGCTACTTTCCTGGATGTTTTTCCATCGCGGCCATCTTCTTGACAATTAATGTCAACCAATGTCGAATTACCGTGAAAAGTTCGATTTTTTTGGTTTCGCTGAAATGAAATTGCTACCATTGAAATCGCCATGAAAATCCCTTTAATTTGGTAGGTCATACTCCTAGATTCGTACCGCTGTCGACTTTGTTTGTGTTTCCACCTAAAATTAATTAATTATGAAATTTAGTTCCTGTCCACCTGAACGAAACCACCTGTTCAGCCTTTTCTTTCTCTGTATTCAGTGAGTGCTGAATTGTAGAACTTGTTCCGGTTCAAGTGTGACATTTAGGTTCGCACATCTCAAACGATAAAGCCGCATTCCAGCCCAGGTATAGGTATTTTCACCAGGTTATCAATGAACTTAAAGTCAAATAATTAAATTAATTGAAAACCTGTTAAACTAATCATCTTTTCTTATTTTAGGTAGATGGAATATCGAAAATTCGTCTGCACAATATACATATGCTTACTTCATGGTCACAAGCCAGACATTATTTTTTATAAGGCTTTTTTAAATTCAATTTTTTTCCCAGTAGCTACTGGGTAATGAATATTAAATATGCATTATTAACTTGAATTTTTCCTCACTCTTTGAATACATTCATTATAGTATTAAATATAAATAATTTCTGTGTTATTAATGTTTTAACCTCAACTCTTTTATAGAAAATACTTTCACTTTCTCTTCTATCCTGAAAGTCAAGCTGATCGGGTCTTTTATATTTCAGGTTCGTAAAAGATAGTTAAGATTGCAAAGATTTAAAAAGATTAGTTTTAGAAGTTCATTTCTATATATGGACTATATCATTGCTATATCTACATGCAAAAGTCTTAAACTATACCAATATAAAACCACGTTCTTGAATAGAGGAGATTTATGTGGTTCAACCAATTGGCTAAGATAACAAGTCAGGATGAGTTTTCAAGAACAAAACGCTAAACGGTCTTAAACACGCTTCTAGAAATTGGAACTTGATGTCTGACGATATCTAAACTACTCAACAGTTACAATTTCGAAACGTGTGCTTCCGTTCCATGCTAGTTTCTTCGTAAAAAGACGAGAATAGTTTTAATTACATAATATATTATAGGTAGATATGATTGACTCTTAGGCGTTAACTGACATAAGGGAATTTAAGGACCTGTTTAGATATTTGAAGAAACATCTTTAGAATATGGTGAGTGAGACGAGCTAATATTTTGGTGGTCTGGAAATGAAACTGTGTTGTGTTGGAGAGTCTGGATATATTCAGGAGCCATTTTAAAACGACAGGCGCAAAAGGAGTGTCTACACCGTGTAAGGCTATCAACAAATCATATCTTCTCTGTGGACAGGGGTGAACTGGGACTTGGGAGTCAAAGAGTCTCCCGGGACTTAAGGAAAAAAGGGCCGCAAAATAGTTAAATGAGTAGAAGGCGTGAAAAAAAATTATCTCCAATTTTATTTGTTCGTTGAATAATTGAAGCCAAAAACAAAAAAATTTTAACAAAAAATGTAACTTGACTTAAAACTTCAAAAATACTCACAGCAATCGAAATATCGTTGTTGTTCTTTTCGATTCTATTTTGTATGAAAGTTTTCCTTTAAACGAACTGAGAGTAGGTAACTACTTCAAAAACCTATAGAATATAAAGTTTACTAAGAGTCATTTGGGGGCCATGCAAATGTTATACTGAACGGGTCCCAACTACAACTACAACTACTTCGTTTAAAGTGTCTCAGAGTTCTGTGAGGGCACCCTTGGGCCTACAACAGCTCAGTTATAATAAGTGTGAGGGCTAAACTATAGTTTTCGTTAAAATAATTTTGTAGGGACCCAACACTTTATTCTCAATGTGGGGGCCTCTAACAGAGCTGTGTGGGGCTTCCTGAGTTTTCTTTGGGCCAAAACGTTTTTATCAAAAAAAAGCGCATGAGAATATCATTTAAAAGTTTTTTTGTTTGAGAAAAATTGGGTTATTCCCTATTTATTTCTCTAATGTCTCGACCGATTTTGTTTCAATTTTTCGGAGAGATATATACCTACCTAGTTAAATTTATAATTTATTTAAAAAGTTTACATGAAGTTAACAATGGCGCATATATTTAGTTCGGAAATCTGAACCACAAAAAAAAGTTCATGCAGCCTGCAGTCATTCATTTTATTTTAAGTAAAAAATCAGTATTTCATGTCCACAAAACTTTACAAAGTATTTTGTATGCATACAAATAAAAATCCTGCCAATAAGTGTAATGGAAAGTTGGTATAATGATGCGAAGGTCAGTGGTCCTGGGCAATGAAGGTCAGTGTTGCTTTAAATATTTGCTTTTCTTATACCTAATGAATGAGAAAGAATGCCAAACTAACAATTTTCGCATTCACAATTATCTGTAGTCTTTGAGATAACCAAAGATAATAAACAATAATATGAGTTTTCAACTAAGAGGAAATTTGTGTACCTAAATGTAAAGTATTAAAACTGATTTAGTGATATTTGCCCCAAAATAATAATTCCAAAAATAAAATCTCCAGAGTCAAAATCCTAAAAAAAAAAACCTACATATGTATGTAGGTATAACATAAATTTCTCTCTCTCAAAAAAAAAATGGAAAATGGCAAAATGTATATCTATGCATTTCTATATGAAAATTATATCATACATTTCGACGTCTGGCGTAGTTGTCGGCGACGTGGCGCCATGAATTCTTGTTTCAATTAGAATAAGTATACCTACATAGGTAAATATTTAGAATTAATTATTTTTTTAGGAACCCCCTTAAGCCTAAGAAATAAAAAATTCAAAAGGAATTTCCTAATCTGAATTTTTTTAACAAACATAATATTCCACTTTCTTCCTAAATTAGAAAAAAATCATCTAATTTACATACCATATCCATCATCATCAGAAAAACCCATCCCTTAATTGAAAGACCAAACCCCCTTTAAAAAAAATATTCTATAGGTAATTGGAACTTCTTTAATACCTATGCGGCATAGTGGCCTATAATATAATTTATAGAATATAAAGATACCCCTTATACTTATATGCCATCATGGAGTTAAGTTCAGACAAAAAAAGAGGACGACTTCACTCTCTCTCAAGTATTGTCAATATTAGTAAATATTAAAAAAACACACATAGCAACAATAAAAGGATAACCAAAAATGCACGTTGTGTTCATAATCGTGTCCTGGGGGAGTTTTAAATAAATTTACGATCGTCTAAAATTACAATCTACGTATAGGTACAGCACATTGGTATCTGCGTACATTTTAACAACAACCCCTAAAAAAAATAAACACAACATTCCGATCTAAGGGAAGAGAGTAAGGGGATGTGTATGTTTCACTTTTAAAAGTTGTCCGCCTACTATTTTTTTTAATGTGTGACCGTATTTTAAAACATTTTTTTTTGTTTTTTACTTTTTTAACAGATTTTGTTACTTTGACAGTAAATAAACTCACTATAGCAAGCAACCCCTCTATATAAAGGTTTATAATGGTAGATCCAATTGCACAACGTATACCACGATACACAACACCCCATTTCTCATTTGACATTGGACTCCGAAGGGACAGAGTAATAATTTAACATTCAAAAATTAAATAAAGTAAAAGTTGAGGTCGCAAGTCCTTGCGCTAATATGAATATCCAATATCTACAGAAATATTGTTCAGTAAAATGATATAACCTGGCAAAATGAACGCTGTATGCTTTGTGATAAAATGGAGATAATATTGAACAAATTTTGAAATAGGGTCATAACTCATAAAAATATTATTTTTTTCATTTCTTCAATTTTGAAAGGCTTATACATATAAGGTGTGTTTTATTCATTGCTGCATAGCCAGCGCAGCAAAATTTCCCTTGGCAAACAAAAACAATTTTATTGCTGGAAGAAGTCAGTAAAAAAAAAGATGGCGATAGAGCTTTCAATTATTGAAATGAACGTATATAGTGAGTGATCGTTTTATTCAGACTTGTGCTGCGCTGGCTATGCAGCAATGAATAAAACACACCTATATAGGTATAATAGAATTTATTGGCTTTCATAGATGTATACGCTGAAGTTGATGGGACTTTTGTTACAGATTCATATAAACACCATTAATTGTACAAAAAATATATGATCTTGGTGATCCCAACTATTTTTAGTTTAATTTTATAGAAATGCTAAATTTGTGATCTAATTTTTCACGAAACCGTACGTTAAAAAAATAGTTCGAAATAGGTCCATCAATGCAGAATTTTTATAAAACCAACATTGTCATACTTAAAAAACTTAAAAAAGACATCTAAATGACATTTTTCGATCCGGAGGAACAATTCGATACGTTTCTGGTTTTGATTCTATATATAAAATCAAATTTAGAAGGAGTGTATCTTCTTTTTAGAACAAGAAAATTATCAATCTAAATGGCCATAAGTAAAATTTAGTCCTCACTTATACATTCCTGATGCCTGCAGTTGCATCATTAATATAATTTTTTTCATTTTTCTGGCGAATAAATTCATTAATTTTTGAAGAATTTTCAAGGATTATCAAAAAAGGGTTCCCTTTTTTGTGTTCCGCACCATCGAATGTTTTTTCAAGCGCGGGGGTGTATTCAATAATGCTATAAAACACATTCAATAGCCAATTCATACCCTATAGGCAGCTGCTGAAGAATATTCCGATCCGAATCGAACCATGCTTACCTATATTGTATACGACGACGTATCCGAATTCACAATTTGCAAATTGTTTGTTACTGATGGTGGTCGCGGAAGCAACAATGAAACCAACAACGGATTTAGGGTTTTTATTTTGTGGTTGGGGTTTTGGTTTAAAAGGTACCTTTCTGTACACTCGTATCGCTAGCTGTATTAAATACTTTTTTTTTGTCATATTACACATACATAAATCAATTGGTGAAATTTAATCTAAGGGAAATTTGTTTGATATATGTATACACACTCGTGCTATAGGGAAACACCCGCAGGGTTGCCGGTCGCCCGCACTCTCTTTGGATTTTATATCATTGGAACTGGGAGTATATATATACCCTATTTCGAAATTGGCATTGACTTTACACACTGGGAAAATACAGCTGTCAAAATATAAATGTAAATAATAGAAATCATCGTAGGAAGGTAATGTATCATTTAGTAATTGATAGACAAAATTATTCAGGACCAGAAATTTGCACAGTACATGCCTACTTTCGATTTTCATGAATGAATGATATTTTTTTGACTTCTGAGTTATCTATCAAGTCACATTAATCAACGCTATATATAGACAGGCAAATAATTTTAAAGACAAATATTCATGAATTTTTTATTTCTCTGCCTAGAGTCTTAGAGCTATCGCTAAAATTTTTTTTTTCGTAAAGGAAATTTCCAAGGCTATAAAAATAGTGAATTTTAAGCAAATTGCTTGTTTCTAAATCTTGGACTTAAGTAAGATTTTCTTTGAAAAAGGACAAAGAAAGGAATTAAAGAAAAACTTCAAAAACTGTTAAAATTTTACGATTTTTTAAAAAAAATTTTCTCAAAACATTATAAAATGAATTGCAGCTGCAATTTTGCATCTGGTTTAACAAATAGTCAGGTTAAAATATCCTTGTAATTTTTTAGTGGAATCTAGCGAGATTTATTTTGCAGCTTTATTCAAACCTCAAAAACTAATAAAAAAAAAGTTTTTTTATTTTATTTATAAAAAATATTAAATATTTTGTTTCCTTGTTTAATTTGAAATTTTAATTTACTTACAAATAAACAATCACGTAACATTGAAGAGAAGTAAGATTTTCATTGAATATGTCATAATTGCAATAAGGAAAATAAATAAATTCATTTTTATTTTTTTTTTCTCTAGAACAAAATTGCCCAACTTTGAAAAGTTTTATAAACCAAGCAATTAAAAAAAAAAAACATTTTGTTTGCTTTTAAATAAAAAATAAAAAAATAAAAAAAAAATATGACCACAATGCGGCGTTGTAGCTCGAAATGCAATTTTCGTGCCATAGATTCTACGTTTTGAGAAAATTGAATATTGAATATATATCAAAAATAGTACTAAAAACGTAAAATTCTGAAAAAAACCGATTTGAAAACATTTGATTCAAAATTTTGAACTTGAAAATTAATTTTTCAAAAACACTAAAATTACTTGGTTTAAAAAGACAATTAATGGATGTATTAAATGTAATTAAATAAAATATATCAAAACATATATATTAAATTTTTGTTTCTTTCAAATTTTTTTTTCACAAAAATTTATAAAAAGCTTGACTTAACTACCTTCTTCATCCCTTCCGAATGTTTCCCACTGATTTTTCTTCAATTTTGTAATGACATTGCATGTTTATTTTTTTTTTTTTGTTTAATAAACATGACGTGTAGAGATTCTTTTTTGTCGAAAAGAAGAAATTTTCAGATAAAATTGTTCACCTAAATATTCTGATTACATATGTTTTAGTTCCAAATTTCTGTAGTTTTTTTTTTTTGGTAAACACAAAAAACACTTATTTATGAAAATTTAGCTGCCCGCAATCCGCATATCATTTTGGGCACAGAATTACAAGAATTACAATTCTATAAATATACCAGGAATAGAAAAAAATATTCAACGACTAAAAAAGAGAGAACAGGTTTCAAATCTATAACAGTAGAATTATTTTCATATGTAAAACCAATATTATTTTAAGAGAATTTTTTAATTTTGTTGCATTTTAACCTAAATTTTAAAGCCTCCATTTAAAAGCAAAAATCCAGGCCACCGCACCGAGGAACTGTATATTCATGCCCCATCCTAAATGTATACCAACTTTCATTTAGTTTTGACAAGAATTGACGTTGGAAATGATTTTTGTCGTCAAAATGCAACAAGGGCACCAATGTGCAGTATGCCTCACTGTCGGAAACAATTCGAATTTTTTTTAAAATTAAACTCCTTTACTTGAATATTATTAAAAATAAGTATTTGCGGCAAGCATGAAATTTTGGTTGAAAAATTAAATTTATTTAAATTACAGACTGTTAAAAATTATAATATCTATACCCTACTATAACTACGACATTAACAGTACCTAAAGAATTTTTCAAGCCTTAACACATAAAACCACAGTGCTTATATCTATATTAGACAGTAATATACCTAGTTGGTTTCTTATTCATAAAACAATCATTTTTTATCTAAAACTGGCACACATGGCTTAAAACATGTTTTTGAATCAGAGGCTAGAACCTGATAGAAGAAACCTTGCATTTTCTAATCCTTATGCGAACTTAAGTAATGAGTTCTGATATTTCAGAAATTTCATTTCTGCAATTCTTGTCCAATTCAAATATGTATTAAAAAAAAAAATAAAAAAGTAGGTAAAAACAAGACACAATGAGCCAAAAAATATTGAGTTTGCTTTTAAATACTTTCTGTTCTAAAAATCTGTGTTAAATGTCAATTGAAATTAGTCACACGTCAGAAACTATAACAAAAGGTAGGTAGGTATATTTCACAATGTTCACATTCGGCTTTCTTTGTAGCACCATCTCTATATAATACCAAACGCCATTCGCTAACCAAAAATAAAAACAAAGAAACATTCTTGATGTCCATATAGCTTCTGCTTGCTTACCATGTCTTTCATTTCAACCGGCCTACACAACACTATACAACCAACCAGCCAACATAATATCAGCATTTTATAGAATCGGGTACCTCTATATACCTATGAAATTCCCAAGACAATTAGTGACACAGTGTGAAGTGAACTAGCATCTCTCGATTCTCTATATTGTAGATATATTATACGAAGCATTCCACATATGTTGTTCTTTTCACATACCGCCTAACGACATAGCGCACCACTGCTGCACCGACCGTAGGTATAGGTACAGCGGAAACGAAGAATGGAGATGGAGGAGCTGCAGACTGACAAATTACATGCATTGAACGCAATTTTTCCAATGCTAATTCGCAAACCTTATAGTTATACCAATTTACACTGAGTTAGTTGCATGTTGCGCGTCTTTTCTATTTTTAGACACATTTTTGCACATTGTGCCGGTTATATGGACCGATATATGGCAGTGAATCCTATAAAAGGATATAACCATGACCTCCAGGTCTAGTCCAGATATAGTATAGTATTTCTATACGTACCTATACATACAAAGAAAGAGCATGAAAGGTGGTGAGCTGCTGCGAAACTGAACTGACCCTGGGTACTTGAAATACCCAACGGAAATATTATACGAACAACATTGTGTTCGATTCGATTGCTTGCTGCTGTGATGCTGCTTCTGTGGATTGGATGTCCTTCTTAAAATGGCTTGGAATTGGTTGGTTGGTTGGTTATAGACATCATCACCATGATTTTGCTTTCTTTTCACATCGTCTCTCACCGAATAATGCAGCAATTCTTTGATGATAATAATAATTCTACGCCATCGAATGCCCCTGGCAGAAACTTAAAATAAAAGTCGAATATAAAAAAGCAGCCAACTGAAAGCGTTTTTATGGTCAAAATAAATAAGAAAATAAATACTAACCAGTTCATTATATTTATCTGAAATAATTTGCAATATGTATTGTGTATAAGTTTAGGATGGTTATTGATTTATTTACTGATATCATTGAATTGGGTTAGGTTCGATATCCCACTTTTTATAATCCCGTTTTTTAAAATCCCAGTTTTAAAATACCGCTTTTTATAATCCTGTTTTTTAAAATCCCGCTTTTTCAAGATCCCGCTTTCTATAATCCCGTCTTTTATAATCCCGTTTTTTATAATCCCGTTTCTTATTATCCTTTATCAATTAAAACTACTTGTTTTAACTCCCACCAAAATTTCGTTGGGACTTAGTTCATAAATTTGGGAGTTAGTTCATTTGGGACTTATTTCATTATGAAATAAGTCCCAACGATTTTAATAAACAGTGAGGTATATATGGGGGGGTATGCTGCCCCCCTGCAACCCCCCCTGCTTGGGCACACTATAGGATTTGGGGTAGGTGCGAGGTTGGGTGTATGCAAAATTTCTTTTTATCATTTTGGTAGTTGGCAGTTAGTTCCTTAAATGATGGGAATGAGTTCATAATTAACCAAGTTTAATACCCAAATTAATTGCGAAAAACGGGATTGGCGGGATTTTAAAAAGCGGGATTTTAATACATTGGGATTATGAATAAGCGAGATTTTAGAAGACGGGATTTTAAAAAAAGGTTTTTTTAGTAGACGGGATTTTAAAACTTTTTTTTCGGGATTTTCGAAAAACGGGGTTCCGATACGCTCCCCATTGAATTACATGTTTTTGAATTTTTTTTTAACCGAGATATTGACATATTTCTGTTGTTTGATTAATCGCCTCATAACTCTTTAGTTATTGCATATATAGGGGTGAGTACGATAACTTAGGCGCCAAAAATTGATAATTGTTTTTTGTATAGAAGGGTCAAAAATAAGGATTTTTTACTATGGGAGGGGGAGTCTATCTCGGCCCGTTTAGGAGGTAGGGACACTTTTAGAAAAAAATGAATTAAAATGAAAACAAAAATTGATTCAAAATAGCTTTAAAAAAAAAATTATTATAAAATAATGGGAAAAATCCAATGAATTACTATATCGGTTTTGAAAGCCAGAAATCTATACTATTTAATCTTAAATTTAAATTCAATTATTAAAATCAATAGTTTTTGAAAAATTCGCATGCAAACTCAAAACCGAATGGTTTTATGTCTTTCTAGTTTTTGAAAAAATTGGAATTTACTGAAACTACTATTTAATGAGATTTTTTTTTTTTGCTTGCTTTCATAAATATATGTTCTAGCACCCAGCATTACGGCGCGGCGTATAAACAGTGAGGTATATGTATATGGAGGGTCAAAAATAAGCATTTTTTACTATGAGTGGGGGGTCCATCTCGCACCGTTTAGAAGGTAGGGGCAATTTTAGAAAATAAAAGACTTAAAATGAAAAAAAAAAATTAAAAACAACGGCAACACTTACAATGAAGTACTATACCAGCTTTGAAAGCCTGTTTTTCTGTTTTTCAATCCTTAATTTAAATGAAATTATTTATGGCAATGGTTTTTGAGAAATTCTCATGCAAAGTCAAAATTTTTATAAAAAAAAGAAAACAAAGGTTAAATTATATTTTTTTTCAAAATTGTTAAATGAAGTGCTAATTTGGATATTTTGTGGTCAATGCTTATATCAATTCTGAATCGAACATATAAAACCGAATGGTTTTAGTTTTTGATAAAATTGAAAATTAGTAAAATTACTTACTTTTTTACATTTTGAGGATTTATGGTGATGATAGGTTCATCTTTGTAAGTAAACTACAGCAATGCATTTAGAGTTGCAGTTGAATTATATAGGTATAATATGTAAGACACAAATATACATATTAAGAAATTATATAAATTTGCTGCAGTCGTACAGTAGTACCTAAGTACCTAAGTGAAGTGATGATCATATCTGAAAACATGAAATGTGGAACTTTGAGCAACATATCTGTATCGTAGGAGATAGACCCCCTCTTCCATAAGTTAGCACCGCCATTTCCGATTGATAAAAAACAAGCATCAAACTGAACTTAAAATAACTTTTTAAAAGAAAGTACCTTATTTTGAAAAAAAAATCAAATTTGCGAATTTAAAAAAAATTTACGGCACAATGGCAGCACAATTTGAGCACACTATAAAGCAGCTTTATTTTTTTTTTAAATCGAAAATGGCGGTAGCTCATGCTTCCCAAAATGTATTTCTGGCCCTAAAAGCTATAAATATGTGAATCATTTTTTTAGCTCAACTTTGATGTTTTTAAAAATCGTAATTTTGCAACAAAAAAAATCATCCCTAAAATTTCCAAATTTGCGAATTTAAAAAAAAATATAAACGGCACATGGAGGCACAAGTTGAGCACAACACAACTTTTTTTTTTTTTGAAAATCGAAAATGATGGTGCTAATTTCACTCTAAGTTCCTTCCTTTGCGTTCGATCCTAAAAGTTGCAAATGTACGATTTCTTTTGTATCTCTTCGGTTGTATTATTTTTTTAGTACAAAACAACACAAATTTTTGAAAAAAATTCCATTCTCAAAATTTGAAAATTTGCGAAATTTTCAAAAATATTTACGGCAAAACTTGAGCACAATATAAGCATTATTTTTTTAAATCGAATATGGCGTCGCTAACATCACGCTAAGCTTGGGCATATCACAGCACAACTGATTTCTTCAAAATTTAACAAACCTTATAAATTCTTGAAATTTTTAGGAATTTTTTCTGGAATTAAGTAGGTCAAATTTAGACCAAATTTAGGTCGAAGAGAAATAAAAATTTAATAAATTAATATACAAATATTTGGTTTAAATGCTCATGGAGGGGGGGGGGGGTCCGGACCCGAAAACCCACCTGTGGATCCGCCACTGATTAGTTTCATAAATCATTCATAACTCTATACATTCTACGCACGACCTTCTCGGAAAAATTAAAAAAAAAATGGAGTTGTTCATTGCAAACCGACCAGTTTCAGTAGAGAATTATTGTCCAATTTTTGTTAAATTCGAAAAACACCCGATTTGCCTTCAGTTAAATGCTTAAACCTTTAGATCCAATTAACGGATTTTCCATATTACAGGGTGTATAATTAAATAGAAAATTCAGGATCTGTATTACGATAAAAGAAAGCTCTGTACTAATTTTTAGTTTTGTTGGAATTTTGGCTAAAGGCTATGAGGCATATTCATGGTCACTGTTTAAGTTGTTTCTAAAAAAATACTGGGTTTATCCTATCTAATTTACATTATGGATAAACTCCAGGCTAAGATAAACTAGGGTCTAAAAACGACTATGAATATGCGCCTATATATGTCTATATTGACTGGACTATATAATTTAAAGTTTTGAGTAAGGAAATAGCATGCGCTTTATCTGAGTGAATTAAAAAAAAAAAGAACAATTTAGGTAGGTACATTTTGAACGCAACAACAACTAATCTACTGTGGGACTAGCTTAATCAAGACAATTTTCGAGGCTAAACTCTTATCGCGGAGAAAACTGAGTTTCCCGGTACGAATTAGCTCTTTGTTATATCGATAGTCGCGCTTATTTACGGTGTTCCAATTCTCTCCGGGGTCATATAAAAATACACATCTTATGTCTTACACACTTTTATGTACATATACTTACTACTAAATTTGAATTTGATTTAATACAAGATGTTTTGTGTAAACCCAGCAAACTCCTTTCTTCCAATTTATTTCGCATTAAAAAAATTATATTAATTTCTTTGAGTGTAAAAATTAGGTACTCTATCAGAACTTAATGTAAGTTCAAGGTCCTTATTATATGTACCTATTACCTAGACTATAGAGTAAGAACAAAAAAATATTAAATTATTTGAACTGAATTATTCTGGTTTTTATTTCTCTCAAGTCACGTAACTAATCAAATCTTTATGGCAACATTGTCTAGGACAGGTCATAAAAAAACATTGACTTTTACATGAGAAGAAAATTCTATATCAATTTATAATTCATTGTTATTGTTTGTATATACCTTTGTACATATAATAGAATCAATAATAAAAACCACACCCCTGTGGGAATATTTTATTTATTTTTTCTATTGTATTTTATCATTGTGTTAAAACAAAATTGCCTTCAATTTAATAGTAACTATAATATAGAGAATCCAATATTATGGTAGATACGTTTATATGATAAAAATGCAAATACAATTATTTGACAACAAAAATGCTATGCATATACGTAAATACATATTTTTGCTAATAATTGAATTATTCATAAAAAAAATCGTCAAAGTCATTATACACGCTGGCTTGTCATAAACTTTCATGTTTCAGTTTATTGATGTCTAAAGGTCTTATACGAGTACCTTTATACCTACCTTACTTGGTTATATTGACTTTTAATGGCCAAAAGTAACAACAGTTTGTTTTTATTTTTTCTTTTTTCAGCCACATTTGCTACTTAACAATTCTAGTCTCGACAAGCCAATTATTACTAAGGCATATGAACTCCCAAAAAATTGTTCAAATTGTATGTTGATTCGTAACAAAAAAAAAATATAAAATATTAAAAAAAAATCTCAGTTGTTATGCTATTATACACGCGTGTTAAAAAAGGGATGATGGAAATACCTTATAGACTTAAAATAACAATCCAAACTTTAAGTGTGAAACTTCAAAGTGAATACCCTCGAGTTGTTTTTCGGATTTAATTCGTCTTACCTTCTCAATTTTTCCCGCGCACCACTTTACCTGTAATTACAATAACTCTGGCTGCAAACTCCGCGGGATATACAATCGCCGAACTTTATATATATCATCGTCATATCGTCATCGTTCGTCGTTCCCAATGCTTTATATATAGAAGAAGGGTTGAACAACCGGGGGAAGAAAATGATATGGAATATGATATGGAATAGATATACCACGCTCAATATATAGGTAAGTAGATATATATAAAATTTATATCATGTGGCAATTAATAATGATAATATTAATTATAATACCTCTCCGGGGCACTATTTCCTCTGCACCACATAATATAGGCGCATATATTTATTTTTATTTTTTTTTTGCGATGTGTATATTTTTTTAAGTCATTCCGACGAATCCAATTTAATGGAAAGAGTCGAATGTATGATAAATAAATTCAGATCGCATTATGATTTTCATTTTTTTTTTTTAATTTATATGCGAGATGAGATGGCATTGTACTATCGAAAAATTGGTCTGGTCATGCGGAGTGAAGCAATATATACCTAACAAACCAACCAGTCCAACTATAACCAACAGACCAAATCAACGACATGGACAGAAGAACTCTCAACGACGACGCACGATATGATTGTGGGGATTCATCATGCAGCCTCTTTTGGATGATGTACCTACTGCAAAATATATGTGTACATATTTACTCCCCATGGCAACTAAAGATCAATTAATTATGTTCAAAATGGAAAATACGCTATTATTGGAACGAATATACTGCCATGATGAGCAATTAAATTAAATTAAAAAAAAAAAAAGATTTTAAAATATAAAAAAAAATATTAACATGTATATAATACCTACTGTACTTTAGAGAACTTATAATATGTTTGTTCATATAGTTTGGGAAGAGACGTTTCATTTTTTAGACACATAACGATCAATTTTAATATTTCGCTAATAGTAAAATAAAGTAGGTAGTATATATTTTTCCAACTATAAGGCGGGAGGTGCAATTTTTTAATAAAAAAAAGAGGATTGGTGCGACCCACTTCCCATTGGTGTCCTTGGAAACTGGAATCTCAACATTTTTTTGTAATAAAAAAAATTCACAATTCAAGATCTTCGAAAACCTTGTCAGGGTGTTCAATATGCAATTAAATGAAGGCCAACAAAATGGCCGTTTGTTCTCGAGATATCCGAGACGAAAAATATTTTTGAACAATAATTCTTATAAGTTTTAAAAAACTGTCAATTTAATGTTTTTATACAAATTTTATCAACTGTTGATAACGTCATTCATGTTTAGTTTAAAATTAGCCTGGCGTCGAAATCAATCACTGTCGAGATATTCGAGAATAAAAATATTTTTCAAGAATTTTAAGTACATATTTTCTTGTAATTTATTTTGTTTGTTTAAAAAAATTGCCAATTGAATTTTTTTACAAACCCCATCAATTCTCAGCTATAGGTTTGCATGTATAAAATAAAATTATCTCAGAATCGATAACATTGTTTGTTTTCGAGATATTTGAGTCGAAACACATTTTTGAGTAATTTTTTGTAGAATAAAATTTGTCCAGATTCGAAATAAATGTTTTTTCATAAGATGTTCGAGCCAAAAAAAAACGTTTTTAAATAATTTTTCTAGTTTTGTTGCATTCAAAAAGAAACTGTCAATTGAATTTTCATCATTTTTATCATTGTTTGTTCTCAAAGTATTCGAGCCGAAAAACGACTTTCTAAAATTTTTGCATGTTTTTTATATAAAAAAAACTAGCAATTCTTCATTACGTTATTATGTATAGCATAAAATCAAGCCGAAGTCATTAGCATTTCTTGTTCTCGAGATATTCGAGGCGAATGACATTTTACAACTCTTTTTTTAAATAGTACCTAAGAAAACGGTTAATTGAATATTGTTTAAACTCCTTTCTGCACTCCACTACGTTATTATCTGTAAAATAAAATTTATTTGAAGTCAATAGGTCTAATTCGTTCTTGAGATATGGTGAACGATAGAATCTATCACCAAAGTGTGAACGTACGAACATACGAACGTATATACGTACATACGTACACATACAAATGCAGACATCTCTCTAAAAATGAGGAATTTGGGTCCTTGGGACCTCGAAAGTCGAAACGTCGAAATATGTTAAAATTTACGATTCGACAAATCAGACCATATTCAACCAAGCAATGGGAAGTTAATATAATAAAAAAATACAGCAACTCTTATACAATATCATGCTTTATAGCTTTAATTTAGCCAAAAATTCATTCTTCAATTTCCTTCTTAAAGCCTATAGTACGCTGCTGATGCGAAACGAAAATTTCATGTGATATCCAAACAAACAACGAAACGCTTGCGAAAACACAACGGAAAATATCATTGGAGAGTTTCACTAATTCCAAAAACAAAATCAAACATAAACGCAAAAAATCATAGAAACCCATGATGTAAGAAAATGATAAACAAAAAAAAAAACACAAATAAAACTCAAATGTCATTTTTCCGCACACAATAAATAGTCTGTATAATTAATTCAGTGCGAAAAAGGAGCGGAGACTTCTCCAAATAATCTGCTACAATTAAAAATTTCGCTCTTCGAACAGCGTATACTGCAAAACGAAAAGCAGAACGAAATTTTCCGTTTATGATTTCGTTGTGTCATTTTTGTATGAGATTTTTCGTTTCGCATCAGCAGCGTACTAGGCTTAAGTGAATATTTTTTGAGAATACAATTTTTAAACCCAAATAAAAAAATTTTTTTTTGGATTTTTAAAAAAGCTTCAAAATGTATTTTAATTTTTTTTTTACTTGGGAACGTTACACTTTTCTAACACAGTTTTAAACATTAAAACGAAATTGATTTTATATAGATATAATTAAAAATAATATTACCACCTATGCCATTCAGTTTTTTTTTTTTTTTTTGACTTTGTCGCTATTGGAGTTGTGGCCCCAAAACGTCTCCAATTTTTTAAATTTTTTTTTGTTAAAGATGACTAATTAAATGAATACTTTTTACCATCCATTCACTTTGTTTGGTTATCCACAGTTAACGACAAAATTGATTTTGAAAAATAGGAGGTGAAAATAAAGTTGTCCCAAAAGATTGATTTTTTTTTTAATTAGCTTACCTATAATTTGCTTGAAAAACAAAAATTTGTTTTTAATATTTTTTAATGTGCGATGTTCTCATTATTTTAGAGGGTGGTCGTTTTAAAGAATTAATTTTTTCACAACAGTATCATCTTTTAAATTTCGAAATTAAAAAAAAAGTAAGGGAAAAATTTAAATAGTGAAAGCTTTTTTTTGTCAAAAAACAAAAAAAAAAATTAAATATGCATATTGCATAATAACAAAAAGTTAATGTTTTTAGGGCCAAGTTAAAACAGCTCATTATCAGTTTAATCGATTAAAATAAAATTTTATACAGATGAAAAAATTATTGCATTTAAAAAAAAAATAAAATATATGGATTTAAAAATAAACTTTAAATTTTTTAATTCTTATTTAATATTACAATATCGGGTTTATGATTACATTTTTTTTATTTAAGTTTTAACCGAACATTAATTGGAACTTAAAATTGTCGTATGTGTACTAAAATTTATTCTTGGTTGTTGTTTCGCTGTTGTTTGGCTAATTTATTAAAAAAAATTATATGGTATATATCAAATTGGTTTCAAAACAATTTCAGAAATTCTTTAATCAAAGTATTTCAATTATGATGGTTTTGAACAATTTTTCACTTTAATCTGAATGTCTCTATAAATAGCATAAAATACAGGTTCTCATAGCTAATTTATTATTTTTTTAATCAGGGGCCTTATTCCGTAAAACAAAAACGATCGAACGATATCGTTTTGGCAATAGCTGTCCCTACCTTTCCTTTTAGATGTGATAGAGATGGGTATGGGATGGTACGATATCGTTCAATCATTTTTGTTTTACGGAATGAGGCCCCAGATTAATCTCTATATAGCTCTATGTAGCTCGAATTATATAGAATCTCGATTTATTCGGGAAAATATGCGTCAAGACAAGATGTAATGGTCATCTTCTGATTACATCGGGGCGAAACGCATATATGAACACTTTTATGCTAGTTTATATTTATTTTTCGTGATTTTAAATCATATTTATTAAAACAAACGGTGTTCAGGAAAAAACAATTCGACTGTTAACAGTCAAATATTTATTCTTCATAAGCTTTATACTCAGTCTTTAAAATCACATTGTGCAATTTATTTTTTTTTTGAATTTACAATTATTTTGGAAACAATAAATCTTAGTCTATAAAACTATGTAAACTCATATAATTCATAAACAAATCAATGATTGAGTTGAATAGGCTTTTAAGCATCACACAAAACCTACATATATATCTACGGTATGTGTGTCTGATGGGACTATTGAAAAAAGTCATAACTGATAACGTATATGATGAAGTATGTAATTATTATTTCAATAATTTGAGAAATATGTAATGTTAAAAGTGCAGTAAAGTGGCTCATCATATTATACAACTTATCATCATACAAAAACTTTTGCAAGTAATTTCATTAATTAATAGGTCAAGACCAATTTGGAAAATAAACGTTTTGGATTTTTGTATTTTACGAGTAATTGAATTTTAATATAAATATTGATTTTGCTTTTATTCAGATGCAACTGCAGCCCACTTAAAATTTCATAGTATACATAATATGGGTAGTTATATACATTAAATAAAGGTCACGAATATTTATAATAAAAAATTATGTTCACGAATTTTGTATTCCCATATTTTTGATTTATCTTGATGTCTTCCTACATAATAGGTAAACGATGCCTAATTGAGTTGAATTCTTAAGAATTTGTTATTTAAAAAAAAAAAAAAAATATTTTCACACTTGAACTTGGACCATCTTAGACAACGACAGTGGTGCACTTTGTTTGGAAGAGTGGACAAAATTTAATACAAACTTGAACTACTTAACTGATTTCGATGAAGTTATCAGGTGTTTTGATTATTGCCAAAAATGATCATTATGGATATATTATTTTTATATTTTAAAGGAAATTGACTTATTTTTGATTATTGGTGATTACACCTATAGATTTAAAAGTTGAAAACTTTATTCTGCTCTTTTTCTTCCTTCCCATTGTAATGTCGCTACATCGGTATCTTCCTTTTTTTTTTCTTCTAATCGTTTTTACTGTGTTATTTTAAGGGTATTCATAACGCAAATATGCATTTGTTCTAGTATATGGTGAAAAACTTTTTTAAAAAATTCTTAGCATATTTGGGAACAAAAACAGTTTGTTATTCGATGAATTTATTTTATTTTTAAACCCTCTTATAATCGATCGTGACTCAAAATAAATAAAGTCACACACAATATATGACGTGTTGGGATTTGATTTGATTTTTGTTGTTGTTGAAATTTTGAATCAATTTTTTTATAATTCTCTAATATCCAACAAAAAAAAATTACATTGTCAACTCCAAACCAATAAATGAAAAACATATGTAACTATAAGAACCAAATTAGAGTTGGTACCCCCCTCTACTTAAATAATATGAAGATCGGTGCGACTTAAAGAAGTTTTACAACAAAAGGTCGTTTTGTCACTGTCACCTTCAAATGATGTTCATATTGTATCACTTTGCAACCAAAAAAAAAAAAAAAAAACAAAAAATTACACAAAACAGAAACAACGACAAAACCAGATGACGAATCATTACAATGAAACAAAACAATCTCATATCTTCTATTTTAGAAAAGAAAAAAATATTTTTTTTTTAAGCAAACAGAGTGTCTTTCTTGAATATATAGCTTATCCAGAAGATACTCCATCTTCTGAAAAAAAATGTATGTCTTTATTAAAACATATTTTTATCATTTCAAAATATTTAAACAAATCTAAAAACGTCAAAAAAATAAATAAAATGTTGACATTGTTCTGACGTCTTTTTAATTATAATTTACCAATTAAACCAGAACTGCGTATAAGACTAAAATGATCGGTGGATTCAACGATTATCGTTTTGCCGATATATCTCTCAACTTTCGTAAAAACGATAATTATTCAATTGACCGATGGTTTTGGTCTAACCGCGTGATCTTGTTATAAATTGGCGAGTCACTATAGTCTCTTCCGTTCTATGTTGTCACAATCGCACCGCATACATAAGCTAAGCAATGACAAGTTTCTCCATTAATAACAGTTATAATACTTATAATTCCTTTTTTTATGACCGCTATAAATGTTACACAAAAAATTTGTTTCTTAATATTTCGTAGTTGAAGATCAATCATCAAAATGATTTTCAAACCATGTAAATTTTTTACCGTGTAGGTAAAGTTTTTTGAATGTGTTTGCTGCGCTCTGGCCGGAGCCCGAAGGAAAAGTGAAAATGAGAAATTGGAGCTGAATGTGTGGAGAAAGAACTCGACTATGGCAAAAAAAAAATGGCTCACGATGATAGTTTAGATGGCGATCTTTGTTATAGAGGCTAGATATACGCATAGATATGTATAGAGACTGAGTGAAGAGTCACTAGAACACAGGGCATCTTCTTTCTTCACCACACATCATGACACCATCTGCTCTATAGTACAACTGACTGAGTTATTACATACAATCTTTGGTGAAAGACGCATAGAAGAAAGATTTCGAATGTCACTCTTTTGTGACACCCGAATGCAAAGCCATATGGGGGGAGAATATCGATGCCCTCTGTCAGTTCAGGAATGAAGAATAGATCCGATGGTGGATCTTCATTATACATTATACAATTGCTATATAGTTTGGACCTTTCCAAAAAGATCTTCTTTATGTAGGTTGTTGAACCGCGCGGAATGAATAGGTGATGGGTTTTTCTTTGACGTTTCATTCATGGAGAGTGATATGGAATTGGTGTTGAGTTGACAGCGTTTTAGGTGATTTACGAGGGTCATGTATTTGTGCAACATTAGAACATATAAAGCGTTTTGTTTTGAGGTGAAATACTATACTCATTTGTGATCAGGTGTGATGTGTGGACTACATGCAAGAGGGATTGTAAGAGCATCACAGCATCAGCTATTGGAACAGGTTGTTTTTGTTTTGTTTTATTTTTTTTTTCTTGGTTTGCATTTAACTGACATGGCAGGAAGTGTTATTATTTGTTAAGGTGTCACAATGGATTGGTTTTCTATTCAAATTTTCTCTTGCAGGGGGCTGAATATACAAAACATAAAATTTAAGATCTGTATTTTTTCTTTACATTTTGTTTGGATGGTAAATGTGGCCCATCACATATATCAATGGTATGATGGAAATCGTTGGTGTAGGTATGTATATGACTCATTTAAACGTCAAAACGTGAAGGCATTGGAGTGGAATTTGATGATATAGGTACATAAACTATTCAAGATTACCGAAGTAGAAATAAGCATTATAGTTGTTTGAAAGTACTTAACGTTTGATGGCTATAATGTCTTTTCATAAAACAAAAAAGATGTTCATCAGCCTTCCCCAATAAACAAAAGCTTTTAATCATCATCTTTATTCATGGTATACATATATACTGTACCTACATATATATATATTATTAATGTGATTCAACGTGAAATAAAAAAAAATTGATTTAGAGAAGCATTGACCCAGAAAAACTATTAAAAATTAATTTATAAGGTTGTAAGATTTTTAACACGCAGAAGATACCCCAAAATTATATTTTTTAATGTGCAAAAAAACACACAAAATGAATAAAATAAATTAAAATTTCAGCAACATTTATTAAAAAAAAATATTTTTAACCTTGGGAAATTACAAACATTGTTGGATATTTCAAATAAATTGATTCTATTCGTTTCTTTAATTTAAGTATAGTACCTGTTTGATGTTAAATTAAGAATAAATTAAACAATTACTTTGAGTATGAATAGAGAATAATCAAGAAAAACTATAATGGAAGTTCCCCGGATAGGACAAAAGAGTATACCTATACCTACATATTATCCGAAAAAATCCGGACCGATCGGGATGGCAACAAAATTCTATTCCTTACTTCAAATCATTCTCTGAATACTGAAAAATTTATTGGCTGATCTTTTATGACAAAAGCTTTTGAAGTGGGATTTTCTACATGTGATATGAAACCGTTATAAGAGATTTCGGTCACGATTTAAAAAAAAAAAAAATTGTTCAAAGGTTAATTTTTTGTGTACCAGGGGTTTTACTCACCGATCGTGTTCCTCCTGTTCGAAATGAATATATTTTGATGTTCAATAATTAAGTCCTCACCTGACGTAGTACCTCAAACTCCCCCATAGGTTAAATTAAACGATTCAATTTGATTAAACAAAATTATTTAAATCTACAAACTGACTCGGTTAAAGTGTCATAACTTTAATAAACTACTTCTGGGTTAGTTTCAATAACCAGTTAAGATAGTTAATGAAATATATTAAATCCCTCATATAGTAACTAATATACCTATATACTCAGAAATGTGTGAAATTAAATTTTTATTTTAAACAATTTATTTTAATCGAGTCGACTACGTTAGAATATGTAATTTTTACCCATGACTACCTACTTAATATTTTAACACATTTTTCTTAACCCCCCGAAAAACGCTTCTGGTTAGTAATTAATTTTCTGTGTATAAGGTTCGATTACAATTAAATATTGTTTGACTAAAATAATAGTGGTAGGTAATCACAATCCGATACAATTACTGGTCTAGTATCATTTTTAAGAGGGCAGCATTTTAAAGCCAAAAACTTTAATTCTTCAATAATATGCCTTGTGGCATTACAGATGGCTTTTTACTTTGACCCTAAAAAAGGTAAGTCATACAGCGTTGCCGTTTGGCTTTTTGTTTATTTTATTTTGTGTTATGAAGTTAAAAATTCTGGCACTAAGATGTAAAGGTAATTTCGGATTTAAACTTTTTTTTCATATATACATTGTGACATTTTTCTATATGCGGGACCCTTTTTTTGTCTCGGGACCCTTTTTGGGACACTCTTTAAATTTTTTCAGCGGCAACACTGAGTCATACTAATTACTGTGGAATCTATGGCCTATCTATCATTCTTTTTCATCCAAAAAAAAAACAGTCTTCTTTTCCTTCATTATTATACCATTTCTTTAATTTCACTTAACCAAGCACCTGATGTTATTAAAGATATATTTTATTTATTTCGTATTTTTTGTATTTTTTTTTTCTTCTCAAATCAAAAAGACACTTTCGTGATACAAAAATTTTCCATCACCATCAACTTCGACAGCTTCGAATCTAAATCAGGTAATAACCGTCAGGCTGTAATCATAACAACATTTCGTGGAATGATATGATGGGTAGATACTCCTCCCTTTTCAAAGTATAGCCAAGCCAACATTGACCAGCAGCGGTGCAGTAAAGAAGAAGAAGAAAAAGAACAAAACGAAGGATATCAGCAACAACAACAACAACAACAACAAAAAGCCCAACCCATTCAGATCGAGCATCAAATTATCATCACATATCTTGACACGTACCGCGCGCGCTTGATATCGCATGGGAATGAAGAAGCGAATAAAATGCGCGCCTTCAAGTAATCCATGTAATGCGCCTTCAAAGGTATGCAGTTCAGCGACAACAACAACAACAACAACGCAAACCATCAGACCTGGTGCGGCAGATATCATAACCAAGGCTCATTGTCGTGCTACTTGAACTTGTAGTTATTGCCTGCAGAGGTGAGCTTTGTGGACGATGACTATAACGATGGAGACGGACCCAACAAAACGGACGGACTGGACTGAGTGAATTGGTTTTTGAATTCGATGAAACCAATATGTTCACAATTTTTGTTTTTTTTTTTCTCAGAAGGACATACCTTAAAGAAAGCCTTCGCGCCTCTTGCTTTACTCCTCGATGCACCAGCACCACCTTTATCTGACAAGCTATCGCGCTATGGCAACGTCGTCATCGGTCTGTTGACGACGATCGCGATGTGCAACAATGGAATCCCATTATTAATAACAATAATCAACTCAACAATTAAGGTGGATTCCATTTGAACGTTTAATGATGCATACAACATACGACGACGATGACGGGAAGGGAAGGGAATATGTACAGTGCACTAAGGTGCCATGACGATATTAAGTCAGGTGAGATGGTGTATAATGGTCAGACGAACAGGGCGGGGGTGGTGAATTGACTCGTGAGCCTTTTGTGATCTTCATCAGAATTCCAAATCGAGAAATGATGAAAAATTTAAAGAAATACAAAAGGAAAAAAATATCACAATTTTTAACTTGAGGTGACATTGAAGATTGGATAATGGACATTTAAGTACAAGCTGAACTTTTTATTTTATTTGTAATTATATAGAAATTTGGTTTATAATTAAAAAAATCGTATGTAGTACCATAATGGTTTTGTGTCCTCGTTTAAACCTTAAAACAATTATGTTATTCTTACGACTACTATGGCTCTTGGGATAAGGTGAAAAGTTGTCCAAAATTAACTCTTTCTATGAAAAAGTGGCATTGTATTCGGCAAAAAAATTGAAGGTCTCCTACATTTTTGTTCACTTACAAAAACCCACATATGACAAAAATGTTGACGGGTGTGATCTTTGATACCACGGGAAGGAACCAGAAACCCTTAGCATGACAACATTCAGCATTTTAATACTTAAAAGTCACAAAGTAAAAAAACATGATAACACCAATATTTTTGTTCTTATAGAGATAATAACGATTAAGGCTCGTTTGCATTTATACTTAAAGAAACCAAATATTTTGAAAACGAAATTTTTGTTCAGCATCTCTCACCAAACTCCATTAAGGTCGATCGAACATATATGGGCGGGACACGCGGTTGAAAACCAAAAATTAGACGGTCAATGCAAATGATCAATGCATTGACTCTCTAAACTAAAAAGGAATTCAAATTCTAAAAAAGTAGTCAAGGCTTGAGATTGTCAACGCAGAACACTTGCCATGCGTTCATGGCTGCGTTGACGGTTGTGTTGTCGACTGCATCGCCTGTTGCATTGACTGCTGCGTTGACACGTACTAGCTTTTCAAGAAAGTTTTGAAACATTGAGAGATTGAACGTCAATGCATTGTCTGTATCTCAAGGTTGACATATCAGATAATTGTGTGGCACATAAACGAAGTCAACACAAACCTTCATCTCTATAATTTATATGTCACTCAAAAGCCTTAAATAAATATTGCATATTTTAGAACCTTTTTAATTCATCAACATCGGAGACATCCCTTCACGGAATTTGACAGTAATTTATGTCTTGACAGTTGACAGCAATCAGTCTACATATATTAGGCGCGATTTCAAAACTTTAACGTTGCGTCGTGTGATCGTAAACTTCGCGAATAATTAGTCTTCACACCAAGCCCAAAACGCGGTTTTCGCGAAATTATCGGTTTTGGCGGAAAACCTAATTGAAAACTCAAGTTTTACCATACATTTTTGGAAAAATCAAGTTTTCGTAAGCCACAAGTTTTATATAAAACCTCATGAAAACATTGTGAGTGTGTTATGTACATGAAATATTTTGTTATTGTTTTTTTTGTTCAGGAGATGAGTTGGTGTTTGTGAAATGTCAAACGAAAACTTTGAAATGTTCAGTGTGAACGCTTTTCGGGTTTTTAAAAACTTTTTGCCTAAAACCCGGTTTGGGGTTTGGTGTGAAAAGCCTATAAGAATTGATTTTTACTCTTGTTAACTCCGCGTCAACGCTCAAAGTTTTCTGATGTCGTCAAGTCGTGTGATCACCAAAATTCTAAGTATTAACGTGTGACAGCGATAACAGATAACACATCAATGAATTTTGGGATATCATTGATCGGCTATCGGCTTTCGTGTGATAGTCAACGTCTCATGCGTTGACACAGACGTTTATATCGTAAATAATAGCAGTTGGCTGAAGTTAATTGATTATTAACAAGATATTCTGGTCCGTGATTTAATATTCGATCAATATGTTCTTGTTGATTTTTGAATTATAAAATAATTAATAATTTTTTTTATATAAATTGAGGTGTTAATGGTTTTAAACGCAGGTACAATCAACATCTATAGTTCTTCGATATACATAATTGTATATCAACCAATTCGCACAATTCAAAGCAAAAAACTAAACAAATCGTCATCTCCACGTTCATAAAATTCACCGTATAGGTAAGGTACATATATTGACTGGAATCGCTTAAAAAAAATATATAGTTTTGAGTCCATTTGCCTCCTTGGTTTTGAGACAAAGCCAATGATAAATGATAAATTCAATAAGAAACACCAAAATAGCGTTGCCACTTTGATGCAATTATTATGTATGTAAGTCCTTAAATCAATGCAGATGCACTTTGAGGAAAAAATTTGAATAAATATTAGTTTATAATATTTTTAAGAATAGAATTTATTTATTTATTTATAATTTATATTTTTTATTTTTTATTTAATAAATTGATCTATAATTTATTTATTTATATTGATTTGATATTGGAGATTTTTAACGTGTTTTTTATATAAAACTTACTGACGATGGAAGCATAGCTTCCGAAATGCATTTAGGTAAATAAATAAATAAAATAAGTGTTTTTAAGTTATTTAAAATAATATCTTTTATTTATTTATTTATATTCACAACTTTTCAATGATTTTGTTATTTTACTTCATAAAAATCTGTAGATATATGTAAAAAATAATGATTTTTGTATGTTCTCATATATACTCGAAAACTGCTGAACCAATTTCGCTTAAACTTTGTTTAGAAAGTGTCTGCCAACTGCCATGCCCACTTTGTCGTATTTAAGATTTCTCTTCATTGAACTTCTTAGAACGTTCAAATTTGGCAATTTAGCTTTCACCAACCTAAAGTATGGAATATGATATTTTTCCCGCCTACTACTACGCCCACTTCTACACCCACTGCCCTCTTTATCCTTATATAACTTACTAAAAGGCTGAAAATGTACTATCTCTTGACCCAAAAATACACGTAGATTTTTTTTTAAATTACCCTACTACCACGCCCACTTTTCTTTTATCTGAGATTCCTCCTTACTCAATCTAGAAAATTAAATTTTTTATTTATGTACTTTTTTTAAAGCCCGGCTTCTGCCACACCCCTTTTTTCTTATATTTTCGTTATACATTTATAGTTTTCTTTGAAAATATGTTCAATAGATGGCGCTGCGAAGCATGGCATATTTCAGTTAGTATACTTAATAAATAATAACGTTATTAATTAAAATGGGGCTGTGTTCGACCAACATTGATGGTAAATTCTAATTGGTGCCCTTCGACACTAGAAACCCAATAAGATCCGATTATATTTTAGAAGAAAGTAGGTACATATTTACATAATGAAGAATTTTGAAAAATGTACCTAATAAGAAAACCTCTAATAATTTTTTTTGAAAAACTTTTCTTTACTAATTTATGACGTTATTATATATAAAATTAAATCCATCCGAAGTAATTTTTTTGTTTACCCTGCAGTAAGCCTCTTTTTTACGGCTACATTATTGCGAATATACTCTTGGAGTGGCAATGCTGGCACTATAAGTAAATATACAAGTAATTTTTCAATCAAAAATTGAAATTCGTATCGCGTTCAGGTGATGAGTTTGTTTCATTTTTAATTTATTGTCATACACAATGTGTATATACGTTACGTTGTGTTTTGTTGTTGCTGCTGCTGCTATACTACTGCTGCTATAAGGTATTGCATGAATAGTGTATCCGTTTTGTCTTTATTAATATATTATTATATATTCCACCATCTTATTACAAATTACAAAAAAAAAACAAATACATACATATAAACTTTGCTTTTTATCTGGATTGTTGTTTTTTTTTTTTAAAGATTTCTCACGAAATCAGCTCGCTGATCATACAAAACAAGGAGTCGCAAACAAAGACCGCAAAACAGTTTAATATGCAAGGATTGTCGTTGATGTGGTAATGCTAATGTGAGATGATATGGGAAACAATTTCATATATAAATATTTTACAAAATTTATGGTTTTATTTTCAACTTTCTGCGGTTATATTGTTATTATTGTTGTTGAGAAGCATGAGAGGTGAATTGTTTGCTTGATGTTGGTATATAAGAGGGATTTTGAAAGTTAGTTATATTGTTATGAATCGTGTTGGTATTTTTAATACAAAAAAAATAAATAAAGAGTTTTTCTAATTAGAAAAAAAAATTATACAAATTGTCATCAATCCATACCATTTATACCGACACAATCATCAATATAAGAGCTATTTGGCTATAGTTCAGGTTTCTGAGATATCTGCAGCAATTTCAGGAATCGAAACGAAATTCCTTATAATAAAAATTCCCCACATTTGCTGTTAAAAAGTGAGGATACCCTTGTTCAATTGCTATTTTTGGTACAGTTGGTCAATTTATAAAAAAAAAAGATACAGAGAGTTCTTTTGAATTTTGTTGGAAAAAAATCGATTTCTGTGTACTTAACAGATTCCTTTTTTCCAAAACCAGTTGGCAAGTATAGAAAGAAATTCAAAACATTTGTAATATTTCATCTGAGATATTAAAATTGGTCAAATCAGGAAATTCCGGTAAAAAAAATCAAATGTGTGTTGCGTGTAATACAATTGAATAGCTTTTGACCCTTTCTTCTTACTACGTTCAGCTTATTTCATATTATTTAAAATAAATGGAATACTGAAATCATTTATCTTTTTATTTTGTTTAATGGTTACAAGTTTTACAGCCAAAATTAATAATAAATAGTTTAAATGGCACCCAATGTGAGGACAAAGTTCACTTATGCTTTTCATTTTGTTAATTTTTTTTTTCTTTTTTCATTATCTGAATTTCATATCTGAATGGCTACATCTTACAAGTTTTACAACTAAAAAGCACTAGTAAATAATTTAGATGGCGCCCAATGTGAGGACAAAATTGATTTATGCTTTTCATTTTGTTTAAATTTTTTTTATTTTTCATTCTCATAAACTTAGTAGTTACAAGTTTAACAACCAAAAATGACTTAAAAGTAATTTATGTGGCGGCCAATGTGAGGTCAAAGTTCACTAATGCTTTTCAATTTGTTAAATTTTTTTATTTTTTATCATCTGAATTTCATAGCTTAATGGTTACAACTTACAAGTTTTACAAACAAAAAGCATTAGTAAATTATTTAGATGGCGCCCAATGTGAGGACAAAATTCACTTGTACTTTTCATTTTGTTTAAATTCTTTTTCATTTTTTCATTCTCTGAATTTCATGTTTTAATGGTTACAAGTTTAACAACCAAAAATCACTAAAAAGTAATTTAGATGGCGCCCAATGTGAGGCAAAAAGTTCACTTATGCTTTTTCATTTTGTTTAGTTTTTTTTTTTTTTCATTTTTGATTCTTTGCATTTCTTTTGTTAATGGCTACAAGTTTTACAACCAAAATGCACTTATAATAATTAATTTAGATGGCGCCCAATATGAGGAAAAAGTTCACTTATGGTTTTCATTTTGTTAAAATTTTTTCATTTTTGATTCTTTGAATTTCATATCTTCATCAGCTACTTCAAACTCCCTTATATTCAACGAAACTAAGGCAATTTACTTACACATTCAACCCAATGACAAATTTCTTATTACTGATTTTAAGCCTGACAATTCTCGATTGTCTAACAAGAAAATTTCTATATAATCATCGTGAAAACTGTATAAATTAGTTAAAAACATAGATTAAAGTTCATTTCCCTTAAGCCCATTGTATATATTATATCGCCCCATCAGTTTGATGAGCTTGTTCCTTAAAAACTTTGATGGTGAAAAAGGTGAACATCTCACTTCGACAAGAACATTTTTCAATTCATTTTTACCTGATGGTCGCTTGATGCACATTTAACAGCCCAGCTGGCTGGCAGAAAAAAGTCTTTGATTGATCCGCTCTTCGTGATAGTGTTGCTCATCTGTTCAAGACTAAATAATCCGTCATATATTCGCGTTCATACGTCGTCGTTCGTTGGGTTGTTGTCGTTGTCCATATATTCTGTGTGCCATCTTTCTCTTCATAGTTAGCTAGTGCGGGCACGCTAATCAGTAATCACATAATCTCTAGAACTCCAACTCCAAAGAACCAGGAGGTGGTGATGGTGGTGGCAAAGGCAAAGACATGAGTGTGTCGGTGGCGGCAACAAACTAGCAATGAAAATCCGTATCTCTTTCCAAGCCCATCGGCGGCGGCGGGCTGTATATATGTTGCTGGAATCAGTTGACCCCCAGAAAAAAAAAAAAAATTAACGAACTCTCAAGTCGTATACGTGCTGATGAAAGGTTCTTCCTCTTTTTGTCGGCGCGCGAAAAAGTTTCTGCGAAATAAAAAGAAATAAAAAAAAAACAAAAAAAGAATATTGTATGAGATTTTTGTCAGTTTGTGTGTGTCACGTTTTTTGGCAAGAGTGCATCTACTATTTAGTAAAAAGTCATCTATTGAAAGGATGAGCTATATAAAGGAGAGACTATATTATTATGATGTGTGTGTGTGTGCGGTACTTATAACAACCATGATATCGCATTCATCTTCTTCATCATCATCTTGGATTTCTTCGTCCATAATTCATCGAAGATGTAATTTTCTTGGTAATAACTCAAAATTGACCAACTATTTAAGATGATATTAAGTTTAATGATAATGCCAGAGGTGGGTGTGTTTTTAGCACCTCATATATATTTATACCAAGAAAAAAATTCGTCAAATTTATTTTCATATTCAATTAATTTGTATTGAAAGATTACTCCAAGGTGAAAATGTCAGCATCATGGCGAGTGCTCGATTACAACACTTTATATAAAAGAGGGAATTTGGTCTGCAGTATAGAATATTTTTTAAGTTTTTTATATATTGACCAATTTTGTAAAAAACACTTCATCAGATATATGCATATTATCCTGTAGACGTAATAATAGGAATATCTTCTCTCAATTTATCGTCACCTTATCACACAGAAAAATGATCGGTTAAAAACAACTTAAAACTCGGTTAAGTTAAATAACAAAATTGTTAATACTCAACCTGCAAACTCACCATAGTTAAATTAAACGAGTCAACACGATTTAAAAAAATTATTTAAATCTACACACTGATTCGTTAAAAGTGTACTAAATTTTATTAAACTACTTCAATGGGTTAGTTTGTTCGGTGTCAATAGCCAATTTAGTTATTTAATTAAACATATTAAATCGCTCATATTAACCAATCTACTCGGCGAGATGATGTGAAATTAAGTAAATATAAATATTAGATCCAAGCAAGCTACTCGTTTGAAATAAACAATCTTCAAATTTGTGCATCCTATAACCAAGTTACTTCATTTATATAACCTTTTTAGGTATTTCATTTTAAACATTTTATTTTAACCGAGTTGACTATGTTAGAAATAATAAAGTGAACTATGTAACTTTTACCCTTGGTTCCATAATATTTAACACATTTTTTTTACCCACCGAAATTGCTCTCGGTAAGTAATTACTTTTCTACGTGTATTCATCTTAATTCCCAACATTTCTCCGACACAGCGCCGATGAAGGAAGATAGGGCGACGCATAAGCAAATAAAAGAGGAAAAAAATACATTCGAATATGGTCATACCACCCGCAGCTTCGACAATCGACACGATGATGTCGGCACAATTCGATCCAATTTAACCTCAATGAACCTCGGCCAGAAATGACTCCCAATTTGGATATCGATTTGTTTTTAGACGTCGGTCGTCGTTGGTCTAATTGTTGGTCCAGCCGGCCTGATAAATGTTCAATATAGATAGCAAAGATTCATAAACTGAATATACCTATAGGGTTGGGGGTAAAACCAACAGTCAAATGCAGATGGAGCATGTGACAGCTTCTACACAGCCACCCCATTGGAAACCCCACCTTCTATATTGACAAACCTCTCATTTATATACAAAAAGGTTCAATTTTTCAGGGACAAAATGTTACTACCATAATATTATGGTCAGGCCAACTATATACAACAACAAAAATAACGGAGTGAAAGGGATGGACCTTCTATGTAGATGAAATAAACAAATTTACCATTTTTTTGGTTCTCTGTGTTGACTCAACTGAAAAGGAAGAAAGTGAAATAGGCTTAAATTTAAGACTGAGTTGGGCCCAAAATTGTCTGGACAAACTTGATAGGATAAACTTATCGGTTTGTTTGTGTTCGAATTAAGTGAATCACCAAAACACAGTTGTTAGTCAGCATAAAATCGATTTGCATCCCTTCCATCTTCATTCAAATTGAAGACTTTTTTTTTAACTCAAGGAAACTGTGCGGAAAGGAAACTTTAAATGAATGGAAACATGTTTCAATATGGTTAACAGGGTTAGACATAATACTAAGTTGAAGTTTTTGTATATGGAAATGTCAATGTCACTTTTGTTTGAGAGACAACATGCATTTGTACGTTTATATGTATAGAAAATTTAAAGTCGGTATAAATTAATCTTAAACAATTTTGATAATGAACTTATTATATTTTATGATTTCAAGATTTTGAAAAATAATGTTCCTTTTTTAGAACCTATAGCACTATACTTATATATATTGTCAATAGTATATTGGCGATGGTGGATTAAAACACACGCAGAAAAATAATTACTAACCGAGAGCGTTTTTTGGTAGGTTAAATGTGTTTAATATTACGTAGTCAAGGGTTCACTTATCACTATGTTAATTCTAACGTCGACTCGATTAAAATAAATTGTTTAAAATAAAAACCTAAAAACGTTTTACTACTGGAGAAACTTGGTTAGGATTCGTAATTTTTAATATCGTTTATGTTAAATGAATAGCTTGCTTAAATCAAATAAGTAATTTTATTTAGTTAATTTCACACATCTCTGAGTAGATTGGTTACTATGAGCGAATAATTATGGTTTCATCAACTAACTTAATTGGTTATTTAAACCAAACAAAGTATTTTCATAAAATTTCAATACACTTTAACCGAATCAGTGTGTAGATTTAAATAATTTTGTTTAATCGAGTTGACTTATATAAATTAACCTGGTGAGTTTGCAGGTTGTATATAGGTATAATGGTTTTTATACAACTTAACCAAGTTGGGCGTTGTTTTTAACCGATAATGTTTGTGAATGTGACAAAAAAAATTGGTTGACAATTCTATATAGTTCTGATTTTTTTTTCCATTTTTTTAAATACATTTTAATAATATAATAATATATAATTTTTTTTATACAAAACTTACTGACGATGGAAGCATAGCTTCCGAAATGCATTTAAGTAAATAAATAAATAAAATAAGTGTTTTTAAGTTATTTAAAATAATATCTTTTATTTAAATTTTAGAATAAAATTCTTCCATTAAAATTAAAAGCTTTTTGAGGCTATTCATCATGAGCTGGTTAATCGAGTCTTACGTTAAGTTTTTAACCGATCATTTTTCTGCGGGAAAAAAAAGAATTGACAATAATTCTGAATTTTTTCCACTTTTTTAGAAATTTTTTTTAGAAAAAAAAGTATAAGTAAAAACCTATATTACGGTTGGACACCGGCACAATTTCAATTTATAATTTTTGCTTGTTTTAAGTCCTTTCCCACAGCTATTTTTTCGCGATTTTTCGTTATTGGAAATATACTCTCTAATGTAGTATAAGTATAGTCTCTTCGTGCGTAGGAATATCACCCGAAAATCTGAAGACAGGCTCGATTTATAAGTCCGTTACTTTGGGGGACACTTTTGGGCGGAATCAAGAAAAAAATTGATATCTGAATTTGTAGTTTATTAAAAGCTAATTTTTTTGTGCAAACTAAAAATTTGTAGCTCGCATATATTTTCTTAGTTATTAAGGTTTCCGTTAATTATTTATTTACATTTTAAAAATTCAAAAAGTACATTTCCGGTGATTTAGATAATAAAACGGAAGTTGGCGGGCAAATTCTAAAAACATGAAATTTTGTGTTGCCAGAAATTGTAGCTTTTGCTATTTATTTTCCACCAAATAGAAATTTGTAGTTTGGATATTATATCTACCAATTTGAAGCCTCCTAAACGCGCAAACCCCTATGTAATAGTCAAAATTAAAAAAAAACAATTGAATTTTATAATTTTTTTTTCCCAGAAATAGTACCTTTAAAAATGATAATTTTTTGCGCAAGGATTAATTTTTTATTTTTGACGGATCATTTTTTATTCGAATTTTAAGTTTAAAAAACACGCGCCCGGTCTGCTAATATAAGACTGAAGTTGACGGACAAAATGTAAACAATGAGATTTTCAAAAAAAAAAAAAAAATTGTTGCCATAAATTGTTTATGTTTTTTTTTGCACCAAAAAAATTAAATTAAAAAAAAAAAAATTTGTGGGGTCCTACGTCCAGCTCATGCAACTCAATTGCTCCGTTTAGGGTTTGTTCAACTAGGGGCCAATGGGCAATATCAACAGTTTTCTTGGACAACTGAACCTTGGGTGATTGGTTGTCAAAATGCATAATGGTGGGCCGCATGTGTAGTTCTTAGTTCTTACCTACATAATTTGTGTTGGGTATAAAGTGATTTGTTTTAAATTGGCATTTTTCTATTCGCAGCTTGAATTATTTTTTTTAATTATCCATAATAATTGAGCTATCTAAAATAAATGCTTTTTTCTAGATTTTTTCGAAATTTTATTTTTATTATTCGAAATTATGTAATATACGAGATTTGTGTTCATTTAGGATTTTTGTCATATTTTAGATCATTCTAGATTTTTGATATTTTTTTGTTGTTTATAAAGGGATCATGACGGTATCAATCATGATCCCTTTATTAATTGATATAGCTTCTTTAATTATGCATATATTTAAATCAGTAGAGAGTAGACAAATTGAATGTTTTGTAATAAGCGATTATTTTTTTGCACATTGTAATAAGAAAATTCTTGAAAGCGATCTTGAAAAAGCCATAACTCATCAATCTGTTGATAAGGTGGCGCCAGCCACCAGTTATAGCTTTCATTTATAACGATCAACAGATTTCGCTTTCTTAACATCTCAAAATAAACAATTAAAATTTCCAAAGGTCGTTTTCAATAAAATCTATAAATGGCGGCACCTTATCAACAGATCGATTTAAAATTTCCCGAGGTCGCAAAAAAAATAAATCTGTTTTAATCTCTATTGATTTAAAATATAATTAAACTAGCTATCAAATTATAATGGATGTTTTTTTTTATAACCCATTATACCCATTGGATCAAACAAATTGTCAGATTGTAATCTGGCAGTTTAATGTTTATTCAGTATATGCCACACGTATATGGTTATAGGTAGTATCTATGTCTGTGATAAATACGGCATACTCTTAAACAAGTATCATTTTTGGTTAGGTGGGTTCAAAAAAATTATTGTGAATGAGTCCAAAATCGACTGGCATTAGATGTTTTTTTATTAAAAAAAAAACTGCGACCAGCAATAGGCTCATTTTTGACCCAATGGACTTGTCAATAAGCTAAATTGTAACTTGCCATATGATGCCATATGACATTTTCGAAAAGGCCGGTTGCGTAAAATTATGAAAAATGCAAAGTTTGTTGCGGTCTGTCAGCTGGCGGAGTTATCACACTGAAATTTTTGTTTCAAAAATCAAGTTTAAATTCCAGAATGTACATACTCTTTATAATTAATGCTCTTTTAATTAAATTTCATTAATTGTTTTGTGCAAAATTAAAGTAAGTAAAAAAACACCCTTTATTTACGTAATTTAAATAGTTAAATACAAAATTAAAAAAAAAACAACAGATTAATATTTTTTTTAAATAATTATTGATTATTTTAATTTTGATACGACCGGGATTAATTGGTGATTAAATACAAATCAAGCTCAAAGGTCATTTTGACAGAATAGCAGTTTCCAGTTCTCATTTGAGAAAGTTGTTGATTGACGAGGTATATAAGGTTCGAATAATTCTCACCTTATTCATTCAGTTTTTAGCTAACAAACATTAACAATGAAGTTCACTTTGGTTCTATTAGCTGTTGCAGCTTTTGTTGGATGTGCCTTGAGTTGGAAATGCACTGATGAGGATTGGGCAAAATATAAGGTATAAACAGATTCAAATATAAACAAATCATACAGAAGTCACTAGAAGCATTCTATTTTTTATTCCAGTCCACTTTCAATAAAATTTACGAAGATCCTGCCGAGGATCGCCGTCATCACGATATCTTCTGTGATTCAATTCAAATTGTTGAAGAGCACAACTTGCGTTTCGAGAAAGGAGAATCCTCTTATTCAATGGGTATTAATAAATTCTCAGATCAGAGTGAACAGGATATGGCTAAATATATGGGTTTTAGAAATCAAACACATGCTCCAAAAGCCATTAATTAATAAATCGCAATTATATACATAATTATTTTTGTCGCAATCATACATGCTTTTTATTTTGTTTGTTTTTCTTATAAGGTACGAGTTTAGCCAGGATATAAGTTACCATGGGCCATCAGGACTCAGGACATCATTATTTCTTAAACTTCAACTTTTGTTTTTTCTGAGTGCATTTCTGTACCCTGTGTCTATACGTTCTGTAACTCTCGCATCGATAAAATTAGTCCAGAAACGATGAAAATTGAAGCAAATCACGTGAGTTTGGTTTCATTTTTCAACGTTTTTCCACCAATTTTAACGCTGCGTGCTATAGCTATAGTAGCTATAAAGTCGCGATTTTATTTATTGATTTACTACTTGGAACTTGCACATCTTCTTTTTGGGCAAATATAAATAGGTTTGTTATTTATATGCATTGCTGGGCATTCTAGATTTGTATTGAAATAAAAACAAACTGTTCTGCAATGTTCTTTCTAAATCGTTCTAACTAAATCGATGGATCCGTCTTGGCTGTAGCCGAAAAGAAATCCAATGATCAGATATATAGACAGACAGAAATTGTAGCTTTTAAAATGCTATTTTTTACAGCAAACAAATTTTTTTTTTTTATTTCTAAATCTCTAGTTCAATTCTTTTTTTATGAATCCACATCTTGCCATATAGAAATTATATAAATAAACATCGCAATTAAAAAAAAGCCTTATACCTCTTAAAAACTTTGTTATTATTATTCTCATTATCGGTCAGCAAATTCCTATTTTAAAATTATTTTATTTCACTTTATTTGTCGGGTACAATTTCAATTGATAATTTTTACTTGTTTTATTTCCTTTCCAACAGCTTATTTTTTTTTTTTGATTTTTCGATATTGCGCAAATAAACTCTAATATGATAGTAGTCCCTTAGTGCGTATAGGAATGTCATCGCGAAGTACTGGAGACAAGTCCGATTTTTGTATCCCTCAAGCTAAGTACATAAAAACGATTGTCATATCTTACAATATTGTCGGAACTGTCATGTGGTCTGACAACAGCTAACAATTAGCTGACAATTGACATATTTCTTATAATGAAAAATTGTCCGTTCACACGGTTGGTAGATTTCTTTCCAAAGTCTGACAATTTGACTGTCAGATCTTCTTATCTCTCTTTAACCAACTCATTGACATTTCAGACAATGAAGAAATTGTTAAAAAAAGAACTATTGGAAATAAATGTTTTTTTTCTAGATTTCTTCGAGATTTAATTTTAATTATTCGAAATAGTTGTATTTGGAGATTTTTCTTAATATAGGCTTTTTGTCATTCTAGATTTTTTTTTATAGATTTTGTTCATTTTATATTTTTGTTATTCTATATATATAGATATAACGTCATATGATCCCTTTATAAATTGATAGCTTACTTAATTATGTACATTTAAATCGGTAGATATAGAAAAATTGGATGTTTTATGATAATCTGTTATCTATTACATTGTAATAAGAAAATTCCTGAAAGCAATCTTGAAAAAGCAGATTTCGCTTTCTAAACATCTCAAAATAAACAATTAAAATGTCCAATGATTGTTTTCAATAAAATCTATAAATGGCGGCACCTTATCAACAGATCGATTTAAAATTTCCCGAGGTCGCAAAAAAAATAAATCTGTTTTATAAAGGATGTTTTTTTATAACCCATGTACTAATTGGATCAGACAAATTGTCAGATTGTAATCTGTCAGTTTAATGTTTATTCAGTATATATATATTATATAGTTAGTATTTATGTGATATATACGGCGCACTCTTCGACAAGTAAAATTTTTGGTGAAGTGGGTTCAAAAAAATTATTGTGAATGAGTCCAAAATTGACTGTTATTAGATGTTTTTTTATAAAAAAAAAAAAAACTGCGACCAGCAATAAGCCTCATTTTTGACCCAATGGATTTGTGAATAAGCTAAATTGTCACCTGAAATGAGATGCCATATGAAATTTTCGAAAAGGCCAGTTGCGTAAAATCATGAAAAATGCAAAGTTTGGTGTGGTCTGTCAGCTGGCGGAGTTATCACACTGAAATTTTCGTTTCAAACATCAAGTTTAAATTCCAGAATGTACATATTCTTTATTAATGCCCTTTTGATGAAATTTCATTTGTTTTGTGCAAAATTAAAGTTAGTAACAAAAAACACCCTTTATTTACATAATTAAAATATGTTGTTAAATAAAAAATTTACAAAAAAAAACAACAGATTAAGATTTTTTTAAATAATTATTGATTATTTAAATTTTGATACGACCGGGATTAATTGGTGATTAAATACAAATCAAGTTCAAAGGTCATTTTGTCATCATATCATTTTCCAGTAATGATTTGAGAAAGTTGTTGATTGATGAGGTATATAAGGCTCGAATTATTCTCACGTTATTCATTCAGTTCTTATATAGCTAACAAACCTAAACAATGAAGTTCTTTTTAGTTTTATTAGCTGTTGTAGCTTTTGTTGGATGTGCGTTGAGTTGGAGATGCACTGATGAGGATTGGGCAAAATACAAGGTAAAGTATTTCAAATACAAAAATTCATTTAGAGTGCAACTAGAAGCATTCTACATACATTCATCTATAATTTTTTTCTTTTTATTCCAGTCCACTTTCCATAAAACTTACGAAAATTCCACCGAGGATCGCCGTCATCACGATATTTACTGTGATACATTGAAGTTAGTTGAAGAGCACAACTTGCGATACGAGAAAGGAGAATCCTCTTATTCAATGGGTATTAATGAATATTCAGATATGAGTGACAAGGATATGGGTAGAATGTTAGGTTTTAAAAATAACACACGTGTTCCAAATGAAATTAATTAATAAATCAGAATCATGTTTCTTTTTTTAGTTTTTCTTATATAAAACACGAATTATAACGTATACGAATATGGCCATCATTTTATTTGCCATCTTCTTCTCCGTATAAATTTCATATAGGTTATCATCAATTGGATGCTAAAAATTTCTCTGTAGGTACTGCAATTCTAATTCCGGAGAATAAATTTCTTTATGAAGATTAACTGAATTTTTTTCATAAAAATCTGTAAAGCCGTTTTGGAGAAAAAAATATTATTATCTTTAGCTGCTTTACGATCACACTGTAGTTTTAAAGTTTCTATTTTCTGGTTTTAAAAGAAATAAATTATAGTTCTGGGAGAAAATAGAAATAGAAAATAGAAATAAATTGATTAAACAATCTCTGAAATTGATTTTACACAAACGTGATGTGCACCATCTAATTCTTTAAACAAATCTCAATTTATGAGAATAAAATTTTTAAAATCGTTGTAGCGGTTTTTTAAAAACATTGAAAAAAAAATTTCGAATTTTTTTGAAAATTTCGATATAGGTAGGTATACAATATGATTCAAACTTGTGAGAAGCTCCTGTGTGAACAAATTTCATTAAAATCAGTTCAACAAACAATGAGATAGTTTTTTTTCCAAAAATTTAGCTCCGGGATCCTAGCCAGGGTTGCGAGTTTGTGAATTAAAAAAATCATTAAGTCATAAGTTAGTAGATGACTTGTGAATTAAAAAAATTTAATTCATAAGTTAGTAGTTACTTATGAATTAAAAAAAAAATAATTCTATAGCTGGTTAGTGACTTATGATTTAAAAAAAGTTTAATTCATAAGTCATTTGGTGACTTGTGAATTAAAACAATTTAAGTCATAAGCTAGTTGGTGACTTATGAATTAAAAAAAATTTAATTCAATACCTACTAAGTGACTTGTGAATTAAAAAAAAATTTAATTCACTTCCTACTAAGTGACTTATGAATTAAAAAAAATTTAATTCACTACCTACTAAGTGACTTATGAATTAAAAAAAATTTAATTCATCAGCTAGTTGGTATATTGGAAATTCTTAAGCTTGTTTTGACTACATAATTTGTTCATTATTAACGAAAGTGGTTTTCAAGCTATTTAAGAATTTTGTGTGAGTTTACGTCTATGCAGTCCCTATAACCCAATAGTATAAAAAAGCAATATAGATAAAATATTTGTGTTGAGCAAATAATGGGTTATCATTTTCTCTCTTGGAAGATTTTATGAAAATAATAGAAAAAACTATTTTAACTTACAAACATAAATCATTCACCCATCAATTGTTCAGTAACTAGTGACTAGTGCGCATTAAATTTATACATAATTGTGAAGTGAAAAAGTGAAAAAAGTGAATATTCAATATTAAAAAGTTTAAAAAATATACATATACGTTTATTGGTACGTTTTTTATAATCTTTTTACCTTTAGTATTTAAAAACATAATTTTTTTAATCAGATTTCATCCATTAGCTTATGAATTAAATTTTTTTAATTCATAAGTCACTTAGTAGGTAGTGAATTAAACTTTTTTTAATTCATAAGTCACTTAGTAAATAGTGAATTAAATTTTTTTTAATTCATAAGTCACTAACTTTCTCATGACTTAAATGTTTTTAATTCATAAGTCACTTATTAGGTTGTGAATTAAATTTTTTTTAATTCATAAGTCATTTACTTGCTCATGAATTACAATTTTTTAATTCATAAGTCACTAACTTGCTCATGACTTAAATTTTTTTTTAATTCATAAGTCACTTAGTAGGAAGTGAATTAAATTTTTTTAATTCATAAGTCACTTAGTAGGTAGTGAATTAAATTTTTTTTAATTCATAAGTCACCCACTAGCTTATGACTTAAATTTTTTTAATTCACAAGTCACCAACTAACTTATGAATTAAATTTTTTTAATTCATAAGTCAGTAACTAGCTGCTGAATTACATTTTTTTTAATTCATAAGTCACCCACTAGCTTGTGAATTAAAGCCAAGCTTAAGCTAGAAAGTGACTTAAGCTTTTGCAACCCTGATCCTAGCACATATGGGATATTCGCAAAAAAAAAGTATTCCATCTAAAAGGTCACTAATTGGTCATAAAAGGTCAGCTATTTTCAGAAATTGGTCAGGCTTTGAATACTTGTAATCCAAGCTTGAACTTTTTCAAGGTCATTAGCGGTTTTTCGCACCTCATTTATGGGATATTCGCAAAATAAGTGTACCATTTGAAAGGCCACCGGATCGTGATTAAAGGTCAGCTATAGTATCAGTAATTGGTCAGGCATAGGTTTTTTTTATGATTTAAAAAAAAATTAAAGGTCACAGTATAAGACTTTTAGCACCTCATTAGTGGAATTTATAAAAAACAAGTATGGAATTTAAAAGGTCAGTAAAATGTCAGGTAGTTTCAGTAATTGGTCAGGCATATATTTTTTTAAATATTTTTTTAAATATTTTTTAAATTTTTTTTCAAGGTCATAGTGATTTTTAGCACCTCATTTGTGGGATATTCGAAAAAAGTATATATACCATCTGAAAGGTTACTTTATCCTTATAAAAGGTCGGGCAGTTTCGAAAATTGGTCAGTTTCGAAAATTGGTCAGATTTTTTTTAATGCAAATTAAAAAAAAAAATTCAAGGTCACTAGTATAAGACTTTAATCACCTCATTTGTGGAATTTCGCAAAAAAATGCATACCATCTGAAGGGATATTTCATACTTATAAAAGGTCAGCATATATTCGGATATTGGTCAGGCATAAATTTCTTTAATTTCGATTAAATCTGGTAAAATTGTTTTAAAATGTTAGTTTGTTAGACACAATATCTATACATAAAGCAGGAAACGCCTAGAGTGCAATTAGCCAATACTCATGTTGTTATATGGGTGTCCTGGACCTTGTGTGGAAGTATTTAAGGGTGAATATTTATTTTATGTTTATTACGCATTTTATCGAGAAAATCGACCTCAAAGTCCAAAAAATAGCATATGCGGGCAGGAAAAATGGAACGAGCTAGAAACTGGGATATCGTAAGACTGAGACAAGATATTAACTTTATTTAATTGCAGTTTTAAAGTCTATTATATTTTCTAAAAATAAAATCTTAAACTAAGTTTCTATCACTAGCAGAGCAATTTTTGTTAACATGGGTCAGGCTACAACAAAGTAAGCGTTTTCTTAAATCCACGATAAATGATGTCAAAATTAAACATAAACCTTTACTGTAAAACGATTTTTTTTTAGAATATCCCAAGAATAACACCCTTAAATACTTCCAACCAGGCCTGGGACAACCTGTACCTACATATATTTAAAAGAAATTTAAAATGCAACCAAAAAAATCTGTCCATATATACATACAGGGTGTCCCGAAATCACCGCCTCAGAAGAAAACCATGAGTTCCTAAGGTCATTTCAAGTTGAAAAACTTAAGAGGTAATTTTCTCGTTTTCGCTTCGTTTTCGACTTATAACGGTTTTTATGATTTTTATTCTTTTTTCCTTTTACTGGCTCTAACTTTGCCAAACTACAACCGATTTCCGAAATTTTTTTTAAATTTGAACAAGAACAGTTAGAAATTTGTATCTACAATAAAACTTTTTTCTGTGAGGATAACGGTTTTCCCACAAAATATTTTCAAGCTCATTTTTTAAGCTTTTTTGACTTCGATATGATTTTTTTCACAAAAACACGTTATAAAGTATAATTTTTTTTTTCATTATTATGAAAGCCCAATACGTGTTCTTACAAATACTTAACATTTTGTACCTAAAAATAGACAAAAAATTATAAAAAAAATAAAAAACAAAAAATAAAGGAAAATCAAGAAAATATGAATATTTGAATAAAAACGAATAAAACACATCTAACGGTTTTACTCTTACTTTACTGTTTCTAATGTTCAAAACTAAACGCTCAGGGTAGTTTTTAATTCGTTTTAATTCGTTTTCATCAAATATCATACTTTTTTTATTTTCCTTTATTTTTATTTTTTATTTTGTTAATAATTTTAAATGTATTTTTAAGTACAAAAATGTTAAGTATTTTTAAGAACACATGTTGGGCTTTCATAATAATGAAAAAAAATTATACTTAATAACGTGTTTTTGTGAAAAAAATCATATCGAAGTCAAAAAAACAACCTAAAAATGCTTAAAAAATGTGCTTGAAAATATTTTGCGGAAAAACCGTTATCCTCACGGAAAAAAGTTGTATAGTAGATAAAAATTTCTAACTTTTCTTGTTCAAATTTAAAAAATTTCGGAAATCGGTTGTAGTTTAGCAAAGTTAGAGTCAGTCAAAGGAAAAAAGAATAAAAATCATTAAAACCGTTATAATCAGAAAACGAAGCGAAAACGAGAAAATTACCTCTTAAGTTTTACGACTTGAAATGACCTTAGGAACTCATGGTTTTCTTCTGAGGTGGTGATTTCGGGACACCCTGTATATAAAATCAAAGGCATAATAAATATAAAATATTTTTATTTTTTTTACAACAAAAGGTGAAAGTTCTTTCCCGCAAAATATACATATAACGTAATATAAGAACCAAACCGCATCAAACTTAACCTACTCCTCTTCGATACATGTATACACTGTACAGATATAGCTCATCAATCAAATCTTTCTTTTGAATTTTACAAAGGAAAAAAAAAAAAACCTGGAAGCTTTCGTCGATAACAATCATAAACGAAACAATCATTAGCCTCTGTATAATGTGGCTTGATGATGAAAGAACTTTTTATGGAGAAAAAGAGATTCAAATAGATTTAAGCAATCAATTAAATCTGGAACGTATATACCTTTGTGTTACACCAACATAACACACTTAACCAACCTACATTATACATGAAAATCTGCCTAAACCCTTTTCTTCTTATGAACAATTTGGGGATCTTAAATCAAATTTGATTACTCTATAACTACCATCGGGTCTATCTTAATATCTAGGCAGTGAAAAATCTTGCAATGAAAAAAAAAAGGTTTCATATTCTTTGGTTATTTTTTTTTGTTGTTCTTCATTTTTTGATTAATGACATCCCCATAGATCACTTCACCGCACATTTAAAGTAATTGAATATTCCAAGCGTATCGCACGCAATTGAAAATCTGACTCCACATTTCTCACGATCACTCTCACAGTACACAGGATAGATATGTAGGTACACATAGGTGGGTACAATTTTTAAACATTTAGATCAAAACTGAATTTGGTGATGTTTTCAAATCACGTTTGGTTTCGTGTTTATTCGTTTTATATTGAAACTGGCCCCCCTTATTATTATGAACATGAAAAAATTATTTAAAAAATAAAAAAAAAAAAAAAAATATATGAGATACCTTGTGAATTTTAAATCAGGTTCAACCTTAAACTTGACGACAGCGACATCTGATTATGAGCATATGTACGAGTATAAAATGATGTGCCACTTAAATAAGAAAGGGAATTAATTTTTAAATTAACGATTACAATCGCAAGTTGCATACTTGCCGAGATGCACATGCACATTATAATTATGTCAAAGGGGAGGAAAATCAGCAGCGCCAGGCGATAACTATAATCAAGAGAGGTGAAGAAAAAAAGCGAAAAGTATTTTATCAAAAACTAAATTACATGACTCAGTCGCAAGTTCTTACTCGGTAAATGTTTAATGAAAGCAAAAAAAGCGAAGGCGCAAAAATAAAATAGTTTGAACAATAAAAACTGCAGTTTGAACATTTTCGGAAGAGATAGCTATTTCTTGGAAAAAAATTATTCGCAACAACTTATTTCTAAAATATTTATTTGTAAGACATTTAAAAATAATTTTCTACGTACTCTTTATTCAGAGAGTTTCACATTTAATATTTTTCATTTTTTGTTAAAGTAAAAATTATACATACAAATTTTTTGCGAGTGTTGATATTATTGATTTCGTATTTTGTTTTGATTTTTTTTCACCCAGGTTTCGAGAATGATTTTAATGCAGATTCAAAAAAAAACATTCCTAAAAACGATCCATTGACATTTAAATATTTTTTAATATTTTGTATTCGTTTTCCTTAAATTCTTTTAATATTTTTTTTTTTAATTGCAGCTTAGAAAAATTGCATTAGTTTTTAGAAATATATAAATTTGCGAAATTTAGAAACCTCACTGCAAATCAATAAAAAATTATTTTGTTTGAAGAGAAAATAAAATAACCATCGTCGCGAATTAAATTATTGAAAAAACAAATTTAGATTTCAGGCGCAAATATTATTTTTTTCCCGCAAAAAGAATTCTGCAATTTCAATTTTTCGCATTTTTTTTTTCATAGCAAATTTTGTTTTCGTAAGTTTTCAGTCTGTACAATTTAGAGCTTTTTGGAAGAAACAAAACTATGATGGTAATTCTGAAATGCTCAAAGCAAAATTCGGAAATAAAATAACTGGAGGTTTGCCTTTATACACATCAAAGAAGATCCCATAGAAAGACGTTATATACATGCCAGAATAAGGTAAGATGATAATAAGAGCTCAGGGATCTTAACACTTCATATGTGGGATATTCGAAAAGAAATTATGGTATCTGAAAGTTCACTTATTGGTCACAAAAGTCATTTTTGTTTAGGTAATTGGACAGTCATATATGATTTTTTATGAATTTGCAAAGCATTGTTCAATGTCTACTATTATATAAAATGTACTTCCTTAATTGTGGGATATTCAAAAAATGAATATGCCATCTGAGGGGTAAAAAATTTTTCATAACATACATATTTTTAGTAATTGGACAATGATAGGTGATTTTTATAATTTTTTAAAAGTTTTTTTCAATGTCCCTCATAATTTGGTGTTACCACCTCAATTGTGGGATATTCAAGAAATGGCTACGCCATTTGAAAGGTCAATAATAATTGCTCAAAAAAGTCATATGCGGTTTTTTTTATGAATTTTTAAAGCTTTGTTCAATGTCCCCCATTAGATGATGTTACCATATGAATTGTGGGATATTCAAAAAATGAGTATGCCATCTGATTGGTACAAAATTGGTCATAAAATAGATAGTTTAAGTAATTGGACAATGTTAAGTGATTTTTTATTATTTTCTAAATTTTTGTTCAATATCCCTCATTAAATGGTGTTACCATCTAAATTGTGGGATATTCAAGAAATTCGAATGTTATCTGAAAGGTCACCAAATGATCACAAAAGTAATAATTTTTTTAGAATTTAGACAGTAAAAGGTGATTTTTTATGAATTTTTAAAGCTTTGTTCAATGTCCTTTGGTAAATGATGTTACCACTTCATAACTATGGGATTTTTAAGAAAAAAGTATTCTACCTAAAAGGCCAGTATTTGGTTATAAAAGTCAGTTAGTTTTATTAATTAGAGTGTCATAGGTGATATTTTTTATGAATGCGCCCCATTAAATGCTGTTACCATATCAACTGTGGGATATTCAAGAAATGAAAATGTTATCTGAAAGGTCACCAATTGATCACAAAAGTCATAATTTTTTTAGAAATATGACAGTAAAAGTTGATTTTTAATGAATTTTTAAAGCTTTATTCAATGTCTCCCAGAAGATGTGCTCACACTTCAACTGTGGGATATTCAAAAAAAAGTTATGCCATCTAAAAGGCCAGCAATTTATCATAAAAGTCAGTTAGTTTTACTAATTGGACAGGCATGGTTTATGTATTATATGAATTTTTAAAGTTTCGTTTAATGTCCCACATTAGATTATGTCATTATATCAATCGTGGGATTTTCAAGAAATGAATATGACATCTTAAAGGTCACTAATTGGTCATAAATGTCATTCAGTTTTAGTAATTGGACATTAAAAAATGATTTTTATTACAAATTTTGAAAGATTTGTTCAATGTCCCCCATTCGATGATGTAACCATATCAATTGTGGGATATTCAAGAAATGAGTATTTTTTCTGAAATTTTACAAATTGGTAATAAAATTCATTTAGTTTTAGTAATTGTACAGTAAAAGGTGATTTTTTATGATTTCTTTAAGTATTGTTTAAAATCCCCCATTAGATGACGTTGGCATCTCTCTTGTGGGATATTCAAAAAATGATTATATTATCTGAAAGGTGCGATTACTTTGTAAGTTAAAAGTAGTAGTTTCAGTAATTGGTCAGCCATAGGCGACATAACTTTTTTTGAATATCCCACATATGGGATTTCTAGGATCCTGCAGAGCCGATAAAGTGTCCTTGATTAAAATTCTGGAACTCATTTCTTCCACAAAACCAATACTTGGACTTATTATACACAAAGAAAATAAGTAAAAGGAACAAAATTTATCTCACACATTCAACTTGATGTTCGTCACTAATTATGAATCTAATTATAGCTTCAACAGTCCGTCATGATCATATAATAATAACAATGCAAGACCGAAGAATAAGAGAGTTGCACTGCAGCACGTTAAAAAAAAAAGAAGTCCTTTTCCAATGGAATCCGCAAACATACATATGTATGTATGTATGAGGCGCAAACTCGAATGATTTTAACAATGTTCATTAGGTTTAAAAAGAAACTCGTGGTATACATCGTTAGCCCGCCCATTAAGATAATTTAATAATAGTTTTGGTGTTAACTTTTAGTATACAATAAGCTTAGAATCAATTTTAATCATGGACAGAAAGATGTACATTTTTTTTCGAACTCTTTTAGCACAGGATTTTAATTTAATTTTAATGATAGAAGAAGCAAATTTTGATATTTTGTTTTCTTCTCAACAATTAAATTAAATTTTTTATAACGATTTTAACTTGCTCTTACTATAATGGGGCAAGCATTGGTTTCGTGTGAAAAAAAGTTTGTAATTTTAATAAAAATTAACATAAATGATGGAAAAATCTATAAAGTGGGTTTCTCCATACCGTTCGTCGGCTTTTGAATCCGTACTTCCACTGTAGTTTGAGCTAGAGCTTAAACAAGTGGATCGATTTGATTTAAATTTGGTACAGAATATTTTTAGGAATTTGATTTCCTAGAGGGGAATTTGTTTTAGTCATCTATAACGGGTAGCTACCATACATGGATTTCTTTTTTTTTCAAACTGCTTTTCAAATTTTTTGCAAAGAACTCAGATGAATAAATTAGGGTTTTTAAGTTATCGGGTTAATTCCGAATATCTTTTTAATGGCTAGACCGATTTCGTTGTAATTTTGGAATCCAAAATGCTTCTAAATTGATCAAATAATACTGCATTTAAATGTTTTACAAATATTTTTTTTGTAGGTATAAATATTTAGGTACCAATTAAAAAAAATTAAAAGACAATTTTCTTAGCACAAATTATACTTTGGAAGATGTTTTAGTAATTAAACAAAACAGAATTTCATGCTTTTGAAAAAATGCAGTTCATCCATGTTTTTAAATAGTATAATTGCAATTTTTCAAATTCTAAGCCATTGACCTTAGAAGAAGTAGGTTTACTGTGCGACACGGTCCTGTTTTTCAATTATTTAATTTTGTATATAATAAAACTTTCTCAGTGTACCTACCTAATATCTCTTAACCCCTCCTGACATCACACTGATTGTCATGGGTTGCTTCTATTTGATTCACTCTTGAATGCAACAAAATCACAGAATTTAAAAAGTCAGATAAAACTCATCCTTAAATGTTATTCCAATGCACGTTTGAAATAATTATTTTCAGCCCTGATGATGTGAGCTGCGTGGCGTTCTCTATATAATCAGTAATATCGTTGATAACCCACGACAACACTATACAGAAATGATCTTTACAAAAACACGTTTTGGTTCGGCATACGTTTCCTAGAACAACATTCACACCATCCACAACATTTGTATATACGGATTCGATAGCATATCACCCATCTTCTTTATTATTCGAGACGAGATAAGGGTATAGAATTATTGAGGCAGTCAGGGTGAGTGGACTCGCTTCAAATGACATACCACTTCCGGACAATACATATAGAAATCGCACTCAACACTCGCAATTCGCCCCTCCTCAAGAGCTGCTGTCGTGTTGTAAGTAAACATCAGAAAACAACTTGTATCGATTTAATAAATCATAAATGCGGAGTGTCTACATCATCACCATCACTGCAGTACGTCGCGCTTTTTCATTAGCATCACTATAGCTATATTGGCGATAGGAATTAATGTTCTATATGAGTACTTGGCCCTTTTGAATCGGACGGAGCTGCAGCAGCACCCTCTTCAATTCATTTTGTTCGAGGCGTCTGTATTGGCGTGACCTATCGTCTGAGTTGAATAAACAAATCAAGCACTGCGTTTGGCTTCATATTAATAGTGAAACATCGACTTACCCTTATATCTAAACTGATTGTAGCCATTGAACTGCGTTTTCACTGATGCTCAAGGCATTAATATTCTGCGTTATGTGTTGGAATAAATTTGACGTCTGTCATTCAAGGTTTTATTTTTGTTTATTCTTGAAGGTAGGGTAGGGTTGGAGTGTAGGTGTGGGGAGAGTATACCTATACAGAGGAAAAGTTTGCAAGGGTGGCATCAATTTCATTTATGGATTTGCAATTTGTCCAACGACTGTTTCTATAATTTTCTTCTACATATGTATCGTTTGTTGTACAAAATTTCGTGGACTAAGGCAATCATCATGGATCACAGTTCACCAGATCACAGTCTAATTAGCATATTATTGAAGCATACTCTTTGGCTGATGAACGAAAATTGCAAGATGAATAGAACGCTATATTCGACGTTTGACCAACAGAAGGGGTAATTATTGCGTGTGTTTGGAAAGCATAACTGGAAAATATTAAATTTTTGAACTCGAGACAGTTTTGCTAGTACAAATAGGGTTTGATATGTATATATTTGTTATTTGTATTGACAGATCTAATAACCTCACAATATGCTTTGAGAGCAGGGGGTGTATAGTTCTTCCTTAATTAATGTTCACGAACTGTAACTTTATAGACAAGACATGTTTGTTTTTTGAGTAATAGCCGGGGAGACAACTTTCAAATTCACTTTATTCCAAATACCGACGGTTAAAGTGCAGAAATTAGTAAGTTCAAAAAGTCCAACATTTAATAATGCAAAAAAATCAGGAGAATCAGAGCCACCTTTTGGCAATTTCAGTGTAAAGCTACTAACTACATTGGCCAAAAAAGTGAAAAAGTACAAAAGTGAAAATTTTCAAACTAATTTTGTGGTATAGTTTTTCCGAGTGGAAAACTTACAAAAATTAAAAAGAAAGCTTAAATTTTGGTTTAAAAAACAATTTGTAGTATACCTACTCCTTTTTCACAAGACAACTGCGCTATAGGGGGAACATAAATATTTTCACTTTAGTAATTTTGTAAAAAGTGGATAATATAATAATTAAGCCTTAACTGTGTATAGTTCTGAACATTTTAAAGAAAAAGGCAGAATTGGAAGCGCATAAGCAATTTGCAAGCTTTTTTTTATTTCTGAAAAACATGCATAAACGAGTTACGAGGTTCTGCACTTTAACCGTGCGTCGTTATATAAAAATTATTTGATTTTTTTTTTGTACAATTTGAATGAAATTTTTGTTTGTTGGATTTGTATTGAAACAGTTAAACACAATATTGGATCGACCGGAAAAGTCGATAAATCGTGAAAACCCACTTTCAGGGGTGAAATGGTGGCGATGCTGAAAATTCCATTTCGTATTTTAGAAAGAGAAAATATTAATTCTACAAGAAATGACAAATACTACGGAATTGACAATATAGGCTAATATACATATCTGTCCCTACGAAAATAGTTCTCCAACAGATGGCCTTGAGAAGGGCCAGCCTCAGCCAAACTTGCGCCCTGTGCAAGATTTGTAAAAAGCGCCACTTTTTATATTTGCACACATACATACTTATCTACATACAAATGGCAAATGGTAATACATATTTGTTTGCGCAAGATCAGATAACATTTTTTTTATCACCCAAAAAAAAAAATGGATATCGCCCGTATTTATATTTTTCCAAATCTTAAGTTGGAAATATTGCCTAAATATTTTCAACGTAAATTGATTGGCGTTATTTCTTCAATTTTTGGCGATATTTCCAAACTTTTTTTTTAATTTGGGTGTTCTTTCATAAATTTTGGGCGATATTTCCAAAGTAAAATTTCAATGATGAGATAACCTTCAAAAAATCGCGTCGCATAAACAGTGAGGTTTTCCTGGATTTTTTTGGGCGATATTTCTAATTCTGGGCGTTATTTCCCATTTGACTTTTAAAATTTGTATTTTGGGCGTTCTTTCCTTAAAAAAAAAAACAACAACAATTGTTCAGAATTTTTTTGGGTGATATTTCCAAATCGATTCAGGCGTTATTGCCTAATTTTCTTGCTCCTGGTAATGCGCCCCCAGAATTTTGCGCCCTGTGCATTTGCACGTCTTGCACATATGGTTGGTCCGGCCCTGGCCTTTAGCTATCAGATTAGACTGAAGCTAACTTTTTGTTCAAAAATTATTGAAGCGTGCCAAGAAATTTAAGGTATGTAAATGGTATGTATGAAATCACTATGCACTTCATTTTCAATGCTAAAATTGACGAACAAGTTATGCATTCGCAAAAAAAATCGAAATCGAAATTATGATCAAACTTGACATTACGATGATAGCGAAGTCGAAAAAAGTCGGTCTCGCAAATCTGTCTGTCTGTCCTTTCGACTGCAGCCTAAACGGGTGGGCCGATTTTCTTTAAACTTGGTAAATAGCATTTGTTGGGAATTCCCCCAATACGTTTTGTTAATTTTTTTTAAACCAAAAATAACAATTTTTTTTTACAAAAAATTCTGTAATTTTTTTTACAAAACGGCTACCATTTTATAAAAAAAAATTGTGAAAAATGGTTATAAGTGGCACCTCCCATAGAAGCATATTTTTAATTTTCGATTTTCTCAAAAACTGATTTCATCAATTTTTTTTCCTATACTATGCACATTTTTCCACTTATTGAGACTTTAAGAAATCCGTCCCGTTTTAGGAAATAAGTTTAAAACATGCGGAATCAACAATCGTCTTTAGTCCACAGGATTAAATTCAAAAGAGAATCTGTACCTATATTTGTCAAAAAACTTCATCTTCTATACATAAACTTCAAATTTTCTTCTTAATTACCTGTGTTCACAAGTCTTCCGATCAATATATTATACCTTAACCTATTCCGACCATAATTTCCTGTGTGGAAACTTACCTTTTGCTTACTTATACATTAGCTATACCTATACCTTTCCCCATTTTCTCTTGATATAGCTCAACGACGACGCAAGTTCATAACAATTTTCTCTGGCATCCATTAACCAATTACACCTCATTTGGATGTCCTTCAAAGTATCCTCACGTATAAAGTCCTTATATAGACTTCCTCCTTTCATTTCGAACTTTTGTATGAGTGAGTGAGTCCATCATAATCATGGTCATAGTGAAATTTTGATTTAACCAGGAACTGAATTCTTGGATGCTGGTTTGTATGGATGTATATGTCTTGTGTGTACACTTGTTTCAATCCCTGTCCACCATATCAATCCACACCTGTAGAATAAAGAGGGACATCGTCGTCCAGAACAGACCAGACCACAACGACCGAACATCAGCGACCAGCCTCGTGGTCATCATCGTTGAATTCAAGGCAAACGCAGAAGGAGGCTGGTTATATATAGTCCCAAATCAAAATCTGATAAAAATGAACTCCACGCAACGACGACGACGTGATGATGGGTATTCCGCTCACAATCTAACCTCCCGTCTTGTTCTACTCTTCTGATGATGTGAATTTCCCCCTCCCCCGATATTCTCTGATAGAACATAGTTTGATGGGAACTCTGGATGGGGGCAGGAGGAATATAAAAATGATGAAGTACCTCTGCGTGATGCAAACGCATGGACTCTGTGCGGACTGCGAACACTTCGTATATAGAATACGTCGAATGGGACAACTTGTTACGAGAGAGGAAGGCGTTATTTTTTTGTGATTGTGATTGTTGTTGTTGTTTTGTTTTTCACTGAAGGTTTTTAGATACAAAAACAACTGAAAGATACAAGAACAGAAAAAAAAATAATTAACGCTCAATCAAATCAACGTCACGTCCATCTACGTGAGAATCATTTTCTTCACCTTTTTGGGACCGAAAATAACAAGAAAAACTATATAAAAATATAATCTCAATTGCGAGAGGAGAAAGAGGCATCTATAACATACTCTCTGATGGACACTAGTTAAGGATGGACGGAACGGAGATTTGACCATGATGTGATTGTATAATGGTTATAGGAAGGAAAACGACTACTCAACTAATAACGTTGACGTATAAGCAAGGAAGATGTAATTTAGTGTTGGGCTAAAAAGTGGCTCAAGCCTATAGTAAGGGCAGATTTGTTCACAGCTATATTATCTTTAAAAAATTATTATATAGCAACTGGTTGGTAAATCATCGAAGAATGTTCATTGTTAACCAAAAATTTAAATCAAAGAATCCATAATTTAAGTTATTAATCATCAATATCGATAATCGACCGATTTAGGATAATCAGCGCCATAGAATTAGTGACAATCATATATTACTACAAATTAGACAGACAGTGAACTAACTGGTATTCATTCTATTTAGTGACAATTTATTTAAATTGAATTTAATTTAATATTAAAGGATTGATCCTTTTTTTTTAACAAAGTCATGTAAATAGTTCTTGACAAAAAAATCATAAAGTGTTACCGCGTTCTCAACACCGTTTATAAGCTATGTTCGCGTAGTTATATTTAATGCTCCGAATATATTATATAAAATACATTTTTACTATTATTTTCACTCCACATACTCATATCTCAAGTCCATTATCAACTTGTAGCCTTTTAATGAATAATAACAATTAAAATAACTCGCCAAAATGAAAGACCGCTTGCGCTTCCATTTACCTATATATTATAGCTGTTATGCGCTGTGGTTATGTTGCGGTGCTTCCTTACAACGATTTATCGTGTTTTCAAACAGCTCAAGCCCATCCAACATTATACTTTCATATATGACTTTAACTACGTGTAACGTCAATGGAATAACATGATTACCCTTAATTCAATGTCAACACTAATAGTATAGGTAGGTAAGTACTATGAGTTCCGACACCTTTTTGCATGTGACAACCTTCACCTATGTCTATATACTATATGATGGTATGATGTGGCGGACACAAAGTAGTGTAAAAACCTTATTTAAAGCTATTATATAGCCTCGGGGTCTCAATCCCAGTTCCACAACTCCCGACTTTTAAGTCCCAACACACCACAATCCCTATATATATATATTATATATGTTATACACATTGACCAGTTCCTCTTTTGTTGTATTAAACTATCTGAACAGTTTGGAGTCCCCCCCTCCTTTTTGTTAATTTCATGGCATGCCATCAACTGTCATTATTCCCTAACCATGTGCAAAATCGCAATGTAATTATTTTCAATCAAAAACTAAGTGCGTGTAATTACATGTCAGTGGGCAATAATCGATTAACATAACGCGCTCGCTTATGCTTGCTTTGAAATGCTGGTGCCCTGCCACCGGTTTTGAATTTTAATCATGAGCACGGGAATCCGTAAATACATACATATATAGTTGGGGGGTATATTATGGCCCATAATGTAAATATAACATATCTCTATACAAAACAAAAACAGAGTGTATAATAGCTTTTGTATACCTTAGGTGTGGGAGTGGTTGCAGTATCAAATATTGGTTAAAACATTGCGGTTTAAATTTAAAGCTATATGTAGGTACCTACCTACATTTATATAAACAAAGTTAACAAAAGGTTCTTTTTAGTATATATAGGTGGTTTATACTATGTGCAAATGTATTTTTGCCAAATAATGGCTGGAATTTATATGAAGCAATGAAACACCTCTGAAATGTGCGTATAAAGATAGGTTTTGGTTTTTGTTTTGTTTTCATCAAATTTTGTTAACCTTTTTTGGGGAATTCAGGAAATGTTAATTATTTCTAAATACATACTACTTTTTGGTTAAGAACGTCAAATGACACTCAAAAAGGTTTGAATCGACGCGGTGCCTAACATTAGGGTAGGTATATCAATTGAAATCAATAAACAAATTTTTTAAGTGCATTTCGAATTTTTAAAAAAATGTAGATATTCCACTTCTGATTCTGTAACTGAAATATTGTGTTTGCTTTAAAGAAAAGCATAAATAAAGATAAAAATAACGGGTGATTTTTTAAGAGGCTTAGAACTTTTTTTAAAAAAAAAACACAAAAAATTCGAAAAAATGAATGAAATATTTATTTGAATCGATAGTTTGAACCTTGCAATTTAATGTTTAAAGATAATTTCATGCAAATGTTGACCGCGGCTGCGTCTCAGGTAGCCCATCCGCTGAGTCCAATTTTGGCATACTCTTTCACACATATCGGCCGGTATCTCACGAATGAATGCATGGATGTTGGCTTCCAGTGCGTCAATCGAAGCGGGCTTGTCCCTATAGATATTAGCCTTCACATACCCCCACAAAAAATAGTCTAATGGTGTCAAATCGCACGATCTAGGCGGCCAATTGACCGGCCCGAAACGTGAAATTAACTGTTCACCAAACTCGCCTCGCAATTGCGCCATTGTTTCGCGTGCTGTGTGGCATGTGGCACCGTCTTGTTGAAACCACATATCATGCAAGTCAAGAACTTCCATTTCGGGCAAAAAAAAGTTTGTTATCATCGCTCGGTAGCGTTCACCATTGACAGTAACGCTGCGATTCGCATCATCTTTGAAGAAATATGGCCCAATAATGCCGCCGGCCCATAAACCGCACCAAACAGTGGCTTTTTCGGGATGCATTGGTAGCTGTTGCAATGCTTCTGGCTGATCTTCACTCCAAATGCGGCAATTGTGCTTATTTACGTACCCATTCAACCAAAAATGAGCCTCATCGCTGAACACAATTTTTCGATAAAAAAGCGGATCCTCGGCCAGCTTTCCAAGAGCCCATTCACCAAAAATTCGGCGTTGTGGTAGGTCGGCTGGCTTTAGTTCTTGCACCAGCTGTATCTTAAAAGGCTTTACGCCTAAATCCTTCCGCAAAATTTTCCACGTAGTGCTGTAACAAAGGCCTAACTGCTGGGAACGGCGCCGAATCGACATTTCGCGGTCTTCTGTCACACTAGCTGATACGGCCGCAATATTTTCTTCACTACGCACAGTACGTAAACGTGTTGGTGGTTTAATGTCCAACAAAGTAAATTTGGTGCGAAATTTGGTCACAATCTTCCGAATATACTGCTCAGAAGGTCGAGAATGCCGACCATAACATGGAAGCAGCGTGCGATGAACATTTCGAACCGAGCACGAATTTTGATAGTAAAATTCAATAATTTGCAAGCGTTGTTCATTTGTAAGACGATCCATGGTTAAATTGCAAACCAAACTGAAGCTGTTTGACAGTGACACAAGGTACTAAACACACGTCAGCTGTCAAAACCAGTGTTGCCAAAACCAAACCAGCTAAAAAATCACCCGTTACAAAGCATAAAAAAATTGTCATATACCTATTATAGCTATATTCTGTACAAAACTTTTATAACACAGAATGACCAGAAAAAATTACTAACATAACATTGTGATAAGTTTTGATTACGTTCTTCATAGATGTGTTTGATATTTAAATATTAGCCCTTAGTTGTTAATACCTAAGCGAACTTAAAATATTTAACTGAAATCGGTTAGATTAGGTATGTATTTGCCATATGCAGTGAGGATATGATGGATCTTATGATAATAATTTTAAAATAATCTATACTTGGGAATAAAATTAAAAACTGTTATATTAAAGAAAAAAAAAATTATTTCAATTAAATAAAAAAACATAAAAAAATTTCCCATACCGGGAATCGAACCCGGGCTTTCTGGGTGAAAGCCAGATATCCTAGCCACTAGACCATATGGGATATATTTACTTTATAAAATAATATAATATTTTGTTTGTTTAATTGTATGTTTCTTAATTAATATTATTACTTAAAAATTAAGAATTATAAAGGTACCAAGTTTTTGTTAGTTTGTTGTTTTTCTTAGTAAAAAAAAAACAATATTGAATTTTTTGTATTAGGCACTAGGATTAGGTTATAATGATATACCTACCTACCTAAATTTGCAAATAACTCTTTAAAAAATTTTTCATTTCATTTTAGAAAAAGAAGTTGTTAGGAAAATTATTAGAACTTTTTGTTTGCTATCGGGAACTCTAATCAGAACTCCTTTTTTTGATTTTTTTGGATTTTGAAAATTTTTGGTTCTAAGTCAATGGGCACTTTAATTTGCCCTGTACTTTTCCAATTTTGCAGAACTCTTTATAAAACCCAAAAAAACTCTAGAACTCTTGATTTTAAGTTGAAAAATATGCTCAGAACTCTTTTTCTCAAAAAAGTCCTTGCTGCGTAAAGTTAGCAAAAAAAAACTTTTTTTTTCGAATTTTAACACTTTATTCGCGAGAACTAGTAAAAAAAAGTATGAGGAACTCGAGAACTCTTGTTTGCTACCGGGAACTCTCATTTTTTATTCAATTTTAAACAATTCTTTTGCTAACTTCACAGGACTCCTATAAGCTTGAAAGCTGGATCAATTTGCTTCTTTTTTTTCTCCTTTTAGAAACCATTTTAATCCAACAACCAAGAATATTTTTTTATAATTTTGTAAGAAAAATATAAAGCAAAAAATCGTTTTTTATACCTACTTACGATTGTATACGGAGGTACTACAGCTATTATGGCAAGTTATAGATTCATATATAATCGAATTCGAGATTTTTGTCAACATTGTTCATTGCGAAGATATAAAGTGGAGTAAAATATCGGTCTCGCAATTCTGTCCGTCTGTCTATTTGTCAGTTGGGCTACAGCATGGGTCGATATATTTTTTAAACTTTGTACCTAAACTGTTTTTTTGTTATGTTCCCCGACACGTTTTTGTATTTTTTAAGACCTGTCCTTCAATTTTTTAATCATTTTTGGGAAATTTTATTTTTGTCAAAAATTGTTCCACAAATTAAAAAAAAAATCAATAATTTTTAATACGGCAAGAGTACGATAACTTAGACGCGGTTTAACGTTTTTTTTGTAGAACAGAATTCAATACAAACATTTTTTACTACGGGGGGTCTATCTCCCTCCGTTTGGGCGGAAAGGGCAATTTCTTAAAAAAAAAGTACTAAAAAATGCAAAAAATATTAAAAAATAACGGTATAATACTTACAATTAAGTACTATACCTTTATTTAAAGCTGTAATACTCTGTTCTAGTTATTATTATAGTTAGTGAAATTATTGCATAGTTTTTAAAAAAACGGGTACACAACCAGCCTCGCACCTACCTCAAATTCTATAATGTGTCCAAGCAGGGGGGTTGTAAGGGGCGGCAGCATGACCCCCATTACATACCTCACTGTTTATGCTCCCCCATTTTTTTTTAGATTATCTTATCATTGAAATTTCACTTTGGAAATATCGCCTAAAATTTAGGAAAGAACGCCCAAATTAAAACAAAAAAAGTTTGGAAATATCGCCCGCAAAATTGAGGAAATAACGCCCAAATTTTACAAAAACAATTTACATTGAAAATATTTGGGCAATATTTTCAACTTAAGATTTTTAAAAATATAAATTTTTAAAATATAAATATTTACAATTTTTTTTTTTTGGCGATAAAAAAAAATTGGGCAATATGTAGTTCCAAATTGATTTGGGCGTTATTGCCTAGCGCCCAAATTTTAATTTAATCTTTTAATAACGGAATCATCGGAATCATAGAACCATTTTTTTGATTTTGACTATCACATTACCATGCGTTGAACCGATGATGAAATAATTTTTTGAAAATTCGATGGGTAGATGATTTTTTTCAAAATTATTGTCTTGGTCATCAATATAGAAGGTTCACCTAATACAATAATTGTGCTTAGCCATTTTTATCCAGTTTATAGGAACGGTCAGTGGCGTAGCATGGCAGGGGCAAGGAGTGCACAGGCCCCTGGCGGCACTTTGCTTGGGGGCGGCAAATCTTAAACATGTATGTCCGGGAGGCAATTTTCTAGGGGCGGCAATTTTTCAAAATATTAATCAAAACAGACGTTAATGTAAAAGATTTTTGTATGCTGTTTTTATATTTTCTTTTCATTTAGATCCAATTTTAGGGGCGGCAAATTTCCAAAAATCCGGAAGGCAGATTGTAAGGGGGCGGCAATTTTTTAAAAATATTTATCAAAACAGGCGTTAGTGTAAAAGATTTTTGTATGTTCTGTTTTTATATTTTTTTTGTCATTTGGATCCATTTTAGGGGTGGAAAATTTCCAAAATGTTCGGGAGGGTGTTTGCTAGGGGCGCTAATTTTTAAAAACATGTATTTATCAAAACAGGCGTTAGTGTTAAAAGATTTCTGTATGTTCTGTTTATGTATTTTATTTTCATTTGGATCCTTTTTCTTCAAAATGGTCCAAAGAAATTATTTAAAATTTTTCGGAGCTAATAATTGCAATTCTCCTTCAATTTTCAGAAGGGAAATAAATCTACTCCGTCACTTTTGAGTTAATTTTTTTTTTTCAAAATTTCCTTAGTCAAATCAAAATATAAATGTAAATGCTCTGGGGCCTTATTCCGTAAAATAAAAACAATCGAACGATATCGTTTTGGCAATAGCTGTCCCTATCTTTCCCTTTTGATGTGATAGAGATGGGTATTGCCAAAACGATATAGTTCGATCGTTTTACGGAATGAGGCCCCTGTGTTATTATATTTTGCAACTATAATTCTGAATGTCTAAATCTGAATTCTATTCACTTGTGAAACGAATAGAATTTATGTGATGTGTTTTAAAAATAATTTTTTGTTAAAAATATGGTGTTCGAAAACTTGAAATTTTCCTTAATTTTAAAACTTAAGTACTCGGGAAATTTTCGATTTAGTTCACTTTTTTTACAAGTTTGCTCCGAAAACTTAGTACTACGTGCTCGTAAGTCGTGAGAGTGAGACTACAAAAAAAAACTTTGGTTTGTTTTGACTGATTCGATGTGAGTTGGCATATATCGCTCACTTTTATCACCGAAAAATTTTAATTTTCAATAAATTTAGTAATTATTCTGAAATGTTAAATGGCACTTTCGAATAACCTAATGTTAGCATTTTTTTTAAGATGGCAAATTTTACGAATTTTTATTACTGGTTTAAAAATTAAAAAAAAATCTATCAAAAATTGTTCTGAAAAATGTTAAAATAGGTGATACAGTTTTGGAATCTTTAAAAAATTAAAATTAGCTACCTAGCTGTGGTAAATTTATCACCTTTTATTGAACACTTAAAAACAAGCGAACCGTTTTTGATTAAACTGGTGTTGAATACCTACTTCAATTGTACTTCAAATAAAAAAATAAATTATAACAAGGTAAGTTGTTTCACTTGATTTTTTTTAAACAACAAAAAAATAGAGGCATCAAAAAAAAAGTTGCTAGGGGCGGCAAGAAATTACCCTGCCCCACGCTACGCCACTGGGAACGATAAATCACTGTGTCCTTTATACCCAGAGAGGAAGAGTGATTTAGTTTAAGATAGGTATGTATATATGGTATAGGTAGCTACATAAAATATTACAGTCTCATAAGGACAAAGATCTGAATTCGCAGTACTTGAATTGAACTGTATAAAAATCTCTCCAACATATATCAATTATATATAATTATTATATATATTATTATTATATCTAACGGTCGTTAACTTTTCAATTTTTTTTTTTAACAATTTCTAAGATCATACCGCTGCCACCGGCCTTCCGACACCAAACATCCGCAAACCTGTCATTTTCTTGTGGTTTTTATTTTTTACATAAAAATAAAGTCCTATGTCAAACACGAGAAAATAATAAAAATTAAAAAAAGTTTTACACCCAATTAAATGAAACGTTTCACAATTAATGATTATTATTTCTACGCCACACAAAAAAAACGATTTCGTTCACCCGAAACGCTATATACATCTGACCTATGATGTGTGTTTCATTTACTACGAAAATGACAGAAAACGACCAAAAAATAATTATTTTCTCTAGAAAATTTCAAAATTATATTAAAAAAAAAAAAAAACTCATAAAACCATGTTCGCCATCCGTATAAAAACACAATAACCCCTAGCGCATGTCTTTCATATATTACCTTCGCACTCAAAATATAGAAAGAATTGTAGTTTCTATTTCATAATTTTGACCTTTTTTGATAATAACGCGTATATGTATATACATTTGATGGTAAGATCACTAGTAATGTCATCTCACGCGATCTTTTATTCTAGGTTTTCAAAGCAATTTCATCGGAAACAATTAAAAGCAGCAGCAACTTACCGGCTTCTATATACATAGTATGAAGTATATCAGGCAAAGTTATATAGTGCATACGTTACGTACCTATGAATATAGTAGGTATCTCTTTCATAGATCTTCTCCCCAGATAAAGGTCAAAACTTCAAAAGAACATTCACTCGCTTGGAAGTTGGAAGTTGGACTCACTGGCGGTAATTGCTATTCCGAAAATTGCTGTCCATAGTTGTTAGCGTGATGCGTAACTTGAGGGCCAACACGGTATAGACCCTTTAGCATATATAGTTATACCTTATATCTCATACCTACAACAGATATATGCATTATTATGTTTTGTTTTTTTTTTTGTATTTTACGGTTCTGCTGAAAAACGAATGGATAGCATCTCTCATGGCAAAACGATAAATTTCCCCAGAGACGACATATCATCCGTCTTGGGATTTAAACCAGACCATAAGAATTCCTCAACTTTGAATTCCATGGCTGGCCCTAATGATGGAAATCAGTTTTGCGGTTTTCGAGTTCAAAAAGGATTCGGAACGTATTTCACACCATCGTGCACATTAAACGGTCGAAGACGCGACTCAAGACTCAACCTCAGCGACCATAAGGAGATGTATATATATATATTTCGGTCGTTTTGTATACCTACTGATCCGCCTCCTTTAAGTCTGTCAGTTCGTCTGTCCATCTGGCGATTTCGATGGCGGTTGGTCTCTTGTCAGTCTCTGGTGCAAAAAAATCCAAATTTAGTTACAAAGAAACAAAATCGAAAAACTATACCTATGCCTCTTAAAGATTGAGAGGCCGGATATTATATGGTGTGAAGGAGTTGCCTGCGAGCTGTTAGTGTGCGGTGGGTCATATCATCATCTCTCTAAACCAGCCACCATCAAAGAGTCAGAATAAGACTCACGAATGAAAGGCTGGTTATAATCGTAGATCAGAAAAATGCCTCTCGGATGCAATTTGCAGGCTTTTTGGTTAGCACTCTGGGTCGGCATCACTCCAATACCTCATCATCACCACCATCATCAGCATCATCATCAGGTGAATACATACCTACAAGTATATCTACATTTTTGAGCTTAAAGGCTTGAACAAGGTTTTTTTTTACATATAATATTCGGATTCCCTTTGTCGAAGCGAGGTGTTGACGACGAGGAACGCGATGATGGTGTCCGGGGCGGTGGTGGTGATGGCATGGCACAGCAGCGCTGCCAGATGATGATGATAGTGATGGCATAAGGGATTGCGTTTTGGTATTCATTCGAATCGAATTAGAGGTGCGCAAAATATGGCAAATAATACAATTTGGTTCGGATTGTATCTGAAGGCTTGTTGAAGAAGACTTAGCTATGGTACCTATACGAAGTGCAGGTATAGAGTTGATTGAAGAAGAAGCCAGGGCCAACCTTTAGCTATGTATATGACATCAGTATGAGATGGAACTCAGAGATATGGGTGCATTTGTGAGGATGTAAAATTGTTGTCATATAAATGCATGCAATTTTTTTTTCTTTCTGTATATTCATTGAATCAATTGCATTTCGATGAGAATCCGATTTATGTGATGGCATTTTTGTAAAGCTAAATATCGACAATGAAAATTGAAACTATCAGAGATTTATGGCGCTTAATTCTAATAGCTATACTGACTCAATGGCTTTAGTGAACAAAATAAAAATAAAATATATCTTTTTTAATATTATTTTATGGTATTAATATACATTTGGTGGAGTGACAACTCAAGGAAAACCAGTGGCTGATAACTTACGACTTCTAAATATTCTTGTTTACGTGGTGTTCCAGAAATACTATGTTTAACCGAATCCGAAGAAGCCATTCCTTCAAAATAAAAAAAAAAAAACAATTTTATTGGACAATTTTTGCTATCTTACAAATTAACTATTTAAAAAAAAATATTTCTTTCAAATGTTGACCGTAACTTCGGCTAACATAGTCCGTTTTGAAGTTATAATTTTCGTGAAGAAGATCCACTGTTTTCGACTTTAAATTTGTTCAGCGATGAGAGCCATTTCTGGAAAGCCACTTCAAAAAAGTGAAATTGCATTTTTTGGGTTAAAGAGCAACTCGAAGAAGTTCAAAAGCTGTCATTACATTAAGAGCAAGTGGAATCATCCGTCCACAAAACTAAAGATGGCGCCCGCTAACGCACTTTGATAACGAAATATTTGCTACCTGAATTTGATCTCGTGATTTCGATGACAAAATGCTTCCAACCCGAATAAAGTTGAATTTGTCATTAGGTCAGAAAAGATCAGAAAAGTACAGGAATGTGTTATAGGCTATGCGAAAAATCGCCCAAAAACAAAACGCCCCAATCCCAATAAATGAGAAATCCCCCAAAATTATTGGGTAAACTTGCATAATGAAAGCGAAGACTCAAAAAATTAATGCAGGATCGCCCAAAAATTAAAATGAATAATCGCCTAATTTTTTTTTTTGTTTTATTAAAATAATCACAAAACGCAAGATAACCCCAAAATGTAATAATGAAAATTCACCCAAAAACCGATTTGGGCGATTCTTCATTTATTTTTAGGCGATTTTTCATTTTTGTATTTTGGGGTGATTTTTAATAATGAAAAATCGACCAAAATAAAAATTCTCCACACGGTTATTATATGTTGGGCCGCACCAAATGATAAATAACAAACATTGCATACACTCAACCTCCCACCTAAAAATCCTATAGTGTGCCCCCCCTCCCCCCCGATACATACCTCACCGTTTATACGCCGTAATGCTGGGTGGTAGCACTGTACTAATTTTCTTTCAAATAAAACATCAACAAATTATTATTATGTTCTATGTTCTCTAAAAAATTTGGGACTTATGTCCCATTTAGATTTGTTCATTTATTATACATCAAAATACATATTTTGCTGTTTTCATTTTTGGGCGATTTTTCATTATTTTTTGGGTGTTTTTTAAAATATGTTTTTGGGCTTTCTTGCATTTTTCAAGTTCGCCCAAATGGTTTGTGTGATTCTTCATTTACAATTTTTTGTTAAAAATATTTTGGGTGATTTTTCATAAAAAAATAACTGTTTTGGGCGATTTTGCATTTATTATAATTTTTGGGCGATCTTTCATTATGAAAAATCACCCAAATAGTACAAAATGAAGAATCACCCAAGAATAATTTTTGACGATTTCTCATTTTTAAGTTTTGGGGGTTTCGTTTTTGGGCGATTTTTCGCATAGCCAATGTGTGTTTAATGAGTAAACAAAATTGCTCTAAACTGTTGTTAAACTTTGTGTTTGTCCAGATCTGAATTTGTCCAGATCAAAATCTGCAACAAAATTGTATGTAGGTATACCTACTTTTTAGGTGGAGCAATTTAATTCGAAAGGACAAAGTGTCACTTGATTTATATACGTGTCACGCCATATTGCCAAAAAAATAGGTACAGCTTGACAACTGACATTGGGATTACTAAACATGAAACAACAATGGCGCAAAATTTTAAACGATTTAGTAAAATGTTAAAGCCATTTTAGTAATTTACTAAGTTAAAAAGAAGATTTTGGTAATTTTAAACGATTTTAGCAATTTACTAACTCTTAACATTTTACTAAAGTTAAAATCAGAAAATGGCTACTTTAAATTTTAGTAATATGCTAAATCCATATGAAATCTGTCATTGTCCTCGAAAATAATTTCTTGGCAATTTTATTTGAAAGATTTAAATTGTATTTTTTTTCGTGTGCTAATTCTTTTCAAAGTAAATAAAAACAAATGTTTTCGGAAGATGAAGATTTCGATATGTTCGAAGACTCAGCTTTGTGCAGAAAAGTGCGATGTCTTAAGTCCCGAGAAAATCCCTTTGAAGAGCTGGACGATGTAGAATTTTACTCCAGGTATAGATTCTAATCTTTAATAAGTTGTACAATTGAATCTGCAACAAAAACTCAATTTTCACGTAAGGATGGGAAAAGCACATAAACTGCTTAAGCCCTGACTGCGGCTGCTCGTACTGTGTTTTCTTCATTGCAACCTTTAATAAGGAACAACAACAACACAAAATAAAATAACAATTTTTTAATTTCACTTTATTGAAACTTTTCTTTTACAATAACAAAATAACAAACCAGTTGTATTGTTGTCACAAATAAAAACAAAAAAAAATAACAAAATAAATTGTAGGTTGTCACTTTAACTTCTGACATTGCAAATTATTAGGTGCGTTCCCTAGGTTTAGGTTTGTTTGCTTTGTTGTTCTTTCCGGACTGTCATTGTTTGGACGTGTTCAGCTGCACCGTTTTTAATAAAAGGGAATTAGTATTTTACTAGTTAGTAAAACGAAAAAAAGGATTAAAATTTTGGAACAGCTAGTAAATTACTAAATGTTTTAGCAAATTGCTAACTAGTAATATGCTAAGCCCTTAACAATAGGTTGTTTAAAATTTTGCGCCATTTGCCTTTAAATTGTTAAAAAATTCAAAAACTATAAACATTAAAATAACTTTATTTAAAATATTGTTAATGCCTAGTACGCTGCTGATGCGAAACGAAAAATCCCATACAAAAACGACACAACGAAATCATAAATGGAAAATTTCGTTCTGCTTTTCGTTTTGCAGTACGCTGTTCGAAGAGCGAAATTCATAATTGTAGCAGATTATTTGGAGAAGTCTCCGCTCCTTTTTCGCATTGAATTAATTCTACAGACTATTTATTGTGTGCGGAAAAATGACATTTGAGTTTTATTTGTGTTTTTTTTTTGTTTATCATTTTCTTACATCATGGGTTTCTCTGATTTTTTGCGTTTATGTTTGGTGTTCTTTTTGGAATTAATGAAACTCTCCAAGGATATTTTCTGTTGTGTTTTCGCAAGCGTTTCGTTGTCTGTTTGGAGATCACAGGAAATTTTCGTTTCGCATCAGCAGCGTACTAGGATTAAAGCTTTAAAGCTGTAACATAATATTGTAAGTGCTGCCGTTGTTTTTTAATATTTATTTTCTATTCTAAATATTTTTTTTTTAAGTTTCCCTTCCCACCCAAAGTGGCCTAATATTATCTTAAAATCATGTTCAAATATTGTACTAACCATGCACAAAAGTATATCATGCTTTTATCACAGAATGCACTTTAACTAAGCCGCTCCACCGGGTATGGTATGTTTCGCAAGAATTGTCTGGCAAACTAACGTTTCGCGGGGGTTCATTTCGCCGATTTTCGTTCCTCATTTTCTTTGTTAAGCATTTTATTATTTCGCATTTTACGTTTTGAAAATCACGTTTCGTTTTTAAATAATTTGACATATTATCCTTTCGCATTTTTCATTTAGTTTTTAGTTCGATTGGATTTTTGAATTTCGCGCAATTTTTTATTTTGCATTTTGTTGTTTTTTTATTTAGCAATTTATTATTTCGCTTTTTGATTTGGCATTTTGTTGTTTCGCTTTTTTTTATTTGGAATTCAATTGTTTTGCAATTTTTTGGCTTCCATTTAATTACATGTCTTAAAATGTCGCGTGTTTTTTTTTTTCTATTCCAAAAATGTGCAGAATGTTTCATCATCCAGCTTTACGGCGGCGTATAAACAGTGAGGTGTGTACCCCTGCTTGGGGCACACCATATAGGATTTGGGGTAGGTGCGAGGTTGGGTGTAGTTAAAGTGTTGGAAAAAAACATTTGGCTTTATTTCCAGGTCAAATTTGGTCTTATTTCGTTGGACCTTATTTCACGTCACCGAAAAATATTCAAAAAAGAACGATTTTCCATGTAAAAAAATTACTTCTCAAAAAAACATTAATATTAATTATCCTAAAACAACTAAACAGCGAAATGATATATGTATGATCGAAATAATAAAACGACGAAGCAATATTATGAAACGGCGAAACATTATTTCGCGAAAAAAAACAATTGGCCAAATATCAAACGACGTTACAAAAAAAAAATTAAACAACAAATTGCTAAATGATTTTTGCGAAATGATTGAAAATATTTTTGAAAAAAAGCATAATGAATAAAACACCAAACGTAAATTGCCAATTATGGATTGGCGAATTAAGGGAAATATTTAACGACTTAAACGAAACAAAGAAAAGCCAAATGAATTTTGCCAAACAATGGTGACTTCCGCTCCACCATACAGAAACGTATCTATAAATCCCTTAACTTATAAGTATACTTACTTCGTCTTCATTCATACTTTACTTCATATAATATGTAAGTAGGTATACCTTCATAAAAATTATCGTTTTTGAAATAAACCAAGCTTTTGAAAACGATACTTTTTTTTATGAAGAAAATTACATATTTTCATATTTTTTGCAGGAATTTTTTTTCAGCTGCAAATTAGTGCTTGATATTTTTTCAGTATAATTACAACTAACCAATTGGGAGATATTTCTGAAAAAAACAAAATTTTTAAATAAAAATCGAAAAATTAAGAATTTAAAAATTATTTATTCAAAAACTAAGCACTAAAATAAATTGTTAAAAACATCTCTAAAAGCATTTTGGCCGTTTGATCAGTATAGATAGGTATAGGTAGCATATATATGACTTAATGTGTAACTTTTCAGAATGTGCACAGCAGCTCAACAAAACACACCTAATAATCAACTTAGATAATATTGTATATTAATCCATGATTTGAACATACATAATTAAATTATTTTCTTTTTTATTTCAAAGGATTCTTGGAAAGATAAATGTAAGCTATTGTATGGTTGAAGGTATATACATGAACAGCACTTTAGCTCAATTACTTCAGGCACAAAACAAAACAAAATCAATTCATTTTGCTTTTGTTCGATGATAAAACTTAATAAACAAAACAGTAACATAAACAAAAGATAACTATCTATCTAGTCGATCTATGTTTTTGTGTGTCCTTCAATATTAATTCTCTGCAATGACATAATAATCTTCATTTGTTATATCACACACACATATAAACTATGCATGTATAACCATATATTCATTTTTCTATAGGTTTTCTAGCCACACGAAAGGACATAACCGACAACGACGACTACGACGACGACCAAAACGTTGACAAACTATTACGTAAGGATAATAGCACAATCGGGCTCATTCAGTATAGTATAAGGTATAGACTTATTATAGTCAAAGCAACAATATAACTATGTTCTGCTTTCAGTATCTTAATTGTCCTATGTTCCTGGAAATAACAAAACGTTGGTATGTAGGTTAGGTTTGGTATACAAAACAAACTCTCTCATAACAAAAGGATAATAATTAATTAACCGAGTCAGAGGGGCTACATTTTGCCCAATAAATTGTCTCATTGTCGGAAAAGGACATTATTTTTTTTTAAATGCTTTATAGCTCGAATAGAATTGCAAAAAAAAAAAAACAACAACAACAAAGAATCAGGCCAACAAAAACAAGCAGAAACATTATTCGTCCTTCGTGTCCTTATTTAGCTTGTTTCACATCAACATAGCGCATAGTAAATCGATCAATTGTACTGTGTTTTGTGTTTTTGTGATGGGAGTTGTCATGAGGCTCGACAGTTGGCAGCAGGTACGCATAGGATACCTGAGTGTGTATATTATATAGCTAAGCCTGGCAAACAGGATGATGACCATTCTGAATGAAGCCTTGACAAATAGCTTTGGAAGTAATTTTGGGAGTTTTAAATAATTCACAAATGTTGGTAAACATCAGAGCTCTAGAGTCATCATTGTCCTAAATCTCCAAAATCCAAACCATTTCCTAGTCTCTTTTGTGTAGGTATACCTATATCTACTGTATTCCTACCTAAGTATCCTTTGTTTTGTTGATTTGTGTTTTTCTTCACAAAAGGCTACAATAATATGATGTGGGGACGCCAATTCCAATTCACATTGCAAAATGAACTAAAAGCAAACAATTTACTAATTATGTTTACCTTTTTACTTATGCTGATGCTTTGAGAGTGAATAATATAAAGGAATTCGAATTCGAATGGTGATGCTGATGATCCTTTTTGCCATCATATATAGCAAAGCAGACTTCTTGTGTGTTAAGCTGGATTTGAGGCCTTTTTTTCTTTCTTGCTCTTTGCTCTTGAATTATTGTTTTCCAAATGGATCCTTTTTGGGATATTCTTATTGAGTAGAATGTATTTATTTTTTTTGTTTAAATTATTAAATCGGATTTTGGGTTCAAGGAGTGTCTTTTGTGAGTTAACAATAGATATGGTTTTTGTTTGTAGTTCAATGGTGATGATGATGAATATTATATTATTTATAGGTAGAATATACTTTACAATTCTGGGGGAAAATAATTATTTTTACAAATACTTTTAAAATGCAATTAATCTAGGATTATTTGCCAATGTGAAAATAAAAACTGAAAGGGATAAAGTTCAAGAAATTCGTACCTAGTTTATTTTATCCTTGTACCCTGCTTGGAATGATCGATTGATTTTAACTCCTTTGATAATGTGTCCCTTGGGATTTGACCACAACAACAATTGGCTGTCAAAGGGCACAGACAGAGAGAATAACAATTAAACATATTTTGATTTGTCATTGCAGCTGACACACATTTTGGGACTGAAAATATGAAGTGACATGCCTACATTATATTAGTGGTTTTGAACTTAGGTATATGGACTCATGGGCAACCAGAGTGAGGCAAAACGAAAGTTGTATTTTTTAATCTATTTTCGCATTTAAATTTATTATTTTTAGTAAGGTATATTTAGTTTTTAAATAGTTTATTTTGTTCATAGTTCAAAGTATAGTTTATTTTTCGTTTGAATTAAATGGTTTTGATAGTCAATATATAGGTATTAGGTATAGGTACTTGGTATAAAGGTATCTCCTATATGTGGAGTCATTTTAGAAATTAGAATTAAATAACCTCAAAATTCGAGGAACCCAAATAAATTCCTTATGTAAAACTTTTGGTTAGATGTTTCTAAGGCCCCTAGTTATAGCTTTCATTGAAACTCATCATTGAACATTTTAATTTCTCATTTTGAGACACTTTGAAAGCAAAATCAGTAAACATTTTGATGCCAGTAAAAAGCTGATGACTCAATTATTATTTCTAGTCAAAAAAAATATTTCATTTTGGCCCAGCCTATCGCAGGAAATGAATTTCTTTATTTCAATGATTGAACTACCTTATCATTGATCATTGAAATCTTAGAAATCATTTTATGCGAAAGGTAGGGCCAAAATGGAATATTTGTTTGACTAGAAATAATATTCGAGTCATCAGCTTTTTATTGGCATCAAAATAATCACTGATATCGCTTTGTTAGGGCATCAAAACTGAAAATTAAAATTTTCAATGATGAGTTTCAATGAAAGCTATAACTCGCCCCTAAGTCAGGTGACAATTATAGCTTTGATTGAAACTCTTCGTTGAAAATTTTAATTTTAAGTTTTGAGGAACTTAAAAAAAAAAATCAGTGATTATTTTGGTGCCAAAATAAAGTTAATGACTAAATTATATTAATTCTTGTCAAAAAACATTTCATTTTGGCCCAACCTTCCACATGAAATGAAATTCTTTATTTCAGTGATCTTACCATTGATCATTGAAATTTCAGAAATTATCTTATGGTAAAGATTTGGCCGAAATGAAAATTTTTTTGAACAAAAATATTAACTGGGTCAATAGCTTTTTATTTTCATCAAAATAATCACTGCTTTTTCTATTTAAGGTCCTCAAGACTTAAAATTAAAATTTTCAATGATGAGTTTCATTGAAAACTATATAAGTGGAACCTTTATAGGTATTCTTAAATGTTTCCTTAAAATTTTGACCGCTTTTTCTTTATTTTTTAATTTTTGCATTTAAAAAAACAATAATTTTTTGTATAACAATTTTAGGCCTAAATAAACTTCAAAACTAAAGTTTTTATTTATCAAAAGGCGTTTTTCTTTTTGAGTTCAGAGCTGAGCACTAATCAGAGTCTGAGTGAACAGAGTAAGTTCTGAGCAGAGTATGAGCTCTCTGATTTGATTATGAAACAACTTGAGCACTGAACTGTCATGATTAGAAATTTTTAAAATTATTACTATTATTTTACCCTCTCCACTAGAGCAACCAGCCTCTTCCGCTATTTTTATTGTTTTGACGATGATTTTTTTTTAAATATCCCGCCTTTCAAATGTCATCTCGTTTGTCTTCAGCATTTTACTCCATTCACTCTATTATTTTATAATTTATTCTGAGTTCACAGAGCGTGCTCTGAACATGCTCAGAACTAAAAAAAGAAACACAAATTTGAAGCTCTGAACGATCAGATCTAAAAAAGAAACACAAATATTTTTTTGACAGTTCAGGCTCTGCTCTGAACTTAAAAAGAAAAACGTCTAAAGTCTCTCAATCCGATTCCAAGAAAAATTATGTTTAACCAATAAGAACATTAAATTTTTTCAACAAATTTCGAAAAAACTTTGAATGTGTGAGTAAAATTCTAAAATTTAATTTATCTTTTGGGGAAAATTAGTTTTTTTTTTTGTGTGTAAACCCTTATTAACAGTATTTAATAAAGAATAGATTTTATTATTTAGGATTTTTTGATGACGAACTGACGGATTTTTATCAATAATTACCCAGGTACCTACTCTTTTTTTCCGGTGAAAAAAAAACAAAGGTTATAATCAAAACGATTGTTTCATTCACATGATGAAAAAGTACAAAAAAGCGGTAGGTATTCAGCATGTCAGTATATATTCGGCGCGTTTTGTTCGTCTTTGAGTCCAAACCACTCAAACAATCTTAATTGAAATTTGTGCAGCGTACATTTAATTTATAAAGCGTATTTAAAAGGAAAAATATCAATTTTTTTTTCTTCAAATTTTCTCGAAAACACCCCTAACGATTTTAAGTAAAATTCATACTTGTAATGACCAAGGTTTTACCCGATAAGTCACATTAAAGAAAAGCGATTTTGACGTGACGCGAAAATTGCTGGACTGCTTTTTATAATAGTTTTTCATGTTGTCAAATAGTTAAAAAAAATATTCCATTTAAAAAATTTGCAAATACATTAAAAAAAAAAATTCAAACACAAAATCCATTATATTTTCTCATTAAAATGGAAGCTACATTATAAAGTTGTTACAATTTCAATTTCTTACGATCAAGTCTTGAATATTTTTTGATTTTAATCCATTCAAACGATTTAAATTGGGTTTTGAACGCAACTGCAGCTTCTAATAATTTCAAATAATATCTATTGCATATCAAAATTAAAAAAAAATTATTCAAAATTATATTTTTCTTGAAAATTCAATATTTCGAAAATGAGTTAATGATTTATTCGAAATGTATTTATTTTGGATTAAAAAATGTGTAAAAAAAAAATTAAAAAAAAAAACTTATATTTTAAAAAAAATTCATTTTTCTTAAAAAATAGCAATGCGATTTCACATTCTAAATATCTGTTGTAAGTTTATATAATTACCATTAGATTTTGAACAATGTGGGCTTTAGCCAATTATTGAAGATACAAAAAAGACCTAGGTATATAGAAGAAAAGTATTTACCTACTTAATTGATTCAAAAAAGTAAAACTTTAAAAAACAATTTATTTTTATTATACAAAGTTACCAAAAGCTAACTGTGAGTCGTGAGACACTAAACGAAATTGATTAATAAAACTCTGAATTTAATTTTAACACCAACGCAATGTATGCCATCTGATTTCTACACAAATCTTATTTATGATCAAAATATTTGAAAATCGTTGTAGCGTTTTTTTTTTTTTACTAATTTTTATGTAGGTATACATTTTTAAAACATTTTAAAGAAAATAGTTACTAAACAAATTTTTAGCCTTTATTAATGCCATTATTTTCGAAATATCGAATTTTAAAAAATAATTTTTAGAAACCAACAATTTTTTTTTTTTTAAATTTTGATATGCAAATATATATTTGAAATAAAAATAGACGATTTTATTCAATTATTGTTGGTACCTAACAAAATTTGAAGTATAGTAGGTATGTACCTAAAACTATACCTACCTATACCTACATCGACGTACATTTTTAATTCTTTTCATTTTTTTTTGTTAATTTTTAGAAAGTTTTGATTAACATTATTACTTCTGGTTGCTTAGAAGTATAGGAACCTATATACCTATACCTATATACATTCCTTTTTTTTAACAAAATCGCTTAAACCATTTTCCATAAAAACGTGAGTAAAAGAACATGGCCATTTTTGCAAATCGCTTACACTATTTATCCGTTTTAAAAATAATTCTTCATATCGTTTCTCTTCATAAATTCTATAAATAGAAAAACGTATAGGTATAGGTATAGGTATACCCATTCCATCAGAACAAATTGAACGCGATTTCAATCAGTATAGTGGGATTACAAAAGCAATTTTCAGAGTTTTGAAAACATTGTTTATTTTTTCCCACAAAAATGTCTCTTCTATATTATCAAATTTCCGCAGCTGTACCTATATGCAATATTTATCACTGCTCCCTTACCCACTTCTTTGTTGTTGCAAATTCCATGCAAAAATATAGGTTTTAACAATATTGTCCTCATATTGGTCCTCCTCCAAGCACGCCTACGATAAAAATCAGCCTCAAACCCTATACCTATAACAAAACGAACCCAAAAGAGAACGAGAGTGAAAAAAATCAACCGAATTTCCAACCGTAATCGAAAACACTAACCCAAAATCTTGATACCTATACCTACGTATATGCGTATATACCTATTTATATAGATTTCAGATTGATCCCAGATCTAAAATTCGAACCATCAAATACCATGTCCCGCCCAAGGCCATACAACTACATCACATTCAGCGATATTATCACAAATGCAAACCATGTGCCGCACGTGTGTCCTTCTCGTGTTCATCGAAAACTCCAGGACCAAGAAACTCGAACTACATACATATACCTATACGAGACAAAAAAAAAACTTTTACTTATTAGTTCGGTTTTTGGTTCATGAGTCTTTGCCAAAGAAACATCCTTAGGCTATTTTTGTCCAACTTAATCGAAAATGAAATACATGGACCGCGCGCCAGCAACGAATATTTTAATTTTCCAAAAATAAAAAAAAAAAGACAAATTTGTACAGATAGTATACTTGTGCTCAATTTTTATCGAAAACTAAATCCTTACTTCTAACAACAACACTACCTAATAAACGTGTATATCCTTAAAATTCATCTGCTCTCAAGGCAACTCAAATATCCCGAGGACGAAATTGATACGGAAGCTGTCGCTAACATCGCGCTTCTGTTAAATCGTCCCCCGATCCCGATGCCAACAACGACATGCGTCGCCATTGCCAGGCATCATCATCCAGCTTTCCTGTATTTTGTCGTCGAGTGAGTGAGTTGCGTATGCGGATGTCAGGAACATTTTTTACGTCACTTAGGGATTTTTTTAATTTTTACTCCGCATCGCTCCATTAGCCCAAATCAATGTCAAGAAGGGATGTGCAATCTGCACGCGCAAAACCCAAAGGAAATAGACAAAAATGTGCATTTTTTTTAAACGATTCTTTTTGATGTAAAGTCCTTTTGTCATTATGGTACAGGACCTCAATGGAGGGTTCAATTCTTTCTCGGGGCTAAATTGACAAAACTCCTTAATTCAGATGGAAATTCGATGCACAGAATCCTGGAAAAAAGGGACTATTTAGAAAAAAAAATAGATAAATTGATTAAATTTGCAAAAAAGCAGGGGTGTGTGGTACATACATATGTCTTTTTGCTAGAACCAACAAATTTGTATAGGGGAAACAGGGGCAGTTGATGTAAAACGGCAATTTGGAACAAAAATTATGCAATATCATCTGCATAAAGACGATCCATGTTATAGATCATTCGTATTTATAAATATAGAAGTTTAAATTAATGCAAAATTAATAACAAAATGATATAAACATAAGTTTATAGTAGTATATTATTGATGGTGAGCTATATTTATTACACTTTTACTTAAAAGAATATTTTTTATAAAAATATGAATATCAATGAACAAAAGTTAAAAATCAGCGATAACTGCTCATTTCTTATTATTTTGTCTTGACATTCAATTGTTCCAAAATCGAGAGAAATTAACGATATTATTTGAGACAACCTACCCCCGTCTCCCTTAATAATACAAACTATGCAAAAAACCCCAATTTCAATTAATTCGAAATGTATTCCTATATTTTCTGTTTTTTAGGCAATTTTGTTTGTGTCTAAAAAAATTCTTTGTTTTCTTTTCTTTTGTCGGGACAGTATAATTCCTCGTGCCAAGCTGCCAAAGGTTCATAAGTTCTCTTTTATATTTTTTTTTTACTTTTCAAACTGACAATTGGCAGGCGTGTCCAATTTGTTTCAGCTTGCGACGATTACCATGTCTGGGAAAGATATTTTTCAATTTTGTTTTCTTTTTTTTTTCAATAAAGTCATGGGCACCTAAATAATTCTAATGTTGTAACTGCGTATAATGTAGTGTAGAGGTATTGTTCCTATACTGAGGTACATTTATGTATATGTAGGTAATCATGTGGAAAATATTAACATTTCTCGTATTTTTCTTTTTGAGTTGCATTTTGAATTTGGATATTCAAAGGTATCTATTTTTACGGCATTGGTCATAGTTGATATGATTTGAAAGGGGAATTTGACATTTGTTTCATGTTGCAGTTTACAAAATGTGACGAAGGATGACTGTAAGCTGTTAATAGTTGGTGCGTCGGGTCTAAGAATTTTAATGTAAGTAATATTTTTTATTTAATCGAAATTTCACGAGTAGATTTATCCGTATTGCTTTCCTTTCTATACTTGCGATCTAAAGGTAGATATACTATATACATGTATGGCAAGCTATGGATTTGTAAAAAAATCGAACTCGAGATTTTGATCAAAATTGACCTAACGATGATAGCGAAGTCGATAAAAGTGGATCTCGAAGTTCTGTCTGTCTGTCCTTTCGGCTACAGTCTAAACGGGTGGGTCGATTCTCCTTAGCATTGTTATCTTAGCCTACTTTCTTGGGCATTCCTCTGACAATTTTTTTTCCGTTTTCTTTTTCACCAAAAATAACGGTACCTGCCGTTACATTTTTTTTTTTTAGCAAATTATTTTTTATTTTTTCTCTGAGATGTGTCCACTGTCCAGCCCACAACTATATTAATAAAAAAAATTTACGAAAAATGATTATCTATAAATGGTATCTAGGTACCTTCCGCATAGAACCATTTTTTTGTTTTTCAATTTCTCATAAACGGTTTAGGTAAAAAGTTTTTATCAGTTTTTTATGAAGAAAGTTTTAAAAAGTTTTAAAAGAATTGTATACCAAAATGTTCAATATTTTTTTCTTTTTGTTTAAAAAAATTCAAATTAGAACTTAATGTGTATTTCGAAAACAACTCGGTTGATTTTTTACTAAACTAAGCTCTGTTGATTTATTAAACCCAGCAGTTTTTCAACATTATCTAGCAGATTTTTAATGAAAATAATTTGTATCACCAAATAGCTCCCATGTAAACCGTGGAGGAAAATATCATATTTTTTCTCAAAAACGACTCCTACCTATACGATTTTTTTTGTGAGCTAATATCGGTTATAGGTATACGTTCTAACATATTATTGGAAACAAATTCAATCTAGATACGGAACAATTTTTTTTGTTTTGTTTTTCGACTATCTCATTAACTGCTGAACCGACTTTCACAACATTGTTTACACAAGAGTTTCTAATAAGTTTGAATAGGTATACATATTACAATTCTTTTACTTATTCAAAAATATACATTTTATTTCACTTTAACTTTTTTTTGGCTTGACTTAATTAATATACCATTAACAATTTAGCCACACATATACATTATGTTATATACCTAGGCATCTACATTTAATTATAATAATTTATTCTATTTATAGGTAGGTATATCAACAAATTAAGTTGCTTGGCTCAGTTTATTTAAATCAGATTAGTTTTGGTTATTTTTATCTGAACATTGGTATACCTACGTCCTACATACACATTATATTATTATGTACATTTATTTAATGAAAAATCCGAAATTGGCAAACAAAAAATCTAAAATATTTTTGAACTTTAGAATTTTCATCGGTCTTGTGGCGCAATGGATAACGCGTCTGACTACGGATCAGAAGATTCCAGGTTCGACTCCTGGCAAGATCGGAAACACAGTTTTTTTTTTTTTATGAATTCTGAATAAGGTACTAAAATATTAGTGTACTTTAATTTTTAAACTTTTAAAAATCTTAAGTGCTTACAAAAAAGCGGCGGAAAATTTCGTCGAATTAGTATACACGCATTGTGTTGTTGTAAAATGCCAACAACAAAATAAGAAATGATTTGTTATTTTTTGGTTTTGAGTGTAAAAATTTTCAAAAAATCGTTAAATTTTATAAGTAAGTAAGTAAGCATTAATTTTTATTTATAATTTTAATGAAACATTAAATAAATCTTATATGTAAATAATATTATCTAATGTAGTTTAAAATTAAAATTAGAAATAGAAATAAATTTAATAATGTGAAGCTAAAAATTAAAACAAAAAATCATCTACCCAAATTGCGAGACCCAATTTTTCGACTTCGCAAGCATCGTAATTTCAAGTTTGTTCAAAATCTCCAGATCGATTTTTTAGCCATACATTTTTTTTAAGCAATAATTTAAGTTTTATTTTTCCAATAACTTGTTACTATAGGTTTTTTATACAAAAAAATTAGGAACTTTTGTTAAAGTATAGCATATTTTTTTTAAGGACAAAATTCCGATAGAATAGCGTACAATTTTTTTTTTTTAGCAAATAATGAATATCTTATTTTTCTCAAAAACGTGCCCACAACTTTTTTTTTAGAGAAAATTCAATAAATTGTTTAACTTAACACTTTATAATTTTTTTTTCGAAAGATGGGTACATTGAAGGATTGGTCCCGTAGAACCAACTGATTTTGATCAAGTTTTTTATGAAGAATATTTCAAAAGGTTTTAAAAGAATTTGTATACCAAAATTAAATTTTTTTTTTGTTTTGGATTTTTCAAAAGAGTAAAATTTTTTTTTGAGAACTTAATAATTCGAAAACGACTTGATTGGTTGTTATTAAATGTCTCATCTAGCAGTTTTTTTACTATTATCTAGCAGATTATAAATGAAAATTATTCCTATAACCAAAAATAACGGTCTACCAGTGTATGAAAACCGGCAAGGTTTTTCTTGATTTTTCTCAACAACGGCAACTAAGATTTTGATTAAAATAGGAATTTCCTCATATAGAACCATTTTTTTGGTTTTCGCCTATCTCATCATCTGTTGAAGCGATTTAAATGAAATTTTTTACACGAGATGATTTTTTTTTTTCAAAATTATTATCTTAGCTCCGCGTTACTAAATACTAACAGCCTTATTCATAAAAATACACCATCCGCGCTCGTAAATACACGTTTTACCTAACACATGGATTATAGTGGACTTATCCGTTTGATAAAATCAAATATTAATAAACTTATTCTGTCTTCATTTTATCGGTTCACTGAATAACACCGAAAAGTAGACAGCACTTCCCTCAATTGTACTACATATTCAAGTACTTATTTCATTTTTGAAAGCTAACTGTCATATCAGTCAGCTTTGAATTGAATTGTGAACGGTAAAGTTATCCGCTCGTTGAACACCAAAATTGGTGAGATAAGTTATCCGCTCATTGTCAAATGTCATTTAAGGCTAATACACGTTTATTATTAAGATTTATAAGTTAAAACATGTGTTAGTGTTGTTTCATTTCTATTTGGTAATTATTAATAGGGCTGTAAAAAAATAGCTTTCCAATTTTTTTTTTCTTCAAAATGCTTTCAAGATTTTATACCTACATATTTTTTAAAAAACCGCTCCAATAATTTTTAAAATTTTAATTGTAAGAATATATAATGTTCGCTTGAAATAATTTTAATAACACCCTTGTTGATAAGTTTAATAAAAAAATTACCTAGTAGTTTTTGAAAATTTGATGTAGGTACAAGGTAGCTTTATTATTTACATTATTAAGTTTTCAAAAAATATAAAAATTTTTTTTTAATTAAAACAAAATTTGTTTGAAAAATTTTTGAAAAACGGTAGGTACCTACCTATAGTAGTTGCTATCTACTATAATTTTTCTATTTTATTTTCTTTACACAAAATTGGTTAAAATCAGTTGAATCGATTTTGAGAACATCGAAAATTAAAAATGGTTCTGTAGTATTTTTCCAAAAAAAAAAATTTACCAAAAGTAAATTAAAATTATACTGAAAAACCTGATGGCAAATTTTTGAGAAAAATAAGAAATTAAGAAAAATCTTTTATTCTCTAACGTCTTACCATTTTTGAAAACTTTATCTACCTATGGTGGGACAAGAAATCGACTTTTTTGTACGTAAGAAGGTATTCTATAGGCCAAGTTTTGTATTCCATATTAAAATCAAAATTCAAAGATAACGAAAACAAGAAAAAAGTACGTCCCACCTTAAAGACTCTGCTTGGGAAGGTTATAGTACTTGGTAGATGAAGATATTGGCGCAAAATTTTAAACATTTTAACGCGGCTCTAAATCTACTTTAAAATGGGAGTCGGCTCTTAATAATAACTTTAGAATGAGAGGCGGCTCTTTGTAAATTTTAAACGACATAAAGTATACTTTAGCGTTAAAGAGGTCTTCTAACTTTAAAACCAGCAAAACGGGTCTCTATCTTTTTAAAGTATGCTTTATCTGTGGGAAATTATCACTTTGAGTGTGAGTTACACAAACACAAATGCATCCACACAGGAAAGGCGTGCAGTTAGACAGCTAAATGCACCCAAAGGCATTTTGATCTGTTTTGTTTTAGGATTGTTTTGAAATTTTAAATCGTTTAAATAGTAAAAAAGCTTAGTAAATTAAAGAAACAAGTAAAATAAAAGTAATTAAAGTGATTACATGCAATACAAAAATGTACAAAAATAGAAAACTACACGCGGTGCTGCGTTAAATACTGCACCTATATTTAAAAACACCTATAACAAGCAGTGTAATTTTTGTTAATTTCACAGGTAAGCTGTATCTCATATTCCACATAAAGTAAGTAAAATTACTCTGCACTACGGGTGCTGAATGGATTTGAGCGCCTTGCCATCACCAACAAAAACTAATGCTACCCTGGACGAGAATTTCAATTTTCACAGATGGGGTTCAGATAATTCCCGTGATTGAATTGTATTTTTATTTTCAAATAATTTTCTTTTTTAAACCAAAATGCTACGAAATATCAATTGAAAAGTATTCTCAGATAATGTATTAGCCCAAAAAACATCACTTCACATTACTTTATGTGGAATATGAGACACAATCAGCCCGTGAGAAGAAAAATTTGAAAACTCCATATTATAGGTGTTTTTACACCGCGATTTAACGCAGCACCTCATGTTGTTTTGTTTTTTTTTATAAAATATTGCAATTATTCACTATGTTAACTTTTATTTCACTTTTTTATTTAGTATTTTCACTATTTTAACTCGTAATTTAAATCTCGAAACACTTTCCTATAGCTCGGCAAAATTACAGATTGGGTTCCTTTTGTTTTTTTTTTTAATTTTTCGTTCTGTTTGATTTATTCAGCTGTCAAAATTAGGTGTGTTTCACAAAAGTTTGCTGACGTTTTGTTAAACACGTTCTTTAGTTAGAAGAGTTGTTTAAAGTGTTTAGAATTAAGAAAAATTTAAACAAGAATTTTTAAATAAAGGACTATTTTAACTAGAGTCGGGTTTATTGCTTAAACGAGAACTGTTTAAAATTTTGCGCCATTAGTTTAAAAATAAAATGAACATATTATTCTTTACTTTAGATATTAATCATAAAAATGATATATCTACCCACCTAGCTTCTTTCCTTATACGCGTGTAAAAGTCCTTACAGTTTTTTTTTTTGATTTAAAGCATTATACTCAAAGTTTTTGCAGAAATCATAAATCTTAATAGCTCCTTCAAATCTACCTCAAGCAATAAAAAAAAAGTTTATTGTATGCGAAATATGCATAACTTCTTTACCTACAACTCAACCCTATGGCACTTATTCGATAAAAATTCCAGAAATGTCTTCTCATCACTTTACCTATACCTAAATGCGTGTCAAGCAACTTATCAACACACACAAACACACATTTGAAAACAAAATTAAATCGATTGCCTGAAGCTAGCTCCGAAATCCGAATAGCGTAGGTTCGTTCTCTTTCAGAATATTATAAAAACCACAACAAACAAAATAACCTACCTATATAGGTAGGTATATACTCGTACTAAAAACCAAACCCATGATGCCATTTCTAGAAACGATGACTGCAGCAAAACTTTGCAAAATTGTAACAGGTTCCTCGCGAGGTATATGTAGGTACAGGTAGGTAGGACCTTCAACACATCTTATGATTGCTACCAACCAACTACTATACCTACCTTCAATGTAGGTAGGTATATACGGTGTTCATGGAATCCCTTCCTTAATGCCACTTATTTCAGCTGACTCCTGACTTTAACTTCTCTGCTTGTTTATATGTAGGTACCCTCCACTCTATGTTTACTGCTCCTATACCTTTACCTACCTTTCTTGTCCAATTCAACGACTGACTTTTCTTCTGTCTGTCTGACTGATTGTCTTATTCCTTCCATATAACCAAACTCCTTAGATATATTTATATTCGCCATTCCCCAACTCGGATGTGAATTTCCAGGTGAGTTGAGTTGTTTGTGATTGTGTTAAGCATAATTGCATACGATTATTATGCTCGTTCAGGTGTGCAATTTATATCATCAACTGCGCAATACGACAATAACAACAATAACAACAACATCAAGTCGAACCATTGCTCATTTGTATAGTTGTTGTTGTACAATGTTCCTTGTTAACCATCAAACAAAATATAGCATTTTTGCAGCTCGAATATATTATATGGGCTTATATAGTGGAGGCCTCTTTCAGTTCAGTGATAGGTAGGTACAGGTAGGTATAGATGTTTTTGTATCCGGGCTTATAGGAGTCTTGATATTCAGCTTTTCAGAGAGGAAGGTACCTACGTACGTATATCCAGTTTGGCCATCTAAAGAATTTACACCACACAAAACACAAATCTCCATATATCGAGCGATTTTCAACTCGCCCCATCAGCTAGACGAAAAGGACACACGACACAGAATAGGGGCTAACAATAATGTGTGAAGTCACATATATGAGGCTCCTTTTTTAGAGGCTTGTCTTTCTGACTGCAGCTTAACTATATAGCAAAGGTTAAATTGTCCAGTATAAGAGTTTTTCCCATTATTTTGGGAAGCGGAATTGATCCCGGTAATTAAGAAAAAATAAGGAAAAATAAAACACAAGTAATTTTAGTTTAAATAAATTCACAAAGGTGAATTGATGATGAAAAATTGAAAAGTCACGATATCTCTAAGAAATTTCGTCAAACCTCTTTTTTACGAATTTATTCGACTGACAAAATGTCATATCTTATTTAATTTTTCTACCATTTTTGACTTGCATGTGAATAAAATTATAAGACGACCAAAAGGTTGCCATTTCTTTTCGTACCGATTTTTGTCCTAAAACATGATTTGACAATAAAATGACTTAAATAAGGCAAAAAAGACAATTTGACAGTTCGGTAAATGCAGCATAAGAAAATTGAAAAAGCTATGACATCTTATCAGTCTTGTCAAATACCTTGAACTTTTTAAATCCAAAAGGTAATAAAATTGTCTAAATCTGTCGAAAATTTACATTTGATGGTACAAAGCTATTGAGTCATGTTTCATTTACCAACAAGATGATGATGAAAGTCAAATGGAAGAAAATACCTTCATGTGAAAATTCACCTTAAATGGGACAACTTTACTACTATAGGTATGTGAGGACTGAAAATTCTTGTATAATACGATGGTATTGTGTGGTCATTTGGATCTACCTGCTGGCTTACCATTTTGGCAAGCTTGATTCAATTCTATGAGGTTTCATTCCATAGGACTTCCCCTCTGGTATATACTAAACCTAAGAAATGTTTCGACATAGATAGCTTAAGCTGCTTGTATGTCTATAGTAAAGATTGTTTTGAAACACAAAAAAAAAAAATGATGCTGTCGCTTTGTATCATGCTTGTGAATATATATAGGAGAGCTCCACTTGAAATGATGACGAAGGCGAAACAACAAACCAAATGAAAGGGAATATTGGCCCGCATTATTCTTCATCTGTATATAGACCGTATATATAAGATTGGATTGATGGTTGTTTTCTGTTTTTATTTTTTAATTCTATTTTTCTTCTTCGTTTGCTAGAGATGTATTTTATTTTTATGTGGACAGGATTCTATCAATGTTTTCCATATCTAGTTGCAAGCGCTGAAGTGAAGACCTTTAGTATAAGGTACCTACAACTCTGGATGATGGTGCTTCCTCGTTGAAAATGTTATATGTAGCTAGCATCATGTCACTTGTCCCGCATTTTGTGGTGTTGTTTTTTTCGTATATGTGATCTTGTTGGGAAAATATAGATTCAGGTGCAGCCGTGAAGGCGACACATTTTATCGAGGGAAAAGACCAGACAAAAACCCATTTTGTTGTTTAAGTTAGTTTTTTTTTTATTATTACTGAAAGAAAAGCATCACATTTTTCTAAAGAAAAATAATTGTAAATGTACTTCCGGTGCTATGGAAAGATATTCATTTGTGGTTTCCTCGAGTTCATCAAGCTGATTGTTTTGATGAAGAAAGGATATAGTTAATAGCGTTTGTTTGTTTATTTTTTTAAACAGATTTTCGGAAATGAACATACCTACAAATTAGATGGATAAATGTTTTTAAAAATAAACCTATACTTATATGCTGCTATCATATTTCATACACTGAAATATTGTTAATTCCTTTCATTAATTCAGTTAATGAAAAAAATCATTTAAATATAGGTACATGTACATAGGTACCCGTATAAAGTAGGTACGTGATGAAAATTTCACTGTCTCAATTTAAGTGATCATAAACTTTTTTCCTTTAAACTAAAGAAAATTATATATTTTAATGGAAGTTGTGATACTTTTAGAATAAAATTCATAAAAATATATTTTTTATGCTCTGAGAAATTAGACATTAATTTAAGGGGGAAAAAAATCCTTGGAGGAATTTTAAAATTCGTATTGTATGTGCCTATAAAATTTTGTAAAAAAAAATGGGTCGCCATATTTAAGTAGATAATAATTAATTTAAACAAAAACATTTCAAAAACCTTTGGAGGGATTTTTTAAATTTATTTTGTATCTATATACCTATGTTGTGTGCGGTGCCGAACCTGCCAGAAGGCAAAACAGGCAATTGCCTAGGGCGGCACTTAACTAGGGCGGCAATATCAATACAATAATTTCAAAGCGAAAAAGGTCAATACATCCATCTACTTCAATTACTTCTTCGTTCATCGTTGTTGACCGAAGAGCTGGACCATTCTTCAAAAACATGCTGAATATTCTAAACAAATTGCTTTGAAAAATTTATCAGATATCCGGTCAGAGCAAAAGCGAATACCTACGTGTCTTTCAGAAAAGTTATCAGAACTTTATGATTCTTCTACGATTCTGATTTGAAGTAACTCAACTTGGTCAACGCCTACAAAAATATAATTTTGTACTATCAACAGAAATTTGGAATGAGTTTTTATGCCAATAAATATCCTTTCGAACATGCTTCAATCAAAATCAAAGGACTTTTTAACCTTTTTTGAGGATTTTGATAAATTGCGACAGTGGGTACGTTCAGATAAAGCGATCTTAGGAATCATTGTTTGAAAAATTATAAAAGGACGCTAAAAACATTTCTACGAAAATGAACAATCAAGTGGCAATTTTGTAAACACAAAATTTTTAAAATAAATTCTGATCTGCGATTTTTAATTCTTTCAACTCTTGTAGGGATTACTGGTTTCTGCGATTAAGCATGTCTTTGAATGAAAAAGTTGCAAGGCCGGTTAATCGCTCTTGGGTCATTGTTCAGCGAAGATAGGTTTTTTAAGTTCAAGCTTCGAAAAGCTATTTATAAATAAAATCCTATGTATCTAAATATGTTAATGTTGTTGTTATCTTCCTTTTTCATTTGAGGCGGCAAAATAACAATTTGCGTAGGGCGGCAAAATTTCCAGGTTCGACACCGGTTGTGTCATGTGTGTAACATCCAAACCCTACCTACATATAAAGTTATGTAGCAAAAAAAAAATGGCACGCCATTTTTTAGTATTTATTAATGGAGATTTAAGAAAATATCACTTTTGACAAAAAATCATCTGGGTACCCATTTTTCAAGTATATGTTATAGGTATCGAATTTTAATTTTTTTTTAACCCAAAACTAAAACTTCCAATTTAATGATTAAGAATTCTAGTCTTGTTGGATATAGTTCACACTAGATATTCTTCACGAAATGTATGTATGATGAACTGAACTTAACAAAAAATTGCGGATTGACAAGGCTTTCAATACCCGGGTAGAAAATTATCTAGGAAAAACTATTTTTAAGCGTGGTCCTAGCTAGATTGGCCATTATATAGTAAATCCTATGCTGGGCCTAGACAGGCGCAGGTCTGGGTGATCTTGACTAATTTTTCTTATTCTGGCTTTATCTTGGCCCTGGCTAGAATTGCCTATTTATTGGCTTTGTCAGATGTAACTTAGACTGGGTCTAGATAGTTTTAACTGTCAAATAGCCTAGATATGAAAACATTTGTTGGTGTCATTTTGGCCCTAGCTAGTGTCGCCACCTTATTGGCGCTGTCTCATAAAAGCAGGAAGGGACCCAAATAGTTTTCGTTTGGTGTAGCCTGGATAAGGAATTGTATCTTGGCGTTAGACAGTGTCACCTCTTTATTGGCGTTATCAGGTTGTAACTAAGACTGGGCCTAGATATATTAGATTTCATGTAGCCTAGACATGGAACTTTTTCTTGGCGTTATATTGGTCGTAGATAGTGTCGCCTCTTTATTGGCATTCCCAACGACCAATTTAACTTGTGTAATATAGCAAATACGTGAAGTATCAACTCATAAACATTTTTACATCCCTATTCTGTATCGCAAATCAGCCTGGTGGGTAGTGTGCTCGATCTTTGATTGGAGGAACTCCTCGGAGAAACCAAGTAAGTAAGTAAAAGTGAAGTTTTTTAAAAATTAAATTAAATTCTATACATTTCAGTTAAAGAGAAAAGCGGTCTCAAACACCCCTAATATGAGAGGGGTGGGGGCTATATGGGTTTCAGTTTTAATCTACCTAGGCCCTAGCTAGTGACTTAAAATCTCTAAATTTTTAGTTATCCAAAGCCTGACTTGGAAGATCTATCTAGGGCCTATATGGGAACCGCTAGCAAGGCCCACAGAATACAGAGCATTAACAAATTAGCAAGGGCCAAGCTAGTTACTGCTCGAGAGGCCCATTCCAAGGCGAAACTAGCTGGGGCCAAGGCAATACCGAGTCGCGAATTCTACCCGGGTAGTCAACATGATGAGTCCAAGTGAGATCGCCGGGACGAAACGCCAAATTTTTGTAGGACTAAACGCTGTTAAAAGCTATTTTAACCCAAAGTTTTTTTTTTTAATTTTATTTTAAAACTTTTTGAATTTAACAAAACAAATTATTTATATCGGTAAACAGATACCTAATGAGATAGTTGAAAATCGAAAAAATGTTTCTATGAAAGGCACCTACCTTCTATTAAAAATGGCTACATTTTGTATATAATGTTATATCGTATTAAACTTATTAGTACACACAGAGAAATTTTAATCAAAATCGTAAGAGTGATTGGCGATTGCTCTCAGTTGGCTAGTTACGCGGCGCCAAACCAAGAATTTAGAGGAATAAACTCTATGAAGTACAATTACTACGCAACAAATGACGAATATAATAATTATGAAGATAAATACCAATAATCTGTGTTATAGATAACAAAAATTACTAAATGTGTATTTATTCTTAATTTATACGGTACTCGTCGGTACTCGTAGCCAACCCAAAACTAATGACCAGGAATCGATTTAGAGAAGAATAAAATTTTTTAGACGACTTTTTAAAAGTTATTAGTTAGGTACCTTAACGGTAGGTATACTATGGTATACTAGGTGACTATCAGAATAATGTTTACTAAAAATATTATAGATTTTGTTAAAAAACCACTTGGTGTCAAGTTTAAAAATAAATCGACGAAGTCTTTTTTCAGTTTTCAAATAAAATTTCGAAACTTTTTAAAAATAAAAACAAATTTGTTTTAAAAATTTTGGTAAAACTTTACTAAAATCGAGAAAAGCGAAAATCAAAAAAATTCGTTCTCAGGGAGTTGTTTATTAATAGGGGTATTTATAATTTACATATATGTACATATGTATGTATATGTTTAAAATTTTCATAAGCCGAGACATTTCTTCTAAAAAACTTAAAGTTTTCTAGCAATTTACTACCAAAAAAACAAAATTTTGCCTCTTTAACCTATCAAAATCAAAAGCCATATATGGTCTCAATTTAAATTACTTGTTAGGAAATACTTAACACTGATTGAAACTCTACACCAACATTCTGCTATCATTAATGTAAGTTGAACTGAATTCAATAAAAAATTGCGTACCTACCTATTGACAAGGTCTTTACCTCACTTATATCAAACGATGTATATTAGGGTGGAGCGACAAATTTTTTTTGTCCGATTTAGCTATTCGAATAGCACTAAAAAGTTGCGTAGTTACGTAAGCTACCCGTAAAAAATAAAAAAAAAATAAAAATTGTTTTTCCTAGCCCTCTACCACAGGTCAAAGTTTTGCAAAATTGGAAAAAAGAGTCAACCCCTTTGTTGGATAGAACTAGCGATCAGGATTTGGAAGAATTTCTAAAAAAAAATCTCTTATTGGCATGTCATATTCGGACTTCCTTTGTCACACTCAAGCTGTTGAGCGCTGTGTGAAGATGGTGACCGAAGCTTCAATAACAGTAGCTGGTGAAAAGGCCAGAGACGGGCTAATAAAAAATTAGATCTATTCTCGAAATATATTGCCATTTTTCCACACAAAAAAAAATTACAACTTGAAAAATAAAAAGTTTAATTGGGATAGTTTCTGAATGGCGTATTTTGAATTTTTAAGTTTTTATTTTCAAGCTTGTGTTAATTTATTTGTCTAAATAAAGTTAATATATTATAATTTGTGTTTTCTTTTTTCATGAATACACATATAATTAATTTCGAAATTGTGAAATAATTTTAAAGTTTCCGAAAAAAAAAATTTTTGTTCCAAAAAGACGAAACTTTGCGCTAAGGTAGAGGGCTACCCAAGTAACATTTTTAGTTCTTTAAAGGCTTTAGCAACGCTTCTAGAGCTAATCTTAAAGCTCCTTTTTTTAATAATGAGCTCTAGAAACACATTTAGAACTTAAGTCGAGCTCATTTGCAGCTATTTCTTTGAGTTTGAGAGCACTTTTTTTCTCTTAAGAAGCACGTTATTAGTGGCAAGTGACTCTGAAGGTCTATGTCATACACCTTTAAAGAGCATCTTTTGAAAGATGTTTGTTCGTATTGGTTTGAGTAATAAATATAATACCAAACATAAACGCAGGCACGCTTTAATACTTATATAGAATAAGTGAATCGTTTGATAGTATAAATAATGTATAATTTTCTAAGATATGCCAATTATAATTTCCTACCAAAATAAATAATAAAGGAATTTAATATTTTTCGGTGAAATGTTAGGTTAATTTAAGTGCGAATTAAATTTTTTCTCAAACGTTATGCGGGTACTTTGTTAAATTACAACGCGCCTTCGAAATTTTGTATTTTAAGCTGTCAAATAAAAATAAATAATAACTAAAAAAATTTTAAATTCTAAAAAGAAAAAAAATTTCAAATTCGAAATAAATTTATTTTGGTTAAAAATACAATTTAGTTTGATTTTGAGTGAGAGCGCGGGGATAGATATTTCTTTTTTTTAGTGAATAAAAGAAAATATTGCATTACTTTTTTTTCTCGCCGCCATGTTTTCATAAGGGAAGAAGGTTTCTTCAATACAGCTGTAAAATCATTTTGAGCTATATTTTTGATTGTTATAGAGCTGCAATATTGATTACTGTTGATATCTAGCTCTTATATCACTTAAAGATTTGCTTTCTGTACTTTTGGAGCTAGTGTTAACAAGATGGCATTTTTCTGGTTTCCATATTTTTTTAATGAAATAAAAAGGGTGTTTCAGAAATTGAAAGTTTCGGCAAGTGGATAATAAATAAAAAAGAATTATTTCTATGAACGAAGATTTTTATTTGAAGAATATTTTATTCCAAAAATGTATTTTAGGTCCTCGGTGTATTTTTATATGTACGTAATAAAATTTTCAAAGCGTATTTTTAGAAACGAAATTGTCATCAAATAAAGTTTTTATAACTCACCCGCCATTTGGAAAAAACAACCAAAATGACGAGAACGACACATCATGCAGAATGAAATTAATTAATTTATTTTAAACTGGTTTAATTTTTTCTTTTGAAATAATTATTTTCTTCGTATTCTAGTATGGAACACCCTATAACATGAGCGCTATAGAATTTTTTTTAGAGAGGTTTCATATACAGCTGTTATAGAAATTTTTTTAAACTTGAAAATGCGCATGCGCTTCACGCAGTATTTGTGTGCAAATATTAGTAATTCGGCTCTACAGCCGCTTTTTGTACAGCTCTGTAAATGCTAAATTTTTACATTTCAGAAGATAATGCGTTAGTATTTTGGGGATGTGTTGCTAGCAGCTGTATAACGTCTCTAAATTGTCTGATATTGACAGGTTGCACGATAGTAGACGTGTAAAGTTTGTTATGGAGCATATTTTTAAATCTTGATGCGTTATAAAGTTAATAGAGCTAAAAGTGTTCTCAAACTTCAATTATAGAACATAATTTTTAAATAAAATGAAAGGAGCTGTTAAATAATCTTTTACAGAGCAATAGCTTTCAATTTTGCTAGCTAAGAGCTGTAAAAGAACAGTTTTGCATCTAATAGCTCCAACGATGTTACTTGGGTAGAGACTTAATCCAAACTTTTTTTTTTAATGTCAAATTATTCTACTCATCGAAACGCAAAAAAAAAGGAGGTATTCGAAATTGATACAACAACTTTTATTTTTCTCCATACATCGACGCTCCACCCTAATGTATAAAGCTATTTTAAATCAAAATTCAGCTTTGACGGAATTTTTTTGTTCCTAATAATATTTGTATATGTAGCTACTTACTCGTAAATTCTTTTAAATTTTTTTATACATACAATTTTTTAAACTATCCATTTTGATAGAAAATCTTCGTTTTTTCATATTTTTAGACTTTACTACCGGAACGAAATCCTCAATTCATTTGTTTTGATTTAAATTGTTTCATTTAAAATAACCTCCATAAAAAAAACCCTTGATAGCTTACAGATTTGCTATTGCGAAAGGTTATCATCACATCGAGTTAAACGAACTCCATTACACTATCAGTAGAGCAGATAGGTATAGTTCTCGTTCAAAATACTCAAAAGATTTATTTCATAATTCATTTGAAAAATAATTATTATTTGTTTTATTTTTTCGTTGGTCAATGTTTTTCTTTTTTTATTTTATTTCATTTTGATGTGTGTTTTTTTTTCAATACCACTAATCGACGCGTTTATATAGTGTGACAACATAACTGAAGAAATGGGAATAAATCAAAAGAACTAAATAAAAAACTATGCAAGACTGTATCTCATGAACTTACTCTTGTGGTTAACTCGGATAACAATAATGGAGATGAATTTTAACGAAGAAATTATATAAAAGTCAGAAGTAGGTAATACAAAAATGTATTATTTTTTTTTTTGCAACGTTATTTGAATTATTAACAAGCCAGTATAATTAATGAAGTCCAGTAAAGATAATAAAAAATTATCGATAATTACAATAGACTAAAATCGATATTAGTCTTTTACATCGATACGTAATACAGCAACGATTAATTATAATACAGGGTGTCCCGAAATCACCGCCTCAGAAGAAAACCATGAGTTCCTGAGGTTATTTCAAATCGAAAAACTTAAAAGGTAATTTTATCGATTTCGCTTGGTTTTCGACTTATAACGGTTTCTATGATTTTTATTCTTTTGTCCTTTGACTGGCTCTAACTTTGCAAACTACAACCGATTTTAGAAATAGTTAGAAATCTAAACATCTTTTTTCTGTGTGGACAACGGTCTTCCCGCAATTTATTATCAAACACATTTTTTAAGCATTTTTAGGTTATTTTTTTGACTTCGGTATGATTTTTTTTTCACAAAAACACGTTATTAAGTATATATAGTTTTTAAGAAAGCCCAATATGTGTTCTAAAAAATCTCTAACATTTTTTTTACCTAAAAATACATTTAAAATTATTAAAAAAATAAAATTGTAGGTACTCCATAACGTGTTTTGTGAAAAAAATCATACCGTTTGACCTCGGTAAAAATGCTAAAAATGCTTAAAAAATTTGTTTGATAATAAATTGCGGGAAGTTGTATGATAGATACAAATTTCTAACTATTCTTGTTTGAACAAAAAAAAACTTCAAAAATCGGTTGTAGTTTGGCAAAGTTAGAGCCAGTCAAAGGACAAAAGAATAAAAATCATAGAAACCGTTATAAGTCGAAAACGAAATCATAAAAACCGTTATACATAAGTCGAAAACGAAGTGAAAACGAAAAAATTACCTCTTAAATTTTCGAATCGAAATGACTTCAGGAACTCATGGTTTTCTTCTGAGGCTGTGATTTCGGAATACTCTGTATACCTAGACGAATTTGTTTTTAACACAAAACATTCACTAATTACTATAGATCACCCCGCGGATTGAAGGCATACAAAATTGAATTGAATTAATTCCAATTTTGAAATCATCTTACCCCACTATAAGTCGTATGTTTGATTATATTTTTTATGAGCTATCACTGATAAGTAGTGAATAGTGATGGAAAATACGCTATTAAAAGTGCATCGATGATGGTCTGTTCTGGTATAATATTGAAACAAACATAGAGAACAACAAAATTTATAATGGATAATAAAAATCAGTTGGGCATCGATTTGTCCTCGATTAGTTGCGGATGTTAATATATGCTCGATAAGACATGTTCTTTTTCAAATAAATAGATAACATGATTCTCTTATAAGTCGTTACATTATATGTTTTCTGTTTTTTAATATGTAGTATTAAAACAATCACAATGTCTCATATAAATATTCATATATAGCCATGGGTGCATAAGATAAAGGAGCTATCAATTACATTGTTTTTTATATGAGAATAAGAAGTAAATGTATACAAAAAATTAACTTATCACAATGATTTATCTTTATATTCGAAAACAACACAGCAGTAGTCATTTGAAATCATTTTAAATAATACAGAAATACAAATTTTTACTACTTCATTATCATATTTCGGTTTTTTTTTTTTTTTATTTTCTTTTTCTTTTATATTTCATGTTCGAATTAGGCAAAATTATTATTGATTTTTTTGTTGTTGTAGTCTATATGAGTGACAGGCAACATAATATACAGCGTAGGCGAGTTTCATAAACGAATATTAATATTCAATCCTTGTAGTTTCCGTTTGTTTAAGATTGTTATCAAAAATTTTTGATTATGAAAAATCTTTCATTTATAGATAATGATGATGATGCCACTGAAAATTATAATTAGTATAAGCAAGTTTCATTATTTTTGTTGTTGTTGGAAATGCATAAATAATATTATATTTTCTTAATTAATTTAAGAGCTCGAGTTTTTTTTATGACTGACCATTATTAAATGCGGTTACCTACAACTTGATGTTAGACAGAGATTAAATAAAATTGGTAAATCTTATTTTTTTTTAAATAACATTAAAGTCAATAGTTACACGATATTTAAGTTGAAAGCCTTGGTATAGATACTTGAAGAAAATATGTTATTCATACATTTAGATATGTACATATGTCAAAGTTTTTGGTATTTTTTGAAGCAAATATGTGTGTATTGCTTATAAGAGTTGGAAATAAATATTTATTAGAATTATCTATATAGGCTACTAGATACACACATATCATGTTATTTCACCTTAAAACAATTGCGTTTCGAAAACGTCAAAAGGGAAGTCAACTTGATCGTCAAATGATCGACATTTTTTGAAGCATATGATATAGGTACGTTCTGTAACTCTCCTGTCACATCGATAAAATTGGTCGAGAAACTTTGAAAAATGGAACAAAACTCATACACATGATTTGTTTCATCGTCTCTCGAGTCTCGACTAGTTTTATATGAATTGGAGAGTTATAGAACGTATAGGCATAGAAAAAATGTTTAAATAATGTTGTCGTCAACTCGATATTTCACTGGATTTATACGCCACAAATGATGAAAATAATACTTTTGCATAAAAACTTCCTTTTGGATTGCTTTTAAAAACATTTTGAAACTGCATTTTTGACGCAAATGAAGTTTTCAAAAACACCGATCACATCAAATTTTTTGATGAAATTCTATAAAATATAACAAAACAAAAATCTGTTGCTTTATATTTTTTGAACTGAATTTGAGAACAAACAAATGGACGAGGTTCCAATTCGAATTTGTTACAAGTACCTACAGTGCTTTCTTAGTTATTAGAAGAAAGAAGAAATTAGAATTTTGGTTTCAACTCATCTAAGCCACTAAAAATTTTAAAAATCGTTGGATCGGTTTTTTTTTTAAAACAGGCGCAAGATTTTAGACAGCCAGATTGTTACGGTAAAATTTACCGCAACAATGATCAGCCTTCGATTCCCTTCTTAACTCTTTTTATTTTCGTTGTAGCTGCAAAATACTGGCAAGGTTGAGGGCAGCCATGGTACCATCAACCATTGGCTTACTTAGCTAGTGTTTTGCAAAAGCAACAAAGCAGGTGTTCCAGTGATATTGGTTACATACCGAGGGGAATAGTTGATTCCTTATATCAACGAGTTTACTTATCATGCAGACGGGTGTTCTCATGAAGATGTACCAGCGGATGAGCTGAGGAAATAATGAGTTAGTCGGACTCTTATTTTATGAACAACCAACGAAACACCAGCATCAATATTAACTTTTGTTTTGAACATGGCTTAAATGCCCACCCTAAAGTTATAACTTTAAATTTTACTTAAAGAACTTTGACCGTTTTAAAGGATGGAACGCTAAACGCTCTTCCCTTATCCCCCAAATCTGCACAAAGGTCCACCGAGTAGTAAATTTCGCGATAGGTACTTTGTTTTATGTATTTTCCTCCTTCCTTCGATTTCTCAAAAATAGTTTACAAATTTGGTCTTGGTTTACGCTCCTCTTTCGAATGACTTTCAAAAATAATTATGGGTAGAGTAGCTGGAAGAATGTCCAGAACAACATTTTCAACTTTTTATTGTTTATTTTGCTTTTCTCTTAAAATATTATAGGGGGTGTGATACGGCCTTGGATTCGTCAAGTTTTGGGACAGCACCAACAACTTGGGGAATCTAGTGATTGTGTGAGTGAGTGAGAGTTTCGTTGGGATTCAACCTCGGAGTGGTACCGTAACCGAATTCCACGAAAGCTTTTGCCTGAGAGTATGAATGTGTGTGTGAAAGTAGAGGTCGGAGGGATAATAAGCTGCGCATGACCAACCACTTCTTGGTTGACTAGCACAGCGAAAAGAATTGTTTCAAAAAAAAGTGATAAGAGATAGCAAAAAAAAAAAAAATAGAAATAAAAAGTTGAGAAAAGATTTTAAATAGTAAAGAATTGAAAAAGTCGAAATTCGTTTGAAAAATAAGTTTGAAGGGATTTCGGAAAGGAGTGAGAAAGTGAAAAGAATAGATATCTAGAGGAGATAATTTTCGCCAGAAAAGGGGCGAAGGAGATATTGAGAGAGGAAGGAAGCAGGAAAGGATTTCAAGAAAAAAAAAAGCTAAGTAGAGTGTTCATTTAAATAATTGTGTTTTAATCCGTTTTCTTAAACAAAAAAAAGTGTTAAAAAGAAATTCGGTTGGCCTTTGTTCTCGTTTCTTTATTCCCAAAACCGTGGGACTCGTGACCTACATAACGTAGTTTTGTTTTACCGTTTATTTCGGGACCGAGTCTTAGCGGTCAATCCTTATATGGTCTTTGTTCGAAATTTTACTTAAAGCCCTTAAACTGTTCTTTCAAACCTTTGTTCTTTGATCCATTCGCATTTAATTTTGTATCGTCTATTTTCGAAAAAATTCTGGGTTTTTATCCTGGTCTTGCCAAGGTTTCCCAGATTCATTTAAAACCATTATTCAATAAACATTTCAATTCCCCATTAGGGAAATTTAAAACTTGTTTTTTTTTTTTATTAGCTTGAAAAATATTTTCAGCATCTGGTTAAGGCAAACAACCATTAAAAAAAAAAGTTTCCTGGCGCCCACCCTACAACGTAAGTACGCCCCTGTACTTGCATAAATTCGTTTTATTATTTACCTACTTTTTATATCTCCACTTAATTATTTTTTTTTTATTCGAACCGTGTTAACTTTGCTTTTTTTGTTGCGTACCCACAAAAAAAGAAAAAAAAGAATCAACGAACCCACCCTAGCTGACTAGCCGGTTGGCTGCATCATATTTGCAGTTGTTACAATATTGTTTCTCTCGCTTCTTCGAATTTGACATTTCGTTAATCTGTCGATCTCATTCGCTTTAATCTTTCGCGAGTGCCGGTTGCACTTTTATTTTTTTTTTTCATAATTTATTCGTTTGACCATTTGTTTTAATAATTAATTGGATTCGAAATCCAAAGTCGCGGTTTTTCAGTAAATCGTCTTCATAAACAACATCCTAAATTCGCGAAATAATATTGTAACAAATTGGCGCCCAACGTGGGGCTTTATTGAAAAAAAAGCAGAGGAATAAGAATCCCTTTGAAAGTGTTCCTTGGTGATTTATTTAGGGAAGTGTTGTGCTTTAATTGTTTTATATTAATTTTGTTGTTGTGTGCAATTTACTTTTTGTTGTTTTTTATATTTCCTAGGTTTGTGGAAAAGTGCTAAAGAAGCGGCTGCACATACCCGTTACTGTTGAGGAAAAACAAATTTGTTAATTTCCAGGTGGGAAATTGAAAGTTGGAAATTTAAATTGGATATACCTACATACATACCTAATCATAGCTTTCATTATTTTGTTTTGGTGAGAAATCATATTGAAATCATTTATTTCCATTTATTTAGTGACATACCTATATATTTTGCTATTTTTATATACCTATATATACCTACATACATATTTTTCATATTCTTATTGTGGCTCATAACAGAGAATTTGTTTTTTTTGCTATTGCAATTTTCCCGTTTGTTTACATTTCTGTCTCGAGTTTCGAATAGGTAAACATAAAGGTCTTGTATTGGTTTTTTAATTATTTAAAAAAAATTTTTCGCGAATCGTTTTACGTTTAATTCTTTTTGTTTATTGATTTATTAATTATCGGTGATACTTTGATAATAATCCTTTCGTTGTTTTAGTTGAAAAAAAAATATTTTCAGATTTTTTTTTTTTACGATAGGTATCGTCCGTTGGTCGTTAATAATTTTTGTTATTACTTGTGGATATTTTGTTATTGCTTTTTCATTTTGAGTTGTAGGTAGGTACAGGGTTATTTTAACTTATAAGTGTTGTTTAACATAAAGTGTTCGGTTTGTTTAGTGTTCTGAAAAGTAAAACAAAGTCAAAATCGATTCGAGAATTGAACTTTTTTGATATATGTATTAGTAAAGTGACAAGTTATTGTGGAAAAATTTGGTCTGATATTTCAGTGAGGTTTTAGTTCCAATTTTGGTGTTAGTTTTTTCTTATTTCAAAGAAAGAAGGTTGCCAACTTTAGAGAAATAACTTTTTTTGTTTTAAAAATATTTTTGTTTTAAGATAGTGGAATTTTTTTCAAATAATTTCAAAATGAATATAGGAAGATTATCCCAAGATGAGTTAGCTTATGAGATGAGGGTAAGAGGTTTGAAGGTCGATACCGTAGAGGTTATGAGAAAAGCCCTACGATCGTCAAGATTACTGGTTAGACAGGATTCATTAGAGAATAGTAGAGTTTATCCATTTACGTTTGAGGAAGATCGTGATGCCGTTAAGGCAAAAATCGATGAAATTAAAACACTTCTTAAGGATCCACCGCAAAATCCAAAATCTTCAGAGTTTATTAAAATAAATACAAAGATCGAGTGGAGTATAGGAAGATTAGGTAGAACTCCATGCAAAGGAGAAGAACAAGAGGATGAGATTAGTTCTTTAAAGAATGAGGTTTTAATTTTGTTAGGTGATCTAACCGGCGAAAATGAAGATAGCGACATGGAAGAAGAGCCACCTAAGAAGACTCCTTCGAAAGTACAACATCAACTTAAAGTTTCGAACGAACCAATAACGCATGTTAGCCCATCGTCGCAACCAATGGGTTCTAATCAAGTAGTGCACACAGTAAGGCAAACTGTTGCACAATCTGAACAGAATTTTGATAGACCTAGAACTTTAGATGTTAGGATACCAGATCGAGGAATAGAGCGGATAGTACTCCAAGAAAGATGTTTTGAGCGGTTAGGTAAATGGGGAGTTAAGTTTACTGGTGAGGCTGATAGCTCATCAGTAAATTCTTTTCTAGAACGTGTTGAGGAGCTTCGTATTGCGAACAATGTTCCTGAAAGTCATCTTTTTAGGTCAGCAACAGAACTGTTGTCAGGTAGGGCACTTATGTGGTTCAGAACTGCAAGAGAGGACATAGGTAATTGGCAGGAATTTGTTAAAGAACTTAAGACGGAGTTCTTGCCCGCTAACTACGATGATCTTCTTTTAGAAGAAATCAATCGTCGAACGCAAGGTAAGGACGAGTCTTTTGGCAGTTATTTAAGCGTTATGAGGACTTTATTTAGGAGGTTATCAGAACCATTATCTGAGGGCAGAAAACTCACCATCCTGAAAAAGAACGTTGATCCATTTTTCCAAAAGCAAATTGCGTTTGCTAAGCCGAATTCGGTGAAGGAACTTGCTGTGCTTGGAAGAGAAATGGATACACTGAAAATAAATGTTGATTCATTTACACCCCCATCTAGAGGGAAGAATCTTTTAGAACCAGAATGTGGTTACCGTCCGTCTTCTACAGGACAGCCAAGAGTTGCGGTGGCTACCACAACTCAACCTCGTAGCGTTGTAAAATGTTTTAATTGTAATCGGGAAGGTCATTTCGCTAGTTCTTGTTCTGCTCCTAGGCGTTGTTACGGATGTGGTACATTAGGGGTTTCTCGCAACAATTGTCGACGTTGCTCGGGAAATGGGAACCGGACTCTTGGGTCAGCAGGACGAGAGGTCCGCAGGGTTTAGTTAGGTTGCCTGCTGGCGACCAGTTGGAAAATCAAGTTCAATTAGGCTTCACATTAGCGGCAAACGGTAGGGACACAAGGCCATATTTAGATGTCAACATTTATGGAGTTAAGTTTTTAGGGTTATTGGATTCAGGTGCTTCACGCACAATCATTGGAGGAGAAGGTTGTAGGATTTTGGAAGAGTTAGGGCTTAGAATAGAAAAATCAAAAATTGGGTCAGTAGCATTAGCGGATGGGGCAGGAGTAGGAGTTGCAGGATGTGTAACTCTCCCCATAGAAATTGAAGGAAAAGCAATCCTTTTGGAGTGTTTGGTGATTCCAACTCTCCCACACCGTTTGATCTTGGGTGCAGATTTTTGGGCGCTCTCGGGCATAGTCCCGGATTTGAGTTCAGGTGTGTGGAACTTTTCTGATCAGGAACGATTAGCAGCAGTTTCAGATGTAGGTACTATTAAGGAAATTGCTGACTTAGATGAAAACGAGAAGAAAAATTTAGAATCTGTTTTAGTAGAACTATTTAATAGAATGAGTGAGGGTTTAGGGTGTACGAACTTAGTAGAACATAAGATAAGAACGTCCGCAGAACCAATAAAACAGAGATATTATCCGGTTTCGCCAGCCATTCAACAGCATATAGATAAAGAACTTCAAGAAATGTTAGAGTCAGGAGTGATAGAAAAATCGAAAAGCCCGTGGGCGTCTCCGATTTTACTAGTAAAGAAAAAAGATGGAAAATACCGGTTCTGCGTTGACTACAGAAAGCTAAATGAGGTTACTGATAGGGATGCTTACCCGCTTCCGTTTATAACGGCAATTTTGGACAAACTTCGAAATGCGAAGTATTTGTCTTCTTTAGATATAAAATCCGCCTATTGGCAAATTCCAATGGAAGAAGAGTCGAAAAAGTACACAGCCTTCACCGTGCCCGGTAGAGGACTTTACCAATTTCGGAGGATGCCGTTTGGTTTACATAACTCACCGGCTACGTGGCAAAGGTTTATTGACGATGTTTTGGGTCCCGACCTGGAACCATACGTCTTTGTGTACCTTGACGATATCATCATCGTTACCGATTCTTTTGACAAACATTTAGAAATATTAAAAGAAGTTTTTAAGAGGTTGAGAGAAGCAGGTCTTAAAGTAGGTAGGGAAAAGTGTAATTTTTGTAGGCCTTCTTTGAAGTTCTTAGGATATGTAGTCGATAGAAATGGACTTCACGTCGATCCGGAAAAAGTTCAAAGTATGTTGGAAATTCCGGCCCCTAAAAACGTCAAAGAAGTTAGAAGTTTCGTAGGCACGATTTCGTGGTACAGAAGATTTGTTCCGAATTTCGCGATATTAGTTAGGCCCCTTACTGATCTGTTAAAGAAAAGTAAGAAGTTTTTATGGACCCAAGAATGTGAGGAAAGTTTCAGGAAAGCCAAAGAATGCTTGGTTACGGCACCGATTTTGACATGTCCAGATTTTTCTCGACCGTTTGTTGTACAAACAGACGCGTCGGATTATGGAATTGGGGCCGTACTATCACAAAATTTTGAAGAGGGTGAAAAAGCAGTATGCTATATTAGTAGGTCATTAAATAGGAGTGAACGAAATTATTCTACAACTGAGAAGGAATGCTTGGCCGTGCTATGGGCGGTTGAAAAGTTGCGTCCCTACGTTGAAGGCGTTCGATTTACGGTCGTGACTGATCACTACTCTTTGGTATGGCTAAGCAATCTGAAAGATCCGCAGGGAAGATTGGCTAGATGGGCCATTAGACTTCAACAATTTGACTTTAAGATCATCCATAGGAAGGGTAAAGAACATGTAGTTCCTGACATGTTATCGCGGGGAGTTCCGGTGGTGGCTGGAATTTCGGAAGCGGAAACGGACCCTTGGGTGATCAAGATGATGTCATATGTAGATAAGAACCCGTTAGCATACCCATCATGGAGAGTACAGGATGGGCGACTCTTCAAATACGTTAAAAATAGTCATGTAATAGTTCATGAAGATAGAGCAGAATGGAAATTAGTTGTAGGAAAACAAGATAGGTTAGGAATTTTAGGTGAATGCCATGATAGTCCAATAGCTGGACACATGGGTGTTCGAAAAACATTCGCTAGGGTAGCTGAAAAGTATTATTGGCCGAAAATGAGGGGGGATATTACTAAATATGTTAGGAATTGCAAAACATGCCAACAAGTGAAGCCTGTGAACGATAAACCAGCTGGTCTAATGACGGAAAGGGTAGGAACTTCGAAGCCATGGGAGATGATTTGTGTAGACTTGGTTGGTCCGCTCCCAAAATCTTCGAAAGGTTTTATGTATATTTTGACTGTCGTTGATTATTTTACTAAGTTCCCTCTTTTATTTGCGTTACGATCTGCCACTGCTAAGGCAGTTTCTAAAGAATTGGAAGACAACGTGTTTCTTCTGTTTGGTGTTCCGAAGTGGATCGTGTGTGACAACGGTCCCCAGTTCCGCAGTAGGGAACTGAAAGCGCTTTGCGAAGCGTACGCGTCACGAATTAGGTTTACAGCGCACTACCACCCGCAAGCGAATCCCGCGGAGCGCATCAATCAAATAATCAAAACTACTCTTCGAGCTTACGTTTCTGAAAATCACCGAAGTTGGGATTCGCAACTGGCAAAGGTAGCCTGTGCGATCCGAACTTCACAACATGAGGTTTTAGGGATATCACCGTACTTTGCGAACTTCGGTAGAAACATGGCAACCAGTGGCCGTGATTTAAGTTATAGAGGTAGTGATAGTGATAGGGACCAACAGCCAACAGATGTAGGTGTTCAATTTAAGAAGCTACAGGAAGACATAGCTAAGAAAATAGGCGCGGCAACCAAGAAGTCAGCTCAAACTTATAACCTTCGCAGGCGAGATATACAATATCAACCTGGCGATGTGGTATGGCGTAGGAACTTTGTCCTATCAAGCGCCGCAGACTATTATGCCGCGAAACTAGCACCGAAATTTGTTGGTCCTTTTCGGATTAAAAAGCGTTTGTCACCTTGGACATACCAACTTATTGATGAAAGCGGTAAAGATCGCGGAACGTGGAATGTAAAAGATCTTAAGCCATATTGTAATGAGGCTTAAAGTTGTTTTTTTTCAAGACCCTAACTTTTTTCAATATGTTTTTTTTCTCGATTCGGTACTCGTTTAGTTAAAATTAACATCATTTTGAATTTGATGGAAAAAGTCCTTTGTTGTGTTGTGATCCTTTAACCTAGCAAAGCCTTAGGAAATGGTTTACGTTTCTATGAAAAGTAAACACATTTCCTGGGAGGAAAGGGTGGGATTTGTTACGGTAAAATTTACCGCAACAATGATCAGCCTTCGATTCCCTTCTTAACTCTTTTTATTTTCGTTGTAGCTGCAAAATACTGGCAAGGTTGAGGGCAGCCATGGTACCATCAACCATTGGCTTACTTAGCTAGTGTTTTGCAAAAGCAACAAAGCAGGTGTTCCAGTGATATTGGTTACATACCGAGGGGAATAGTTGATTCCTTATATCAACGAGTTTACTTATCATGCAGACGGGTGTTCTCATGAAGATGTACCAGCGGATGAGCTGAGGAAATAATGAGTTAGTCGGACTCTTATTTTATGAACAACCAACGAAACACCAGCATCAATATTAACTTTTGTTTTGAACATGGCTTAAATGCCCACCCTAAAGTTATAACTTTAAATTTTACTTAAAGAACTTTGACCGTTTTAAAGGATGGAACGCTAAACGCTCTTCCCTTATCCCCCAAATCTGCACAAAGGTCCACCGAGTAGTAAATTTCGCGATAGGTACTTTGTTTTATGTATTTTCCTCCTTCCTTCGATTTCTCAAAAATAGTTTACAAATTTGGTCTTGGTTTACGCTCCTCTTTCGAATGACTTTCAAAAATAATTATGGGTAGAGTAGCTGGAAGAATGTCCAGAACAACATTTTCAACTTTTTATTGTTTATTTTGCTTTTCTCTTAAAATATTATAGGGGGTGTGATACGGCCTTGGATTCGTCAAGTTTTGGGACAGCACCAACAACTTGGGGAATCTAGTGATTGTGTGAGTGAGTGAGAGTTTCGTTGGGATTCAACCTCGGAGTGGTACCGTAACCGAATTCCACGAAAGCTTTTGCCTGAGAGTATGAATGTGTGTGTGAAAGTAGAGGTCGGAGGGATAATAAGCTGCGCATGACCAACCACTTCTTGGTTGACTAGCACAGCGAAAAGAATTGTTTCAAAAAAAAGTGATAAGAGATAGCAAAAAAAAAAAAAATAGAAATAAAAAGTTGAGAAAAGATTTTAAATAGTAAAGAATTGAAAAAGTCGAAATTCGTTTGAAAAATAAGTTTGAAGGGATTTCGGAAAGGAGTGAGAAAGTGAAAAGAATAGATATCTAGAGGAGATAATTTTCGCCAGAAAAGGGGCGAAGGAGATATTGAGAGAGGAAGGAAGCAGGAAAGGATTTCAAGAAAAAAAAAAGCTAAGTAGAGTGTTCATTTAAATAATTGTGTTTTAATCCGTTTTCTTAAACAAAAAAAAGTGTTAAAAAGAAATTCGGTTGGCCTTTGTTCTCGTTTCTTTATTCCCAAAACCGTGGGACTCGTGACCTACATAACGTAGTTTTGTTTTACTGTTTATTTCGGGACCGAGTCTTAGCGGTCAATCCTTATATGGTCTTTGTTCGAAATTTTACTTAAAGCCCTTAAACTGTTCTTTCAAACCTTTGTTCTTTGATCCATTCGCATTTAATTTTGTATCGTCTATTTTCGAAAAAATTCTGGGTTTTTATCCTGGTCTTGCCAAGGTTTCCCAGATTCATTTAAAACCATTATTCAATAAACATTTCAATTCCCCATTAGGGAAATTTAAAACTTGTTTTTTTTTTTTATTAGCTTGAAAAATATTTTCAGCATCTGGTTAAGGCAAACAACCATTAAAAAAAAAAGTTTCCTGGCGCCCACCCTACAACGTAAGTACGCCCCTGTACTTGCATAAATTCGTTTTATTATTTACCTACTTTTTATATCTCCACTTAATTATTTTTTTTTTATTCGAACCGTGTTAACTTTGCTTTTTTTGTTGCGTACCCACAAAAAAAGAAAAAAAAGAATCAACGAACCCACCCTAGCTGACTAGCCGGTTGGCTGCATCATATTTGCAGTTGTTACAATATTGTTTCTCTCGCTTCTTCGAATTTGACATTTCGTTAATCTGTCGATCTCATTCGCTTTAATCTTTCGCGAGTGCCGGTTGCACTTTTATTTTTTTTTTTCATAATTTATTCGTTTGACCATTTGTTTTAATAATTAATTGGATTCGAAATCCAAAGTCGCGGTTTTTCAGTAAATCGTCTTCATAAACAACATCCTAAATTCGCGAAATAATATTGTAACAAGATGTTTAAGTATTACCATGATACTACTTAAAAAGGCATTCGATGATTTTAATTTTAATAAAATATTAAGAAAATAGTATGATACCAATAGGGGCGGACTGGGCTACCGGGCAACCTGGGGCCGAATTACGGCATCAGTGACTGAACGACACATGAGGGAAATTTCATACAAAATATCGATGATATTCGATGTATGAAATTTCCCTCACGTGTCGCTCAGTCACTGATGCCGTAATTCGGCCCCTGGATTTTGCACGGTAAGCCCCTGGGCGAGAAAAATATGCACAAAAGCTCCTGGGGCCGAATTACGGCATCAGTGACTGAACGACACGTGAGGGAAATTTCATACAAAATATCGATAATATTCGATATTTCGTATGAAATTTCCCTCACGTGTCGTTCAGTCACTGATGCCGTAATTCGGCCCCTGATGTACTTTCTGTACTTTTAAAAGAAAATTTTTTCATAAAATTGGAAATTGGCGTTAGTTCATTAATGTTGTTACAATATTTTTCAAACACATATATACACTCAGCTCCAATTGACAGGTAAGAATTGTGTGGATTATGATTTATGTTTTGTTTAAAGACTTTCAATTGTTTTTAATAATTGGTAGGCACTTGTACTACTACTTCTGTAAACCTTATCGTCGTTTTCATAGATAATCTTTTTCATTACTTCTACTTATTTTATTATTTTGTGGCCCTTTTTCTTGAAGTCACGGGAGGCCATTTGACTCCCAGTCCATCCCTGGATACCAACCCGTTTAAAATTTGGAAAATCCTTTTTTCAAACTAACGTCATTCTTAAAATTGTTTAACATCGTACTTAATGGTCTAAAAATGTTGGCAATCGTTTTTAGTAGGTTAATACTTAATATTATAAATTAATGTTTAAGAAAAATACATTTGTAGGTACGCGAATTTTTATGAATTATTTATAAGTAGTGCATTTAAAAATTCTATTTCTAAAAAAAATCATTCACAGGTTTCAAATTTCATAAAATTATCTTGAATTTTTTTTTTCCAACAAAATATTTTTTTTTTAATTTTTAAAAGTTGTATTATTTAAACTTAATAAACTATTTAATTTGAACCATTTTAGCAGACATTCAAAATTCAAAAATACTGTTTTATACGAGAAAATATTCTACTGTTAATAACGGTTAAATGAAAAATGTATTCCTGCTAAATGTTAGATCGTATATGCACTAAAATATTAGTACACACAAAAAATTTCATTAAAATCGTATTCGGAGTCGTTTTCGAGAAAAAATAAGATTTATTGGTTTTTAAACAGATCGGAACAGTACCTACCGTTAATTTTGGCTATTAGAATAATTTTGTTTGAAGTCAGTTTGTAGATAATGTTTAAAATTCACTTTTTGAAAAAAAATTCAAAATATTTAGTTTAAAAAAAAATTCACTTTTTTAAAAAAATCAAAACAAATATTTGTTTTTTTAACTTTTTAAAATATTTTCCATATACAAAATATGAACAACTTGACCGCATGAACTTCCTCCTGTGATAAAAAACTTCAATATACCTAACTATGTATACATTTTACGAACAAAGTTAAAAAAAATAATAAAAGAATTCAAAAATGGATTTTTTGTTTGGATTTGTTTTATTAAAAAAAAAATAATTAAAATTTTTTTAAATGCAATATTAGTTCTACTGCATAGAAGAACTTGATATAGCAATTTTAAAACAAAATCGGCCTAGCCATTGAAAAGCTATATAGGTATCTGAATAAATTAATATCAGGCAATTTTATCAAAAAAAAACGACAAAGTCCTATTTTTCTTCATGGTAATTTCTTATAAGAAATTTGAAACGCAGTTTTCTAACAATTATGTACTTTGGTTATTACAGTACCTACGAAGTTTCATCAAAGTCGTTATAGCCGTTTTCGAGAAAATTTGAAAAAAATAAAATCGTTGTATATGGCAGTTACCCGTTGTAGATGAGCTAAAACAAAAAAAATAGAACTTCCCCTCAAAAGAATCACAACAAAATGATGTGTGCAAAATTTAAAGCAAATCTGTTCACCCATTTAGCCTTTAGGCTCTAACTCAAACTAAAGTAGAGTCATGAACACACGTACCTACTCACAAACGCACAGCATAGGCCGACGGACGATATGACGAAACCCACTTTTTCGGACCTTACCGCATCATCGTAGTGTTAATTTTAATAAGATCCTGGATATATTTTTGTTTAACACGAAACCAATAGGTATGTACTAGCTAGGTACTTTCCCTGTAGAAGAAGTAGGTTTAGATATAGTTATTAATTATTATCAAAAGCTGCAGTTTGTTTTTGGACCACCAAGCTTACATAATTTTAAAAATAGAACAACGACCCATGCAGGATTAAATCTCCAACCCTTTAATAATTCATTTGAAGAAAAAAAAGTTCAAATAAATTAACAAAACAATAAGAAAGAAGACAACAAACAGAAAATGAACCATGAGTGAAATGTTTTCAAATAAGAAAAATGAACATTTCGAGTGGAAACTCTATAATAAGAAATAACCATTCATTTTCAATTATGCTCAACTCATATTCATTGATTTTTTCATACTCGTCTCAAACTCGAATTTCCTCTCAAAACTAACTGAAATCACTTCAAACTCAAGAGAATTATTTTTACTCAAACAAAAAATACTGGTTTTCATTTGACTTCCATTTCCATATTCCAATGGATTTTTTGAGTTTGTTTTGATTATTATTATTATTATTGCTACTTTACTCGAAAGACACTCTCAAACCTGTTCTGAAATTTTTTTTTGTTTTTTTTGTTGTATCTTTTACTATTTACAACAAGATTATAATGGAAATCAGAAAGAGAGAATGGATAATGGATTTTAATAAAGATTTACTTTAAAACGTGTTGTGTCTATCTTTTATGTGATGATGGTGATAGACGTCATTTGATATTATGTTTCTTTTGAAATTGTTTTTTTTTTTTTCTTTTTTTTTGTTCCTATTAACTTTTTAAGTGGAAAACTTGCTTATGGGAATATGGATTATGTTAATATGTTTAAATATAAGAATTTAAATTATCTTATCGAGAAGTCAATGATATAGGTATTCAATTAAGTATTATTTTTCTTATAATATTTTAACAAAATAAAAATTTAAATATTTGTTAAGTATGTATTAATTTTTTTTTTAAGTGTAATATATTTTTTTTTAAATTGATTTAAAAAATAAAAATGGATATAAATAGTAATAATAAATTTCACACTATGACTAAACATATAGATAACCTACCTACCCAGTACCCATAGTGAAAAGCTTCTTGAATGGGTGAGGTTTAAGGTATCTTCAGAAATTTATGGTAATGGAAGGCAGTGGGAAATGGTTTTTTGTTTTTTTTTTGTTGTACTTAAATCTTTTAACTTATGGGTAAGAAGAGTTTTATCCCAGGAAAATAAGATTGGTGGCGATTTCATAATTAAAATTTTGTTGAGAAAACTTTTCTCCGGTAAGATACCCAACCTGTAGGTATATTTATAGATATTACTACCATTCTATGGTAACGAGTTTTGTATAGATCTTATACCTACTTATCCCTTTTGTAGCTATCCCACAAACACAATAAAATTGAGCGAATGAAGAAAGTATCAACAGAAATGGTTCTTATTCATCTCTTAGTTTAAAATTTTAAATAGCAGTTTTTGTTAAAAATGATTTTTTTATATTTTAATTTAACTAAAAAACATATCGAATTAATATTAAAATATTTTAATAAATAAATTTGTTGCCGCAATACTGCTCGTGTGTATGGGGCAAGTGACTTTATAACTCTAAAACATTCCTGTGAGCATAATATTGACAGAAATCGATTAATGGAATGGAAAGTTAATATTCTAAACCAAAAAAATGCTAAGCTACAAATTCTGATAAAATTGTATCTTATCATAATTGTTTTAAAAGTTGAGAAATGACACAGTTTCGACGATGCTATACTGTCAAACTTAAGAGTTTATTCATCGAAATCAAAAATTATTATTTTTTTTTGCATAAATGATAAAACTGATGCTTAAAAAATTCTGATATAATTTTGAAAATATTAAACTTACTTCCAAAAAATGTTGATCGAGTTTCTCAGTATTAAAAGCACTATGAAACTTAAAGCTAAAGGAAAAAAAAATGGTCATATTGTTAAGGCAAAAACACAACGAGGGAAATCTGACGCCTGTCAAACGAATCCAAACCTTGGTGCAAAATTTTAAACAACTTGATGTTAAAGAATTAGCATAACACCTACCTACACTTAATAATTTTTAAAATTTAAAGTTTTATATTAAATTTGTTCAGCTTTAACTATTTCTTAACTTAAATTATTGTCTTATAATAAAATCCACTTGAACACGCCAAAAACAGTAATACAAATGCAAAAAAAAATAAGCAAATGTATACCATTTCCATATTTGTAAATTTCAAAAATATGACATTTGGGCTTAATACTGGAATAATACTAAAAAAATAAAATACATATTTGTTGATTTTAACTTTAATAAAATGTTAAAAAGATATTAGGTACCATGGTTGCAAAGGCTTAAGCTCTTTTTAAGCTCGAGCACTCGTTCAATTCACAAGTCAGTAATGGACTCATGAATTGAAAAAAATTTTATTCATAACCTAGTTGGGATTTGTGAATTGAAAATAAATCAATTCATAAGGAAGTTGGGACTTGTGACTTGAAAAAAATTCAATTCATAAGCTAGTTGGGATTTGTGACTTGAAAAAAATTCAATTCATAAGCTAGTTGGGATTTGTGAATTGAAAATAATTTAATTCGTAAGCTAGTCGGTGATTTATGATTTAAAAAAAATTAATTCATTAGCTAATGGTTGATTATGAGTAGGAAAATTTTCAATTCATAAGCTAGCTTGGGAGAATTTTCATTTCATAAGCTAGCTTATGAATTGAAAATTTTCCTTCTTATAATCATGCACTCATTAGCTTATGAATTGAATTTTTTTCAATTCACAAATCCCAAATAGCTTATGAATTAAATTTTTTCAATTCACAAATCCCCAAAACTTCTGAAGTGAATATTTTCCAATTCAAAAATATAAAACAGCTTATGGCTTAGAGTTTTTATATAATATAACCATTTTTATATTTAAAACACAAAAGTATAAAAATATATTGAAAAAGTCATTCAAGGGCGAAAAGTCAGCTTGTATTTATGTCATTCTAATCATTATTGTCTCATTATTTTGTTAAACTGATTTGTACCACCTAATTAATGTCATTTGCTATATATTATCAAAATAACCCTTTAACAATATAAATAGGTATAATATTTATTTTTTTCTGATGTTGACATAAATAAATCAGCACATTGACAAGCACATTATAATAAATTCTGTTCATAAAATGTACCTAACTCAAATTCTTCCGAATTTTATGCCTATCTTGCTACATATAAGGCTATCCCATTTTATCTAAAAATATCCTCCGTTTATTTTTCCTAAATAGCTCTTTTTAAAGATATACCTACCTAAAATAGGAGATGTTAAGAGTGTGAATGAATAGTTTTGTTAGTTTTTATATTTTTGATTCTTCAATCAGAAGCTTGTAAATTTATGGACTTTTGAAGTTCATATGGCACGTGCCGTATTCATAAAAATATATCTTACAAAGAAAATGTCTTTGGACAAAAAAAAAAAAATATCATTCATTCAGGAAGTGGGAAAGTAATAAGATTAAAAATAGATACGCATGTAATTCGTGAGTTTTATTCGATGTTTAATACTCTAGAGATTTTGTTTAATTTTATAGTTTCCTTAGAGAGAAAGTTAAATCCTTTTCAAGGTGTATAAATAAGGAATAAGAATTCAACTCAAAGTCTCACATTAAAAATATCTAAGGAGTTTTTATCTATTGCTTAGCAACTGCAGGTAGAAAGTAGATTTAAGTATTTTAGTTTAAGTTTCAAATCAACTATCTTAAACTATAACCTACCAATATACCTTTAACTTAGTAAAATTAAGATAAACTAAACTCAACACCAAACATAGTTTATCCAAGAGTGCGTAAACACTAAACACCTAATGAACTCATTGGGAGTGAGTGAAAATAAAAATACATCAGCATTCTGCTCTGTTGCATGAAAAGCACATTCGATTAAGTCTTGCTTTTTTTAATATTTCCTCGCTCACTATTAATAGATCAATACCTATTTAAAATAGACTTAGAGGGTGAGATTAGATGGTATAAGTAGATGAAGATTTGTAAAATTTATGAATATTGCGTAAGGCATTAATAAATGTTAAGTGTTTTTATTCGTAAATTCACTCATATACCGACATCTATAACTCGTCCAGGTATTTCTCTAAATATTTTGTTTACATTCAAATCCATATAATATTTTACTCTTTACTATTTCGATAGTCTAAACTCTAAAGTAAGAAAATACCAACTCATTTTATTACTTTAGAGTTAAGACCATCGAATTAATGAAGAGTATAAAATACCTATACCTATAAATAAAAAAAATTATCAGATTTCTTCTTATAAACAAAAAATGAGTGGAGCAAAATTTTTATTGTTTTTACTTTGTAGATAGGTACTAGGTAGCTATAAAATTGAAAAACCAGTTTAATCGATTTTTTTTTATTAAAAGAGACCACAAAAACATATGCGATTTGCCCATCACTCAAAATTCAGTCAAACAGGTTAATATGTAAAGAGAAAAATTCAAAAGTCTCTTTTTCTTTAGTTTGAGTGATATTTTATTGTAGTAGATTTTTCACTCATTCAATTGCAAAGAAGTTAAATGTTAATAATTCAAACAACAAGTTTTAGTATGAAATGTTTTTTTTTTTCATACTCATACATGATTGATTATACACGTATCTCAAACAAAATGAAAAAAACAACCCTTTGTTGCAGATACGTCACTTGACGCGTCGTCGTGTATACGCGTGTCGGTTCGGGGGGATTTTCCAATGAAATCAATTCCGAACCTAAGTGAATAGCGGTTATTCAGTGCACTCGTCTATCTATGTGGAGCAGAGGAGATTCAGAAAAGATGACATTATCTTCCGAAAAAGATTCATTCCGCTTAAATGGATTCCAAAAAGCTATATAGGTATCTACTGTAGGGAGAGAGGTCAAAATGTTTAAGAATTATGATATATTATTTTTAGCATTACAAGGGCCAGTTTGTTCACAGCTGATCATCTTTAACAAATGATTATTGTATTGTAACTGGTAAATCATCGAATGTGCATAGCAGTGATGGAAATCGACTTTTTTCGATTGTACTGAACGCTGAAACAAAATAGTACTGAAAAAGAACAAATAGTACTGGGCTCTTTTAAATGGATAAAAACTCACAAACACACAAATTCAAAAACGAATTGATTTATTAAGAAGAACAAAAAAAAATTCATTTGTTATAAATATTAAGGTAACATAGTAAAGGAACTTCATTATTATAGCTAAACAAATAACGGACGGATCCCGTATCACAGTAAGGAGCCAGTTGTAGGTTTCATTGAATCTCATCATTGAATATTTAAATTTTTAGTTTTGAGGTTTTTAAAATCCTAAATCATTATTAAACTGTCAGGTTTATTTTCCCATTGAAATAATCACTGATTTAGCTTCCTAAACATCTGAAAATTGAAAATAGAATTTTCAATGATATTACGTATAACTGGTGCCTTAGATAAGAAAATAATAGTAAGTTAGGTAATTAACTTTTATTTTTACTCTAAAAGTTCTTCTTTTTGAAGAGCATTGTTTGTCACGTTTTTATTCACAAGATCTTTATTAATTACAAAACTGTGACAACATTCCTTTTTTTTGCTTTCTATCAGCATTCATTTTTCAAAAACCAAATTTTTGCCCAAAATTCCGATACAGATACATTTCTCAGTTTCTTAATATATTCGCAGTCAGCTGGAGCTCTATATTAGTTGCTTATAGCTTCAATATTTTTGTGTTTATTAGGAAAAAACTTTAAAACAAATTGAACGATGGAGTTAACTACTACTGCGCTTTGTGAGAAATTTAGAAGTGCGTTAAAGAAAACGTCATCGAAATCCAATCTTCTTCTAATATCTTAGCAGAAATGTTATGTAAAACATTTTAGCATGATTTTTGAAGCCCTGTATAACTTTTTCACTGAACTTTTTAAAAGTGTATAAGATTTCACATTCGGTGACGCAATATATCTCCATAACTGGTAGGTGATTTTGCAACAGCCAATAAAGGCTTTTCATCAAGAGATTCCCTTACCATAAAATTTCTATACATAATTTTTTAAAAATTAATTTCATTTTTGGAAGCAAAATAATAACGTAGATGAAGATAATTAGAAAACTACTTCTGTTTAAGTGGATCGATTGAATATATGATGAGCCCAACTGTCGTACCTGGGCGAAACGGAACTTTTGGAGTTGAGGTCACTTGAACTTAAAAATTGGAAGCTAAATATGTACTCTTACATATTCAGTTCAGTATTTAAAAGCAAATGAGCGCCTTCAGCCCAAGTGGGGATGGTTTTGATATTGGGTAATTGGGCTTTGAGTATTTTCGCATCGCACATAGATTTTTTAATGAAGATAAGAGAAAATTATCAATTTTGTACAAACAATTCAAAATTGTACTGAAAATGGCAAAGATGTACTTACGTACTGAGAAAATCAAATTGTACTGAATTCAGTACAATAGTAAGGCTTTTTCCATCAGTGGTGCATAGTAATCAAATTTTTTTTTATGAAATCCATAATATAAATTGTTAATCATGGAAATCGCTAATCAGCCGATGTTGGTTGATTAGCGCCATTTAGTTAGAAGGTTTGAAAGTCATCGTTCAGATTTAACCCACTGTGAACAAACTGGCCCTAAGAATGAAAATTTTACTATGTCAAATAATAATAACTTACTTAATTAGAACAATAGATATTTTGAAAGGGGTTTTTGTGGGCACGAGTACGATAACTATGGCGCCAAGAATTGATCACGGTTTTTTGTAGAGGGGTCAAAAACAAACATTTTTTATTATGTTAAATGAAATGAAATGAAATGAAAATGACTTAAATTACTTTTTCTGACTTTTAAAACCGGTAAAGAACTTTATTGAAAGTGTTGCCGTTGTTTTTTAATATTTTTTTTTCATTCTAAGTCATTTTTTTTCTCAAACTGCCCCTACCTTCTAAACGGGGTGAGACAGACCCCCCTCCCATAATAAAAAATCCTTGATTTTGGCCCTACATACCTACCTCACTATTTATGCGCCGTAATGCACTGTATTTATGTAAGCAAGCAAAAAAAATCAAAAATCTCATAAAAAAGTAGTTTTAGTAATTCTCAATTTTCTGAAGAACTAGATGACATAAAACCATTTTGTTTTTTGTGTTCGACTCAGAATTGCTATGTACACTGATTTCAAAAAGCTGATTTCAAAAAGAACTTCACTTCACAATTTTGAAAAAAAGTGGTCTAAACTTTTTTTTTCATTATTTTTATCAAAATTTTGAGTTTGCATGCGAATTTTTCAAAAACTATTTAAAAAACTATTATATTTAAATTTAAATTTAGTGTTACAGAAAAGTTTTTTGGCTTTCAAAACCAGTATAGTACTTTATTGTTAGTGTTGCCGTTGTTTTTTAATAATTTTTTTTCAATTTAAGTTATTTTTTTTAAATTGACCCTACCTCCTAAACGGGGCGAGATAGATCCCCCCTCTTATAATAAAAATGCTTGTTTTTGACCCCTCTACAAGGAACCGTTATCAAATCTTGGCGCTATAGTTATCGTATTCTCCCCTTTTTGTATGATAAGACACTCGCATGTAAGCCTGCAATGTTTTCGCATCATCGTAGGTATTAATATTGAAAGTTTGAATTTAACAACAATCACTTGGGGATGAGGTATCACCAAGTTTATAAGCTGAAGTAATAACTATTTCACAACTGCCAGGGCCCAGGCCGATCATTGGACTTATTTGAGTGGTGCTTATTAGTCTATTTTATTCAATTTTATTTTGAAAAAATTGTTAAAGTGTACTCAACGTATTAGAAGATAAATTTTCCAATAATATTCATACAAACCTATTGCATCTTAATTCAACATATTTTGTTTTGAATGTGAACAATGTCATTTTTTCGTTATCTATACATTGAAACGCAAAAATACCCCCAAGCTTAAGCAGAAGAAATAGGTCGATTCGATTTTTGTTCTTGTTTCGATACAACCTATGCCCTAGCCGTCTAGTCTGTTTTATGCAAAATACTTACCCTGTATAGACTATTTTTTACAATTTTAATTACAAAACAAAATGTAACTACTGACAATACGTCTTCTTCCAAAAAAAAATTAATTCTGATGTTCGACTGTCTCAAGAACGGTATAAGCTGATGTTTCTAAAAAGTTTGAAGTTGGACATACCTACTAAATTTTTATGTTTAGAATCAAACAAAATTTAAGCTTATCATGTTTTTGAAAAAAACTGTTTGTTGATTTACTTAATGCACTAAACAGCTTTTGAAAGCTATATCCAAAAGTAAACAATAAATATTTAGAGGTAAAATTAACAGCACCTACCTAATAGGTTGTCATACAAAATATGTTAAAATCGGCTCGAACCATTTTAATGAAATTTTGTATGTTTGTTACTATAGAAGCGGCCAACTTTTTCATAGGAAATAATTGTATCAAAAACTTTTCTATATTATATTCGACTTCCTTGACGGATTTTTTCCAGACAGTTTAGATAAAATTTAAAATAAAAAATAAAATTTTTTTGGGATTTAAAATAAAATTCGACTTATACTTACTGCAAAAGCAAACTTAAATTATTTAAGATTTTTCTTATTTAGTTTTTTTGGTCTCATTAATTTATTTAAAATGTATTTTATTCTCTTAAGGTAAATGTATAGGTAAATGTATACCCTAAAGTTTCGAAAAAGTACCAGTTTAGGATAAATATTCTTTTTTAATTTCCGCCAATCGTGTGCGTTTTTTACGTGCTTATGACTTAGCTTTGAATTCCGGAAGAAAATTTTGTTACCGGAGCTATTTACTGTTTTGATATCGATAGTTTTTATGGAAACATCATAATTTTTTTTTATAATATCGATACTTTTCGATACTGTTCAGTGTTCTTTTCGTCCGGGCTTGCTAATAAAAAAACTCATCTTTTTTTGATTAATTGTTAACATGATTTGTGTTCGATTTTTACTTTAGATTAACGTTTTTTTTATTCATTTCCTTACATTTATTCTCAAATATACACTTACATTAAGCCCATAAACAATTGAGTTTAACGGCCTTCATATAGGAATGTAATATGTTCCTCGATTGAATGAAAAAATTAAAAAAAAAGGGATACATTTTTTTCGAGATGAAAAGAGACAATCTTGAAGATTTGTTGTTGAAAGTCAAAAGCTACTTTGAATCAATGGTGCAAAATTTAAAACAGACTTATGTTAAGGTATTATAGCATGATACTACTTAACAATTTACTTACATTAAAGCTCTATTTTCGTAATAAACTTTAACTGAACATGCCTATAAAAAAGTGATTGTTCGTCCAAACAAGTAAATTATCACACCATTTTTATATTTTTAACTGTCAAATTGACATTTAGAAGTTATAATATGTTAAGAAAACACATCCTGATTTTAATTTTAACAAATTCTTCAAAAGATAGCACGATGCTAACTCTTTAAACTTAAAATGCTTCAACCTCATACTTAATCGTCTAAAATTTTGCGATAATAATTTTATCGGTCTAATTAAATAGGTAGTCAATAAGGGCCAGGTTGTTCACAGCTGATCATCTTTAATCAAGGATTATTGCAACTGGTAAATAATCGAATGTGCATGGAAATAAATTTTTTTTAAGGAATCCCTTATTTAACTTGTTAATCATGGAAATCGCTAATCAGCCGATTTTGGTTGATTATAGCACCATTTAGTTAGAAGCTGCAAAAGTCATTGTTCAAATTTAACCCACTGTGAGCAAACTGGGCCTAATTATACTAATTGGCTCATTTTTGTTTGTATAGAATTAAAAAAAACTGCCCAGCATAATTTTAGCTTACCTTAATGACTGAATGGAGAAGCATCAATCTGCTATAAGAACGAAAATGTGACTTTGTTAATGTTACATTTCGAAATAAAATAATGCACATGTTATTACAAAAAACAAATAAAAAAAAAACATTTACAACATGGATCCTTTATCAATAAAATGTTTAACACAATTTCTTCTGTTTTCATTTTTCAACCTCACATACCCTCACAATCCCACTTATAATCTCTCCTTCATTAAATTCTTGTGATCTAAAAAGAAACTGTATTTCTGTATTAAAAATGTATATGGGAATTAATTTTTTTTTAAGATCTTAAAAATTAAGTGTAGCTAAAAAATGCCTAAAGAAAATTATTGTTCTTCATAAATTAGTTAAATTTATTGGTTTTCCTGTTTCTTGGTATGCAAGGTATTTTGTCATTCATTCTATTAAAATACAATTTTATTATTACAAAAAAAGTCTATAAAAACAAAAAAACTATTTTATGTTAAAAGACTAAAAATTGTTGAAGTTAATGGAATTCCTAAAGTTAATACTTTAAAATTTTGTACGATTTTCTATAAAAATTTTAAAGGCTATTTGTGGAAAATTTAATTTAATTTGATATATTTATTATCAGTTTAAAAGGATAAATAAAAAAATATGTATTTAAGTAATTTAATAATGTTAGTTTTTGGAGGTATAATTGTGTAAAAATGAATCAAAATATCCGTAATATTTAACTAAAACTATTATAAAGAGTAATGAAAAAAATCCAATGGTTTTCATCATCATAGATCATTAGGAAGACATTATTTTTGAAAAAAATTTGAATTGAAATAAAATATTTTCTCAAAAATAGAAAAATAAAAAAAAATATAACAAGCCCTTAGAATGAAATTGAAACTTAAATTTCCTGTAACTTCTGATTTTGCTGTAAACTGACCTTAGAAAGCGTTTTTGAAGACTTTCTTGCTCATTTTCCACAAATTGCAATTTTTCAGTTAGGTCACTTTCATTCTAAAGGTGCGATATTATTTTTGAATCCACCATAATTTTATTTATTTAAGAAATTAAATAACAACAACGTAAATAAAAATAGACAGAACAAATTTTAAATAAAAAAATTAAATAAAATTAAAATAAAATAAAGTAAAGTAAAATAAAATAAAACAAAACAAAACAAAACAAAACAAAATAAAATAAAACAAAACAAAATAAATTAAAATAAAATAAAATGAAATAAAATATAATTAAAGAAAATGAAATAAATAAAAAAAATACACTAGAATAAATTAGAAGAAAACAAAGCAAAATCAAATCAAATTAAAATAAAATACAAAAATTAAAGTTGAAATAAAAAAAAAAAAATAATTTCAACATGATAATTATTAATATAAAAAATATCTAATATTCATTTTTGTTTGAATAAAAAAATAATTTTTTCACTATAAATTATTTCACTAAAAAAAACTTCCAAAACTATCCTTAAAGATAAATCAAAATTTGTAAATCCTGAATAAAATAAATCCACCCACGTAGGTATTTGTACGTGCACGAAGCGGTAACATGACATCTTTCAGAGTCCAAAACTCCAGACTGAATTATACCTAAATGCATCGCTAAAATATAACAAACAAAAAAATCAGATGTTAAATTCAGTTCAGAAAGAATAGAAACCCTTATAAAATGTGTCTCTTTCTCTCTGAGCCGTGAGAAAAAATAATCTAGGAAAATCCTATGAAAATAACAAAGCAATCTCTCCTCTCAAAACTTAAACAACAAAAAAAAACACCTAACAAATTCCTTACTCATTCCATTCCATAGATATTTTTGTACAAACATTTTTGAGATACAATATATAGAGAACTCCTCAAGAGAACGCATGTCTGCTACACTAGCGCCATTTAACCCCAAAATGATGAGTTTTCGAACTAAATTTCAATAAATTTGACTTGAAATGTACTCAAGTGTGCGAGTGCGTGCGAATGTCTCTAACGAAGAGACTAAAATTTCTCATCTTATTCCATATAAAATCCATTGAAATATCTCCCATCCCACTCAATCACCCAATCCAACCCTCTGCCAGCGCGAAAAAGAACCATTTTTACAAACTCTTGGAGGATTTTCCGAATCACATCAGTTCGAGTTCGAGCGTTGATCGTAAAGGACGTGTACTGTCTTCACGTTCGGTTGTTAGAAAAAAACGGGTTTTATAGTGTATAGTATCTGAGAGTTTCATTCAGTTTTGTATCTACCAAGAATTTAGGGAGTGATAGATATTTTTTTTCCTTCCTCATTCAATATTTTTTTTTTGCTTTTCTTGCACTTCGTCGTGAGTGAAAAATTCAAATAAAATAACTAAACGAAAAAACCAAAGTGAAATTTTCAAATTAAAAATAAAAAGGATGTATAGAGGCAAAGTGTTTTTCAAAAATTATTTTGGCAAAAAATGTGTAAAATTTTAAAATTAGATTTTTAAAATTCAAAATTTCGATTTTCAAAGAAAAAGATACAGTGACCACAAATTAAAATGAAAGAAGTGTTAGAAAAATGATTTGTAAGCCTCATCCTTGAGAGAAAAAAATACAACAACAAAAATTAAACAAACCTCCTTTTGCCAGGTTGTGTGTGTTTAATTTAAGATTTATAATTTAATTTTTTGGAATTAAAAAAAAAAAAACAAAAAATAGTGAAAATAAAAATAAAAAAAAAAAAAAAAAATGGAAAAATCCTACCAATCGGTCGCGATAATTATCCTATTAGGACTTCGTATTGCTGCAATCTCAGCCAACGATGGGAGCATGTACGCCTCGATTACTGGTTCGCCAATTCTGTCCGGTAATCATTGTTCCTGGGAATACAATGGAACCACATCAGTTACCTGCGAGTTGCGAACGATCGAGCGGACAGGACTTGATCTGCAAGGTGCAGATGGAGCCAATCAGCTGCTGATTAAGTGCAGCGAATTGTACCTGTTCGAAAGTCAGCTGCCCCAGAATTCATTTGCGCGGCTTCAGACATTAGATGAGCTCAGGCTGGAGGCCTGTAAGCTCCTACAGCTGCCCAATAATGCCTTTGAGGGTTTGAGCGCTGTTAAGACTTTGGCAGTAAATACAAAGAATGCAGATTGGGGGCCAGGCAAGACCCTTGAGCTATTTCCAGATTCGTTGATTGGCTTGAAACAATTGACAGAACTGGATTTAAGTGAGAATAACATTCGGGCCTTGCCAGCTGGGTTCCTCTGCCCAGTTGGGAATCTACAGGTTTTGAACTTAACCAAGAATCGCATTCGATCGGCTGAAAATCTGGGAATCACCGATATGAATTGCAATGGAGGCAGTGAGTTGCAAATTTTGGATGCAAGTTTTAACGAATTAAGATCGATCTCGGAAAATTGGGGCATCTCGAGGTTGAGACGATTGCAACATCTCAATCTGCAACATAATAACATTTCTGAATTATCCGGGGAAGCTCTGGCTGGTTTGAGCTCCTTGAGAATTGTTAACCTGAGCAACAACCACTTGGAGACCCTGCCTGAGGGCCTCTTTGCCGGCTCCAAGGAACTTCGAGAAATCCACTTGCAAAACAATGAATTATACGAATTGCCAAAAGGATTGTTCCATCGTTTGGAACAGCTTTTGGTTGTAGATCTCTCGGGCAATCAATTGACGAGCAATCATGTGGACAATACCACTTTTGCCGGATTGATACGACTTATAGTTCTGAATCTAGCCCATAATGCCCTGACAAGAATCGATTATCGAACATTTAAAGAGCTTTATTTCCTGCAAATTTTGAATCTTCGCAATAATTCCATTGGTCATATTGAAGATAATGCATTCTTGCCACTATACAACCTGCACACTCTGAATTTGGCCGAAAATCGACTTCACACACTCGACGATAAGCTCTTCAATGGGCTTTATGTTTTATCGAAGTTAACTTTGAATAATAACTTGATCAGTGTTATCGAACCGAGTGTTTTTAAGAATTGTTCCGATTTGAAAGAACTTGACTTGAGTTCAAATCAATTGAATGAAGTTCCAAGTGCACTGCAAGATTTGGCAATGTTGCGAACCCTCGATTTGGGAGAGAATCAAATACGAACTTTCGATAACAATAGCTTTAAGAATCTTCACCAATTAACCGGCTTGAGATTGATAGACAATCAGATAGGCAACATAACTGTGGGTATGTTTGCTGATTTGCCACGCTTGAGTGTCCTCAATTTGGCCAAAAATCGTATTCAGAGCATCGAAAGGGGTTCCTTCGATAAGAATTTCGAATTGGAAGCAATCCGACTGGACAGGAATTTCCTCTCCGATATAAATGGTGTCTTTGCGACTTTGGTATCTCTGCTCTGGCTTAATCTGTCAGAGAACCATTTGGTTTGGTTCGACTATGCATTCATCCCCAGCAATCTCAAGTGGTTGGATGTCCATGGAAATTACATCGAAGCATTGGGCAACTATTATAAGCTCCAGGAGGAGATTCGTGTTAAGACCCTCGATGCCAGTCATAATCGCATTACAGAAATTGGTCCAATGTCGGTGCCGAACACAATCGAATTGGTCTTCATAAATAACAATCTGATAAGCAACGTCCAGCCGAATACTTTTGTAGACAAAACAAATCTTGCACGTGTGGATCTCTATGCGAATGCCCTTAATAAGCTGCAATTGCAAACTCTGCGTGTAGCTCCAGTCCCACCAACCAAACCACTGCCTGAGTTCTATTTGGGTGGCAATCCCTTCGAATGTGACTGTTCCATGGATTGGCTGCAACGAATCAACAATCTGACCACCCGCCAGCATCCCAGGGTAATGGATTTGCCCAACATTGAGTGCATCATGCCGCATGCTCGTGGGGCGCCAGTTCGTCCCTTGGCCACCCTCGATCAAACCGATTTTCTGTGTAAGTACGAATCACATTGTTTTGCTTTGTGTCATTGTTGCGATTATGATGCATGCGTTTGTGAGATGACTTGTCCGAATAACTGCACTTGCTATCATGACCAAATTTGGGCACAAAATGTCGTCGATTGCGGTGGCATTAAGAGCAACGAGCTGCCACGTCAAGTCCCAATAGATTCGAGTATTGTCTATTTCGATGGCAATAATTTCCCCATTTTGGAGAGTCACTCGTTCCTAGACCGGCGAAATCTTAAGCAGCTTTTTGTCAATGGTAGCCAAGTAGTTGGCATCCAGAATCGTACATTTGAAGGACTTCTCAATCTGCAGATTCTCCATTTAGAGGATAATAAATTGGAAATTTTGTTTGGCTTTGAATTTGAACCTCTGACTAAGCTAAGAGAGCTGTATCTCCAAAATAACCTTTTGACTCACATCGAAAATACAACTCTGGCTCCACTTACATCACTTCAAGTTCTTAGAATCGATGGAAATCGCCTCATAACGATACCTATCTGGCAATTGCAATTGCCTCAATTCAAGCAAATGAAAGCTTTGACACTTGGTCGAAATCAATGGACCTGCCGATGTAAGTTCCTCCAAGAAATGACCGCATACGTTGCCGATAACGCTCTCATCGTACAAGATTCTCAGGATATCTTTTGCATTGCAGAAGGTGGCATTAAGCGTGAATTGGACTTCAATGCAACATCAGCTTGTACAGACTACTTCGCAGGAGGTTCAATGCTCCAAAATGGTATTCCAAAACCCTACATTCCACTTCTGGCTGCTGCTCTGGCTTTGATATTCCTCCTCGTGGTTGTAATTGTGATTTTTGTTTTTCGAGAATCACTTAGAATTTGGCTATTTTCGCACTATGGAGTTCGAGTTTTCGGACCACGATGTGAAGAATCTGAAAAATTATATGACGCCGTTCTGCTTCACTCAGCCAAAGATTCAGAATTTGTTGCAACACATCTAGTCTCGGAGCTAGAAACTGGCCGTCCACCTCTACGAGTTTGCCTACAACATCGTGATCTCACTCATGATGCAACACACTATCAGCTCCTTGAAGCGACCAGGGTCTCAAGGAGAGTTGTAATTCTTCTATCGAGAAATTTCCTTCAAACCGAATGGTCGAGATGTGAGCTACGACGTGCCATACACGATGGTCTGCGTGGAAGACCTCACAAACTTGTCATAATCGAAGAACCAGAAGTTCTCTTCGAAGCAGAATCTGACATTGAACTCCTTCCGTATCTGAAGACAACAGCAGTCCATCGCATCCGACGAAGTGATCGCCATTTCTGGGAGAAACTACGCTATGCTCTGCCAGTTGAATTTCCCTACCGCGGCAATAATTACACCCTCGACCATAACCACGAACGAATCAAGCAGCCTGCCAGTCCTGGCATCCTCTATCGTCAGGCTCCACCACCAGCCTATTGTCCCGATGGCGAGGATCCCAATTATTCCTCTGCAACAACCGCAACACCTAGCCCACGGCCAAGTCGACGTGGGGCGCCAGGCGAACTATCCTCCCACGCCAATAGTCTCCACCACCCACACGCCCACTACCAGCAACATCAAAATCAAGCCTACAGCGGTCGTCCACCATCTGAACACATCTATTCGAGCATCGATTCTGATTACTCAACGCTCGACAATGAGAACATGATGATGATGCCACCACCATCACCGCCACATCCTACTGCCAATAGTCTCCACCGGGTGATGCAACAGCAGCAGCAAATTCACCATCAGCCACAGGCTCAAACATGGCGGCCACAACAACAGCCGCCACAGCATCATCACCACAAACAGTCATCGGGCAGTAGGTCCAGTTCCACAATGCCCCATCAGCAACAACAACAGCTACAACTACAACAGCAGCAGCAACAGCAGCCCCAACAACAACAGCAACAACAAATACAACAACCAGGACAACAACAGGGTCAACATGTGCAAGCGTATTTGGTATAGGCTATCGCTATGGAAAAACAATATTATCAGCGACAAACCACCGCTGGACGCGTGGCATTCAACAATTTTAAACAAAACAGCTAAAAGTAGTGTTAATCGCAGCATCCATTCGCAGAAGCGCGCAGTCATACTATATAGATTAGTTGCAGTTTAGCAGCACACTATATTCACACACTCACACACTCTCGCTATCTCTATATCTTCATTATAATAATATGCTCTGTCGTGTGCAACAAAAAAAAAGAAAAACATTTGGTTACAAAAAAAAAAACCAACAAAAACACGTATGTAAATAGCTTTTTCTATTCAATGTAAGTTGTGTATATTTAGTAAGAAAAAATATTTAGAATTTAAGAAAATTTTCTATTTAAACAAAAAAAAAAAAGAATTTTTTTTCCCTTTCGATTTTCGATGAGGACATTTTTTTTTCAAAAAAAAAAAAACAAAAAGGACACACAAATTCCCAGTGATTATAGTTAATTTTTATTTAATTTAAACAAAAGAAAAGTATTACATTTTAAAACAAACAAAAAAATAGTATAAGGTGCGTCTAAAAGTTAAAACAAAAAAAAATCATGCAGTATAAGAAGTGAAAGAAGATAAAAGAAAAAGGAATAGTTTAAAATTTAGTGTGTTCCTATGAAAAACGAAAATTCTTGATTTTCCAAAAAAAAAAAATTACACTAAAAAATAAAAAAAACCTAAAGCCTACCTAACTGATAAAAAATTAAATTCTCAAAATTATTTTTTGCCATTTGCGGTTTCCTTAGATTTCCTTAGAACAAGGAAAATAGTTTCTTTGGAAATTATTCATTTTTTTTTAAATTATAAAATTTGTTCGTAATATTTTCCAACAAAATTTGGACATTTCTGAAAAAAAATAATATACTATGATGAATTCAGTAAAATAAATAAATTTGTTGAGGTTTTCTGATACGAATACGAAAACAATTTTTTTTAACAGCTTAGGTATATTCTTAAATATAAAAAAAAAACAGGCTTTTGACTTAAGAATAAATTCTTCTTTATTTTAGTTGAATTCACTTAGACTTATTTTTTTGAACTTTTTAATAACAGTTTTCAGTTCTCATATAAACCTTGTCAAAATAGATTAAAAATTAATAAAAAAAGAAAATAATAATAAAATAAAGGGGCTCTTAAAATCGTAGTCTGGGTAGTCTATTGACTATTTGTGGATTTCAAAAAATTAAAAAAAAAAATCGTATTGTACTTCATATCGCACCCTTATAGAATGAAAGTGACCTATCTAAAAAATTCGGCATCTTTTTTATAACCTGCGATTTTAGAGTTCATTTCGCTTTTAAAGGTGAAAAATCAGAAGTTACAGAAATTTTCACTTCACTTTCATTCTAAGGGTGCGATATAATGGCATAATCCCAATACTTCAAAATTTCATTCATATAAATACTTTTATATTAAAGTTCATCAATTGCAAAATAAAAACCTCTGCACACAACTTGATCGCACGAACTTGTAAAATTGTAACAAAATCAATTCAAGCATTAACGAGATATTTGGCAATAACGCAAAAATAAGGCAATATTTATTTCTTTTAAATGTAATTTTTTTTGTCAAAAACCTGAAACGCTGCATGTCTTATTGCATTCGCACTTTAAACATTAAAGATACGAATTTTTATCAAAATCGTTAGAGTCATTTTCTAGAGAATTAATAAAAAAACAAAAAAAAAATTCTAAATGATCTAAAATCAACATTTGAATTAGGTATGCCTCTAGGGATATAGGAAATTCTATTAAAACGCTCTGTACCAAATTTGAAACAAATCTATACCAACCGGTTTAAACTTAAGGCTTTCACATGTGAACTTGATATAGTCCCCTCACATACTGTAAACAAACGCACAGACGCATATACAAATGATAGTAAAAATCGATAAAAACAGAATTTTTCTAAGGCTAAAAAGTTAAATTTAAAATCTCATCAATGAAGTGCTTAATACTATATTATATGAACATTTTCTTGAATTTATTGATCTAAACTAAAGATTCAAATGTTAGATGACAGAAATTTTTTAATTTTGGGGTCTGAAATTAGATTTTGATTGTGTTTTTAAATACTTACATATTTAAAGCAATTTCTCTTAATTTCAAAGCTAAAAGTTTTAAAATAAAAACATTTCCTTTTAATTTTGGCAATTTGCTTTTTTTTCTCATGAAAGACTTAAGATTTTGCACAATTTAAATTTAAAAATGCGAACTATTTATTTTAAAGTGCACTTTTTTCTTCAGTGAACAAATTAAAAAAAAACTACTACATACAACTTAATATACTGATGAGCCCAACTGTCGTACCTGGGGCCTATTTCACAGAACATACATCACAGAAATGTATGTGACGTAAAATAGGCCCCATATATGAGTGGTCGTAATTTTTTTTTTTTAATTATGCGTTTTCTAAGTTGACGCATAGTGTTTCTAAAAATTCAAAATTTACAATGAGCCAAATTTGGCGACTAATTTAAGGTACATACATTCATACAATGTATGTGATGATATGTTCCGTGAAATAGGCCCCTGGACGAAAAGCATTTTGGAGTTGAGATCACTTGAACATATAAAATGAATTAAACGTTTAAACAAATTCTATTGCAAAACAAAAGATGTGGAATGCAAAACTATTATAAATTTCACACCGTTTCGACCTATTTCTATGAATATTGTGTTTTCATTCCAACTGTCAGTAACCTGGTTAAAGAAATCACAAGGGCCAAGGCAACAAATCAAACAGTTTAGTAAATGTGAAAAAGTTTTTTATTTTTCTTATGAATTTCATAATTAAAATCATTGAGGTGAATAGAGCTTTCCACCGCCCTCACCAATAAAAAAAAAACTTTGTCATGGCGAACTGAAAAGTCACAATCTACATATTATATAGATATAATAGTTATATATAATAATAATAGTTATAATATAATAGAGAGATAAACCCAATATGTCCATTCTCCTGCATTTCACATTTATTTTCTTTCAACTTTAAAAGCTATATTTTGCTTACTTCCTGTTAAATTCTTTTAAATAAAATTTAATGAAACAGATGTCTTTTCCTAATATTCTGAAATGTTATTTAATCCTTAAACAAAAAAAGTGTCCAGCCCCACATTACTTTGACACGTTGACAATCAGAACTTCAGAACTTACTTCCTTATTCCCTTTAATCTTAAATTTTCAAACAACTTAACTCCGACAATACACCCTCAAATATGTAATAACAAACTCAAACTCCCCTTTTTTTCTCTTTTAGTTTTCTTTTTACTTGAAATTAAATTAAAGGCATTGAAATTGTATATTCTTATATGTTTACGAATTTCCAGAAGTTTTCATCAAATTGCATTATATTCCCTTTTCTCTACTTCTTTATATACATAAATACATACATGCAGTAGCATGAGTATTATTGAGTGTATCCTATATCCATGTACTTATATAGGTATAAAGTTTAGAGAAGATGTTGAATGTATAGATATATTTGTAGGTGGGTTACTTTTCCAAATTGCATCGATCGATAAATTATTTTGAAAATGTAGGTACATCCATATATACATTGAAATAAAACATACATACTTATACACACAATTCTAACATACAATTGAAAATTGCAATGACATAAAAGTCGTCCTTGTTGTTCTTGTTATTATTGCATTTTGAAAATTCCTTTAAGATAAATTCAAAATCAATAAAACACATGACTTTAGATATATACAAACCATATAGTTATATACCTATAAAGAGAAGAAATCAGTCCTTATTGCGAAGAGGATTTTTCTTTTGCACAAAATTTGTACTTGTCATGCTTCTGTTTTTATTTAAGAGTAAAACAAACAAAAAATAAGCAAGCAACATACTTAGAAGTAACTATACTTTAAAGACGTGATTTTTTCATTGACTTAAGTTTAAAGCTTAAAATATCTATAAATAAGACTTTAAAAAAAAATTAACCAATTAAAACGTTGAAGCTAAGATACACATATATTTAAGAAAAATAAACATAAAAAAATAAAAATAAAAATCATAAAACAAAGTTAAGTATTTTATAAAAAAAAATGTACATACAGAATGGTGTGTTACCTATACTTGTTTTGTCCATCGGGTATATCCCTTAAGAGGCATTGAGCCTCTTAAGTTCTTACTATATTCCTAATCGAGTAGGTCCCTACAGGTGATTCAAACTTTTATTTGAATTGTAGGCTTAAGTCCCCAAACTTCCTTCTTATTTCTTATTGATTCATGCTTAAGGAACTAGCTGAGACTATAAAGATGCGTGTTTTCTTAAACTAAGTACAGAAGATTGTTAGATCTTACAATATTGTCAGATCTGTCAGTGAAAAAACTGTTCCAAATGTCTTAAAATCGTCTGAACACACAATTTTTATCATTGTCAGTCGATTAGGACATTGTCAGACTCATTGGTCATTGTCAGATGTTTTCATTGAAAACATCTTACAATTGCTGACAATTTCTTTAGGGCCAGTTGTACAAATATTTAAACCGTGGTTCAGCAATTTTTATCCACCGATTCCGGCGGAGTAATTGAGTTTCAACAGTGGTTTACTGTTCAAGTGTGTGATAATAACCAATTACATACTTGAACCAGCGTTGAACCTTAGTTAATCCGCCGAAATCGGTGAGTTAAGATCTTGAACCGACGCTGAACCACTATTGTACAACTGGCCCTTATTGTCCGAAATTTCAATGGGTTGGACCCTGTTTAGATTGTGACATGCTCACTACGTAGTAAAATATAGTCATGTCGTGTCTACACTCGAAATTTTTCAGTCATGTTAATCACTGAATTCTGAGGTAATATCTGTGAATTGAGACATTTGATTCTGAGCGCCATGAACCCTGAATTAAATATTAAATAAATAAGTTGATCAAAAAATATGGTAGAAATTGCAATTTTAGTAATTAAATCTACTTCAGCACCTTTGCTGTATATCAATCCACCAATTCAATATGCATTTTTTGCACCTACCCCTGACCAATTACACATTTCTTATTTTTGTTCTCATCTACCTCACCCTTCAACGAACTAACAAAAAATGAAAAATGGTATTAAATGGAACATTTCGGATATGAAACATGACTGCTCACTACAATATTTATGTTTTCTTCCTGACTGTCATGTCGCCTCCCTTTCAACCTCACCGATTTCAGCTACAAACTGCCGTCACTACGTACCAGTCACAATCTAAACAGGGTCTTGGTTAAAGAGAGATAAAAAGATCTGACAGTCAAATTGTCAGACTTTGCGAGGAAATCTACCAACCGTGCGTGAACGGACAATTTTTCATTATAAGAAATATGTCAATTGTCAGCTAATTGCTAGCTTTTGTCAGACCACTGACAGTTCTGACAATATTGTATGATCTGACAATCGTCTGTATACTTAGCTTTAGTATTGTGTGTGAAAAATCACCCAAAATCCTACAATGATAAAAGTATTAAAAATTAATTTAAAACATTTTCTTAAATTCCCATTTATTTCTTAAAATTAACCATAAACACAACGATTTCACAACCAAATTTCGAAATCATTACAAATTAGATTACATTGTTTGAATTCTTACATCCTGCAGATATCTAGACTTTGCCTCTGTATATATCTCTTCGTGTGTGATATTACAACTTTTACAATAAAACAAGACAAGACAAAACACACACAAAGTTGAGTGGTTTTTGTTTTTGGTAGGTAGCTATATCTCTGTTTTGTGCCCTCGTACAATTAATTTCGGTATGTATAGACTAAACAAGTTTTAATTGGGTATTTTTTTTTTATTTCATTAGCAAAAGAACATTTTCCAAATTCGATACAAATTCGATATCTATCTGTATACGATTCTTTGTTCCGAATGCCGAATAGATAGGATAGGATATATATATACTTAGGTGGGTGTTTTTGTTTTTTTTTTGGTTTTTGTGAAAGATTGAACATACATTATTACACTAGATACTTTTGTACAGTTACAAATGAAATTTAGGACAAATTGAGAAACTTTACCACACAAATTAAAATGACAAGACGTGCTGATTACAATAAATTCATTTTGTCTTCTTTTGGAGGGGTGTTGTTGTGTGTTATACTTTATAGATATACAAACAATGTATCTTTTACATTTTTTGTAAACAATAGGTAGGTATATGGTTTGTTATATTTGATGGGCCAGTTTATGTTTATCTTTTTTTTTCACTTTGTTTTCTGTTGATTTTTTTTTAAAAGTTCGTTGTGTTTTCTTATCAGTTTGATATGTTTTCAACTGTAAACATTTGTAATTAAAGTGCAACATTATACCTATATACATATAGCACTAGATTTTACTTACATTATATGTACATTTAACTATACCTATATAATACCGCTATATAGATAAAGAAGTATCATTTAGTTTAATTTAGGTCAAAACAAATAGAGAAGTTGTCTCATTTTTGGTCTATATCGTATATCAACCGCAGGCCTTCTTCCTACGCAGCACAGCAAATCTTTAATAAAAATAACAAAAACAACAACAACTCATACACCTCTTCATATATACATACATACATATGTATATTGTATACCTCAAGCGTTTAGTTAAATGAGGGAATACAAAAAGTTTTTTGTTTTATTATTGCTTTGTTGTTGTAAAGAATAATAATTTATTGTGTTAATGAAAAGAAAAAAATCTTATAAATCTTGCACATGTACAAAAAAAAAATACAAGGAGGTAGGTATAGGAAGGTATATGGAGGCTATAATATCGAGTGCTTTCTAAGCGAATAAACAGACTTTTTTGTTTTTGGTATAAATACCTACTTTAATGCTTTAGAAAATCTATCTAAAGATAAATTTATATTCTTTGTCTTACAATGTCTAAATTGAGATTTAATATGGAATGTTGCTATATAGAGAAGCTTTTTTTTTTTTTTTTTAATTTAGAAATTTTTATTATATTTTGTTGTGTCTGATAATTTAACAATTTTGTATATATTTAGACGAAAACAATAAGATATTGTTGTTGAGAAAGATGTGTGTGAATTGAATTTATAAAGGGAAGGGATACTTTGTTGGTCACATGGGAAATGAGAATTGAGTTATTTTCTATCTATATATATAATATTGGAAAAAGGAACTTTTGTTTTATAGATAAATAAATAAATAAATAAAACTGTTGTTCTTGAATGACGTGAAATCGAATTAATAAATAATGAATTAATAATTCCTTTTTCGTATGACCTTTTGAATTTAAATATAATTGATCCTACTTTCGTGGGCTTCAGGTCTTTTTGTTATAAACCTGAGGCCACGAAAGTAGGATCAATTATAAATAATGAATTAAGTCGAACACCTTTAATGATTTCAAAATTGACTTAATTCATTATTTATTTTGTTTAAACGTCATCTAAAACGGGTAACTGTCATACAGCTATTTTTTTTTTTTTTTTAATTTTCTCGAAAACAGCTCCAACGATTTTGATTAAACTTCATACATGTAATGTCTAAGGTGATTTAAGAAAAACTGCGTTTCAAGATTTTGCCATCGAATTCGTATTATGGAAATAGGAATTCGACGTATATTGAGGAGAAAATTGTTTTATTTTTTTTAAATATTCACGTATAGAATTTTAATGGCTTGACCGATTTTGATATAATTTTGCAATCGAGTAGTTCTGAATAGGTAAAACAGTATTGTATTTAAAAAAAATTTTAAATATTTTATTTTTAAATCAAACAAAAAATTTCTGATTTTGACTTTTTAAAATTGTTTTCGTTAAAATGTAGTCCTTCTCCGAAAATAAATCAAATATTGAAGGTGAAATTAACGTTGATTTAATTTGTTTTCGAAAACGACCGTTGTTTTATTAAAATTGATAACCCCAAGAGCAAGTTCGTGCATAGCTATATTTTTTTTTCTTCGAGAAATCTTTGGCTTTGGTATACCTAGGTTTGTAGTTTCGCTTGACCTATTATACCTATATTGTAAAACTCAAATTTTAACAAAGAATTTATTAAGATATTGTTTTATAAATAATTTGAAGTTTTATTTTAAGGCGAAAATTTTCCTCTATTTGAATTGTTCCAAGAGAAATTAAAAACAAAAATCATCAAGAAGTTTAAAAAAATCTAAATACAAATTTTGAAGAACTTGGCAAAAATTTGTATGATGTACTCGACTTCTATGCAATGGATACTTTGTGACAGCTCTTCGAAAATAATTCTCAAATAAATCCAAAATATTGTACGATCTGGGTTTAACCGTACCTATAATTGAATGACTCAATACAACTTATTATTTCTATGGAATTCATCGTAAAGTAATTTTATTGACAGCCAAAAATGTTCATGGAATTATGCTTATCATACCTACTTCTGTCTGTAGGTATATGACTCAATTTAATACTAATAAAAAAAATTAAAAAAATTTAAAAAAAAAAGTTATTAATCACAAAAAACATCGACACAATTCATGAATCGATTTGGACGAACTTCGGTAAATTATCCACTGAATTACAATTATGTATTCTATTCAGGTGTCTCGAGATACGAGACATGCATCGTTTCAGCAAGTGGATTGGCATAATCGTTTTGACTCACTGTTCTTTAGTCGAAAGTCATAGATCATAGAAAATCATCAAGAGAAAATGCTCATTACCTAGAAAAATTTCATATTTGAATAAGACCAATTTTTCATAGTTGACAGACAAACCGAATAATTTAGAACGTTTTGTTTTGACTTATGATACAGCAATAGGAAGGAACATTGAGTCTAATGGGGCAAATATGATATAAAACGCCTTTCTTTATACTTATTCTAGCCTCCTGCATAAAAAAAGATTAAAAAAATTCGGTTTGTTGTCAGCCTATATGAGAACATATTCGAAGTACCTACGATTAATGTATACCATAAAAAAAAATTAAACTTTACGATTCAGATATCATTGGGCATTAATCAAAGAAACCATTAGCATTTTTATATGTCTCAGCTTCTACAAAAGTTTATTTAATTTTTGTTTGTTTCAAATAAATCACGAAAGAATGAGAACTTACGAGATTTCTTAAACAAAAAAAAACTACTTTTATATTCAGAAATTTCTATAAAAATGTTTAAGTCATATTATGGATATCTCTTATACCTTTTACACATTTCCATCCACTTTCCTATCACTTTTCATGTTTCCCCTATGTATAAATCAATATCATAAACGTTTGAAGGAAGCTTCAAAAAAAAGGTAGACAAATATTATATATCGTTTCTTAATAGTGTACAGTGACTCGTATAACCTCTTTCTACCTTGGGGACAGGTTGGAATTGTCATTTTAAAACGACACCCATTTTTAAACCACTAACGAGCAGATGCATAAAATCAGAATGATATATCAAATGTCACACAGAAGCCAGGACTCTTGATGTATTATACATTTTTTTTTATTTTTTATTTTAATATAGTCCAACTACTAGATATGCCCCTTAGCCAACTTTAAGAACAACAAAAAAATAACAGCAATTGAAAATCATAATTCACAAAATCTGCAGACTTTTTTTTTTTTTAAGTCCAACATGAATATCCCAACCCCTTTGCAAAAAGTATCCATTACAATTTAAATCCCCTTTAAAACCTTTCCTTATAGCAAATTTTTTTTTTGTTTTTTTTTTTTTTTTAAATCCTCGTCGTGTCCGTAGGTAATGAAAACCAATAAGTTCAAGTTTTTAAGCAAAGAAAAAGGAACTTGCTATACCTGAGTTGTTTTGTGTAGGTATAACCTAAATAAAAAAAAAACAGTAACAAGAAAACACACCAGGGAAAATTATTAAAGGTCATATTTTACTTAAGTGCACTTCACCCTCTAAACAAGTTAATGAGCCATAGCTATAGGTATGTGTTTTTATTTATTTTTTTTCTTTATAAATATTTGGTTCCTTTTTCTTGTGACCCTATAACTTTGTTCTTCCTTTCTTTGTTTGTTTGTTTGTTTTTTTATTAAAAAAAACTCTGCATTGCCATATAATATATTTTAAAGATTGTCCACTACCACTTTATATGCAGGAAGTACAATGTGTATCGGTATTTTTTGTGTGTCCTATAAATCTTTATTGAAAATCGATAATCTTTCTTATTTTTGTATATATATCAAGGGGTTTGAATCCTCAAAAGTGTAGGTACTTGTGAAAGAAAAAAATAGAAACCGATAAGGGTAAAATAAATTGTTTCCTTATTTATGCTCATTAAACTCTTAAAAAATTATAATGTATGTATATCCTTTACATCGAGTTTGTGTCCTTTTTATCGTTTTTTTTTTATTGTATATTATATATTTTGGTAGTTTATTTTCTTGTCTTGTCAAAAAACATACAAAAAAAAAATTATATAAAAAAAAATAAAAATACTGTATGAAAGAAATATTCAAAGTTCCGTGCTACTAAATTAAAAAAAAAAATGCCTAAACTTAATGAAAAATGAAAATGAAAAAAAAAAACATGAAAAAATGCAATTAAAATTTATTATATAAAAACATAGACTGAGTGAGAAATTGTAAATATAATTTTAAAACTAAAAAAAAATAAAATAATAGAAAAAATGAAAATCATTATTTAATAATTTTAAAAATATTATTATACACACAAAAATAAATTCCATTTTTAAATTTTTTCTTAACGCACGCATTTGTTTTTGTTTTGTTAATTTTTTTTTGTTGTTAAATTTAAAAAATTTAAATATTTATTTGATAACAAAAAGGTACCAGGTTGTTTTATAGGGCTCTAAAGTCGTCGATTTTATTTATTTTTAAATTTTAAAAGGTTACCGCAATCATTTAGAAACATAATATATTGTGTTCATATTCGTATACTACCATACCTATATATTATGTATCTCAGTTTAAACCTCGCCAATTTATCGCATTTGGAATACATTTTTGCTACTTAATGAGTCATCCGTCATTCCTTCTATCTATATCTATATCGATTTTGTGCACTGCCTTTTTATATATATATAAATGAAAATTTTGATGTAAATTTAAAACAAACAAAAATTAATTGTAATTGTAAAACAATTTACTAGAAAAAACATCCCCAGGCACCTTGTACCTTATTTTTTTTTTTTTGTTAAATTTTAAACATTTTTTCATTAAAATCTACTTAAAATAATAAAAACAAAAATACTACAAAAAATTATATATTAAAAAAAATAGTGTAAAACTCTCAATGCAATGCAGGAAACACAGGTAACCTGATTCTCTATTTAAAACAAAAAATAAATAAATAAATTCAACTATGTAAAATAGAAAACAAAAAATAATTATATAACAAAACTAAAATTTGTAATACCTACAACATAGTTATATTAAAAAAAAAGTATTTCAAAATATTTATATACACTTTCGAGACAAGATAAAAACTAAAAAAACAAAAAAAAAAACCAACAACACACAGAAAATAATATATTATATTAAAAAACAATTCTCACGTTTTACACGAAAATGCATTTATTCTAAACATCATCAACAAAAAAAAAATATTTTTGTCTAAATTCGTACAGATATAAAATTTTAAAAAATAAAACAATTATATAAAACACAAATAAGTATATTCATACAACAAAAAAAATGTAGCAAACACAATTATAAAAAAAAACTGCAGCCATTTTGAATATTTATATAAAACAAAAAAAAATACTATAAAGAATGTAAAAAGATATAATTTATTAACACAAAAAAAAAACGATGATGTATATGTATGTAATTGATTAAACATAAAATTAAAAAAAAAAAAATGCATAATTATGTAAATAAACATGAATGGGAAAGAGAATAAAAAAAAATATATTTGTGATATGTATTATAGTGTAGGTATTAAATAAATTGTAATATAAAACAAAAAAAAACAAAACTACTAAAGTAAAACAAAACGCTATTATAATATGTTTACTATTATTATTATTAAAATTATTATTAATATTAATTATAAAACAACAAAAAAAAAGATGGAACTCATTGATATGAAGGAAATCCAATATACTTAAAAAAAAACCTAAAACTCGAAATAAAGTAATATTATTTCAAAATAATTTAAAAAAATTATATATTTTTTTTATTTTGTCTTTATTTTTTTTCGAATTTGAATTTGAGGAATTTTGTTTGTGTTTTGATTTAGGAGGGAAGATAAATTGGGAAACATGAAGAAATTGAACAAAATAAAGAAGCTCATGAATTGAATTCCTATATATACTTGAAATTATGAAGGAAATCTTAACATCAGTAGTAAGTATATATGAAATGAGATGTGAGAAAATAAATTCAACTGGAATTCGGAATTATTAGGTTCTTATTTTTAAACGGGCCTGTACTGTATGACCCTGTTTACATTGGGAAGATTGAGTCCGGACTGGTGAGTGCCATCGTGTTTACATTTGAAACTTTGAGGCGCCTCAAAATACATTGAAACAACAACAATTTTAACATTTCACACATTGAAACAACAACAAAGTAGACTCATGAGTCCGGTTGTTATGTTTTGTTCGTGCCTCACCAGATTTCTCACCCCTAACTTCTCTTGTCTACGAACTGCCGTGATACCGGCCTCAATCTTCCCAATCTAAACAGCGTCTTTAATTATAGACGTTTGAAAAAAAAAGCATATAAAATAACGGCTGTTTTATTTAGAGTGTGGTTTTCAATCTGGCAATACTTTTTTCGGAGTTGGTCTTTTTGACAGCTGTCACTTGATTTATGCTCAGTTTGGTTTGCTATTTCATAATGAATAGAGTTACTCCTGAACAACGTTTGCAAATCGTGCAAATTTATTACCAAAATAATGGCACCGATACCGATTTTCACGAGAAATTTTGTTCAGCGATGAAGCTGACTTTTGGTTGAATGGGTACGTTAATAAGCAAAATTGTCGTATTTGGAGTGATCATAATCCACAAGCCATTGTTGAGACGCCATTACATCCTCAAAAAGTCACTGTTGAGTGTACTCTATGAGCAGAGGGAATCATTGCAGTCCATATTTCTTCAAAAATTAAGCCGGCCATAATGTTACAGTCAATGGGGAATGCTGTAGAGCCATGATTAATGACTTTTTCTTGCCTGAATTGGAGGATGTTAATGTGGACGACCTCCAACAAGACGGCGCTACATGCAATACAGCAAACGAAACAATCAATTTATTAAAGGAAACTTTTGGTGAGCACATTATGTCGCGTCGTGGGCCTATGGCGTGGGCTCCAAGATCGTGCGATTTAACACCGCTGGAGTATTTTTTGTGGAGTTATGTGAAGTCGCTTGTCTACGTAGACAAGCCCGAGACGATTGACGCCTTGGAAGAGAATATTCGGCGCATTATTGCTGACAGACGGCCCCAATTGCTGCAAAAAGTGGTCGAAAATTAGGCCTCTCGGCTAGAATTTATTCGAGCCAGCCGCGGCAGCAACTTGTCCGAAATCATTTTTAAAACATAATGGGAACCGTTATCTTTATAATAAAGCTAAATTCTTGGCCATAACATTAAATTATATGCGTTTTATTTCTTTTTGAAAACCACACATCTAAAAAAACACCCTTTAGTATCCACATTTTTTATTTACGATATTTTTTCTTTGAATTTGTCATTTGTTTCGCTATACACAAAAAACAAGCACTGCTCTCAGTATTAAATATTTTTTGCCGGCACCGGTCAATTGGTTTTGTAAGAACATATATTTTTTTAGCGTCAAAAGTTAATGAAAATTTAACAGTTGGGATAACTCGTCTAACTCTGGCTCCAGTTCCAGTTGCAGCCCCTTATCGTTTTAATTGTGTTCAGGCAGTAAAATTAATGAAGTTGTAAGCAGTGGAACAACACTAATCTGCGCTTTACCAGATAGGTAAATATTGATGTAGGTACTAGGTATAATGCTAGAGCTAAGACAATCATGCTATAGAAAAAACAAACCTTCTGTGGAATATCATCAACTCAATTTAATTGTCTGCAGTAACAAAACATATCTAGCTAATTGATGATCAGAAATCTAACAGACTGCACAATATTATACTTCCCTAGTATGTGGTCAAAACTGGACAATTTACTTCAGATAGGTATATACTATAATAAGCATTAAGCAACCACACATCGCTTGGAATTCATGCAAACTATTTTTAAAGAAAGTGTATAAACAAGGGGGGGAGTTTGTCATTTTTCTCGGTTACAGCCGCTGACAAATTTTCATCTGTGTCAATTTCCGAATGAATGCGTTCAGCGCGATAAAGGCACAGTTCGGTACGATTTGGTACTTAACCCAGATTTAATTTGATTTACATATATATCCGACTTCCAAATTTATTTCAGCAATGTATCAGACTTAAAATTAAATTAATAGGTGTGTTTTATTAGAAAAGCTATCTGTTGTAATAGTACCTACATGCATTACAAATACAACATCGCCAGTAGGATTACGGCTGATAAAAGCTAAAGAAGAATCCTACTGTGGATAGATTTTTTTAAATTTCAAATTATTTTAACAGATGATTGGTACTACCAAATGTGAACTAAAAAAACCAGGTTACTGCCGTTGCGTTTTTTTTGGGAATTTAATATTGCGCATAAAATCCCAAAAAAACACGCCTAATGTCTTGTTTATCCGAACCAATTATTGCTGGGGAAGTATTTGGATTATCAAATTGTTCGGAATTATGTGCAGTAAGAGAATATAAAAGGCGTTAGTTATTTAACTAAAAATCCATATTTCAACGTTAGTGTTTTATTCTTAATTTTACTCTTGGGATTAGCTCGATATTCGGATTAAAGGTGATTTCAGATTAGCAAGACATTATTGTATTTAACTTTTTAAATCTTATAGGACCATTAGTTTTACAAATCTTACGAACTTTTACTCATATCACGCTGAATGCATTCATTTGAGAATTTGAAAGATTCTATATAATTTCCACTTTAAATGTACAAATGAAAATGTGCGGTGGAAGCACTATATTATAGGTGCAGGTAGGTATACATCGATTTTTTTAATCTGAACTATTAATTACTATTATAAGATTTTTTGAAAACATAACGATAGGAGCAATAGGATGTACCTATAAGATAATTCCCATTATATAAATATGAATTTAATTTTTAAAAGATCAAATAAAATAATAATTGAATTGCCTATACATATACCATCATCATCTGTGAAAACAGAATATGTTGCTCATGCTGCTGTAATCTCCAAGACGACAGCAAAGTGCTTATACGGAAACCAAAAAAATATGTATTGAAAGTGTCAGCAATTATTTCAAAAAAAGCAACAAAATCACAGAAAGTCATTTATGCTCTAATGAAAGAAATAAAAAATAATACAAACACTAATAAAACTTAAATGTCAGTTTTCAGATGAATGAAAATCCCGGGTAGAATTTGCGACTCGACATTGCCTAGGCCTAGTTTATATCATGGGCCTATCTATCGAGCAGTATCTAGCTTGGCCCTCACTAATTTGTTAATTCCTGTATGGTGTGGGCCTTGCTAGTGGTTGCCATATTGGGCCCTGATAGATCTTCCTAGTCAGGCTTTGGATAGCTAAAAATTTAGACATTTTTAGAATTTTACTGAAACCTATATAACCCCCCCCCCTCTCATAAAGGGGGTTTGGAACCGCTTTTTTATTTACCTATCTGAAATGTATTGAATTTAATTTAATTTTATACAAAAACTTCACTTTTACTTACTTTTTGGTTTCTCCAAGATTTGAACTCGCTACCTACCAGGCTAATACAGAATAGATGTAAAAATGTTTATGAGTTGATACTTCACGTATATGCTATATGGACCTTACACAAGTTACATTTTTCGTTGGGAATGCCAATAAAGACACTATCTATACGACCAATATAACGCCAAGAAAAAGTTTCATATCTATAGGCTACATCGAGTCTAAACTATATCTAAGCCCAGTCTTAGTTAAATCTGATAAAGCCAATTAAGAGGCGACACTGTCTAACGCCAAGGGAACGCCCAGATACAATTCCTTATCCAGGCTATACCAAGCAAAAACTATTTGGGTCCCTTCCTGTTTTTATGAGACAACGCCAATAAAGTGGTGACACTTATAGCTAAGGACAAAATGACACCAACTAAAGTTTTCATATCTATCACGCAGAAAAATAATAGGTTAAAAACTGCCTATTTCTCGTATAAATTAAATAAGTGATGTTGCTAATATACAACCTGCAAACTAACTCTGTTAATATTACCCGAGTGAACTAGGTTAAAAGAAATAGGTTAAATTAACGCACCCTGATACGCTTGAAGCGGACTAAATTAAACAAGTTTCTCGGTCAGTATAAGAAGTTTCTCGGTTAATATAACAAAGTCTTTCGTTTAATTTAACCTTCTTTTAGTTTATCTTAAACAATTTCATTTAAGCGAGGCGACTATGTTAATTTTAACCTAATGCTAAACGTGGTTTTTACCCGAAACTACGTTATTTTAACCCATTATTTTTTAACCCATCGAAAAGGCCGTTTGGTAAAAAATTATTTTTCTGCATGTATAGGCTATGTCAGTTAAAACTATCTAAGCCCAGTCTAAGTTACATCTGACAAAGCCAATAAATAGGCAGTTATACCTAGGGCCAAGATAAAGCCAGAATAAGCATACATTAGTGAAGATCGCCCAGACTTGCGCCAGCATAGGATGTACTATATAATGGCTAATCTTAGCTAGGGCAACGCTTTTAAATAGTTTTTCCTATAGATAATTTTCTCCCGGGATTTCATTTGATGCGAAAAAAGATCGAAAACTTCTCCAAATTATCTGCTACAATCATCAGTTTCACTCGTGGAAATTTTTCATTTATTATTTCGTTATGTTATTTTTTTGTATTTGATTTTTCATTCCCATTCAACAGCGTACTTTTGCCTAAATATAAAATATTTTAAGTATGTACAGTTACATTTTAATCGAAACAACTTCAAATAATAAGAAAAATTTGTTATTTAGTTGATCAGATTCAGTGTTGCCCCCCCCCCAACTGGTTCAAAATGTAGAGTCGCAGATTTAAATTGTAGTACAATGTCGATTACTTGGAAATGACTCGTAATTTGTTTAATAAAAAAAAAAAATATGTAAATGCTTTATGCAACGATAAGTTTCAAAATTATTTTTTTTTTCTTGATTTTGCAGCGTTTACATAAAAAGTGGTACTGGTGAATTTAAGGGCCAAACACTATGTGCAATACCTTTTTTTAGGATTTTTAATTTCTGAAATAAATTTTGAATATTTTGCGATTGTACGCAAAAAAATGTAGTAAAAACGCTACAATTGTAGTAGGGGGGCAACACTGACAGATTCTTAAGGTGAAAAAACTCGAAGAGAAAAGAAATGTAATGTTACAAATGCATGCAATTAAAAAGATTAGACATATTACTGTCTTAAATTTGGCCAGCTATATACGCAAAGAATTGCATACAATCTATTAGAATTCTGAGGAAATAGGTGCATTTTACGCCTCCTGAATGAAAAATCTAGAGTTTTCCATCTGTACAGAATTGCCTGCATTACAAGCACAATCATTCTACTAAATTTAAAGGTTATGTATACCTGCACTGTTTATTTTGAAATGCTTCATATGCTTAATAAAAATTTAGATAAAATGGGCGGATACCACGCCTTCCAAATGAAAAATATCTTTTCTTATCGACGGTTTAAGTGTAGAACCTCGTAAGTTGAAAAAATAAAATAAATATTATTAATGCAAAAAAAAAAAACAGCAGCATCAGAGCCACCTTTTGGCAATTTCAGCGTAACAATGTTTTTTGGAGAATTTTACAAATTTTATTAAATGACAGAATTCAAAACCTCTTACTATATAAATTGCCATATAAAATTTGCAAGGTTTTTATTGATTTATGAAAAAAAAACCATGCAAGAAGCACTTTCGAGGTTCTGCTCTTTAACCGTCGATTTTTTTATTCACATAAAGAATCAACCTTTTTTTTTAAATTATTTGTAGTACCTACAGCTTACCTATTTCTTACTATCTATAATATGGTTATTTAGAAATATCACTTTCCAATGCGTAAGTAAGGAATTCAACACCCCCCATTTGTTTCTTCCATCATATATCTCAGCTTTTTTCCACATTCAAGTGCGAATAGCTCTGTTTATTAATGTATATACTGTAGTAGCTTTTATTATGTAGGTACCCTAGAACAAGCATACTCAAGGACTTCTTATTTAATCCTTTATTTATTTTTTTAATTTATAAAACAAACAATTTATACAAAACACACGCGATCCGGGATGTCACGCAATATTTATTTGCTGACGCGTCATGCGGGCGTCATCGCATCGTGCGTCGTGTCATAATTATCAAAAATCAAATATAGACTCAAAAGCAATCATCAAAAAAAAGTGCATCCCTCTTTCTTCATTCCATCCATCAATGTCAAATCAACTTTACCAGTTTTACCTACAAAAAAAAAACCTGCCTATCTACCTACATTTATATAAATATCGACCTGAAACTGCCCCCTAACACAAATTGAAACAACAAAACAGATTGAAATACATTCGATTATTTTTATAGATAGCTACAAATCCAATTATTTAACTCAATTCTTTTTAATATTCACAAACATTCGTTATTCTATTTATAAATGTATTTTCCCTGGAGTGATGTGTGTTGCTTATGTTCTTCGTTTTGTTTTTTTTTTCTGGACTCTGGAGTTTATTTGGAATGAGAATGACATTGGGTGTATTGGGATATAAAATGTCAAAACGTAATTCAAAATTCAATCAATGATTTCAGTGTCGAGTATATCTTCATTCGCTTGCTGTCCATCCATCCGCATCTATCCCAATTGCCTCTTCCAATCTGCCCACAATATCCATATGCCACATAAATTATTTTATATTAAACTTTTCACTTTTAAAATTCTCATTCAAGATATAAATATACAACAACAGCACAAATATATTTTTCGGACATGCTGACATATAAATAAAAAAAAAAAAAAAAGTGGGAACAAATTTATGAGGAGTTATAACCCTATCTAAAGGTTTGGTTTATATTTATGGGACGCCTTGATAGGCTTAGAATATTTTAATTTCCCTCAACCGAAAACAAAAATCAGAATGAAAAAAAGTTTAGATATTAATTGATTTTGTTTCTTGTTTTACAATCCACACCATCAACATCAATTTGAATCTGGAACTGAAAATTTGTAGTAGAAAAATATTATCCACACCGCGACTACCTTCAGTTTTTTTTTTTTTTTTGTGGAAATTTGGGGGAGGAGAAATGAGGAGACTCCAAAGCCAATTAGAGTTGTGATTAAAAATCTGAAAGAAATTATTTATGAATGACTTCAGAGATGAAGAAATAAATGTTAAGCAGATGGGAGCTTGACAAGAAAAATTAGGCCAAACCAATAACAATCAACTTGCAACAGACGATGATATGGAGTCTTAATTTTCATTTTAAAAAAATGCTTTTCAGCAAGATCTTTACGTATATCTACACTAAAACTAAAATATTGTGTGAATTTATTGTAATGGGGTTTCTTTGTGATAGATAAACGAAAATTATGATGTTGAAATAGTTTCATGCATCCGCATCGAGAAGCCCGATAAGAAAAAAATAAATATAAGTCAGTAGTGTGCATTGTGTTGTGAGAGAGAAGGTCAGTGTTGGAATGCATTCTTATATTTGTTATATATTTTATTAATACTTGGAATTTATGGAAATGGATCGAATGGTGTCATATTAATGTCAAGTTTCAGAGATTAATATACTAATTAATTGCAAGTGATTAAGATTTCTGTTGGAAATTGTAAAAAACCTTAAAATAAAAATTAAAATATTTATGTGGGTTTTTTTCTGAAGTCCAAATAAATAGGATTTAAGTTTTATAAATTTAAAATTATCACGAAAAAGAAATTATTAAAAACTTAATATAGTTGGTAATTGATATTCACAAAAAAAATTTATAACTTTGGGGAAATATTTTATAAAATCTAGAGTAGGTACCTTAGGCGCCAGTTATACGCTTTCATTGAAACTCATCAATGAAAATATTTTAATTGTTAATTTTGAGGCACTTAAAAAGTTAAATCAGTGATTATTTTAATGCAAATAAAAAGCTGATAACTCAGTTATTATTTCTAGTCAAAAAAATATTTCATTTTGGCCCAGCCTATCGCAGGAAATGAATTTCTTTATTTCAATGATTGAACATTCATTCATCATTGATCATTGAAATTTTAGAAATCGTTTTATGTAAAAGGTAAGGCCAAAATGAAATATTTTTTTGACAAGAAATAATACTCGAGTCATCAGCTTTTTATTGGCATCAAAATAATCACTGATATCGCTTTTTTAGGACCTCAAAAATAAAAATTAAAATTTTCAATGATGAGTTTCAATGAAAGCTATAACTGGCCCCTTTATAGCAGCTGGTGGGTACCTAATTAAAAAATTTTGCATTATTTAATTCCTATATAAAAATAATAGTTTTCATTGTTATTGTTTTGTATGCATATATTATATGGGGCCTAATTTCGTGGAACCTGGCAACACCAAATATCGTACCTGGGCGAAACGCATTTTTGAAGTTGAGGTAATTTTAATTTATAAATTAAATTGGAATTTTATGTAGTAAAGTATTAGAAAATTTCAACTTACTTTTTAATTTATTTATTTACAATTTTACGATCACAATAAAATGTAGAAAGAAAGTATTTAAGTAAGATATTTACATAATGTAGGATGAATTAAACTATTCTTTTTTTTTTTTTTTTACAAATCACAAGAATTTAATAAAAAATAAGAATTCCCACAATTCTCAAAAATAGTGTTGTGATATTTATGGTGTAAAATTTTGTAAGGTACACATTTTCTTAATGACATACATAATTCCAAAAAATAAAACTCTTTCACCTTACAAAATCAAATTTGGATAAATTAACACATATATCAATTTGAATCTCTCTCCACTAAAATTCAGCTTTATTGATATGGAATTTTTCGGAAGCGAAAGTTTAATTTTCCTAGGCTAGAAAATTATATTATGTATGTATAAACAAATCACCATGATGTTTTCAATTTCACTTTAATTTTTTGTATTATTATTGGATATTGAATGTGATATACCTATTAATAAAACATCATACATGTACGTATACATAAATTTACATTGACACTTGGAATAAATATACATAAACTCACATACCTAATTATTTTTTTAAATTATAAATATTATAAAATAAAACAAACAAATTTAGGTTAAAAAAAAATACATAAAAGCCTTTTCTTAAAAAAAATAAACTTTATTATGTATTCAAAATTAATATGAATGTAAAGCATCTAATTTCAAAAAAAAAACAACAACACTAATTTAATATTTAAAATTGCTAATTAAAGACAAGTTTCATTGAATCATAAAATCCAAATTGGTATAAGTAAATGGAATTATGTGCAAAGCCTAAATATCTATACAACTTTGCTCGCATTAGTTTTTTTTATATATTTATAAGCCAATCAATTAGCTATTAATAAATTAAATAACATGATCAGCGTATCATATATGTATTTATAAATACCTCTTTAAAAAAAATTTAAAACAAATCCAACGCAAGTTTTTTTTTGCATAATTTTCAAATAATAATAAACTAAAATATATCGATAAAATCCAATATAAATTCTTGAAATAAGAAACAAAAAAATCCAAAGCTATTTAAATTAATAAATAAATTCAAAAAAAAAAAAATTATTCATTCAAATTTATTTTGTCAATAACTTCTCGAATTTCATGTGAGAATATAAATAAATACAAGCATATAGTTTCTAAAAATGGATATCTTTATAACTCGCCCAATAACTCAGTCAGTTTTTTTAAAGGAAGACAAGTGTATACAGATATATAAGGAAATTAATGCCAGTTTTGCTCCCAATAAGGAAAACAATAACAATTTTTGGATGTGAACAAAATTTGTACTTCTATTTGTTCTCACACCCCCACACAATTTATTTTCCAAATCAATTAAAATTTATAATTTTAAAATAAATTTTGAATACATTTTTTTTGTATTAATAATTTTCTCTCGATTTTTATTGTGATTTTAAAGGCATGTGTATTTTAAGTGGATGAAAATTCAGGACTAAAAACGTAATTAATTACCACGAAATAGTGGGATATGCTAATTTTTCTTTAACCTCGAAATTAAATTAATATGAATGAATTTCCATAAAATATTTTGGATTTTTTTGTTATCATATTTTTGATTTGATCTTGAATTTTGAAGGCAATTATTTGTTTAATGTAAAAAATATATTAAGGTTTTATTAAAAATCTGTGCATCCTTGCGTCTGTGTGTTCATGCATCCGTGCATCTATGAACCTGTACGTCATTTTGGTGTGATTCCCTAGGAAAAATTGGAATTTTTTCTTATAGCTCTACTTAATTTTTTTTTTTTCAATTTTCTCAAAAACCACTCTAAGGATTTTTATTAAACTTCGTGAGTACCTGTAGTTAATGGCCCAGTCTTGGTTATAAATAAACTATAATTAATAGAAATAGAGTTTTAAAGATTTTTGTAAAAAATTGCCTATTTTAAACCTTAGAAAAAGTAACTTTTGACCAGTCCAGAATCAGCCGAATTATATTGGCGTAAATATGAAGCCATTACTTCTCTCACAAAAGTTTGTCATCTGACTTTTTTTTATCAAAAATAATTTTTTAACATGCCAGATGGTTCAAATTAATTGCCGTAAATATGCGGTGAAAACAAAAAAAAAATCGCCACGCTATATTGGCTCTCTGCAAAATGACGATGCTACAAAAATAAAAAAGATGTCATGCTAACTTAATATGAAATGTTAGCATGACAACTATATTTTGTCATTTTCGAGAGAAACAATAATGCAGCAAAATGTTTGTTTTCATGGCATTCGGCTATTTCTGGGCTATACAGTCAAAAGTTTATACGTGAAAAAAAATTACTCGAATTATTAATTACACTTGGTACCAAGTGTTTATTGGGCATTCCTCCGACTGGTATTTTTTTGTAAATTCCTTTCAAGGCCAACAAAAAAGTTGCTGTCGTACAAACATTTGTTTTCAAGTAATGAAAATCTCATTTTTCTCAAAAAAATTTGCCCCCAATTTTTCTTAAAAAAAATCATTATTTGTATTTACATAAAGACTAAGCTTGTCATAAAAAAATATCGAAAAATGGTTATAAATCATTATAAATCATATGGCATCTCGCATAGAACCCTTTTTTGATTTTCGATTTTATTAAAAACGGTTCAACTGATTTTAATCAATTTGTTATTGAGAATATTTTAAAAAGTTTTAAAACTATTGTAGGTACCTACTTACTTAAATTATTTATTTTCTGTTTTTAAAAAATGGTTCAAATTTTTTTTTGATTTTGTACAGTTTAATTTTTTTTACAAATGATAATTATGCATTATAAAATATCACATTTCCTACATAGGTACTATTGTACGACCACATCAAATTTATATAATTCCTTAATATGTATGTTTGTGTTTTACAAAGAAACTTTGCATTCACTCCACCTCGCACCTACCCCAAATCCTATATAGTGGGCCCTAGCAGGGGGGTTGCATATAACTGACTGTTTATACGCGCGCCGTAATGCTGGGTGGCGGGTGCTAGCACTGTATTTATGTGAACAAGCAAGGAAGGTATGTTCTTTATTCCTAGTAGGTAATATACAATTACTTATTTTTTTTTTTGCGAGATTTTTGTTTTCGAGTTTTTGTAATTTCGAAATTTTAAAAAGTGAGATTTTGTAATTGCGAGACTATGAAAAGCGGGTTTTTGTAATTGCGAGATTTTGATTTGCTAGATTTCGTAGCCATACCGTAGGTTACCATATTGTTGGGACAAATTTTTTATCTTTCGATTTTATCAATGGTTTCTCTCATATATAGAACCCCTTTTTTTGGTTTTCGACTTTCTCATTATCTGTCGAACCGATTTTAATGGAAATTATTTATACAACAGCTTCTATTAACTTTGAATATTTTTACATAATATAAAAGTTTCAACAACAAAAATTGAAAATTCGAAATTTCGAAAATGTGTAGATGATTTTTTTTTCAAAATTAATTTTTTAACCGCATTAATTTAATGCTAAAAAAATGCGTGCCAATTTTTTTGTTTAAAAATTTTTACAAAATTTTATATACATATAAAATATATAATTTTATTTAAAAATTATTAAAAACAAACTGCTCCAAAGAGTTTCAATTTTTTTATAAGTCCTCAAAAAGATTTAGGACTTATGTCCCACTCAACTGGAACAAAAGCTTGTCGCTACCCTGCAGGTATATGGACAGAAAAAAAAGGCATAGATATTATCAAAATTTAAACAAACTAATTTGTCTCTTTAATCCCGCATTGCAAATAATTACTAATTTTGTAGATATATAGACAAAATATCTACATAGTATATACATAAATTATATAATATCTGTTTTTAGAATGTCCAACTGTATCAAATGCAAACGAATTATAGATTTATCAATAAGTTCTCATTCCATAAGGTTTTAAATTTCAAGCAAATCGTTATATCATTCAAGAACAAACCGTCAACCAATTTATACCTATACATACTTTCTCAAATTTTCTCTGATTAATGAAAATCCAAAGACATACTTTGTCCGAATTAAAAATCTACATGAAAAATAAAAATAAACAAAATGTTTTTATATATATGTTTATATTTTTTTATTCATTTCGAATTGGGGGGGCAAATCTAAGAATAACTAAAAAGAGGTAATAAATAGTCATACAGTCGGTGTTGGAGAGAAAAATGTTTTTATGACATTTTTTCCTGTCGAAAAACAAAAAAAAAAAACTCTTAAAAAGGAAATAAAATCTAATAAAATCAACCACAACCAACAACGACCACCATCATCAACCGAAATGTGAAAACGAAATAAAACATTCCAAGACAATAATCGTGACAATGCAGGAACAGTGGCGTAGTTAATATGAAAGAGGAGACAATGCTGTAAAACCTATAGACAATCGGTGATCGTAATGTGTTTGAAAAATCCCAGTGAAAGGAGTGGACAAAATGGTAAAGGTTAAAAGAATTTTTTTTAGTAGGTAGCTAGATATGTTTAATTATTTTGTCAAAAAAAAAATTTAGTTTCTTGTCCCCTTTGCTGCTCATACTTTCATATAAGAAAAATTAACAAAGATACAGGCCTAATTATTCTGTTATTGTGAAATTTATACATATAAGGTCTGTTTCTTTACTTTTCAAAACTATACGAATTTTGACCAATTCTATTTTTCCAATTTTATTTTTTTTTATGTGGACATTGACAAAACTTTGGACTAAAGTTGGAGTTTTGGAAACTAATGAGTAATGAGTTTCTTAATCCTCTCTTTACCTTCTACAAACTACGTCACTGAACAGGAAAAATAAGAAAACATTAATGCGAAGGTGGTTAAATTAATAATAAAAAACAATAAAAAATTAGGCCCATCGCGACTTGGTGGGTAGAAACATATGTACATTGTACAATAGCACATCACAAAAACCCATAAAACAAACCCATTAAACAAAATACAATCAAACATAACCATCATGCCTCAAGAAAAGTCTCCACCAACCATATATAAAGGGCCAACTAAAACAACAACAACAAAAAACCAACAAATTCGACTTTGGGGGCAAAAGTTTTGTCGTGGACTAGATCGATTGATGGCAATGATAAGTGGATATTTAAGAAAAAAAAAAGAAGAAAAACAAGAAGAAATGTCAAGTGAAATCAAATACACAAAAAAAAAAAAAAAACTTAATTAGGTTTATATGTTTATTTCCGTCAGTAGTGTTTAAGTGAATTTCCTATCGGCTTAAATCTTAATATATATATAGGGATTTGTTTTATATTTATATTTTTAGAAAAAAACTTTTCTGGAATGTTTGTCTTTTTTTTTTTTCATTTTTACGATCTTAATTAATTTTTTTTTTGTTTTTGAAACTTAATGAGTAATAAAATTTTATTTTATTATCATGCGGTTGGTGGAATATGTCATCGGGTGCAATTGGGTGGTGATCCCTTTCCTATATATAATATATTTATATAGCCTCTCTATAAATGTACTCTTTATGTTAAAAATCAATTAGATGGTAGTTAAAATTTTTTAATTGTTTAATATTTAATTTTTGATGTGTTTATGATGAGCAAATGTGTGTATATGTACCTATACATTGTACCAACATAATGTAGCTATATGAAAGGAAACAAAATATTTTTTATTATTTTATTTTCATTGCATATTGATAACTGCACACGTGCTGTGGGTTTTTAATTTTAGGTTAGTTATATGCGAGGAATATTTAAACAAAGGCTTTTACAATTATAAGTTAATAAAACTATAGATTTAAAAAAATATATTATGTGTATATACGTTGGCTATTCGGTGCAGGTATTTTTTATGTGTTCGTTTCGTATATTTTATTAGGCGCCATAATTTCCGACAGTATAAAGAGTGGGTTTTATATTTTAAGTGGGTAGATTAGGTGTAGGTACTATGGTTTACAGTATTTTAAAGAATTTAAATATTCTCTTCTTTAAATTCTGAGAAATGAGCTGTATACTTTTTAACGACATTGAGGTAGGTAGCTATACCCATATACATAAAATTATTTATATGTTGTTGAGTTTATTTATTACGACGTTCTGCCTTTTCATAAATACCATGGTGCAAAATTTTTAAACAGCCTGACGTTAAGTTATAACATTAACTTGTTATTGGCTATTTTTTAATAAACTCCTGGAGTACACGTCTAAAATAATAACAATTCGTACAAAAACAAGGAAGCGAAAGAATGTTTAGAGGAGATGAGAGAGAGAGAGTGAGAGGGATGGAAGCGAGAGAGGATCACGATGGGAACAAGGGAGAATGGTAACGAGAGGAAGGGAAGGAAGAAGAGACGTTATGACAATTGACAGGATATGAAAGAGTAGAATGGGAAGACAGAAGAGAGCAGAAGAAGGAAAGACGGGATTTAATAGGTCTGTTTGGTATCTTTTTTAAGAAAAAATTGTAAAACCTGTCAAACTTTGAAAGAAGGAGAAAATACTCTCAGAGAGGGAGAACTTGTCCAAAGTTAACAAATGCACTGAACCACTTTTCGTATAAAATGTCACTTTTGTGTACAAGACGTCAAACATTGACAAATCATTTTGAACCCTGTAATTTTTAAATTGTAAAATAATTTTTATACTGGACTTGTATCTGAATCTTCATCAAGTGAATGAAGACAATCTGAATCAATATTTGTAAAGTCCTAGTCAACGTCAAGTAACAGACACTGACAACTGTGTATTTGACAGTTTTTACACTCCTTACACGCAAGTTATCCAATGGAGGGGAAATAATTTGCTCTCTCATTGTGCTCTCTTGCTGCAACTTTTATAAGTTAACGAACAGGAATTTGTGACAATTTGTGAAAAATTGTGAAAATTTGTGCAATTTTGCAAGAAATTTCACGTAACCAAACAGAGCTAATAATGGAATCCAGATAGGTATAACCCCATAGGTATTGCCTCCCCTTATAGGAGAGGCAATACAACAATATACAAAAACATATTTTTTGGACATTTACAAATACACTCGTTTTTATAAAAAATTTATAGTTAAAATTTATTGAACAGATAATGAGTATAATCTAGGTATGTCGAATCTAAAAAAAAAGGAAAGATATACCCACCAGATTTGTTCCAATAATATGGTAGATCGTACTGATATTATTTGTCTTTCTGATTTTATTTAATCTTGGAATTTAATCAAATTTATTTGGATGTCCATTGTTTGCTTCGACCTGGCGTGCTGTTTCCAGAGCATTTTCCATTACTTTTCTTAGAATTTCAGGTCCCTCACTAATTCTTCTCGGATATTGGCCTTAAGCTGTTGCATTGGTCCTTGGCTTAGCCTTATTGACATAAACCTTACATTTTAACTAGCCCCAAAGAAACAAAATTCTGAAGCCGTTAAATCGAGCAAGCGAGGTGGCCCGTGGCAGTTAAAATCATAAAAACGTGATATTATCCGATCACCAAAAATTTCCCTCGCAGGAGAGTCATAGTTGGACGACCTGTGTGAGGTGGGAACTCCATCTTATATGGAAAAAGTTGCAACTGCCGTAAAATTTTTTGCAAGGACCACCTTTACATCACCAATTTAAACTGAGAACGTCACCTTGTATGGAAGTTTTGGGGTTTTCTCAAGAATTGCTTACACCCGAGCAATGTTCACATCATTTCGAACTGCATATATACGAGGTCTTCCAGCACGCGGAAGATCACAGACAGCCCCTTGTTGTCCGAAACGCTTGATCAATCGGTAAATTATTGGAGCAATAGGCAAATTTCGAACATAAAAGAAATATCGATATGATCTTGGAGTCTGAATAATTGAATGTCGACTTTCAAAATAAAATTGAGTCTTTTTATTATAAAAAAAATAACGTACGTAAACAATAAAATTATTCAATAATTGAATTATAACGTTATACTTTTACGCCACCTTGTATATATCGCAAGTACCAAACAGAAATGTTTTTCACGCGTTACTGCCTCTTAGGAAGAATTGACAAATCCTTATGGAGTAACTCTTGTCAGTAAAAAATGCCTTTCATCTTGGGCGTTCGGATTCAACAGAAAATTGAAGGTCCCTTCCATTTCTGCCGACTTATATACAACACAAAGGAATTGTTGAGAATTTTATACCATAAGGCCCTGATTCATTACTCGCTGACACATTTAAAAAAAAGAACAAAATATATCTACATATTTAGAAATTTGTTTTTAGTTGAATGGGTTTGGTAAATAAATATATATGGCGTTTTTCTTTTTTGGCTCTGAGCAGAGGTTGAGCGATCAGAGCAAAGCTCTGAGGAGATTATGATCAGATCCCTCAGATTTAATTATCAAACACACTTGAGCACTGAACATGTCCTATGCATAGTAATCTGTCAAATTACATAAAAATTGTATGAAGTTGGCTTCGTTCAGCGTTTTGCTCGATTTGGTCGGTCATTTTATTCTGAGCATACAAGATCATGCTCCGAGGTAGCTCAGATGGAAAAAAGAAACACGATTTATGTGCTCTGATTTGTCTGAGGTAAAAAAGAAACATAGAATTAATTTTTGACAGCTCGGTGATCTGCTCTGAGGTAAAAAAGAAAAAATATTCAAATGACATTATTTCAAAATCTGATGCAGTGTTAAAGAGAAGCTTATGTATAACTACCGTTCACTTTATAAATATAAGATGGAAATGTTAAATAACTCTTCGTCTTTTCTTGATTAGTTCAAGTAATGCCGGCAAGTTTAAAAAAAAAATTATGGAATATTGTGTTCAATATACCTATTTTCTCCATCGCCCAGTGGCGTAGCGTGCCAGGGGCAAGGGGTGTACAGGTCCCGAGTGGCGCTTTGCTTGGGGGCGGCAATTTTCCAAAATATACGGGCGGAAAATTTCCAAAATAATATCCGGGAGGCAGTTTCCTAGGGGGCGGCGTTATAGTGGTGTTGAAAGATTTTTGAATGTTCTGTTTTTATATTTTATTTTCATTTGGATCCATTTTGCAGGCGACAAATTTCCAAAATATTTGACAGGCAATTTTCTAGAGAAGAGGAAATTTTTTTCAAAATATTTATTAAAACATATACGTTAGTGTTAAAATATTAACCATAAGTTCCACAAATTATATTTTACACACATTTTTTTACTACAATTTTGGTAGGCATAATTTTACTGAGAAATCGAAAACAAACGAGTTGTAAGTATAAATAAAAATCAATTTTCAATTTTTATGGACTATTGTTTCTGATTCTTCATTTACTTTAAGAAAAATAGTAATCAGATAATCTTTTCATTTCATTTAAGTCATTTGTATAACAATTCATATGGGTTAATTTATATATGTATATAACAATAATAAAAATAAAAATAAATAATAATAAGAATAAGAATAATAAAGGGCAGTGAGGGTTAATTTTTAAAAAAACAGGTTGTTTTTCAGCAATCATCACCCGATTAAACACATCTACTATTAATATAAAAATAAAAAATTAAATCTATTTAGAAAAACAAATTTATAACAAGGTAAGTAAAGTTTCAATTGGACTTTTTTTTTTAAACAACAACAAAAATTTAAATTGCCAGGGGAGGCAAAATTTGACTCTGCCCTGGGCCTCTAAAACCTACGCTTCGCCACTGCTAATCGCCTTCATACAATCTTTGATTAACGGGAATGTCCGTTTCACTATGGATATTGCCCAAGGCCTTTATTATTATTTCGCACGTTATGAACAATTTTTTTGAAAAAAAGTTGAAATCTTATTTTTGTAATTTACACTTCAAGCTCAAATATCTCTGATTTCTCGTGAGAGATTTTAAAAATATTTCACTTATAAAACAAGCTCAACGTTACCTTTCATTTGACACCATTTTTGTTCATATGTACACATTATTTGCATAGAAATGGGCAATTCCCTTGCAACTTTAACTATTCCTATGGTTTTTAATAGTACTTTTTAAAAAAAAATTTGAATAGATAACGTTTCTAAATTTTAAATGGAACATATTTGTACTTTAAAAAATTATCAATTTAAATTTAAATAAAAATGAATATTCTTACAGAATTTCCTACCAGTTCGCCTGAAATTATTAATTGTTTAAACAAATATTTAATTTAATTTGTTCAGCTATGCAAATGTAGTCCAATCAAATGTACTAGTAACATAACATGGCTGATTCAATTATGAACATTGAAAATATTTTATTAAAATAAATTCATTGCGTAGAAAAAAAAAGTATGGTACAATATTTTTGCACCAATTGGTTGGGTAGAACTAAAAACCACATCCCATCAGGATCAGAGAGTATATATATAGATTCATATATTCTTTGTAAACTCTACATTTTTAAACCCATATGTATTTAAATAAAAAAAAAAAAAAATGTCCTGCCATATGGAATGGATGTGTCATATTTCATATAAATATATCAATTCAATTTTATTTAATTCTGATTACTTACTTCACTTTTGGCTAATATTACTTCAGCTGCTATACATGATATATGTATTTGATGTATATAAACCATTCTGCTATGAAACTGCTAATAGTATTTCATAAATATTTACCAAAGCAAAATTCAACCTCAATATTATACATAAATATACATACATCTATAACTACATTCATATATTCTGCCATGATGGTTGTTCCGTAATCATTTCATATCCTGTCGGTCAGGTGAGTAACAAATTCGATTCGTTGTAATTAATGTTATACGATTCTGACCGCATGTATATGCAGTATGCATAAAAGGAAATTCGTCATGTTTGTGGGTTTGTGCAAAGAACAGTCCCGGATTTATACCAATGAAGCATATACAAAGTGGATTTTTTTTTTATGGTTTTAAACCGGTTAGAAGAATTTTTTCAAAGACCAAAGGAGTTGTGTTTATAAGAAAATAATTGTGGTTATAAAATGTTTAGCGAGTCTATTTATGATGAATTCCAAAAGAAAATTAACCAAAAAACAACTAAGAACTGTCAAATCGGATGTCACAGAAAACAGTGTTGCCAAATTAAATATCTTCGACTCTAGGAATACATTCTTTATAAAACACAAGAGATGTCATCCCAGTTCTGAGCTATGTATATTTTGAGTTTCAAGGCAAACATACAAGTTGATATTTTAATTCAAAAAGCTTGCCTCATCAAAATTGTAGATATACTCAGGGCCTGAAATATTTAAAATCCCACCACGATCAGAAGGAACAGTAACATCAGAGCCAGGGTATAGTGAAATGGAATTGAATTTATACTCCTTCCAAAAGCACTGGGCCACAGAGATTATTACGAGGCAAACGGATTAAAAGCTTTTGATGTTTTGGTCATACTATGGGACAGCAATGTGGGTAGCCGGTGTTGGTGTTTGTATAGGTAGATTTTGAGTTTTATAGGCTTACATATTATATATAGGTATTATCAGTAAAGTATAAAGTATGCGTTTGTCACTGGTTTTGTTTTATTATAGCCGAATCGATTATTTATTTATTACACCAATTTTCAGTCAGTTTCGGTCTCTTAAAGCAATTTTCTGAAGGAGTTACAATATGATATAGGTACTGCGATTGCAGTGGAAAATTATTCTTTAGCTCTGTGCTTCAGGATGTATGATGAGCAGAAATTAGAAATTTCTAATTGAGAATGCATATATTATACCACACGGGTTAAAAAACCCTTGTAGAGAAAGTACATACATACATATGGACATATGTTATTATCCTTAATGTGTGTCATTAAGATTTTGGTATCTATATAAAATGAGCGTAATAGATATAGATTTCATAATAATATACCAAAAGGTGAGTGTGATATAATGAGAAGGGTTATACAATAATGCGGGAAAATAATTTAAAATAAATTATTTATTTACCTAATAAAATTGATTCAATTTCAGAACCCTTCTTGAGTCTTAATAAAGAATATTCTATGCTACATATATAATCAATTTTATGTTTAACATTTTATTTAGGAAAAAATAAAATCCACGTCCCACAACTTGGTCACGCGTATTTGTTTTTTCAGGGGTGTAAAATGGTTTGCCGCTGAAGAGTGAAAATGCATATTGAAGGTACATATAATGTGTATTATTACTTTAATTATGATGATTAAGGGAAAAGTGTCAGAAAGATAAAAGTTTCTTACCTTTATATTTTTTATATTACATAAAGGGTGTCTCATAAATGATGGTCCAAACAGAAACTGGTTATATGCTAGGTCATGACCACCCAGAATTTAGTAACTTGCCCGTACCGCATCATAACGGTTTTCGAGCTTCCGATGACATTTTTGAGATTTAGTTCTTGTGCCATCTAATTCTTAACGAATGTGAAGTTGGCGTAAGAATTTTTGCCACGACAGGAATTTTTAGTATATTTTTTATATTTTTGTCCACATTTCTATTGTAATTGTATTTATCCAATTACTGAAAAATTGGTACATACCCACAGTACACTACACATATTATAGGTAATATATCATTAGGGTTTTCATTTTTGTTCAGTTCTGCGCATCTGTCAAAATCGAGTTATTATGGTAGTAAAATGGTGTATCCAGTGCCCCTTTCCTTGTCTAATTTGAATACTTTGTTGTTGTTTCTGATGATACGCGTTGAGTTTCTGTGGGCACTAAAACATCCATTTTTAATTTTTTGACATCTTCAACTTTGACAATTTGCGCAATGCATTATACCTTAGATTTTTGTATTGTGGTACCTACCTACCCTAATTTGGACCAGTGCTTTTTATTTAAATTGCTCAAAAACTATTAAATTCTTGGAAGAAATGTCAAGGCAAGAATTGTAGCTTATAAATTTTTACACAAAATAATTGACAAAATGTTTTAAGGTTTTTGCTAAAAAATATGAAAAACAAGGTTTTGATGCTTTTGGAAAAAATTGACTTATTTTTCAGTTATTCACCCATAGACTTTTAATGTCCGATTTTGTTATTATATTGTAATCTGATGCATTTTAACATTTTAAACAATACAACATTTAAAAATTTTGGAAATTTATATTTAAAAAAAAATCATTCTTAGTACTTTTTTGTAAGTTCATTTGATCCAGACGTTATTCACCCCTATTACGATTGTTAAATTAAAGTTGGAAAATTTGGGAAAATATTTGGAAATATTGCAAATTGATATTAAATTAACAACAATTGATAAATTGCGATTGCGATCATTGAGAAAGATGCAGAACGTTGTGGCAGGGGCAAGGGAGACACAGGCTATGGGTGGCAATTTTACATAATCATTATATCAATCAAAATATAAACGTTAGTGTAAACGTTTGTTGTATTTTCTATTTTTCTATTTTCTTATTCATCATTTCGGTGCATTTTTTTTTTCAAATGGATTTATATTTTTTTAAGCCCAAGAAAATTGTTTTAGAGTTTGCTTACAGTAACACTGCTTCACAGTCAATAATGGAACAATTATGAGTACATAAAATGCTAATCAGCAAATGCATACATGTACCTATGTATGTACAAGTATATGCTCCCTAAAGGTAAATGTCACAAGAATAGCATTGAAAAAGGAATTGGGACTCCTAACGTTTTCGTTTGATAATCCGGAAGAAGTCTCCGAAACTTTTCGATCCCATAAAGCCACACGAATATGTTGCACCAGATTTTTTGATTTTTAAGTTTTGTTTTTCGTTTTGATTTTTTCTTCAAATCCAGAATCGGTTTTTTCAAAAGAAGAACTATCATCTAGAGCAAAACGAACGCTTTATGAAGTAATTGGAATGAGCTGCAGACGCTTCCGGACGACCAAGCTAAAGCGCCAAAAATTTATCAGCTCCCAGCTGCATTTTTTTTTTCATTTCACCATTAAAAATGAAACTTGTATATAGTTTTAATTATTTTTAAAAGTTAAAGAAAAAATAATTAAATATAGAAAACGAATTATAAAGAAAATGCTGTCCCGTTTTTTAAGAAGTTTAATTTAGGTGCATAATTACTAAATTTAATATAAAATTAAGTTACTTTTTGTTCTTTGATATTCTGAGGTAGATAATTGAAAAATTGCTAGAGTTATCGCTCGGTTATTTGAGTGTCATTTATCTGCTTGCCAAGATTGGACAACCGGCAAGAGTTACAAATGTATGCCAAAATGTGCCGTATGGAATAGGCCCCGGTGCTCAAATCGGTTATTACAGAATTTCAGTAAAAATTCCCCAAATATCAATTTTTAAAATTGGGTACATCCTACTGACCTCTTGAACTAATTCAACCTAATTTTTTCTTATGTGACTATTGAAAACATGTGTTTTATAAATTTAATTCATACCAAACTTCTTTATAGATTAAAACTGTATATAAATATAGTATTGGTAGGTAAGGCACTACCTACCTATATAACTGCATTCATCAATCTTATAGGACGTTCGAAGATAGTGTCTAGCCACTGAATTTTTTTGTTTAAATAATCTTTAAATCTGCCTTAAAAAAAATCATGCATTTTTTATAAAACAAAACTCTTGTGACAATATACTTTCATATCTCCAAAATTTATCTTATTGGTATATACTCAAATCCCTTTTAAAAAATATTCAAAAGATGAATAAAGAATCCCCAGAAAAAAAAATCAACGACCTCTATTTCATTATAACCTTGACTACTGGTCCACGCCACGACTGTCCGATTTTTATAAAATCCCCCATCAACAAAATAATATAACAACAACAACAAAATATAATCATGGAACCCAATACCACTATTGTCATCGAAAACAAATTTATGTTTCATAATTTTTTATTTATGTATTTTTTCATATTTATTTTCATTAAAGGTCTCATTGGACCTCCTCGCCGACCTACTCCTTCCACACAATAAAGTAACATCCAAATATACAAATCCCCAAGTATCTCAATAAATTAGTATCTTTTATCGCCAAAAAATATCTCTATGAGAGTCAAATTAAAAAAAAAAAAAAAAAAACAAAAAAAAAAACGTTATCTTCCAGATACTCATTCAATGACATGCCCATTCTAAATCTAAATCTTTTCAAAGATCAATATCTTTGAGATGGATTTCCTCTCTACACGACGAAGGTATGGATAAATATTATACAGAATTAATTTATTTTATTTAAAAAATCATAATTTTTACGGAAATTCTAATTTTTATTATTTTCTTTGAGAGTTGAGATGATTCTCTTTTTTTTCCTTACTGGTCGCATGTCGCATCATCATTATAAATTTTAAGATCGATTGCCTATAGCCGTTCAACGACGACCATCCACGTTCAGGGTCCATGATGAGTGCGTTGGCTGGACGCACAGTGGGGTATTTTGAAGACATTTTATGTGTATTTACCCAACACTGTATACGGAAGATGTCGCCACTTAAAGCTTCTGGGCTCTGAAAGAATAGGTATACAACAAATAAAATTAAAAAAAAAACACTAAACGAAACGCCCGTCGTCGTTGCATATACAGTTCATCAAGTGGTCTCGGACAAAAATGTAAATTATAAGACTTGCGGGGATTCGTTGTGAACAAATTTTTTTTTTTAATATATTATATGGACTCTGGGTTGATGATAGAAATCATTCCTGATGAACTTAGGAACTATTTTTTTTTATTTCTCATTTTGGTAAGAACCAGAAGACAAAAAATGTAAATTTTTACTTAAGAAAATAAACATATTTTAAAATCAAACTTGGATTTCAACTTACATAGCAGCAAAACCCACGATGAATTCAATTCCTCTAGGGTGAGATAGATATGCAAATTCATATATACTAAAAGAGAACTTGTTGCTTGGATAATGCTATATGAACTCTATACAGAACTTCCAATAAATATCAATTTGTTTTGAAAATGGTGACACAGGTATTTTAGCCTATTGATGCGTCCATTCATCTGTAAAAGAGTATTTTATCAGGGACGTACTCAGTCAAAAAAAATAATATATATTGGCCTAAGGGCCCTTTTAAGGCTATAATAAATAAAATGAACAAAAAAATGGCACTGGGGTTTGGAAATTCCTAAGTACGTCATTTAGTGTAAAATATAAAAATTTCAGATTTTTAAAGCCAAATAATTGTTGATGATGATTATAGGACATAATTTTTCCAATAAATATATTGCTTTTCAAAATTCTGAAAATTTTCAACAATTTTTCCATTTAATATTTATAAAAAACGAGTTAATTTATCTTTTTAAACGCGTACTTTTTCCTTCCTCTATTAAAAGAAATCGACATTAGTGCATATTTACCCTCTTTTACCCTATTCAAACATTGAATTTCGGTCCGATTTAGTAATGCATTTTATTAAAATTGCTGAACCAATTTCTAAATTAGTTATGAGTACGTACATCTGATTGGGCATTCGGCAATAACGCCCAAGGAAATAACGCCGAAATCGATTTGAAAATATCGCCCACCAAAATTCTGAACAATTGTTACTGTTTCTTATTTCTCGATTTGGACGTTATTTCCAATTGTTTTATTTTTTTTTTAAAGGATAGAAAGTCCAAAATAAATATTTTAAAAGTCAAATGAGAAATAACGCCTAAAATTGGAAATATCGACCAACAAAAATCTAGAAAAAGGAAATAACGCCCAAATCTTAGGAAATAACGCCCGACAAATAATAAAACTCAATCCTAACATTTTCAATATGGATTTTTTGCAAATTAAAACGGCGTTTAAACAGTGATGGTATTTATGGGGGGGGGGGGGCATGCTGCCCCTGCAACCCCCCTGCTTGGGAAAATTACCTATAAGATATGCGGTAGGTGCGAGGCTGGGTGTATATGCAAAGTTTCTTTAAATTCAGATTCTTTAATTAAATGCAAAAGAGACTTTGCATACACCCAGCCTCGCACCTACCCCAAATCCTATAATGTGCCCAAGCAGAGGGATTGCAAGGGGGCACATGCCCTCCCATACATACGTCACTGTTTATGCGGCGCGATTTTTTTTTAAGATTACCTATCATTGATATTTTATTTTGGAAATATCGCCTAAAATTTAGGAAAGAGCCTCTAAATTAAAAAAAATGTTTGGATATACCGCCAAAAATTGAGAAAATAAAGCACAAATTTTACAAAAAAGAATTTATATGGAAATTTTTTGGCGATATTTCCAACTTAAGATTTGGAAAAATGGCGATAATTCCAATTTTATTTTTGGGCGATAAAAAAAATTTATGCGATATTTCCAAATCGATTTGGCCGTTATTGCCCAACGCCATTGTAAATTTTTTTTTTTTTAATTTGCACTTTGAAAAAACTTTTATCCCTAACATCTATATCCCTAACAAAAAACATGAAACGATATTTAAATTGAACATAGATAATGCAAATAAATCGATACAAACCTTTGCTCAAGACTCTTTAAACAATTAACAAAAAATTGTATGCGATCTAGGTAAAATAAATTAAAAACCCTAATTTTAAACCAAGCTACCACCATAAATGTAAGTCCGTCCCTGACTAAAGGCGCCCGAAAATGTGTAGGCTTATACGAATATACTTATAAAATCTCTTTACAAAATTCAGTGTGAAAGAAAATCCAGAGTTATTTCTGATATTCTATATCTACATTCTACATATATCGATGGAAAAAAGATATTTGCAGTCAAAGTTTTCAGAAAAGGCTTGATATAAACGAGAAACTTTTTGTTTAACTAATTTACGAACAAAGTTTTCAAACTTTTTTTTTTTGTATTCAAAGATCAAAGATTGAACTGTTAGGTTGATCGAATGTGTGTGAGAAATTAATGATTCTCGAATTCATTAATGAGTTGTATTTGCATCTGGTCAGTCTGCTGTCTGAGCTGAGTATAAAGAACACGAGTGAATGTCAAGTCCGTTTTGTTCTATTTTATTGTATTTTTATTTTTATTTATGTTTTTGTTTTGTTCTACGTGAATGAAAATGGGAAAATTTAAATTTTGAATTGCAATGTGAAACAAATTTCAGGTATAGGTATATGTATATAGGGATTATATCAAAAGAGTGGGTTTCTTCGAGGAAAGTGTTTTCTCCACATATTACAATACCTGCAACTATATAATAGAGAGAGTGGGTCGTTTTGTTCATCTATACCTAATATATGAGGAACTATGGTTAAATTATATATTAGAAAATGTTTTTCATTCCATAATTATAAGAGCATTTAATTGGCTATTAGAATTGATTAAAATATTTGATATGAAAAGATTAAAGTATCAAGAACGGGTTTTTTTTAAAGATTATTTGATTCTGTTTTCATCAAAATTTAAGTATAATTATATAAATTTGGAAGCAGGCAGATAGTTAATTCAATTCATATAAACCCACCGAAAGAGATTTGAAAAAAAAAAGAAAAAGAAAATTGAGAATTAAGGGCTTTGAATGCATTAAACTATCAAAAACTCATAATAATATATCGTTTCATTAATAACAATTGTTTCATTTTATATTAATCTGTTATTATATGCGTCTATAATAATAACGTGGTAATTTTAAATTTCGTATAACAGATTAACACAGTTAGTTAGTTACATAAAAAAAGGTTGTTCATACTACCGCGGTTTTGTAAATGTTACCAGTAAAGCATATCGGCCAGTAGTGGCAACCTTTTCAAAGGCCGCAATTAGAGTGGGTTACCTTATAACAGGCTATACTGTAATTATACGTTCGCAGAAGTAATAATTATTATTTCAAAAGCCTTAATATATGTATTTTTTGCTGGTTAAATTCAAGGTATTATAGAGATACAGATTTATTTTTTGAAAATTAGCATATACGTACGAACACAAACACATACAGACGTCTCCCTTAAAGCGATTGATTTGGATTCTTGGGACCTCGAAACGTCGAGATAATGTCAAAATTTTCGATTCAACAAATTGGAACAATGGAAGTTAATAATTAAATAATTAATTAAACAACCTCTGAAATCGATTTTACACCAACCAAGGTACCACCAAGGTACATCCATCTGATTTCTTAGACAAATCTTAATACATGAGAAAAAAAATTTTAAAAACCGTTGCATCGGGTATTTTTTTATAAAACTTTGTAAACGTTTTTAAGAAAAAAAACATCGTAACGCAATTTTTACGCATTTATGAATGTGGAGGTAAAAAGTTAATTTTGGAGAAAAATTATCTACAAAGGTAGGTAGGTAATCTCGAAATATCAAATTTTCAAAAAATTAAATTGACATTTTTTTCAATCCAGAATTTGTTTTTTGAAAATTTTTATATGCAAAATTATTTAAACTTATTAGAAGCTCGAGTGTAAAAAATTTCAATAAAGTCGCTTAAACAGATAATGAGATATTCGAAAACCAAAAAAAAAAGGTTCTATTTACCATTTTTAATGGATATATTATTATGTAGATACAATTTTTTACCAATAATATGGCAGATCGTACCTACTGATGTTACCACGCATACAAACTTTAATCAAAATCGTTTGAGAAAAATGAAACTTTTCTTATCGGTTTTCTTTACACGTCTTGTATAGGGGGTACTGTTATTTTTGGTTTTAAGATTAATTTTAATTTAAAATCTGATAAATAAAAAACTGCTGGTTGCCAACTTTAATAAAAGAAGCGATCAAGTCGTTTTCGAATTACGAAGTTCTGAAAAAAAAAATTTCAACTTTTTTTAAAAATACAAAATACATTTTTTTTTGAAAATTTTGATATACCTACAATACTTTTAAAACTTTTTGAAACATTCTCTATAAGAAAGTTGATCAAAGTGAGTTGAACTGCTTTTGAAAAAATCGAATAAAAGAAATAACCATTTTTTATAAAATTGTTAATGCAGCCCTTTTGTTAAAGAAATTATTTTTTTTTAAAGAAAAGTTTTGGGCATGTTTTTGAGAAAAATAAGTTAAGCAGGTACCGTTATTTTTGATCCTAAAAAAATTAAAAAAAATTACGGGGGAATGTCCAAAAACGCCTGGTATTAGGTCTAAAAAAAAAATACCCACACGTTAAGGCTGCCAGCCAAAAGGACCGATAATCTCGAAATCGATTTTTTTAAAATTCAAAACTTGAAATTATAAATAGTACCTATACATGGTGTATAGTAATAATCAATGGTCCAAACTGAAACTGGTGACATAGGCTAGGTCCAGACCTCTCAGATTTTAGTAACTTGTCCATTCCAAATCAGAACGGTTTTCAATTAACGGCTGTTTCCTTGAAATTTCGAAAAAAAAACCTCTTATTTGAATCATGTATTTGGCCACCCTGTCCATAATTGATTTTTTGTTTTTTTTTTTTTTTTTTTTTTTTTTTAGTCTTGCGGTTATCGAATTTTGTATGTAGAATTTAATTTGAAAAAATATTCCTTCACTAAAAGCTGTATAGCTGCATTATATGCCCCCGTTTTGACAACTATTCCAGGTCCAGTTCCAGTTGCACTACTCTATTGTGTTCAAGCAGTTCCATGTAACTGTGAGAATTAGTAATTGAAATTATAAAAAATTTATTTTTTTATGAATAACTTTTTTCCAACTCTGTCTAAAACTAACCCATATATTTTGATAATTTAATGTCTCGATGTAAAATTCCATTAACTTGAAACTATTATTATATCGATTCAATGTTTAATTTTTCTCCACTCCATAAAATAATTCCGTTACTTACCTACACATGTACGTGCAGTGCATATTATGTGCACAATAATAACGATAAGAAACCGCTTTGGGTGCACCTTTAAAACCCACAACTGGGTCAAATAATCACCATTCAAACTTACATTATAAACTGTATAAGACCAACTATGGCACCTCACCAACCAACAAACCACCATCATATCAGCTCACAGCTGATAGTCTAATTATGTTCGCAATATTAGTTTACGTTCAAAACCGCTCACTTCCAAGTATAAAGGGGAGCCTTTGTTTACTTGGGTTTCTGGAATGCAATCACATTTTAGGGTAGGTAAAGTAAATTATACAGTCACACAAACTTATCATAAACCTGAAACGAATAACACATTACAATTCTGTACTGAATTTATTTTAATAATTAGCATTTCAGCTATAATTTTACTTGTCAGTCTCATATATAGCAAATTTGAATCATTTTGTCAAATACAAATAAAAAAAAAATTAAACTTCAAAGATTCATCACTTCCTTAAAGATATCAGGTCAAACAAATTATGGAAATCAATATACCACAGTACCACAAAATGACGATTATGACGACACAACCATCCAACTACTCAAAGACAACGACGACGATGATGATGACAGTGAAGACATAGCTGCTGACAACTCACTTTGCTCTGGCAACAACCATGTGCAACTAGCACTGACAAAATGATCTGATTACTTGTGCCCACAATATGAATAATGTATTTGAGAATCAATAATGTATCTAGATGCAATTTCAATGAGCGGAAGAGACATGGCGTATATAGATACTGGTAGTATACCTATACACAGGAAGCTACGACGTGCTGAATTTGTGTCTTTCACAGTTTGTACATTGAGTTGTGCAACTATACACTATATTCCACTACATAATATACACGGTCTATATTGACAGAGTTAATTCTCACCTTTTCATTGTAGAAATAATATTTACTCAGAGTAAATAATATCAGAAAACGAAAATGTGTTGGTTTTAATATGATTTTGTGTTAGCTATTATATTATACATATAGATTGAAGAAGGAACAGTAGCAGAACAAATTATATTAAATTTATCAGTCAATATAGGTACTCGCACAAAGGTACATAGGTAGTTGTGAATTATTTAGAACGTGGGAACTGCGCTACTACTTAGTAAATCAATATTCCATCAGTTCATTAATATAATCTATCTTTCCTTTCCAAGTTTAAGGAAGATGATATAAAGCCAAACATATACATTAAAAGAGAAACCATTAAGAAAAATATCAAAGGACAAACGATAAATTTAGGCGGTTTGTCTCAGGTGGAATTAATGAAAGCATTCAGCTTAAATGTACCTAAAAATTGTATATTTTTATAAAAACCTTTATTTTCTTTCGTATATATAATCATTACCAACTATTCAATTCAATCCCTACTGTGAGTAAAAAGTACTCTCGGCTGAGAGTTAAAATTACTCTCGGATAAAAATCACTCTCCGGTACCTACCTACTCATAAAACATGTATTTTTTCATACACCCCCCATGTTTTGTCAAAATTATTCGACTGCAATCTGGCCGTTAATAATTTATAAAAATCGCTTTCTAACTAATAAATATATAGCTATACATTAAGTTGAAACCAACAAAATAAATTAAAACTTACAAAATCAACATAAACCTTTATTCCCACAAAGATGAACTCTGTAGGTAGGTAGGTACTCCATTCACATCCCACAAAATTCCTAGATTTATAAACCCGATAATCATCATTATCATCATCATCATTGGTTCAACTTATCGAAACTAATAAATAGTTTCAACTTGCTGCAGAGCATATAATTCACTTCAATTGATTTAATGCAGAATATTTCATCAAGTGATTTCCTTGAAGTTATTTTTTATAACTCTTTTTATCCGTTATTTTTTTTTTCGTTGGTTTATTGGTTATAGTTTTTCGTCTGAAAAAAAATATATGAAGTTTTTTTTTCAAAAAGCAACAAAACAATAAGTGAAGCAGTTGCTCCTTCAGTTTCAAGACTGAATCTAGAAGGCAACAAAACAACTAAAAGTACTCTGGGAATTCTTATTTTTTTGAATTCATTTTTCTCAAGTTCGAGACGGAAGGATTCGCACAAATCAAAGGAGAAATCGAATAAAAACAAGAAACTTTTTTATTTTTTTTTTGTTTTTTTATTTTTATTGTTTCTTGAGTTAACTTTATTCTATAGAATATCGAATCATCTTTGATGATGGGTGAGCTTTGAAAAATACTTTTGGTTACAAAAAAATACATTCTTTCTCTCTCTTTCTCGGTTCATTTCTCTGTCCAGTTCAGTTACTTAAGCTCAACTTAATTAGAAAAGTTTTTTACTCTCTTCGATTTCGAATAACCAGCGGCGGCGCCACCACAAAACAAAAATGTCTTACCAGTTGCAGGGTTGCCGCAGTAAGGTTTTGGGAGAAGGGTTGGTTTTTGAAATATTTGTATAACGTTTTTAGCCCCTCTCCCCTTATCTTTTAAGCTTATTCATCTGCCATTTTGTTATTATATGTCCTGGGACCCTTAAGGTAACTGTGTTTGTTGCATTGAGTAATCTCAACTCACTTTTTTCTTGAGCACAAATTGGGTTATTCGTAGGTACTATTATGCATCGGTATATCTTCTTCTTAAACCATTATTGGAAAAAAAAAACACCAAAATTAGTACTAAAGATAAAAAAAAGAAATAAAAAAAAATACCGAAAGCTATAAAAAAACCGAAAACATGAAAAGTGAAAAAATTGCACAGCAAAATTGTAGTTATTACAACAAACGAACGACTAATGAACGTTAAATTACTTAGCGATACAAATTATAAATTCATATGAATTTAAAAATAAAAAAAAACATAGAAAACATAGAAAAGACATATAAAACATCGCATGGAAAAATTGAAAGTGTCACCTAATTAAAATCTATATCGCTACCGAAATATTAATAAGCATTAAACCATTAAATATAAAAAGCTTTTATCCCCTGCTTCGCTAACGTGCGGTATCAATTTACAAAAATAGAAAAAAAAAAACATAGAAAACATTGAACGACAAATTCGAAATTATCACAACTAATAAAAGACTAATCTCAAAGTGTTTGATATTATATTTTTGTTAACCAACTTTTGGCTGGAAACATAAAATGTCCCTTACTTCTTCGAAAACGCCAGCTGGAGAAGTCAGTTTCATACTTTAAATTAAGTTTCAACTTAAAACCGCATCTTGTATTGTCAAACGAACTCTTTGTGTTTGCTTTTTACAATGAATAACATGTCATCACTGTAAAACCTATTTGAAGAGATCTGATGGCAATTGGCAACCCTGTGATGGTTTGTTGAAGGTATTTCATTTTTTTGCTCCTTATGCCTGTGAGATATAAATTGAAGAAGAAACAAAAAAATTAATCCTTTTTTCCCATATTGATTTGATTTCTAGTTTCTATTCATTTTCGATAATGATGGGGTGGTAATGGGCGATGGAGGAAATTATGACCTAATTAATTGTGATGAGCTTCAGACTTCCTTTTCCTTCATGTTTTAATATGAATGTGGGTGTTTCTTAATTTATATTCGATGAAGATGAAAGTCTTAAAAAAAATAGTGTGCTCACTTTTAATGTTTTCGGCTTTTTTTTATAGCTTTCGATACAATTTTTTATTTCTTTCTTTTTGTGTTGTCTTTAGTACCAATTCTGGTGTTTTTTTTCCAAAATATATGGGGGAGATTTGTTTTCCTTTTTTTTTTAATTCTAACGTGTGATTCTATATTGTGATGGCAATGGAAAATGATATGAAAAAAAAATCTAACAAAATGCACATAAAACTTCAACACCACCACACAGGAAGATCGTAAAACTAATTTTGCCATCAAATAAATGTACCAAGAGAAATAAAAAATTAAAACATGGAAAACGCACTTAAAACCAACGGGAATGTAATTTTTCTTTTTTTTTTTTTTCATTTGTCGGAAAAGTTGTACATATTTTACTTTTATGGTTGATGGTTTATAGTATGGTTAGTAGAGAGAGGGGTTCGAGGGGAAGTTGAGCTGAAAAAGCAAATTTGAGCTTATATTTTATATGTTGGGAAATGATCTACATGTTTTTTTTTTTTTAAGAACCCAGTGACAATTAGTAAAGATGTTAAGTTAAAAGCATTGTTAGGAACTCATTAAATATTTTATGTATATTTGTTTTTTAAACAAATGTTATACGTATCTACATAAATAGCCTAATTGTAAAATTTTTCATTTGGTTTTTTGGGGTAAACGATAATTTGTTGAAAAAAAAATTAGGTCTAATGTGATTCGATGTTATGAAACTAATATAAAAGTGACATTTTAGAAGTTTTTTTAAAGAAAAAAAAAAAAAAAATAAACAACATTGAATTCCAGTTTTCTTTTTATGATACTACAATTTGAGTTTATAGTCTCATTAATGCATAATATAGGTAAGGTTTTCAACACATTTTCTTAATTAAAAAGTTGATATTAAATAAATATACTATACAAAATTAGTAAAGGTAACTTAAGTCATTAAAACTGAAACGAAACTTAAATATTTAAGTTCAACATACACGCCTATTTTCTACTTTTTCCTTTAACATACAAATTTTGTGAAGTGGTATATAAGCGAAAGAAAATAACATTAAGTAAAAAAGGCAACAAAAAAACACGATAAACAACAAAACAATTTTTTATTAGCTTTTACTTTGGGTGCAATTATGTAAGAAATTGCATTTAAAAATTGTAAAAAGTTGTACATATTTATAAAAATTTGATAAATTCCAATAAGAAACTTCCCAAAATCATATAGATCCAATTTTCCATTCCATATTTTTCTCGCCAAACAATACATTATATGTTATATTATTATGAACGGAGTGAACAGATTTTGTAGAAAAAGATCAAAATTAAGACAAGCGTTCGGGGAGGAGATATGCTAGTTATATTTTATGCTCCAAACTCCAAAAATTTTGTTGATCAAAAATTATGGTTTGAATGTACCTACCTACTATACAAAAAAAAATTATTTTTATATTTTCCATTTCTTCAATAACTAGAACTATAGCCTGACTCCGTTTGGTTTTTAGCGTTTGATTAAAAATTTATAAAGGAATTATATATAAAAGGCAAATTTGTTTACGTACATTTTTGAGAAAAATCAAAGTAAAATTGAAAATATTTTTTTTTTTAAAACTCTTTATTTAAAAATGTTTTATTAAAATAATGAATTTTTTATTTTAAAAAAGACTTTTGTATGATATTATAAGTATTGCTCTTGTTAAATATTTTACTTTTCATTTAAAGTCGATGTTTTAACGGAAGGAATTTTCTAAAAAATCTACTTGAAATAGAAAAAAAAATATTAAAAATCAATGACAAAACTGCTAATATCATGTATAAATCCAGTTTTTAATTCTGTGTTTAAATAAAATTTGTTTAGTGAATAGTTTTGAAAAAAAAAATTTCCAACTCAATTAATACATAATTAGAAATAAATTAACTAAACAAAATCTGAAATTGTTTTGACACCAACTCTATGTAGGCCATCTAATTTCTTAAATAAATATAAATTTATGAGGAGAAAATTTCAAAAATCGTTGGAGCTGTTTTTTTTTTTTTTAATTATGTATTTTTTCTATACATATAGTAAGGGAGGGTGGCCGGTGGGGTTAAAAGTAACAGGGGTAAGAATTAGTAACAGCTGAAAAAAACAGGGTTCCTCTCAATATTAAGAATCGCGTAAAAGAGAAAAATGTTCAATTTTTCTATATCTACTATATCTTCTTCAGCTGCAGATTGGACGTCAGCGGGAGAAGTTATACTAGTGGTGCCCAAAAAAAGCAGGTTTGCAACTTTTTTTTTTTTTTATTTTTGGTCTACCTCTTTACATGAAAGATATATAGTGCTGATTGTTTTTTTTTATGCATTCGTGTTTTGGCTAAAATTGTGTGTATATGTTGTGTTTCTGTGAATTTCGGTTTTTTTTTTTCAATTTTGTTCTCTGTGTTAAATTTCATCCTGCGGCTAGTTGTAACAGTTTTCCGGGGCAAGTTGTAACATGTTAAAACCTACCCAGTACATTTTTTTCAAACTGATAATTCTGAACAAGAACGATCGAGAACGTTTTCTATGTTTTGTCACCGATCGTCCCAGTCCAGACGATCCAGGTCTACCAGTAGAAAATCCTGTCGACGAGACAATAGTCGAGATGTCATTTCTTTTGGACGAACCAACAACAATAGAACAAAACGAAATGATATCTGCTTCTGACCAGCCCACAACCAATGAACAAGGAACTCATTTGAACCCCCTCCTCACTGCTCACCGGGACCATCGGGACTAAAAAAGAGTTTCTTTTAACCCGGAAAGAATTAGGCCTTATCCAAAAGCCCAACCGGGAAAAAAAGTGTTACATTTGGCCTCACTCTTCCCTACATATAAAATTTTGAAAACATTTTTAAGAAAAAAAAAATTGTACGCTATTTTTAAGTGTAATCATCTACCCATTTTCGAAATATCAAATTTTCAAAAATAATATTGAAATTTTTTTTTTAATCCAAAAATTGTTTTTTTTTTTGAAAATTTTGGTACGGAATATTGTTCAAACTTATTAGAAGCTCTTGTATAAAAAACTTCATCAAAATCGGTTTAATAGGTTAAGAGATAGGTACTCGAAAATCAAATAAAATGGTTCTATGAGAGATACCGTTACTAAACGGAAGATACAATTTTTTCAATATGGTAGATCGTACTAAAATTAGCTCCCACAAAATTTTTTTAACAAAATCGTAGGATTCGTTTTCCTTACAGGTTTTTAAATTCTTGTAGATATAAGAGGTACCGTTATTTTTGGTTATAAGAATAATTTTCATTTAAAATCTGTTAGATAATATTAAAAAACTGCTGGGTGCTCAAACAAAAATTTTTTTAATTTTTTTTTTTAAATAAAAAAAAAAAAGAATTTTGAAAATTTTGTTTATCTACAATTTTAGCTTCAATATTTTTAGAACTTTTTGAAACATTCTTCGCCAAATAATTGATCAGAATTAGTTGAATCGCACAGCACACAAAAAATTCAAAAATTCATGTCTCGAAAACCTATTCATTAAAAATTTTTTTAAATGTGATTTTCATGTCTATATACGAGGCTTAAATGCATAAAAAAAAATATTGGTATTGAATGTCCATTATGGTTGTAAACTAGTGTGATTAATTATCATTAGTTAAAAAACGGGTTGGCAAAATATATATTCATTTTCAAGAAAAATATTGGAGATTTTAATTTTTTTTTTAAGGTTGGCTATAATAAAAAAGCAATGAATATTTTCCATCACAAAACATTTTTTCAGCTGAGATTGCTGTGATTGCAAGTGGTGAAAGACCCCAGTACGAAAATTACTTAAACGTATAGGCCATGTTACAAACGATGGATATTTTAGCTTTAGTTCGTGCAATTCATTGCCAGAACCAAATTATTTCGATTGACTCCGAATTACAATAATATCGGATTTTATGTCACACTTTTACTCAAAGCAAAACGGCTATACAGGATTCTTCTGTACGCAGGCAATTTAGTTTGGGCCCAAAAAAAAAAACAAAACAATAAATTGTTCGTCTTCTCTGTTAGGCATAGTTTTGTTGTTTAATCTCGAGTTGAGTTTTGTATATGAGTTCAAAACATGTACTTGAAGTATGTATGTAATGTATCTATGGTGTAAGTTTAAAATATTATAATTTCTTGAAGGTTCAATTCCCCTTTGTGCCATATCTGAAATTTATCTCTAAATAAGACCTTAATTACTCTGTTTTTTTTTCATATATAAATACTTATAATGTGCAATTGAAATCAATTCAAATCCCAGCATGAAGCTAAATGCACTTCTTCATTATATCTACGTATACTCGTACAAGCATTGCATTGCAGTTCGCATGAAGCATCAATCTTTTTTCAGAGATCTTTTTTCGCTGCTCCATATATGTATGACTATTTGATGTGATGTTTTACGCATTCAATCTGTGTTCAGACAGATAGATATAAAGAGAACATATTAACTCAATAAAACTATATTTATTTATAAAATGACCATAATAATGACTCTCATGGCAATTGAAAGAGTCTATTATAATATTTGCACTGCATAAATTAAACCATGAATATTAACATACAGTACAGAGAAGTGAGATGAACTAATTGAAAGAAACCTATATATATCTTTGCCTTAAAGGTCATTGAAACGAGCCGACAATCGGTTTTGGGATTCGGATTGCCAATTGTTACAATAATAATAATATAAAGTCTCTCTTTTGCTTTTATAGCAATAAAAAAGCATCCCCTTAAGCCTTCAATGTCTTCGGAGCTCATGCGCTGCTGGCTGAAAGTAATGAACTGATCATGATTTTAAGATAGCCAAAGAGTATTATAACTTCTTTTTTTTTTTTTTGTTCCAAGAATCGCAATGGCCATCTGAAGAATGAATGAGTTTCGGGTATAAAACTGGTCATTTGTAAACAGTGTTGCCACTTTATTCAAATGAATTTAAAATTTTTTAATCGTGTTGCTCATAATTCTTACTTCTTACTTTAGAAAAAATTCTAGATTTTAATGAAACATAAAATTAAGATGATGAAGAAGTCTTAAAAAAGTGTGTTTCGTCATTCCTTCCGTAGGTAGGTATGTTCGTCTGTGCGTCAATATGTAAAGGGTGTTTTTTTAGACGTGAGGTTTTCAAGAAAAAACAAATAGCATATGAATTAAGCTTTATTATAAAGATAAGGGTTTGCCATTATGTTTTAAAAATGACTTCGGACAAGTGGCCACCGCGGCTGGCTTGAATAAATTCCAGCCGAGAGGCCCTATGGACTCATTCGGGTATTCTTCGATACTCTGCTCCACAGCAGCAATAGCGTCTTCGGTGCGCACTGTACGGCGTCTCTAAAAATGCGCATTAACTCCGAAAAAAGTATTGCCAGATTGAAAACCGCACGTCTAAAAAAAAACACCCTTTACATAATTTGAGCTAGAGCCTAAACAGGTGGACCGATTTGATTTCAACTTGGTACAAAGCATTTTGATACCCCACTGGGGTATAAATTAATTTTTGTTTTAGCTCATCTAAACCGGGTAGATATAGATGCCACACAACGATTCCTTTTTTTCAAATGTTCTTGAAACTGCTCCAACGATTTTGATTAAACTTAGTACCTACTTGTAATCACCAACGCAATTGTAAGAAATCTGCGTTTCAGCTTTTTGCCAAAAGACAATTCGAATAACGCGCAAATAGAATTTTGACGTTTTTTTTTAAATATTTCATTGTTTTTGAGTTATTCACATAAAGCTTTTCAATGGCTTGACCAATTTTTTAATTATAATTTTGCAAACAGATGCTTCTAAATATTGGAATTAAAGTTGCATTTAAAATGTTTGAAAATTATTTTTTTTTAAACAACAAAAATCTTACAAAAAATTATATTTTAGTACTTTTGACTATTACAACATTTTTTTATTATATATGATTATATCTGACATTAAAATTACACTATTGAAATTTAAATATGTATCTGTAATATTTTAAAGCCACACTTAAGTTTTGAGCCACAAAATTCACTCGACCCAATTTTGCATATTTTTTTTTTATTTTCGTTTTCACTAAAATTTCCCTCACAAAACAATTTAAGTGTTAACACTGCTAAACCAAATGGCATCTCTTTGGCAATAAGGCTCACGTTTGTGCGATTTTTTCTGAACCCGCACGAATGTTTTTTTTTTATAGTTTGGTTGATTTTTGCCTCCGATATCGCGCAAGTATATACGATTCACTTGTTCGCACCTGATCAATGTTCGTGCCGGTAGCTCAATTTTCAAAATTGAACGCAAATCGAATTGAAATTCAAAATGAAAAAAAAAAAATAAATAAATAAAAATACACTCCAGGCGAAGAATAATATAACTTCTCTGGAAATTTTATCGAAGAACCTGGCGGGTCACGCGAATTGTAATTAATTTTGGAGGTTCTTTGACCTCCACACATATACATATAGGTATTTGTCTTTTAAACTTATTCTATTTGTTCTGAGGAAGTCTTCTATAATCCCATTAGAATGCACGAATTCAATAATATAGGAAGAAGGATCGTTACGGCCAGCTGGCATAAATTATAGAGAATTTCGTTTTTCACGCTCGCATAATAACAACAGCGGAAGTGATTGACAATTCCAATGTCAATGGCGCAGGGGTATAGGTTTTAGAGGTACCTACACCTATATGTAGCTAATGTTGCAGAGATTGTACCTTAAAAGTTTATAGGTGTCTGATCCCCCATATAACCCGTCACTCTCCCTCTAACTCACTGCTGTATTCATATAGGAGGAATCGAACGTGACTTTCCATTTTTTGGTGGGATTTTCATAGATTTTCATAATGCGACGAGGAAATCACAGGAACGAACAGTGGTGCAGCGGTGTTGTGTCGATTGCATTTATTCGAGGTGACATTATGTTTAAGTTTTAGGAGGGTTCCCAATTTTATAATGCATGCTGGTTTTGTATATTCCTTCAGATATCAGCTTATTTCAATTTGTGGACAAATCCTATGTTTTGTACGATGTGTGCCTTTAAAATGCGGGTGATGTGCTTTCTGCTTCGTCGGTTGATGGGGAAGGGTCAATATGCTACGATATCTACTTATAGCAATTGTATATACCTACAAAGTGATGGGATATAATATTCTTTTATATGACGTGGAGAGGAGAGTTATACCATTGAGACTTCAATTATTTGCAGTGCTGAGGTTAAATTGTGTTTAAACATAAACGGGTATATCATATAGTATTGATTGAAGCCAATGAACCGGGAAGTATTGGTTTAGTGCGATTGATCCCTTAATTATATTGATGATGATGATGGGCGGGTTGAGTATAGTATAGTCTATATGTACATTGTACCTACATAAATGCAATTGTCGATTGAATTGTATTTTTCTATCATATTAAATTTAATAAAGTCGATAAATTGAGAGTGTTTTTTTTTTAATGGTAGATATACATATTATTATAGCAAGAGTTTTGCCGCATATATGGATGTGGTAATGGTTTTATTTTTTTTTAAGTGAATTTTTTTGCTGATGGTGCACTTTACAGAACCAATCAATTACAGATTGATATCTTTTCATTCAGGTATTTTGTTTGCAATTTTTTTAAATTACGAAAAGTATTTCAATTCAATTTTAACATGTAGGTCAATCTGGTGGTTTCATATAAGAGCGATTAAAATATATAGATACTTCATAAACACTTTAAGTTTTACTTTAAATATCTTTATTATATTAATCTCGCTATATTGGTCTATATTGTTCTATATAACCAAAATTAATACAATACATTTGGTTACAAGGGTCTATGAAACACTTCATATATTCCTATAGGTACCTATATATGTATATGTATAGTTAGTTTTTTATTGATGTTATTTCTAAGTTTCATAATTATTTTTAAAATAAACAATTTTTCAAATAAATCATTTTTTCAAAATAGCTTTTAACGGCCTTTAGTCCTACAAACATTTGGTGTTAAAACCTATTTAATACGCAGGAGCTATCGCCGGATAGTTACCTGCAACACATTGTATAACTTCGTTAAAATAATGAAAACTGATGATTTTAAGCCCAAAAAACACTTTAAATGAAAATATCTTATTATCCTTGCTCTGGCAGACTTTCGTTTCTTAAAATTCATTTTTAGAATGGAAAATTTCATTAAAAAGCATTTTCGTTTAAAAAATAATAAGATATTTTCATTTAAAGTGTTTTTTGGGCTTAAAATCTTCAGTTTTCAATATTTTTTGATGATTCTTTGGAACAATTGGATTTGAGGGATTCTGCACTTGGAACAAATTTAAGATTTTGTATTTTTGGAAATGGGGGGGCAGTGGTGTTTTTGAGAAGTTAAAAAAATCGGAGATGTTTTTTTAAAGTTAGTTTTTAAGCTGATAGTAAGAATGTAACTTTTTTTTTTATTACATGCATTTATCATAAGGTTTCAAAAGTCAATGCATTAAAAAAAAAATAAAATATTAGAGAGCCGTTTTTTTGGATTTTTGAAAAAATGTTCGGAAGGTTTTATCTTTAAAAATACACGTCCTACAATTTTGAGTTTATGGAACAATGTTTAGAACACTTTTTGAAACACGAAAAAAATTTCAAAATCAAGAATTTCGAAAAAAGGGGGGCTAGAATTTTTTCGAATTTTCCCCATAACTTTTGAAATTTTGACAATAGGGTTCCAAAAACTTGGAACAATGTTCAGAACAACTAGAACAATCTGGAACAACTTTCAAAATTTTGATTTTCGAAAAAAGGGGGGCTAGGTCAAAAACGGTTTTTTGGCTCTAAAACCCCCATTTTTGAATATTTTTCAAAAAAAAACTTGGAACAATGCGAAGAAAATCGGGAACAACCTGGAACAACTTTCAAAAATAGCAAATTCCAAAAAATGGGGGCTAACTTCACGCACTCGTTAAGATATCATTTTTTAGCTTAATCGAAAATTTCAAAGCTGAATTGATTTTGTTATTTTTAGAAACTAAGACTGTGATTTTTTGAAAAATGCTTATTCTAAACTAAGCTATTAGTCCAGTCAATAAAGCATTTTACTCGAAAAAAATCGCCGAAAAGCTGGATTTTAGTATATAGCCTTCTCATAGCGTTCTTAAAAAACTGTTAAAAGTCCCCATCGATATGGGCACCGCTTACAATTTTACGGGGGTTGAAGGCCCCCCAAAATGGTTTTTCAGGAACAACTCCCAACTGGTAAGTTGTACAAAAAAAAATGTCAAAGACTAATTTGTAGCTTGGAAAATTTCCTACAAACACATTCATATAATTTTTTCATAAAAATAACCGTTTCCGATATAAACCAACTGTAAGAATTAAGGGTCTTATACTTTTCTATATTATAGTTGAACGCCTTAGTTAAAAAATTGTGCATTTTGGGATAAATGCATCCATTTATTTTTACTGTCGGTACATTATATGAACATGATTTTAAGATATCGACCCACTGTATTTGTCCACCCCTTTAGGACAGTGACAATTCAGCATTTCATCAAGAATTGAAGTTTGAGTATGAGTCAGTCCGGTTGGTTGCTTCTGTGCATCTATGCGGTATATTTGGGCTACATGCCTTAAAGAATATAGACAAATGGTCTACAATTTTTTTTTTGTATGGAACAGTGCTGTATCTAAAGAGAAAATTTGAATTTTTAATTTTGATTATCTAAAAAGGTTACATTATGGGCGTTAGGCAATAAAGCCCAAGGAAATAACGCCCAAATCGATTTGAGAATATCGCCCACATTTTTTTTTATCGCCCAAATTTATATTTTTTCAAATCTTAAGTTGGAAAAATCGCCAAATATTTTCAATGTAAATTATTTTTTGTAAAATTATTTCCTCTATTTTGGGCGATATTTTCAAATTTTTTTTTATTTATTTATTTTATTTAAAGAAACTTTGTATACCCAGCCTTGCCCTTAAACCAAATTCTATAATGTGCCCAAGCAGGGGGCAACATGCCCCCCCCTCCATACATACCTCACTGTGTATACACCGTTTTAATTTTCAAAAATCCATATTGTAAATGTTAGTATTGAGTTTTATTATATTTTGGGTGTTATTTCCTAAGATTTTGGGCGTTATTTCCTTTTTCTTGTTTTTTTTCGGCGATATTTCCAATTTTGGGTGTTATTTCCCATTTGGTTTTTTATTTTGTGCGTTCTTTCCTTTACAAAAAAATTTAAAAATTGGAAATAACGCTCAAATCGAGAAAAAAAACAACAATTGGTGAGAATTTTTCTGGGCGATATTTCCAAATCGATTTGGGCATTATTGCCTTACGCCTACATTATGTACCTACCTCAATATAAGGTTTTTTTTTTTTAATTATCTCAAAATTGACCATTACGATTTTGATTAAATTTCGTTCAATTATAAAATGCCTTACCTACAGGTTTAAGGTTACAAAATTCTCATGATGTTGCACCAAACCTTTTTTGCGAAATCATCCAAGGTGGCCTCTTTCGCTCTGCTGCTTTTAAATATTTATCTAGGAAGATTCGAAGACTTGTGAGACTTGTATGTTGTTTCCATATGCTCCACGTGTTTCTCAGCTGCTTAATTAACAAATATTCGAAATATAGTCGGTTTTTCTAAGGACTTTATATATGATTTAAATTTTCTCTAAAATCATCCAATTAACGAACGAATTAAAGCTGTTTTATAAATTAAATGTTTTATGTTTAAGCTAGGTATCTAATATCTACTGAAATAAATTTAATTTCTGTTAAATCCTTTTCATTTGTATATTGATAAATGTTTTGTATGTATGTACATCAACAATATGAACTACATTCCATACAGATGTCATTTTTTATATTATTAAGATTATTTTTTTGTACTGGTTTCGCATGCGGTTAAACTACACCTCATATTTATGTCAATTTTAGAACAAGTTCGAATGAATTTGAACCAATTAGTCACTTAAAACCTAACAAAAAACTATAACTTTTTGCTCTATATAGCATCCCACTTCTATCCATATTAAACAGTTCTAACAAAAAAAAAATTTAAGCACAATGAGTGACAATAATTATACAAAACCCCCATAGCTATAAACTCAGCAAAAAATAGACAATTAACTGGCGACCGTTTTAACAGATATACAAAAAAAAATCCTTTACAAAAGGACGATGACAGGACAATTAAATAAAAGGCCATGTTATTTTGTTGCTACTGGTTGTTGTGTTGCTGTTAACGGTGGTGGTGTTTTTCATGGCACCTGCAGGCGTGCTAAGCTTTGTTATTATAAAATTAGCTTCAGAGCGCTACCAATTAGGAATTCCATGTGAGCATTTTTTTTTTTTTTGTGATGTTTCGGAAAGTTAAAATTTCATATATGAAAGGCGTGGTATGTTGCAGATGTACAAAATGAGATTAAAAAAAAAAAAATAATAAAAGACGAAATAAGCTGTCCATCCACATATATGCAGGTCATGTATCTATCCCTTAAGCAATATAACATTCGAGAAAGAACCAAAATAAAAATACTTTTTTGCAGTTGGAGTTAATAAGCATCATCTTGCGGGTATATATATAAAACGTCAGAGCCCCTGGAATCCCTTATATAGTTTGTACGCAGAAAGAAAGAAATAAGCCAAGTTTATAGGTAGATATATCTTTATATAACTATAAGGTATTTCATCTGTTAACACCTCGTTTTCACTGACAGCATTTATCAGATGTTTTCAGGAAATTTTAATTAAAAATTACGATGACGGGTGAACGAACGAACCTGGAAGTTAATTTCTTGATTTGATTTTTTTAAGAATTTTTTTTATATCTTATATATAATGATACCAAGACAAAATAGAATACTTTATTTTATAGAACCTGTCAGGAGGTAGAAATTATAAAAACAATTATCAGCTTACAGAAGTTAAGGAGAAACTTTTAGTTTTATTTTTAGTTTAAGCTTTTGATGTAAAGCTAAGATTAAACAGTCAAGACAAATGGTCAACACATAGTGGAATCTCTAACTAAAAAAGATAAGCACACTGTAATCGTATCGTCAACGTTTACCGAATTAACGCATAACTCATTCACGATCACACAAAAATTACGTTTTGTATGTCAACACGTTGTTATACGTAAAAGGTTGACGATCACATCGACTTACACACATCCTATCCGAACATTGGAGCTGTTAAGAGAAATATGCGTTGACAAACACACTTGCGATGCATGTTATATTTTTAGGTGCCAGTTATAGCTTTCATTGAAAACGATCATTTTAATTGTTAATTTTGAGGCGTCTAGAAAGAAAAATAAGTTAATATTTTGATGCCAATATAAAGCTTATGGTACAATTATTATTTCTATCCAAAAAAAATTTCCATTTCGGCCCAACCTTTCACATGCAATAACTTTAAAGTTTTCAATGATCAATGGTAAGGTAGTTCAATCATTGAAAAAATAAAAGTTATTTTATGCGAAATCTTGAGCCAAAATGAAAATTTTTTTAAGGGTAAATATAATAATTGAGTCATAACCTTCATTTTGGCATATAAATAAACACAGATTTTCCTTTCTCAAGGCCTCAAAATTGACAATTAAAATTTTCAATGATCGTTTTCAATGAAAGCTATAACTGCAGGCCCCTTATTAAATAAAAATTGGCCTCAATGGCTTCACAACACGTCGCACGGTGGCTCGGTTTCGACTTTTTTGGTTGCTAAAATCATAACTCTTAAACGAATGAAGATATCGTAACATTTTTTTTAACTTAAAGGGAATTTTTAAGAGTTTCAAAAAAATATGTATACAGGGTGTTTTAGAATTTTCTGTTGAAAAAAGAATTTTTGTTTAAATCGATAGACAGATATACACACTTTGTGTTTCGCTTGAAAAAGGTGTAAAGTTTGGATTTATAGTAACAGCAGGGTCTTCTGAAGAAAAAATGGGGAAAAAATAAAATAAATCTTTTTTTTTTAATATTACGTTTATTTTTTTGATTTGATATTGGAGATTTTCAACGTGTTTTTTCATGAAATAAATAAAAAATATTATTTTAAATAACTTAAAAACACTTATTTTATTTATTTATTAACTTAAATGCATTTAAAATAAATAAATAAAAGATATTATTTTAAATAATTTAAAAACACTTATTTTATTTATTTATTTACTTAAATGCATTTAAGTAAGTAAATAAATAAATAAAATAAGTGTTTTTAACTTATTTAAAATAATATCCTTTATTTATTTATTTTTTTGTTTAATAAGTGCATATTTATTTTTTCGACATAAAAGAGTGTAGGTACTCAAAAAATATTTTGTTGGTAAATTACAAATCAAAAGTAATAGATTACAAGTCAAATAGTGGAAAAAAAAATTAAACAAACCAAAACTATGCAAGGTGTTTTGAAAAAAAAAATTGAAAAAAGGCTAGAGTGTTTAGGTTAGGTTGAGAGTTGAGACAAGATAAAAATCGTACGGGAGGTGGGGCGGTCTATTTCCCCCCGTTTATTCAGGCGGGGAAATTTTATAATAAATTGACTTGAATAAGAAAAAAAAAATATTAAAAATCAACGGCAGCACTTACAATAGCATGTTATAGGTACATTTTTTTTTAAACCCAGACATGCATCCATTTATTCTGTTTTTAAATTAAATTTTTTTGTGGTGAATAGTTTTGGAAAAATAAATTTTCAGACTCAAAATTTTGAAAAAAAATGGTCTGACTTCTTCAAATAAAATCTCTCTATAGCACAGCTCTATTTAACTTTATGCAGCTAAATTTTTGGGATTATGTGAACAAATATATATGTATTTTTTTCCCCATAAGTTAAAGGCGGGAATTTGCGGAGTTTTTTTTTGTAACTCAATTTAAAGTTTAAAAAGTGTGAAGTGTTTCAAAAAACATTAAAATCAAAAGTTTTTAAATTAAAAACAAAAACTTAAAACAAAATTTATTTAAGTAATAAATAATACGCACTCCCCTCAGTAAAAATTAAAAAAAAATGTTTTTTTCTACTTTGACTGTCTCTGCAAGCTAGATAATTCATCCCAACGAATTTTTGTTTTTAGTTCTAATGGTCCAAACATTTGTTAATTCAATAAACTTACGAGGTTTTCATTATAGACCCACCCGAACAATGATTATATTGACACTGATTTGCATAAACGGGCCACTGTGCATCGTTCTCTCGTAAAATGCTCCATTTTTACTAACTCTAAACAGACAGCTGTCGAATTGTGTTTTTTTAGGGTTGCCAACACTTAACAAATGTTTCAAATTTTTTCGAAAATCGTAAATTTCAGGATTTGAAGTATTGAAGTGTTTTGAAAAAAAAAAATTGACTTACTTATTATGACTTTGTTGTCATATACAGGGTATCCCGAAATCACCGCCTCAGTAGAAAGCCATGAGTTCCTGAGGTCTTTTCAAGTCGAAAAACTTAAGAGGTAATTTTCTCGTTTTAGCTTTAGTGGGAAAACCGTTATCCACACAGAAAAAAGTCGTATTGCAGATAAAAAGTTCTAACTGTTTTTGTTTTAATAAAACATTTCAAAAATCGGTTGTAGTTTGGCAAAGTTAGAGCCAGTCAAACGAAAAAAGAATAAAAATCATAAAAATCATAAAAACCATTATACGAAGCGAAAACGACAAATTTACTTCTTAAGTTTTTCGACAATTGAAATGACCTCAGGAACTCATGGTTTTCTTCTGAGGCGTTCACTTCGAGACACCCTGTAGATCTTTCTAATGATTGGAACGATTTTATTATATTATTTTACAATCCGGTGCTTCTAGATATTTAAATTTCACAAACAATTTTGTTTAAAAAAACAAAAAATTATCAATAAAAATCAATTCGTTATAAAGCTATCACAACATTGTTGAACCATTTACATTTTACAGACATCTTCGATGTGTAGCTACATTCTAGTGTGTAACCACTAGATCAAGTTTGTGTGTTACATTTGGGCAGTTTTTTATTGTTTTAGAGACATTATCTAAATATGCAAATCTGGATCTGGTCTAATGCTATGAATAAAACAATAGTTTACGTATATTTGCTTGTAAAGTTTGTTGATTTAAGCATCTTCAACGGTCTTGTGGCGCAATGGATAACGCGTCTGACTACGGATCAGAAGATTCCAGGTTCGACTCCTGGCAAGATCGGAGAAAAATCTAACTTTTTTTGTAACTATAAAATATTTCAATTTAAAATCAATAATTATTATAATTGAAGATTGTAGATTAGATACCTAAATTCGATAAGGGGAACAAGATTTCCAGAACTTCAATTTTAGTCCACAGCATGAAGATGTCATAAGAACTAAGGGAATATAGTTTTAATTTTAATTTAAATACTTTTGTGTATGCCCGATTTACATACGACTGACAAATTTTTATAATTTTATTATTTTCTTAACAGCTTATGGCTTCATCATGTAAATGGTTTAAAATCTGACAATATTTTGATTAATATACAAAAACAACACTGAAGGTTGCAACTAACGTTAAAGTTTGATATTTTGATAGCTTATCGTATGAAAATTATCGTTACACGATTTTGAAAATTAATTCCACAAACATGACATTTTTTTCTGGCATACTGCCAATATCTCCCGGGCGCCATTTTTTTAAATTCGTTTAAATGCTATTTTAAATACACTAGGTACTTCCAAAATTTTACAAAATTAGTTAAATAAATTCTAACAATTTATCAGATGGTGTTTGAAAACCTATAAGCATCAAGTTTATAAAACAAAAATAAAAAAACATTCGTTTTCGAAATACATATCAATGTTTCAAAAGAATTCAGTTTTTCTTTCTGAAACAAAAGAAGAACAATTTTTGTTTTTTTTTGACGCACAGGTCCAAAGTTCATTATCAAGTTACCTGATATTTCATAGCTGAATATTAAAGTAAAATTATGAAAAGTATGATGGTTGGTATAAATTTTCCATCAATAAAACATATACATAACTTATAATACCTTTCCCGTCAATCAAACTATTTCAGCATTCAATATAGTTATTTTATTTCAATATATAAAATCAATCAACAAGTTACCTTGAATGCTAAAAATTTGACAAATTAAGCTCAGCTACTGCTAAAAAAACATTGATTAATGCATTGAATATGTCATAATCGTATGAAATTTTATAAGCAATTAATAATTTTCTTCTTTTTTTTCCGTTAAAGACACACCAACAAAATTACAAAAAAAAATTAATGAAATTCCATTCTGTTTAGTAGGTATAAGTGTGTTTATAAGGGAATCATTCACTGAGACATCCCAGTGTCGTCTCCATTACTGTCTACATTTTATTCATCGACTCGGCATCATATATACTAAGGGGCGGACAAAGTTGCTTTTTTTTGACAATCTTAAGCAAATCGCAGAGATGATGGATTTCAAAAAACAAGCTCATTAACAGAGTAAAAGTCTATAGTCCAAAAAACAACAACCAACCAAGCTTGAAACACAAAAATAAAAAAATACAACAACAAAAATATGGTATGTATTATACTATTAATAACGAATTCGGCTAATTAAATCTTGAAATGTCTGTCGTATGATTAATGTTCGAAGGGAATCACATCAAGAATGAAAAACTCAAAAACCGATCGTTTTTATTTATTTTTTTTTTTTTTGTAAGCAGCGAGTATAAATTTTGGAAATATGATCTTTGTGATTGATAATTATTAGTATGGTGGAATCAGTGTTGTCGGAGTTACAAGAGGAAAGAAGACTGCTGTTTTGTTGTCATGATGATGCCAATCAAAATTATTAAAATTTTGAGTAGATAATTAGCTCAGTTGGAAGCAGGTATACCTACTACTACTTACATATCTACGTAATAAAATAGGCACGAAAGAATAAAAACTTCCGTTTAATGAAGTGAATACTGCTACAAGTGTATTTCGGAGACTATTTAATAAAAAATGGCGCCACATTAACAGATTTGGTAGGTAGTATGTTAATGTTTTAAGAAGTAGTTATAGTAGATAGGTGTACCTATAATCTATTATAATAAATGGAATATAAGATGTATTTGAAAGTTAACCTTGAATATTTGGCTTTGGCTACCAAATATTTGGAATGATGTCACGGGTTCAACTTATATGTGCTTATTGCCTATCAAGAAAAAGAAGTCGTCTTGGAATCTAACCTTCCTTCTAAAAATAATGTGTACCTACTGTATAGATTTCAATCAAACTTAAGCTACCTTGGATAGTAAAAGTTGACATGTGCACAACTGATGCGTTATAAGTATGTCACTTTAGTCTATAGGAAAATTAAACAGACAAAAATGTCATACCTCTAAAAAATTCCGACAACGTTGAATTTTGAAAAGGATTTACATTTTTATGACTTTAGCATTTACTTATAAAAGTTCCTGAAATTTGGGCCAGGGCTATTTTTAATGGATGAAGGGGTAGGTAATTCAGTTTTTTGTAAATAGGTATCTTGTGATTTTATACCTATCAGTTTTTTTTTGGAAAAATTTATTCTTCGTTTTGTTTGAAGTAAGTATGTATGTTCAACTAATTTTGCTTTCGTTTCGTTTTTACTTGCGATATATGTATAGGTAGTTTAGTCTATATGGCAAGTTACGGATTCGTAAAAAAAAATCAAACTATTTCGATCAAAGTTGACATAACGATGATAGCGCGAAGTCGAAAAAAGTGGGTCTCGCAATTCTGTCCGTCTGTCTGTCTGTCTCGGCTGCAGCCTTAATGCTAGTATATACTTCCTCGTGAAGTGAACAACCATCAGTGCAGAAAGTGAATTTTTGACACAATTTGCTTGACTTTTGCAGCTTTTATGGTCAAATTGTCAAAGCTACACCAAATATCAAAGAGTTCCCGTACATTTTGCGCCTGAATATTGTTCACCGTTCGTGAACGCAAACTCTCCACTTTTTGTCACGGTTTCACGAGCACGCTCACGGGTGCACAAAAATGCAAATTTTCGACATGATTCACAAGTATGTACTAGGCTTTAACGGGTCGGTCGATTTTCCTCAAAGTTGGTACCTAGCGTTTTTTGGGAATTCCCCCACCCCATTTTTTAAGACCAAAAATAACGACACCTGCCGCACATATTTTTTTAGCAAAAGATGAAAATCTTATTTTTTCAAAAACATGCTCATAACTTGAAAAAAAAAAATTCAGTAATTTTTTTTACAAAAAGCCAACCATTTTCTGAAAAATGGTTAAAAATGGTCTCCCATGGAACAATTTTTTTGATTTTCGATTTTCTCAAAAACCGTTCAACTTATATTGATTAATTTTTATATACAGAATTTTTGAAAAAGTTTTGTATAAAAAAAATTTCAAAAACATTTTTTTATGATTTTTAAAAAAAGTTTCATTTTATTTTTTTGAGAACTTAATAATTCGAAAACGACTAAGTCAGTTTTTATTAAACTTGGTGCTCAGCAGTTTTTTAACATAATGTAGCAGATTTTAAATGAAAATTATTCTTACAGCCAAAAATAACGGTACCTCCCATACAATTGTTTAAAAACCGGCATTGAAAATCTCATTTTTCTCAAAAACGGCTCCAACGATTTGGATTAAAATTTTTGAGTGAACTAATATCTGTACGATCTAACATTTTAAAGGAAAAAAAATAAATTTTTTTTCTTTCGTTTAAAAATGGTATCTCTCATAGAACGATTTTCGACTATCTCATTATAAGTTGAACTGATTTTAATTTATTTTTTTAACAAAAGCTTCAAATAAGTTATAATAATATTGCATACAAAAATTTTGAAAAAAATAAATTTTTGATTTTTAAAAAAAATTTCAAAATTTTTTTTTTGAAAATTTATTTCGAAAATGGGTAGATGATGACTCCGCATTAATAAAGGCTAAAAAATTGCATACATTTTTTTTTATTTTTTCAAAATTTTATATATAAAAAACTGTTTTTTTTTTTTTAAAACCGCTCCAACGATTTTCAATTTTTTTTCTCATAAATTGAGATTTCCTTAAGAAATCGGATGATGTGCATCGCATTGGTGTCAAAACAATTTCAGAGGTTGTTTAATAAATTTATGTTTAATTAAATATTTTTTTTTACAATCAGTCTAAACTGTAAGTTCCATGAATATTTGCAACACGCATAATAATACCTAACTAAAACTACGTTTTAAGCAGGTGGTATACAATATAGGCTCTCATAATAATTTATTTCTTTTTTATAAGATAAATATAGTTTTTGAAATATTTAAACTTTAAAAACACAGTATGATCGCACATAAGAGCAATTATTCGTGCGACCCAGTCTTGCACACATTTTTTTTATGGAAAATATTTGCATGTCAACATTTTCAAAAAATTATTTTTAGGATTTTTAAAAAGAAGTTTTAAATTATTTTGGAAAACTTTTAAAACTTACCTACTTCTATTTTTATTTAAACTCTGAGACATAATATTTTTACCAAAAATAATTCTTATGTCCAATTTTCAAAAAATGTTGCATTTTTAAACAATTAAAAATTTTTTTCCTTGAAAACTCGACATTTCGAAATGGGCAAATAATTTTTTTGAAATTTTGTTTTTAATTTTTAATTATTTCCAAAATTTTACATTTAAAAAAATATTTTTAACATAACCGCTTCAACGATTTTTAAAAGTTTTTTTCTTATATAAATTGAGTTTTCTCAAAGAAATCAGATCATGTTGGTGTCAAAGCAATTTCAGAAGTTTTTTAATTAATTTATATTTCTAATTATATAGTATTATTATACTAAACCACATTTTTGGTAGTTGGTACAAAATAAACATCGTATTACTAATTTATATTTTTTTTAAATCAGATGAATAATGTGTAGGTATATAATATTCGTGTATTTTAATTTGCTTGCATTTAAAAATATATCTATACCAAAATAGAACTTATTTTCGTTTTGAATCTATCTCGGATTATGTCAGAACAGAACCTTTTTAAACTAAATTTAAAATCAGAGAAGTTTATATCAAATTGTAGAAATACACTCAACCATAAAAATTACAGTTAATTTTAAATATAGATTGATTTCAATTTTTTTTAAATGCAATCAAAAATAACAATGACAGCTTCTCCTGCAGTCTTATAAATTTTGGTAGGTACTCCCAAAATTTTTAAAAATTATAGAAAACGTTTAAGTCAATTGAGGGATTCGTTCGGTACAATTGTAGTGAAA